>CAWUFW010000658.1:580848-1868348 GCA_963921515.1 Calotriton arnoldi | reverse complement strand
AATGCCCTGGGAACCTCAGTACCATTTACTAGGGACTTATAATGGCTCCCCAGTATGACAATTGTTGGGTGTACAAAGTATTTACCAGTAAATTTAGAGGAGAGAGAACTGCCACTGGGGTCCTGGTTAGCAGGATCCCAGTGAACTACAGTCAAAAGACACCAGGCAAAAAGTGGAGGTATCTATGCCAGAAAGATCCTACTTTCCTACACACAGTGTCCACTTTTTATACTTAAAAACTGTGATTTTACAAAACGTATTTTACTGCAATAAAGCGTCTGGTTCTAAGTAATAAACATACAAAAAGTAATATTTTTACAAACAACTGGTCTCGGATTAAGTCATTGAGTTTGTATAATCATTTCTTGCCCGAGTATGTACAACAAATGCTTAACAAAGCCATCTGATAAGCCTAACTGCTTCACCACACTACCACAAAAGAAAGCATTTAGGATTATCCTCTTTAGCCTCTGTAAAGCCTCTGGGGATCCATTGGAGTCTGTGCACACTATGACTTACTTTGCTATAGTATATGCAGAGCCAGCTTCCTACAGTATATAAATATAGATATATAAGCATATACACAAGTCTATCAGAATGGACCAAAAGTATTATCCTTCCCATCGAGGAGCAAACCACAGCCTCCCGCTGCAAGTGGGGAGGCTGACCAGTGTAGGAATGAGGAACACCCATAGATAGATGGTTCACCTGAGCATAAATATTACTGGAATTTACTGGTGGCTGCCGCACGCCGTCACGTCACATGGTCTGCCACAGAAAGACGGATATAAATACACACATACATTGGTAATAGACCAAAGTTGCGACAGCAACACAGTGATAATTACAGATATACATACATTAGCACCAAGCTGGATAACCAGCAACATAATACCGTATAAGAGGAGAGAGGGAGTTGAGGGCACCACCCACTCGCGAAAAAATAATGGCAACCGCCCACGAACCCGACTGACGAGGCTACCATCAGGTAGTTAACAGGAAACAGCAGGTGTGATTACTCTGCTATGAAGGAAATGAAGACCACCACCGGGGTCCATCAAAGGGTATAGTCGAAATAAAGGGCAACACAGGGAAGGTCTCGACAGATAACCAATTTCCTCTCCAATAGACAGCGATATCAGGCAGCAAGACCTGACTGAAGCACCTGATAAAAGATGGAGTACATAGAAATGAAGTGAACAAGCCCACGAAATGGAAAAGTTAAAGACAATGGATGGCAGTGCTTACAAGCACAACTAGGACTGAGGCCAGTAAATAATGTCTCTACAAGACACAGGATCCATACAAAATAAAACCTTCAATATACCACTGCTAAAAAGGGCAAAAGATCAACATCTTCCAAGGGAAGAGAGGGAGAGAAAGAGAAAAAATTCTTCCAAGCACAAGGAATTCGCCAAATAAGGTGGAAGTGGTATAACGGACCTTTGAGGGATAGAATCCTTATCACATCCTATGAGTAGGAACAAGAACCCTCAGGAAAAGGATGCTAAGGGAGACCCCAGCTCCCCTGGAAACCAATCCTCAAAGAGAAGGAACCATAATGTCGTAGGGACACATGTTCCAGGAGGATAACTGAAGATGAAAATTAGTCACAACACCGACAGCAGTGGTACTTCAGATGGTAACATTTGAAGACTAACCAATACGGTAAGCAAATGCCATGGCTGTGATCTGAACTGGCATATAAATAATGCCTATGGGAACAAAGGAATAAAGCATATCAAAAAGCGACAAGTAATAACATCCAACCAAGGGGTGAAGGAGAGAAAAGGGAGCCAGGTCGGTGACATAGGCCAAGGCAACATTGTGGCAGATGAAGGATATGAACCATTGGAATAAAAATTCCTCTGATATCCAATGCATTCCCAAGCTACGTCCTAACAAGGAACCTGAAAGATCAGTGTCAGGAAGCCTTCTTGCCAATGCACAGCAAGAGCAGAACAACAAAAAGTGCTAAAACATAATAAAGGACCTAAGTGGGAACACTATATTAGCCCAAAGCGGAAAACTACCCCACTCGTTCCACCGCTTCCATCAAGGAAATAAAGACACCAGTTAAAGGGAAGAAATGCCCCATGGTGAAAAGAGATGACTCCTAAGACGGTTGTGGAGGGGGAATGGGGTTATATCGGGAGCTGGTGCAAAGCGGACCACCCAAGCACCATATTTCAGAGGCAGATAAACCATAGTCCCTATAAGGGATACTAAGTGACAGAAACAGATCCCAAAATGCCCATAAGACATACAAAAGATGATCCCCGTAGTACAGGGAACAAGGAAACAGTGCATCCACACAATACAAGCAAAATACCCTCTATAAAATATGAACTTGGGTAGAAAAGCTAGCTTCAGAAAGAAGCCTATAAAAACAGATGCACTTAGAGCCACAAATGAATATACGCCCCAGATAACGAGAACCATATCCGGTCATCGACTGTAAAAAGAATAAAAGTAACTGCTGAAGGCAGGAACCTTCCCCGGGTGTCACACATAGATAGACAGCGGATTTGAAGAGAAAATCCAATGGGCTCCGCCCTGGAATGGCTCATATGTAAATCCTGTAAATAGCACCCCCCTTGGGAGGGTGTCCCCTCAATGCACAGCGTGATGTCCGTTAATCTACATTAAATCAGTCTAAGGCAGATTAATCTGTTTTCATGAATTGTCTTTTATTCACTTTGAATATTGTTTATCATCCACAATAATTCGAATTGAAAACAGTGAAACTGGAAACTCCAAGTTATATTCCAAATGAGTAATTCCACTGCATTTTGGGCTACTGGGAACCCTTTATCAGGGGAAAGTTAAATTCCTAAAAAATGAAGTAGACAAGTTGGGGTCACTGAACAGCATTGTTCATACCCTTTACATCAGACACTTGTATGTACTATGTGCGCTGAAATTCCCATTTGTTAGTTCACGAATGCCAAGACGAGATACTCAAATAGTATCATTGATAGAAATGGGATTTCTGGTTGGCTAGGGCTTTCGCCTAAGCCAGGCAGAAACCACCACTCTAGTCAGGGCAAGGGAGTTACACGCTGAAGATAACCCCTGCTCACCCCCTTGGTAGCTTGGCACGAGCAGTCAGGCTTATCCCAGAGGAAATATATAAAGTGTTTGCGCAACACACTGCCTCTGGGATAAGCCTGACGGCTCGTGCCAAGCTACCAAGGGGGTGAGCAGGGGTTATCTTCAGCGTGTAACTCCCTTGCCCTGACTAGAGTGGTGGTTTCTGCCTGGCTTAGGCGCAAGCCCTAGCCAACCAGAAATCCCATTTCTAACATTGGTTGTCAGTGGTGAGGATAGGACTTGCGTTTGCGCAGTATCACAGCGACAACTGGTTGCACTACAAACTCTGCATTTAGATAATCACAGGTGTGGGGATTATTTTTCTTGATTTATTTATTTTTTCTCCTTAAAAAGTGTCATTTTTTAATTGTGTTTTCCTGCGCTGATAAATTTTGGTGACACCCCTAAAGTGTCAGTCATGTCTCACCCCGGTGATCCAGCAGTTGTGACAGGAAGTGCATTTAATGTAAAGAGGTTACGTAAATACACTGTGAAGGACCTAAAGAGGTTCTGTCAGGATCTTGGGTGTCAGGTGCGTAGGTCCGCCAGGAAGGAGGAACTGCAGGAGGCCTTGTTGGCCTGTTGGACATCCCAAAACCGGGTGGGGGAGGAGTCTGGGAAGAAGGGCCCCGAGACCAGTGAGGTCCCCGAGAGGGAGGGTCCCCAACCAGCACCCCAAGAGGGCAGTGGCCCTGGAGAGTTTGAGCAGGAGGGAGAAAATGATAGGGCAGGGATGCCAGTAGGTAGGGAGGATCCCATAGATAGGAGTCCCTTGCTGGGTCCAGTGCCAGGGGCAGTGCCCCATCCCTTTCCCTGTCCCCAGAGGAGTGGGTAGATAGGAGGGAAGAAAGGGAGCATCAGCTGGCGTTGGAAAGGCTCAGATTGGAGCTAGCACAGCTGGGAGTGGAGGAGAAAAAGCTAGAGACTGAAAGGGTCTTAGCGCAGGAGAGGATGGCGGAGGCAGAGAGGGCCTTCGCCAGGCAGAAACTAACTCTTGAGGATATGTCTGTCCCCTGAGTACAGTTTTAGTTGTCTGGATTCACCTGTGAGGGTGGGGTCCAGTGGTGGCAGCAATAGTGAGTACAGTGCAGGAAGTCCCACTCCCAGATCCCTGAGTATGGTGCTGGTTCCCAGGAAGAGGGGTACAGGTTGAGGTTCAGGGGCAGTAAGAAACTGTCTCACCAATCTTGGGGGGAGTTTGTGGATGAATGTTGTGATGCACTGGAGCATTGGGTGATGGGTAGCATGGCAAATGATTTTGAAGGGCTGTTCAATCTGGTTATCAGAGACCACATGTTCAGTAATTGTTTTCCGGGGTTACACCAACACCTGTTGGAGTGTGAGTTCTCTGATTCCAGGGAGCTTGCACGGGAGGCAGACCTCTGGGTGGTTGTCAGAGGGTCTGAAGAGGCATTGGGGAGTGACCCTAAGAGGAGTGGCTCAGGTATTTCCCAGCCCAGAGTGGTGGGAGAGGTTCAGAGTAGCCCAGCTAGTTCCGGTGTAGTGGGAGGGTTGTAGGGCCTCACATCCCGTCTCCAAGGAGAAGGAGTGAGACTGGGATGCGTCCTGAAGTGCCCCAACCTCAGTCTCAGGGCCTGGATGGTTCCTTAAGGGAACACCAGGTAGGGAGCCTAGGCTGTCCTGATGGGCCGTCCGTTTAGGGGGATCTCCTAGTGTCAGGAGAACGTGGAGCGTCTGTAAGCAGAGCTCCAGCGGTTCTGGTGTCTGGCGGTGCCGCTCCTAAGTGGAGGGTGCAGAAGTCCAGATTGAGGGGTGAGAGGGGGATGCGTTCCCCAGTGGGAGAACCAGTGGGTCAGGGACCATGAGTTATGTGTTACCCTCGGGGGGCATGTGTTCTCCCCAGGAAGTCCTGGTGCGCCGGGCAGGTGCTCAGTCGCAGGGGTTAGCCCCTGGGTTGGGAAGCCAGGTTCAGGTGTTACCTGACCTGGAGGGAAGGACAACTGTAAGCAGTGTCCTGACCGATTTAGCTTCTAGGGGTACCACTCCAGGTGGGAGAGTGCTGAACTCTGGAAAGGGGTGCAGAGGGAGAGAGTCCTCGCCTCTGACCCCGGTGCAACCTGAGGGTTTAGATCCCAGGTTGGTAGACCAGTTGCAGGGTCAAAGCACTGAACTGGTGGAAGAATTGTGTATGAGATCTGATTGCAGCGTCCTGACAGTTTTTGGTTCTGGTGGTGCTTCTCCAAGGAGGAGAGTGCGGAACCCCAGAAGGAGAGGTAAGGGGAGGAGAGCCTCGCCTGAGGCCTCTGGTCAGCCCGAGGGTGCGGACCCTAGGTTGGAGGATCAGTGGCAGTTTAGAACTGCACTGATGAGAGGAAGAGTGGAGAATGGGTACTATGTGCCAGGGGTTACTGCCCCCCACTCTGTGGAATGGCAAGGACCAGAGACATCTGGATGGCATAGGGCCTGGTCCTGACCCCGGACAACTAGGGAGTGCCAGTGGGTAGCTTAGTTGGTCCTGGGAGCTTTGACAGAGGGAACCACATGGGTTCAGAATGGCGTAGAACTGGAGTGTGCCCCTGCAGTTGCGGGCCCTCGTCCGTGTTCTATCGCCCCAAGCAGGGAAGCCCATCAAGGTAATGATTGGTCTACCCTGGCTTTTGGCTGGAAGGGGGTTGTGTTGGACTTGGCCCTTTTTTTGCAGGGTCATCCCTGAACTCTTTGCCTTCCTCCTAGCCTTTTTTCTGACATGGTGTTGGTGGTTTTAGGACTCTGGGCACTTTAGCACTGCTGTCCAGTGTAAAGTGCGTGTGCTCTCTGTGGTAAACATGGTAAGATTGGTCTACACCTGTTTGGCATATTTAATTTACCTGTCAGTCCCCAGTAATGTGGTATCTCATATACCCGGGGCCAGTAAATTAAATGCTACTAGTGGGCTTGCAGCGCTGCTTGCGCCACCCACCAAAGTAGCCTTTCAAACCTGTCTCAGGCCTCTGCCATTGCAGGGTTTGTGCGCACAGTGTTACTGCTGCTGTGACGTGACACCTAAAGTGTGTGCCACGTCTGCGACCCTCCTTTTACTGCATGTCAGTCACCCCTAAGGTAGGCCCTAGCTAGCCCTATGGGCAGGGTGCATTGTAGGTAGAAGGTAGGACATGTACCTTAAGTGTGTGACATGTCCTGGTAGTGACAAACAACCATTTTGGTTTCTCACTGCTGTGAGGCTGCCCTCCCATAGGAATGCATTGGGGATTCCCTGATAAGTGTTTCAGTGGTAATTCCTGATATGAGAGGAGCAGCGTGGTCAAGTTTGGTATGTTTGGAATAGTAATAATAAATGCTGCACAATGGTGTGCGCAGATTTATTATCACTATTTTAGAAATGCCACTTTTAGAAGTTGGCATTTCTGTGTGCTATGTGTCTGCCTGCCTGATGTGTATTGCATGTCTGGCTCAGGAGTGACAGGGGCTGGTGAGGTGTGTGTGGCTCCAGGGAGGGCAGGGTCAGTCAGCGCAATGCTGAATAGGAGATCTGCATTTGGAGTAGTGGGAGGAGTAGTCCCCTGACCCTGAATAGGTCTGTGCCTGCCTGGGTGAATGCTGGCTCCGCCCCCCTGTGGAGTGTCTGATGACCGAGCCCCCACCTGACAAAGGAGGGTGTGAGCACTGTACACAAAGTGATCCAACATCCCCCAGAACCAGTTGAGGCTGGTTCCCCAAAGCCCTGTGCCAGCGCAGACAAAGAGAAAAGGTTGTATACATATTGGGTCTGTGACCCCATGTGTGTTGTGCTTCTTTGCGCTACTTGGGGACTTGCTGCTGCTGGGCCCCAGGAGGAACCGCCACGAGGGACTGCCTCCGGCCCTGTGAGCTGGCCTGCCTGGGCCCAGCCTTGTGTCCCTGAAACTTTGGACTGAGCACCTTGTGAGCGCTATATCTCTCTTCCAGGTTGGGGAGAGTGCTGGGGCTTTGCAGTGCTGGGCTGCGACGTTGCCAGGGGGAATCCCGGCGTGAGGACTCCCCCGTGCTGCTGGGAAGACAAGTGGGAGCCTACCCCGCATTTTGGATGCCATTTGGGAGCGGAAGTCCACTCCGCATTTTTGTGCTCCTGTTAGCGGGAGCCCACTCCGCAATTGTGTCCTTTTTGAAGGCGGGAGCCTATCCCGCATTGCGCGCACTGCAGGAGAGAGGAACCGCCGCGGCCTGAGCCGGAAGTCAGGCAGACTGCCTGGTTGTGGGAGGGGGTGCCTTCAAGGTCCGTGGACCAATCTGGGCGAACAAAGCGCCGGAAGTCAGGCGACGCCTGGACGTGGGCGGAGCTCCCGTATGCGAGAAGGGAGCCCCGCGAGTGAAGAGTCCCGGTGAGTGAGGCCGCAGAGGAGGGGCCCGTCCGGAGCCTCGAGGGCTCCGTGTGCCGATCAGCAGAGTTCCAACTTGGCCAGGAGAGGAGCGGAGCCCACCAGAGAGCCCCGGTGAGTGGGGCTGCCCGTGAGCCTTTTTTCCTTTGTGCCGAGAGTGGCACCAAGAAGAGCACCCGGTGCAGGGGGCGCTCGTCAGGCACAGGTGGTGCCGGTTTAGGGCAGAGCATAGCTGCACCGCCAGAGTGCGGGCAGCTACAACAAAAGGGGGCTCACGACGCACGGAGGTGCCAAGGCCAAGTTTCTCAGCTGCACCGCAGGAGCGTGGGCAGCTGCACCGAAGGGGCAGTTCTATTTAGAAGTCCCGGAGTGGGGCTTCCACGGCACAGTTGCTGCCAGTGCTCATTTTGCCTTTTTCAGCTGCACCGCGAGAGCGCGGGCAGCTGCAACGTGGGGGCAATTGTTGTTTCCCTGATAAGGAAGGGGTGAGAGGCACCCCTTGGCCCCCAGTGCATGACACACATCTTTTCTGCTGCTTTGGCAGCCAGAGAGCCACTTGGAAGGCTCTAGGATTGCGCCCTGACTTTTGGGACAAAGGGCATTTGAGCCCCAGAAAAGGCCAGTTGGCCTGGGGTAATTTTCCTGGTTGGTACCTGTGTTTACTACGAAGGCGCAAGGCCGTAAAGGATTGCATAATGGGCTGTTGCTAAATGTGATTTATGCACCATGTGTTTTATGCCTAATGTGATGCAGACATAATGCGTTTATGTTTCTAGTGATAATGCGGAGTTCATTATTGTACCAGTAGTTACTGGTTGTGTGATTTTTACCTACTTGTGCTTTGTTATGGTTCTGACAGTGGCCGATTGGCCCTGTCATGTATATAATCCCCTGTAAATTACTACCTGGTGCCAGTTGGCACAGTGTATATGTGTGGCTATGATCTAATGTGTTTTGGATAATACAAAGGCTATTTTTTATATAACCTTGTGTGGAGTTTCTTTTGTGGTGTGCCTAGTGTGTTGCTGTGTGTGTGTGTTACGCAAACGCTTTACACATTGCCTCTGGGATAAGCCTGACTGCTCGTGCCAAGCTACCAAGGGGGTGAGCAGGGGTTATCTTCAGCGTGTAACTCCCTTGCCCTGACTAGAGTGGTGGTTTCTGCCTGGCTTAGGCGCAAGCCCTAGCCAACCATAAATCCCATTTCTAACAATCATAATGACTGCTCTATCATGCAATCTGAAAAAATGTTTGCAACCTGCTCGTAATTTGCATGCTCATGTGGGTTGACCAAGTAGCGGTGTCACGCTGCTCAGACGGTAAAAGCATAAAACAAACAGGTGCAGTTCAAGCCACGGGTTCATGCTCGTGAATGACAGTAAAATCGGCACGTCCTGCTGTAGTGATTGCGTTCTTAATTAAATAACTTGTGCTCGGAAAACAAAAGTATTCGTGCCCCCCCAAAAAATTGGTCGAATGAACGCATGGGGTTGGTGTGATCACGCCCTTATACAGTGGTCTGTCTTCAAATACGTTGGTTAACATATACAACTCTGCGTTGTGGTGTTGGGTTGCCGGTGTGTTATTACGTGCTATTAAAATCGGGTGATTAACCGCATGAGTTAAAACCTCTTCTATACCCGGTGGTGTAATCTTACTGGTATGCCGATTCACGGTCTTGATGTCGGATTGGGAAAGCAGTTTCCTTGATGTGAAAGTTACTCCTCGCGTTCGGGAAAATGTGACACGGACGTGGAGTCCGCCGGTGAATTTTCAAAGGTGACATTCATTAAAAGTGAGGACGGGCTACTGTGAGGTCGACGAGTGGTGATTGGTGTGGCGGCCATCTTAGGATGTGCAAAGGGTATATTTAATGCATGGTGAGTGGGTGAAAAAAACTTACTGATTGAGCAATAGGAACGTTTCATAAAAAGTTGATGATATGACTAGACATACCCGTGTTGTTAATGTGAATGAGACCCTAATAAAGGAATTCGAAAATTAAAATATTATGGAGTGTGCTGAAAGATGTAAGGAAGTCCATGATAAGGTAGTGAAAATTATTGGAAATTAAATTGCATGAAATATATTGAATAATTGAAGGAAATACACAATAAGTTGTGGAAAAAATGTTAAATAAGGGGCTGAACAGTGAGCAAAATGCATGGAGTGTGACTGGTGACAAAAAATATGACAAGTCTCTTGTATACATTGTTGCATTCAATGTAATCTATAGGAAGTGCAACATGAGGTACACCTCAATGGGTATGACATGGGATGAAACTTGATGGGTATCGGCCATTGAATAGAATCAATTTAATTCGATGATCATGTCTCTCCATTGGTTAGTTGAATATCTGATTCCCTGGAATATTCAACAATTAGCGCGGGAAAACGATGTCAGTTTGCAGATTAGAGAAAACAACTGTATTCAATGCGATCGTTTAAGTCATATGGAGGCATAGTGTCCAATAATCTGATCCAGTGAGTTTCTCTTTGTAGCAATAGTTTGGTCAAGTTAGTGCCCTCACGTGGTACAACAATTTAAAGGACCAGGAACCGTAGTTGGCGGACGTTGTGATTATGTGATTGGAAGTGCGTGGCTACACAAGATTTCTGATTGCAGGTACGGATATTACTTTTGTGTTCCTTCAGACGCGTCTTGATTTTGCTTTCTGTTTTGCCAACGTATGCCAACCCACACGGACATTTCAACATGTAGATAACATTTTTACTGTCACAGTTAGCAGTAGTGCGTAATTTAATCTTATTTCCTTTGCGCTTATGTGTAATTTGGTTACCCTTTATGATATTGTTGCAATTGTTGCAGTTGTGACATGGAATTGTTCCTTTATGGTGTCTCGTGAGTTGGATTGGGTGTGGAGGTAGATATCATTTCTTTAATGTTCTTGCTACATTCGTATGCAAACATTAGAGGGTTGGCAAAGATTCCTTTGAAGTCTGCTTCCATTTGAACCATCGGCCAGTGTTTCATTATCAGTTTCTTGAAAGATGAGCTTTGTGTGGAGAATTTAGAAACTAGGACCATGCGATCCTATTTGTTGGGTTTAATGGTTGGGTTCAATAGTTGATCACGTGGAATGAGTGCTACACATTGTGCCGCTTCCTCCAGTAGCTCCGGTGGATATTGTCTGGCCTCAAATCTTTGCAACATTTCCTTCAAGTTTGTAGGTAGTTTATTTGGATCAGAAACTATCCTTTTGACACGCAACAACTGCGAATAGGGTAAATGTCGTTTCAACGACACCTAGTGAAAACTATTGTAGTGCAATAGACTATTGCGGTCCGTGCAGAGGTGCACAGCCAGGTGCGAGGATGTAACGCCATAGAAGAGGCCAAGGCCCGACCCACCGATTCAGTTGTATCCATACCACAACAGATGATTAATTTAGCTGCTTCCTGCCCGTCTCGTAATAACTGGGCAAGATTGTCCCGGGTGTTATCCGGAACCGAAGGCAGCAGATGTGTCAATGACTCCCACAATGCATGAGAATGCACGACGTATTGACGGATAGTAGTGCAGAACTGGTGGAGGAGAAAATATCCCTGCCACAAGCGTCTAGCCTCCTAGAATCTCTATCATGAGGGACATAAGGAAGAGAGTCGGAATTGAGGGAGGTCGAAGCGGCCTGTACCACCAAACTATGAGGAGTAGGGTGCCGGAGGAGGCAGGCCGGATTATCGGGGGAAGGACTGTCTCTGTGTGAAATAGACCGAGCCACAGGGGCTCCTGTATCAGGTTAAGCCCAAGTCCCCAACAAAATGTAGTAAAAGACTTCACTATAAGTGAGCACCTACACCACCCCTGTTTGGCCCTGATGGTGGATGTCATTTAAGGGATCAGTAGTCATTTCCACAGAAGGAGTTGTAAAATTCAAAAACACAGAACCATGCCTCAGCATGCCATCCAAGGTGGAGATTGCCTCCGAGGCCAGGCCAGGGAGGGAAAAGAGGCCCGAGGCCAGGGAAGACACTAAGCCACTAGATTCACCCAGCTCAGTCAGCCAACTTTCCTGCAACGGAGACTGGGCAATGCCAGACATGGGGTGCAGAAAACCAAACTCTTCCCCATCACCTCCAAAACCATATCCCTCAGAAGAAAAAACAGGAGGGCGCTCCACAGAGAGCAGAGGGAGGGTAACTGAGCTAGGCAGCACCACCGGCATCTCACCCGACGCCGAGCAGCGCCAAAGCGGCATCGGGAGAGGAAAGTGGTGTGGAACCTGGGCCAGAGTCGCCCTAGCTCTAGGAAAGGTAGGGAGACGTATCGACTCCACTGATGAGTGGGAGGAGGCGGGGGAAGAGGCTTTACGCGGTGAAGGCGGGAGATGCCGTGACTTCGACCGCCTACATCTAGCCTTACTACGGGTCGTCGATGGAGAGCGACATTCAGTGGAACGGCTCCAGGAGCGGTCCCGCGAACGGACCGGAGAAAGAGACCGAGGTCGACGAGATATCTTGGAAGGCTGCAACAGCAACGCCGCTAGGAGCTTGATCAGACGTTCCAGCAGCGCCTTCGGACTAAGTTGACAACAGGCGTTGCACTCCTCCGAGTCATGGTGCTCCCCCTGGCACCACATACAAACAGAGTGAGGGTCTGTGGCCGACATCTGCTGTCCACAAGACCCACAAGGTTTGAAACCGGAAGACCGAGGTAGAAGGCACACTGTTCCGTTGACCTAAACGTCGAAGTAGGCAGAAAAACAGCCTGAGGAACCGCTACCGGTTCTGCATTGTAAGCACAGAAAAGAAGAAATTGGCGTCAGCGCATCCGGGGAGGGCCTCTAAGGACTCTGTCGACGTCACATCCGGAGGACGACATCGCTACGGAGTTGCTCGATGCCTCCACCGATGTGCAGAGGTACTGCTGTAAAAAAAAAAAATCCGGATCAAGTCTGGCACCTGGAGAGAATTCTAAGATAAGGAATCTGCAGCTAGATGTCTTGATCAGATAGAGATTACTGTGGGATCGGGAATGAGGGGTTAAACAACTTTCAAAACAGTAGGAAATGACCCATAGACTTAATTTTGCCCATACAAAAAGAGGGCAATGACTCAGAATTAAGGTGACAGGTGAACAGTGTTTTGTATTTTGATGGTATTGAAGAAGTCCTTAACTATTTTAAAAACCTCTTGAAAGACATTGTCAGTTAGTAGCTGGGAAGAACAAGTTACTTACCTTCGGTAATGATGTACCGGGTGGAGACATATGTTAGTTGTAGATTCCTAACCTTAAAATTTCCCCCAGGCGTCAGTCTGGATCCAGAGAATTTTTCTTCAGCAATACCCCTGGCCGTCGGTAGGTGTCGCCGTCAGCGTTGTGGTCGCCGGGATGACGTTGCGCTGCCTACTTAGACACTGTCCCAGCACGCGGACGTCAGTTCTTTCTTTTTCCGCACCAGCCTAGCATAGATCCAGACAGAGCTACCCCTTGCCCGTTTTTTGGCTAGCTTTTTGCGACTTTTGTCGACGTCTTTTTTGAGTCTTGGATTCCTGGTGCACAAGGGATATCCCAACATCGGACCGGCTTCAAGCCTTGTGGCTCCTGTCACAAGATGATGTCTGTGACGGATCCGCACCTCGTGTGCTTGTGGTGTCTGGAGCGCAACCACAACCCGAAGTCGTGCTCTGACTGCCGGGCCATACACCCGATGACTTTGCTGGAGCGGTCCCGAAAGTTGTTGGCGGCCCAGCGGTCGGCTCTGCGTCGTTTACGGTCTCGTTCAAGAGGAAGGTCACGAGGCTGTTCGCGGAGCCCCCACTCCTCGTCGCACTCCAAGTCGTCGAGGTCCTAGGGTAAATCGAAGCACAAGAAAAAGGCGAAGTAGTACAGGTGCTCTTCACCTTCTCCCCGTCGTTCGGCTTAAGCGACACAGGACTTGGAGCATCGTCGCTCGAAGGCTCAGTCTCCGGGGCCTGCTTCAGGGATGACTTCGCGTCTTCCACCCATTCCGGGAGATGGAGCATCTCAGACAGTTTTAAGAGGCCTTCCACCTCATCTTTGGGCAGCCAGACTCCATTGGCACGCCTTTGGGGCTCGCGGAGTGGGTCGGGGTCCTGGGCCTTCGAAGCTTAGTACTGAGAGTGCACCAGCCACACCCTCCTTTTGTAATTTTTAATACAAGCCACTTTAGCTTCCGGCTAGTAATTATGGTGCTGTTTCCTTTCTAACAGCTTACAGGCCTGTTTGGCTTTAGTCAAAGCAGGTGTATGCTAGAGGGAGAAGGTTGTTCTCTTATGATAAGAAATAGATAGCTTGACAGGCACAAGTGTGCCCAATGGTGACATCCTCCCAGCATTAAAGTGTTAATCATTCACCTGTGCATCAGCATGTAATATACAGGGAGATATTTCAAATTATAAGGCGAGATTATTGTTGGTAAGACTGGACCACTTAGGTTAAGATGATAATGCAGAAAGAGATGTAGACTGAATAGGAGCCTTACAACAGATCAGGTCAGAGAAATGAATGATGCATCTGTGGTTGGTGCAGCTGCAAAGTCTTTTTCTTTAAGTAATAAGTAATATGGACGGACCAGGTCACCGCTAAACAGGAGAGATGTGACAAAACTTATCTGGGACAACAAAAAGATTGGGGAAATGTCCTGCTACGTGGGTAGCTTTGGAGACTAGAAGGTTGAGGCGAAAAGTAGGCCACAATTCCAGGAGCTTGTTACATGCTGGAACTGGAGGCATCTATCCATATATAGAAATTCCCCATGGCAATGCATTTGGAAGTTTGAGAGTCACTGAAGTGATAAAGTTGGAAATTTCTATACCAAATTCCAGGGCACCTCCCAGGTGGAGGTCCACACAATATGCCAGTAAAATTTATTGTGGCACTGGGTGTGATTGCAAAGGACAAGTGTCCCGAGTTGAGATTGCCCTCATTTTATCGGTTTATGACTAGATAGTTACTGTAAATAACTGCCAGGCCACTGCCACTCTTCCCTTTGCAGTGAATATGAGAGATTTTATACTTACATGGTACTGCTAAGAACATTAAAAACGACGTGTCCTTAATACAAGTTTCAGTTATAAAAATGTGCCCAGTTTTTTAATCTAAAATAAAGTCACTATGTTTGATTAAGCATCTTACACTTAAAAGGGGTGTATACAGATACACATACTTAGCCAGATGAGGAGCCCATACCATGTATATTTAGAATCAAGCCAATTCAGGCACTTTTTTAGACAACCATGCATTTATCACGAACACAGATGGGTCAGCGTGCAGACAGGCACAGACAAGCTTGCCAGATGGGCGCAGACAAGCTGGCATGTCTTTGGCACAATCAGACAATTAAAATAGTTTCCTACTTACTTCAAAAAGTAAGTAGCCAAAAATGATGCAGCAAGTAACCCTTTGAAGTATATGAATTATTCTAATTTTGTAAATTAATCTTTCAATACCACAAGGTGTTACACGGTTAGGGTTCAGGTAGCACTACTATAAAGTCCATAGAAATGGTAGCCCGCATTCCATAAGGGGTAGGTAATGGCTTCGGTGTCCATAGGGATTTCTCTGTGCCTTTTAGCTTGAATACCAGTAGCAGAAACCACTAGACACTACTGTACATTCAGAGGTAAGTATGGCCCCAAAAGGAATAAGACATGCGATGTTGGCCTAGATGACCCGCCACTGGACTTCCATGATACTATTAAAGAACTTGTTTTCATATAGCAAATAAAATTTACACTGACAATACAGTAATCTATTATATGTTCTGACCATGCGTTCTTCATTAATCAGTTCATGGGTGCGAAGTTCCAGATATACCTGTTGTAGGTTACAGAAAGTCACTAAGTGAATTCTGTGTCTGGTAAATTGTCACGAAGTGACTGGACAGAGCACACTACAAATGGAGAGAGAAGAGAACGAAGACTCGTTCCCACCTTACGTCTCTCCTCTATTTCGTCTCCCTCCTATATGGCCATTGTCGACATGTACGTGGATGGGGACGGCGCCTTTAAGTCACTAGACTTCCTGGATACCAGCACTAACCACGTCATCAGGTCATGGGAGCGAATCAGAGACGCCGCTCAGGACGCGACCCCTTTGAAATCCAGCTTTTCCGAGTGGAGCAGCATCAACGTTCCGATGACGGAGGAGCACTCGAGACCAGAAGACAATGGAAACCTCGGCAGTGACGTCGGAGGAACCAGCGGGGATCCCGAATCCCTAACCGACTGGCAGTTGCAGGCGGAGCCCTCTCAGATGGTGACGGGAGCAGTGAGGCGAAGGGAGTCTGAGACGAGTCCCCACCACGAGTTGTCCCGCCATGTTCCTGGAGTAGCGGGCTATCGGAGGTACGTGGTCGCCTCAGGGACCTTATGGGCAAAAATGCATGAGATGCCAGGACGTCTGACATCGAGAAGGGAGGGGGATAAGCACAGGCTTGTGTCAGATATTTGAAGCGCAAGCGCTGCAACACTGGTGAAGGAACACTGAATGCTGTAAATATCCCCTCACTCCTAGTCCCCATAATAGTGAGCTTAACTAGAGTATCACTCCTCGTAAGCTCTTCTCTTCTTTCTCGAGGGGCAGCCACCGAGAGTGTATTTAAGAGTACGGGCCCTCCCCCAGAAGACCATCAGAAGAGACAAGGAGACTGTACAAGCCTACTGTTATATCAAATAAAGAATACCTAAAGATATACAACTTCTTTGTCTTTTTCCCTAATGTGCCACACGTGGTGGAGAATGCGGGCACCTACTCCATAGACAATCAATATGGAGAACCTAATCCAACAATTAATACGAGGACAGGAAAAACTGGAATGGGCACTGGAAAGGCAGATGGCTTCCGCCCAGATGGATCGCAACCTATTCAAAAACTCTAGGACTCAACAAGTAGAATGCATCCAGAAGGTGGCTGAAGACCAAGTACAGTTAACCACCCGTATACAGGCTCGCCCAGGAGGACAGACAGGATATCCCAATGTTGTCCTTCAGAAATATATTCCAGGGGAGGATCCCAATGCATTTCTATTGAATTTCGAAAAGGCAGCCAAAGCTTGTGGATGGCTGGAGGCAAAGTGGCAATTTGTTTGGGCTCCCCTTCTGTCTGGAGAGGCTCAGGCCGCTTACCAAGTGGCTAATGCTACCGGGAATACCTCCTATAAGGAGATACGGGTATCATATTAGACCATCTAGGTATGGACCCTGAAGCCTACCGAAATTAGAAAGGAATGAGGTTCTCCTTGGGATAACCCAAAGACATTCTTCAAGTTGAAAACGGCAGCCGATAAATGGCTTAAGCCACATGAGAACACCAAAGAGGACATAATGTCGCTCATTTATTTGGAGCAGTATCTGGAGGCTCTCCCTTTCCCCGCACAACGGTTTTTGCGACAACATACCCACCTCACCGTAGAACAGGCCGTGGATATGGCAACCACTTTTGTTCAAGCACAACCCAGATCCCTTCCTTGGGAAACAGACAAGCCACCTCGGTCCGTCTCGGGGGTCGCAAGGGCTGAAAATAAGACTACTAAGCCCCTACCGGAACCACTGAGGTCCCGTGCACAGCGACCGGAACCCTTTCCATCAAAAGGGCCACAATGCTTTGAATGTGGTGATTGGGGACATCTAGCCAGATTCTGCCCACACAAGAATAGCAGTGAAGAACCACTGGATGTCAGCTACCTGCCCAAGTCCGTCCTGTATACCGAAGAGCTAGGTTCCTGCTTTTAAGTAAGTCTCTTGGTAAACGGAAAACAAGTAACTGCCTTGTTAGACTCTGGCTGCCGTCAATCTGTCATACAGACAACCTTGGTAGAAAGGTCCCAGATCTGTGCCGGAGAACACATACCTATACGATGTGTCCACGGTGATACAAAAACCTACCCTGTGGCCATAGTCTCCATTCAGCTACCCAGCGGGAATGCTATGCATGTGAAAGTCGGAGTGCTGCATAACCTACCAGAGAAGCTGATATTAAGAATAGATAATCCTGGGTTGCCTAGTCTCCTTAGGGATAGGATAAAAAACCCAAAAGAACAGCCTCCGGGGAAAAGCAATCTACTCACTCAAGCTCCTTGGGTTACTGACAAAAATTTCCGATATGCCCAAGCTCATGATCTTACTCTTCGGATAGCCTGGCAGCAAGCTAGAGATCTCTCTTCTTCCCCCCTGCCTACCTATCCCCGCTTCCACATAGAAAACGATCTCTTATATAGAATAGGAAAATAAGACGATCCCTCTCAATTGGTAGTACCCCAAAGTTTCCTTGAACAAGTCCTTTTTTTGCTCATTAGCCTCTACTTGCAGGGCATAGTGGAGCCCTGAAAACTACCCAAAACGTCTTGCGACACTTTTATTGGCCTGGAATATTTGCTCACATATCCAAATATTGCCAGGAATGCGAGGTTTGTCGGAAAAAGAATCCCTACAAACCCCCTTCCGATCCATTACAACCCCTTCCTGTAATTGGAAAACCATTTGAAAGAATAGGTATGGACCTTATAAGCCCCCCCCCCCCACCCCCAAGTCCAAGAAAGGGAACCAATACACATTGGTCATAGTTGATTATTCAACTAGATATCCGGAAGCGTTTCCTCCAAGGGCTCCTACCACCACCAACCCCAGTTGTTGGAGTTCTTTGCCAGAGTGGAATTTCCTCGAGAGATACTAACCGATCAGGGGACTCCCTTTGTTTCCTGCCTGATGAGTCAGATATGTAAGACTCTGAATATCTCTCCTATAAAGACCTCCGTATATCATCCTCAAACGGATGGCTTATGTGAGAGATATAATACCACACTCAAATTAACACTGAAAAAGATGTTGATGGCTGAAGGAAAGGAATGGGATATGCTCCTCCCCCTGGTCCTCTTTGTTGTTAGGAGTCAGGTACATAGTAGTTTCGGTTGCTCCCCCTTTGAACTTCTTTATGGGAGACAGTCCCTACTGTGCTGGAGGTGACAAAGGAGGCCTGGGAACAGGAAAAACCAGACAAAACCTGGGATCTTCTAGACTACACTCAGGGATTAAGGACCCGTATCCGTAAGCTATGAGATTTTGCCCATGCATACCTAGAGAAAGCACAAATATATCAACAGAACTTCTTTGACAAAGGAAAGAAATAGCGTCATTTAAAAGTTCATGAGTGGGTGTTGGTTCTCCTGCGCTCTTCTGTAACTAAAGCCAGATCAGAATAGAAGGGCCCCTATGAAATCATAGAAAAGATCAGTCTAACCACATATCGGTTACGAATCTCGCCTAAGAAAACTCAGCTCTATCACATCAACCTCCTTAAAAAGTGGTTACGGCCCTTCCTAAAGACACCCAGCTTCTTATCCCCGAGCAACCTCCTAGTATGTCCACTCTTTGCCATCTGGTAATAAATGAGACCTTATCCGAAAGTCAAAAGACCTCCCTGCAGGGAATATTGAAACCTTTCTCCTCCATCTTCTCTGATCTCCCAGGTAAAACAACTCAGGTAGAGCACGCCATAATCACTCCTCCTGAGAAGGTAATAAAACAACAACCACATCGTATCCCGGCAGCTCGGCGAGAGGCCATATGTACCGAAATAGAGAACATTTTGGAATTGGGAGTTATCAAACCATCCCAAAGCAATTAGTCATCCCCAGTGGTGCTCGTACCGAAGCCAGATGGTTCGATTCGTTTTTGCATTGACTTTCGAGCTGTCAATGCCATTTCAAAATTAGATTCCTACCCCCTCCCTAGAATAGACGAACTGATAGAAAAACTGGGAGAAGCCCAATACAATCCACACTTGACCTCACAAAGGGTTACTGGCAGGTACCACTAAGACCAAGAAAAAACTGCCTTTATCACTCCTACCGGGTTGTATTAATTCACTGTGTTACCGTTATGCTTACATGGCGCCCGGCTACTTTCAAGAGGCTTAGGAATAGGGTACTCCATGGTCACCAATCCTATTCATCTGCCTATCTGGGTGGCATAGTGATATTCAGCCCCAGATGGGAACAACATCTCTTGCATTGTCAGGTCTTCCAGACCCTCCAGATAGCTGGACTCCATATCAATGCGAAAAAATCCAAGATGGGGTTTCAAAAGGTCACGTTCTTGGGGTATCTATCTCCAGGGGAATGGTGTCATCGAGCCACAGCAGGAGAAGGTGAAGGTGATCCTAAACACACCCTTTCCTACCACAAAAAGGGAGGTTCGTACATTTCTAGGTCTGTTGGGATATTATCAAAGATTTATCCCCAGATACTCCGAGATAGTTTCCCCGTTAACAGATCTCTTGAAAAAGAATATAAAGGTGAAGGATTTCCTAAACCCCACACTGACAGCAAGGCAGGCCTTCCAGGAACTCAAACAGGCTATCACTTCCAGCCCCGTCCTGGTATCACCCAATTTCGCGGAGCCTTTTATTCTGCAAACCGATGCCTTGGAAACTGAGTTGGGGGCCGTTCTCTCCCAGAAGACTGGGGATGGTTCCGAGTTCCCCGTTCTGTTCATCAGCCGCAAGCTATATCACCGTGAGCAAAAGTACCCGGTGATCGAGAAGGAATGTCTTGCTATCAAGTGGGCTGTGGACAAACTGCATTATTACTTGGAAGGGTCCCCCTTTACCTTGTATACGGATCATGCACCGTTACAGTGGATGAGCCAAAATAAGGGTAACAACCCCCGCGTTTTGCGTTGGGTTCTGTCCTTACAACTTTTTGCTTTTGATGTTCAAGATTGTAGAGGCACTGACAACGGAAATGCTGACTTCCTCTCCCATGTTCCTCATGTCCCAGATCGGGAAATGTCTGGAGGTGGGGTGTGTCACGAAGTGACTGGACAGAGCACACTACAAATGGAGAGAGAAGAGAATGAGACTCGTACCCACCTTACATCTATCCTCTCCTCTATTTCCAGTCTCACTCCGATATGGCCGTTGTCGACATGTACGTGGATGGGAACAGCGCCTTCAAGTCACTCGACTTCCTGGATACCAGCACTACCCACGTCATCAGGTCACGGGGGCGAATCCAAGACGCCGCTCAGGACACAACCCCTTTGAAATCCGGCTTCTCCGAGTGGAGCAGCGTCAACGTCCCGAGTACAGAGGAGCACTCGAGACCAGAAGACGAAGGAAACCTCGGCAGTGACATCGGAGGAACCAGCGGGGATCCCGAATCCCTAACTGACAGGCGGTTGCAGGCAGAGCACTCTCAGACGGTGACCGGAGCAGTGAGGCAAAGGGAGTCCGAGATGAGTCCCCACCACGAGTTGTCCCGCCACGTTCCTGGAGGAGCGTGGCTATCGGAGGTACGTAGTCGCCTCAGGGACCTTCTGGGCAAACAAGCATCAGACGCCAGGACGTCGAGAAGGGAGATGGCTAAGTGCAGGCTTGTGTCAGATATTTGAAGCGCAAGCGCTGCGACACTGGTGAAGGAACACTGGGTGTCGTGAATATCCCCTCACTACTATTCCCCATAATAGTGAGCTTAACTAGGGCATCACTCCTCATAAGTTCTTCTCTTCTTTCTCGAGGGGCAGCCACCGCAAGGATACTTAAGAGGCAGGGCCCTCCCCCAGAAGACCATAAGAAGAGAGAAGGAGACTGTACAAGCCTACTGTTAAATCAAATAAAGAATACCTAAAGACATAACCTCTCTGTCGTTTTCCCTAAAGTGCCACATCAATAAATGGCAATATTGTGTAGGTGTTATTTCATCTGAAGCGTAAGTTCTGGAAAGCACATCCACCTTGCTGTGTTGGTTGCCTGGTCAATAACCAATATGAAAATGAAACCGTGAAAAGAATAATATTCTCTAGATCAATCATGGTTTCCACTTCACATGGACTAGAGAAACCCCACGTGCTTGTGGTCAGTCCGATCCAATATTTTATGACAGCTCCATATAAATAATGAAGCCCATAACCAAAAGCATCATTGGTAATCCACAATTTTCTTTCATAAATGGTGTAATGCTTTTCCGCCTCTGATAATGTGCACAAATAGAAAGCCACAGGTATAGTACTTTTGTGTTTGGATCTTACTGGGAGAAAATTGCACCTGTATCTGTGGCTGGTGCAGATGCAAAGGCTTTTTCTTTAAGTAATAAGTAAAATGAATGTCACTTTTCTGTTCTAGCCCCATATATCATGTAAGCCAAGTTGTTGGAGCTATGATAGGAGAAAATGCCTGAATAAACTGTCTATAAAAAAGTAGCAAATCTAATGAATCTTTGAATGTCTTTGTTTTTTTTTAGAACAGGCCACTAGGTAACAACTTTTACTTTATCTTCATCCTTTGTGACACTCCGAGTGAAGGGGATTTAAATGAATAGACATTATTACAGCTCTGCAGACACACAATGTTCATATAACATAACAATGTGTATTTGTAAAGCGCACGTTCACCCAGAAGTGTATCTTGGGGCTGAGTAACAGATGTTTATTGTTACCCAAATCAATAGTACTCATTTTATCGACCTCAGAAGGATGAAAGACTGAGTGGACTCGCCAGGAATTGAGCCTGTGACCATGAGGTCAAACGCAGGCCCCTACAGTGGGCGCATTAGTCCACTAAGCCACCAGACCCGGCCTTCATAACACTTCTCAGACGTGGCTGCAATGAGGAATGTAACCTATACCTCCACAAATTGGTCTCCAGTGTCTAGCAGTGTCTAATGACATTTAGGAAGTGTTAGAAGGCAGCAAGCAAATTACATAAGTTAAAGTCATGAAGACATATCCATAATGGTCCTCTTTGGTGTAAAATGCGGTCTTTCATCATTGCCTGCAAATATTCTTACCATAAGATAGCTAAATAATTCACGTTGTTGGAATTACGAGATGCCTATCTGCAACTCTCCCATGGAGACCCTCATTGCCAGACTCCAGGACTCAGGTATCTAAGGGCCAACACTGAGCTGATTCATCTCCTTCCTCTCCAACTGGACACGAGTCAGACTCTCAATGTTCACCTCTAAACTCAATAAGCTAGTCTGCGGGGTCCCCCAGGGTTCCTTCCTCAGCCCAACCCTGTTCATTGTATACATGGCACCCCTCGTTCACATCATAAGAACCCACAGCATCAACATTGGCTCCTATGCCAATGAGATTCAGCTTCCTCACAGACCCGAACACCACCACCAGGACCAACTTCACCACCTGCATGTCCACCGTGGTCAACTGGATGCAAGAGAACTGCCTCAAATTCAACAGGGACAAACCGGAGATCCTGATCTTCAGAAATAAGAACTACCCCTGGGACACCTCCTGGTGGTCACTCGACCTGGGTCCCATGCCCTCCCCCGCAGACCACGCCAGAAACCTCATCATCCGTGATGACAAACTCACGATGAATAAGCAGGTCAAAGCCTTAATTGTATCCGGCTGGCACAGCCTTAGAATGCTTCACAAGATCTTCAAATGGCTACCCACGCACACAAGAGGCACGTTCACCCAAGGCCTCATCACCAGCAGATTTTACTACAGCAATGCACTCTACATTGGCATCTCCAACCAACTAACGCAAAGACTCCAAATCATCCAAAACCCTGCCACCAGATTCATCCTACACATCCCCAGAAGCACCCACATCTCTCCCTACCTCGTTGAACTTCACTGGCTACCTATCCGGAAGTGTTGAAAGTTCAAGCTGCTCATCCAAGCCAACAAGGCCCTTCATAACACTGGATCAGCTTACCTCAATGACCAACTCCAACTCTACCATCCCTCTAGACAACTACGCTCCGCTTTTTTCCCCCTTGCATGAATCCCCGGCATACGCAGAAGCAAGACAGGATGGCGCGCCTTCTCCATTATTGCCGACAAAAGTGGAATGAACTTTCTCAACACATCAGAACTACTATTCCACTCCTCAACTTCCTCAAGAAGCTGAAAACCTGGGTGTTCAACTAAGTGCACCAACCCATGCTCCTGCTCCAGCGCAAGGATATCCTCACGAGTGATAAGCTGTGCAATACAAATCCATCTAACATAACATAACCATTACCAATGAGGTTAATGACGGAGGATATCAACTGTGCACTCGAATTGCATTCAGTTCTGTGTAATCGATGACAAAGTTTACCATGATGTTTTGGAACAGAAAATATGGAATCCCCTGCAGGTCATGTTGAATGACAAATAAATCCTTCAGACATGTTTTCCTCAATGCATCCCGCTCGGATATGGCATATGCACCCAGTGGTTGTTTTTGCCCTTCAATTAAACACATAGCACAGGCATACAGTCTATGTTTGGGGTAGGGTATCTGCCTCTTTCTCACAGAAAACATCAAGGAACTCCTGGCATTCCTCTGGAATTCTTTCATCCTCTACCTGATTTTCTTGTGTCCAGACTTGAAGACTGAATCTCGGATGGCACTGGAAAACAATATGCCAAATAATATTGTGAAGAAAACTGAATGGCTTCCTTGGTCCAGTAATTGAAATGATTTTGAATCCATAACCATGAAGTTACTAGAAGGATAGAGATTGCGGGTGGATCAATGATATTGAAATGAATCATTTCAACATGACTGGTTAAAGGAGCAATAATCAAACGATTGGTTTCTTCAAACATATCTGGAAGTTTATGGAGTACCACGACCTGCACTGATTGGTTCATTATTTGCTTTGGTCCTCAATAGAACATGGCAGTCATGCACAAAAGGGCCATCCATAGGTATACCTCAATACTTCATGCTCTCAAGTCCAGTAGGACCCCAGAAAATAAGGGAAATTGTGTTAATCACAGCATCATAGTCAAGGAAAAAATGGGCTTTTCAGTAGCATTAACAACTGTATTCACACAAAGCCTGCTGTTGAAGACCAAATCTCTGTTTTCTTGATTCTGTGGGTGTCTTATTAAATGGCGATCATGAGCACAATAAAGACAAAAATACTCTTTGTGTCTTAATCTTTCTTCAAGAATGTTTTCTTCCTACTGACTCAATTTGCATTGGTTCTTCGGCAGACGATGGAGGTGAAGGAAAGATGGCAGGGGCTCTTGTGGTGTAAGTAAGCTGATGATATCCCATCTTTTTCTCTTTATGCTGATTGCTTGTTTGTTGATCAATCTGGAGCACTAAATCAATGAATGCAGACATTGCTGTTGCTTGGCTGACCACCAAAGACACCTTATATTTTAGCTGTTTTGTGAGACAGATAAAAGGCGGCAGCTGTTGCTTCACCAGTCTAAGATCCATCAGTGAAGAATTTCTGGAAGGTTGTAATGTAAGATACCAACTTTTGCACACATTTTTTTACATTCCCTTCCTGGTAATCCCATATGGGCCTCTAGCTCTGTCAGTCTACGCTTAGACAGAGATTTGAATTTAGTCAAGAATGAACCATACTGCAGTAAACCAGGATCCCGTTTAAGAATCAGTGATGTATACCAGATTAATGAGTTGTTAGTAAGAAAAGACAAAGAAAGAAAAATGTGCTCCTTCAGTTGGAAATTGCTGTCGTCGATTCATAAACTGCAAGGGACAGTGAGCCATGAAAGCAGAAAATTGCCAAGAATCTCCTGAAAACATTCCTAGCAGAGCCATAGTTATACTAATAAATGCTGACCCCTGTTAAGTAAAAAAGAGCAGCCTAGAGTACTGGTATATGGACCGCTAGACCCCACCAGTCTCAATGGACATCCAATAATAGCAGAAGGCAAAGGAGAAAGCCATTTCTATAATGGATTGAGGTGGTCTTATAAAATTCCGCTTTCAGGTCCGGTAGTACATATTTCCTTTGGTATTTCTGTTTCCACATGTGACGGGGAGAAACAGAGCTTCCAGACACAACCATTATGTTTTGGGCCTGGCAAACTATCATGCACATGTACGCTTGGGTAGACCCAACCATTCGTCTTACACCGCCCTACTGAGTGGAAATAGAGAACACCTCTAAAAGATTGTATCCAAATTCTAGAATGAAACAGGCCAGAATGGGTAGAAAA
This sequence comes from Calotriton arnoldi, assembly GCA_963921515.1. Taxonomy (NCBI): domain Eukaryota; kingdom Metazoa; phylum Chordata; class Amphibia; order Caudata; family Salamandridae; genus Calotriton; species Calotriton arnoldi. The sequence continues at coordinate 1,843,020 of CAWUFW010000658.1, read as the reverse complement.
GGAAAAACGCACCTACTGGACAGGTACCGTTGTAGACCGGACTGGAGACGGTTACATAATAAGGTCAATTACAAAAAAGTAATGAACAAATGTACAAGTACCAATATAAACTAAAAAGATAAATATAGTGAAGACTCGCCACAGCAGTACTTGAGGACTGTCACGCTGTTTGATTCCAAAAGATCAGAGGAAATGGAAGATTCAATGGTATTGGAATCCGTTAACAAGGAGGGAACTCAACGAAGAAACAGGAGAATAAAACAAGGTTGAAATATTAAGTGATGCTGGATGCGAACAGGGGTGCCTGCCAGGAAACTCTCCAACTCATTAGTTGCCAGGCAAGTGTCTTCAGTGTGTAGCATTCTTAAATAGTGCTGCAGTCCTGTTTGAATAGAAAGTAGTAATTGCCCTTGGCACCATCTTGTAACTATCGGTTAGCAATGAGGCAGCCTGTTAGTGATGCCATCTTTGGATGGGAAGAGCACCTTCATGCACATACCTCGTACTAGGCACAATGAACACTCTGGCTTCCACAGACTCCCCTGGTCCACAGGACATGCCGACAATGTTCATGCTTGCTCCACATCATTTGCCAGGAAACTCTAGCACCTCTTGCTCTTTGCCCATGGATTTAATAATCCTTACAGTAATGCCGTGCCCCGTGAGGGATATCCTGATACGAGGAATAAGTCGTATGAACTGTTAAGTTCCAGGACTATGTCAGAGTATGGTCTCCTCTGGTAAAAATGCATTGGTTGGCTGTACTTTGAAGGATATTGGGTTTAATAATGCCAGTGAGTATAACAATAAAGTTAATGAAAAAAACTGAGAATGTACCCACCACAACCACAAATGAAAAGCCTGACCAAGTCCTAGGATCTTCTTTGCAATTGTAAGAAAAGGAGAAACTGTGCACATATGTGGTATCTTAAATATGTATGTTCTAATATGTGATCTTATAGTTGCACATAATAAAAGGGATGGCACAGAAGGCTATTACTGCATCTACTGAGGTTCCATAACAAGTCGAAGAGTCAATATTCTACGTGAGGTAGAAAACCCAGATCTTTCGTTTAATGTTAGACTTTAAAAAACAATTGTGTGAAACTTTGCAGAGGTATAAAAATTTTCCATAACCTAGTCTTTCTCTGAGATCTTCATTTTCGTCAAGTAAATCATTGATCTTCAGTTCAAGATGATTGATTTCTTTTGTCAGATTTTCGATCTCACGATCTCTAGTTTTTATGTGGGTTTTTAATTCCTTTATTTCGGCAACAGCTTCCTCCAAGCCATACACTCCCTGCAAAATAAGAATACTTTTAGTTGCATTTACAAATATATCACACAATACAAACACGGTATTGCACTCTAAGTTGTAGCAGCTGAAATTGCAGATCTAAACCAACTAGCACTAACAGAAAGAAAACAAAGAAAAACCTCTATTTAAAATTTCATTCACATAATACGAAACTGTGTCAAAATTCCTCTAACTTACGACCTTTAATAATACGGCATTAAGTATAACAAAATAAACTACATAACTTACAGTAACAATATGTCCTTCACAAAAAAAATTCTGTACAAACTAAATCTTTTCTAGGAAAATTCATATTCTGATTCACATAGTCAAGATATGCAGAGTTTTAATTGGGCAGAGGTTACTTATGGCTTTGAAAGGTCTGCAAGGCGCCCTGATTTTATTCAGAATGGTGAAACACCTGTGGGTGTGGAAATGGGTGTTCCCAGAAGAGTGTCTGAGGAATTTACAATGCATGTGCTGCAAACAACCACATTGTTCTAGGATTGTGTGCATATGTCCAAAAAATAAGAGGGGTGGGGGCATTTTTAAACGGTGGTGCAGGGGAATGGAACTGAGACATTTTTCAGAAAAGAAAGCAAACCAGTATTTACACACTTGTTTGATGTAAAAGAGATAAAGTGAAAACAAAACAATTGGGTTTCTGAGACAAATCTCGATCAGTGTGTTCCAGGATACCAGTCAAATGAGCCAGAAAAAAAGAACTGACTGTCAGGCAACTGGGTATTGGAAGCTCCTGGAGCCTTAAAGGACAGAAGGTCCTTTTTAACTGTTTTAATGTAAGCTTATGAGGCTGCACTTTCCCTCATTACTTAGCCATCCAGGCACCATGGTTGTGTCATAGGTCCAGCAATGTAGTTTTGAGAAAAGGTTTTTAGTATTCGAAGGAATCTATACTTTGGAACACCTTTCCTCGGATAGGCTTTTGGAAGTTGTAATGCAAAATACGGGCATGTTGGACCTTTCATCTTACCACTGATATATGGACACATATGAATTATGTGTTCTTGGGTCTCCACACGCAGCAGGGAATTTCTCTAATATATACAATTATAATGAAGATTTCTGTGATGCAGAACCAGGACTACAAGTAAGTAACCATGTCTTCACTAGTACTGGGATCTTTTTATATTCACCCGCGACGAAATATCATGTGACTTTAGATTAAGGAGCACATCTATAAATGTAGTATTCAACTTTTAATCGGACAATGTCTCTAAAAGGCCTAAGGTAGTCAATGAATATTGAAGATTTGGCCAACAGGACTATTTTTAAATTATTTGAAGCAACAACAGCTCTACTAGTACAATGACGTTTTCATTATTTGCAGCCTTGAGAAAGAAATCGGTGACTACTAACCGGAACCAATATTATAGATCGTAGCTTTTCTTTCTTCTTCAATAATTTTTTTATAAATACAATTTCTTTTCGAACACCTCTTTCCCCAAACATAGTCAAAAAAGCATTAACAACGAATCATGGTTCTAGCAGTTCCTCAATGTAAAACAAAAATTAACATTTCTGACTTGAAGGGAGATGACGCACTCTGCTATGTGTCCCTCCTAGCTTCAGGCTCCCTTTCGTCTCCTAACCTTAGTTGCGCACTCCAACATGCCACCTCGTTCAGCGCTTCTCTTACCGACTCCCAGCTACGAGCAAGCCTCCTGCTGCCAGATTAAGCTGCTTCTTTGCCTGTGGTTTCCTGGTGGGGTGGCCAGATTTGAATTTTTTTGTCTTTGTAAAAAGGGCTTTGGCGAGTCTCCCGCCTGATATAGATGCTACCAGTGCTGTAATTAGCTGTCCTTGCCACAATTTTCTGATGTTGCATTTATTTCCATGTTAAGACTACCTACACCTGACCTTTCCAGAGCACAAGTGTGCAGTGCCTTTTAGGGGCTTTTTCTTTCTTTTCAATGCTTTGCCTTAGAGAATAGGAACTTTTGGAGACCAGCGATGAAGACAGACTGAACCATGATGCCAGTGTACGATCTGTACACGTTAAGGCCTTGCAGTTTTAACTGATAAGAACTGAACTCAACTTTGTGACTTTGGTGCCCTATCACCCCCTCTACATTTCACTTCAATAATGAGACTGGTCAGTTCCTCTTCACTCTGTGTATGCAAAAACCTAGGCACTGACTGACAGTGTGAACACATTTCTCGTTAGATTTGTTAATTTAATCTGATCTCTCGCTGTATGTCGATTAGGCCCCGGGCATTCCATTTAAGAAGCATGCAGTGGGGTGGCAGTGGTAAGGAAAGACATTGATTGCCAAATCTGTGAGAACCGTGAGAGAATAAATATTGCTTAAAACTGCAAGGTCGACTCAAAAGAAAGTCAAATACAAAAATGTCAAAGATGAATAGCCTGCAAAGGGACCTGCGGCTTTCACAAAAGGAACTGGCCATGACAACCTTCCTCAACAAACCTGAGGCTGCTGCACAGAGGACAACAATTTGGGGAACTGTCAAAGTATTGATGATATGCCCAATTGTATACCTCCTAGAGAACTGGGCAAATTCCTTAGTCAGATGAAAGCACCAGATACATCTGCGCCCACGCTGCTGCAGACATTTTTCCCTGAACAGAATACCAGCCCTTCTTCTGCTGTTCATGATTCTGGCTTCGATAAGACTACTTCTATACTGAGGGGCGTAGCTTGGCCGCGATCGAAGATGGCTGCACCTTAACAGAGCTCCAGTCCGTAAGGAGCATAACCCCGTAATCCGTCCATTCATCCGGCGTTATGAGAAGCAACTAAGAAGTGAAAGGGCTGCGGAGTGGTGTGGAGAGCGACAGACGGGGCCCCGGGCTTGTGACACGCTTAACACCGACAAGGGAGAAACTCGAAGGTCGAGTGGAGCCATCGGCGGCATAAGGTGGGAGCCGGGCGACGATTCGGCTGGGCCGAGAGGCTGGGAATGTGGCGCCTGTTCCGGCTTCGCGGAGTTCCTGAGGCCAGACGGAAGGCGAAAAGGTGGAGCATCTGCTGGCCCCGTGTGGGTCGGGCTGCTGCATGACTGACGTCGGAGAAGGGAGCCAAAGACAGCGAAGAGTGGCCGGGGCCCTTGGGGGCTGCGTCGGCCGGGCGGCGGCAGTCGCATCGGTGATGGGAGAGGACGGGCCCACCCGCTTGACTTCTGTTGAGGGACGGTGGAGAAGGCAGCTCGATCGCTGCGCTTGCCCTGAGTTGAGACGGGCGAGGGATTGCCAGATTGCGGCAGACGATGACGATGCTCGGCACATAGGTGGGCCTGGGGACCCAACAAGGAGCAGGCCCGCTCTGGCCGGCGTGGCCGCGCACCAGACTGCCCTCCTGATCCGGGATGCGAAGGGGCCCCATCCCCTCCTTAAATAGAGGTGAACACGACTGAGCCGCAGGCCTAACTGGTGGAAACCTTGAAATTTACTGGGCATGATAGGCTCAGGCCACGACCGTTAGCCGCCGCTGGGAAAAAAGAGGAGCCGACATAGAATAAGGTCCAGACCCCCTCTGGGCAAATCGTTGGTGCTGAGGGGCCCCAAGGGAGTCCATATGAGACAGCGGTGAGGCTGGGCCGGAGGGGCGGGTGAGCCCAGGCCGGTCTGGCAAAGCAGAGGAGTTGGGGAATGCAGCGGGCCCTCCGGGGAGGCGAATGGAGTGAGCCCGGCCATTGACTCCTGTCCCCCACCTTTAGCAGTTTAGAACCGCAGTACAGGAAGCCCACGGCAGGGCGAGGACAAAGATACATGCCTCCCGACCCATCGAGGCGGGGATGTCAGTCTTCTCACGAAGACACTTGCAAAGAGATGGTGAAACCTAAGGGGCTATGAGCCCCCCAGAAAAACAAAATGGACAATGAGGAGATCCCAAAGGCCCCCATAGTAGTGGAGGGGGAAGCAGCCGTGGAACCCTCCCAAGATGCGATCATGGCGGCAATAATAGACATGAAAGGCACACTGGAGCCGAAGATAGACACTGTGACCCTCAAGGTTAACTTGATCAGAGCGGATCTTCAAAAATTAAGTGAAAAAGTCATGACGGCCGAGACACCGATAGCCCAGCACCAGTCCACGACAAAACACCTTGAATCGCAAGTACAAACCCTAACTCAGCAGGCCACGACCATGGCAGCCAAGCTTGAAGACCAGGAAGGGAGGGCGTGAAGGAATAACATCAGGGTGGTGGGGGTACCGGAGGGGGCGGAGGGCCCCAGCGCGGACCTCTTTCTAGAGCACTTCATATTGAACAAGCTGCGGCTTATAAGACTGTCCAAATTCTTCTCGATTGAGAGGGTGCATCGGGCCCCAGTGCCCCCGCCCAAACCAGGGGCTCCCCAACGAACAATAATACCAAATTTCTTCAAGTATCGAATTCGCAAAGCAATCCTCCAAGCGGCCAGAGCAAAGGGAGACATACACTTTGAGAACACCCTGATCCATTTCTTGCACAACTTTACATTGCAGGTACAACGCTAGCGGAGGAGTATCGAAGCGGTGAAGCGGGAACTCCGAGAGTGGGAAATCAAATACATGAAGCTTTTTCCAGCAAAGCTTCAAATAACCGTGGAGGGCAAGACATGGCACTTTACCTCCCCAGAGGAAACATGGGTGTGACTCGAGGGGTGGTTTACAGCTAGCCGAAATAAGCAAGGGACCAAGGACCAGATTGAGGCAAGAAGATCCATGAGCAGTAAGAGGTGGAGGAAGCTACAGGGACACAACAGGGTGCAGGTGGGGGTACCACGAACTGACTAACCAGGAGGCCTGGCAGGTAAGAGTGACCGGGGCCTGGGGCTGGAGTGGAGTAAGTGCGGCAGCCCGAGTGATGAGAACCGGCAACAAAAGTGACACTGGAACTGTAAGCAGAAAGTCCGGATACATGGCCGGGGACTTCTGCAATCCTCGATGAGAGGGACTTCCAAATGTGATTGTTTCAGCAGGGGTTTGATAGAAGTGACTGTCTTAGTTGTTTTCTTCGCGCGGCCGAGACACCCCTTATTGTAATTGGTGTATAGTATTAGTTGGGCGACAGGCACTCTGCAGGTTGGGAAGTTGGGGAATGCACAGCCTATCTAGCACGGTAGCACTGTGGGGTGAGGAGGGACACAGTTGGGTTGTTACTGTGGTACTACAAGTACAAAGTTGAGTGCTCAGGGGGGACAATTATCACAGTGTACCTCGGTAAAGGTGATGGCAACATGGGGCTCAGACTGAGACGACGGGGGGAGAGGAACCTTTTATTATGGCGAACCCTGAATCTCAAGTGAACTCGATAAAAATGTGGTCCTTGAACATCAATGGTCTTAATGGAAGAATAAAACTAACAGTGGTAATGCAATTTATCAAGAGACATGCCCCAGACATTATTCTGCTACAGGAAACGCATCTCCAGGGTAATCATTGTAAGGCACTAGACAGATTCAGTTATACACAGGTGGCACACGCGGGTTATACTATGGGTTCCAGGGGACGGACCCGTTAGGGAGGCTCATGGAAGTAAGGGGCCAGTGGGAGGGGCGGACTCCTAATTTCTGGGCTACAGACTTCCACGCTGACATGCTGGGCCCGCTGCTTCTTGAATTCCCGGACGGCCGACTGATAGTAGGGGGGAGACATGAATGATATTGTCTCAGTTGAGATGGATGTTTTGGGAGGGGGGAACATCGGGGAGGAGGGTGGGTCCACTGAGGGACTTTCTCCTGACCATGGGTTTGAGTGACATATGGAGACACCAGCATCCCACCATCAGACAATACACATATATGTCGGAGGCCCATGGGAGCCTCTCCAGACTAGATTATCTCATTACACAGGACCAGGGTTTGGGAGATTTTAAAAAGGCCAGACACACAGCGCGGGGGTGTCCGACCACTCTCCGGTGGAGGCCATCCTAGAAGGCCCCGCGAGGGACTATACTTAACCCCCGAAGATTGACCCATGGTATCACAGGGACAATAAGTTTAAATCGGCCATTAGAAAGGGCGCTAAGCAATTCTTTGAAGACAATGTTGGTTCTGTAGACTCTACAAAGACTCTCTGCGAGGCGTTTAAAAGAGGGGTCAGGCCCAGGTCCAAGTAGGGGCATAAAAAAAGGAAAAGAAGCTACAGTGCCTTACCCTAGAGACCACTATATCCACCCTAGAGACCCAGGTGGTAGAGGCAACGTCATTGGAAGTGAGACATCAGTTAAAGTATCGCCAATAGGAATTACGAGAATTGTTGGAGAAAAGCACCAGAGCGCTGGCGTTGGCCACCCTATATAGATTATATGAGGTGGGGGATAAGGCCAGCAAACTACTGGCGTGGTTGGATAATAGGAGGGCAAGTGGTAAATGGGTCCCGGAGATAGTGGGCAGTGTAGGACGAAGTTATGAGACTAGTAAAGAGACTGCAGAGGCGTTTTCCACATATTATGAATCTATGTACACCTCCTCATCTGGGAGGACGAAGGTGGACTGCAGAGCCTTTTTATGAGACATAAACCTACAGCAATTGTCCACCAGGGATAAGTAAATGTTGGAGGGAGATTTGACGATAGAGGAAATAAAAGCTGCAACACGTACCCTATAATTAGGGAAAGCGGTAGGACCAAATGGCTTGCCGATAGAGTTATTTAAATGTATGCTGGATAAAACGGGAGAGCACCTCCTTGGTATGTACACAAAGGCCAAAACAAAAGGTGCCCTACCCCAGAACCAGAGGGCAGCAGTGATACCTATAATTCCCAAAGAGGGTAAATCCCCTTTCGATTGTGGGTCCTACAAACCGATCTTCTTACTCAACTATGAAGTCAAAGTTTTGACCCTATCCTAGGCCCTATCCATGCATCTATGCAAAGTGACTACTTCCCTCATAAATCTGGACTAATCCGGATTTATGCCTCAGAGGCACTAGACTAAATCTGCGACGATTGTTCGGGGTCCTCCATATTACAAACTCAAACTTACCTGACCCTGCGGCCTTTTGTCCTTGGATGCCAGGATGTCCTTTGATAGCGTAGAGTGCCGTTTTTGTGCTGTTTGGGCCAAATTTTATTCGTTGGGTGAACCTTCTCCATCACCAACCACTGGCCAGAGTGCGAGTTAACGCCACAGTGTCCCGGGTGTTCTCGCTCCAGAAAGGGACAAGACAGGGATGCCTCTTGTCCCCTATATTGTTTGTAATGGCCCTAGAGTCATTGGCAGCTTGGGTACGGCAGGACCCCCTGATATGGGGTATCCCGGTGGGAGGGGAATGGGACGAAAGCATCTCCTTGTATGCGGATGATATTTTACTGTACGTTAGAAGACCAAGACAGTCCATCAATAGAATATTGCAGATTTTCCGCATCTACGGGATAAATCTCTGTTCCCGCTGGTGGGTGGAGTTCCCGACCGGACATCCAGGTGCAGGGTTCCAGTTGAGACACAGGGCTTCAAATACCTAGGGATATACGTGATAAGGAACCTCCAGGAGTTCTACCAGTGAAACTTAAGGACACAACTAGACAGATATATTGGGGATGTCAAGCGCTGGCGGACACTGCCACTTACATTAATGGGTCGTGCAGCCCTATTTAAGACAAAGACACTCCTGCGTCTGCTGTATATTGTACAAAATAGCCAAGATCCCTGCTGTGGAGCAGAGGTGCACCACGCATAGCACTACGCAAATTACAGAGAGGGGTTTATGAAGGGAGTCTAGCAATTTCCGATACAAAGGTTTACTACTGGGCCTCCCAACTGGTCACGGTAAATGACTGGGTGTTCGGTGATCGAACAGAGCCAGGATGTAGGGTAGATAGAGCGGTCATGGGAGCTGGGGGGGGTAAGGGTGGGGAGGGTACCTCCCCATATTATATTGCAGGGGAGTGGGCATGGGTCTCCCGATACACACACACAGACAGTGGTGGGAACGTGGCGTGCCGCAACGAAATACCTGGGTTGGGAGGGGAAACATGACCCCGTTCTGGGACTGCAACCAGCTTCAAAGAGTGGGGGAGCTGCGCAGTTTCAGTAAATGGAAATTGCTTGGCCTGGAGAAACTGGGCGACGTGTGGAGAGGGCAGGCATATGTCACATTCGACACCCTACAACAAGAATATGAAAAGGGGAAAGAATGGTTAAAATAACTGCAACTGGGCCACGCTCTCTGTGGCCACATTCGCGAGGGGGAGGAACTAGAAGAGGCGTACCCCTTAGAAGACCGATTGTTAAAAGTCCCATTAGTTGAAAAGGCAATATCGTTAATATATAGGAAAATACTGAATAACTCCCTGGACCCCCTGGGATGATTGAAGAAGGCATGGGAGGGCGACCTGGGCCAGCATGATGAAGAACACTGGGCGGAGGCGATACAGGGCCCGAGGAGGTGGCGATACGTTCCAGATATGGAATGATCCAACTAAAGATCTTACATCGGGTATATCACACTAGAACAGTGCTACATTGATTGGGGCATGCTGTCAACACGTTGTGCCAGAGGGGGTGTGGGCTGGAGGGTCTTTCTACCACCTGTTGTGGGAATGCCCAGTGATACAATCATACTGGCTTGAAATTGGGAGAATTATGGCCACAGTGGTAGGGGCGGAGGTCCCTGTCGAGCCCAAATGGTCTTGTTGCTGATCTCCGGCGAGGCGGTTTAGCCCAGACACATGAGACTGTGGCTGACACTAGACGCGGTGGTAGCAAAATGTAACATCGCAAAGAGCTGGAGAGCAGCTGCCCCTCACCCCCACCCTCCCCCCCAGGGTGGCGGAGTGGAAAACTTACTTGGACTAATGTCGGCAAGCAGAACACATGATATACCTGAGTAGTGGGTACCCAAGGAAATGGGAAAAGATTTGGGGATACTGGCAGGCCTACAGAGGATTGTAGGGAATGATAGCACTTACTGTGTTGATGACTTTAATAATCCTGTTGTAATGATTACTGTATGTGGATCATATGGTTGGGATATCCGTAGTGAACTGTGTTCTTGATATTCTGTATGCTGAGCACATAGCAATAAAAAGAATTATAAAGGCATTATGGGAAGTATTTCTCTTATTCTTTGCTAGCAGCAGTCCGCAAAAATCTGAAGCTGGTGAAAAGAGCTTGACATATTTACAAATTCACAACTCTCTTACATCTATTGAGAAGACTTCGCTGCTGCAATCAGGTACTGAGATATTAAAGGCTGGGGAATGCAGTGAACAACAATTTGTAGCTGATATTCTAGTAAAAAAAAAAAAAAGACTACAATTTGTACAGCTCAACCCGAGTCCGAGTCTGACATTATGAATCTAAAGCTTGTCTTGTTACTAGAAAATATATTGGGGGAGATAAGGGAGCTGAAATAGCTCCAAACAGACAGTGTGGCTTCACTTAAAGAGCCTTTGGATAAGATGGACATGACTCAAATATGGTCACGATTGAGGAGAAAATACATTGCATTTCTAAGTGTGTAGGTAAAGTTCTTACAACAACAGACTGAAATGCCCAGTTAGAAAACGAAATAATCTACCTCCTGAATAAACAAGAGGAAATGGAAAACCATTCCAGAAATTCTAATCTGCAAATTATTGGGGTCACCGAACACAAAGATGATTCAGTTAGTCTGGTGTCTCTGGTCAAAGTGTTGCTAAGGATATATGTTCTCCTAGAGTACACTCAAGTCCTTGCAATAACAAGGGCACACAGAGTCTCTTAGCACATTCTTTCAAATCCCAAGTATCCCCAAACTACTTTGGTTAACTTCTCAGATTATATGATAAACTAGTATATCTTGACAAATGCAATTTGAGAAATAATTGAATTCTCAGTTTCAAGGAGCGGCACTCAGGTCTACCTTCCTCAGAAGACTAAATTAAAGGTTCTCCAACAGGGGAAGTTTCATTGGTTCATAGGGGTGAAAGAAGCCCAGATCGTTTGGAAAGACATTCACCATGATGGTATATTAGTAATTTTTAGAAATGGGAGATGCTGGGTGAAGGGGTGAGACGGATAGTGGGGAAGTAATGGCACAAAGACAGGGTGCCAAATCCACTATTAGGAGGTGTTCTTTGCAGGATAATAAGCGGGTCACGCGTAAAAACATGGAGGGAGGGGGTTTGGTTCTCAAGCACCAGAAAATAGGGAGATATGTGAAGTCAATAATTGTGTTATTGCTCAATTGGTGGTTAGAGGAGACTGAGCACCTTCAACAGCTTATAATATGGATAAATGTATCATAAGGCCTTTTTTTCAGCTGAAGAGCAATATAATTTTGTTAGATGTGGTGTTATGCATTTTGAAAGGTTCCGTTGCATGTGATTTAAGAGCCCTTTTTGGAATCAGGAGATTGTTCAATGGCATTGGCACTATAGATTGGGCTGTTAATAGGCATTTAGCACTTTTTAAGGATGCTGCTATTATATTCTTTGAAAGCACATCAACATGTTTTTGCATCAGCACTTTAGCAGTTATTATCTAAGAGTAACAATGGCATTTTGTCAGATGCTATGCTACACATTTTAAACTAGGTGGATTACATATGGTCCACCGCATGGTACTAAAGAGCCCTTCCTGGTATAAGAGCTCTCTTTGTGGCCTTTGAACTACAGATTTGGCTGCTAGTGCGCGTTTAGCACTTTATAAGGACGTAGCTATTAAATTCCACAAAGGCACTTACATAATTTCTCTACATCAGCAGTTTAGTCAATATTATATAAGCTGTTTTGCTTATAATCAGGGCCTCTGGTATTATGTGTTTCTGCGGCCATACACTTTCCGCATAATTATGGATTGCTGTGTGAACATAATCCATCTCCTGCTGTTACTCTACAGAGTTTACCAAAAAAAAAGTTTCTAGCTCAAATGGATCAAAAGGTACTAAAATAGTGGTGACACATTTGTTGCCCCACAGTGGAAGGCCCAACACGAAGGTTGACTGCTCACCTTTCCATGGTTTATTACAGTTTTTGGATATTAAACTGGTACTTACAAGGTAAAACCTTTGCCCAGACAGTGTTAACATCTGTAAGAAGGACATAATTCTGAAGTAATACTATCACAAAATGTGTCACATTACATCGCATAATTTGACTTCTTTTGTCCCATAAATTACTCAACCCTGCTGGATCATTTCGTCTACCTCTGCCGCATAATTCAAGTGGCTCCGCCAACATTGTTATTGTTAAATGACTTTTATGTTGTTTTGCAATGACATACCAATTATGAATTATTTCATTAAATGTAAAGGGCCTACACAACATGTGAAAATTACGTACCATTGCTGCTTGGCTTTTTACATATAATCCTTCTATTTTTTTTTCTACAAGAAACTCATTTTCCAATTTCTAGACTTACACAGAAATTGTTGGAAATCCCCATCTTTTGTGTGGTATTCCTCCAGATGTTTGCCTTCTCTCATTGAACATATTTTTGTTGGCCATAGGTCTGTGCACTTTACCTCTGCTAACCAGATGTAACATACTTGCGCTCTCCCTTTAAACACAGTAAAATTGTCATAACCCTCATTGAATGTTCTTACAAGTCCCTACTACATGTACCCATTGCCTGTAAATTAAATACTGGTCGGCGGCAACACTCAATGTGCCATACATTAAAATAGCACTATAAAACATGTCTCCAGGCCTACGCCCGCAGCGGGCAGTTGTAATACTGCTATTTCGACCAGGAAAAATACATCTTTTATCAGGCCTAAAACTTCTTTTAATACTTATCAGTTAAGTCTAAGGTAGGCCCTCAATGCTCATAGGACAGATAGCATGGAATTTAAAAAGTAGGGCAGACATATTTGATGATTTACATGCCCTTGCAAGGAAAAGCTTCCAAAGCCAATTTTCACTGTGGCAAGGCCGGCTCTTCCATAGGAAAACACTGGGTTACTGTGAGGAAATGAGGTGCATTACATGGTGTGGTTGAGCGACATCGCCTTGTAATATCACCAACCTCTTTAGGAACAGTAGGTTTCGTTTGCTATACCCTCTCTCTCAACCCTGGGTAGCTGTGGCTCTGAAGAGCAAGGCTTACACAAAGGAACAAGCGTAAAACATGTAAACGGCAGCAAAACAGCTGAAGAAGAAATTAATGAGACACTCAAAAAATCAGACACCTATTTATAAAAATAGACTGTATGTTTATGTATTTTAGGCACCACAATGAAAAAGATCCACCGGACGGTTCCAGAGATATAAATTTTACAAGGTACAGAAAATATGTACTTTTTAACTCAACTGCAAACAAGCATTGGCAAATTCAACGAATCGGAAACAGACACTTTTTGAGCAAAAACTTTTGTATCTGTATTGCAGTCGGTTAGAGTTACTTTAGGGGACCAACTCCGACAGGGAGGCAGCCAGCGGGGCCAATAAGGCCTTAAGAAGCAGTTATCTCAACAGGTGAAGAGGTCTTCAGTCAGTTCCAGGCACTTTTATCCTTTGCTATGTTTTCCTATAGAAGTGGTCCTGATGCAAGGGATATGGGATGTTGAAGATGCTCAAGGATGCTGTGGATATGATGTGGTCGACGGGGGTCTTCCTGCAGCTACTCCTCGGTCCACAAAGGGGGTGATGGGGTCCTGGTCACAGGATCGAATACCCACAAAGTCCTCTAAGTCCTGGTAGAAATCCAGTCGCCAGTGGGATACTGTCATGTCTTTTAGGATAGTCGTCATGTATACCCATCTTACATACATTTGTCCCATCCACACGACTATAACTATTTTAAACAGGTGACCTTTTACCTAATAGCTTGCTCCTGTCTCTTCGACACCAGGCTCTCAGTCTTCTATCAGAATCCCTGTACCTGACGTACATAAACATGTCCCCAGGCACAGCAGAATTATTCTGTATAAGGGTCACAACTTTTTTTCATCCTTGGCCAACAGCCAGCTGTGCATGATCGCACTTGTTTAGAAAAGCATTGGTGATTGTTTTCAAAACATCCATGATTGTTTTGAAAACATATTGATTCTAGAAAAAACCCTGGAGTGACCACTTTAGTATAAAAGACCCTCACTCCCCCCCGGGCTGGGTCTTCCCTGGGGGTTTCTTGGCTACAGATACACATAGCTACACGCATATACATGCAGACCTAGGCTAGGTACACTTAGGCAAATAACTTAGGGCGCATTTTAGGAATATGCAAGTGCTACTGTTTTTATCTGAACTGTTTATGTTCATCTTATTAGCACTATGGTAGAAATGTATCTACTATTTACTGTATTGGTACTAGCAATCTCTTTCGTATGCTTCTGTCTCCTGATTGTCGCAGCACATATGTTTTACACAAAGCTGTCGCTGGACCAATAAATACTTATTGAAAAGTCCTATTCGCCATCCTGTGTATTTTCTGAGAGAAAGCAAGCACGAGTGTCTGAGCGAAACGTACTGTACTGTTTTCCACGATCCCTCAGGAATCAGGGTTGTCATGTTCAGTGGTTGCCAGAGACTACCTACACCACTGTAGAATACAGGGGGGGTGGTAGTGGCACTGTAGAGCTAGCTGGTCTAATGGCGGACATATCCTGTGGGGTGTCTGGAAGCAGTTGGGACACCAAGCCCTCGGTTTAGGTCATCCAAAACACGCAGGACCTGGGGATTCCTAGGAACTACACGACATGGCGCCACCAACGTTGGTTTGGTTCTTATATTAACAGTATAATCTGAGTAGTTCAGTCGTGCTTTCTCAGAAAACCCTACTCACACCTTTCAGAGACGTCTGAAGTGGGAAGGGGAATCCGCCTCAGCTGAGCAGATATACTCTGTGTATTGGCTGAAGGTTTAAACAAGCTTGTTAGGATAAAAGGTTTCCCACATTGCGCAAAACCCTACCTCTCAACTTTTTATCTTATTAAACTGACTGACCCCGCGAATAGCCGAATTGTTATAACACGGCATACCAGCAACGGGCGGCTGTGTTACCTTCATGATTGAGGCACACAAGGTGTTCGGATCAGAGGTATTCTATTCTTGGGTTCAGTTCCCACCTGCAGCTCCAGAGACTAATTTGTTTCACACATACATTGTAGTTGAACCACCGGAAGAATACATTCCATACGAAGACACTGAAGTCCCGTTAACTTATCAGCAACATCGAAAGTAGTTTAAAGGCGCCCTCCCACACACAACATCTTTCGTGAGACTCGGTCCGCTCAGCATAGAAGGAGCGACCTGGCCCGTCTTAGCGACATACACTCCACATCCCGAGAAAGATAAACTACCAGTGGATGAAGTCCGTACTATATGCAAAGACATACTCAGTCTATACAGACACATTGTCCAGTTCGTCATGCGAACATTAACAGTCCAACCTGCAAGAAATGCTAAAGCTGGTCCACATCAGACCACACCTATAATGAACCCACAGACACTGAAATCAGTAACAGGGAAAATTCCTTCCAAACAGGAGCAAATTCCGTTCTGGATTGCACAAAAAAATGCACAGCTGGGGGCTGTATTTCCCCATATTGGTCCGCAGGAAAAACATAGAATGCTAACCATTTGCTTGCCAATGGGGATGGTTCCCTCGATCGAGGATTGTACCACTTGGGGAACAATCTTTGCTACCGTTTATGCCAGAGTACACGGTACCCCTTCCTTAGCAGTTGTTCCTCATGTATTGAAACAGATACAGAACGAGTACAGGGCAGGACCTGCCTTCGACTTGGGAATGAAGATGATGGGTAATTTTGCCCAAGTCTCGGTAATCATGCTGAGCAACATAAAGGGGGAGGCAGCAGCAGTGGCCATACACAGCCGCCTAAGGGAAACAGCTCCTATCAATAGGGAGCGAGAATTACCAAAAATTATCGAAGAAACCTATGCTGCATTAGGTAGAGATAATTTGGAAACCAAAGCAGGGAGACCACAAATGGCGGGTAGTCGCGACAAAGACAACTCTAAGCAAACACCCGCTTCTTCTAAAAAGAAATGGAAGAGCAATCTAAAAAATACAATTCAGAAAAGAATTTACGATCAAGGGGTGGGTCTCCCCAACGGGAGTCCTCTGAAAAGAGGTACAACCTTAGAAATCATGATAATATTAGGAACCCTAATAGGTATCAGGACACTGATATACGTTCCTTTCTTTCCTTCCAGGGTTCATCAAAAAATTCGGAGAGGGACGGGCGATCAGAACAAAAGCAAGAAGATCGACCAAAGACAATAAGGGAAGCACATCGCATTTCAGATTATATTATCAAACAGGAAGAGCAACCTAAAGCAAAACCTCAATTCAAAAAGAAGAAAGTAGCTGGCTTAAATATTAGACATGCCCAGGTTACTGAGGACTCAGCTTCTGAATGGGGAATGGGCTCTGACTATGCTAGACTGCGCAGCAGAATGTCAGGGACTGTCCGGGACTAAGTCGGGAACACAGTCAGGGACTTGAGCAAGGACTGAGGACTGGGTAGAAAACGTACCGTGAGTAGTACAGCGCTGCCCAGGATCACACAGGGAGTCAGAGGAGAAAAAGGGATCCAAAGAGGAAGCCTGTACAGTGAACAAGATGGCTAAGATTCAGAGAGGAAGGGCACTCACGAGGCAATTTAGCATTCAGACTAACTACACCCAGGACGGATGTGCAAGACATATATATATAAAACAACCAAAAAAAGAACCAACGGCGGACCTTCTGCACCGCACCTCACACCTGTTCCGATGTGTAAAATCGCCGTGCAAGCAACCCAAACACCAGCCGTTGCTTGGTGTAACTGTGCTCCAGATCAACAAAATACTGTATTTTCAAATGGGGGTGCACAGCTCAAAAAAGAGTCCAATTCAGCAGTTACAGATTTATAAATGACTTCTTTATTCAATTTCAGATATAGGTCATCTGACATAACTCCAGCCAACGCGTTTCATTCCCTTACTAGAAACTTCATCAGGGCAAAATAGGGTCTTAAAAAACACGATCAACGTAGAATGTATGGAAAGTTCCAATGAGCACAAAGAATTCCTATTAGATCTCAGATTGACACGAAGTCACCTAAATAGATGAATGATTTGTAGAGGTACCGTGTAATTCACTGGGACCGTTGTGCACCGGTTGCAAATAGAACTGCTTATATCGCAGCGTCGGACAGAACTTCCTCTCTAATCGTATTATGATTAGAGAGGAAGTTCTGTCCGACGCTGCATATAAGCAGTTCTATTTGCAACCGTGCACAACGGTCCCAGTGAATTACACGAATTCAGCCCCTTGGTGGTGGACACGAGAATGCAGGGAGCGAGTCGTGACACAGAAGTAACAATAGCTCGCCAGAACCGGAAGCATTTTCTGGTGACAGCAGTATTGAATGAGCACGTCACGGTGGAAACACCGGATACCAGAGTTAATGTCCCGCATAGACTGTATGAAATTACACTTCAAATAGAGGGGGACATCTCAAGAAAGGTTAAAGGTCTCTTTTAGGAGAACTTAGCATATGGATATGACATACTGCTAGCAGAAAAAGATTGGCCGCCTGAGTTTGTGATGGAGTGCCCAAAAGGGGAAAGCGTAATTTTGCCTGCTTTCTCCGACCTGGCTCCAGAATGTTTAAAACACTCATACACGCAGGAGTCGGCGCTAGCTCCGGCATTATACCGCAACCATGTAGGGTGGGACGTGGAGTCTACCCACCACGAAAACCCATTAAAATCTACTCCAAATCCAGAGACAGTACCCTATAAAAACGATGTTAAAAGACAGGTCAAAGAAATTCTAGACCAAGTTGAATACCAAGGTGTAATTGAGACCTGCACCTCCCCAATCAACAACCCTTTGTTTCCAGTAATGAAACCTGACAATTCATGTAGTCTAGTTTTAGACTACCAACATTTAAACACATGCACGCAACAAGAATAACTTCGTTGGAAGAAATACAAAACGACATTAGATATCTCGAATGTATTCTTCTGCCAGAATATAGCTCCAGAAAGCAGATATTTGACAGCATTTTCTGCGCTCGGCACTGAGCAAAATTTTGGTCGATTGCCTCAAGGGTATAAGAACAGCCCGGGGCTATTCTCGGCAAGAGTGTCAGAAATATTACAAACATGCGATGAGGAGGCAGTGTCCTATGTAGATGACCTCTATCTGACGGACGATGAATTACTTGAACACTTGAGCAGGGTGAACAAAATAATTGTAGGATTCGCCAACTTGGGCTACAAATTTAATTTCAAAAATCTAAAATTGCCCATGTCAATGTACTATTTTTGGGATATGAGCTCTCAAGTGAAGGCAAGAGCCGGTCAGCCAACTTTTTAGAAATGTGTGCGCTGCTCCAACCTCCAAAGAATATAAAAGGTTTGCAATCCATATTAGGATTTCTAAATTTTGGCAGAAAATACATTCTAGATTACGCAGAAAAAGTAAAACCTTGATTGCTGGGGAGGAGGCAAGATGGCGACCGCCAGCTCTGACGAGTGAGCTGGCCGCTCCTGTGCTCCCGCACCCGTATGAGGATTGAGCGTATGGGAAAGGCAGAGGAGGAAGGCGGGTACTAAATGCTGCTTGTGATCGGGCCCTGAATGCAGCTGAGACTCACCGGTATGCTGGGCTTTGCAGCGGCTACATTCCTTGCTCGGTGTGCGCGTCTCCGCGGCGGATACATTGTTTCAGCGAGGAGCTGGCAGTGGAGGCTGAGACGCCCAGTTGTAACAGTAGCTACTGTGAAACACGGAAGCTCGGGTGGAGGAAACCGCAGCGGGCTTACGATGCAGCCGGAAGAGGGAAACCCCGGCTTCAGGCTGACTGTGAGGCTGCAGCGAGGACTACAGAGACAGCTAGCGGCAAGACTACCTCCTACTCAAGTGGTAAAGCAAGTGGCAAAGCAAACAAGGAGGTTTGCACTACCAGTACCAACACCGGTGCAGACAAAGAGCTTACACTACACGGCAGAGATAATAACAATAGCTCCGGTAAGCGAACTATTCCCCAGATATTTTCGGCGGGGAAAGGCAAAAAAAAAAAAATGCTCAGACTCTCCAATTGGAAGCCCCTGTGGTGGTATTGGGGGATGAGGAAGGCGCGGACTGTCTGGGGGGGGCAGGACTCAGAGGCAGTGGAGGGGGGACCCTGTACATCCCTGTTTACCCAATCTATCGCTGTGAGCGATTCCAGCTCTGCACCAGGCAACAACAATGGTATGGGCAATGGCGAGGTACAACCGGCAGAAGGATCACCAGGCAGGAGCAGGAGCCCCCCGTAGATTATGTCAAGAGGGCTATCCAAACTCGGGACAGTACTAAGTAATGGCGAGCTGGAGTTGGAGAAGTCTTCGGAATCTGGTATAATTACTAACGCTAGTGTTGGCAATCAGGAAAGTGCAGATGCTGGTATTCCTGGTATCGGTGAGAAGCCGGAACAGCAGAGCAGTGACCCTCTCATGAAGGAGGCAGACTTGGTGGAAAAGTTTTTTTCACTCTCTGACCACTCAGATGTATCCAGGAATGAGGCACTAGGAAGTGGGCAGGCACAAAAGAACCGACAAGGTGGTGAGATGAGCGATCATAGTACTACAGCCCCAGAGGATACTGGAGGGGACTCATCGGAGGGTAGCCCCCAAACAAATCGTAAGAACATTGTGCTGACAGGGGATCTGAGGCACCCAAATAATAACAATGGAAGCAATGTGGAGCAATGGGATCACTCCTTCTCTTCAGAGCTAAATATGGGGGCTAGGACAGCTGATGAGACCGACAGGACAGATATCTTGACACGGAGAGCGGCAGAACCAGCAGAAGAGGTATCTTCGGCTCTCATATACCAAACTATTATGACCCATAGAGAGGAGACACGGGCGGAGAGCCAGAGGACACAAAATGCTTGTCGCAAAATGCAAAATTCGGTTCGCCGTATATCCAAAACTTGTACAGAGTTCACCGTAAGGATCACTGAGGCAGAGGCGCGTATTTCTGGTCTGGAGGATGAGTTGGCGGCACAAAAAATGCTGACCGAGACCCTGCGAACAGTGAAGGAGGACACGCAATGGAAACTTACTGATTTAGAGAATCGGGCTTGGTGAAATAACTTGAGAGTCCTGCAAATTCCGGAGGGCCTGGAAGGACAGGACCCACGCAAATTCATCATTGAATTATTTACGCAGGCTTTTCCGGAGCTCTCCCAATGGGACTGGCAGAGAGAGGTGCAGAGGGCACATCGCTTTCCCTTTACCCGTCGGACTCGGTCTGATGAAACAGCAACAGCATCTAAGCATAGAGCCATACTGATTTCGCTTAATAACTTTTTGGCACGTGAAGCTGTATTTGACTTGGCACGGCCTGATAGAAAAAGAGCTGGGAAGGGGGTGGAGTTTTTTGTCAGACCAGACTACTGCCATCAGACGGTAGAGAAGCGCTGGCAACTTCGCCAACTTATTGCACCATTTCAAGCTAAAGGGGCTCAAGCTTTTTGCTTAATCCAGCCAAGTTGAAAATTATATACAAAGAGAATACCAGGTTCTTTACGTCTGAGATACTAGCGAAAGAATTTTTACAGTCTCTTAAAAAGCTAAAATAGATAGTCTGGTCGATGTGTTACTAGTTTAATGGCCATCCCAGTGGGCTATTATAGTAGGGAAAACTGTTTTCTTTTCTGTCTTCTATGAAGCGGTAACCTCCCTCTTTCTTGTTTTCATCTCTTTTTTTACCCCATTAGGCACTGTATTAAGAGTATATATGAATGTTGGAGATCTGAATGGGTCTGGACGTCTTAAATCCTTCTCTGACTTATGCTGTATTATGCCTCATGAGCATTAATATTTTATATATGCATTGGGGGAAAAGAATATGTAAGGAACTTTGAAATGTTTTTGCGTTTGCCATGTTTTTTCTCTGTGCTCAGTTGGAGGGGTTATGGGTTGTTTAATGCACATGGGGCATCATACAGGTGTGGAAGACACTCTTGGGTGGTGGGAGCACGCCATTGCTAGGACTGTCAGTCCTAAAGCCTTATTGTAGGGGCAGTGTGGTGGGAGGGGGTTCTTGGGGGGGGAAGGTTGGGGGTGGGATGAAGGGGGAGTGTGGGGTTAAAAAAAAGGAAAATGATCCATAGCAGCAAGGAAAGGTCTAGAGTTTTGAGAGTATCTATGCATGGTTTTGAGCAAGCGGTAGTATTAATGCGGAACATATGGCTAAGATAGGCCTTCGAATATGTACATTGAATGTATGTGGATTAAATAACCAGAATAAAAGGCAGAGGGTGGCTACAGAGCTACATGTGATCCAGCCAGATGTAGTGTCTGCAGGAGACGCACATTCCGTGGGGGAAACGGAAGATTGTTAGAATTGGGCTGTGGGGTGTTGGCAGCCTCACGGCAATCAAATATGATCAGGGGGGTGGCAATTTTAGCGAGACCCTCTATCCAAACAACGGGACGCATATTGGTTGATGTGCAAGGAATGTGGGCCATTGTGGAATGCAGGGTAGGGGAATTAACATTTACCCTCTGTACAGTATACGGCTCTAACTTTGACGAAGCCTTGATACTTGAATATCTAAATGGCGAGCTTGCTACATGGCCCACTCTGTTATTACTCTGTGGCGACTTCAATATAAATATGACTTATGGGGATATTCAATTCTGTGGACAGAATTATAAAGGCAGGAAGCACAGGGTATGCAAGGCTTTATGTCAATTGTTAGCCGACCACGGGCTGATGGATGCCTGGAGTAATCTGCATAAGCAAGACCCGGATATACGTTTTATTCGTATCCACATAATAAGCTTGTACGCCTTGATTATTTTTTTATATCCTCGGTATTATTTACAGGGCTAAAAATGTGTGTGTATCCAAGGGTTACATCGGATCATGCGCCAGTAGTATTAGAAGTTCCGGCATTTGGGGTTGCGCAGTCCCGAGAGCTTTCACTTTTGACAGAAAGCATCTGCTGGATGATGCCTTTATTGGGCATATGAAGGTTCGGATAAAGGAGTTCTTTCAGGTTAATCGGCACTCTGCGTCTTGGGGGGTTATTTGGGACACATTCAAAGCCGGGTTTAGAGGGGAAACTCAGAGTTATGGATTTTATAAACAAAAACTAGCTAAGTTGGCATTGCAAGAATTGTATAATGAACTTAAGACTGCTGAAGAGAAATTGGCGAGTGCGCTAGCTACAGGATATAATACTGCAGCACTACAAACCAACTTAACTAGGTGTAAAGCTAAAATAAATCTCGAATGGAGCAAAGAAATCGCTATAAAATATCAAACCTACAAAAAAGAGTGTCATGAATATGGAGAGGCCACTGGACGGTGTTTAGCCCAGAAGTTACATATAAAGGAAGCTGAACAAAGAATAACTGGGATACAAAATGTGGCAGGGGATATGGTGTATGACCCTCAGGAAATTCTCAAAGTTTTTTTAAAATTCTATACAGAATTGTACACAGGGCAAGATAATGGGCGGTCTGTTATGG
The DNA here is from genome assembly GCA_963921515.1 of Calotriton arnoldi. Classification (NCBI taxonomy): domain Eukaryota; kingdom Metazoa; phylum Chordata; class Amphibia; order Caudata; family Salamandridae; genus Calotriton; species Calotriton arnoldi. Next base: position 1,820,350 of record CAWUFW010000658.1, on the reverse strand, counting down.
ATTTGGGTCTCCCATCCTCACTTTGGGGAAAATTGGAACAGGGGCATGTTAAGATGCTGGATGAGCCCATCACCTTAGATGAATTAGAACAAGCCATTAATAGCCTTACAATAGGAAAAGCTGCAGGACCAGATAAACTCCCGTTGGAAATCTATAAGATCTTTTTCCAAGACGTTAAATCTGATATGCTTCTGGCTTTTCAAACCACACAAAAAGGAGAGATACCGCGATCCTGGGCGGAGGCTAATATCTGTATTTTTAAGAAAAAGGGGAAGCCGTCCGAGCTACCTGGGTCCTACCGTCCAATTTCTCTTCTTAACTGGGACAGTAAAATTTATTCAAAAATTTTGGCTACACGACTGGCAAAAGTTATAGTACCCTCAGTATCTTTAAAACAACACGGTTTTATACCAGGAAGGGGGACGGTAGACCATGTGAGCAGAGTAGTGACCCTCTTTGATATAGCACAGGCAGAAGCTAGAGAATTAGGGCTGGTTTTACTCGATGCTGAAAAAGCATTCGACCGTGTGTCATGGCATTTTTTATGGGGGGGCCTACAGCAAATGGGGTTTGGGCAGGGATATATTCTAGCCTTGCAGGCCTTATATCACCTCCCCACGGCTAAAATCTGCTCAATGGGACGCTTTTCTGAGACAATTTTGATTTCTAGAGGCACACGACCAGGATGCCCCTGCTCACCCCTTTTGTTTGCGCTGTATATTAACCCTTTTATTATTATGTTAGAGCGGAGTAATAAGATTATACCCTTTAGCGTACGACAAGACCATTTTTGTGTATTGGCGTACGCGGATGACATTGCGATCGTAACCTCAAATCCAGGCTGCAGTACCCGAAATAGAATATTTGGCGCAGAAGTTTGGGTTTGCATCAGGGTATAAATTGAATACATCTAAAACCCAAATTCTTTGTACTAGTCAAATATTGGGCAACGACTCTAGAGTAGTTAGCGAAGCCACATATCTGGGTATTAAGATACGCACTTCGGTAAAAGAGACTGTAGAGGTCAATTGGGGTGATATTATTGGGGGAGTTAAGCGCTCACTCGAGAGGTGGGAAAATTTGCATCTTTCATTAGTTGGTAGAGCTAATGTACTTAAAATGAATGTACTGCCTAGGGTTATGTATTTCTTTAGGGCAGTACCCTTGGAGGTATCAGGTAAACAAATTCAACATTTACAAACATTGTGTGCTAGATATATGTGGGCTCCAGGGAAACCGCTAAGAGCTGCCCGACTTATGACCCTCCCTCGAGAAAGGGCAGGGTGGGCGGTACCGGATTTCTTGTTTTATTATTATGCTTGTATTCTGGTTAATGCACGTATCTTGCTAACTGGGGAAGAGGTTAGCAGCGCAGCGGAAGCCCCCTCAATCTATCAGATGATTCTGGGCCCTGAGGTGAAGCATTTTTTGTTTAAGAAGTTGGATGGCAGCTATTTTAAAAGAACCCGCTTTAAAGTGCTAAATGCTGTGTCCAAAATCTGGAACGCAGTTCGGAGAAGCTTTAAGATCCCCGCACTCTCTATTTATACACCTACGGATGCCATTGGATTGTTACCATCGATCTTTTGGGATCATGTGGCTGCCATCTGGAGACTAAAGGGCATTATTCGACTTGGCGATATGTATCAGGCGGAAGGGATATTATTTTCGTTTTCAGAGCTGGTGGATAAATATCACTTATCTACAACTCAATTCTTTAAGTTTCTGCAATTAAGGGACTTTTTAGGTAAACATCCAATTAGCACTACAACATATAAAATTGTAGAAGCTATTAGACGACAGGGAAACATTGGCTCATTATATAAAATATTATTAGAGGGAAGAGCAGACGACTTAGAGAAGTACAATTGTAAATGGGGAACCTGGTTGGGAAATCCCTCAATTTCAGTGGGATAATCGATTGATCTGTCTGGGAGGATTCTAATGGCAGCTAATTTAAAAACCCAACATTATAAAATGCTATTTAATCTGTACCACACTCCTGCCAAGATGATGAAGTGAGGGGGTCATAATGATGGAAAATGTTTTCGGTGTGGAGCGGATAATGCAGATATTCTTCATGTTTTTTATGTGTACACTGCTTTGTATCCCCTGGTAGGATCTATAGAAAGATTCTTATCAGAGATCACGGGAGTCCCTGTTAAAATTTCCAAATCTATGATGTTGTTAGGAATTGGGGGAAGAACTGAGCCAAGGGAAACCAATGTATAAGTTTCGCTACTTAATTTTTATAGCCACAGCGGTGGCACGGTTATCAATAGCCTCCTTTTGGCTACGACAAGAGGCTCCATCTTTTGAAATGTGGCGGGCCAAGCTGTTCAATATTTTTAATATGGAATTTAGCCTGTACTCTGTTAAAGGACCTAGAAAAAGAAAGTTGGGCTTACAGGTTTGGGGGGCTTTGAGGGATTATATGGCGGGATAATGCGTCATGGGTATATGAAATCCACTTGTTTTGATTTATATAGACTGAGAGCTTTATTTATTTAATATCATGAATGGAATATTTTCTGTTAGTGCTTGTAATAATCAAAGATGGATTTTTTTACGTAACTTGCTGCTTTGGATTTCAATAAAATGTTTTTTTTTAAAGTAAAATCTTTCTACGACTTAATCAGACCTGATTTCACACCACATCAGTGGACACAACAACACACGGATACTCTACATTCAGTTCAGGCGGACATGATAGCATCTAAACACTTGCACATATGTGTAAATTCCACAAACATGGTGATCCGGGTTGTCCCGGGTTTATCAGGATATACTTACCTCACTTTCAATGAAGGTGAGACCGTCCCAATTGCATACAAATCACATTCATACACAAATGCTGAAATGCGATTTGCGGAAACAGAAAAACTATTTACTGGAGTACAGACTGCTGTAGTGAGAGAAAGAGCACTAGCCAGGGGAAACGCATAATCGTAACCCAGGTACCAACTTTAGAAGATGTTACCAAAGCGAGCATTCTAAATGCGAAAGCACTACATCCGCGAAGGATACAATGGGCTAATTCTCTCACTGTAACAGATGTAGATTACAGATACGATTCTACATTAAAAACACAAGTGTTCCTGCAGTACGAACAAGAATATCCTCTGCCGAATGAAATCTTGCCTCTAGAGAAATATGAATACATCATTTACACTGATGGATCTGCTCAGCCTGCCACTGGAAGTAAACAGCAGTATAGCGCTGCGTGTGCTATAGTGAAAGGACGTATGCGGGATGGTAAGTTCCATCCCAGCAATAAGACTACACAATCTCTATGAGATTGTACTGCGCAGTTGGCAGAGTTGAAAGCCCTGATATTGGCACTACAGTATACAGATCGGGAATTCCCCACACTGATAGTGTGCGATTTGTTTTACTGTGTGCAGTTGTACAATGAATATCTTCATTACCGAGGCCAGAATCGGTTTAGAGATTCCAAGGGTTGCACAATTAAATAAATTATGAGAACAAGTGGCAAAGCTGAAAGCATGCCTGTCCCGGGCCTTGAGTCACCAGCGTGTTGGCATACACGTTGAAGGGAATTCACTGGCTGATGAAGCCGCCAAGGCGACAGTGCGAACTGCTGCCGTTGCTGCAATCACTCGTTCTAGCACAAGGATAGACGGAGACATACTGATAGCTGTCAACGCCTCGAAGAACGGCTCTGCCGTTCCAAAGGGCTTTCCCAGTCAAATATTCCTATAAATTAGATGCGCAGAACACACCGTATGCTCAAATTCCAGGAGTGGGGGATAGAGTTATACCAAACACAGATCGCAGATTAGGTTTAATACTAGCTGCACACGAGGGTCTGGACTCTGCACACGCAAGAGTAACTGCTACAGTTTCATTACTGAAGCGGCGGTTCTGGTGGCCAAGTTTGTCTAAACAAACAAAGGCTTATGTCTTAAAGTGCGACATCTGTCAGCAGATGAAAGGTTCCACCGTAGCAAGGCCACCACAAACACCATTACTCATTTCAGACAGACCTCTCGGATGTGTCTATTTGGATCACTGCGGCCCCTTAAATTCAGATGAAGCTTACAAGAACATCTTGGTGGAAGTAGATTCATGCTCTAGATTCTTATGGGTTTGGCTTCAGCGCTCGGCTGACGCTTGAACGGTTATAAAGGATTTGCGAGTTTTTATCGGGACATACGCAATTGGCACGTTACATTCCGACCGTGGCCCTGCGTTTAGCTCTCGGGCTTACAAGGAAGCCATGGAAGGTATGGGAGTGGGTGGCAGTACTCCTCCCCTTACCATCCTGAGGGAAATTAGGTGGTGGAGAGGAAAAACGGGGACCTAAAGCATTCCTTAACAGCAAGGGTATTGGGTGCGGGCAGCAGTTGGGTCAATCACCTATATGGGCTCCAGAGGGCACTAGAAAATCCTTGGGAGGGCGTACCCCCTCTATGAGATCCTGTTTGGGACAAGAATGTGGGTATCTGACCTCAATTGTGCCAGCATAGTGGCGGATTTAAAACCATTTGAATTGAATGATCGTTTGGCTGTTTTACAAGAACTCAATGAATTCCGGGCATTACAAAGCAGCGTCCAAGTAAAACGCACCATCACTGGGGAAGTGAAACCGGTTCCGGCAAGACCTGGCTGGGTCCCGAAGATTGGGGACCTGGTCAGAGAAAGGATCGTGGACAAGAAGAAGTTTGGGCCATCCTACAGAACACCTGTACCTGTCCTGGAGGTTCAAGGAACAAGAACAGAACTTCTCACGCCTCTTGCCCGTAAAAAAGATTTGTCTCTATCGATCTGATCAAACCACACTATGTGGCTGATTCTCAACAGCAGGCCACGTGGAGTCCTGAGTCGCCGCAGTTCTCCTCTCGCTACTATACAGGAAGTTCAGATGGAAAGACTAATAACATTTCAAGACTCCTCTGCGAAAGATGCAGGAGTAGCAAACAACGGAGTACGAATCACACTAGTTGAAACTGACCACCACCAGAATACAACTGAAACGCAATTGCAATTCGGCCCAATAATGAACTTTACATCAACGTGTCTTCACAAGAAACAACTACCAGTTCTACAAACACTGCTGAGCTCCCAAAGATAGATCGAACTGCATCTGGCTACTTCATCAACTTCTATGACTTTTCTTCAGATCCAAGTGAACCTGAGCAAACGCCACCCATCTCTAAAAAAGAACAATTCCATCTCTGGCTGAAAAAGACTCACTTTGTGTCCCCCTGGCTGCATCTTTGGTTTGCATTAGGGATCCTGTTCCTGTTAATTTGGATTCGTATAGTCACTGTCTTTTTCCTACTACTCAATGGACATTACCTCCCACAACGCTCTGCAGTACAACCTGTGAACTTGGTCTTAAAACCACAGGAGTCATCACACCGTGAACAGAGAGACCGGTCCCTAGTGAACATTACAGCAGTTCCAGTACCAGATGGTATAGTTTGGGATAGAGTTTAATATGATGTATTTGGTCCTACTGAACATTTGAAAATTCCACACGTATTCAAAATTTCAATGAATCATTTCATTACCCAGAGTACACTTTCTGATGATTGGGACATTGAGACTGTAAATACTATGCTATCAGATTTAGAACAATCTGCTGCATTTTCGTACAGGGAATTGTATGAAGATACACCTGATTACGACAATATGTATTGTTACCAGCACTATGGTCATCACTTTTTGCACAGAGCTAGTGTTCCACGTACTGTAAACACCTACCATCAATGGGAACATTGCCCAACACCACCAAAAGGTAGTTCTGCCACATTCGCACAGAAATGCGCATACTTTTCAGGGTTCAACACATCAGACCCAATGCCATAATATTATAAGCTAGTACAGACTAATGCAACTGCATAGAAAATGATGCTGACAAATACCAAGCTCATTATTCAGCACCTTTTATCTCCCAACTGTCTATACAAGGTTTTGATTATTGGAGGGACACGATAGACACAAAATCCATCAGGGGGACGAAAGATTGGCAGGTTCAGGGAACAGAGGCTTTGTTTAGAACTTGCATTATACCATTACAGATAATATTCCTGAACAGAACAGTGCAATAAACTACCTGCTACGGGTTTGCAAAAATTAAAAGACCTAAAACACCATGCATCCCCTTACCCATACCTATTGAAGGTATATCGAATGACACACTGATCAGTGAGGAGGTACTGGGAACAATGATACAGAATGGTACATACAATTCTTCAGCTCCCAATTGGAAGGGATGGTTGGTTTGGCCTATCGACACAAATGGGTGTCAAGCAAGATTCAAGGGGACCACTGGAGGATTTAGTATCCATAGGCCCGACCCACGCTATGTACACACAGACGACCCAGGGGTAGTGACTTCCTATAGTGTTGGGAAGTTGTGCCTAGAATGGCTAAAAACCTCAACACTACAACAGGTGAAACAACACTTGTCCCTTCTAGCAGACAACATGGATCTTAGGGATTTCTTGTTAGGTTCCCAAGAAACCGCGTAAAACACACTTCTTACATTCCATCTACAATGAACTGTGGAAAGTCTCCCAGCAGGATGCTACTGAGAGATTACGTGAAATTGATAAGATTAACCTAGAAAAGGCCCTGGTCGCGGTAGACAATGGTGTGACCACACTTTCTTCACGTATTTATTCACTGAGCAACATTGTGTCCTCGGCAATCGACATAATGGAACAAGATTTGTCTATTCTACAGCATGGGCAATCTCAATTGCGCTCCATTATGCTTTTGAGCCGGACGCTCCAGTTACTGCGTTCAGGCCTCGTGCCATGGTGATAAATTAACAGCACAAACTTGTTCCCGGCTTACAATCTGACCGACAGACAGTTGACTATGGCACGCAGAGATGTAACAGAGATTAGAGAGGTTACCTTTCACTGTAGCAGAGTCACCGTCTACAGAATGGTTAATTCATGGCTATATCACACTGCCAATCACGACATTTCAGTTCCAATACTGCCTTAGATACATCCAAGCAGGCAGGTATGAAGCGTTAGGTGAAGGGTACATACAAGAAACATGGGAGTTACCGTATAGATATAGGTGCAGAAATAAGGACACTGAAGTTTTCTTAAGTGGTACTGACTGCGGGAAGGCTTTAAGTGGGTCTTTAGGGTGCAAAGAAGTGACGCTTCATGGAACATGTAATGCGTCATAAGCGAACTTATCTTGCTACTTGAAAGGCTCCCCACCAGCTGTGATTTGTCCGGTTTTTTAATTACTTCTGAATGGAAGTTATTTAGTGCTGAATGCTCCAGGCTGTTGTGGACTGGCGCCAGGCATCGCATATCTAGTCACAGTAAACTTCAGGGTTGTTTGCTGTAAGCAAGTATTGTTTCCCCGGGCTCGCACAGTTAGGAAGGCACCACTGTGGCCTTCATTGAATGTTTCCAGTATACGGTTTGATTCGCTGAGCAGACTGAAAGGCATGTTGTTTCAACAAAATGTGGCCTTAACTTCAGCCCGAGAGACTTTTGATCTCCAGGTTGCAAGGTCTTCAGCAGAGATACAGGCTCTGGTCTGTACGAACTTCCGGATCCATTTCGGAGAAATGGTTCACTGTATCTTTAACATGTCTGATACGAGTGGGATCGTACACTTAAAAGCGACTTGGATCAGGTCTCTTAACCACCTTTAAGACCATCTTCGGAGTAATTCCAGCCTTCATACACTCCGTACTTGGAAGCGTTTTTGGAGGGCATCCTTTGGTCCTGCATTTGGTAGAGGGCATCCTGATTTTAATTCTCTTGCTTCGCAATGCACTTCGCAATCCCTCACGAAATGGAGAGAAAACTGCTGGAACGACGTTGTCGTGAGCGCATAGTGCTCTACCCGACTACGCCTAAGCTTCGAGAGCTGAGTGAGCATTGGTTCCTGTCTTTTAGATCGGTCTGGCTAGACTGTGTCCTGCCTGTGTTCCGTTGCTTCTTCTGCGGATTTGGCTGTGTGTTGGACCTGTGTCTGAAGGATGAAAGGCTGAGTGGACCGGCCGGGATTTGAACCTGTGACCATGAGGTCGAACACAGGCCCCTACAGTAGACTCATTAGTCCACTAAGCCACCAGACCCAGCTTAAAAGAGGTGTTGGCCTCCTATTAAACAGATGTCAATATAAGAGACCCTTAGAGAGTAAGGTTCCAAGATAACAAATAATACACATGCACATCTGTGAGGCATAAGTAAGCTGCATGCATTGATTCTTTTCTAGTCTCCACTTCTTTTGAGTTTAGATAGCTTTCCTGTTTCCCAAATGGGCTCTCGGGCCATTCTCTACTCAAGTTAAGTATATCGGGTTTTAAGAAATTAAGCAGGCATATGAGATGGATGTTCAATAAAGTTTATCTACAGGATAAAATGTAGGTTCTCGAAATAAAGCATGAAATATCAGATTTCTTCTCCTGAAATGAAGGGAAGGCCAGTGCTGCTACGTGGAGGATGCATGTAAGGCAACTATGAGAGAGCAAATATTAGCAGGGAATATAGGCTTGAGAAGTAAATCTAAAATAATTTTAAAAAATTGGAAATGCAGGTGAGGAAAGCATATGAAAACTATAAAAAGAACAAATGAGATTTGAGCATATTAGATCTACTCTGCTCGAAGCAATAGCTTGATGAATACTAATATTCTGAAACATAATTTACGAAGAAAGAGAATTTTCGGGTAGACTGTTGGCATAGCAGACACAGAAGTTCACAGCAAGTGGGATTAGTGCAATATATTGCCCCAAAAGAGATGCCTGGTCTACAAATAGCACTGCAATTAATATGATCTTTCTAGATCATCATATTCTTTACAATAATTGTCAGGAAATTGGTCAAAATAATTTGGAATGGTTTCCTAGAGCACTTTCTATTCCTTCGCTCCAGCAGGAACCTGCACTGTGGTTGATAGAATCTTTTACTATAGATCAACGGTCTAAACCCGTGATCCAGGGACCCCTTGGGTGTCCGCGTGGCCTACTCAGGGCTCCACAACAGCTTAGAGAATTACATTATATTACCAGATTAATAAAGCGTGTATAAATAAAGAAGCAAAATGTACAATTGAACATGTAAAGGAATTTGCAATTGAGGCTAAAAATTAAGTTCGTATCTTCAGATTGATTCATGGGAGCAGTGCAAGTGCATTAAACAGAAAATAGTATGGATGATGAGTGGCCTCAATTGAATTTAGAAACTCCAACCTTCCCATTTAAAATTTAGATTTTGTTATATTTGTCTGTGAATTAAATAACATATTTCATAATTTTTGTATTTGTTTGATGAATGCTTGCTAATGCATTTTTTAGAGTTTTTTGTGGTTCAAATCATCGAAAATGCTTAGGTCGGGGTACTTGGCTTCCAGCAATGACTCAGTGGGGGTCCCCGGATTCCAATAAGGATTCAGTGGAGGTACCCAGGTTACAATAATGATTAAGTGGGGATCCACTGAAGTGGAACGGTTAAGAACCACTGCTGTAGATGAATTACATACTGTAATCTTAAATATTCCTTAGGGAAAAGCTTGCAGAGAAGATGGCTTTCTTGCGGAATTTTTAAAAACAGTTTGTGAAGATTTAAACATCCATCACCTAAAGCTTGCCAATTATAATTTTAGCCCGCAGTGAAATCTAGGGGTAAAGTGGTGGTTGTGAGTTTTTGAAAAAGCATTATCTTTTAATAGCAAAGTAGAATATTACTGTTTTGACAAACACTCATTTGAAGTTCTTTAGTACTGTTTGGCTGCTTAATGTCTGCATCAGTGATAGAGCACGTTTTGTTACCTTTGGAGTACTACCCTGATTTTGATTGTGTATACTTCATTTGATGGAATACTAGTAAAAATACCTGACTGACTTCTTAAGCCTCTCATTATTTGCATGTTTACTGTGCGCCATCATTTGAATAACACCTACATAGTAAACTGTGTAACAGTTACAAAAACCATATGAATATCTGCCCAAAAATTCAACCAAATGAACCATTGTTGTTGAATAATGTGTCAGTGATACAGTATCACAGGCATGAGTAGCCTAGCATTTATGTGAGCTGTATGCTATAGGTTGTTGGAATCAGCTTTATCCTACAATGTTTTTTTGAGTTTGTACCGCTCGGATTAAACTTGCGGAATAAACCTCATATCTGCTTCCAGTTTCAACATGCAGGATTTATGGCATGCGATGGGAGTTTCACGAATCAAGATAGGGTAACAAGTCACCTAGTTGCGTCTGCACAAGCCCCTTCCTAGTCACTTCAGTAAGCAGCTGCTTAAACAGTCTTAAGGACACTTCTACTTGCCAGGCAAAATAGTGTTGTAATGGCGTCTTAACTGTTGTCTACACAACAAATATCACTCTCCTGAGCACTTCTGTTGCGCTTCCACTCACTCACATACTGTTCCCTTAAGATGGAATTTTTATTCCATCTTGAGATCTTCATGTTGACCCCAGATTCTGAAGTCCTACTGTTTGGACTTTGCTTCACTGTAGTACATGTTATCTGCGGTTTTCAGCCGAGGTCCTTGTACTTCTGAATATATCCCAAGGCAACCTGTAGTTGTGAACTCCAACCAGGGATTGAGTAATTCCTCAAACTACAACAGAACGTTCTGTTTGTCTCTTTGGTAGACACTGCATAAATGTTCTCACATACAACCGTACCTCTATGTGTTGCCTACTAGGTTGGTGCACCATTAGCAGTCTAAGGTCATGTCCAGAGTGTTGTGAATGGGAGACTTTCTCTTTTCTGCTATATTTTTCTTAATGGAAGCACTGGTGCATAGCATCTCTCAAAAGCTGAAGGAGGGTGAAAGAGTTGTTATTAATATACTAAGTTCCTAAGCAATCTGATACCCAGCAGTCTGCCTTTGCATATGAACCCAGGGAGCAGTATGAATGCACCAAACTCCATATCACTGTTTGTAAGAAAGTGGCTCTGTATATACTGTTCCCAAATAGGTACAGTGTGCACAGAGTCCACAGTCCCCAGAGGTTTTGCAGAGGCTAAAGTTAGATATAACCTTACTCTCTAAAATGGTAGCTTGGTCGAGCAGTAAGGCAGTATCAGAGGACAGTGTAAAGCATTTGTTGTACACACTCAGTCAGCAAATGGTCTCACACACTCAAGAACTGAACTCTAGGCCAATGGTTTTGTATCAAAATATATAGTTGTTTTATTTTAGAACCAACAATAGGTATCAAAATATACTTTCTCAGGATGAGATGTTTTAGTTAAATACTTTCAATAGGCAATAGACTTTTGAACACAGTAGTTACAGTTGTTGCATTAGGCAAAACAATTTCAAACACAATAATACATTGAGCTCAATGGGAATTTCTAGTTAAATGCAATAGATTACTTTTTGGATTACTTTTCTTACCACAGGACTGGATCCTAGATTCAGTCCTGGGACATCTCCTGTAAACAGTTGAGTAAAAACGTTTTGGTTACAGTTGTGATTTTTAAGGAATATTATTGTATTTTAAAAGTTGACAAACTTTTTCAGCAAAAACCAGGCAATGTTATCCTATGGAAGGAAATTCACTTAGCAGGTAAGTAGTGTTATCGTTACTTTTTCTTACTCAGTGTTGGATCCTGGATCCAGCACTGGTACATCTCCTGTAAACAATTGAAAGAATGCGTTTATGTCACACAGGCGATTTTTAGCAAATATTTGTAAGTTTCAAAAATCGACACTTAGAAACTTTTTCAGCAAAAACCAGGCAATGTTATCCTATGAAAGGAAATTTAAGTTACCGGTAAGTATAGTTACAATTACTTTTCAGGGTCAGTGCTGGGCACCAAGATCCAGCACTGGGATCTCTCCTGATAACAGGTGAGTATTTTCGTTTTCAGTGATTCGGCTGATTTTAGATGAATATTTTAAAGTTTCAAAACTCCACACTTAGAAGAATTTCCAAGTGAAACCAGTCAATGTTACCCTATGGAAGAAAAGTGAGTTATCGGCTTTTGGGTAAGTACTCGACTGGCAGAGTTAAGGTTCTGGGCACAGACTCAGGGGTGTCCCAGGGTCAGGTAGGTACAGTTGTTACACCCTCAGCGGCACAGGGGCGGCCGGGTGCAGAGTGAGTAGGCCCAATGTTATCCTATGGAAGGCAGGGGGCCTTTGGTTGGTGGCTGCTGGCAAGCAGGCCACGCGGCTGTGGGAGCTGGGCTCCTGGTCACTTGCTCAGGGCAAATGGGGAAGTAGATTAGAGTAGAGGTTGCACTGCCAGGGGCACTCGGGCGGCTGGGTGCAGGGTGCTTTTGAGCAGTCGGGCGCTCAATGTTATTCAATGGAGGAGCTCAAGAACGAACAAAGGCTGCAAGCTCTGGGACGAAGATTCTTCAGGTGCGACCACCACTTCGAGAGGTAAGTTGGGAAGCTGTAGGAAGGGTAGGCACCCAGGAGTTGGGCACAGGAGGCCGTGGGGCGCCGGGGTGTCTTTAGGCGTCGGAAATATTACCCTCGGCTGGTCGCGGTTGGAGGGGTCCCTGGTTCTGAGGCTGCAGGCGTCGTCAGGAGCGTCGAGGTGGGTCCTTGGGTGCTGGATTTGGGGTCACAGTCGCCGGGGGGACGTCCTTGAGGTCTTTATTCACTCCAGCACAGGCCAGGCTTGACGGGTGCAGAGTGTGCAGGGTTCGCGGTTCCTGGCTGATGCCAGGGGCTTGTTACTTGCTTTTGAGCAGTACCACTGCTCGTGGGAGTCCCAGTCTTCTTAGAGTCACAAGGCAGTCAGGTCCTCCGGGGTTTTTGAGGTTGCTGACCACTGGCGACGCCGGGGTTTAGCAGGAGCAGGTTCGAGGGTCGACAGGCCGGTAGGGCTGGGGCCAAATCAGTTGGTGTCTTCCTCTTGTTAGCAGCTGCACGGCAGGTCTTCTTGTTTCTTGATCTTCTTTCTTGTTTCGGAATCTGGATCTAAGGAAGGAAGGTTCAGGGTGCCCCTAAATACTAGATTTAGGGGCGTTACAGGTAGAGTAAAGAGGCAGGGACCAATGGGTCCCTACCCTGGGAGTGGGTACACCCCTATCCTGCCACTCTCCAGTGGGAGGGGGCAGGAGCCTAGTCCTTATTGGGTAGGGCTCCCCATCTTCAAGATGGCGAGAGCCCGGAGATGTGCTTCACCTCGCCTCCCCCACCTGAGGGGTGGGGTTGGCAGAGGCTGGCACACCCCTTTCCTCCCTTGGTGTTTCCCGCCAGTCTTCCCGCCAGAGTGGGGGCTAGAACCAGTGGGGACCAGTTGCTGAGTACAGCAAGTGGTCTGGGGAAGCTCACAAAGGCAGAATGCCTTTGAAGCTTCCCCCTGCCCATCCTGTGGGAGGAGGCCTAGCACCTCGCCCAGGACGTGCATTGTTGCAGGCCCGGGAGAGCGGATGGCTCTCTACCCAGGGGTCCAGCAACATGTCTGCTGGGTGGCAGCCTAGGCAGCCTCTCAAGACAGGACGTGGATTGTGGGTTAGGTTCAGGGGGCAACTCTAAGTTGCCCTCTGTCGCACAAGTTACTAACTTGTGTAACGATATATCTGTAAGAGACAGTAGTTAGTGACAGATTCCTTACCTTAGAATATCCCCAGGCGTCAGGCTGGATCCGGAAAGTTTTTTGCGTAGCAGTACCCCTGCGCGTCGGCAGGCGGCGTCGTGCGGCTCCGCGTCCGTCGTCGGCGTCGTGATCGCCGGGATGACGTCGCGGGCAGTACTTAGACGCCGCCCCTGCGCGCTGACGTCAGTTCTGTACACGACTTTCCGCGCCAGGAACGCAGAGCCATGCAAGAAGCTGACATAGGTGTCTGAAAAATACTAGGGCCGTGAAAGGGATGTCCTTAACCCTAGAAATCAGTTCGCAGAACGGGGAGGATGGGTGGGGCGGTAAGGAATCTGTCACTAACTACTGTCTCTTACAGATATATCGTTACACAAGTTAGTAACTTGTGCATCTGAAAGAGACACGTTAGTGACAGATTCCTTACCTTAGAATAGATACCCCAGCAATACCAACCCCGGTGGTGGGTCTGCGAACAAAGATCAGACAAGGAAGTCCTGGAGGACAGAACGGCCAAAGAAGCCGTCCTCCGGACCTGACTGTCAAGGCAGTAATGCTTTGTAAACGTGTGCAGCGAGGCCCACGTAGCTGCCTGACAGATAACCGGCAGCGGAACACCGCGGCCCAAGGCCGTGGTAGCAGCCGTTGCCCTGGTGGAATGGGCACGCAGCCCAACAGGAGGCTCCTTTTTAGCCAAAGAATAGCAGGTCTTGATGCACAAGGTAACCCAGCGGGAGATGGTCCTCTTGTGCACCGCCCGACCTTTTTGGCGCCCACGTAGCCAATAAAGAGCTGGTCATCCACCCGGAAGTGTTTTGTGCGGTCAATATAGAAGGAGAGCGCACGTTTTGGGTCCAGACGGTGGAGCCTCTCTTCCTCTCTGGAAGGATGCGGAGGCGGAAAGAAGGTGGGCAAAGTGATGGTCTGCCCAATGTGGAAAGCAGTAACCACCTTTGGCAAGAAGGACGGACGCGTCCGAAGAACAACCTTGTCTGGATGAACAGACAGAAAGGGAGGTTGCAAGATAGAGCCTGGAGCTCACTCACCCGCCGAGCGGAGGTGATGGCCACCAGAAAGGCTGTCTTCAGAGTCAGAAGACGAAGAGGACAGTTATGTAGAAGCTCAAAGGGAGCGCACATTAAAAGGTAAGAACCAAGTTTAAGTCCCACTGAGGCATCACAAACGGAACAGGAGGGAAGAGGTGAGTAATGCCTTTTAAGAACCTGTTAACAACAGGGGACTTGAAAAGGGAGGGCTGATCAGGGAGCCTGAGGAAGGCCGAGATAGCACAAAGATAACCCTTGATGGTACCCAGGGCAGAACCCTGTTGGGCCAGAGAGAGAAGGAACAGAAGGACCTCAGAAAGAGGGGCAGAAAGGGGATCCACAGCCTTTGCTGTGCACCATGCCACAAATTTGTTCCACCTGCAGGCGTATACCACCTTAGTGGAGGGACGCCTGGCTGCCAGAATCACATTACAAACTTCGGGAGGCAAGTCGAAAGGAATCAACTGCCGCCGCTCAATCTCCACGCAAGCAGGTGTAGACTGGACAGGTTCGGGTGGAGGACCGTCCCCTGCTGCTGCGACAGAAGATCCTCCCGAAGAGGCAGACGGATCGGGGATCTACGCTCATATTGAGTAGCTCGGGATACCAAACTCTTCGAGCCCAGTCCGGAGCCACAAGAATGACTTGGGCCCGGTCGTGCCGAATCTTCTTCAACACTCTGGGTAGAAGTGGTATAGGCGGAAAGGCGTACAATGAGACCGCAACTCCACTCGTGACGAAAAGCGTCGCCGAGCGAGTGCCGCCTTGGAAATTCCAACGCGCAGAACTGATGACATTGCGCGTTCTCTTCGGTGGCGAATAGATCTAACCAAGGCTCTCCCCACTGTAGAAAGAGTCCTTGCGCCACTTCCGAGTGAAGACGCCATTCGTGATCCATCATGCACCTGCGGCTGAGGTTCGTCCGCCCTGGCGTTCAGGGAACCTGCCAGGTGTTGAACCACCAGGAACATGCCCTGGTGTTCCAGCCATGTCCAGAGGCGCAGAGCCTCCTGACAAAGGGTCCACGACCCCACCCCGCCTTGTTTGTTGCAGTACCACATGGCAGTGGTGTTGTCTGTGAACACCTGCACTACCTTCCCTTTGACAGAGGGAAGGAATGCCTTGAGTGCAAGTCGGATCGCCCGGAGCTCCAGAAGGTTGATATGGAGCCGGGACTCCGCCCGGAGACCAGAGGCCTCTGATCTCCGCCTCTCCCATGTGACCGCCCCATCCCAGAAGGGACGCGTCCGTCACAACTGTGTGCTCTGGCTGGGGAAGGGAGAGGGATCTGCCCATGACCCATTGCCGGTTCGAGAGCCACCACTGCAACTGTTTTGCAGTCCCCTCCGAGATCTGGACGTGATCGGACAGGTCGCCCTGGTGCTGCGCCCACTGGAACTTCAGGTCCCACTGCAGAGCCCGCATATGCCATCTGGCATGAGTGACCAGCAGGATGCAGGAGGCCATGAGGCCCAGCAGCCTCAGGGTCATCCGTGCCGAAACCCAGGATAAGGGCTGAAAGATCGGAATCATAGCCTGAATATCCCGGACTCGCCGTTCGGGAGGATAGGCCCGAAACTGCGTCGTGTCCAGAACTGCTCCGATGAAAAGGAGCTGTGGAGAAGGAATCAGATGCGACTTTGGCACATTGATGGAGAACCCCAGCGAGTGCAGGAGTTCGGCCGTAGTCTGGAGGTGGGAGACAACTGCCTGGGACGAGCCCGCCTTCAGCAGCCAGTCGTCGAGGTAGGGGAAGACTGAAACCCCTGCCCGGCGCAGATGAGCTGCGACCACCGCCATCACTTTCGTGAACACCCGAGGGGCACTTGTAAGGCCAAAGGGAGCACGGTGAACTGAAAATGCTCGAGGCCTACCGTGAACCGAAGGTAACGCCGGTGGGCCGGCAGGACGAGGATGTGGAAATAGGCGTCCTGCAAGTCCAACGCTACCAACCAGTCTCCGGGGTCGAGGGCAGTCAAGACCTGAGCTAGGGTGAGCATCTTGAACTTCTCCTTCCGGAGGAAGCGATTGGCGTTCCGGAGGTCCAAGATAGGACGCATGTCCTCCTTGTCCCTTTTGGGCACCAGAAAGTAGTGGGAGTAGCAACCACGCCCTACTTCTGGGGTCGGAACATGCTCGATGGCCCTCTTGGCCAAGAGGGCCGTGACTTCCTTCTGTAGAAGCACCAAGTGATCCCCTGACATGCGGTGGAATTGAGGTGGCATGGCTGGGGGGTGGTCTCGAAGGGGAGGGAGTAGCCCCTTCGGACAATGTCCAAGACCCACTTGTCCGAGGTGATGGGACGCCAGTGGTGAAGGTGATGGCGGACCCTGCCCCCGACTGGCGTGCTGTGCACCTGAAAGGAGGGACTAGGAGGGCTTGGAGGCCGCGGACGGGTTGGAGGTGGTGGCCTGACCCGCACGCTGGTTGCCCGAACCGCCACGGCGGTATCCACGTCCTCGGCCACGCGGCGCTTGCTGCGCGGGCCGTTGGCCGAGCTGTGGACGTGACTGGGCGCCCCTTCCGTGGCCACGAAAGGGCGAAAAGCAGACGTTTGCGTAGGGCGCACAACAGCAAGGCCCAGGGACTTAGCAGTAGCCCGTGAATCCTTGAAACGCTCCAGCGCATGGTCCGCCTTTGAACCAAAGAGACCGACTCCATCAAAGGGCATGTCCATGAGAGTATTCTGGACATCCCCTGAAAAACCAGTGGTTCTCAGCCAGGCGTGGCGACGCAGCGCCACCGTCGTTGCAAGCGATCTGCCCAGCGAGTCGGCGGTATCAAGGCCACAGCGGATGGTATACTTAGCCGCATCACGCCCTTCCGCAATAGCGCGGGTAAGCAGTGTCTGGACCTCCTCAGAACACTGCGGCAAAACATCAGCCACCGAATCCCACAGGGAGTGGGTGTATCGGCCCAAGAGGCAAGCGGTATTAACAGACCGCAAGCCAGCACTGGAGGAAGAGAAAGCCTTCTTCCCAAAGTGATCCAGGCGCTTGGATTCCCTATCCGGAGGGCGGTAGGGAAGGCTGTTTGGGAGGCAGAGGCTTGGACAACCAAGCTCTCAGGGGTGGGGTGTTGGGAGAGAAACAGGGGGTCGCCCGGAGCCGGGCGATGGCGTCGGGCCACGTTCCTATCCACAGGAGCCCCTGTGGTGGGTTTGGACCAGGCACCCAAAGAACGTCAGTGAGTGCATCGTTGAACGGCAGCACAGGCTCCGAAGAGGAGGCCGCCGGCTGAAGCACTTCAGTCAGGAGGTTAGTCCTGACGGCCACTGTAGGCAACTGGAGATTTAAGGCTCCAGCAGCTCTACGTAACACCGTTGCAAAATTAGCCCCCTCCTCCGTTGCCACGGGAGGAGACAGCATGCCAGAGTCGGGGAGGTATCCAGCCCACTGGCATCCCCAAGTTCCTCAACCCAGTCCGGGTCAAACTCGCACTGTTGTGTGAGAGGGTCGTCAGACCCCTCCCAGCTCTCCTGGTCCTCCTCAGGTTGAAAAGATGGAGGAGGAGGGACATAAGGGACCCAAGGCCTCATCGGCGCCGGAACCGGCGTCGGGCGGCGCCGGTCCGGCTCCATGTCCGGACCCGGGGAGAACCGGGGAACGACGCCGCCCGGAGCCCCGGACGGCGTCGGAAGCGGCACCGGGGACATCGGCGTCGGCGGAGGCGTGGTTAGGTCAACCGGCGTCGATGGAGGTTGCGGCACCACCGGAACCGGGGTCGAGGCCGGGGCCGGGCCGAGGCCGGGACGAAGGCTGGTGGGACAGGCGACGCCGGGACCGGAGTCGGCGGCGGCGCCGGAGCAACCCTATCTGGGCCCGCGGGGCCCGAAGGCGCACGGAGGGACCTTGAGGCCCGAAGAGGCGGGCCATGGCCGACAGGAATTTCTGTACTTCGGCCGGAGTCGCCCCGAACCCGGGAAGGACGGGTAATGCGGGGAGCAACTCGACAGGCACGTCCGGGGCCGCGGGGCGGGGACGGTGCCGACAGGGACCTCAGCCGAGTCGCGCGACCGGCGGGCGAAGTCTTAGAGCGATGACGCCGCTTAGACTTCTTGTGCTTCGACTTACCGGAGGAGCGCGAAGACTTGGATTCCGACGAACGGCGGGGACTCCGCGTCCGGCCCCTCGACCTCTCCCGGGACCGGGAGCTTGCTGCGGCGCGGAGCCGACTGCCGGACTTCAAGGAGCTTTCGAGACCGCTCTCGCAAAGCCTTCGGATGAAGTTTCCGGCAGTCAGGGCACGACTTCGTGTCGTGGCCTCGGCCGAGGCAGAAGAGACACTCGAGGTGGGGGTCCGTGATGGACATCATACGACCACATACCTCGCAGGGCTTAAAGCCGGGCATCCCTACGACACCTTAGGAGTCGTGAAGACTCGTTGAAGAGAACAGTGAAAAATTTCACAAAAAGATAGTCAAAAAGTGACTAGGGCACTGCTCTTCCCGGATCTGCGCTTACTGGCGCGGAAAAAGAAGAACTGACGTCAGCGCGCAGGGGCGGCGTCTAAGTACTGCCCGCGACGTCATCCCGGCGATCACGACGCCGACGACGGACGCGGAGCCGCACGACGCCGCCTGCCGACGCGCAGGGGTACTGCTACGCAAAAAACTTTCCGGATCCAGCCTGACGCCTGGGGATATTCTAAGGTAAGGAATCTGTCACTAACGTGTCTCTTTCAGATGTGCATCTTACATTAAATCCCACACTGGCATCAGTGTGGGTTTAATGCGCTGAGAAGTTTGATACCAAACTTCTCAGTCTTCAGTGTAGCCATCATGGTGCTGTGGAGTTCGTGCTGACGACCTCCCAACACCATATACTCGGAATGGCAGCACTGCACTTACAGTGCCCAGGAATGGACCTGGGTACTGTAGGGGCACAGGGCTCATGCACCTGTACCCTCACCACTGGCATAGAGCACCCAGCTAGAGGGGTGACTGAGGTATGCCAGGGCAGTGTGTTTGTGGGCATGGCACACAGGGGTGTGTGCCATGTCGACTCTGTTTTGTTCTGCACCCAGACACTCAGCCTGCAAGGGCAGTGTGTGTGTGTCAGGGTACAGGGCCTCTAAGGGTGGCACAATAAGTGCTGCAGCCCTTAGAGGCCTTCTCTGGTCACAATACCCTGGGTACCTAGGGTACCATTTACCAGGGGCTGACATGTGGCCAGAGGTGCCAATTGGGTTTAGGTTGTAATGTAGTTTTTAGGGAAGGAACACAGGCCCTGGGTACCTGATTGGCAGGGACCCAGGGCACACCAAGGAAAAGTGCATCAGTTATCAGGCAAAACGTGGGGGGGTTACTGCAACAGAAACCCACTTTCCTACACAGTTCTGTAAATCTCTTCTGTAAATCTCTTCTACACAAGTGTTCTTCGAGAGTCTGTTATCTAAGCTTTGTCTCTTGGCGAGTGAACTGTGACTATCTGGTAGAAGTCTTTTTGACTTCTTGTGATGGTACTTACTGCAAGACAAAATCACTCTGTGGTCTTCTACTTAAAATAGTTGACTGCTTTAGCTACACGAAAAAGGATGCGTTAAACTATGTGAAATTATTAATCTGATCAAGTAGAAGTTTAGAAAATCTATTGCATCAAGCAAATAAAATACAGGCTTATCCAATGTGTTTATTGATGGGAGGAAAGCTGAGAGGGAAGTCAACTGGTTAACATGCAATTTCTACATTAAAGTTGTTAGAAGCACTCTGATTTACCTGGGTGGAATTAGGTTTTTAAAACAGGAAACATTTGGATACAGGAGTCATCATGGAAAACGTCACCAGCACTATGAAAAGGAATGTAGAGTCAGTGTGTTGGCTATAACAGGAAATGATTAAATGATGCACCCTATCTCAAGACTTGTGTAGCCCAGATTTTTCCAGCTGTAATGAGTAGGGAAGAACTTTCTATTAATAGATGATATATATATCTATCTATATCTAAATATATATTCAAACAGGTCTCCACAAAAATCTCCACACTCCAAGGAGAAGAAGGAAAAGCAGCACAGCCAGGTATCAGCAGCTCGGTAAGTTTATTAGGTTTATCAAAAATTGACAACCATAAGTGCACAACAAAGACCAACGCGTTTCAGCCGGAGTCTTCAACAGGGTCAATTATATTATTTATATTATCTTATCTCCCTACCAGTGACACACATATTTAGCCTTTGATTATGCAGTGTGCCAAAAGAACAAGTTACTTACCTTCGGTAACGCCTTTTCTGGTGGATACAGTATGTGCCTGTGGAATCCTCACCTTTTGAATTCCCCGTTGCGCAGCATTCCATGGAAACTTTTGTCATAGCTCTCCCACGTAGACGAGGACGTCACAATGGAACTTCTTCACTCGCGACTCCGCATGACATCATCAGAGCAATAAGAAGACCTCGTAGGCATGCTGACATCAGTTCCACCCATTTTTTTCTGTGCCTTCAAGGCGAACGGGTCAACCGACAACATTTCACAAGTATACATTTGCACAAGCATACGCAGTATACGATTCAAAGAAGAAAAGAAACTGGAAATTCAAAAATAGACATTTTTCTAGCAACAAGCATCATATTATTTCGAATAATAATGAAATACAAGAATGTCATACCCAAAAATCTTTTCGGTATAAGTAGGCAGGCAATGGGGAGGCGGGTGGGTCAGTGAGGAATCCACAGGCAGATACTGTATCCACCAGAAAAAGAGTTACCGAAGGTAAGTAACTTGTTCTTCTGATGGATACATATGCCTGTGGATTCCTCACCTTTTGAATTGAATCCCCAAGCAGTCCCACTCCCAGAGGAGGGTGTTCGCCTACCTATACCAAAAAATCCTGCAGCACAGAACGTGCAAAGTGGCCGTCCCTCCTCACCTCTTGAGTCTAAGCAGTAATGCTTCGCAAAAGTGTGGAAGGAGGCCCAAGCTGCCGTCTTGCAGATGTCTACAACAGGGACACCTCTAGCCAAAGTCGAAGAAGAAGACTTTGCTCTGGTGGAATGAACTTGAATACCTTCTGGCGGCTACTTCTTGGCCAAGGCGTAGCAGATCTTGATGCAGAGGGCGATCCACCTGGACAGCGTTCGCTTGTGAACAGCTTTGCCCTTAATCTTTCCCATGTAACCAATGAAGATTTGGTCGTCCAGCCTGAACTATTTAGACCTGTCCAGGTATAAGCTGGCCGCCCTCTTAGGGTGCAGGCGGTGAAGTCTCTCCTCCTCCTTAGAAGGGGGGAGGATAGAAAGTGGGTAAAGTGATAGATTGTCCTAAGTGGAAAGGAGTGACCACCTTAGGCAGGAAAGCAGCTCTGGTCCTATGAACCATCTTATCTGCATGAATAGAGGTGAAAGGAGCCTTAGAGCTAAGAGCCTGTAGCTCACTAACCCTCCTGGCAGAGGTAATCGCAATCAGAAAACTTGTTGTGAATGATAGAAGCCTCAACGGACAACTATGTAGAGGCTCAAAGGGGGACCCCATCAGGAAAGTAAGAACTACATTTAAATCTCACTGAGGCATGATAAATGGAGTGGTAGGAAACCTGTTAGTGAAACCCTTAATGAATCTCATGGCTATAGGAGACTTAAACAAAGAGGGTTGGTCTGGTAAGTAAAGAAAGGCCGACAAGTAGCCTTTAACAGTTGCTACAGCACAACCCTGTTGAGCCAAGGAAAGAGTGAAACTCAGAATATCAGACAAATGGGCCTGCAAAGGGTCAATTGATCTCTCTCCACATCAACTAACGAACCGGGACCACCTACCAGAATAAACAGTTTTTGTGAAGTGTCTTCTGGCCGACAATATAACATCCACCACATCCGGTGGGAGAGAGAAAGAACTCAGTTTGCCCTGTTCAATCTCCAGGCATGAAGGTGCAGGCTCTGGAGGTGGGGGTGTAGAACCTGCCCTGCGACTGCGAGAGGAGGTCTTTCCTGATAGGGAGACGGAGCGGAGGGTGCAATAAGAGGTGAAGGAGGTCTGTGTACCACAACCTTCTTGGCCAATCTGGGGCGATCAATGACTTGTGCCCAATCTTGGCGAATCTTCCTCAGAACCCAAAGAATCAGGGGTATGGGAGGGAACAAGTTAAGAAGCTGTGAGCCCCAATCTAACTGAAACGTGTCCCCCAACGCTCCCCGCATCGGATACTGGAGACTGCAGAACGACGGGCAGTGCACGTTCGAGAGTGGCAAACAGGTCCAACCGAGGAAACCCCCACATCCTGAAAATGTGATGCACCACCTCTGGATAAAGACGCCACTCGTGATCGGCCAAGTATTGCCGACTGAGAATGTCCGCACGCACATTCAGCACCCCGGCCGGATGATTTGCAATTACACAAATCTTATGGTCCTGAGTCCAGGACCAGAGTCGCAGAGGCTCTCTGCAGAGACGATACGACCCTACTCCTCCCTGTTTGCTTACATACCACATCGCGGTAGTGTTGTCCATCAGGACCTGAACTGACTGACTGCAAAGGGAGGGAGGAAAGGCCTCGAGAGCCAAATGTATCACCCGCAATTCTAGAAGATTGATGTGAAACAATTTTTCTTCTGGAGACCAAAGGCCTTTGATCTCCAGATCTCCCATATGAGCTCCCCATCTTAAAGTGGAGGCATCCGTTATCACTGTGGCCACCGGAGAAGGAGGTTGAAATGGCTTCCCTTGGGACAGGTTGCCTGGAACACTCCACCATACCAGCTCCGCTGCAGTGTCTGGAAATCCTAACCACCTCCCTGAGACGCTGGTGTTGAAACCACTGCCTGAGGAGGCTCATGTGCCAGCGTGCATGGTTGACCAACAGTATGCAGGAAGCGAACAGAAAGAGCAGGCACAGAACCTTCAGGACTGGAACAGCTGCTCCATCTTGAAACATTGGAATCATAGCTTGGAAGTCTAGAATCCTCTGAGGAGGCGGGAAAGCACGACTCACAGAAGTGTCCAGTACTGCCCCTATGAACAGGTTGCGCTGAGAGGGCACCAGGTGAGATTTGGGTACATTTATCGAAACAACAGCCTTGTTGTTACTTGCAGATGATGAAGCACCATCTCTGGACAACTTTGCTTTGAGCAGCCAGTCGTCCAGATAGGGGAGAACAGCAATCCTCCACCTTCTGAGATGTGTTGCTGCCACCACCATCACTGTTGTGAAGACCCGTGGTGCGGATGTAAGACCGAATGGGGGACTGGAAACTGGTAGTGTTGAGATCCCACCGTAAAACAGAGATATTTCCGATGCGACTTCAGGATGGGAATGTGAAAGTACGCATCCTGTAAATCGATCAACACCATCCACTCTTCCTGCTGTAGCGCCAGTAGAACCTGAGCTAGGGTCAACATCTTGAATTTCTCCTGTTTGAGGTAAAAATTCAAGATCCTGAGGTCTAGTATCGGTCTCAATCGTCCGTCCTTTTTGGGGGATCAGGAAATACCGGGAGTAGCATCCCAGACCCCTTTCCTGCTCCGGAACCACCTCTATAGCACCCTTCTGTAGCAAAGATAGAACCTCTTGCTGCAGAAGCAACAGATGGTGCTCCGAACACCAACAAGGGCGGAAAAGAGGGGGGAAACTCCTGGAAAGGAAGGGCGTACCCATTTTCTACAAGATTCAAAAACCAAAGACCTGATGTAACAGATTTTCAGTTTTGTAGAAAATGGGACACTCGACCTCCCACGGGTCCAACATGTTCTAAGATGGGGGATCTAGAGCTGCTTACCTGCGGAGCCAGTTGGGGGAACAGGAGAAGAGGAGGAGGAGGAGGAGGAGACTTGTTGGCAAGCAGATCCCCGCAGACGACCTCTAGCCTTCCCTCTGTATTTTCTATACAGCGGGTTCGCCTGTTGTTGTTGCTATTGGGCCGGAAATGGAGCAGCCTTTCCAAAGCCCCAAAATCTTCTGTATCCAAAACCCCTAGGCTGAGATTGCAAACCTAGAGATCTAGCGGTAGCTCTACTGTCTTTAAAGCACTGTAGCGCTGAGTCCACCTGGGTCCCGAAAAGTCTAGAGCCATCAAAAGGAAGATCCAAAAGTGCGGCCTGAGCATCTGGAGAGAAACCTGATCTTCTCAGCCAGGCATGCCACCTAGTTGACACCGAGGAACCCATCACCCTAGCAATGGAGTCAGCTGTGTCTAGCCCAGATTGAATAACCTGACGGGCCACAGCTTGAGTGTCCGACAGCACCTCTGCAAAGAGGCCCTTGACATCCTCTGTGAGTTTAGCAATCAGTTCCTTAGCCGAGTCCATCAACGCATGGATGTAGCGTCCCAGCAGGCATGTTGCATTAGTCGACTTTAAAGCCATACTGGCTGATGAAAATACCTTTTTTTTCGCAGACTGCTCCAATTATTTTGAGTCCCTATCCCCAGGAGTGGACAGAATGGAACCTGAAGATTGCTTCGAAGAACATGAAGCCTGAAAGCTCTCGGTGAAGGGTGCGTTGATAAAAAGGCTGGATCGCCAGGCGCAACCTTGTATCGCCTTGCCACCGTTCTGGAGACAGCTGGGGCAGACATAGGCTTTTGCCTAACTTCCAGAATGGGTTCCGTCAAGGCCTTATTGAATGGAAGCAAGGGCTCTATCACCGATGAAGGAGAGTGAAGACACTGTCAGAATGTTCAATTTGACCTCTGCAGTGGGCAACTGCAAATCCAGAAGGCCAATGGCCTTCCCGATGACAGAATTATAGGAAGAAACCTCCTGAGAAGGAAGAGCCTTAGGAGAAGAGAGTTCGCACTCTGGCGATCTATCTAGCCCACTAGCTTCCTGAAGCCCTTCAAATTCATGCATGGGATCCCCTATCTCCCCTTCCTCCGCCTCTTCCTCTTGCTCCTGGAATTCTCCCTCTTCCAGAAGCCTCTGTGCCTCCTTTCTTGACCTTATCTTTGGTATTGGCGGCGGCGCCAGACGCGGCGCAGGTGACTTCGGAGCCAGCGTCAATGGATGCCCTTCAGGGATGGCCAGAGGCGCCATACGATGCTAAAGTTGCGCCGGACCGGAGCCCGATGGCGCTGGAGAATAACCCATCCTTCCTTCCTGGGGTGGAACCGGCGTCAAGAACCTCAGCATCAGGAGAGGCCAATTCGGGGTCATCGGCATGAAAGGCATAAAAGGTGCCTGGGCATAATGATGGGGTAAACCCATGTTGAATGAACGCGGTCCTACGGGGCCAACAGGTGCACCGGAAGGGTTAGCCACCCTGGCAAACATGCCATACATAGCATTTAAAAAATGCAAGGATCCGTACCTGGAGCTGGAAAAGGTGGGAACGGATTCGGTATCACCTGTTCAGGAACCACCCGAGGGCGTAAGGCTGGATCTGGCTGTGGCGCCGGAGACGCCGGGGGTGGAGTGGTCGAAGGCGATGCTTCCCTGGGCGTCGGAGATCCCCCTCGGAGAATGAGCCAGAGTCACCTGCGGTGAAGGGGAAGGCGAGATCTCATCCTTCCTGTGACGACGTAAGGCTCGGGACCTCGACTTCGATGACTTGTCCTTAGAAGAGCGACTTCTGGAGCCATGACGCGACTTGGACCTCGACTTTGTCCTTTTCCCGACCCCTCTTCTGCTTCTTCGCCCTGGCCATTAACAGTTTCGCTTCCCTCTCCTTGAGGGCCTTTGGGTTCATACGGCGACACGAAGAGCATCCCTCAACGTCGTGGTCAGATGATCAAAGGCAATCATCGTGGGGGTCAGTGATGGAAATATGACCCCACATTCCCTACAAGGTTTAAATCCAGATTTTTTCTGAGCAGCCACAGACGACTGTAACAATGTTAAACTATAAAGAAATGGAGAGTCCTAGAAAAACCGTTACGCGTCGACGGCGCGGAAAAAAGGGAACGGATGTCAGCACGACGACTAGGTCTTCTGAAGGCTCTGATGACATGTGGAGTCGCGAGCCGTTTCGTTGTGACGTTGACGTGGGAGAGCTATGAAAAAAGTTTCTGTGGAATGCTGCGCAAGGGGTAATTCAAAAGGTGAGGAATCAACAGGCAGATGTATCCATCAGAAATAGGATGGTATTTACTGAACTAAGTAAATACTGATACCTTCTCTGTTTGAGAAGTGCCCAGTTCACCTATAGACAACGTTTTGACTTTATGAGGTCTTGATCAGAGGAGCTAACATCCAGAAAATCCTCTTCGGACAGTGTAGGCAATATAACACTTTATAAATAAGAGCAGCTCCAAAGTCTCTTGTTCCACTGGTCCCTCTTTTCAGACAGCAGAAGAAAAATTCCTCACACCTGCTATGATCAAGGCTGCAATACCACACCTCCTGAAAAATTATAAAGCTACTTAGCAAGATCCGAATTTCTAAAGTCTGGTTCAAAACCAGAATCTATAACAGTAATGTCAGTGAGACGTAGAAAAATCTCAACACCAAAGACTAATACATCCCTAGAGAAAGTCAGAGTAAGTGGTTGGATGCCACAGGTAAAGTACATGGAACAGCTGCAACACATCTTATAAATGTTACTGCAGATATATATTGGTGTATGGTCTGCCTAGTCAATGTGTATGCTCCGAAACCAATGACAGTCAGTTATTTGGACCGTTATGGAACTTCTCCTGCCATGTGCGTTTATCCCAATCATATGGGCTGTTGAATTGAAAAGCACCTTGGACGGGGCCATGGATCAGTACCCTTGCTGACTACATGCAAAACCATCCATGCCACAAAGTCTGCGAGAAGTAATGGTTAGGTTGTCTTTTATTGTTTTTAGGCATGAGCTCAATACCGATGTGAAGGAATACTCTTGCCACTTCCCGACACATGACACCTACAGCAGACTGGACCAATTTCTGGTGATGAGTGGAATGGCTCACCGGATACTCACAGCACAGTATCAGTAACGATTTTTGTCCGACCACTCGCCACTGACTGTGGAGTATGTGGGTACCCAAGACAGACCACGGGTACCCAAGACAGACCACGGGTTCCCCGGTGTAGACAGCGATCTGATGCCCTGCAAAACAGTGCGTTTTGCGAGGAGATGGGGGAAACGCGGACTCATTTTTTGAGACAAACTGGAACACCACTGAAACCAGGGCCAATGGATGGGAGGCACTTAACTGTGTGATTAGGGGCGAGTGCATCAGTAAAGTCATCTGCATTCAGCAGCAGCTCCGTGTGGAACTGAAAAGCCACAAGGAGGCCATGTCTATCTTACAAAGCCAGGAAACCCTGGCCGCTGAGGAAAAATTGAAGCTTTAAGACTGCAACAAAGCCCTGAAGACAAGGGATGAGCTAGACAGGTTCACATTCAGAGAGCATAGGCATAGGATCCATAGAGATGGGGACAAATCTGGAAAACTTCTTGAGTGGTTGTTGTGTAGGGAAATGCCGCAGCCACAAATCCTATCCCTCAAACAGCCAGACAATACGTATGTGTCCACACAGTCCAGCATCATTGATGCCCGGAGTCTGTACCTTCCTCGCTTGGGGGCTGTGGTCCTAGCCTCGTGGAGTATCCGCCGGGGATCCCATTGCCACAGCTTATGGATGCGCAATTCAAGAGCCTGGAAGCAGGGCTCATGAAAGAGGAGCGGATTGTGGCGCTCAAGTAGACGCCCTGCAAAAAGACACCAAGATCTGATGGCCTGACCCCTGAATTCTACCAAATGTTTGTGCATCTGCTCTCTGAACATGAAAGAGGCGATAAAAAATGATGGTACCCAAACCTGATAAGGATCCCACGCAGATGGGGTCTTATAGGCCCTCTCTATGATCTACACTGCCGCAATATTATTAGCGAAGGTGGGATTGCTGGTGCATGATGACCAGTGCGGTTTCATGCCTGGTAGAAGCACAACACACAATATCCATAGGCTCACACATGTCCCTCATTCCACGCCTTGCATGGAGATCAACGGTGCCCTGCTGGCACTGGATACAGAAAAAGCTTTCAACACCATGGGATGGGATCATATGTTAGAAGTACTGCGGGGAATGGACTTTGACCCCACGTTCAGACGATGGGTACAGCTCCTCTATACACATCCCACATCTACAGTGCGATTGGGGGGAGCAGTGCTGGCTGCCTGGAGCAAAGAGAGGGGGACTAGGCAGGAATGCCCTTTGTCACCCCTCTTATTTGCACTGGCATTAGAGCCACTGGCAATTAAGCTGCGGATGGTACTAAGTGACTGGGGGATAATCCATGGCCCTAATACACCTGTCATCTCCATGTATGTTGATGAAAAACTGGTCCATCTCCGGGAACCTCAGGAGTCCATGCCGGTGTTGATGGCAGAACTGGAGCTGTGTGGTGCTGTGACAGGCCTGTGCGAGAAGTGCCCTGGCATTTCCATTAGGGTGCCTTGTGAGTGTGCCAGCGGACTCTCTTCCACACATAGGGATGAGATGAGAGGTAGAGAGATTCAGAACCCTGGGGGTACAGGTTGCATACAGCGATGACCTGCTATATGCAAGCAATGTTGGAAGGTTCCTAATAGGCTTACGAAAATCCATCAAGTTCTGGAACACACTCCCGCTGTTGATTATAGACCCTATTGCGCTTCCAAAAATGATGTTCCTGCCTTGGTGCCTTTACCACCTAAAAAACACTGTATGTGACATTCCACGATCCACCTTTCTAGAAATTGACTCCCTCCTGATATCACTAGTATGGACGGGCATGCGTAGCAGGGTGTGGCTGACAACTCTGAAATTGGATGGGTTCGAAGGGGGACTGGGTCTCCAGGATCATGAATTGTGTAACTATGCGGCGCAACTACAGCACGCGGTGAAACGGTGCGATGCTGAAGATAACTGGGAGAAGATACTCCTTGTGGGCTGTTCTGCCACGCCCTCCCAGAGCTGCTGATGATGGGTAGGAGAGCGCCCAGTGACTGCCCATACGTAGTTAAACGAACATCTGCATGTGAGAGGCTGCAGTGCGCAAGGTGATAACGGACTCCCCACCTTCCAGGTCACTAGAGATCAGGTGGCTGCAGTCATTCCAACAGATGGCCTGGGAAATGGCTGTGAAGCGATGGAAGGAGGAAGGGTGCATACTATTTGGAGACATATTCCCAAGAGACAGCTTTCTGACAGTTGAAGAAGCAACATAGTTTTGGGGTGGTACCAGGAAATCTTTTACAGTATGCACAAGTGACAAAAACAATGAGCGAAGTTTGGCCATGATTTCCTGCGATACCACCCACTTCAGAAACATTGACAGAAATTTTGGAATTGGGGGAACGCAGCACATTACTTTACAAAGCACTGGAAGCTAACAGATAAAAACTAGTCCTACCAGCAAGACACGCTAGGGATGAATGCCTGGTGACACCATTTAGGAATGCAGAATGGAAGGAAAACTGCCAGCATGTCAAATCCTTTTCCAGAATCGCGTGCTTCCAGCTCACACATTTCAATGTTTTACATAGAGCATGTTTAACCTTATGAAGCAGGCCCACTTTTATCCGACCAGATCGTCGGAGTGCCCTAGTTGCAGGGTGAATGGAGCTGATTTCATGCACATGACATGGATCTGTGTGCAGGAGCAGGGATACTGTCAATATATTGTCACTAACCTGTGTGCAGTCACTTGCCTCCATGTAGCGGTGTCTGTCAAACATTGTTTCCTTAATGCCATCCCCCTCCAAAGTTGTCAAAAATCAGATAAATTCACACTACTGGGGATGGTCCTGGCAAAAGATGTACAGCCATACAATTGATTAAAGTGCAGGGCCTGGCGGATGCCCCCTTGCAGCGGAACTTCTTGGAATGAGCCACTGCTGAAGAAATTAGAATGAAGCGGTTCCGTACGGACGATAAGCTGTCTGATGATCTGGAGGACTGATCCGAAATGATTACAGAATTGTTGGTGGAGTGTGATGAGGGGAGAAGGGGGGGAAGTGGATGCTACATCTGAATTAATGTTTATGTATTTGTATATGATACAATGGTCCCTTTCGCACACCGGATTAAGTTGTATGTCGCCTTGTTTAGGTAACATTATGAAAATGATAAATAATTGTTTTTTAAAAAGAATGCTATTGCAACCATAGCAGGCAGATATCAGCAAAAAATCATGGACAGCATGAGAATGTTCATGGACGATTTACCAGGAAATTGGCAACATGACTTTTTAGACAAACTCAGTGAGAGTTCTCAGGCTGCCAACTTGGTAATCAGCTCGGGTGTCGACTCTGCTGAGTTAGGCTCCACTATCTACTGCCATGGGATTGTGATCATAAGATCTTCCTGGTTCCGACATACTACCCGGAAGCCAAACTGAAGGTCATGAACCTTCCTTTCAGGATCAAATCTATTTGGCCATCACACTGGGCACACTGATGACAAAATGGTAAAAACAGATAATGAAGCAGAGACCTTCAAGGCAGTGGGATTGGAAGAGAAGGAAAATGCTACTTACCAGTATGCATCTGTTCTTGGCATGTAGAGCTGCAGAATCACATACTTGTGCATAGATCGCCATCTGGTGGTGGGCTCGGATGTTTGCAGTTTGCTGTTGTCTTGGAAGAAGTGTTTGTAGTCACGAGATAGGTGACTCCTCCCTTGGACGATAGTGCGCATGGGCATCGACTCCATCCTCAGATTGTTTTTCGCCATGAAGGGAAATGATGGAGTTTGTAAGAAACAGAAAAGATGTCCATGTGTAAGTATCTAAGTAAGATAACGCTGGAACAGATAGAGGTACCGGGGAGGCGGGTGGGCGTATGTGATTCTGCAACTCTACATGCCAAGAACAGATGCATACTGGTAAGTAGCATTTTCCGTTCGAGGTATATGAGCTGCAGAATACATACTTGTGCATAGACTGTATAGCAGTGCTCTCCCTTAGCGGTGGTTACCTGTATCTGTTGCAGTGGTTTGAAAAAGTGTTTTAAGAACAGCCTGGCCCACAGAAGCTTGTTGTTTTGCCTGCACATCTACACAATAGTGTTTGGTGAAGGTGTGTGGCGTAGACCATGTTGCTGCTTTACAAATGTCATCTAAGGGAATGTTCCCTAAGAATGCCATGGAAGCCCCTAGTTTGCGTGTTGAATGCGCTCTAGGGGGAAATGTTAATGTGCGTTTTTCTTTGTGGTAGCATATTTGAATACATTTGACTATCCACCTGGCAATTCCAGCTTTGGAAATTGGGTTTCCTTTATGAGGTGGAGAGAAAGCTACAAACAGTTGGTTTGTCTTCCTAAAAGGTTTAGTTCTGTCAATGTAATAAAGTATAGCTCTTTTGACATCAAGTGTGTGAAGAGCCCTCTCTGCTACGGAATCTGGATTTGGGAAGAAAACGGGTAATTCCACAGATTGATTAAGGTGGAAAGCAGAGATTACTTTGGGAAGGAACTTTGGATTTGTTCTAAGAACCACCTTGTTATGATGTATTTGTAAGAATGGTTCTTGTATGGTTAAAGCCTGGATCTCACTTACTCTTCTGAGAGAGGTGATTGTGACAAGGAAAGCTACTTTCCATGTCAGGAACTGCAGTTCGCATTTGTGTAGAGGTTCAAATGGGGGACCCATGAGCCTAGTAAGGACAATGTTTAAATTCCACACTGGAGATGGTGGGATTGTGGAAGGAATTATCCTTTTAAGGCCTTCCATAAACGCTTTGATGGCAGGTACCCTAAACAATGACAAATGTTGACTGTTTTGTAGGTAAGCGGCAAGGGCAGCAAGATGTAGTCTTATGGATGTGTATGCCAGATTACATCTTTGTAGATGCAGTAAATAACAAATTATGTTCTGAATTGAAGCATCTAGTGGGTCAATTTTGTTGTTATTGCAGTAAATGACAAATCTTTTCCATTTGGCTGCATAACAAGCTCTAGTAGTAGGGCGTCTAGCTTCCTTAATAATGTTCATACAGTCCAGGCGGAAGGTTGGAGGTAACCGAACTCTAGGACTTCAGGAGCCAGATTGCTAGGTTTAGTTGAGCTGGATCTGGATGTCTCATCTCTCCACGGTTCTGTGTCAGAAGCTTTGGGAAGAGGTGTAGCTTTTGGTGTGGAACTACTGAGAGTTCCAGGAGTGTTGTGAACCAAGGTTGCCGTGCCCATGTTGGAGCAACCAGGATCATCTTGAGAGACTGTTGTTTGAGCTTGCGCACCACTAACGGAATGAGTGGGAGTGGCGGAAAAGCGTACGCAAATCTGCCTGACCAGTTCATCCATATCGCATTGCCTTTGGACAATGGGTGTGGATACCTAGCGGCGAAGGTTGGGCATTTTGCGTTTGCATGTGTGGCGAACAGATCTATGTCTGGGTGGCCCCACATTTGAAAGAACGGAAGAAGAACTTGTGGATGAAGTTCCCATTCGTGGATTTGTTGTGTCTGACGACTGGCGCAGATCCGCAATCTGATTGTGTACCCCTGGAAGATGTTCTGCTAGAAGGTAAATCTTTTGTGGGATGGCCCATTTCCATATGCTTTGCGCTAGTTGGGAAAGCTGTAAAGAATGTGTCCCCCCCTGTTTTTGTATACAATACATTGCTGTCATATTGTCTGTTCGGACAAGGACAGTTTTTGTTGATGAGATGTGTCTGGAATGATTTTAATGCTAGAAAGATTGCCAGTAACTCCAGGTGATTGATGTGGAGCACTTTTTGTTGAGGGGTCCACTTGCCCTGAATCGTATGGTTTAGGAGATGGGTTCCCCAGCCGGTGTGCGATGCGTCTGCTGTTAGCACTATCTCTGGAACGGGGTCTAGGAACGGCCGCCCTTTGGAAAGGTTTTGTGTGTTCCACCACTGCAGAGAGCGATGAGTGCGGCTGTCCACCAACACCAGATCTGAAATTTGCCCTTGAGCCTGGTTCCACTGACGTGCTAAACATTCTTGTAAAGGGCGCATCTGAAGCCTTGCGAGTGGTACTATGAAAATGCAAGAGTCCATCATTCCTATTAGCTGCATAAACACTCGAGCTGGTAGTGAGTGTTGAGGTTGAAATTTTGTTATGAGGGTTTGCATACTGGCTATTCTGACTGGATTGGGTATGCCAGTGCTTTGGAAGTATCTATTGTGGCCCCTAGATACTGATGTATGTGGGACGGTTGAAGATATGACTTGGTGAGGTTTATTGTGAACCCCAAGTCATGAAGCAAGTGAATTGTTTGTAGAGTGTGGTGAACACACTGGCTGTATGACTTGGCTTTTATGAGCCAGTCGTCCAGGTAAGGGAAGACATGAATTTGTTGTCTTCGCAAATGGGCGGCTACTACTGCCAGACACTTTGTGAAGACTCTGGGTGCTGTGGTCACTCCATATGGGAGGACCTTGAATTTATAGTGCCGACCGTCCACTATGAACCTCAGATATTTCCTGTGAGCAGGGTGTATGGGAATATGGAAGTAGGCGTCCTTGAGATCTAGAGTGGCAAGGAAATCGCCTTGTTGGAGCAGTGGGAGGACCTGTTGAAGGGTGACCATGTGAAAATGGTCTGATTGTATGTAGATATTCAAAGGTCTGAGGTCCAATATTGGTCTGAGAGTACCGTCTTTTTTGGGATGAGAAAATAAAGGGAGTAAACCACTGTGCCTTGATGCTGAAGGGGAACTGGTTCTATTGCATGCTTTTGAAGAAGTGAGAGAACTTCTTGTTTGAGGAGAGTTAGATGTTCCGTGGACATTGGACGTTGTTTGGGCGGTATGGTTGGGGGAGTTGCGGTAAGTTCCAGGCAGTAACCATACTGGATAATTTGTCTTACCCACCTGTCTGTAGTGATGGAGTTCCAGACAGGTAGGAACGGTGAGAGCCTTCCTCCGACCGGAGTAGAATGGTCTGGAGGGAAGTCATTGTTTGGTAGTAGGGGAGGTTCGGTTATTGTTACCTCGACCTCTTCCCTTGCTATTATTTCCTCTGTACCACCTCTGAAATATGGCTTGTTCAGTGATGTTTGTGTGGTACTCTTGTAGGTGGAGGAAGTGTCTGTGCTAATGTTTTTGGATGCTCCCCTATAAAAGGAGCAACGAAAGGAACCTCGTGGTGTTTGAGACTGTAATGCTCCCATCAATTTTGCAGTGCCTGTCTTTTTTCATTTTTTCCAAAGCTGTATCCACAGCTGGGCCAAAGAGGTGCTCTTGATCGAAGGGCTGATTTAAAATAGTTGTTTGCACTTCATGCTTAAACCCAGAAATGCGCAACCATGCATGTCTGCGAAGTAAGACACTGGTGTTGAGAGATCTAGATGCGGTGTCTGCTGCATCGAGGGCACATTTGATGGATGCATTGGTAATTAATTTGCCCTCTTGGACCAGATCGTTGGCCTTGGCTTTGTATTGTTCAGGTAAATGTTGAATAAGGTCTTCGAGTTCATCGTAGTGAGCCCTGTCGTATCTGGCAAGCAATGCTTGTGCATTAGCTATTCTCCAGTGATTGGCTGCTTGGGAGGCAACTCGTTTACCTGATGCATCTAGCGTTTAGACTCTTTGTCTGGAGGTGGAGCATCACCAGAGGTTTGGGAATTAGCACGTTTTCTTGCATTGGAGACTACCAAAGAATCTAAAGGGAGTTGTCCTTTAATGTAAATTGGATCGTTAGGGGCAGGCTTGTACTTTTTATCAATCCGAGGATTGAGGATCCTGGTCCTAACAGGGTCTTTAAATATGTCTGGTGCATGTTTAATGCCACCTTTAAGCATGGGCAATGTATGAATTGTTTTTTGTGACTGAGCAAATGTGTCAATTAGGAAGTCTTCGTCCACGGGGTCTGAATGGAGTTCAACGCCATGATATTGCGCAGCCCTATTAATGAGCTGACTAAATCCTATATTGTCATCTGGGGGGGGAAGGCCTAGATGGGTATACATCCGGATCAGGAAGGTCCGGAGGATCTGTGGGATTGTTGTAATCGTCCCATGTATCCTGTGGTGGAGTAGTGTCATCATCAGGGTCATCTAAGGGGTCCTTATCGTGTCCACCCAGTCCCCTAGATCATCCTCATCCTGTGGGGAGTATGGAAATATTGGAGAGAGTCTAGGAGAGTGTATAGGAGAGTTTGTAGGAGACAAAGGTTTGGTAGGAAGAATAGGAGAAGAGGGTCTTAGGGATGAAGTTGCAAAGTCCCTTTTCTTCACAGGTACCTCAGGAGGGTGTGAGGTATCAGATTTCCTCTTCTTTGTTGAGAGACTGACAATATGGCCTGTTTTAGGGTCCACATGTAAAGTCTTTTGATTTGGATCGATAGGATCTGGTCGAAAAAGCTCTTCCTGGTTATTGTCTCCTTTCGGTGCCGATTTTTTCGGTGCCGAACGTGGTTTCGATTTGGACTCTGAAGCCGTAAGAGGGGTCTTGTGCTCCTTTGGCTTCGACGCCGGCGTCGAGTCGGGAATTTTCTTCGGATCCAAAGGTTTTCGGTGTTTGTTCGGTTCCGAGGCCTTATGGTTTTTCGGTGCCGAAGGGGGCGTGGCCACGGAGCAGATGAGGGAAGACGCTTGAGCCCGGAGCTCCGCGCCGACTCTGCCAAAGTCCTGTATTATGGGCACGTACATGAGCCCCTGAGCGACCCACAGATTGGCGAGGGACAGACGCCATAAGAGGGAGTGACGGCAGGCGGTGCCCGTACCGGAATCGCTGCGAAAACGGGAGAGAGGTGCGGCGGCCCCGGCGGGCCCAAGATGGTGGCGAGGGTGTAACCCTGGAGCTGGGAGACGAGCTGCCTGAGATCGCACAGCCTACCTGGGACCGGACTGGGGCAGCGAGTTACCGGCTCCTAGCGGCTGAGCGGGTGCGGAGGCAGGAGCTTGATAGCAGTGAGCGGAGGAATCGTCGCTGGGGCCGGAGACTGCAGCGTTGACCGGAGCGGCCCACTAGCGCCCCCGCGCTGGAGTCACACGGGGCCGCCAGCGGAGTGGAGAGGCGCTGGCGGCATCGACACAGAGGCCCTGAGAGGTAGGCGGGATTCAGGAGATCGAGCGATGGGGCGAACACCACCGCGATGAGCAGGAAGAACTGCCGAGCGCCTGGGTGCAGACTGGAGGAGCACCGGTGAAGACAGGCTGTGGAGCGCGCTGGTCCTGGCGCGGGCCCCACAGTGCAAGTTGGCCCATGGAGTGTGAGAACGTGGACCTCAACAGCCAACCGCGCCGAACACATTGGGGATTGGCGGCGGGGGGCGTCCACCCCCGGTGAGAAGTGCAGAGACCAGGCAGGGAGAACAGTGATACAGAGCCTGGGGAGGAACGGCCCCTACAGCGGACGCTGCGGAGGGGCAGACCGGGTGATAGCGGGGGCCGGGGAGCCGCCCCAAGAGGAGCATGACGGAGGACTGGCCGAACTGTGATGGTCCTGATCTGGTGATCAGAGGGATCGGCCCCGGCAACTGAGTGGCTACGGAGGTTTGCCTGGGGCAGTTTACTGGGCTCCAGTTATTGGGCCAGGGGCATTGTCACCACCCACGCGGAGTCAGACTGGCTACTGGACCTATAACAGGGCTGTAGCGGTGAGGCAATGGACTATCGGACAAAGGACACCAGAGGCACACACGACACTGAGTGGGGGTGTGGTAGAGTGACATTCGAGAGAGCAGGGACGCGCACACCGCGCCTGGAACACGTGCTGGGGCCCAGATCGTTGCGGATTACTGCGAAGGCCGCAAGCGTGGCAAGACTACGACCGTAGCCATACAGTGAGACGCGACCTGGGTGGAGCGGAGCCTGCCGAGGGAGCCTGGCCGAGAGTTTGCACTGGGAGGCTGTCGCATAGCGTCTGGAGGGCCCATTGATAGGGCGCTCAGGCCGTGGGACTGTTTGAAGGATAGACAGGAAAGGAGAGGGCAACAAGCGAGCAGCCCCTTGCAGGCAGTGTGCACTGTTCATTCCCACAGCGGAAGTGATACCTAGGACGGTGGACTGGTGTTTCGCTGCAGCCGCACGCATACTATTTGCACTATGGGGAAGCCTAAGGGGAAGACGGGGGGAGCGACCCCTGAGCGCGAAGACAATGAAGGCATACCGACTACCCAGGGGGAGCCCACACGAGTGGTTAAAGGGATGCAGCAGAGGCAAGTGGACCAGATCCTTAAAGCTATAGCGGATACCAGGAGGCACTGCAGCAGGACATAGCGCATGTAGCGCAGGGGCTGGGTCTGCTACGAGCTGACCATGCTAAACTCGCAGACAGAGTGAAACAATCGGAAGCCACTATAGAGACCCTGGTACCCGCCCAAAAAGAGATGGCAGTTAAAATGGAGGATGTGCACCAGCGGCTGCGGACCCTAGAACGGCGGGCAGAGGACGCCGAAGGCCGGAACCGCAGGAATAATGTTCGGGTGGTGGGCTTGCCTGAAGGTTGGCAACATGATGGACTACCTGGAGGGCTGGCTACGGCGGGAGGTCGCACCCGAAGGGCTGACGTCCTTCTACACGCTGGAACGTGCGCACAGAGTGCCTTCGCGGCCGTTGGCACCTGGACGCCCTCCTCGGCCAGTGGTGGCTAGGTTGCTTTACTATAGAGATAGGGATATACTGTTGCATTAAAGCACGAACTTCAGGCCCCTACACAGTGGGCAACAGCAAAGTGACACTCTTCCCTGACTACACGCTTGATGTTCAGCGCCGCCGCACCTCTTTTCTGGAAGTCAAGAAGGCGCTCCGCTCCGAGGGAATACAATACTCACTGATGTTTCCGGCGCGCCTCAAAATAGCGCTAGACGGCAAAACGACCTTCCACGACAATCCGGACGATGCCTGGACTTGGCTGGAGATGTACAAGGCGGGAATGGGGGAAGCGGGCCGCACAACGAGGGAGCAACAGGAGGAGCCACGACCGCGCCGTTCGCGGAGCATCAGACGACATGGGTCAGCAGCACGGAAGCCTTCGGAGTCACAGACAGACAAGGAACGTATGGCTGCACTGCAGGCGGTCGCATCTATCTCAATAGAACCGAGATCAGCATTATCGGCGGTAACGGGATCCGAGAAGGGATCACTACGGTCGGACACTGAGGAGTCCGAAGCGGGCAGTGTGTTGCTGCCGCACGTGACCGCTGGGACAGCTGATAAGATCGTGGATGCGTGATGAGGTGGCAGACCCGGGACAAGTGGAAGGTTTGAAAGGGCGTTGGGGCGCTGGCTGCCGGTGCATCCCCTGCTGGCAATGGCGAGGGTTTGTGGGAGGGATAGAGAAATGTTTGATCGGTTCACTGAATGTCGAAGTAGCCCTACTACGTCGCAGCCCCGGAGTGGGCTGACTAACATTATTAGGGTCAGGTGCTGGGGGGGAAGGAGGGCATCGAGTTTCTCTCTCTGAAGGTTCAGGTCATCCCCCCTGCGTTTGTGTGGGTGTAGCTCCCAGAGTTTGCTGTTGGTGCGGTTTGATTATTAGTTTGGATGGGTACTAAAGTTGTAGCGCCTGTTCTGGGGATGGGGAGTTGGGGGGGAATTTGGGGTTTGGGTAGAGTAATTAGAGCCACCGGTGTGTCAGGAAGTGGGGGGACGGAGAAGGAGGACTTGGAATTGACTCATGGGGGGCCTAACTAATCTGAAATGTATTACCTGGAATGTGCGGGGGCTTCACACAATGCAGCGGCGACACAAGGTGCATGCTTATCTAGTGCGGCGGGGGCCCATATCGCTCTACTCCAAGAAACGCATATCAACAGGGAGGAGGGTTGGCGCTGAAACGGAGATGGAGGGGGCAGCTATATTACACGACCTACTCGGCATTTGCCAGGGGAGCGTTGATCTGGGTTAGGGCGGGGATCCCCTTTCAGATGACGCAGCACTTCTCAGACCCAGAGGGAAGGTTTGTAGTGGGGAGGGGCCGCCTCAACGGGATAGACGTGACGCTGTGTAGCGTGTATGCCTCCAATGCAGACCAGGCCTCCTTTTTAGACCGGCTGTCGTGGAGTATAGCACCGTATATGACGAGTTCGGTATTGATGGGAGGAGACTTTAACACGATAGTAGACATAGAGAAGGATAGGTCCCACCCGCCGCTTACTGGTGCACCTGCCCACAGACTTTCCAAAGCGCGACGAGCATGGCAAACTAATTGGGGGCTGGTGGATACTTGGCGCGTCCAGCACCCGGAGGAAAGGGATTACTCCTACTACTCAGGTCTTCATGACCTGCATGTAAGGCTTGATGCAATACTATGCACTCCAGAGGTGCACGCCAAGGTAACCCATAGCGAGTATCTGGCTCGAACGATATCGGACCATAACCCGCTCCTAGTGCAGATACGATGGGCCTGGGAAAGGACATCCATACCGACCTGGCGTTTGAGACCGGAATCGCTGGACGATCCGGTATTTAGGGTGGAACTAGGGGAGTGCATAACACACTACTTCCAGGAAAATGAAGGCACGGCGGCAACGACGGCAGTGGAGTGGGATGCTTTTAAAGTTGTGATTCGTGGAGCGTGTATTGCCAAACTTGTAGGGGTGCGGAAAACATTGCTACAAGACATAGTAGAGGCAGACAACCGCTTGCGGCAGGCTGAGAGAGCTCGCCATGATGCTGCTGGACTGCAGGGGGAGGTCCTGGAGGCTAGAGAGGCAGTGGCGGTGCAGGTGGAGCGACTCCGGGCCTTTGACTACAGGCAATACCAAACACGGATGCATGCAGAGGGCGATAAGACGGGAGCATTGCTGGCGTGGCTGGCCAGTCCCAATCCCAGGGGTTCGCCTATACTGGAGCTAATGGCACCAGCGGGCGACGTGGTGCATATACAGCAGGGGATAAATGAAGTGTTTCGGGACTACTATGCCGACCTATACCGTAGCCAACTACAAGGAGGGGAAGACATGATAGGGGACTACTTGGTGACACTAACCCTCCCCAGGCTGGAGCGGGATCAGGCGGACGGAATTGGGGCGGGATATCACATTAGGAGAAATCCAAGTGCAATCAAGCACATGGCGCGTGGTAAAACGCCTGGAGAGGACGGCCTGCCAATAGAATTTTATACAGTGTACGTGGACTTATTAACCCCTCGGCTGCTGGAAGTATACCGAGAAGCGCGGACGCTAGGTAGATTGCCTGTGACAACTAGAGAGGCCATTATAATCCAGCTATTGAAACCTGGCAGAGACTCACTAGATAAGACAGCGTACCGTCCTCTGTCAATGTTGACTACGGACTATAAAATATTAAGCAGGATCCTAGCGACTCGACTCCTGCCCCATATGACGCACTTGGTGCACTCGGACCAGGCGGGGTTCATCCCCAAACGGAACACGACGGCTAATGTGCGGCGACTGCTTCGAGTTCTGGAGCAGGGGGATCGCCTGCCAAACACCGCGACGATCCTCTCGATTGACATCGAGAAGGCCTTCGACAGCCTGGAGTGGCCGTTCCTGTTCCAGGTGATGAAAACGATGGGTTTGGGGGATGCCTACATAGGGTGGACCCGAATCCTTTACAACCTGGCGACGGCACGAGTACGAACGGGAATGACTATCTCCTCCACCTGCTGCGTGGAGCGGGGGACACGGCAGGGGTGCTCTTTGTCTCCCCTATTGTTCGCCCTTGCGATGGAACCCCTGGCGGCACATGCGAGGTCGGGAGGGCATTATGCAGGGCTGGAGCTTCGTGGCGACATGCAGTACCTCCTTATGTTCCTGGCTGATACTGGGGATGGCTTGCAGGGGGTGACGGCATTGCTGCAGACTTTTGGGGAAATGTCGGGGCTCCGGGTGAATTGGGCAAAGACCTGCCTGTTCCCGGTGCGGCGGACAACGGAGTGCCCTGACCTGATGGGAGGTATACGATGGGAGCCCCGGTGTTTGCCTTACCTTGGGACTAGAATCTACCACACACAGGAAAATTTGTTGGAGGGCAATGTACGCAGGGCACTGACTGGGATCAGGGGAAGCATGACCTTTTGGAGTACACTGCCACTGTCGGTGGCGGGGCGCATAGCACTACTGAAGATGGTGGTTCTGCCCCGGCTCTTATATTATTTCCGGACGTTGCCGATCTGGATCCCGGGCTCGGTGTTTAAAACACTCCGCACCTTAATGGTGGGATTTATATGGGGTAATGGTCGACGGCGGGTAGCGCTGGCCACGTTGATGCGCCTTCGCGCTGAGGAAGGATGGGCAGTCCCGGACCTAGAACTGTATTACCTGGCCGCTCAAATGCAGTGGCTCACGCAGGCTGTTGCAAGGGAATTCCGGGGACCAGACGGCCCGGAGGGTAGATGGCTTCCACGCCACGTGTTGTCGTTTATAATACTCAACCAGCGGCTGCGGGTGGGACTGTTGACACATGAGGAGCGAGCGCTGCGGCAATGCTGGCTTCGCTGCCAGAGACGGGGAGAAATTGAACGGCCCTATGCCCCGGAAATTCCATTG
Organism: Calotriton arnoldi; assembly: GCA_963921515.1. Lineage (NCBI taxonomy): Eukaryota > Metazoa > Chordata > Amphibia > Caudata > Salamandridae > Calotriton > Calotriton arnoldi. The sequence continues at coordinate 1,778,514 of CAWUFW010000658.1, read as the reverse complement.
GGCATGTGCACTGCCCAGCCACACGGAGGGGATTGGACTGACCTGGCCAAGTGGGAGGAACTGGGGGTGCAGATGATTGGGGATTTATATGAGGATGGTGTCCTCTTGCCCTACCAGGTTTTGCAGGATAGGCATGGCCTCCCAAGGGGCCACTTCCTGCTGCACTCGGCCCTTGTGTCGGCCATACAGCGTTACTGGGGAAGAGGGCTGTCGGAGCCGCAGACCACAGCTACATGCCAGTACGTTGTAATGGCAGCGGGGACTTTCAAGGCTATTACATGCCTATACCGGCGCCTGCTGGGCGAGGGAACACAACCGCTGCATCGACTGCAGAGGAAATGGGAGGTAGATCTGGGCAGGGAAATCCCGGAGGTAGAGTGGGCAAAGATAGTGGAAAGAGCATGGAAGAGTACGCGTAATGCTAGATTTCAGTTAATCCACCACTACATACTGCATAGAGCGTATCTTACGCCGGCCCAGATCAATAAATATTTTCAGACGGATACAGCTACTTGCCCTCGATGCAACTCCGGAGGGGTGGAGCTTCTGCACATGTTATGGAACTGCCCACAGCTGGGGACATATTGGGAGGACGTGACAGAGGTGCTGAGCGAGGTAACAGATAGACAGCTTGAGCCGGAGATGGGGGTCTGTATTCTACACTGGTTCCCGCATACAACTAAGACGAAAGTAACGAGCAAGTTTATTGACCTAGGCCTATTATTAGCTAAGAGGGAATTGACTAGGCGCTGGAAATCCAGACAAGGGCCTACTAGAGAGAACTGGAAACAGGAGTTCATTAAGTGGGCAACTAGCGAGAGCGCTGTCAGGCTACAGCTAGCGAAAAGAGCAAATAGCGAAAAAGCACTGGATATGGCCCGGGCATGGGAAGCACTGGTTGCACTGCTGCGAGGGCCAGCCGTGGACTCGGACGAGGAATCGTCTGAGGAGTCAGCGGGTCTGATACTAGCCACGGGGTAAGAGGGCGGGAACGGCGCCAATTCCAAGAAAGGCAAAAGGGGAGCCCAGCAGAATATGGATCTCAAGGCTGATATCAGGGGAGAGAAGAATCTGGCCCTAACTTCGGACCCTACATAGAGAGTGGGTAACCTGCATGTGCGGGCACACCTAAGACAATTAAACACACCGGTGGCAAGGGTTGGGGAGGGGGGGATGATAGGGGGGAATATATGCATAGAAACAAAATAGTTGATTGCTCGCATTAAGAATTGAGAGAGATGGACGATTAGGAAGATCGATACACTATCCGCCAGAACTACCAAATATCCAGGCGGCCTATGCACTATGAGCGGACTGAAACGAGGAAGATGCGAGGGACGAACAAATTAATGTGCATCTATTACTGCGTTAAGCACGGAAATGTTAATTATTTAAATATGTATGTAACTGGGAGAAAACCAATAAAATACGTTTAAAAAAATAAATAAAAAAATGGGTTTTCGGTGCCGAAGGGTTCGGTACCGAGGCCTTTTTGGACGCAATGGGAATAGGGTGTATCCCCGGTTTCGGTACCGAAGTATGGGTACTGATATGCGGCTTGCTCGGTCCCGAGCTGCCGGAAGACTTTTCGTTTGTCTTTGGAGCCGGGCCCGGAGGCGGGGCTTCTGAAGTTTTCCCTCAGTCTCGACTAAGGCCTTCAGGCGAAGTTTTGACCGGAGCCTTCTGTTTATCTGGTGGGGCAGGGGCATGGAAGTTTGTACTCACTCGTTGACCTGGAGTGATGTGGTCATCGGAGTCGGAGTCGTCAGCTTCGGAGACGATGTCGAGCTCCTCTGAATCCTCTGCCTCTGGAACATCGGGGCCTTTGTTGAAGATGTCGTATGGCGCCGGTGTAGCCTGTTGAGCCATAACATGTCGTCGAGCCCGTCGATCACGAATAGTCTTTTTGGAGCAAAAAGAAGCACAGGCCTGGCAATCCTTTTCTTCGTGTTCTGGCGAGAGGCAAAGGTTGCAGACCTTGTGGTGTTCGCTGTGTGTAAATTTAGCTCCACACTGGGGGCATTTTTTAAATGGAGTCCTTTCCATTAGCCGTAGGCCCGAATGGCGGCGATAGGCCCAGAGGCCCGCGTCGACGACCGGAATCGAGGATTTTGAAGTCAGCGCGTCGAAGGGCACGCGAACGAAACAACACCGTCGAGTGGTGATCGGTGCGTGCCGAAAAGGGTTGGAAACACGGTACCGAACCGGAGCGCAGCAAGTCACATCCGAACCCGAGGGCGGAAAAACACAATCTGAGGATGGAGTCGATGCCCATGCGCACTATCGTCCAAGGGAGGAGTCACCTATCTCGTGACTACAAAGACTTCTTCAAAGACAACAACAAACTGCAAACATCCGAGCCCACCACCAGATGGCGATCTAAGCACAAGTATGTATTCTGCAGCGCATATGCCTCGAACACATTCTTCAGGCACGAGAATAAAGGTAAGGATCACAGATACTACCAGTGGAGGGTTCAATCTGCATGCTGGCCCTTTCAGCCACGACAATATAAGCAAGGGTCCGATACTTCACATCCAGGAGACAAGAATAAGGATTAAGGGGCAATGCTTTTTTGATGAGTTGCTAAGAAGATTATATGCAGTTCCGCTGATACCATACTAACAGTGTAGTGAAGAGGACACATCCTTTCTTCCTTCCAAAGGTTGTCTTCGATTTTCCTATCAATCTAAGATTGTACTACCAAATTTCATTCATAACCCTTCAACACCTGCAGAGTAGTCTCTTCTTTCATTAGACACAAGAAAAGTACTTCAATTCTACCTTGACAAGACTAAAATAATGAGAAGATCCAATCAGCTCTTCATGACTTATAGCCATCTTAGACAATGTTTAGCAACCTATAAACTGTCAATTGCTAGTCAGATAGTGTCCTGCATTACTATGTGCTACCAACTGGCAAACAAACCCATCCCATGCATGCCTAAAGCACCTTCCATTAGGGCTAAAGCGGCTACAACAGCATGGCTCAGGAGTGTTTCAATCACTGCTATTTGGAAAGCAGCAACTTGGAAATAAGTACATACATTATGAGACATTACTGCCTAGATTCAGACACAAAGCCTGATTTGTTACGCTTATATCTGTGAGTAGAGTTCCCAGGTGCTCCAAGCTGCGGTTGAAAAAGAGAGGGGACAAGATCGGAAACCTGGGACACTTCACAGGTGACAAGGATCTTCTGGGACTTGGAGGTGCCCTTGTGACTTAACTGGTGTCCATTGAACAAGTAGGAGAAACCGTGATTAATTCAAGGTGAACATGAGGGTGGTTTGATCAACAGTGATAAAGGAAGCTGAGCTCCAACAATATCAGGAAGCAGGGTTCATCATCTGTGATTGAAAAGGCATTATGTATGATTTGTAATGTGCCTGTCTCCGTTCTGCAGCATGATCTTTAGCTGGATTGGTAGTCATGCAGGAGATGGTTGGCACAGATGTGATTTTGGGTCTTGTGTATAGGCTGCTTTTTCAATTATCGTGCTATGAAGGGTAAGTGAGAAATGGGCCGTAGTAGGTTATATTTAGTTTGGGTTTCTCCAGGAGAGAGAATATGTCTCTGAGAAGATGCCCTGAGTAATCAATCAATCAGGATTTATAAAGCGCTGCAAATCACTTGTGAGGGTCTCAAGGCACTGGAGTTGCTAGCTGCTTCATGGTGATCTGTTCGTTTGAACAGCCAGATCTTTAATCCTTTCTTGAATTCCCGGAGTGATAAGGCAGTCCTGAGGTGCAGGGGAAGGCTGTTCCAAGCTTTGGCTGCCAAGAGTGAGAAGGAGCATTCTCTGTTGTTGCCTCGGAGGATCCGGGGGGTGTCTGTGAGGAAGATGGAGGAGGATCGAAGGTTCAGTTGGTGGAAGTTTATGCGTTTCTTGATGTGTGCTTGTCCTTCTTTGTGCAGGGCTTAGTATGCGTGAGTCAACATCTTGACCTGGCATCTCTTCTGGATCGGGAGCCAGTGTAGCTTCTTGAGCTGCGGTGTGATGAGGGTCCACCTGGGGAGGTCGAGGAGGAGTCTTACCGCTGAGTTTTGTATGGTCTGTAGTGTCTTCAGGAGGTGTGCTGTGATTCCTACACAGAGTGTGTTCCCGTAGTCCAGCCTGCTGGTGACGAAGGCCTGCGTGACAGTCCTTCTGGTGAAGCTCTTGCAAAGCACGCATATGGTGTGGAAGCCTGCAGGTGAGACTGCATTTACCTTTAAGTTCAAAAGATAGCTTGCTATCCAATGAGGCTAAGGTTGCGGACGTGGTCTGTCGGGGCAGGGATGGCCCGAATTCAGTAGGCCACCATGAGTAATTCCATGGCGAGGTGTTGTTCCCAAAGACAAGGACTTCCGTCTTGTCCGAGATGAGCTTGAGACAGTTGTCCTTCATCCAGTCGGCGACGTTCATCATACATCTGTGGAAGTTGATTCTGCGGGATCTTCTGACAGCAAGAGGATGAGCTGGGTGTGGGCGTAGGAGATGATGTTGAGTCCATGCGATCTGACTGTGTTGGCCAGGGGGGTTATGGTAAATGTTGAAGAGGGTGGGGCTGAGGGACGATCCTTGGGGTACGCCACAGATCTTCTTGGGTTCGGAGGTGAACGGTGGGAGATGGATTCTCTGGGTTCTTCCGCTGAGGTATGAGGTGATCCATTTGAGGGCGTCTCCCTGGATTCCAATGTGGTGGAGTCTGTTGATCAAGATGTGATGAGAGACAGAGTCTAAGGTGGCTGGCAGGGGTATGAGGGCTGCCATTTCGCTATGGTCAAAGAGGGTCCTGATGTCGTCTGTGCTTTTTCCATCTGTGTAAAGTTGGAAGTTGAGATGCTTCACTATCGAGGTTGAGTCATCTAAGGAGGTCGTGCAAAGTATGGGGTCCTTGCAAATGATGGCAATTCCACCTCCGTTTGTTGGTTCGGTCCTAGTGTGTTATTTGGTAGCCTTCGGGGGTGACGGTGGCAATGTCCAGCGCGGAGGCGGGGTTCAGCCAGGTCTCTGTGATGAAGATGATGTTCGGGTTTGGGGAGGAGATTGTGTCCCAGATCTCCTTGGCGTGTTTACAGAGCGATCGTGCGGTGAGTAGAATGCACTGGAGTTGTGCTGTGGAGGTTGCGGGCGGTATGGTTGACGCAGTCGTAGTTATGTTGTCTCCGGCATTGTTGATTGCTTCGGTGTTGCAGGTGAAGAGGCAGTGCTGGCAGGAGAACGGTCCTCTGGTGGTGCATGGAGATGATCCTGAGCTCGGAGGTCTGCGGCGGTGTAGCTGCGTGGAGTGGAAGAACCAGGGTTCCTGGCGCTGGGCGCAGTCCAGGCACGGAAAGGCACAGACGGCCTTGCTTTTCGCACGGCCGCACTGCAGCCTCCATTAAGTAGGTCCTTGGAGGGGGGCGGGGAGCTGGGTGGCAGGAGCAGCGAACGAACGGGAAAGGAGTTTAACAGAAACTGCAACAAAAACTGGGTAACTGACTAATACAGGAATACAGATACAATACAGATGCAACACAGCAACTGGCTAACTGATTTAGACAAAATACAGATACAGTGGTGGCACGGTACAGGAAAGGAAAAGTTAGTCAGCCCAGAATGAATGGGGCAGAATTAAGTTGCTACCTCACTGGGGACAGAGATAACGTACAGGCGGCACTAGCCCAGGCAAAATGCTGCCAGCAGTGCGCAGCAGAGTTTGGAGACCTGCAGCACTGGGGGGAGTGGATCGGAGATGGAGGCATTAACAATGGTGAATAAGGATGATCGAGTTTCTCTCGAGAGGGATTTGATGATGAATAGGGGCAAGACATTTTCAAAGGGGCTTGGTCTGACAGAGTTGCAAATGTCTGAGAGGTCTTGGAGAGGCAGGGGTCTGAAAGATAACTATTGTATGAGGCAGCACAGAAGGGTGGGTCTCGGAGCAAAAGCAGGGTTGGTGCTGTTGGACTTTCTACACTTTGTTGCTGAAGAAGTTCCTGGCAAGGCACTTGTCTGGTCCATGGGATTGTAGGATCAGGCAGTGTTTGATACAGTGATTTACTTTATTGGACAGTGTTCTGCTTCTATTGTGAGATTCATTGATTGAGATGGTATAGTACTAAGCTGATGTGATGAATTATTTGTGTGTTGCGCAGAGCGACTTCAATAGCGCAAGGCTGCCAGGAACTGTATTTTTTCTCCCATTTTCTTTCCTATAGACATATTGAACGTTTGTTGTGTGTTAGGTTTTTGGAGTACCAGAATACTAAAATGTTTGGCTGCCACTTGCATGTTTTAGTTGGAATGTGGTTTACCATAAACATGTTTAAGTCATTTAGAAGGGTACTGACTTTGGAGGTGACAGGACAAAAGCCAAGTTTGAGCTCTAAGTTGTCTCTGAAGGATCTGAAGGTTTGTTTTTCTCTTTTAGGTTGACCTCTGTGTGCTTCTTGGATGCGGAGAAGGATGATGGGGATGGAGAGGCGATTGTTCCAGTGCAAAGTCCTGAGAGAATTGCTTTTGACGGTTGATAAGGTTGTGAAGAATTAACTCAATAATGGACATAATGGGAGTCATCCTCATATTTTTAATGTCTGGCCTATCACTTTAGGGGTCATATGAGGTAAGAACCTGACCCAGGGTGCCTTCATAATTGTTCTTTAATTTCACTAACCCAATGAAATGATATATACATGACAAGGTTATTTGAAGCAGTCAGTAGGCAAAATATGGTGTGATATATAAAAACTTTAATAAATATGATGTGGCACCTGCCTTTCTACTTAAAGATAAGAGTGTATTTGGGGGGCGCTAGAGGGCGAGCAAGCAAGATGGCCGCACTTGTGTGAGGCTCCTTGCCGCCCGGGACCAACATCCTAAAACATCCTGCTCAATCTCCACCAAAAGAAACCGAAATTGCGGTGAACGACATGCTGAGCGCACCCAGATGACTCCTGGCGCAGAAACGAAGCGGATACGAGCTGTGGGCGAGCTAACAGAATGTAATGCTGACCAGACCTGGACTCGCGCTGCAAAATGGCGGGCGACCGGTGAACTGAGCGGGGCTGCAGCCGCCGGAGAAGACGATCGCGACACCAGTGGGCAATTGCCCCCCACCCCCCCAGAGGTACCAAGCGAGAGTGCAGCCTGCGCTTATCCTCTGGGGGCCGACCAATCCACCTACCTGTGCGGGGGCTGCGGAGTTCGCCAGTGAGCAGAGCTGAGGAATCTGCGGCTCGCCACCGTCACACGAAAGCCGTGAGTAATTGCAGCAGCGCGGCTTTAACAGAATAAGGCAGCCTGCCCTGTGGAGGCCCAAATCGGCGGACGCGAAACCTAAAATGTCAAGTAAGCCAGCGGGGGTGAAAGAAGCAGCGCCTAACAACCTATTTGCAGTAGTGAGCGAAGCGGCAGCTGCGTTGTGCTGCTTTGGAGCCGGAGGCGGCCTGGAAATTTGGCGTCCCGTGCTTGCGGAGCAAAGGCGGCGCACTCGGGACCAGCCCGCTAGAAGAACCTGGGCTTACAACACAGGCTCTGGGAGTGGACGCCTCCCGCTCGCCACAATCGAACACCAAGCCCTGAGAGCTAGGAACATTCGTCGCAGGGCCCGGACTGCGATCCGCGCAGTGCCCGAAGAGGCTGCACGCCAGGGCCCATCTTTCTACACAAAGACTGATAGTGAGGCAGGCACGGCACAGAATAATATTGGCCCACTTTAACTTGCAAGCGGGATTCCTAGCCCCAGACCAGGGCAGGTACTAGCTGGGTTTCGACTACGCTTGCATGCCAGGGAAATACTTGTAAAGGGTGCCTAGGCCTACAACTCAGGCCTCAACCAGAGACGCTTCCCGCTCGCTACAGCGGCAATATAGTGGCCGGCGGGTAGGGAACCGCCGCCACGGGGCTGAATCCGCACTTCGCACAGAGCCACAAGAAGTTGGAGCACAGGCCTTTACCGCTGCGCTGGGCCCGACGACGGGGCAGACACTACTCAGAACGCGTCTGGCACCTGCTATCCTGCACGCGCGATCCCCAACATCAACTTAGGACAGAAACAAGCTGAGCCACTAATATGCCTGCACGCTGGTGCCTGGACCTATAATTCAGGCCCCAAGCGGATACACCCTCTGCCAGCCACAGATAGACTATCGAATCCTGAGGGCGGAATATTACCACCACTGGGCCGGACCACACCTTGTTCAGAGCTAAGAACAGCTGCACACCGGGGCCCCTCCGTGGAACTGGTTCTGATAGCGGAGTGGACACGGCCCAAAACACCATTAGCCCTCCTCAACCTGCAAGTGCGATCTCCAGAATCGGCCCAAGTCAGACCCTCGCTGGGGGCCCGCCGCGCCTGCACGCCGACGGGCGTGCAGGGCCCACTCGGCGGGGCAGAGGAGAGCCTCTGCGGGCAAATCAATCCCGTGGGGCCCGAGTCCTGAGTGCACTACAACAGCAGAGACAATAAGGCACACCAGGGCACGGGACCCTACCTCAGGAGGAACCGCGTAGGAGGAGGCACAGCGCAAGCGCCGGGTAGCTATGGGGAAAACGGACGGCAAACAAGCAAAGCTACCATTTGAAGCACGGAAATCTACAAGGGCTGGCACTGACCCCGAAAACGTGACGGGAGACTGCTCTGGATCTACGTCCCAAACTTCCACTGATGAGCTCAAGGAGCTACTCCTAGCTATGAAGCACAGCCTCACTTCAATAGAAGCAAAAATGGACGCCATGAATACCCGCATAGACAATGTCACGCATAAGATAGACCTACATGAGGAGCGGTTAACGGAGGCAGAGCTGAGCGTCTCTACCCTGGAAGACACCTCAGCGGGTAGAAAAGAACAGCTACTCCAAATGGAACGCCTTCTGAAAGTCATTGCGGCCAAAAACGAAGATCTAGAATCTAGATCGCGCAGGAACAACATCCGTATATTAGGTGTGCCAGAGTCCACCAACACCGGCCGCATGGAGGACTATGTGGAGCGACTATTGTCGACAGTATTCGAAAGAAGTGCCTTCTCCACTATGTTCATTATAGAAAGAGCACACCGCTCGCTGGCCGCCCGACCCCCGCCTGGAGCTCCTGCCAGACCGATCATCACGCGCATCCTCAATTATCGAGACCGGGATACCGTGTTGAGGCTAGCTAGAGAACGAAAAACGCTGTCCTATGAAGGCTCTGATCTGGCCATATACCCGGACTTTACAATGGCAGTTCAAGAGGCCCGGAAAAAGTTCATACCAATAAAAAAGAAACTACAGCAGGCCAACATCCCTTACGCCATGCTCTTCCCTGCGAAGCTAGGGATCACGCATCAGGGCAAGCAACACTTTTCACCAATCCGCAGCACGTGGCGGATTTTATGAAAAGCAACCTCCGGAAATCCCCTCGGAATGATCCAGATTTGAGCCCTTCGCATTCTAATGCTGCCTTATCTGACAGAGTGAACATCAGGGATAAACTGACGCTGCGGCTGCCCCTGCTGCTCTATCTTGCTGCGCGTGAGCAGCGCAGATCCACAGCTCACTATACCAAATCATGCTACACCAGAGGATGGTAAAAGGTGCCGCAGGGACTGGCAGATATGTAGCGCAGCCACACCTAAGCTGACGGTCTACACAATACTGTTCACCGCACGTATTTTGAATGTGACACTGCGAGGAGAGGGTAAACAAACTTGTACCTGGGCACCCTCGTGTTTTGCGAGTAGAGACTGTGGTGCCCTCAGACGTTCCCCAACAGGACAACCCTAACAAGCTTGTTGCTAATTGGTTAAGGCTGCTTTCTCTTATGGTTTTTTGTTTTTGTTTTTTATTATGATATTACTGCATCTTCCTAAAATGGGGGATAGAGGTTTATTGGTGTGCTCGTTTGGGAAAGGGAGGGAGGGTGGGGATGTAGGCCACAGCAGGATTGGGCTGCTGATGTGGGAGGGGGGCAGTACTATACCACTGCATTGGGGAGTGGGTAGGGGGGAGGTGGGGCATTGGCGACAGATACAAACACACCATAGATAGACCTTCTTTCAAGTTATTGCATTATCTATACACAATGCAGGCTGCACCATCCAGTCCACGCTCACTGTATGATCGATGACGCGCCCGAATCCACCTAGCTATAATTTTATCACGTGGAACGTGAGATGCCTGGGGAACCCCAGGAAACGTCGTCATGTATTGGCATATCTAGACCGTCACAATATTCATGTCACAATGCTTCAAGAGACTCATATGGGCCCCACATCCCCGGTTACATTTGCATCCCGCTGGGCATTATATAGATGCATTCGACATACTCCACCTATGCTCGCGGGACGGTGATACTTATCAAGAAAAATGTCACATATGTACCAATAGGAGAACTGGCTGACCTTCAAGGGCGATACTGTATAGCATGGGGGCGACTGTCCTCTCAATCCATTACGCTTGCCTGCTGCTATGGCCCTAACACAGATGACCCTACGTTCTTCAATGTCCTCTGGGGGAAAATACTTGACACTGGATCCACCCACGTGGCATTGGGGGGGGGAAGACTTCAACCTAACCCTAGACCTCACGTTAGACCGACAACACCCTCAACCTCACCATTACCATTACACAGGGGCCCAAAGACAGTTGTCAGACATATTAGTCACACATGACTCGATCGATGCATGGCGCAGTTTACACCCACTCGCCAGAGAGGGCACATGCTACTCCTCTACACATTCCACGGGGTCGAGAATAGATGGATGACTGATTTCTAGAGGGCTTACAACATGGAGTATGTCTACTAGACATCTGCCGAGAACGTACTCTGACCACTCGCCGGTGTTCCTCTCCCTGGCGTCGCCCTGCTCGCTTTCTCCCTACCAAAACTGGAGGTTGCCGGTGAATGCTTTCCTAGACATCCCATTCCAAAAGGAACTGGGCCAAGAGATCACCGATTTCTTTCCGCACAATATTGACATTGTCCCTCAATTCTCCACTGTCTGGGACTCTGCATTGCAAAAGGGGGAGGCATTTTAAGGGACATCTGTAATACACTCCGACGTTTTGAAAATGAACTCAAACAACTCGAAAAGCAAATGAGATCAGACTCAAGCTCTCACCTGAAGGGGCAATTCAGAGACTAACTGACTGAATACCAAGACACTGCTGAGAGAGAATGTAAGTTCCGCGGGAAATACTATCGAGCCCGGCAGTACGGGGAAGGAGAACGCCCCGGAAAGGCCTTAGCGGAGCTCACTCGAAAACCCAGATGAACAAGTTACTTACCTTAGGTAACGCTTTTTCTGGTGGATACAGTATCTGCCTGTGGATTCCTCACCTTTTGAATACCCCCTGCGCCAGCATTCCGCAGAAATTCTTTCCTAGCTCTCCCACGTCGAAGAGGACGTCATAATAGCACGGCTCCGCTCGCGACTCCGAATGACGTCATCGGAGCCATAAGAAGACCTCGTCGGCGTGCTGACGTCAGTTCCACCCATTTTTTCTGTGCCTCCGAGGCAAACGGGGGGACTGACACATTTTCACACGTATACACAGTATACCTAATATATATACAAATGCATAACCAATAAAAGCATGGAAAAAGGGCAACAGACCAAGCATTTTCCACTAATAAAGCATAAGCATGAAAAAGACATTAAAAACATTCATGTCAAACAGTTAAAGCAATTTTGGTAGAAACAGATGGACAACGGGGAGGCGGGTGGGACAGTGACGAATCCACAGGCAGATACTGTATCCACCAGAAAAAGCGTTACCGAAGGTAAGTAACTTGTTCTTCTGATGGATACATCTGCCTGTGGATTCCTCGCCTTTTGAATAGAATCCCAAAGCCGTACCTCACCCGGAGGAGGGTGTCCACCTGACTAGACCAAAAAATCTTGCAGCACAGAACGAGCAAAATGGCCGTCCCTCCGAATCTAAGCAGTAATGCTTTGCAAAGGTGTGGATGGAGGCCCACGTTGCTGCTTTACAAATATCAATAACAGGAACACCTCTAGCCAAAGCCGAAGAAGATGACTTAGCTCTGGTAGAATGAGCTCCGATACCTTCAGGCGGTTCCTTCTTGGCCAAGGCGTAGCAGATCTTGATGCACAAGATGATCCACCTGGAGAGAGTCCGCTGGTGCACAGCCTTGCCTTTCATTCGCCCAACGTAGCCCACAAAGAGCTGATCGTCCAGTCTCAGATCCTTTGTTCTGTCCTAATAAAAGCTGACAGCTCTTTTAGGATCCAAACGATGAAGTCTCTCCTCCTCCTTGGAAGGGGGAGGATAGAAGGTAGGTAAGGTAATGGACTGTCCCAAATGAAAAGGAGTAACCACCTTAGGAAGGAAAGCAGCCCTGGTCCTAAGAACCAACTTATCTGCATGAATGGTCAAGAATGGAGGCTTAGAACTAAGAGCTTGAAGCACACTTACCCTCCTGGCCGAGGTAATGGCAATCAAGAAAACCGTTTTAAAAGAGAGAAGCCTCAAAGTACAACTATGAAGAGGCTCAAATGGAGAACCCATTAAAAAGGTAAGAACGAGATTTAAATCCCACTGAGGCATAATGAAAGGAGTGGGAGGAAACTTATTTGTAAGGCCCTTAATGAACCTCATAACTACAGGAGATTTGAATAAAGACGGCTGATCCGGCAAACAAATAAAAGCCGATAAAGCCGACAAATAACCTTTAACTGTAGCCACAGCACAACCCTGCTGGGCCAAGGAAAAAGAGAAACTCAATACATCAGACAAACGAGCCTTTAAAGGATCAATGCACCTCTCTCCACACCACTTTACAAATTTGGACCACCTGGAGGAATACACAGATTTGGTGGAGTGCCTCCTGGATGATAAAATGACATACACCACATCCGGTGGGAGAGAGAAAGAACTCAGGTTGCCCCGTTCAATCAATGAAGGTGCAGGCTCTGGAGGTGGGGGTTTAGAACCTGCCCCCGCGATTGTGAGAGGGGGTCTGCCCTTAGAGGGAGACGGAGCGGAGGGTGCGATGAGAGGTGAAGTAGATCTGTGTACCACACCCTTCTTGGCCAATCCGGAGCGATTAATATAACTTTGGCCCGGTCTTGGCGAATCTTCCTCAGAACCCGAGGAATTAAGGGTATGAGAGGAAACGAGTAAAGGAGTTGCGAACTCCAATCCAATTGAAACGCGTCCCCCAGCGCTCCCTGCATCGGATACTGGAGACGGCAGAACAACGGGCAGTGCGCGTTCTAATGAGTGGCAAACAGGTCCAACCGAGGAGACCCCCACATCTCGAAGATGTGATGGACCACCTCCGGATGAAGCCGCCACTCGTGATCGGCCGAGTAATGCCGACTGAGACTGTCCGCACGAACATTCAGCACACCGGCTAGATGATTTACAAACACACAAATCTGATGGGCCTGAGCCCAGGACCAGAGTCGCAGAGCCTCTCGACAGAGGCGATACGACCCTACACCTCCCGGTTTGTTGATGTACCACATCGCCGTCGTGTTGTCCGTCAGGACCTGAACTGACCGACCGCGAAGGGAAGGAAGGAAAGCCTTTAGTGCCAAACGTATCGCCCGCAATTCCAGAAGGTTGATGTGAAGCAACCTTTCCTCTGGAGACCAAAGACCTTTGACCTTCAGATCCCCCACATGAGCACCCCACCCTAGAGTGGAGGCATCCGTGATCACTGTGGCCACCGGCGGAGGAGGCTGAAAGGGCTTTCCCTGAGACAGGTTGCCCTGTACACCCCACCAAGTCCACTCCGCTGCAGCGTCTCTGGAGATTCTGACCTTCTCCCCGAGATCTCCGTTGTGTTGATACCACTGCCTGCGGAGGCACCACTGGAGTGTCCTCATGTGCCAGCGTGCATGACTGACCAACAGTATGCAGGAAGCGAGCAGACGTAGAACCTTCAGGACTGGAACAACCGCTCCATCGTGAAACAAAGGAATCATCTCCTGAATGTTGAGAATCCTCTGCGGAGGCGGGAATGCCCGACAAACAGTAGTGTCCAGTATTGCCCCTATGAACAGGCTGCGCTGAGAAGGCACCAGGTGAGATTTAGGTACATTTATCGAGAAACCCAAGTTAAACAACAGTTGCGTTGTTGCTTGCAAGTGGCGCAACACCATCTCCGGAGACTTGGCTTTCAACAGCCAGTCGTCCAGATAGGGAAAAACAGGAACCCCTGACCTTCTGAGATGTGCCGCTACTACTGCCATCACCTTTGTAAAGACTCGAGGCGCGGAAGTCAGACTGAAAGGGAGGACCGCAAACTGGTAGTGTTGCGATCCTACCGTGAAACGGAGATACTTCCGATGCGACTTCAGGATGGGAAGATGAAAATACGCATCCTGCAGATCGATGGACACCATCCAGTTACCTGTTGTAGCACGAGAAGAACCTGAGCCAAGGTCAACATTTTGAACTTTTCCTGTCTGAGGTAAAGATTCAAAATCCTGAGGTCCAGGATCGGCCTCAATCGACCGTCCTTTTTGGGAATCAGGAAATACCGGGAGTAGCACCCCTGACCCCTTTCCTGCTCTGGAACCACCTCTATCACACCTTTCTGTAGCAAGGTAAGAACCTCCTGCTGCAAAAGCAGCAAGTGGTCCTCTGAACACCAACCCTGGCGAGGAGGGTAAGGAGGAAGTAACTCTAAAAAAAGGAAGGGTGTATCCATTCTCTACAAGATTCAAAACCCAACGGTCTGAAGTAATCGATTTCCAATCTTGTGGAAAGTGGGACACCCGACCTCCTACAGGACTAACATGCTCCAAGATGGGGGATCTAGAGCTGCTTTCCTGTGGCACCAACGGTGGGGGGGAAGAGAAGAGGAGGAGGAGGGCTGCTGCCGGGCGGCTCCTCGAAAACTGCCTCTATTCTTACCCCTGTACGATTTATACAAGGGGTTCTGCTGTTGTTGACTCTGCTGAGGCTGCTGGCGGCCACGAAAGGAAGCCGCCCTTCCAAATCCTCGATACCGCTTGTAGCCGTATCCTCTAGACTGTGTTTGAAGGCCCAGAGATCTTGCAGTCGCTCTGCTATCCTTAAAGCGTTGTAAGGAAGAGTCAGCTTTAGTGCCAAACAGTCTCGTACCATCAAAGGGCAAATCCAACAGGGTTGCCTGAACATCAGGAGAAAATCCAGATGACCTTAACCAAGCTGGTCTTCTTGTAGCCACAGAAGACCCCATTACACGAGACACTGAGTCAGCTGTGTCCAATACTGACTGTATAACTTGACGGGCCGCGGCCTGAGAGTCAGAAAGAGCCTCCAGGAAGTTAACCCGATCATCTTCAGGTAGCTTTGGGGCTAGCTGTTTGACAGAGTCCATAAGATCATGGATATATCTCCCAAGTAAACAGGTAGCATTAGTGGATTTTAATGCCATACTTGGAGATGAAAATACTTTCTTTGCTGCCTGCTCCATTTTTTTAGAATCCTATCCCCCGGGATGGTAGGGAAGGAACCAGAAGATTGTTTTGAACAAGAAGCTTGGACCACCAAGCTTTCAGGTGATGGATGTGTTGAAAAACGCAGGATCCCCAAGAGCTGGCCTGTACCTTCTCGCAATAGACCTGGAAACGGCTGGAGCAGTCAAAGGTCTCTGCCAGACTTCTAAAATGGGTTCTGTCAAGGCCTCATTGAAGTGCAGAAGAGGCTCAGAAACTGCAGAAGATGCATTTAGAACCTCAGTTAGAATGTTAGATTTTATCTCAGCTGAAGGTAACTGCAGATCAAGTAACTCAGCTGCTTTCCTTACAACAACATGATAAGGAGCAACATCTTGTGATATCCCAGCCTTTGGAGATGAGAGTTCATACTCAGGGAAGTATCCAACCCACTGGCCTCCTGTAAACCTTCTAACTCATCCACAGATTCCACAATTTCCCCCTCCTCCTGTTCCTGTCTATATTCCTCCTCTTCAAGCAGCCTCTGCGCATCCCTCCTAGAGCGCTGCTTCAGAATCGGCGTCGGCGTTGCCAGACGCAGCGCCGGTGATGACATCATCAGCGTCGATGGAGGACCTTCAGGATCAATCCTCAGCGTCTATCGAATCCGAGGCGGCGCCGACTCGACAGCCGAAGGAGTCCGAGGAACCGGAGTGGAAGACCTCGGCGCCGGAAAATGCCAAGCCGGAGTCGTCGGCATGAATGGCACGAAGGGCGCCTGGGCATACTGATGAGGTACACCCAAATTAAAGGCCAATGGTCCCACGGGGCCCGAAGGCGCACCAGTTGGATAGGAGGCCTTGGCAAACATGCCAAACATCGCATTTAAAAAATGCGTTGGATCCATTCCAGGACCAGGAAAAGGAGGATATGGATCCGTACCTTCCTGACCAGGTATCACCTGAGGCTGAACTGGAACTTGCGGAGCCGGTGGAGACGGCGCCCGCACAGGCGGAGCCCCACGAACAGGAGAAGACTCTCTTGGCGTCGGAGACTTACTGGGCGCCGGAGAACCTTTAGGCGTCGGAGAGCCCCTCGACACCGGCGACCTCGGAGCCGGAGAATGAATCGACGTCGCCCATGGAGAAGGAGGAGGAGATGGAGACAAAGTCTTTCCTCCGAAGCCGCTGACCCGGAGAAAGCGACCTCGATGCCCTGTTCTTCGACGAACATGAGCCGAGAACCATGCCTCTTCTTCGACTTCTTGTGTCTTTTTGACTTCGAAGTGTGAGATGATGACGACTTTGCACGCTTTCGACCCCTCTTCTCCTTTTTTGCTTTGGCTATGAAGAGTTTAGCCTCGCGTACTTTTAGAGCTTTCGGATTCATCTTCCTGCAGCTTCGACACCCTTCGACGTCGTGATCGGAAGACAAACACCAAAGGCAATCATCGTGGGGATCAGTCATCGACATGTGACCGCCACACTCCCTGCAGGGCTTGAATCCAGACTTCTTAGAAGTAGCCATATCTGAATTCTATGAGGCAACAAAGTAATCACCAAGAAAATGGAGAGTCCCTAGAAAAACCGTTCCGGGTCAACGGCGCGGAAAAAAGGGAACTGACGTCAGCACGCCGACGAGGTCTTCTTATGGCTCCGATGACGTCATTCGGAGTCGCGAGCGGAGCCGTGCTATTATGACGTCCTCGTCGATGTGGGAGAGCTAGGAAAGAATTTCCGCGGAATGCTGGCGCAGGGGGTATTCAAAAGGTGAGGAATCCACAGGCAGATGTATCCATCAGAATCTCTAATACTATACTTGAAATTACCGATCACGAAGGCGGGATACGTAGAGACACCTCAGACATACTAGACACCTTCCATGCATTTTACACCAAGTTATATACGACACAAAGGACTCACCCGGCTGAGTTTGTGCCCTATTTTGAAGACGTAGCGCTGGGCTGGCTGGGGGATGGTCAGAGGGAATTCCTCCTAGCGGACTTTGAGGACGAGGAGATATGCTCGGCAATTATGTAATTGCAATCTGGCCGTGCTCCTAGACCGGATGTCCTACCGGACGAATTTTATAAGACATACAGTGATACCCTCATCCCTATCCTTAAACAGGTATACGAGGAGGCGCGAGAGACAGGTGTACTCCCGCCTACGATGCGTGAGGCACTCATCATATCGCTCAAGCCAGGCAAACCAGGAGATAGGTGCGACTCATACCGACCACTCTCGCTTATTAATTGCGACGTCAAAATCTTGGCCAAACTTCGCTAATAGAACCAGTCCCCTGATGACAGCTCTGGTGTTGCCAGACCAATCGGGCTTTATACCCCGGCGAGCAACATCGCATAATCTCCGCACCATTTTCGCCCTAATGCAAGACATCGAGCCAGATCAGGCAGCGGTGGCAGTCTTTTTGGACGCCACCAAAGCCTTTGACTCCCTCTAATGGGACTATTTGGCCAGCGTCCTGGTGAGGATGGGATTCCCACTCCCCTTTCTGGCATGGATCCAGCTATTATATACGAAGCCACAAGCCAAACTGCTCATTAATGGCGCATGCTCTCCCAGGTTTAATATCACAAGGGGGACGAGGCAAGGATGCCCGCTCTCCCCACTCTTATTTGCCCTGTCCATGGAGCCGCTCGCGGCCAAGCTAAGGCAACACCATCGAGAGCATGCTCTTATCTACCCAGAAAGACAAATTCTCATCTCGCTGTACGCTGATGACCTCACATTGTACTTACGTGACCCAGAGGAAAGCTTAAACCCCATACTACGGGCATTCCTGCAATTCGGACACTACTCCGGAATTAACATCAACTGGAGCAAATCACAAATATTTCCCCTCACAGACTGTGTCAAGAAATATGCTCCGGACTTCCCACTGGACTGGTGTGGAGACGAAGTAAAATACCTTGGAATAGTAATAACCAGAGACAGGGAACACCTCATGAGGGCTAATTATGGCAGAGTGCGCGATACACTCAGACTCCATCACGCGATGGATAGCAATACCACTTTCATTAGCGGGCCGGACATCTTTGATATAGATGGTCGTCCTACCAAAACTACTCTACCTATTCACCTGTATTCCATATGCACCCAGCAACTCCTTTTTTAAAGCCCTTAAATCACAACTCATTCGATTGACTTTTGGGGGGGCAAACAACCTAGGCTGAAGTGGGAGGTACGAACGCTACCATTCGACAAAGGTGGGTTTGAGGTCCCCGATATGGAGCTCTATTTCTGGAGCGCCCAGGCGCACTTTGCAGCCTACTGGATGAACCCACCACCATACATGCCACACCTGGCGATAGAGCACTGGCCCATGGTCCCAACCCCTTACTCCGCCTACATCAGCGTGCCTATTAACCCAAAATGCACAGACCCAACTACAGTGGAATGTACAAACAGAGCATGTAGGGCCATCGCCAACCGTATGGCAGTGGACACACTATACTCCCCACTGCTGCCACTAGAAGGCAGACTAGACATCCCAGTCACGCGGGAAGTGTGGTGTCAACAAATGCTACGTAAATACGGCGTCCAGACTTGGGGAGCTCTATATGAGAATGGGACCTTCCGTACACGTGAACGTTTTTTAATGATCGCCAACCCTCGACCATGGAACTATTCATGTATGTGAGGCTCCGCCTTGATGTAAAATCTGCTACTCCTGACTTCCCCGCCGAGCCCCCCATATTCGCTCCACTACACGCCTTGTTGCAACGCTCCTCCCCCGCACATATAGTATCCATGCTATACTGAACCACCCAAACCAATAGCAGGCACAGTGCCCCGGATGAGCGGACCAGATGGGAAAAAGATCTGGACGCCCCCATCACTGATAATCAATGGACCTATTGTTGCCAACAGACATGGAGAACCTCGGCCAGCAGTAGATTGCGCATAATTCATTTAAAATTCCTCCACCGACTCTACTACACCCCGGCACGACTGTGCCGCTTCAGACTCCGGGAAAATGACAATTGCGACAGATGCGGGAGGGAGGGGGCTGATTTTTTACATTTGGCATGGGAATGCCCCCCAGTCTTAGCATACTGGACGGAGTTTTACGGAAAATCTCAGCCAGATGGCAGGGGAACACGTAACCAATACCCACTCACCACACTGTTGGGATACACGAAGGATTTTAAGGCGCCTTTCAGGAAATTCATATCGTTAAGTTTACTTCTAGCTAAACGCAGGGTGGCCTGTAAATGGGGGAGAGGAAGAACGCCCAAGTTCAAGGTATGGCAGGGGGACCTACTATATTGCCAGGAACAGCTGTCTGTGTATGCGGAGTTGATGCCACCCGCGTCTTGCGACATATGGGAGCCGCTACGTATATATTTACAGGAGCGCACGGCCGCTGCAGACGACGAAGGGGACACCCCCAGGGGGCCTGTAAATGGGGGTGCAGGGGTAATGATGGAGAGGGTCTAGTCGAACGACACCTAGGAACACTGCACGGATGATGTAACGCTCCCTTTATAGGGCGCCACAGAGTACCACTAGATGCCAAATCATACAATCGGACTACGTGATGTGTGGGATAATGTGTATTGCCTGTATTTCCCCAACATGATATAATAAGGTCGCAAAATGTAGTTGCAAAATTCTGCTAATACTTTTAATGTCCCTTGATGTTTTCGCTTACTGCAAAAATCGAAAAATAAAGTAAAAAAAAAAAAAAAAAAAAGATTGTGTATTTAGGACTCACTGGTTTTGCATCTTAAATATTTCAAAATGGTAACTGAGGGAGTTAAGTTCTGTTCAGAACCACAGGGAGAGGGTTAATTTCACAATTTGTAATATTTTAGTATGACCTTTCTGACATCAGTGGAATATTTTCTGCAATGATACTCTATATGCCTGACGTCATTCAAAAAAGTCACAACAGTAAATGTAACTTATCTGTAGAAGTCCTTCATTGCACTGGAATGAGACATAATATGGACCTTTAATAGAAACCCTCAATCTTGTAACTGAGAGACTAATGACTTGGATTCTATAACATAATATTTGTACCATTTCATATTCCCTTAGTCGCTTCAGGGCTTCAACCAACTCCTTGTCTTTTTCCCTGGCATCTCCTTCAGCCAGCTCTGCTACTCGTTCTGCCTCTTTGGATCTCTGCTCTACAAGCTGCAGCATAGCCTGGAGCTCTACAAGGCGATTCTGCTGGGAGATGGAAGACACTCCTGGGAAATATACAAAAGCATACATTTTAGCATTATTAAAAGAAGTAAATTTTCTTTCAACTAACATTTTTAAAATGCTTACCAACAGTCAAGTTAAGCACCATGCATAAAAGTAAGAGAGTTAAACCCCGTTGATAATTGTCTCTGATAATTGTAGGGGATATGGAGGGTAGGTTATAAGTATGAGGGATCATCCACAAAGAGTAGGTAAATGTTTGGTGAATTCATTCACTTAATCTGTAATTAAGGTTACCTGTAGCCGATCACAAACATCTATTATATTGTAAGATTGGCGTTTACAAGATGGACAATCAGTGCTGGCCACTGGAGTCTGATTAAAATCACAAATGGGGCCAGACTTACGACCGTTTTTAGCAGTCGCAAATGGGAAATCAGCCTCTTTGCGACTGCTAAAAAGGGTTGTAACGTGTACCAAACCTATTTTGCGAGTCGGTAACCTGTTACCGACTCGCAGAAAAGATTTTGTGAGTCGCTATTAGCAAGGGGCATGCCAAGGGCGTCTCTTCCTAACAGCGAGTCACAGGGGGATGTAAGATTGTTTTGTGACCGCAAATGCGGTCACAAAACAATCGCATATACCGCCAATTTCAAATTGGTGCTAAGCCAGTTGCAAACGGGACGTGGGCCCTAGTGGAACCCTTCCCCTTTGTGATTGGCAGCAAAAATGTTTTTTAAGAGCAGGCCGTTGTCCCACTAACCACTGCCTGCTCTTAAAAAATGAAACAAACGTTTTATTTTTTAAATGCATCCCGTTTTCCTTTAGGGAAAACAGGCTGCATTTCAAAATCAAAAACTGCTTTATTGAAAAAGCAGACACAGACATGGTGGTCTGCTGACCCCAGTAGGCCACCACCCCTGTGAGTGCCGACAATTCCCAATGGATATATTTAAACAACAAGGGAACCCCAGTATTATGACCAGGGGTAATTACGTATATGGTAAGGACAAAAGGTCAAGAAGAGGCCGCTTCGGTCCTCGGGTAGCCTAGGCTACTGAATTATTTTTAGGCAGCATTAATCAGGTAGCACAAAGTAGTATAGTCCAGGCGGGACTAATTACGCAATGGATGCTGGGACACAAAGTAGATATGGTATCACATTTATTAACGGCATAAATGGATTAACATAACTTAATTGCATAATAATAGTTCTGGTGCTCACACATAGAAGTGAAAGTGCGTGAAGTGAGGAGTGTTTGTGACATTAAAAACTTTACATCGCATTGAAAACAACCATATAAAAACTCCTGAGTAATTAGTTGCAATAATGGAGTTTTAAGGTGTATAGGTCGACGGCGTTTCGATCTTATGAATGTAAGATCATCATCAGGACGGAGCAAGTGTGAACAAGTAGAATTTCAGCTATTCAGTCTCCAAGGAGCATCGTGAGTACTGAAGATGAACAAGTCATGCGCGCAGGACGGGACCTGGTGAGTTTTCAAAGCCAGGAAGGGGCCGCTGGCGGAGGAGAACCCAGAATTTTCGGGCGTTAGTGCAGGTAAACAAGCGAATCAATCTTTTGCTCCAAGGTTGAGAACCATGGGAGACTCGGACGTTAGTTCCGGAGGCAAGCAGGAGAATCAATCTTAGTGGGAGCCTGCTGGTGAAGAGCGAAGGAGACCGCGAGTTATATGGTTGTTTTCAATGCGATGTAAAGTTTTTAATGTCACAAACACTCCTCACTTCACGCACTTTCACTTCTATGTGTGAGCACCAGAACTATTATTATGCAATTAAGTTATGTTAATCCATTTATGCCGTTAATAAATGTGATACCATATCTACTTTGTGTCCCAGCATCCATTGCGTAATTAGTCCCGCCTGGACTATACTACTTTGTGCTACCTGATTAATGCTGCCTAAAAATAATTCAGTAGCCTAGGCTACCCGAGGACCGAAGCGGCCTCTTCTTGACCTTTTGTCCTTACCATATAGACAATTCCCAATGGGTCACAAAATGCAACCTGCCTCAAATATTAATCAGTCAGGTCCTTTGCGACCCATTTGAGAATCGCAAACAGTGTCTTAGACACTTTTACATCAGTGTTTGCGACTGCAATCTGCAAGTCGAACAAATGATGATTGCGTGTCTCAAACACGGAGGGTCGTACATCAGGCCCCTCGTCCCTACGGGGGAAGTGTAGCCCTTGACTTACATGTCAATAGTTACTTAAGGAACCCTTCTTACAAGTAAGGTTTTATGCATTTAATGTATTTATTTTCATTTTAACAGATTTAAAAAATATAGTGAAATCAAATACCAAACTAAGGTGCTCCTATTGGGTGACGGTGCAGTGAAAAGTGATACAATAAATAGTGTGCTGTTGCTATATACAATACTATATACATGTGACTGACAGGGATAGTATGATGTTATTTCCGACATTCGTGTTACGAGTGTCACGATCCACAATCAAATCAAATAACAGTCCACATTTGAAAATTGTTGACGTTTCGACCCACAATGCCAAATGAAATCAGAAAAGGGTCATCATCAGGACAGAGGATTGGAGGAGGCACCAGAAGAATTGTGGCAACAGTCCCACAATCTTTAGGGAATATCTAACCCAATTAGTACATCATCCGGGTTAGTCTTAAAAATGACAAGCTAAAAAGATAAGGGTCTGGCCGAAAGAGGTCTAGAAAAAGCAGTGAGTTGAATTCTTAAAACGCTGAAATATTGATGTTTCGTCGTGTACAAAAGTGCTGACGTGATTAAGCATCTCCTATTAAAACTGCAACATAGCATAATTTCCATTACTGTTGTTGGTCCTTTAGGGCCCTCAGGAAAAGAGTGGCTTACAAAGCTGGTTGATCCGATATTAGACTAATGCCATCACAAGGATCAGTATTGGTTGTCAGAGTGCGCGCAGTGCCAGAACGAATCCAAAGCCACTGAAGACAGCCCCATGGAAAGCATAACTTGGGTCTTGCCACTTTCTTAGAGACCCCTGCCAACATTCTTGGCAGAGGACCTTCCAGGTCTCCCCTATTAGAACGGAAATACTGAGCCAGCCTAATCAGCTAGACATTTAAACTTTTGAGATACACTGGCCATTTCTTGCAGTGGGGGTATGGCCAACTGCTTGGCGTTGTGAATGTAAACTATGGCCCACTGAACATCTTTTGGACGTGAACCTATGTATAGCCTTAGTCACCCACTTTCTCTTGGATAAAACTAAGCCCGAAGATCTTGCAAAAGCTCTGTTTGACTGCCCTACTGCTGCCTGGTGAATTCTCCATTCAGTTTGATGGAGATGGCAAACACCAAGTAGTAAAGCCCACTCTATGCCTTTTTTAAGAATGACTGATGATTGTAGATGTTTGCTAACATCAGGAAAAGGCCCTCTAACATCTCTCTAGAGATGGAGGCCGGCGCCTGAAAGATCAACTGCTACATTTACAGCTTAGTGACAAATGCATGGCAAGCACACTCCTCAATGGACCAACCTTTTTGATTTTTCACCAACTCTGCTGTGTGTGATGTTCCAGCTCCTGGTAACTAGCCATCAGCATGATCACGACACTGTCATTGTCTGTAGCAAGCCCCATGTGCCCTAAACTTGCACCCTTCTGATGCATCAGAAAGCTGAACATTCACTGCTGAGACAATATAGTGATCTGAAGGTCAGAGGTTCAAACCTTGGCAAGACCGTCTCAGCCTTACATCCTTCTAAAGTTAGTAAACGGACTACCATACATTGGGTGATAGTAAAATGTGTTACTTACTGTGGTTAGAAATAGTACAAGTATGGTATAAAGCACAATGTAAAAAACAAGGTATTATTATTATCCCTAAACCATGACCTCAGATTACCTCCATGGGTGCCGTAAACTAACACAAACTCTGAAATACTGCACACTTCCTGTTAAAAATATTTGGGTTTGGGACCATAACACTTTACCAATTTGCTAAGAAGCAACCATGTGTTTGCAGGTAGAGTATACCATGCCCATTTTAACATTATCTTGCGTTTCAGCCATTCCTTGCAAACAAAAACTGTTTGCGAACATCGTTTTTCCACACTGCTATTTCAGTTCTGTATTGCATTGGCTCTAGGTCTTTCCATTCTAGGTGTTACAAATGTCACAAACATTGGAATTGTGGGAAGGTTATAGCTTTGTTACCCGTTTACAGTCTACAGCCAGGAGTCCTGGACTTCACAGCCAAAGTGCTCTATCAATGTATTAAATGAGTACTGTGTTGTATTTTTTGTAAAATCTATTCTTTCTCTGTAAAAATATTTGCATATGATAAGACATTATTACAGAGTTGTTATCACTGGATAATAATGTTAGAGGTTCTTTTGTGCAGTGGAAGGAGAACTGGTGTTTGGGGTCGAGCAGAGCATACTATGGTTGAAGTAATAAACTATGGCAGTGTGAATGAATTGGGATTGATCTGATCTAAACGGATTCAGTTGCCCCATTCTTACATGGCATATAAGAGGCTTCAACAATGAGAACAAGCATTGGCAAAGCCAAAAAGCTCTTGCCTAAGCAAGAGCTATTGGCTTTGCCAATGTATTTTAGACATGGTGTACACCAACATGGCTGATGTTCAGCATTCTAAAAGTTAGTGGCGCAGAGGAGAGTCGTGTGGAGTGTTAAGTGGAATGGCGAAGAGTGGAGTGGCAGAGAGTGTTGTGCATTGCAGTGGCATAATATGGAGTCACGGAGAGTGGCATACACTGGAGTGGCTTAGATTAGAGTGGACTGGTGGAGTGCAGTGGCATAGAGTGTTGCAGAGTATAGAGGCATAGAGTGTGGTGGCATTGAGTACAGTAGCATTGAATTCAGCGGCACACAATTCAGCATCTTAGAATGCAGTGGAGTAGATGAAAATGGTGCATAGTAGAGTGCAGTGGTGTAGAGTGGAGCAGAGTCGAGTGGCAGTGAGTAGAGTGGCGCAAAGCAGAGTGGCATAGAGTGCGGTGGTGTAGAGTTGAGTGATGCAGAGTGCAGTGGTGTAGAGTGGAGTGATGCAGAGTGCAGTGGTGTAGAGTTGAGTGATGCAGAGTGCAGTGGTGTAGAGTTGAGTGATGCAGAGTGCAGTGGTGTAGAGTTGAGTGATGCAGAGTGCAGTGGTGTAGAGTTGAGTGATGCAGAGTGCAGTGGTGTAGAGTTGAGTGATGCAGAGGGCAGTGGTGTTGAGTTGAGTGGCATAGAGTGCAGTGGCATAGAGTAGCGCAGAGTATAGTACCATAGAGTGGAGTAGCGCAGAGTAGAGTAGAGTAGCGCAGAGTAGAGTAGAGTAGCGCAGAGTAGAGTAGAGTGGCGCAGAGTAGAGTAGAGTGGCGCAGAGTAGAGTAGAGTGGCGCAGAGTAGAGTGGCGCAGAGTAGAGTGGCGCAGAGTAGAGTGGCGCAGAGTAGAGTGGCGCAGAGTAGAGTGGCGCAGAGTAGAGTGGCGCAGAGTAGAGTGGCGCAGAGTAGAGTGGCGCAGAGTAGAGTGGCGCAGAGTAGAGTGGCGCAGAGCAGAGTGGCGGAGAGCAGAGTGGCGGAGAGCAGAGTGGCGGAGAGCAGAGTGGCGGAGAGCAGAGTGGCGGAGAGCAGAGTGGCGGAGAGCAGAGTGGCGGAGAGCAGAGTGGCGGAGAGCAGAGTGGCGGAGAGCAGAGTGGCGGAGAGCAGAGTGGCGGAGAGCAGAGTGGCGGAGAGCAGAGTGGCGGAGAGTGCAGTGGCGGAGAGTGCAGTGTTGAAGAGTAGTGTCAGAATGCAGTGTGTAGAGTGGAGTAGAGTGGCTTAGAGAGCAGTGGCGTAGAGTACAGTGATGTACAGTAAAGTGCATTGGCATAGAGTGCAGTGGAGTGGCATAGAGGGGAGTGGCATAGAGGGGAGTGGCATAGAGGGGAGTGGCATAGAGGGGAGTGGCATAGAGGGGAGTGGCATAGAGGGGAGTGGCATAGAGGGGAGTGGCGTAGTGTAGAGTAGAGTAGATTGTTTCAGAGTAGAGTGAAGTGGCGTAGAGAGGAGTGATGCAGGGTAGAGTGCAGTTGTGTAGAGTGGCATAGAGTGTAATGGCGTAGAGTAAAGTTGTGTAGAGTGCAGTGGTGCAGAGTAGAGTGGCGTACAGTGGATTGGTGTAGAGTGTAGGGGCATAGAATTGAATGTTAGAGAAAAACAAATTGGCGTAGAGTGTATTGGCATAGAGTGCAGTGGTGTAGAGTGCAGTGTTGCAGAGTGGCATTTAGTACAGTGGCGTAGAGTGGAGTTGTGCAGAGTAGAGGGGTATGGCCTAGAATGGAGTGGTGCAGAGTGCACAGTGGCGTAGAGTAGAGTGGTACAGGGAAGAGTACAGAGGCGTACAGTGCAGTGGCGCAGAGTGGACTGGTGCAGAGTGCCGTGGTATAGTGTAAAGTGGAGTGGTGCAGAGTAGAGTGCAGTGGTGTGGGGTGGTGTGGTGTAGAGTAAAGTGGAGTGACATACAGCAGACTATGCATGGTATTGAAATGACCATTACATTTGCACAGACATACAGCCCTGGTTGGAAGTTCTTGTTGTAGCACGGTGATGATAAAGCAGCAGCTGTGGAGCCCAGGCGACGATGCAGGAGCACAGGAGCTGTCCACAAGCTGTTCAACGCCGGTCGACGAGTGCAGGAAGGTCAGCGGCCGGCAGGATCACCAACAAGCCTTGGCAAACGCACACAACGGTTTGCGGGAGAAGATGCTTCTTGCAGACCAGCAAGGTCTGTAGAACTAACCTATCAAGGGTAAGTCAAGGCCTGCCCTCAGCACACAGGAGCGCCAGCAGGAATCGATGGAGCCCCCCTCTAGGAACCTCTGGCAGCAAGCACATGGGGTCGCAAGGAAACCTGACAGCACACAGAAGATGAAGGCGCACGGTGCAGAGGATGCAGGCAGGACCTCGTTCTTTGAGCTGTGCAGTGCTGGTGGCTGGGACTTCTTGGAGTTTGAAGATCTTTTGTGAAGACAGCCAACAAGCCTGGGTAATGACAAACCGACGCAGTGCACAGAGAGGCGGTTCACGTCAGCTGGAGAGGGTTTACAGTCGCCCAAGTTGCAGGGAAGACTGGTCAGGCCTTTGGAGAACCAAAAACCCGCCACCTGTGTTGTGAGCGGGCAATGTCCGTGGGACAACAGGATGAGCAAACGGCAATGTCCGTGGGACAACAGGATGAACAAACGGGGCTTCGACGTAAAGGTGTCTGCGGATGCAGGGAAGTGACTCCTTCACTCCAAGGGAGATTCCTTCTAGCTGGGATACAGGCAGAGTCCTTGGTGACTCGGAGGATGCACGGCCAAGGAGTTTCAGAACTTGTAAAAGCACAGGGACGAAGATGCAGCAGGAGTCTTCCCACCGGAGCAGTCTTGTCGTAGGTCCTGGCTTGAAGAACAGCAGCATTCCAGTGTCCACCAGCAGGAGAGTCTTTGGACATTCTTCATACAACAGGCAATTGGATCTTGAAGTTGTTGTCGGGACGAACCTAAAGACCCACCCTCAAGGGAGCCCTTAAGTAACCCTAAAAAGGGGAAGGACCTCTTCGCTGGTGAACCACCTATCAGAGGGGGTCAGGAAGGCTACTCAGCTGTCTTAGCCAGTCAGATGCTCCCAGGGCAGGAAATTCTACATGGCAGAATCAAATGGCCACCTGGAGGAGTTCTGAGCACCTCCCTAGGGAGTAGCTGGACAGGGGGTGGTTTTGCACCAGAGCGGGAGACAAGGGCTCCTGAACTGGGCAAAACTGGTTTATGCATGAAGGGCACCAAATGTGCCCTTCAATGCAGTCTGGTGGTGTTCGGAAGAGCCCCCCTACCCAATTCTAAAGGAGTGGTGGTCACACCTCTACTTCATAGCTTCCCCTGCCCGAGTTAAGCTCATCAGCAGGGAGGCAGAACACTGTCTAGGGTCGGCAGCTGCGCGGGCTGGCAGTCAGACCTTATAAGGCTACACAGGTAGGTATTGGGTGGTCCTCTAAGCAGCCCCCCAGTACATGGTATCATTCACCTAACACTGCAATAGGTGTAGTGGCATAATTCCAACATGTTTGATACCAAACCAGGCAGCCATTATGTAGTTGGACATCTCAACTTGCCAGTGTCCAATACATACCTTATAATGGCTGTCCCACACTTACAAAGCCCAGATGTTTGTATGGGTAATTCTGCTCGTGCAGGGGTACCCACACACCTAGAACCATGCTCCCTGCCCTCGGACTAAAGCGCCTACCTTAGAGGTGACTTATAGGTTAAAATTGCATAAGGGAAATCTTATATCCAAAGTGAAAGGTGCAAGCACCATTTCAAGCAGACTGCAATGACAGTGCTGCAGACACAGTTTGCATGGGCTCCTATGGGTGGCATATACATGCTGTAGCCCATAGGAGACCCCTGGTGTACCAATGCCCTGGGTACTTCAGTACCAAATACTAGGGACTTATAATGGTACACCAGTATGCCAATTGTGAGGTGTACAAAGTACTTACAGCGAAATTTATAGGAGACAGCACTGCCACTGTGGTCCTGACTAGCAGGATCCCAGTGAACTACAGTCAAAACACACTGACACGAGGCAAAACATTGGGGTATTTATGCCATAAAGATCCTACTTTCCTACATTCCGGAGGCTGCTTCCTAGCCGGGATCTTAGTGCAGATAACGACACAGCGTGAAATGGTTCACTTCTGCACCGCCCAACCTTTTTTAGCTCCCACGTAACCTACAAATAATTGGTCATGCACCTGGAACTCTTTTGTGTGGTCAAGGTAGATCGATAAGCTCTTTTTGAGTCCAGACGATAGAGACGCTACTCTTCCTTAGAGGGATGCGGAGCAGCAAAAAAGGCGGGCAGTGTGACCGATTGACACAGATGGAATGGGGTCACCACTTTTTGAAGGAATGAGAGACAGGTGCGAAGCACCACCTTATATATGAATGTTATAAGTTAGGGAGGCTTGGATGACAAAGGCTGCAACTCACTCACCCTACAGGCAGATATTATCGCCACCAGAAAGGCTGTCTTGATGGTACGCAGCCGGAGAGGACAATTATGTAAAGGCTCAAAGGGAGCACACATGAGATATGTGAGAACCAGATTGAGATCCCACTGTGGCTTGATAAAGGACGTAGGTGTAAAACATATGTACAAGTCCTTTTAGAAACCGATTTACAATTGGGGATTTGAATAAGGAGGGTTGGTCCGGCAGCCGCAAGAAAGCGGACAGAGCAGAAAGATAACCCTTGAGAGTACCTAAAGCAAAGCCCTGCTGGGCAAGTGTAAGAATAAAAAGAAGAATATTAGATAGAGAAACCGAAATAATTTACAAACATTTGTCAACAGCAGGCGTATACCGTCTTAATGGAAGGACTTGTGGCCACCAAGCCAACATTACATAATTCGTGAGGAAGGTCGAAAGCTATCAACTGTCGCCACTCAATCTCCACGCAATAAGGTGGAGAGTTGACAGGTTTGGGTGGAGGACCCTCCCCTGCTGCTGCGACAGAAGAACCTCCCGAAGGGGCAGCCTGAACTGAGGATCGATGCTCATTCAAAGACGCTCTGGATACAAAACTCTCCGTGCCCAGTTTGGAGGCACAAGAATAACTTGGGCCCGGTCGTTTTTGATCTTATTGAGAACTCTGGGCAGAAGTGGTATGGGCGGAAAGGCGTACAGGAGGCCTGAGCTCCACTCGCGACGAATAGCGTCACCGAGTGATATCCGCCTTGGCAAACCTGCTGCAGTTGCATGGTCTTATTGGAGGCGAACAGATTAACCAAGGCTCTCCCCACTGCTAAAAGAGACCTTGCGCCACCTCCGACTGGAGACACCATTCGTGGGCTGACTTCGTCCGCCTTGGCGTTCAGAGAACCTTCCAGGTGTTGAACCACCAGGGTCATGCCTAGAGCCTCTCGACAAAGGGTCCAGGACCCCACCACATCCTGCTTGTTCCAGTACCACATGGCGGGTGTTTTGCCCGTGAACACCTGCACTAACTTTCCACTGACAGAGGGAAGAAAAGCTTTCAATCCGAGCTGGATCGCCTAAAGCTCCAACAAGTTGATGTGGAGCCCCGCATCCACCGGAGACCAGTGTGCCTTGATCTCCACCTCTCCCAGATGGCCGCCCCATCCGAGGAGTGACGCATCTGTCACTACTGTGAGATCTGGTTGGGGAAGGGAGAGGGGTCTGCTTCTGACCCAATCGCAGTTAGTCAACCACCACTACAGGTCTTTTGCAGTTCACTCTGAGATCTGAAGCATCTCTGAGAGATTCCCCTGATGCTGCGCCCACTGGAACTTCAGGTCCCATTGCAGAGCCCGGATACACCATCTGGTATGATTTACGACTAGGATGAAGGAGGCAATGAGTCCCAGCAGCCTCAGAGTCATTCTCATCGAAATCCAGGATAGAAGCTGAAACATCAGTATCATAATCTGAATATCCAGGACTCGCTGTTCTGGAGGATAAGACCGAAACTGCGTCTGAGAAGGAGTCAGGTGTGACTTCAGCACATTTATAGAGAATCCCAGCGAATGCAGGAGGTTCGCCGTAGTCTGGAGGTGGGAGACGAAAACCTGGGGTGAAGACACCTTCAACAGCCAGTCGTCGAGGTAGGGGAAGACTGATACCCCTAACCTGCGGAGATGAGCTTCTAACACTGCCATCACCTTGGTGAACACCCGAGGGGCGTTGGTAAGGCCATAGGTGAGTACGGTGAACTGAAAGTGCTCGTGGCCTACCTTGAACTGCAGGTAATGCCTGTGGGCCGGCAGGATGGGGATGTGAAAATACCCATCCTGCAAGTCCAACACTACCGGCCAGTCTTCTTGGTCTAGGGCAGGCAATACCCGAGACAACATGAGCATCTTGAACTTCTCCTTTTTGAGGAAGAGACGGACGGTCCGGAGGTCCAGAATAGGACATAGACCTTTGTTCTTTTGCAGTATCAGCAAGTAGCGGGAGCAAGAATCATTGCCTACTTCTGAAATCAGAACCTTCTCTATAGCTCCCTTGGCCAGGAGAGCTGAAAATTCCTCTCGGAGTAATAATAGATGATCCTCTGCCAGCCGTTCTTGAGTTGGCGGTAAAGGAGGAGGAAAAGTAAGAAAGGGAAGTGAATAGCCATCCTGAATGATCTGCAAGACCCGCTTGTCCGATGTTATGAACCTCCAGAGGAGGAGATGATGTTGAATTCTCTCTCCAACTGGAGTGGCATGGTCTTGCAGAACCAAACGAGGAATACTTGGAGGCTGCAGGTGCTGGGTCGCAGACTACTTCTAGCTACCATTCTCACGAGGTCGGAATGTACTGCTTCCATGACTTCACACAACTTGGGGAGTCTGCAGGATGGTGGCTGGGATGTGGCTGACGCAGTTGATAACCTCTTCCATTAACACGAAAGGGGCGAGAGGTAGACTGGCCACGTGGTGTAGCAGAGAGGCCCAAGGATCTGGCCGCAGCATGAGATTCCTTGAAGCGCTCCAAAGCAAAGTCTGCCTTTTCACCAAAGAGATGTTTCCTGTCAAAGGGCATGTCCATGAGGTTATCCAGGACATCACCCAAGAAGCCAGATGTTTTCAGCCACCATTGACGAGTCGTCGGATATCAGAATGGGGCTGGCGCCGGAGGAATCGACTTCGAGACCGGCGCTTGGGAAGGTCGCGTTGGCACGACCGGTGGGGTGCCTGCAGCTGCAGGGGAGTGACTCCTTCACTCCAAGGGAGATTTCTTCTTGCTGTCCTTGATCTGGGAAATGCACGGCCATGGAGGTTGCAGAGTCTTTGTAGTATGGGGACAAAGTTGCAATAGGAGCCCTCCTACCAGAAGCAGACTTGTCTTGGGTCCCAGCGATGTCCAGCAGCAGAGTCCAATGTCCAGCAGCAGAAGAGTCTTTGGGCAGAATCTAGCAGAGGGATCTGCAGAGGAATCTTGTTCAAGACAAATCTAGGGTCCCCACCCTCAGGGGAGCCCTTAAGTAACCCAGGAAGGGGGCTAGACAGCTTCTGCAGTAACCCACCTATCGTGTGGGGGGGGGGGCGTCAGGGACGATACTCTGAGTGACTGACCAGTCTCTGCTTATCTAATTTGCAAGATGGCAGAATCAAGTGGCCCAAACAAAAATTAGGGCTACTGTTCCTAAAGATAAAGAGGAGATCGACAGGTTGTGCAGGACTCGGGCATATGCACAGTGGCAGTCAGCAGGACTGTTTCATGTTGCCCTCACACATCCCAAAGGGATGTCATGCTTCATCATAGGGGTATTACTTCTCGTTGGGCCGGCGCTGCAATGCCCAACGGGTCCCCCGAAGGGTCACTTTGGCGGAGATCTTTTATTGGTATGCCGTATGATGAATGCAAGGTAGAGTCTAGGTGGGGTGGTATCTCCGTGTGATGATGTGGGTTAAAACTCGTCAGGCGACTGACTAGAGTTGGACCCTAAAGAGGGAACTCACATCAGACTACCAGGGTACTTTATGACCCCATTGGTAACATTTACCTATAAAGGTTTTTACTCTGACAGGGCGGTCCAGTTATTAAAAGTAGTTGGTGGCCTCCCTGACCAGTTTTAATCCACATCATCACACATGAGATACCACCCCACCTAGACTCTACCTTGCATTCATCATACGACATACCAATTAAAGATCTCCGCCAAAGTGACCCTTCGGGGAACCCGTTGGGCATTGCAGTGCCGGCCCAACGAGGAGCAATAGCCCTATGATGAAGCATGACATCCCTTTGGGATGTGTGAGGGCAACATGAAACAGTCCTGCTGACTGCCACCGTGCATATGCCAGAGTCCTGCACAACCTGTCGATATCTCCTCTTTCCCTTTAGGAACTGTAGCCCTAATTTTTGTTTATGACATAAACCAAGGGGCACTGGACCTCTCAATCAGCTCCTAGTCCCCCACCTCCTCTCTCTAGGAAATCCTTTGATACAGAATCAAGTGGCCACCTAGTAGAGTTCTGGGCACCTCCCTGGGGGAGGAGCTGGACAGGTGGGCAGTCACTCCCCAGTCCTTTGTGTGGTTTTGCGCCAGAGCAGGAGCTGAGGGCTCTTATACTGGGGCAAACAGGTTTATGCAAGGAGGGTACCAAATGTGCCCTTCAAAGCAGTCTGGAGGTGTGCAGGAGAACCCCACCCCAGCCTTGAGACACCTAACTCTAAAGAAGAGGTGGTTAAACCTCTCCTCTACAGGAAATCTTTATTTCTGCCTTCCCCTGCCCAAATTATGCTCATCAGCAGGAGGGCAGAACAGTGTCTGAGGTCAGCGGCAGCACTGGCTTGCAAGCAGACCCTGCAAGGCTACACAGGTAGATATGGGGGGGGGGGGGAGCTCCTCTAAGGAGCCCCCCAGTACATGATATCAGGCAATTAACACTAGAATCAGTGTAGTTGCAGGATTCCAACATGTTTGATATCAAACATTACTAAGTTTGAGGAAGTCATTATGTAGTTGGACATCTTGTGCTGACCAGTGTCCACTACATACCTTAAGATGGCTTCCCTGCATTTACAAAGCCCAGAGAATAGAGTCCGGGGTTTGTAGGGGTGCCTTTGCTCATGTAAGGGCACACTCACACTTAGTGCCAAGTACCCTGCCCCGGGGCTTAAGGGCCTACCCTAGGGGTGATTTACAGGGTTTAAGTGCAGTGAGCGGGATATAAGGTAAACCTTATATCTGTGGTGAAAGGTGCATGCACCATATTACACAGGCTGCAATATCAGGTCTGTAGACAGAGTCTGCATGGGCTCCCATGGGTGGCACAATACATGCTGCAGCCCATGGGAGACCCCTAGTGTACCAATGCCCTGTGTACCTTAGTACCATCAACTAGGGACTTACGGGGTACACCAGTATGCCAATTGTGGGGTGTACAAGGTACTTACCAAGTACATTTAGGCGAGACAGCAATGACACTGGGGTCCTGGTTAGCAGGTTCCCAGTGTACTAAAGTCTAAACACACTGACAGCAGGAAAAAAGTGGGGGCAACCATGTTAGAAAGATCCTACTTTCCTACAACCCCTAAATAACAAGCCAGCATTATACCAATTCTATCTTTTTAAAAGAATAAAATGAACTCTTACACTTCAGGATTTCCAAAGCAGATAAATTGCTGGTCTTCTCACACATATGTAATTGTCCAGTCTGAACTATTCTTGCCCTTTCAAAGGCATTCATTATTAGGCAGCCATAATAAAGTTTATTTCCAAAGTTACATGTACAGCGATTCAATGCATCATGGTTGATCTATGCTTAAAAATACCACAATAAACACATATTTAAAACCTTTATGCTGTCTGAAGTGAGAATGACCCTTATGACAGTTCCGTCTTCCAATAGAGAGGTTCCTCTCCTCTTCATTATGACCACCTTTTCCTACTAGTTTCTAAAAATCTAACCCAGAAGATCGAGGAACCCTTGCACAACTCTTATGCACCATCTGACAATGGAAAACTGAAAAATATCCAATTTCGTAGTGCAACGCAGTGGCATTTCTCAATGTCAGTTATTGGGCTAGATTAAAACTGTAGGGTTTGTGTAGGAGAGTTTGGAAATTGTCCTTCAAAGATCTCTGTTCAGTATTGCTTCCAGATAAGCCATGTCTATCATAGGGATGGCAGCAACATTTCTTTAGTTTATTAAAAAGATTTGCTTACTCAGGAAAGTGAGACAAAGCTAGCTACTTTGAAACCTAGGTCTCCATCAAGGATAGCTCATTGAAATTTACAAATAATCTTCACCAAGGTTTGAGATCCCAGCAATTATTTTGAAAGCATAATCACTTCAATGTCAAAAATAAATATTTAACATAATTTATCACTGCCTAGATCCATGGCACTTTTTAAGAAAGTACCATCAACTGGATTTAAGAAACCATTTCTTTTTTGTAATATTTCTTTACGTATTAAAAACAAGAAAGGATAAGGTGATTTGCAGCATAGAAATCTTGTCACATATATCAGTGTGAAAAAAGCCCTATTAATACTAGATTTTAAAAGGAACATTAAGAAAAAATAGATATGCAGCAGCTTAACTGAAGAGGAAACTTGATGTTGTCACTTTAGAGCAGCACTCTGGCTAAGCAATCCAGAAAGAAGGGCAGTGACCTTTGGCCTCATTTCATTTTAATGGACCAGTTGGGTGCAAGAGCCTTACGAATATGGTATTACCAACATACAGATCTACTGTGAGACGGTGCAGGTTTGTTTAAGACTAACTAAGCTATGTGAAAGAACTGCCATTAGAAGGAAGCAACTCTCCATCATGTCATATTCATTAATATTCTTAAATGCGCAATACAATGGCAAGCTCATCTACTATTCACCAACGATACAAGAGTGAAAAAGAGCATCTAATTAA
Organism: Calotriton arnoldi; assembly: GCA_963921515.1. NCBI lineage: Eukaryota > Metazoa > Chordata > Amphibia > Caudata > Salamandridae > Calotriton > Calotriton arnoldi. The sequence continues at coordinate 1,742,608 of CAWUFW010000658.1, read as the reverse complement.
CTAAGGTCAACAGAGTTAACCAAGTGACTTAAACATCTTGCATGAATGAAATTCAACAGAGCAGATACTACGCAGAAGGTAGTAACATCCATGTGACAATTCATTGATACACAGCATCAAGTATTACATTTACAAGAGAGTCCTTGATTTTTTGAATGAAGTCTGATGGCTCTCCAGCAGTTATAGAAGATTGTTTTTCCTCTCTATACTAACCTTTAGATTGCTCAGACGTTGCAAAGGCTAGACATTTCACAGTGTACAAAATTCAAAACAAGTGCTTGGAATTTCAACATCACTGGCCCAAAAAAGAACCTTAAGAAGTCCCTCTAATCTCGAATCTGTGTAGAGACCTTCAAGCAAGAGAAGATGATTTTGTGAAAAAAGGGAACGAGTAGTGTGTATAAAAATGACAAATATTAAGGGAGGAAAGGACGATAATATCTTAAAAGATTCAGCATTCTACAGGAAAATTAAAGTTTCAGTTAAATAATCTTATCTATGCATATAAGTCTCTATAAAGAAAATCTCCATGAAAAAAAGTAAACCCAAACATGGTTTAAAAGAAGAAATTACAAAGATGAGCAAAAATAACACACTCAGGCAGTGAAATAACAGTTCTTACAATGGAATATATTGCTTTGCCTCTTACACAAATTTGTTCCGTTCTGAGAAAATCCTCTTTTTGAGAATTTTATTCATTTATTTTTTATTTAATGCATTTTTATATAGCTCGGACTTTACCCGAAGGTGTCAGAGCACTGTACAATAGAACCAGTTACGTTACATGAGAGAAATGGTACAAAATAGAACCTTACAAAAATAAACAGAAGAGGTAGAGTAAAACCATATAGGCAATAACACAATATCAGACACAGCAATCAAGGGTGGGGAATGAACAAGAAGATGTTACAAATTTACAATGATGAACTAGCTTCCTGGAGGGGTCTGAGAATGAGGGTATTCATTCTGAAAGGGTCTTTGGAAGAGAAGAGATTTGAGGTCCGCTTTGAAAATCTGGATGGAGGTGGTGGCACGGAGCAATGGCGGAGGCGAGTTCCAGATTCTCACCGAATTACCTGAACGATTGAGGCATCGATCTTTCCTTTTTGAAGGAGGGGGGCTCAAGCAGAAACTTTTCTGCATTCCGAGAAGGTCTCGAACCTCCTGACATTTTCAGTTTATTCGCCAGGTAACAAGGGGAAGAAGTGTGAAAGGCTTTATGGGTGATGCAGGAAGTTTTATAAATGGATCTTGCCTCGATGGGAAGCCATCGAAGAGAAGACAGGATATGAGTAATGTGGTCACTACGTTTGGATCCTGAAATAAAGCGAGCTGCTGAATGGAGGACGGATTTGAGGGGGGAGAGGTGAGATTTGGGTAAGCCAGTCAGGAGAGAATTGCAGTAATCCAGTCTAGAGAGAACTAGCGATCAGACCAGTGTTTTTAGGTCTTTCTCCGGGAAGAACCGATGGATCCCCCACAGAAGTCGCAGCTGGTAACGTGCGTTCTTAGCAATGGAGTTGATGTGGGAGATTAGGTTGAGTCTTTTGTCAAGTATGACACCTAGGGATTTAGCGCTGTCGACAATGACAGGGTTTATTGTTGAGTACATTCAGCTGATCCATCCAGGAATGAACCGGAGGAGGGGTGAGAGAGGTAGATAGGAGGAGGAATTCAGTTTTGGTGGGATTGAGAATGAGTTGGTGAACTAACATCCAGTTGTGAATAGAGTTGAGAGTAGAGTTGAGTAGTGAAAGATCGTGTGCGGAAGACACCTTGAGGTAGATTTGGGTGTCATCCGCATAGAGATGGTAGTGGATCCCAGATTTACTTAGGAGGTTCCCTAAAGGTTCCAGATAGAGATTAAACAGAGAGGGTGCAAGGATAGAACCTTGAGGGACGCCTTGACCTACCGCCAATGGAGACTAAAGACTGTTCGCTATCTTGATCATTTGGGATCTGTCCGAGAGGAATGAGGCAAACCATTTAAGCACTGTGCCTTCCACACCCATTCTCTGTTGAAGAATGTTAAGGAGGGTGTTGTGATTAACAGTGTCAAAGGCTGCAGAGAGCTCAAGAAGAATCAGAAGGCACGATTCCCCAGAATCGAGTATATGCAGCGCATCATCGATCACTTGCAGCAGGGCTGTTTCAGTGCTGCAATTTTGGATGAAACCAGACTGGAACACGTCAAGGGGATTATTGTCCATAATATGTAGGGAAAGTTGTTTCGCAACACATTTTTCTGTGATTTTAGAAAGAAAAGGGAGGTTGGTGATGGGGCGGAAGTTGTTGAGGTCATTCGCATCTGCGGAAGGTTTTTTTTTTTTTTTTAGAAGAGGGGTAACCTGTCCTGTTTTGAGGGCAGCAGGGAGGGAGCCTTGACTAAGGAAGAGGTTAACTAGCCTGGTCCAGTAAGACAGAGTATTGGTGTAGAAATCAATGGCGATGCCACTAGGGATGGGGTCAGAGGAATGGTTGGAGGGTTTGGTTTCAAGGATGCATTTGAGGAGGTCATCTTCCGAGATGGCTGCAAAGTTCTGCCAAGTGACTAAGGATTTTCGTTCCTCAATGGGGGTGGGGTGGGTGACCTGATCCACTAGTGATTTTACCTTTTCATCAAAGAATAAAGCGAATTCTGCTGCTTTCTTTGAAGAATCCTCAGGCTTGATGGTTTGGGGAGAGCAGTTTTGGTTTTTGATGAGGTCAAAGTTTTTTGGGTCTGTTCTTGGCTGAGTCGAGGAGGGATCTGAAATGTGATGCTTTTTCATGGAATATGTGCTTGTGGTATTTGGATCTTGCCGAACGTAAATGAGAGAGATTGGTGGTGGAGGGAGATTGTCTCCACTGTTTCTCCAAGATTCTAAGGTTTTTCCTTTCATCATAGAGAGCTTTATTGAACCAAGGTGCTGAGGGGGTGGGTCTTTTCTTTTTGCTTTGGAGAGGAGCGACTATATCGATTTCGACTGCTAGGACTGAGAGGCAATGGGAGGTGAGATCATTGACATCCACGTTGGGGTCTAGTCTAGGAAGTGATTGCAACGCAGAGTCACACAGAGTGTCAAGATCAATGTTTTTAGTGTTGCGGAACCAGGTAGTTGCCCTTTTGGGTTGGCCGAGTATAATAACGTGCGATAAATGAAAACGGAAGGGAATGAGGAAGTGGTCTGACCAGTCTACATGGACAGGGGGAGCAATAGTGAGCAGGTCTGCTTTGGATATGACAAGGTCCAGAATTGAGCCCTTAGAGTGTGTAGTTTCCGAGCAGTGTTGGAAAAGATCATTGGCTGAGAGAAATGTGGCAAGCTTGTTGGCAGCCGAGTCTTCTAAAGAGCCCCAGTGTAGATAGACAGATCTTCCTGGGTGACTTCAGTCACTTTGAGACAAATGGTCACTGATGAAGTCGGTGAGTTCCTCCAAAAAGGGAGAGCAGTTACCGGGTGGATGGTAGATGACATGGAACATGAAAGGTGAACCGTGATGAACTTGAAGTTCTAGGGATAGGCTTTAGAGTGTACGGAAGGGGATGGTAGGAAGGACTTTAATTTGAAGGAGTTTCTGAAAATGATAGCGACACCTCCACCAATTTTGTCAGTTCTGTCGTTTCTGAGGATAGAGTAGTCGGTAGGTATCAGAAGATCAAACAAAGTATGAGAGGAGGCATTGAACCAGGTCTCAGTGAGGAAGAGCATGTCAAGATTGTGATGGGTGATAGTGTCGGAAACTTTCACTTTGTGCTTGATTGCAGATCTGCAGTTGTGGAGCAAACAATGCAGCTCTGACGCAACTGTTTTAGTGATGGGGAAGTTTGGGCTATTAAGGGAGATGGGGATAAGATTCTTGTATGAGGGTGCCAGGGAAGACGAGGGGGCTGGAAGGATCTGACAGAGGAGATGGTCTGAATAGAGAATTGTGTGGGATTCTTAGGAGGGGAAAGTGGAGAGGGATTGACGTTGGTGGTCTTGTAGCTAGCCAGTAAGTTGGCGATGTCTGTGGAGGACAGACCGTGGTTGGCTTTATTGGGGGCGCGGGAGCAGGGAACTCCTCGGGAGGTTGTTAGGGAAGTGGGATAACTTAGCACTTAGAAGTGTGATGGACGAGACAAGCTGGGAAATGGAAGAGATGAGAGAATCAAGTTTATTTTCCAGGGAGAGGAGGGCTGAGCACGCAGTGTTGGGAGGCTCGTTGGTTAAGGGAGGGAGTGCAGTAGGCGAGAGAGGACAGGGAGAGGTGGTTAAGGGAGGGAGTGCAGTAGGCGAGGGAGGACCGGGAGAGGTGGGGGAATGGGGGGTATTGGGGTGCAGGGGTCGAAGGTAAGGGACGATGGTGGTAGAGAGGAGTGGATGGTGTTACAGTGATATTTTTACTGGTGTTGAGCATAGGGGTAGAGTAGAGATCAAAAGTGGGAGGAGGCAGTTGAGGAGTAGAGAGGGAGGCGGGAGGGTGGAGTGGGTGGAGGGCGGGGGTTCAAAGGAAGGCCGGAGATATGGGAGGATAGAGAGGAGAGGGGGCTGTACAAGTAGGGGAAGGAGGGGGGCAAAGGAAGGCCAGAGGTAAGAGGAGAAGAGAGGAGACTGGGCTGTACAGGGAGGGAGGGAGGAGAGGAGAGGGTCAAAGGAAGGCCAGAGGAATGCGGAGAGGAGAGGAGAAGGTGCTGGATAGGTACCGTATGCTAGGAAAGGTGTATGTAGGGGAAGAGGCACCAGGCAGAGATGGGGGCATTGGGCTAAGTGGAAGTTGGGGGAGGAGTATGGGACTGTAGGGTCAGAGGGAGGGAAGAGGGTGGAATTACCGACAGGGGAGACAGGGTTGCAAAGCATAGGAGGAGTAAGGGGAGGTAGAAGAGAGATGGAAGGTGAAGGAGAAGAATTAAGGATACGAGGGAAGGGGAGAGCGGAAAGGGAAGAGGAGAAGGGAGGAGGAAAGGGGAAGGGTAGGGAAAGTTGACCGGTGGGCCAGGTTGTAAGATAGGTGGATTAAGTAGGGGGAGATGGGTAAGAATAGGGGGATTAGGGGCGGGAGATGGCATTGGAATATTGGCAAGATGCAGGGTGGGGAGGGGAAGCCGGAGGTAAATCAGATGCGATAGGGGAAGATCAGATTGGGAAGGGGGAAGAGTGGGAGAGGAGGGAGCAAGGGAAGGGGGGACAAGGGATAGCCCTGTGTCTCCCGGGAAAGCGGCCTGAAGGAAGATAGGGGGTCATGGGGGAGGAAGGGAGAAAGGAGAGGAGCTAGCAGAAGAAGAATCAAGGGAGATTGTAGTCAGGATGGGTGGGACGAAGGGAGTGGAAGAGGTGGTCAAAGAGAGAGAGACAGGAGTCAGTAGCTTGGATCATGACAGTGCCATTGTTATAAAGTGTAATGGTGAGGGAACCATTAAAACAGGTGGAGGGGGAAGTTTTTAGCCGCTGCCCATGTGGGATAGAGGAGGAGGAGGAGACGTTGAAGGAATTGAAGAAGCAGGTGGACCAGGCAGGGATGTCGTGAGTGAAGAAAATGAGGTCATTTTTTAGCTTCCCTAGACGCCCATTGTGGAATTGGTCAACAAAGAGGGAATCAGGGAATTGTTCAATGGTGTTATGCTTAAATCGTTTTGCTGCTTCTTTGGACAGATTAGGGTGGATAAATAACTTTGAAGCAGTTAACTCCAGATTTAATTCGAATGGGAGCCATGGTAGGGAGATGAGGTGATGGGGGATGGGTTTGGGGGTAGAAGAAGGGGCCACTAGGGTAGCGAAAGTGCAAAGAAGTATAATAAGAGGAGTGAGCATATTCCGGAAATCGAGTGAAAATGATCCAGGAGAGGTGTGGTCAGATCAGGACCAAAAGGAGGTACTATTGGCCACCGGAGGTGCGTCAGCTGACAAGTAAAGAAGAGAAGACCCGGACTGATGACTGACCAATACCGTTCTAAGATGGCTGCCGTATTTGCTCATCCAGTGCAGCGGTTCGTGTGAGTCCCTCCTTAGTTTTCAGAAATCGACAAGGGAGACCATTTTGGAGAAGGTATCTAACGAGGCTGAAGACATGCAAGAAAGCATATTCCATTTAATAGAGGAGCTCATATGAGTGGTAGGGGAGAAACAGCAACAGAATCTTTTAGGTGAATCCAGTAATCAGAGCATAAATGTCTTTAATGGAGGACTCAATTAATTTAGAATGGAGGAATGAGGTGAGTTGCCATATCCAAGAAGGCCGCCACAGATTGATACACCAATCCTCTTTCTATTTCCATAAACCATTACTCAGGTAGGAAATAATGGTTTTCTTAGCCCTGTCCAAGATGGCCACCATAAATTGAGAATAGACTATTCCTCTTTCTATTTCCATAGCCATTTTGAATGCTGGAGATTGGGAGAGTGTTGGGTAGTCCTTTTTGTTTAAGTTTTTGTAAAGAAGGAGCAGCCATTTTAAATGCTGGAAGTTCCCAGAAGTGAGGGAGGGGAGCAGCTCGTTAAGCAGAGTCTTCCGATAGAGACATGGATCACAGTTATGAGGCAGAAGTTCTTTCCCTCATTAAACCCCAAAGCAGAAGCTTACTTACACACTCAAAGCGCCTCAGAGACAAGAGATTTGAAAAGCAAGCATGCAGCGCGCATAGCAGGGAGAGGCTTCTTTTCTCCTCCCCTAACAAAGCTTATGTTGAGTGCACTGTGCCTGACCCATGTGATCAGTGCTGTGTCAGTTTCCTGCATATCTGCATCCACGTTGGCAGGAAACCGACAGAGATTCAGGGCCTGAGAAGGGATTTGAGACCCCGGGCGTAATTACGATCCTCTGGGATTCCCAGAAGCAACATGACCATAGTAGAGCCAGCGCGGCGCCGTGAGCCTCTTTCAAGAAGCCTCTTTCAAGAAGTAACAGTTCTTGTAAGGACACTAGTACAGAAAAAAATGAGAGTCCCAGCCAGATAAAGAACAATATTACCCCTTCTGTCTTTTGAAAACATGTTCTAGAGCCAGCACTCTTGCCCAGCCAACCTACGCACAGCTTGTTTTCTTTTAAGAAGTAAAATAATTTGGTAGCTAGACCCATACCTTGGTAGAGAGGAATCACACTGTCTAAAATAGGATCTAGAGACCAAGGAACTATACAGACGTTAAGTCAGACTTTTTCCACTCGAAATGGGAGGACGCAAGACCTCGATAAGTAGGCTGTCTGGCTCAAGTTACAATCCTTGACATTTCCCTTGTATGCTCAGATGTTTTTGGTCTTGTATAATCCCAGGCAAAGTTGAGAAGTTTTTTTAAACCTACATAAAGGCCTATGAAAATATTTCCAAAGTTTGCCAAATGTTTTGCTTCTCCAGATCTGCATGAAAGTTGAGACACAAAACCTTAAACATGAAATCCCCTGCCTTTTTCCAAAATGTCTCTACCCAATGATGTTGAAATGCACTTAGATCAAAACTAGGAGAATTGTAGTTTTACGAACAAGTATACTTAATAAAATCTTTACAAATTCCAGCCTCATCTAGATACTCTGCAAATTGGGAATATAATCAGAATTAGTTTAAGTATTAATGTGTGGGGCCCCTACATTTTCAAACACCCAATAGGAAGGCATCAAATTTTCCACACTGATCATGACCTTAAGGAAGCCCTATAATCCACCTGTTGAAAACATTCTTAACCAGAGCAACCACCTAGGGCAAGGGAACTCTTTATCCAACTGAAGTAATGACCTCTGGTTTAATGATTATCTGCCTGGTACGTTTTCTTTATTTAAATCTTGTTATTGTACTTTCTTGAATACAATGTAAGGTTTTTTTATTTTGTACTACAGTTCAATACTTGATTAAGGTGTGGTTTCTAAATATTGATACAAGTAAAATAAATAGTTTGACAATTGAAACCCCATTGATTGAACGTAGCACTTAAGAAATCTATTTTCAAAACATTCAAATAATGTCCTGTACTACAAATCATCTTTGAGCCGCAGAAGTACTCTAAACTCAAGAATTCCCGCAATAAATTGTTTAACAATAATTGCACTCTACAAAATATTTTATTTCAGAAAAATACTTTTGAACTTGGCAATGTAAGTAAGCCAATGAAATTCACCTTTATCCTTTTGGAGCTGAATTTTCAAATCCTCTATGATAAGCGCGTTATTTTCCATTTCTTTGGTGTATTGTTCCACTTGCTCTGACAGCATTGTGATTTGGTTGTCTCGATCCTGTACAGCCTGCAAAAAGAAATCATGTACAATGTATATCACTACAACTACCATACTGAAGCTACAAATAATTAAGTGCGCATGACACAGAAGTAATAAGATTCTATTTTATACAACTTACAACCTTCCACATTTCAACTAATTGTTTTAGCATGGACACATGAAAGAGGGAGAAGAAGAATCATCTTTCGATCACTTATTAGCAAATAATTCACGCTATGAAGTCTACATCTTATTTGCAATAGAAATCTCATTTTGTCCAATCATGCAAGTCATACATTCTAGTGTGGCCATCATGCTTTTTCTATTACAAACTATTTAATTTGACGTGCTCTTTCTGGTGAATACTTTATCTAACCGCAGATTAGTCCACTTAAACTATCCTCCGTGCGTCAGACTAGAACTATAGAATTATTTTGCCGTGCTCTCGTGCACCAACAGGTGGCGTCATACAGCTCTGCATTGGCGTCATACCGCTCCTAAAAAGATGGAGTGGAGTCGTAGATAAGCACCACCGCACACAATGATGTCTGGATCATGACTTTTCCTTTTTTGTGCCCTCATACAAGGAAAGCGAACAATCGCTGGTAACAGTGTGCTAAATACTCATTTGGAACCTTTCTAGATGTTAAAAATTAGCCACTGCACAGAACAGGGAGAAGGAAGGGCAGTGAGTATTCTGTGGTTCGATAGAGTATCCACGAGAAAGAGCATTATAAAAGGTAATTAACTTGCTCTTCTGATGGATACTTCTAACTAGACGCTACTCACTTTACAACAAGTACCAAATTAATAGTATGCTGACTGGGCTTAGTCTAACAAGTACTACAGAACCAAGCAGGCGAAGTGCCCGTCCCACCAGAAGTGGTTGTACTACTTCATGAACATATGCACTGATGCCCATGACGTAGTCTGGCAGATATCAAGGGCAAACATCACTCACACCAATGCAGTAGTAGCAGCACTGGCCCTGGTAGAGTAGAACTTCTGGGGGCTGCTTCTTGGCCAGTGAGTGGTGAATCTAAATGCAATGGCTTGTCCGTTCTGATCAGGTCCTCTTCTGCACAGCCTTCCCATTCTTTGCTCCAAAGAATCCCAGAAACATTTTATCTTCCAATCGATGGTCCTTGGTACGATCTGTGCAAAAGCTTAAATAACTGCTTGAGTCCAGCCAATGAAGCCTCTTCTCCTCTTTTGAGGCGTGAGAGAGGGAGCAAAGATCACTGGTAGAGTGATTTGCTGCCCAACACGGAAAGGAGTCACAACTTTCGGTAAGAAGGCAGCCAGAGTCCAGAAAAAAGTTGTGTAAGGTGGATGCATTGAGAGTGCTTGCAATTCACTCACACAATGAGGTAACATAATCGCAAAGGAGGAATACAGTTTTTATGGTGAGGAGAAGCAGCAGGTAGCTATGGATAGGCTTAAAATGTGTAGGCATGAAGAATGTTAAGACCAAGTTAAGGTTCCACAGTGGCAACACAAATGATTTGGTGGGGAAGGGGGCATGTTTGTCAAACCTTTAATAAACCTCATCAAAGCAGGAGATTTAAGCAAGGGAGATTGGATAGGCAAACGTAGAAAGGACAGACAAATAACCTTTTAGAGTGCCCACTGCAACACCTTCCTTGGCTAAGGACAAAACAAACAGGACACCCAACAGCTTTGCCTGTAAGGGATCAATGTACGGGGCCACACACCAGTTTACTACTTGTACCAGCACCCAGCCTAGAAGGACTTGGAGGAGGGGTGTCTGGTTGTGAGGGTGACATCCACCACTTCAGATGACAAATCGAATGCAGACAATTGATTATGCCCAATCTTCATGCAGGAAGGTGTAATTTGTGGAGATTCAGGTGGAGGACACTGCCCTGCTGCTGAGAGGAGACTTCCTGAAGTGGTAGCCTAATCAGAGGAGAGATGCTAATGCTCAGGTTTTCTGGAAACAACACTCTCCTGGCCAAATCCGGGGCCACCAAGATGACTTGAGCCCGGTAGTTCTTGATCTTCTTCAGAAATCTGGGCATGAGAGGCAGTGGTGGGAAGGCATACCTGAGTCCCTTGACCCATTCCAGACAGAATACTCTTCTGACGAGTGTTCTTGCAGAAACTTCAATGTGCAATATTGTTGAGAATTCATAATCTTGGCAGTGGCAAAAAGATCTAGTTAGGGCTCAACTCACTGGTCGAAGATGCCTAGCAGCACCTCAGGATGTATGAGCCACTTGTGATCTGCTACACGGCATCTGCTAAGTTTGTCCGTTAAGACATTCAGGGACCCCACCAAATGGTTCGCGACCAGGAATACATTGTGGTGCTCTGTCGTGTAGTTCTCCACTTCCCAGTAGGAGTTGCATATTTGTTGGGCAAAATAAACATAGGGATGGTGCCAGACTAAGTTCCTGCACCCCCACAGGATATGTAGTCCTAGAGAAACCAGCTAGCCCACAGTGCCACCTTAAGCCCCCCTAAACCTAGATGAGTGGCAAACGGTTTTGACAACCACAGAACATGACAACCCTGAGCTCTCCCAGGGATCATGGTAACAGATCTAAAAGCCTTTCACTCAGTCACTTGTGTTCTCTTTTTCTCTGAGAAATATACAAGGAACGCACGGTGGGACATTTTCAATATTTATGTACCAAAGTGATTCTTGCATAAAATACATGTAGTGTAATGATCAATAGCAGAAGCAGAAGCAGATGAAAATGATTAGAAATAGGAGGACAGTGAACAGGATGAAATGTTCCACCTTCTTGCTAATACAACATATATATGCAGGCATATGAAACAACATATAAATACACACACACCATTGTTTCTATATCACTATGAGGACCGGCCATTGACCGTAATGAAGTGTGTAATTACTATTCTAACTCCATGCGCGCCTTGATAGTAGGGAAGGTTATAAAGCGGACTGAAGCAAACCTAACTGCACTTTACGTTTTTTGATACACTCGCTCGAAAGTACCTAAACACACTACGGGGACCGGTCCTCACAACGATAGTGTTTGTCAGGTTTTTTTCATGGTTTACCCACGCTATGAGGACTGAACCGGTCCTCCACAGTATGTGGGTGTGTGATTGAGATATATATATATATATATATATATATTACTTTCACTCGGCCCAAGTTTGGACGCCGGCGCTCTCAGTGAGGGGTGGTGCGTATTTCCTCTGGCAGAGCCACGCCGGTAACTATTTCTTTGAAGTTGCCACAACAATGGATCGCACTCACTCGAGATAGAATTTGAAAAATGCGTATTTATTCATTCAAGGGTTTTGCCATGCCCAACGCGTTTTGGTCCTACAACATGGACCTTGATCAGGGATGATTGTAACTCGTTCTCAAACATCTTTTATTTCTTGCATTTTTTACAAAAAAAGGGGGATTACTTCCTGTTTCCGTTCCATATGAGGCATTATGGTTAATATAGTCAAACCTCATAATCCTTTTTACGCATGGCAAAAGTTAAGTAATTAAATAAGTGTTGTAAGTGACATACATAAAGTGAGATGTGAGAGTGTATTAAAAAATTATTATTTAAATTTTGAGAGGCAAAAAGAGAAACAAAATTATATTTGAAATCTTCTCGTTTAAATAACACACAAAGGTTGTTAGTTCATGAGTTTTTGATTTTTGTGGAGTTAGAGTTCAAATCCCTCTAGTGGGAAAAAATTACACCTTAGATGAATCAATTTCTTCATGGTGATATGCTATATTCTTTTAGTTGGTGGCACAGTTTTTTTCTCTCTCGATTGTTTAATTGATGTTATTTCTCCATTTTGAGATCACGATTGGTTTCAAGCCCTCCAGTGGGCAGATTCCTTCTTGATATCATTTCTCTGTGTTTGGATAGTTGTTTAGCGATTGTTTGTTCAAGACTGATGGTTCTGTTCCAATTACAGTTTTCACTGATGTATTTTATCTTAACACTGGTTTTCAAAGATGCACATAAAGTTCTTCGTCCTGATTTAGGCCTCTAGGATTTAAGGTCCTGAATGTTACTATATGTTTCGATTCACTTTGTCTCAATAGCTTCTCACGGTTTCCACCTCTTTCAGACTGTGGTATTTGTTCTATTCCATAGAAAATCAGTTCTTCCCAGTTACTCTTATGTACTGTTTCCATGTGCTTAGCTATTGCATTTGATCGATCTATGTTTTTAGTCGCTCGAATATGCTCCAGGACTCTTTTCTTGACCTCACAAGTTGTGCTTCCTATGTATTTAAGTCTACACGGGCACTCCACTATGTATACGACAAATGTACTTTTGCACGTGATGTGTTGCCTGATTCTCCAGTTCTTTCCATTGCCAATCTCTACTTCTTTTTTTGGTTTTCCAATTCTACAAGCTTTGCAGTTTTTACAAGGCCAAAAGCCTTTTTCTTGCATCCATGTGATGGGCCTGTTTTGCTTAAAGTGACTGTGTACTAACTTGTCTCTTATGTTTGCAGCTCTTCGATGTGTAATGTTTGGATAATCTCCTACTATTTTTGATAATGTTGGATCCAATTTCAAGAGTCCCCAGTGTTTTGTCAAGATCTTCCTTAGATTATTTGATTCCGCATTATATGTTGTGATTAGTCTGACTTGCTGAGAATTTGTTGATGGTTGTGATTCCAATTTGTTCTTCCTCTTTGTATTTCTCAGAATATCTTTGCGGTTTTGCTTGATGACACTTTGTAGACTATTTTCAAGTACTTTTTTGGGGTATTTTCTTTTACTGAATCTCCTTTTCGTGGCTTCGCTGCGTTTCTCAAACTCCACATCAGATGAACAATTTCTCTTCAACCGTAGAAATTCCCCGTAGGGGATGCTCCATTTCAGGGTTTCTTTATGGAAGCTGTCACCATGCAAGACAGCATTCGTTGCAGTTTTCTTTCTAAATAATGTAGTTTGTAGCATGTTATTCTCTACATATAAGCATGTATCTAGAAAGGTCACCTTTTTTGGACTGATTTCCATTGTAAATTGTAACTTGGCCTCATTGTTATTTAATACTGCAAAGTATGTTTTGAATTCAGCTTCTGTTCCATCCCATATGATGAGCAAGTCATCAATGAAGCGTAACCATAGTATCAATTTCTCAGTAAAGTGATCATTCTCAGGTGACCATGCTATTTTCTGCTCAAACCACCCCATCATAAGGTTCGCATAATTGGGAGAGAAAGAAAAACCCATAGCATAGCCCTTTGTTTGCTTGTAGATTTTTTTATTAAATAGAAAGATGTTATTATGTAGACAGAGTGTTATCATCTCAATTAGCATTTCGTTTTGTGATCGGTATTGAATATTTCTTTTACCCAGGAAGTACTTGCATGCTTGTGTTCCAAATTGATGTTCAATATTGGTGTAGAGCGAGACTACGTCCATAGATACAAGCTTGTAATTTGGTTGCCAAGCTATACCTTCCAATTTTTGTAGAAGGTCACCAGTGTCCTGTAGATATGAGCTGAGGTCTTTTTAAATATATATCTCTCCAAGGTTCCCACCTGTTGGAGATGCACTCCGACATCCACTGCAGCAATCTTCATAAGGTAAAAGCTGGATCGGCAGGCGGATCCAGTTTACAGCATGCCTGTCGATTCACGCTTGACGCGTTTCGTGCTCATTGCACTCTTCAGAGGCGCAACAGTCATTTTGGCATAAAGGCCACACCTCCCACTTAATACTGTGAGCCCTCCAATGGGCAACTCAAATGAGCCAGAAGCCGTGTTTGCAGCGTGGTGTAAATAGGGGCGTGGCCTCGGAACACCTCTCTGCAACGCAGCTCTGTGGCGCTTACTGGAGGTACCTGGTGGGCTAGTTGGCCCCCAGGGACCCTCAGAATTCAAGGGGACTTAATCCCTTAACTTACAACGCGCCAGGGGGAGTGTTTGCACAGTGGTGCGGGGAGGGGGCGGGCCTGATATAACAAGTTAGCAATCTTGCTGTGTGGGACTTACTGGAGGTAATAAAAGGGTAGTTGGCCCCCAAGGTTGACGTTGAGGGCTAACTACCCTGCTGTTACCTCAAGTAAATCCACACAGTGGGATTGCTAAAGGTGTTTGGAGGCCACGCTCACCTTTCTCCACCACTCTGAAAACGAGACTGCTATGTTATAGTTAGAAATTAGCATTTAAAAAACCTTTGAAATTCACTGAAAAAACCATAGGTTTCAGGGACGTTATAGTTAGAAATTAGCATTTAAAAAACCTTAGAAATTCACTGAAAAAACCATAGGTTTCAGGGACGTTATAGTTAGTTGGACATTTCACTCGTACAAAACCAGAGAAATTCCGCCGTTATAGTTAGTTCATCTAACTATAACTCGTGCCCCCGCAATGCACTGCTGATGACGTCACATATTACATCATACATGACATGGTCAGTGACATCACTGATGACATCACTGACATCTCAAATGACATCACTGATGACATCATCCACGTGAAAATCTGATGCACCTCCTCACACCCTAATATAACCTTTGATACACCCACTGTAAAATACAGACTACCATTTTCGAAACCACAGACACACCAATACCAGTTACTACATACGCACTCACCGATTCCTAGGTCTACACACACATCCACTCATTCACTCATACAATCACTCATACATGCAGTCACTCATCAATACAACACTATCATATGCACTCATACACCTATACAGACACTCGCACACCGCCACTCATCCAGAGTTACTCACACACCTAGTCAGTCATGCAAAGAATCAATCACACTTCCATTTACTCACCTACACAGTTATACACACACCACCTCACTTATTCATACAGATACTAACACATACTTACTCTCTTATACAATCACTGACACAAGCACACACTCATCCACACAGCCACTCTCACAATCAACGACTCTCACGTTTAGTCATTTATATACTCCAACTCTCACATACACTGCCTTTTACATATGTAGTTACTTGGACATGTACCACTGAGACATCCATTCACTCACCAACACACCCATACACACACTCACCCACCCATACAGCTGTTTCCACATGCACTCTTGAACCCATACACCCAGTGAATCAACCACTCACACATCTATGCACAGAGTCACACACCTCCCACCCACCCACACACACACACTCAGGCACCCATACAAATACTCAGGCAACCAATCGATAACCCATATAGACACTCATGTAGCTACTGACCAATCCATGCAGCATCTTACACAACAGATAGACTGATACAGACATTCACACAGTTTAGTCACTAACCCATGCATTCAGTAAGACACATTTAATCACTCACTTATACAGTCAGTCACGCACCTACTAAATCCTCCATCCAGACACTTATACACCCACTCATTCTTCAAAACACCTTGGCATATATATATATAAAACATATTTAAACTTTATAGAAACACACAGTTACTGGATGATGTCATCAGTGATGTCATTTGAGATGTCATCAGTGATGTCATCAGTGATGTCACTGACCATGTCATGAATGATGTAATATGTGACGTCATCAGCAGTGCATTGAGGGGGCGCGAGTTATAGTTAGCTGAACTAACTATAACGGCGGAATTTCTCCAGTTTTGTACGCAGTGAAATGTCCAACTAACTATAACGTCCCTGAAACCTATGGTTTTTCAGTGAATATGCATACACACACATATACACACACACACACACACACACACATATATATATATATATATATATATATATATATATATATATATATATATATATACACACACGTGTGTGTGTGTTCACTGAAAAAACCATAGGTTTCAGGGATGTTATAGTTAGTTGGACATTTCACTCGTACAAAACCAGAGAAATTCCGCCGTTATAGTTAGTTGAGCTAACTATAACTCGCACCCCCGCAATGCACTGCTGATGACGTCACATATTATATCACTCATGACATGGTGACATCTCAAATGGCATCACTGATTAAATCACTGATGACATCATCCAGCGACTGAGCGTTTCTGAAAAGTTTAAGAATGTTATCTATATATACGCCAAGGTGTATTCGAAGAATGAGTGGGTGTATGAGTGGGTGTATGAGTGTCTGTATGGATGATTTTGTGGGTGCGTGTCTGACTGTATAAGTGAGTGATTAAACGGGTCTTAGTGAATCCATGGGTAAATGACTAATCTGTGTGAATGTCTGTATCAGTCTGTCAGTTGGTGCGTAAGTGGCTGCATGGGTTGGTGACTAGCTACATGAGTGTCTATATGGGTTATTGATTGGTTGTCTGAGTACCTGTATGGATGCTTGAGTGTCTGTGTGGGTGAGTGGGGGGGTGTAACTCCCTGCATGGATGTGCGAGTGGGTGATTTAGTGGGTGTATGGGTTCATGAGTGCATCTGTGAGGGGCTGTATGGGTGAGTGAGTGTGCGTATGGCTGTATGGGTGAGTGAATGGATGTCTCAGTGGTTTATGTGTGAGTAACTACATATGTGAAAGGCAGTATATGTGAGTGTTGGAGTATATAACTAACTATATGTGAGAGTGGCTGTATGCATGAATGTGTGCTTGTGTCAGTGATTGTATAAGAGAGTAAGTATATGTTAGTATCTGTATGAATAAGTGAGGTGGTGTGTGTATAACTGTTTAGGAGAGTAAATGGGAGTGTAATTGATTCTTTGCATGACTGACTAGGTGTGTGAGTAACTATGGGAGAGTGGCGGTGTGCGAGTGTCTGTATGGGTGTATGACTGCATATGATAGAGGCTGTATTGATGAGGGACTGCATGTATGAGTGACTGTATGGATGAGTGAGTAGATGTATGTGTAGATCTAGGAATTAGTGAGAGGGTATGTACTAACTGGTATTGGTGTGTCTATGGTTTCGAGAATGGCATTCTGTATTTTAGAGTGGGTGTATCAAAGGTTATATTAGGGTGTGAGGAGGTGCATCAGATGATCACATGGATGATGTCATCAGTGATGTCACTGACCATGTCATGAGTGATTTAATATGTGACGTCATCAGCAGTGCATTGCGGGGCACGAGTTATAGTTAGCTCAACTGACTATAACGGCCGAATTTCTCTGGTTTTGTACGAGTGAAATGTCCAACTAACTAGAACGTCCCTGAAAGCTGTGGTTTTTTCAGTGAATGTCTTAAGTTTTTAAATGCTAATATCCAACTATAACGTCCCTTTAACCTTTGGTTTTTTCAGTGAATTTCTAAGGTTTTTTAAATACTAATTACTAACTATAACGTCCCTGAAACCTATGGTTTTTTCAGTGATTTTCAAAGGTTTTTCAAATGAAAATAAGCAACTATAATGTCCCTGAAACCTGTGGTTTTTTCAGTGAATTTCAATGGTTTTTTAAATGATAATTTCTAACTATAACGTCCCTGAAACCTATGGATTTTTCAGTGAATTTCAAAGGTTTTTTTAAATGCTAATTTCTAACTATGCCTACAGAGGTAGGACATGTGCAGAAAGAGGAAGAAAGGCACAGAAAGGAGCAAGAGAAATGCAGAAAAAGGCAACAAAAGTCCAGAAAGAGGAAGAAAGGTGCAGAAAGAAGCAAGAGATATGCAGAAAGAACCAACAGAGGTGCAGAAAGAGGCCTTGTTGCAAAGTCATCCTGTGCCCTGGGCACCCCCCAACTTTTTGCTGACTGGCACTGGTGGTAACTGGCTATGACTGACCCCGGGCTCTGCCTAAGCAGGCCCGGAGCCAGTGCTATGCTGAAAGACACTTAGACTACAGTGAAAACACCTACATACACTAGGGTACACTATGGGTTGGAGTACCCCTGTGATTGCCATGACCTCCCCTGTAAGGCCCTAATACATAATAGGGCAGGTGGATTAAAACTACCTCTAAGTCCCTAGCATATAATAGGGCATGGCAGTTTAGAGGCCAGCAGCCCTTTTCTGCACTTGCATGTGTGCACTGCTGAGCCTGAGGTCAGTTTAAAAGTAGACCTGTGTGTGCAGAAAGAGGCAAGAGAGGTGCAGAAAAAGGCAAGCGAGGTGCAGAAGGAGGGAAGAAGGGTGCAGAAAGAGGCAAGAGAGGTGCAGAAAGAAGCAAGAGGTGCAGAAAGAGGCAAGAGAAGTTCAGGAAGAGGCAGTAGAGGTGCAGAAACAAGCAGAAGAGGTGCAGAAAGAGGGAACAGGGGTGCAGAAAGCGAGAAGAGGGGTGCCGAAAGAGGCAAGAGGGGCGCAGAAATTTGCAAGAGATGTGCAGAAAGAAGCAAGAGTAGTTTATGTTTATGTTTGGGGGATTTATTAAGCGCTCGTTCACCGAAAGGTCTCTTGGCGCTATCGGAGATAGGAGAATCGTCCTGAGGAACTCTAACAGAAGGCTTGGGTGAACAGCCAAGTTTTCAGTTTTTCTTGAAGCTGATGTACTCAGACGTTAATCTGATGTCAATCGGTAGAGAATTCCAGAGTATTGGGCTGAGTACAGAGAAGCGAGAGCCACCCGTTCTCTTACGCTTAAATCTAGGAATAGTCAGCATATTCATAGAGGCTGATCTGAGGTTCCGTTTGGGCAGGTACCATGAAATCTTTGTGGAGATGAATTTGGGGCCCGTCTCGTCGAGTGCATTGAAGATCATGCAGCCTGTCTTAAACATGGACCGCTGAGTCACAGGAAGTCAGTGAAGCTGCTTCATTAGTGGCTCGGTATGACAGTGTCTCGGTTGCAGAAAGACCAGCCTGGCCACCTGATTTTGAATCAGCTGCAACCTATGGGTTTGATTGGCAGGAAGGCCTAAATAGATAGCATTGGCGTAATCCAGCCTGGACATAATCAAGGCCAGCATGATTACCATGCTTGCCTCCCTAGTAAAAATCTCCTGATTTTCTTGAAAGTCCTTAGATGGTAGACGCATGAGGAAGTGACCAGGCTGATCTGTTCATGCATGGATAAGTTGGCATTGATTTTGATCCCCAGACTTTTGACCGAGTTCTTAGGGATAGGTGGAGTGCCCAATGCAGCTGGCTAATGTCCTGGCGTCCAATGATCGAGTCTGTTATTAGAAATGACTATCTCTGTTTTGTCAGAGTTTAATTTAAGACGGTTGTGACTCATCCAGTCTTTAATGAAAAGCATGGTATTTTGGAAGAAGGCCTTAGATTCCTCCGTCTCGTCAATCGGGAAAATCAACTGCATATCATCTGCATAGTTATATACCTTCACTCCTCTGCTTTGGAGGTAGTGAATCGGGGGACAGATATAGATGTTGAACAGGTGGGGGGAGAGGGATGAGCCCTGAGGTACACCACAGGTGGTATTGACCCTGGTTGAGTTAAAGGGTGCCAGCCTAACAGACTGGGTGCGGTCCCCTAAGAATGAAATCATCCAATCCAGGGCCATGCCTCTAAGGCCTGCCGCTGCCATTCTATCCGCTAATATGGTGTGATCCACGGTATCGAACGCAGCGGACAGGTCGAGCAGTACCAATGCCTGTATGCACCCCCTGTCTGCTCCCTCCTTCAGGTCATCCACTACGCCTAAGATGACTGATTCAGTTGAGTTTGATGGTCTGAGGCCTGCCTGGTGGGAGTCCAAGAAATTAGTCTCTTCGATGAATGTGCAAAGGAGTTTTGCTACGTGTGCTTCAAGCACTTTTGCCGGATATGGGAGGAGCGATATGGGTCTGTAATTACTCAGTAGGTTAGGATCTACTCCGGCTTTCTTTTGAAGCGGGACTAGCACTGCCTCTTTGAAAGCAAGTGGGACCACCCCTTGCTCCAGGGAGAGGTTGAGCAGGGAGAGAAAGATATCTGGGAATTGTGCAAGAATGTCTTTTTGTATCTTAGAGGGACAGGGGTCTTTGGGGGAGCCAGATTGTACCTTGGCATCTTACTTCTGCGAGCCGATCTGAGGTAATGTTTTGAAAGCTAGACAGTGTTGTTGAGTTAGTGAATTGCTGATATGATTTCCAATCATGAGAGCTAGGAGAGATGGAGTTCTGGATAGCCTTCATTTTGTCAAACGAAGAAAGCATTCAGATTGTCGCATAAGGCTTGGGAAGGAGTGATGGCCTGTGTGACGCGGTCGGGATTGGAAAGTTCTCTGACTATCTTGAAGATGTCTTTGGAATTATTTTCAGAACTAAGAACCCTGTTCGTGTAGAAGGCTTTTTTTGCCTCCACGATGGCAACTTTGTAATCAGTTAGAGCTATTTCCTTTTACATTTTCCTTTCTGCAGGAGAATAGCTTCTCCGCCATTTCCGTTCCGCCTGGCGGGTTTTAAGTTTTACTGATTTTAACTCTGTGGTAAACCATTTAGAGGCTTCGTGCCGCCTCATACCTCTCGCTTTCCTTTGTAGCGGGGCGTGAATCTCACTTGCACTTGATTGCCCTATCTCCAACTCGTCAACATTATTTGTTCTAGGCGGAAGTGTGGATTTCAGGGTGTTAAGGAACTCTGGCAAGCGGACGCGGTTCCAGTTCCTGGTCAGTATTTTCTGGCCGATCAAAGATTTAACTAGGGATAGACCACTTAATGTAAAGTGTATTAGGTGGTGGTCTGACCACACGCATGGCTTAACAGTTAAGTTATGGACCACGATGTTAGTGGTCCATAGTTGGTCTAATGCATGCCCTTTGATGTAGGTGGGGTTCAGTTATATGTCCTTCTAAGTTTAAGTTATTTAATAGGTCTGTAAGCTCCTTAGAGCCCCGACTCCCCCCTTCCTCGGTGGCCCAGCAATTCAGGTCTCCAATTAACACAATTTTAGCATAATCTATGGTTAAAGGGGTCAGGTAATTAGCCAATTCCGTAATGAATTCCCCTATTGCAGTGGGGGGTCTGTAGATCAGTATGCACACCAGAGTAGATTTTGGGAAAATTAATTTTAGTGTGCAGCTATCCACCGAAGCTACTTCTAATGGGGCAATGGAGGTAACCGAGAGATCTTTTTTGATAACTGCAGCAACCCCGCCTCCTCTTTTCCCAGGAGGTCTGTTAACCTGCATCAAATGATAGTTGCTTGGTAGCACAGCTAATATGTCAGGCGTAGATTCCATAGGTTAGCCAAGTTTCTGTGATTAATAGCAAATTTGGGGCTTCAGTGTCTAAGAGGTTAAAAATTTCTAGCTGGTGCTTGACCATGGAGCGTGTATTGAGATAGATTATGTTTAACTCTTTGGGTTCTGAGGTCTTTATCCTTGTAGTAGCGTGGTCGTGCTGAATTGGGGGGGTTGCATGTGCTGGGATAGACAATGGTGTGACAGGACCAAGATTTAAAAGACCATAATGTGCAGTAAGAAACAACAGAGGTGCAGAAGTAGACAAGAGGGGTACAAAAAGAGGCAAAAGAAGAACAGAAACAAGCAAAAGAGATGCGGAAAGAGGCTAGAGGGGTGCGGAAAGAGGCTAGAGGGATGCAGAAAGAGGGAAGAAGGGTGCAGAAAGAGGGAAGAAGGGTGCAGAAAGAGGGAAGAAGGGTGCAGAAAGAGGCAAGTGGGGTGCAGAAAGAGGCAAGTGGGGTGCAGAAAGAAGCAAGAGAAGTGCAGAAAGAAACAGAGGTGCAGAAAGCAGCAAGAGCAGTGCAGAAAGAGGCAAGAGGGGTGCAGAAAGAGGCAAGAGGGGTGCAGAAAGAGGCAAGAGAAGTGCAGAAAGAGGCAAGAGAAGTGCAGAAAGAGGCAAGAGAAGTGCAGAAAGAAGCAAAAGAGGTGCAGAAAGAGGCAAGAGGGATGCAGAAAGAGGCAAGAGCAGTGCAGAAAGAGGCAAGAGCAGTGCAGAAAGAGGCAAGAGCAGTGCAGGAAAAGGGAAGAAGGGTGCAGCGAGACATGAGGGGTGCAGGAAGAAGCAAGAGAGGTGCAGAAAGAAGCAAGAGAGGTGCAGAAAGAAGCAAGAGAAGTGCAGAAAGAAGTAACAGAGGTGCAGAAAGAAGTAACAGAGGTGCAGAAAGAAGTAACAGAGGTGTGCAGAAAGAGGCAAGAGGGGTGCAGAAAGAGGCAAGAGGGGTGCAGAAAGAGGCAAGAGGGGTGCAGAAAGAGGCAAGAGGGGTGCAGAAAGAGGCAAGAGGGGTGCAGAAAGAGGCAAGAGGGGTGCAGAAAGAGGCAAGATGGGTGCAGAAAGAGGCAAGACTGGTGCAGAAAGAGGCAAGACGGGTGCAGAAAGAGGCAAGACGGGTGCAGAAACAACCAAGAGGGGTGCAGAAAGAGGCAAGACGGGTGCAGAAAGAGGCAAGGGCAGTACAGAAACAACCAAGAGGGGTGCAGAAAGAGGCAAGAGAAATGCAGAAAGAAGCAACAGAAGTGCAGAAAGAGACATGAGAACTGTAGAAAGAGGCAAGAGAGTTGCAGAAACAGGCAAGAGAGTTGCAGAAACAGGCAAGAGATATGCAGAAAGAGGCAAGAGAGGTGTAGAAAGAGGCAAGAGAGGTGTAGAAAGAGGCAAGAGAGGTGTAGAAAGAGGCAAGAGAGGTGTAGAAAGAGGCAAGAGAGGTGTAGAAAGAGGCAAGAGAGGTGTAGAAAGAGGCAAGAGGGGTGCAGAAAAAAGCAAGAGAAGTGCAGAAAAAAGCAAGAGAAGTGCAGAAAAAAGCAAGAGAAGTGCAGAAAAAAGCAAGAGAAGTGCAGAAAGAAGCAAGAGCAGTGCAGAAAGAAGCAATAGAAGTGCAGAAAGAGGCAAGAGAGTTGCAGAAACAGGCAAAAGAGGTGCCGAAAGAAGCAAGAGCAGTGCAGAAAGAACCAACAGAGGTACAGAAGGAGGCAAGAGGGGTACAGAAAGAGGCAAGAGCAGTGCAGAAAGAACCAAGAGACGTGCAGGAAAAGGGAAGAAGGGGCAGAAAGAGGCACGAGGGGTGCAGAAAGCAAGAGCGGTGCTGAAAGAGGCACGAAGGGTACAGAAAGAGGCACAAAGGGTACAGAAAGAGGCAAGAGAAATGCAGAAAGAAGCAACAGAGGTACAGAAAGAAGCAAGAGGGGTGCAGAAAGAGGGAAGAGGTTATAGAAAGAGGCAAGAGAGTTGCACAAAGAGGCAAGAGGGGTGCAGAAAGAGGCAAGAGGGGTGCAGAAAGAGGCAAGAGGGGTGCAGAAAGAGGCAAGAGGGGTGCAGAAAGAGGCAAGAGGGGTGCAGCAAGAGGCAAGAGGGGTGCAGAAAGAGGCAAGAGGGGTGCAGCAAGAGGCAAGAGGGGTGCAGAAAGAGGCAAGAGGTGCAGAAAGAGGCAAGAAAGGTGCAGAAAGAGGCAAGAAAGGTGCAGAAAGAGGCAAGAAAGGTGCAGAAAGAGGCAAGAAAGGTGCAGAAACAGTCAAGAAGTGCAGAAAGAGGCAAGAGAATTGTTGAAAGAAGCACCAGAGGTGTAGAAAGAAGCAAGAGACGTGCAGAAAGAGGCAAGAGGGGTGCAGCAAGAGAGGTACAGAAAGAAGCAAGAGAGGTACAGAAAGAAGCAAGAGAGGTGCAGAAAGAAGCAAGAGAGGTGCAGAAAGAAGCAAGAGAGGTGCAGAAACAAGCAAAAGAGGTGCAGAAAGAGGGAACAGGGGTGCAGACACACAGGCAAGAGAGGTGCAGAAACAGGCAAGAGGGGTACAGAAAAAGGCAAGAGGGATGCAGAAATTTGGAACAGAGGTGCAGAAAGAAGCAAGAGAAGTGTAGAAAGAGGCAAGAGAGGTGCAGAAACAGACAGGAGAGGTGCAGAAAGAGGGAATAGGGGTGCAGAAAGAGGCAAGAGGGATAGGAAGAAGCAAGTGAGGTGCAGAAAGAGGCAAGAGAGGTGCAGAAAGAGGCAAGAGAGGTGCAGAAAGAGGCAAGAGATGAGCAGAAGGAGGCAAACGAATTGCAGAAAAAAAAGAAAGTTGCAGAAAGAAGCAACAGAAATGCAGAAAGTTGCAAGAGAGGCACAGACAGAAGCAAGAGTGGTTTGCACACCATTGGTACCAAGTACTCAAAGTCTTGTAACTGCTCTGTGGCACCCTTGGAGAGCAACAGGAGCACCTACTGTAGCAGAATAGACAAATGCTGTTCCAAAATGTGTTCTGGCTTGGGAAGGACGTGGGGAGGAGAGAAATGGTAGGGCGTAGCACTTTTTTTTAACAATTTGCTAGACCCACCTTTCGGAGATGATGGGTAGCCAGCCCAAGAAGTGCTGGATCTCGCTCCCCCAATGGATGGGCATGCCCTGAGGAAAAACTAAAGAGGCTTGATGGCTGTTGTGGCAGGGCAGAAGGTGTTGGAGGACTGGTGACCCTGCTGGCCAGTACACTGCCTACAGGTTCTGCATCAATGTCGCCGAAATTACTGGGCTTTCTACTGCATCACTGGCTGGGAAAGCTGCATTACCTATATGCCAGCCCCCTGTTATAGCCCCTAAAATACCTGAACTGGTGGGGAAATTTTCTTGCAGGGGTCAACAGCCCAAAGCGATTAGCTATAGCTCAGCTGTCTTTAAAGCATTCCAAAGTGGAGTCCGCCTTCTCTCAGAACAGGCAAGACCAATCAAAATGGATAACCATTAGCGATACCAGTACATTACCAAAGAATCATGTTTTCCTTTTCCAGGTGTGTCTATGAAGCATATTACTGGTACAAACTGCCTGCCAATGAAGACTGTAGTATCAAAGTATGCAAGGATAACTTACTTAGTCGTGTCCTGCCAGTTATGGATCATCTGAGCAAGAGAGTCCCTAAGATCCTCTGGGACTGCTGGAAAGATGTTGCTCATAATGTTCTAAGGGGAATGCCTGTATCAGGCATACAGACTGTGTTTAGAGATTGCAGTTCCAGGCTGGCAAAAGTAAACATCAAAGGCATCAAATCTTTTGGATTTTCTAGGGGATCAGTAAAAATTAATTAGGGTTCACATTACTGGCCGCGGCCTGTACAATGAGACTCTCCAGAATAGGGTGCTTGGTGAAAAAATCCAGGTCACTGGGCACAGGTCGGCTAGCAGTTAGGCAAGAACATGGTTTCAACCAGGTAGCCATCTAAGTATCTGCGAAGACATCAGTAAATCGAAGCAAGGTGCAGATGTTGCTGGCCCAGGTTGAAAAAGTTCTGTCAAAACATTTGTTAGACTCAATGGAGGGTAGCTGTCATTCTAGTAAGTTGGCTGTCCTCTGCACCACCACTGCAAATGACCCACTTTCTTCTGTTGGTGGCCCATGTGGGTAGTCAAGCTCTGTCTTATAGGAGTTATCAAGCCCACTTACATTTTGTAAATCAAGGTATAAGGCATATTTAGCATAATAAGGGCGGAGCTAGCCACCCCCTAACCATCATCGGTTTCTTGAGGTGCACCCTACTCTGGCACAGCATAAGTGTCGGACTAAAAAGAAAATGAAGCCTCTGCTGATAGTTGCAAAGCAGTAGTGGCACAGAGTTAGTATCATGGTGCATGGCAACTAGCTGTGATCTTGTAGCATGACATCGGTCAAGCTCAAGCCAACATTGGTTCAGGATTCAACATGAGTGTTGGCGTGGGATCTTAGACTGGAGACAATGGCCTTTGGAACAGACTTAGATCTCAGAGGGACTGGAGTGGAAGTTTGTACCACGGTTGTTATGGACCTGGTAACTGATCTCAAGGGGACAGACATCGCCAGGAGGGACCAGACAGCAGTAATCCGACTAGAGGCCCCTGTGGTTCATACTGAAGTTTTGCAGCATGGTCACTTTGAAGTCCTCGATCTACTGTGGGGCACGTCAAGACCAACTGAGGAGTCGGTTCCGTGGCCGGTGACGTTGACGGAGTACGACTTACATCTTCAAGCCCTTGCACCTTCTCTTTCGAGTCAGAGTGACAGGATGGGGTCCTGCTTCACTTTGTCATGCTTGCTTTGGACTTGAACAGCAACTTGCCTGAAGATTTTGAGTGGAAAATGGAGTAGTTGCAGCAATAGCCCTGGGACCACATCTTGGTGTGATCTGTGCCAAGACTGCAACTTCTTCTTGTGATTCGCGACATGTAACTTCATCTCCTGGTCTAGAACCATCTCCGTTGCATTAGGGCACATTTATCAGACAATTCTGAGTACTGCAAAAAGCCCAGGCACCAAAGGCACAACTTGTGCAGGTCCATGGCAAACATCTGCTCCTCACACACTTAACAGGGCCTGAATCTTGTCATTTTCAGTGGGGCATCGTTCTCTAACACAATGTGAAAAAGCTTTTTGGGAGCTGTCAGAAGACCAACAAAGTTGGAAGAGGAGATTTGGATCCGCATCAGAAGGCGAACAAATAAATAAACTGACTTCTCTGTCACTTTCTGGGCGGTATGGAGCCTATGTGGCGCCGTATGATGGCACCCATCGGGTATGCAGCAGCATAAAATTCTCTGGATGCAGTCTTGTACCTGAAGGATATTCTAAAGTGAGGAATCTACAGTTAGAAGTTTCCAACAGAAGGAAAATGTTACATACCTGTAGTCCTAGTTCTGCATCGTAGGAATCTTCATTGAAGCCATAAGAAGTTTAATAATTTCCAGCTGCCTGTGCAGACTCCTGAACACATTTCTACATAGGTATTCTTCCATGGTTTAGCATTGTAGAATATCTTTAGTCCAGGAATTGTATAAAAATGTCCAATGGAAGTCTATAACCGATGCCATTTTTACAGAATACTAAAAATGTTGTAATGAGATGTTTAACTTTCTAGAGTTCCAACATCGGTCACGTAGAACTCCATTTAACATTGTGTACATGAAGGTAAAAATGCAGCTTGATAGGCTACATTAAGTTAAGACAAAAATAAAGC
This sequence comes from Calotriton arnoldi, assembly GCA_963921515.1. Lineage (NCBI taxonomy): Eukaryota > Metazoa > Chordata > Amphibia > Caudata > Salamandridae > Calotriton > Calotriton arnoldi. The sequence continues at coordinate 1,715,780 of CAWUFW010000658.1, read as the reverse complement.
GGGACCCTTTAGGGACCTGGGAGGCACCCCTCCCCACAATGTCTTGTATTGTTTTTACGATTAAAGTCTACAAGACACCCTCAAACTACCTAGCTCAATAACAGCCGGGGAGGAGGGGAGGTTGGTTATGACTTCAATAAATATATTTACGACGCAGAGGCAGGGCTACAGGTATGTAACCTTTGATTCTGCATTGTAGGATCTTCATTGGTAGTCGTGAAGGCTTGAGTGGAGTAGCAAGCTAAAAGAAAATACATATTGCAGCTATGTCAAAGAAGTAACTTCGCCAAAAAGAATTTATAAGACTGTAGCATAAATGCTACTTCTATTTAAAGAGGTTTCTTGACAATTTTAGCATCAGCTCAAGTATCAGTATCTAAATAGTAGAGTCTAATGTACTGACCTCCATGTTGCTGCTTTGCAGATGTTGGAAATCGTAACATGCCTAAGCCAGGTTGTGGTTGCAGCCTTACCTCTTCAGGAATTAGCTTTGGGTTTGCCTGAAAAAGGCTGGCTAAAGAGCTGGTAGCTTATAGAGATAAACGCTACTATTCATCTGACAATAGATTGCTTGGAAGTAGGTAGACCTTGTCTAATATGACCATAGTTTACAAATAACTGTTCAGTCTTTCTAACATCTTTAGTTTTATTTAAATAAAAATGTAGTACCCTTTTGAATCTAGAGAATGGAGAGTTCTTTCAGCTGGAGTAGATGGGTTAGGAAAGAAAGTAGGAAGTGTAATACATTGATTTATGTGAAAATCAGATAGTACCTTAGTAAAAAGCAGGGGTGACTTAAGACTACCGTATTGTCATGAAAAACTGTTAAATGTTCTACTGCTGAGAGAGCCTGCAACTCACTAATTGTTCTCGCTGTTGTGATTGCTACTGAGGGAGCAGTTTTCCGTAAATGTTGTTATAAAGTAGATTTAGGTATAGGTTCAAAGGGCAGAGGCTTATTAGTTTGGACAATCTCAAATTCAATCCCATGGAGGTAATGGTCTTTTTATTCAAGGAAAAACATTAAGGCCTTCAAGGAAGTCTTTGACTACCTGAATCATAAAGAAGGACATCTGTTGTGGTGATAGCCTGTAAATTGTAATACCAGCCAAATGAACCTTTATCAATATAATCTGCAACTTAGATTTTGTGAGATAAACCAAGTCTGGCAGAATGACATTTTCCTGGTCAGTAATAGGATCATGACCATTGTTTTGACACCAGATGCAAAATCATATCCACATTAAGGCATAACAGGACCTACTGGAAGGACACTTGAATTCTTTTACAATATTAATGTAGTGGAGGTTAGATTTAAATGCTCATACTGTCTGATTTCAAGAGAATTGCTGCCAAGTTCAAAGACTGAATCAGGGTCATATGTTGTATTTTGCCCTTAAGGCTGGTAAAAAAAATCTCATCCGGATTGTAATCCTACATGATGTAACACAGACATTTCCAGAAGGTCTGGGTACCACCATTGTCTTGGCCAATCTGATTCTATTAGAATCACTTTTGTTTTTCATTTCCATAGTTTTAATAGTAGTGGGATGAATGGAAAGGCATAGAACAAATGGAGTTGATCAACTTAAAAAGGGCACCGACCACTGCGCCTGGTTCTGGTACTCTGGATGCAGAGTTTCTGCATTTTTTTAGTTTTGAGCTGTTGGGAATAAGCCTAATGTTGGAGTACCAAATTCTTTTAAAATATCTTGTATAAAATCTTTGTTGAGAACCCATTCGTAATTTTCTTCATAATGTCGAATAAGAAAATCTGCTTATACATTTGGTACTCATGGGATATGAAAAGCTATGAGTGTCAAACCTCTTGCTGGAACCCAATGCTATATCATTTCAGCTTGTAAAGACATTTGGCTTGACCTTGCTCCCCAGGTTTGTTGGTGTGGTCTGTTTGAATCATCACTTCTTTCGTTGAGAGGGATGGTAAAAAGGCTTTGAGGTCTAAATGCGCTGCCTTCATTTCAAGATAATTTATGTGACAGGTTCTCTCTTTCTTCAGCCATATGCCCTGAATTGTCAGATGTTTCACATATTCTTCCCATCCTGTCAGAGAGGTATCCGAGACAATGGTTTGCGTGCAATTCTTTTTGTGAAATGGAACTCCCAATAGTACGTTTTGCACCACTATGCAAGAGAATTTTGAGCAGTAATTGTCAATCAAACTGTCCTTCTTAAGACCATTGGCCTTTAAGACATTGGTGAAGAGGTCTCATAAGTAGCCTTGGGACTGGGACTATGAATATGTAAGATGCCATGGATCCTAGGAGTAATGCCACTTTGTGGACGTTGGGCTGTCGGCATGATCCAGAGCTGCACATTTCTTTTGAATGGATGATACTCTCTTTTCCAAAGGCATACACATTTTCATAAAGTATCTATCTTTGCTCCAAGATATACTAGACACCACACTGGTTTTGCAGTGAATTTTGTAATTGATCTGGAGGACCATCTTGGTCATTAACTTTGCTGTGGTCCTGAAGTCCTGTGCTGCCTTCGACCGAAAATCTGCTTTTATCAACAAATCATTAATGAATGGATAAAAAAACAATCTTGTTCTTCCTTAGATGAGCTATAAATACTGCCATGCATTTTGAGAAAGTTCAAGGTGCTGATTTGAGACATTAAGTTAGTAAGCATATTGATAATGATAATGAATGTCTCCTACTAGGGATCTGGGGTATTTTCTGTGGGAAAATAAAACTGGAATGTGAAAAAGTGTCCTGCAAATCTATAGCAAAAAACCAATCTGCTCTTATGTGAGGGTAGATTTGAAGAAAAGCCAACATTCAGATTTTTTCCTTCGTGATAAATTTGTTTACAAACTACCAAAATTGTTTATGTATGCTTTTTCTTTAGTAAGAGCAAGAATCTGTTTTTTTTGGGGGCGTGGCCAAAAACATGGCTGAGTAAGACGTGCTTTCGCCGAGCTCCGGCGGAAAGCAGCACCAGACATTCAATCCGGCGACCCGCAGGCCCGGAGAATATTAGCTTTTAACCCCCGGAGGCTGAGGAGCGCTCCGGTACTGACAGACGGCGCACTGACAGTCCCTACAGCCCGGCATCACCCGAAAACCGGAGCATGCTGCTGGCCGTGAGCGCGGCACAAAATGGCGATCGGGCAGTGCTGACTCGGCCAGAGTTCGATCTGGCCTTGGAGCGGGGCGGAGAAGCTACAGCCGCGCGAAGACCAGCATTGCGCCTGGGGGGTGCTGCGGGCCTGGTTTGAGTCACCTCTGGCCCTGGAGCGGGGCCGGGAAACCACAGCCGCATCGGGACTGACGTCGGGAGGCATATCGGCCTCCGTCCCCCCCCCGCATCGGAGCTACCCGAGGCCCGTCTCTGAGACGCTCCACGGCGTCCCGCAGGGCCGTCGATTCCTGGAGGGCTGGGTCGCGGGACGTTGGCTGCATCCGCGGATCGTGGGTACACGGCGGGCTGAGCCGAAGAGACCGGCCTGGTGAGTGAGGATCTGTGGCCCCCGGTGGGCGAGGAGGCCGAGATTGCACGAGTGCCCCGGGGGACGGAGATGGAGAGATTTAGGGTTGGCACGGCCCGGAGACCAGCATCACGAGGCTCACTGACCCCTGCCCCATAAATCGGAACTGTTGGCCGCCCGAGAGGTGTAGCAGGCCTGGTCGGGGGCACCTCCGGCCTCGGAGCGGGGCAGGGTCGCCGCAGCCGCATCGGGACTGCCATCGAGGGGCATATCGGCCTCTGTCCGCCCCCTCCCCCGCATCGGAACTAACTGCCGCCCGCCTCGGAGACATTCCCCTACGGCCTGCAGTGCCATCGATTCCTGGAGGGCCGAGTCACGGGGCCCTGGCTACATCCACGGCTCGTGGGAACGCAGAGGGCTGAGGAAAAGACCCGAGCTGACGAAACCAGCCAGGCAGGTGAGGACCCTTGGGCCCTGGTGCACGAGGAGGCCGAGACTGAGCGGGTGCCCCGGAGGAAAGCGCTGGAAGGCCTTGGGGTTGGTGCGGCCCGGGGATCGAGTGCGATCAAGACAGAGAGGGACGCCGACCCCCCCATGCCCCGCCCCCGCACTGCGGCCACTGCTGGAACACGGGGGCGGCCATCCTGAAATCCCTGGAGGCTCCCCTGACGCTGAGGGCCATAGTGGCAGTGCAGCCCTCCTCCCACCTCCGTCTAGCCACTTGGGGAGAACGAAGGAGTTCTAGCCCAACGTACTGCACCGGCCACAGGCATTGCTGAATATGGGTAAGGATAAGGACCCGAAACCCCCGAGGCAGGGTAAGATGGACCGCTACACGAAGGTTATCACCCCCCCCTCCTGAGGAACGACCAGCCATCCGCTCGGACACAGACACACTCCTCCAGGCGATCCACTCCTCTAGGGCGGCGCTTGAGGGGAAGATAGGTGCAGTGGGCACGGAGGTGACGCTCCTGCGACAGGACTTGCGGAACCTGGCGGCTAGGGTCACAGAGACCGAGACGAGGGTGTGAGAGGCAGAGGACACATTGAAGGACCTACGTAAAGGGATGACAGACCTGCAATCATCACACAAGGACCTACAGTGGCATGTGGACGATGCGGAAAATAGAGCACACCGCAATAACCTCCGCTTTGTGGGCTTTAGGGAGGGAATCGAGGGAACGAACATGCCAGAATTCCTCCACTCCTGGCTCATGCACACCTTCCCGAAGGACAAATTCTCTACATGCTTCGTTATAGAAAGAGCTCACAGGGCACTGATGGCCCGACCACCCGTGGGAGCACAGCCCAGGCCCGTCATAGACCGCTTCTTAAACTTTCTGGACAGTGACATGATCCTTAGGGAAGCTAGGAAGCTTGGGGAGATTCGACATGAGAACGCACGCATAATGATCTTCCCTGACTACAGTAGAGAGGTCCAGAAACAGCGCCGCACCTTTGATTCCATAAAGGCGAAACTGCGAGAGCATAAGATTCAATACATGCTGCTCTTCCCAGCAAAGCTGAAAGTGATGTTCTTAGGCAGATCCCATTTCTTCCAGACACCTGAGGAGGCCTGGCACTGGCTGGAGGAACGACCAGCGTTGGAAAGGCCGGAGACGCCACCGCGTCGCAATCACTCATCAAAGGGAGATGCCAGGAGATCCCCGGGCCCCCGCAGAACATTGAGACCTCGACAGGCCCGCAAAGATCGCCTTCAGGAGGTAACCCCCTATGCGCCACGAGACACGGCCAGGTCGCGAAGGCGCAGTGGCCGCTCACTGGACTCTCGCCTCTCGGCGGGCTCTCGCACCCTCCGCCTCTCCGGACACCTTGACCCAGACACGGAGGCGGAAAACAGAGACACAACCTCAGGAGGAGAGGAAGACGACGAGGGACCCTCTCTCCACCCATTAGTGGCCGAAATAGTGGCAATGGAACAAGACGCAACATTGGACGCTCTGGCCTCCCAAGGGGAGCTACCAGAATCCCATTCGTGAGCAAGGGCTTGCGAGGTTGACCGTAGACACAGATTGCAACACCGGAGTACCCATGTTGGATGCTTGGCACCCCCCCCCCCTTCCTTCCTTTGCTGCTCCACCTGTGGAAACCTGCGGAGTGTTCGACGACCTTCACTGTATTGCAGGCGAGAGGCCTGGAGCGGCTACAACCTTGGGCCCCCTACAGCCCACCTACTCTATTTCCTTCTCATCTTTTTGATATCTTTCATTTTCTTTTCTTCTTCATCTGACTAGCTTTTTTCTTTGTCCTCTTCTTCTCCTTGGACAGAGGGCTCCTTTCTCCGGCCCTCCACTGTCGGAGGGGGACCTCTTCCTTCAGAGATTTTTGGGGACTGTCACAAGAGTTGGAACTTGTGGCGTAAGTTGGGTTTGGGAGGGCGATAGACCACCACCACCCTGAGGCTCATCCTCGAGCGGCTAGCGAGGGATGCGACGTCGGGGAGGGGGGAGGTGGGGAGGGGGGTTGGGAATGAGGGGTTTGCAACAGTTTTTTTTGGTTGGCGTGGTTTCATTTCGTTACATTTTGTCACACAGCAGTCACATGCCCACAGCAGCGTGCATGACCGTCTACCCTCCCCGCTCGGGGCTTAACATGACCATAAATGCCCATGGGTCCGACGGCTGACCAAACGTCCCATGGGACAGACCGGGAGATTGTCCCCTACGCTGTGCTCACCTGGAACGTGAACGCCTTGGGAGATGAAATTAAAAGAGGGTTGGTGTCCACATACATAAAGCGAGCACATCCAGATGTGGTCCTGCTACAGGAGACCAACCTTAAGGGCACCAGATGCGGGTTCCTGGCGAGGGGGGCCTATGTAGTCCTAGCGCATGCGGGGTACACCTCCGGTTCCCGGGGAGTAGCCATTTTGATTAAAAAGTCCCCCCCCCCGTATAAGGTCGCACGTACATGGACAGATCCACAGGGAACATACGTTGGAGTAACAGGCACATGGGGTAGAAGGAGGGTCACTATAGTGTCGGTTTATGCCCCCCCGAAGCTCCAGGCACGGACCCTGCATGGGGTGACTGATATCTTGTTGGAGACATCTGGTACCCTTCACATTATAGGGGGAGACTTTAACGATGTAATGTCCATTCCTAAGGACCGTTCTGGGGATCGCACCGATCAACCCCTGACTACACCGCTGGCTAGATTAACAGACACTCTCTTGGCTTGGTGGATGTGTGGCGACGACTGCATCCGGACACACGACAGTATTCATACTACTCTGGGGCGCACAGGGTCCACTCACGACTGGATTACATCTTTCTCCCAAGAGGGGACGCTGGCAGTATCTATGAGGCGGAGTATATGGCCTGAGGAATCTCTGACCACTCACCTCTGCTGGTCAGGGGAGGGAGGAGGCCCCGGGGGGGACAAGGTAATTGGAGGCTATCGGCCTGGGACCTGCAAAATAAGGAGGTGCTGCAGGGGCTCAGGGCCGACACAAAAGTCTACTTTGCAGAGAATCTGGGGTCAGTACAGTCGGGGGTAATATTGTGGGAAGCCTATAAGGCGGTGCTCCGCGATAGGGCCCAAACTCGGATAGCGTGGGAGAAGCGTAAGGAGCAGGAAGAGCTCAATACCCTAGAAACTCAAATCTTAGCATTAGAGCAGCGCTACCTCGCAGGCAAAGACCTACAGGTCCTCAGGCAACTGACAGACACGCAACAGCAATACAGGGCCCTAGCCACAAAGGAGGCGAAAACACAGGCACAGGCGACCCTTCATAGGTTATATGATGTGGGGGATAAGTCCGGAAAGCTTCTGGCCTGGCTTAGCCGCAGGGAAATGGACGCCCGGTGGGTAGACAGAGTAGTGGATCACCGAGGGGAGACACAGCGGGGAGATGCCCAGATGGTGCAGACATTCGCGTCCTACTTCTGGAATTTTTACAAAGCCAGGGAGCTGGCCACCCCGGCGGAGATATCAGTATACTTGGACACTATCCAGACCCCGAGCCTGGGTGAGGATGAGAGGAAGGGGCTGGAATCGGACATAACGGTAGGCGAGCTCACAGACGCAATAGCTAAATTGCGACCCGGGAAATCCCCAGGCCCAAACGGACTCCCCGCGGAATTTTATAAGAAAGGAGCGGACCTTTTGGCCGTACACCTCCTGGCCTTGTTCAAAGATGCTGTGGAGGATGGCATATTACCTTTGGATCTCAGACTGGCCACGATTATCCCCATTTATAAACCGGGGAAACCCCCGGAGGAGTGTGCCTCGTATCGCCCAATCTCCCTCCTCAATATAGAGGTCAAAATCCTAGCGACCGTATTGGCTCTCCGTCTTCGCCAGGTCATCACGGCCTTGGTGCATCAGGACCAGACGGGCTTTCTGCCAGATAGGGCGACCAGACAGAATTTGCAAAGAACCCACAATTGGCTCATGGAGGTGCAGGACCGTGACGATCCCCACGTGTTCCTCTCCTTAGACGCTGAAAAAGCGTTTGATGCGGTGCACTGGCCCTTTCTAGAGGCCACTTTAAGTTTGGGTTCGGCCCCAAGTTCCGTCAATGTATTGGCCTTCTCTATGTGGACCTTCGAGCTCGGGTTAAGGTGAACGGGGTAATGTCCGATGACTTCCCCATCAGACGGGGAACCAGGCAGGGATGCCCGCTGTCCCCCCTACTCTTTGCCCTCACAATAGAAATGGTGGCATGCGAGATCCGGAAGACACAGGAGATACGGGGGTTCCAAATTACACCGACCGACGACGGGGAAGAAAAGATCTCACTGTATGCAGATGATATCTTGCTATATGTTACCCAACCGGACGATACAATCCCTGCTCTGTTTGCACTCATGGATAGATATGGGTCCTTCTCGGGATATGCCATAAACTGGCATAAGTCGGTCGTGTACAGCCCGAGGGCCCGGGAAGCCTGGCCTTCTCTCCCTGGGGCCCTCCAGGTACCACAGACGGGATTTACATATCTGGGAATATACCTCACCACGGACAGAAAACTCTCATATCAAAACAACATCCAGAGGATCGTCACGAACTTTGCAGCGGATGCGCAGAGGTGGAGGTCCCTCCCCCTCACGATCCTGGGTCGGGCGGCAATGTTCAAAATGATCACCCTGCCCAGTTTCCTGTATGCCCTCCAAAATGAGCACTTCCCTCTTCCTAGGCAGACATTCTGGGTGATAGACGCGGAACTGCGCTCACTGCTGTGGCTTGGAAAGCAAGCGAGGATTGCCCTGTCCACGCTCCAGCGGAACCAATACAACGGAGGAATATCCCTGCCAGATATAGAGGCATATTACTGGGCAGAGCACTTGACTCCGGTGAACGAGTGGATCCACACCGCGGCGGATCACCCCACCTACAGGTTAGAAAGGGACACCATGGCGCAGCGTTCATGCTTACATTTCCTTTACGGAGGGCGAGGTAGGGGTCGCCTGCTCCCGGCCACGCAGGTAACGCTGGAAGTCTGGGATAGAGCGACTAAGGTAATGGGATGGGCTCGCAAACCAACAAAGCAAACACCGCTTTGGCACTGCACCTGGCTAAAGGAGTTACACAAACTTAGGGGTTTTGAGGGGTGGGACACCATAGGCATCTCAACTATAGGTGACGAAGAGGCCCAGGGGGTCCTCAAACCTTTTAAGACGCTAGCGAAGGAGTTTGGTTTGCACACCACCCAGATTATTAAATATGCACAGTTGAGACATGCCTGGACGGCCGAAGGTTCGCTCTCCTCCCCCCTGGCGGAATATGCCCCATTGGAGGGACGCCTGTTGCAGGAACAGATATCCCATAAGGCAGTGTCCCTGACATACAGGACCCTTAACAATAATATGCCGGATAGATTGGGGAAGCTGAGGGACACGTGGGAGCAGGACCTGGGTGCATTAGAAACAGTGGACTGGGAGGCGGCCCTGATGCACCACAGAGAAGTGGCGATAAAATCCCGCCTCCGACTCATCCAGTACAAGATACTGCATAGAGTGTATTATGACAGGGCCCGACTCCATCGCATGGGTCGAGCCAGTGAGCCACATTGTCTGAGATGCATACAGCCACAGGGGGGCTTTTACCATACTCTATTGGACTGTCCCGCCAGTCACACATACTGGGAACATGTCCTGGGAGAGCTGAGCAAAGTATTGGGCGAGACATTGCCCCTAGATCCCAAATTTGTAATATTGGGCATACCAGGAAATGTTGATCTGGGCCGCCCCCAGCTTATTTTTGCGCAACTGGCATTAGTGGTAGCGAAACGAGATGTGGCCCGCGCCTGGGGGGAGACACTGCCTCCCCAGCTAGGGGAATGGAAGAGGGGGATGGACATGTATATGGCGGCAGAAAGAGTTAGATACAAGGCAAGAGGGTGCCCGCGGAAGTTCCGCAAGGTGTGGGGAAAATGGAGAAAATACTATGGAATGGATGGAGAGCTGGGAGTTGATTAGTCAAGACCAGTGTGCGGGCCAGCTTGTGCTCATTGTGAGGGATACATTGGGCCTGCCGTCCAGACAGGAACGAGACATGGGAAAGACCTTGCTAACAGCGATACCTGCTGAGAGGTTGCGGCTCTGCCGGGCCCCGGGGGGGGGAGGCGAGGGGGTTGGGCAATATGATGTGGATCATATATAATTTCTTGTGCGTGACTGTGGCTAATTGTGACATGTTTTATTGTTTTGTATTGGTTGAAAATGCAAATAAAAATATTTAAAAAAAGAATCTGTTTTTTTGCGTTGGTTTGATGGAACCTGTTCTATCGCCTGCTTTTGTACTTAGAGCCATGTTTTGTTTTGCAGATCAGGTAGATGACATTTCGATGATGGTTTTGGTGGATGGGAGGGTGGGATACTTTTGAATCAAATGGAGTATGCCTCTTGAATGATGACTACCTTGGGCAGGAATATCACTTTTGTTCGGAAAACCAGTGTATTCATAAAGAAGGATGTGTATGGTGGAACTACTGACAACGCTTGGAGTTCACTCACTCGTGTGTTCGATGTTATGGCAACGAAGAATGCTGTTTAAATGGTAAGCAAGCAAAGAGGACAACTGTGCATCAGTTCGAAGGGCATGCACATAAGGTAGGTGAGTACCAAATTAAGTCCCACTGCGGCATAATAAACTGTGTTGGTGGGAACATGTGGACAAGCCCCTTGAGAAAACGCATCACACCAGGTGACTTGACAATGGATGGCTGATCGGGGAAACGTAATAAGGCCGAAAGGTATTTTTTTAACTCTTTCCACAGCAATGTCTTGCTAGGCTAAAGACAGACAAGACAGACATCTGCTAACTATGCATTCAGTGGTTGGAGGTGTCTATAGGAACACAAGACAGTAAACGTCTCTCAGTGGCTTGAGTAAACAGACTTGGTAGCTGGACACCTGGCTTCCAAGATGGCACCAATCACTTTGGGAAGCTGAAGGCTGTCAAATGTCACGGCCCAATCTCCGTACATGGAGGTATAAGTTGTGCAGGCTCGGGTAGAGAACTCAACACTGCTGCTGTAAGAGGAAGTCCTCCCGAAGGAGCAGGCGAATCAGAGGATATATGCTCACGGCCGGAAGTTCTGGGTAACACACTCGCCTTCCTCAGCCCCGGGCCACTACAGTGACTTGTGCCCGTTCTTTCCTGATATTTTTCAACACTCTGGGGAGGAAAGGGCAGAAAGGTGTACAGGAGTCCCGACGCCCAATGCTGGCAGAAGGAGTCTCTGAGGAGAGATTGCCTTGGAAACTCCAAAGCGCTAAAGTTTGGACACAGAGTTCTCTGTGGTGGTAAATAAATCGAGCAAGAGTTCTCCCCATTGATGGAAGATGCCCTAAGCCATCTCGGAGTGTCACTGTCAGTGGAGATTTGCTAGGCAGGGCGGCTGAGTTTGTCTGCCCTGGCGTTTAAAGATCCCGCAAGGTGCTGGGCAATCAGGGAAATGCCCTGATTGATCAATCACTTCCTGAGACGCAAGGTCTTGTGGCACAGAAATCACACCCCACACTGCTCTCTTTGTTGCAATACCACATGACAGTCGTGATGTCCATGAGAATCTGCACTTGTTCCCCTGTGATGGTTGAGAGGAATGCTTTTAGTGCCAAGATAATCATTTGCAACTCAAACAAGTTGATGAGTATGCAAGTCTCTGCTGAAGAACAGAGTCCTCGAGTCTCCACCTCTCCCAGATAAACTACCCTGCCCAGCAGTGATGCATCCATTACGACGGCTTACTCCAGGTGGAGAGGGGCCTGCCGCAGGGGCAATTGCGATCAAGCAGCCACCACTGCAGATCTTTTGAAGTGTCCTATAAAGGGAGCTTCTTTTTCTGGCCCATAAAAACAAGAAGCCTATTAAACAGTACTACCTTACATGTGGATTCACATGGTCATTGCAGGGTTCCTCCATGGAAAACAGAGCTACAGGCTGCAGCATGAGGCCCACTCTGACTCTCTGCAAGAGTGAACTCAGAAGTACCACAGGAAAGAAGAAAGCATTGTCCTCCATCTGTCTGTTCAGTAGCGCACTAAGAAGGTGGTATTAGACCTGCCATCAGTTAGCAACCCCTGTAGTTCAAAGTAAACAGTTTCCAGCACAGAGAATAGGGAGCACATAGGAACAAGAGTTGGGACGGAAAGCTTGTGGTCAATGTGCATACTTGCTTTATAGTGTAGCTTCCCATACTGACGCATTGTATTTTGCACTTGAGGGCAATTTAATTTTGTCAACACGTTGTACTTTACATACTCACACAACGTCTTGTTGTGGCGTTGTACATACTGGGACAATGTAGAAACTGACTGTGTAAATTTTGTAGTGGGATACAGGTATTTGTTACCTAATGGACAACCGCAATATCTAATGCCTGTACCTCTACGATAAGTAAACTTGACAAGACCTAAAACCCTGAAAATCCTTGCTAGCACCCACAGCAGACTTCTGACAGTGCAACCTGGTGCCAGAATGAGCAGCACTGACATTATTGGAGATGTATTTTGCCATATCTGTGCAGCACCTCTTGTAGGCTGACATATTCAGCACACTATTATAAGCAGCACAAAAGTGAAAACGGACTTTTAACTGGCACTGGAACAGAGGTACATCCTATCACAAAATATCAGTAATAAATCAATAAACTGACCTCTGTGCAGTGAAAAACATGTACTTAATAGCATAACGTATCTCATGAAACATAGCACAAAGCTGAGTATAATCCTTCCAAAATTCTATTTTCAAATTTTCAAGGCTTTAGTAAAAAATGTGCTCTATTTGCTCAACTGTGGACTATGAAACCATAAGAACAAAGTTTTAATATTGTCTTCTGCACTTGATCATACCATGACCATCAGGTTTATTTGGTTATCTTCCAAAATGTGTAGTACTCAGAAATAGGCAACACACCAACAGTAAGCTCTGCATAATTTAAAATGTGTGTTGTTCTGTATTTATTTGTTACCTTTTCTTCTTTTTGAGTACAGTGATTTGAATGATGGACTACTGTACAAGCAACCCTAAGACATCACATGTCAACGGTTACCTGTTGAAGGGCCATAACATTGCCTTTATCAGCATCAAGTTGGGCAGTCTTGAGTTTTTCTCTGAGGTCATGCAACGTCTGTTGGTACTCAATGATTTCATCATCCTTGGAAACCAAGATTCTCTGAAAAATAAATATGAATATAAATATGTTTTACACATTCTACAATTGCTTTCTGTACAAGAATTAGATCAGAGTAAAAACTAAATTGAATTCTATACCTTCCACTCCTCCACTTTTGTGTTCACGGCTGCAATAACTGGATCATCCTCCTCATTTTTAGCCTTGATATGTTCAGTTAGCTCAAGTACCTGTGATAAATTAACAGGAACATAAACAGTCATTAGAACACATAATGCAGACCCTATTAAGTACTGAGATGGTCAAATCAGGAATATTCATGAATTATATTTTTTAAAGCATTTAACATGAAATGTCTTTCTTTATTGATTTTGCTATTTAAGCAGGAAATAAAGCCCAAAAGGCCAATACCGATCCAAATAATGGCAAAGAAAAATACAAAGGTCTGCATGTACATAACCCTCCTCCACCTCCTAACCCGACAGCCATCAATTCAACAAAATGGAAATCTACAGATGGTAGTAAATGTCCCACAATCACCCTGCCCACCCCCAATGCGTAAACGTCTTGATTTCATCATCCATCAATGGACATATTGGTCGAACAGGTTCCAATTCTATATCCCAGTAATCTGCCCATACCTGAAATATCTTGGGGTGCTTCTGGGGACAACCTCTTGCTTTATATACTGCCACCTCCAACCCCATACAATGGTCCATTCCATTTTTCCACCCTGCCAAAGATGAAGGGGCTGAAGCCTTTCACTCCTGTGCTATGTTCCGCTTTGCTAAGGTCAGGCCTAGGTATGAGAGGGACAATGGATATCTATTACTACCTAAATCGTTGGTGCGTTGTATCAGGGTGAGTTTGGATCCAAGGGGATCGACCACGTGAGAACTCCACTTAGACAGGCTGTCACCCCACACCAGTATTGAAATAGAGTTGGGAAGCTCCACACCATGTGAATAAATGTGCTCTCCTCTGTACCGCACTGAAGATAGGCGGGGATGCTATCACATCCATGCGCCAGAGCCTATATGGTGTAAAGTATATTCTGTGAAGATACTTAAGTTGAATTAGCCAGAGTGGGGCCGCTACTGCAGCCGTCCCCAGTGCCTCCGTCTAGTCCTTGTTTTCAAGAACCCCCAACATCTGCCTCCCATGCAGCCCTGAAGGACCGAAACACGTCAGATTGATTGGATATGATTGTTTGGTATATCTGTGCAACTTTGTTCCCCCCCCCCGCCCCCCAGGTCACCCATCAGTACTTTGCCCTCTAATTAAATTAATTCGGGTAGAGCCGCAATGTCTGCTAAATAAGGGGTCAAAGCATGGTGGAGTTGGAGATACCTATGGAACTGGCTACAATAAAGTTCATATTCGGTTTGTAGTTTGGAACGACTTTAAGACTGTCCTGTTCATTACATCCACCATTGTAGAAGTTCCAATGAGGTCCCACTTATGGAAAACCTCCAGTGTGGTTACCTGAGAAAGTTGGCTACTGTTCCAAAGAGGCGTCCATTCCATCAATTTGTTCCACTACCCCATTTGTTGGAGGGAGGAGCACCACAAATTAAACACCATCCTCGCCACTGGGGGAAGACTCTTTATATCGCCACCACCATACAGGTATGAAAGGATATGCATGTCTCTTGTTGCCCACAAGGCAACAAGAGACATAGGCAGGGTCACCCTGAATACTATACCACCAGTCATTGATAGTCAATAGATGTGATGCACAACAGTATTGTTTTTATTTTACAGAGTTTTATATAGCGCGAATTTGACCCGAATCGGGTATCGGAGCGCTTTATATAGCACCAGTTGCATTACATGAGTACACGTTCATTTTTGTTAGGCACGGGGAGATTAAGTGATTTGCCCAGAATCACAGGATGTTCAGCGTCATTGCCGAGACTCGAACCCAGTTCCCCAGATTCGAGGTCAACCGCCCTAGCCGTTAGGCCAACTCTTCTCCCCTAACTCGATGTCCACCCCTGCGATTCCCCCACAGTAGGTGGACTGGAAACATTTACTCAATGCAATACGTGGGGTCCCCCGTCCCAAAAGAAAGCAGTGAAGATGGTGTTCAATCGACGGAGCTATCATCGGAACATTACATTTCTTGGTGTAAATTACTTCAGCCAGCGCAGAGACCATCTCACATTTGGTGAAAGTCCCTTACAAAGGCTTTAACCACTAAAATGGCCTCTCTCTAAGAAATCACTAAAATTCGAAACTTTGGTTTTCTGGATAAAAAGTTAAACTTTATGTTACAGTTTCAACTTTGAAGGTAGGTGTGGCCAGCTTACACTGATGCAGCTCATGTTTCTCTGAGCTTCTCACTAGCCTCTGATCGACCACAGAATCCAGCATCTCACCGAAGTCCACAGGCATACAGTCAGGCACTGCAGTGTGCTTAAACTTGTGCTACATGCAGAGATGCCAAAGTCTACAGCGAGTCTCAGGAATGAATTTCTGCAGCTGACCCAGACAGAGAAGGAACCGCAAAGTGGCGTGGTGACCATGCCCAAATCACTTGAAAATATGACCTGCGCACCAGCCATGCAGTATTAATCTGTAAATGGTGGCATGACTCCCCTGCCCTCTTGAACCACCATATTGGAGGCACCATCTTCCCACTATGGCTCACAGTGGGATGGCCAGCCCACACATGGCTGCTGCACTGTTGTACAGAAAAGGTTGCCATTTTTACCTGAATGAGGGCAGAGAATGGAAGATTGATGGGAGGAAGATCCCAGACCCTGCTTGGAGCACCTGATAGACACTTCTTCTTTGAGTACTTTCTGGTTTGGTGACCTGTCTAAATCCGGTGCAACTGGCATCGAGCACCCGGTTAGAAGTACTAAGTGGATAAACAAAAGAGTGATAAGGTTGGGTAAATGACTCGCTGCCTCAGCTTAGTGCACTTGCTGCATCCCCACCTTGAAGTGCAGGCTGTTGGTTTCCTGTGGATGATGTGTGTTGGTAGTGGGGAGGAGTGAAACACAACACAACATTTACCTGAGCTCTTTCATTCCAGCCCATTATTTGGCTAAGCTGAACTTTTTATTCCTGACCTTGGGTGGCACCACGGACCTGTGCCTTATACACTCCTCAGCTTGTGTGACTTATCTCTTATCAGTGAAGTCTGTTTGGAGTGAGGCTGTTCTCTGGTGTTGTTTGAGAATGTGGAGTTTGTTCCCAGTTACCAGCCTGCTGATGGTCCTCTTGGACTGGCAATCCCTCTCCCTGAATGTAAGTGCTGTGCTGACTGCATCCAGCAACTTTATTCCAGTCTTAACTTACAATGGAACAGTGAACAAAGTCTTCGAAGTCTCCAGAAGATACCAAATGACAACATGAATCCCTGAATAGGTTCATGAGTGCAGATACAGAATTAAGTATATTGACACACGCTGCCCGAGAGAACAAGGTGGATCATTTAGCATTAGATGTTAGTCAGCTAAGTGGCGACCCAAGGAAGGTCTCAGACGTATTTGACAGCACAAAGGTGTCCACAGAAAAATTGGATCAGGAGTGGAGACAATTGACCAGCAGGTAAGAGAACTACAGAATCACTGCAGGTACCTAGAATTCTGACCACATTTTGTGAAGGGCTGGTCAGGGTATAACATCAGGGAGGTGCGCTTGCTTTAGCTGGCGAACGTCCATGAGTCACTTCTTCTCAAGGGCAGGCTCTCCAAGATGGTGCTTCCAAGGGCCCCCACAAGTTATTTAAATTGGAGGAGGCTTATATGGTGCAGCAAAGAAAGTCATCAACTGAAAAGACTGCCAGGAAATTAAAGTACATGCAACTGTAATGGCCAAGGTGAACATGGCTGCAGACAGTGAAACATATTTTTTACTGGCTTGAGTTTGTCAAGGAACACTGCTGAATCAAGAGTGGTGACTCCCAGCAAGCACCAGCACTTGATTATACCAGACCTTATAGATAGGCTAGAGGTGGCAAATTCAACAAGAAAAGAAAGAAGAATCGGATGAGAACATAGCCAAAGTGGATGCTCTGCGTTGTTCGGGTACTTTAATCCTTTGCATTAACTCGGGTCCTGGTAGAGGCTCTAGGAGGAGTTCTCGTCAGGCAGAAGTGGGCATCTTTGCATGACGGTAGTACACATGATCTCAGACGGCATCAAGGAGCAAAGCAACTGGTGTGGTTTGCCACATTGCTCATCCAAAGCTGCAATGAGGCAGTATCTGGCAGATACATGGTCAGTCTAAAGGACAGGCATCCAACCCGGTTTCTCGAACCAACATCTCTGAAGCTGTTGTGGTAAGCAGCTCATTCATAAGACTGGTGACGGTGTGGAAGGGCACAGGGACAGAGAATTGTTGGGGCAGTCTGAGAATTGCACAGAGCATATAGAAAGAATACTATGAAATGACCACAAGGCCTTCCAACCAGTACCAAGCATTGATATCCATCTACCACATATATAACAGCTATGCATTAGATTCTGTTCGTCATTCAAGTCGGCCAAGGGGAACTTCAGAGGCAATACTCAAAGTGATTATCAGAAGGGAGTCGTAATGTCTAGATTGCAGACAGTTCTGTTTGGGGCGACGACGAAAACCACCATCAATAGCCTCATGCAGCAAGCTGCTTTATATTACCTCCCTCCACAATAAAGGTAGGGGTACCCGACGGAGAACTCTGGGAAAATGACATGAATGAGAGAAGGGCTCCACAAGGGAAGCATCATGGGTGATAGGAAATAAGTTACTTACCTGTAACTATAGTTCTCCAGTATTGGAAGCTTGCATAGATTCACATGCTTGAATCATTCCCCGTCGTCATGATGGAAGTCCCCGGTACCTTAAAATAGTAGTAGTAATAGTAGTAGTATAGTAGTAGACTGATAGGTAAAGACTAAAAAAGGCCTAGGCCTCTTAGTTTATTAGCCTATCAGTCATTATTAAAAAAGAGACCAAACCTTGCTTATCTAATCAGCCTGAATCACCCTCTAGAACCCTCCAGAGAGAAGCTCAGTACCTCAGATTTTTTAGCACTAGCGCTAATGTTAATATGCTGAGACAGACAAAGGTGAGCTTCCCCAAGGGAGGAGGGCGGTTCGCATGTGAATCTATGAAAGCTTCCAATACTTGAGAACTAAAGTTACAGGTAAGTAACTTATTTCTTACTCCAGTACTGGAACTTTCATAGATTCACCTGCTTGAACCAGAATAGCAAGCAGTGGAGTAGCACATTTACCACAGCGTTGACCAGCTTAACAGGAATATACATCAATAAGACCTGCAAGTCAACACCAAACAATACGACCACTATAATCATATCAACAACAATTAAGGAAAAAATCCCTTTAAACGAAGTAAATGATCCACCCTACGTAAATATGATACAGCAAAAGAGGTAAGGGGGTAGACAGGGGTGGCTCACCTTAATGGAATAGATGCCGAAGTACTGCTTGATACACCGCCGTGTTGTTTAGGACTGCTGAATCCAAGCAGCAATGTCTAGTAAATGTGTGTCTATTCTTCCACGTTGCTGCACAGCAAATTTCTGGAAGTGACACTCCTGCAAATAAAGCTGTAGACGTTGAAACAGCCCTTGTGGAATGGGCTCTAGCTCTTACAGACAATGGTCGGCCTGCTTTGTGGTGGCAATATTGAATCGCACTTGAGATCCATCTAGAGATCCTCTGTTTGGAGAGCGGGAAACCTTTTCTTGGAGTGCTGTATGCAACAAATAGTTGCTATGTCTTGCGAAAAGCTTGTGTCTTTTGCAGATAAAAATTTAGGCAACACCTGACATCCACGAATGAAGAGCCTTTTTAGCAGTAGACGATGGATTAGGGAAGAAAGTCTTTAGTACCACAGGCTCATTAAGGTGGAAATCCGATGGAACTTTGGGTATGAACTTTGGATTTGTGCGGAGTATAACCTCATCAGTCTTGAATTGCAAAAAGGGTTCCTTTGTAACAAAAGCCTGAATCTCGCTAATCCGTCTGGCTGAGGTCAGGGCAAGAAGTAAAGCCAACTTCCATGACAGGAACTTGATCTCTGCTTTGTGAATTGGCTCGAAAGGAGATTTTATCAATTGTGAAAGAACAGTGTTCAACTGCAAGGCTGGAGGTGGAGGCCTTATAGGAGGAAAACACAAAACAGTCCTTTGAGGAACTCTTTTATCTAGAAGACCACAAAGGTGGAGAGTGCAGTGATCTTCTATAACGGGAAATAGCAGCTAGGTGAACCGTTATCGAGCTATGCGCCAAACCTGCTTTCGCTAACTGTAACAGGTAAGGTAAGACCTGCTCTGGAGAAGAGGACAGCGGATGTATACCTGCTTGATGGCACCTGATGCAGAAACGCTTCATTTTAGACGGTACGTTTTGTTGGTACTGTCTGCCCTTGCTCTGGCTATGATATCTCGACGTTTCCCGGAAATGTTCAAGTGTTGGAACTCATTGAATTCAGGAGCCATGCAGATAAGTGGAGGTTCCTGGGGTCCGGGTGAAGGATCTGCCCCAGGTTCATCATCAGAAGATTGGGAAACCCTGGAAATCAGAAGTGTGGAACCTGGCATAGAAGAAGCAGTTCTGTGTACCAGTGTTGACGTGGCCATGCTGGAGTGATGAGGATCAGTCTGCATGGCTCGGTCTTCATCTTACTCAGTACTCTTGGAAGAAGGGGAATGGGAGGGAAAGCGCAAGCAAAGATGCCGGACCATGCAATTGAAAAGGCATTCCCCCATGACCCCTGTTGGGGATGCCAACTTGATAGTACCGGCATTTGCGGTTCTGGAGAGTTGCGAATAAGTCCAATTCTGATGTGCCCAAACGTAGGAAGATGCTTTGCAGGGTTTGCTGGTGCAACTCCCACTCGTGGCACTATGTTGTGAGTCTGCGGAGTGTGTCCGTAATCGTGTTTTGTCATCCTGGAACATGTTCTGCTCGGAGGCAGATTCTGAGAATTATAGCCTATTCCCACAACTTCTGTGCTTCCATGGAAAGCTGGCAAGATCTTGTGCCTCCCTGTTTGTTTATATAATGCATTGTTGTGGCATTGTCCGTACGGAGGAGCACTGACGAGTGCTGTATCCTGGGAAGAAAAGCTTAGAGGGCTAGATGTACCGCTCTTAGTTCCAGTAGATTTATATGGGATGGACTTTGAGTCTGATGCCACTTGTCGCTCAATTGAAGCTCTTGGAGATGAGCTTCCCATCCCTCTAGTGACGCATCTGTGGTAATCACGAAGGATGCCGCTATGAGTCGGGTAGACGGCCCTGCTGACACATGGGTTTTGTCTTCCCAACACTCCGATGCCTTTAGCATGCGTGGAGTTATCTTGATGATGTAGTCGAAAAAGCCTTTGGACTGTGCCCACTGCTTGTCCAGTTCCTCCTGAGTGGGTCGCATTTTGAGGAGACAGAATGAGATCAGTGGTATGAACGATGATATCATTCCAAGAGAGACTTGTACTGTCGGACCGAAAGAGCCTTTTTTCTTCTGATAGATTTTGTGAGCATAAGAAGCTGGTGTTGCAGTTCCTCTGCGGGATAAGCTCTTAAGCACACCTAGTCTAACTTGGCCCCCAGGAAGACAATCGTTTGCGATGGGTTCTGCCTGGATTTTTGCAAATTGAGAGTGAGACCCAGCCGCCGGAAGAGAGCAGTGCAGTCCTTTGTAGACTCTCGCGCTGCTGATTTGGAAGGTGCCTTTATCAGCCAGTCGTCCAGATATGGGAAGACTTGATGTTGATGCTGTCTGAGAAATGCTGCGACCGGAGCAAGGCACTTCGTGAAAATTCTGGGCTCAGATTTGAGATTGAAGGGGAGAACCTTGAATTGGAAATGGCATCCGGCAACCAAAAACCTCAGGTACTTCCTGTGTCTTGGGTGAATGGGTATGTGAAAATAAGCGTCTTGGAGGTCTAATTAGGTCATGAAGTCGTACTGGTCTAGGAGCTTCAGAATCTCCTGCAACGTGATCATCCGAAATGATTTTTTTTTTTTTCAGGTAGACGTTGAGGCTTCTGAGGTCTAAAATTGGTCGCCTCTGCCTTAGCTTCTTTCTGATTAAGAAGAAACAGGAGTAGAAACCTTTGCCCCTGTGGGAGACTGGTACCTTCTCGATTGCTCCTTTTTGAAGCATGGCTTTGACCTCTTGTTGAAGAGTCTCGAGATGCTTTTGGTGGAAGGGTTGCCGGTGTTTTTTGGATAAACTCTAGTGTATGTCCGAATTGCACAAGGCGAAGAACCCACCGGTTTGTGGTTATGGTTTTCCATTGGCAAAGGTGGTTTGTAATATTGCCTGCAAGATACAAGGTTTTTGATGGGAGAGATTGAGGAGAATGTGGTGGAGGAGTTGGAGCAGAAGCCTGTACCATATCATTGTCGACAGCCAACCTCTTTACTTGCCCGTGTTGATTTTCCCCTGTTCGATCTAACAGAGGATGTCTGAGGAGGTTGTCTTTGTTGGAATTGGGAACGTAAGATTGATTATTCGAGGAGTATGCCAGGTATTCGTATTGCTGATACCCGCCCCCTATAAGAGGGCTGTCCTCTTCCTCTGGATCCTCGAAAAGGAGTTTTCCTGAGCTGCAGCGTCCCCAAAAGCTTGGCAGTGTCCGTGTCCGCCTTTATGGTTTTAAGGGCTTCCTCCACCTGACTTCCAAAGAGATCTTCTCAGGCATATGGAAGGTCTGAGATTTTATTCTGAACCTCTGGGCGGAATGAGGTGGCTTTGAGCCATCCTTGTCGTCTAAGAACTGCTGCCCCTGCCAACTGACAAACCTGTGATGGCGACGTCCATGGCAGAATCTATAATTTCATTGGATGCTCTTTCTCCCTCGTGGAGGATCTTCTTTGCCTCTTCCTTAGCATCCTCTGGTAGTTGGTCCAGGTATGGGCCTATGTTTGACCACATTTGGGGATCATAATGGCCCAAGATAACCAGAGAATTCGCCTCTCTCACATTGACATTGAAGAGAAACGTTTGCCAATGGAATCTAGGCATCTGCCATCCTTGTCAGGAGGAGCGAAAAGAGGTGCTACCAGATTTTTCGAGCTGCGCTGAGCAGCCTGCATGACCACGTAATCCGGTTTTGGGTGTCCTGTGAGACACGTTGGTGCATTACCCATAGACTGGAGAGAAGGCTCTGCTAGTAGTCCCTCGATTTAATAAACTTCGAACCGGGGGCAAATCTTTTGCCTATCTAGCCCCGCATCTTTGGAACTCGCTCCCCAATGTCTTACGCAAGTGCTCTAATCTTCTTAAATTCAGGAAACTATTGAAAACTGAATTTTTTAATAACTAAGCGTTCATCTATCCTCTATTTCCTCTGCTGTCAGCGTGGAGATACCACTTATGGGGTGATTCCAGCGCTCTACAAATCCTTCAGTAATTCATTCATTCTTGTATTTTTTGTAATCGATAATTGGTACAGCCCTGACAGACTTACAAAACGGTTCTTTGAAGTCGTAAAGGAAACAGTCCGACTGTTTCGAGGGCATTGGTAAAGCAAATCATTTTGCTGCACATTCCAAAAGATTATGAAACCCTCCTCTGTCCTCTGGTGGAGAATCTACTGGAGGAGGTGTTGGTGAAGCAAGCAAAGAAATCGAATACTTATCCCACTCCGTACGTGTCAGGAAGTTCTCCCTCTTCCCGCTCTTCATCCGAAGAGACTACTTCCTGGCGAGGAATGGACTGTGGAGTATTTGTTCCGGACAACCTTGTAGCAGTAGAGCATTGCACTTGTGTCCCCATTGGAGGTGGAGGTTCGGCCATAGGCTATTCAGGTGGGATTCGCCTGCGGTAATCTTCTAACATAAACTGAAGATCTGAGAGCAAGGCAGACGGCATTGTGACCATGTCCTGCTGATACGGTTGATGGCCCATCTCAGGTTGACCATAATATTCCTGTTCCTCCTCTTTGTCCTCGTCTTGGCACTTAATATGTAAGTCCGACAAACTACACGCATCCCCAAATGGGCCCTCACCTTCGGAATCTTCCTCTTCTAGAAGATGCGTCGGCAGAAGCGGAGTAATCTTACTAGGGGGAAGTATGTTCTGGGGTAATCTCCGAGTCTATCGGCACCGCAGTAACCTTAGGCGATGATGATTCTGCCCTCAACAATGATTTTGGTGGCGTAGTAGTCTTTGTCGACGAGGTGGTTGCCGTCGACGTCGATAGAGGTGGGCTCTTAGTCGACGACAGTGTCTCCATCGCCTCCAATTTCTCCGTCGACGACATTCTCGTCGACGGTAACTTCACCGTCGAGAGTCTCATTTTTAAAAACAACTACGAAATCTTCGTTGACGATGCCAAATGGATAGTCGACGAAATCGGGGCCAGAGTGTCCGACGATAGAGATGTCGTCGACGTTGAGAAGGCCATGGAGAAAGATGTCAGTCGACTTTCCTGAGGTACATCCCCTAGTCGTCGAGGGAGTTGACGAAACGTTCTTAGATGGCAGAGAGCTCGATGACGGCTCTGAAGAAGGCTTTTTAAAAGTAAATTTTAGCCCTGGAGGTGGAGTTTTGGGCTCTGATACAGTCTTTGAAGACTGATCCCTCCTATGAGACCCTTTTTTGCTCTCTGTGGAAACATCCGGATAGGATTTTTTGGCACATTTAGTATGTGGTTCTTTATCTAAGTGCGAAACATCCCTTTCCCTTTTGAGGGAAATCCTTGAGGAGGTAGGCTGCTCACTCTCGGAGCCTGACACAGGATCAGATCTGGTTTTCATCTTCTGAAGACAAATGAGAAGCCGTCCTTCACGGTCTCAGAGTCTTGCTTGAGAAGGTGCGACAAACTTTGCAGTCTGACGCCTTATGGGCTGGATATAAGCAGTAAATGCACTCTTTATGAGGGTCTTCCATATATAGCCTCTTTTTTAAACAGGTAGCACACTCTCTGAAGAGAGCCTTTCTTGCCTTGTCTGACATGACTAAGTCAGAGCTGGTGGCAAAACAACAGATATAAAGAGTAGAATATATATCTGCTTGAAATGTAAATGAAATAAAGTCACTTTCCTAAAGGATGAAGTCCAGAAATCTTCTTTCGATGCTAGAAAGCTGAGCAAAGCTCAGAATGAGACTCCCTAGCACAACGTACGGTAAACAATCTGAGGTACTGAGCTGCTCTCTGGAGGGTTCTAAAGGGCGATTCAGGCTGATTGGATAAGGCAAAGTTTGGTCTCTTTTTTAATAAACACTATGATAGGTTAATAAACTAAGAGGCCTAGGCCTTTTTTAGTCTTAACCTATCAGTCTACTACTATACTACTACTATTTTAAGGTACCGGGGACTCCCATCATGACGACGGGGAATGATTCAAGCATGTGAATCTAAGAAAGTTCCAATACTGGAGTAATGAGAGGCTACCAATCTCACCAAGATGTAGGAGCAGGTGCCTCACTAAAGTTCTCAGTTAAGAATACACAGTGTGTGGAATAGCTATTTTGACTGTGTAGAGTTCTAGAAACCTATTTGGTATCTGTTTAAAATTTATATTTCATTTGTCATATCAGCTACCCAAGTGAGGTTAGACCTGGGTCTTTAGAACATGAAACTAATGCTTGACTCCTTAGTTATAAAATATTGTTATCGATTGAAGAGTGCCCTTGCAGACTCCCATTAAAATTGTCTTTCGACTGAACATCTGGCAGTAACATGTTTATTAAGGAATGGTCAGAATACATGAGTTCCATCAATGAACAACTGATTTGGTGGAATACAACGGGTCGGTGTAACGTTAAAGAGAGAAGCCCTTTCAAAATGATTATGAGGCATATGAAAATTTAAAAGAGCACCCTTTGTTCTTGAAACTGACACTACATTAATCCCACAATTCTAGTTAACAGACAGATCTAGAACAATAGTCAAACATAAGTTTACAAATGTTGTTTCTAATTGCTCCCAATAGCATATATCAGAGCCGCCTGGGTGTGTGATTGCAAACACAAATGTTGGCTCTGAAGGCAAACTGAAATCAATATCGCACCTAGTATATATTTACCCTACGGTTAAAGCAGTGAAGTCGGGTTTCCACAAGTATGGCGCATTTACAATTAAAGTAGTTGTAAAACTATACATGCCTGCCACTGTCTAGTGTCTTGTTGGCAGACTGATCAAATTGATTTATGTCTTATTAAATTTGAGGAGCACACAGACAGGGTTACCTATTATACTGGCACATAGATAACAAAGTGTATGTTATGTTGTGGTGTATTTTTAGTTGAATTTATTTTGATTGCAGGACTCTTATCCAATCTGAATTTATGTAGTTGGGCTCTTCAACAGTTTTGTTTCACTGTTTTCCATTAAGAACTGTGAATGCAAGATTTAGGTCATTTGCAGTGTTCCTGGAGGATTGGTGAGATGCTCGTTGTTCGGCAATATGCCAGACCATGCCCTGCCTTGCAGCTGCCGGACAGCATTCCTGCACAGGAGTGCAGGAGGAGCTAAGGAGTCGAGGAACAGGGCGAGCCTGCTGGCGGCCGACAGTACAGAGGCTTTCTCCCGCTGGTGGAAAAGTAGGATTCCTGGGTTCTCCAGGCCTGGGTAACACTCCACAAACTCCTTGCTGCAAGAGCGGGACTGGCTGAGGCCGAGGCTCTCGTGCTGTGATCAGCATCTGGTCTATCGCCGGCCCCACCCTCCTGTCCTCTGCTTGACTTCCGCTTCCTGGGCTCCCAACTGGGCATTGTCCCCTCCCTTCTGATCGGCCTGAACCTTGAAAGGGATCCTGCTTGTACACAGGTACATAAATTCCATTGGGGTGTATTGTGCAGCTGTTAGAGCAGGGAGCATGCTCAGGAGAGTCGGAGACTCAAAATACTTTGCTTGTCTGTTATTAATGCACCTGGAGGATTGGGCTACTAGAGAAAATCTAATTCCACTGAATCAAATCGGGATTTAGAGCCATGTCAAGCACCACGGACAAATTGGTTGCACTCTTAATGTATGCCTGTTTTGTGGATTTTACAAAGGCTTTCGACCAGGTAAATAGAAATGATCTCTGAAGAAAGCTGGCTGGCAGAAATATCCTCCTCGAAGCTGTTACGGGCCATTCAATTATTATAATCCAATACATGGGCAAAAGTCAAACTTTGCCTGAACCAAGGGCTGTGCTAAAAAATATCAACTAAGAGGGGCTTGAAGCAAGGATGAGTCCTTGCCCCAACGCTTTTTAATCTTTTCATTTCAGATTTAATCACACACCTGGACGCTGCCAAAGCCCACTCGCCGAGCCTGGGTCAATGCCTGGTCATTTCAATATGTGGACGATGAAGCCCTCATGAATCTGAATGGAATAGGATTGCAGGGGTTATTAAACAATCTACATACCTACTGAATTGAAAATTAAATGTCTTTCAATCTCATAAAAACACAGGTTGTGGCTGTTGGAAGTAAAATTAACAAGAAAGAAAAGCTGGTCTCTGGGCAGAAACCCTGGTCATAGAAGCACAAATTATAAATACCTTGCCGTCTGGCCGCAAGATCGTTTGGCTCATCGTCGGCACCTAAACTCAATAAAGCAGAGGATCGCTTCTTTGATTGCAGCGTTCCAGTCCCTGAAATGCAAACTGTATAGCCCAACTCTGCCCCCACTTCTAACAGTCATAAAGGCCAAGCTCATTCCAACCATCGGTTTCGGAATAGAAGCTTTCCCTGGAAAGTTCGGCCCTTTTTTAATGCTGCACAAAGCAAGGTTTTATTTTACCTCCCACAAAATGCATATCCGTCTCAGATCCGATTGGAATTTGGCCTAATCAATCAAGAGCTAGAACATAAAGGTTCAATACTCAAGTATATGTCTTTATTGAGGAAGGCAGGCCAGGTAAAGCTGCGATCTCATATATGGAAAGAAACACAAATAGGCCTCCTGACAAAACGAAATAGCTGGGGGCTGGCCTTTGAGTCTGCACGAAAGGACCTAAATGCAGCACGGATGTTGGAACAGGCCCTACCCCACAAGTCCTTTAAAACAGCTTTGAATAAATAAATAAAGAGGATTTCATGGAGCAGAGATAAACAAACTTTCTGCAAAAGATGTGGTCTATTAACGCCTACAAACATCCCTTTCCGCAGAACTAATTAACAGTCTTACTTAAATGCCTCTATAAGACTAAGTTGTTCTACTTACGATTTGGGTTGTTCTCAACAACTGACTGCCTTTCAAAATGGCATCCGAGGCCTTTCATAACTAAGTGCAGAATTTGCCATCAACAAGAATAATCCCCGATTTAAATCTTATCGATATGCCCCGTTTTACTCACTGAATGTAAGACTTTGCTGTGAAACATCTTCAACCAACACAGTATCAGATCTTGCCACCATGCACTACTCTTTTGCATAAAAGCGACAGCATCTTTTAAAATATTTATGCTATAAGAAAATAGGTTGCCGATAGCTGGGGGGGGGGGTCAAAGGTCGCTTAGCTTTTAGTAAAATAAAAAACTGAGCCAGTAGTACCAGTTCACTATAGTTTTCAAATCTGCACTTTATAGCATGGTTTGCGCTTACAATTTTGCACTCTGTTTCGGAAACACTGCCGCTGGAGGCGCAGGCCTAAAATGGTAATCAAGCTGCTGAAGGACTCTACATGATTTTAGATTTCTTGTCGCCCTTCATGTCAAACATTTTTTCTCATAAGCTTAAGGCCAATGTCATTTCTATTTTATCTTATTAACAGTAATGAAATGTGATCATTGTGTAGATCTGTAAAAACAATTAATGATTTTAATTAATTGAAATAAACACACTTTGGACTATGTAGGTGTGAATAATTATATTTAAGTGTATACAGGACTTTTACATATCCTTTAACGTTTAGGCACCTGAGATTACCCGATTCAATATCAAGGTACATGTTTTTACTATTTTGTTTTGACAAATTCTAGGTGCTTTAATTGCATGTGCTTTAAGTAATCTTCAATACGTTTTACTGACTCAATGCTGTGAAGAGAGGACTAAAGCCTGCAATTCATTCCATTCAGGTGGCACAGCGGCCACAACAGGATTAGCTAATAAACTCTTTGGAAACTATTACCAAATGACTTAGTCTTCTAGACACAACGGTATCCCTCTGATGTTCTCACAGACATAAACCAGAGCTGCAAGGGCTTAGATGGTGGCTCTGTCGTATTTTCTGTAAACAGCCCCTGTAAAGCCCACAAAGAATCCTGCCCTGAGACATCAGCTGCTGGGATGCCAGATATGATGTATGCGGCTTCCCCCCTTGACGGGTGCCATACTCAAGGGGGTTCTTGCCTGTCCTCACCTGCTTTGTGCTGGCCGCTCTTGAATCGGGCCTGGACTTGGACAGCGGGTCGCAATGCTCGAGTTGGGCGGGGACGCGCCGTGGTGTCGCACAGCTGGCTGCATCGACCCTAAACCGCACGGAGGAAATCTGAGGCAGTATACTGGTGAGACGAGAGGGGCACACGAGTTTGGAGGCGCGTCCCCCTTCCCCCGACAAGATCAGTTGAAGGAGAGGGCCGCAGCGGCGAGACGTGACCCGGAGCCTCAGTCCCGTGTGATCACTGTGGCCAGAGTGTTGAATTCGGTCACTGGCTTACCTGGAGCGGTGGCAGCAGGAGAAGCCCTGCGCGACCGCAACTGCCAAGGGAAAACAACTATTGCAGCCCCGGAGGTGTTCCCTGAGACGACGGCAGCCCCCGCAGAGAGCTCCCCTCACCCCATGGGGGCACACCGCAATAGGAGCTGGCTGGCCTGGACATTTTCATTGACTGCTGCTGCACTAGTGATCTATGGCCGGCCACAAGGCTCTACATGGGGACCTCCACCTACCTGCACTGTCCCGCCAGAGTGAGCTGTTCTCTAATGTGTGGCAGAGGAGGCCCCAACAGAACAGACCTTTTATAAGGAGGATACAAGACTGAGTAATACAGGGGGGATAGATGCAAGGGCCCTGGGCAGTTGCCCATGCTCACACTGATATGCAGAGCAGTTGTCCGGTGGTGGGAGGCAGGACGGAAACTCCCCCCGCGCCTCTGAAGACCTCCTAAGACATAATAAGAGCCAGAAAAAAAACCTGCTCCTTGAGGCTCCCCTCCATGGACTGGTGCTGTTGCACAGAGCTCCGTGCTGCTGATTACAAGAGATGTGGGGGCAGCGCATTGACTTGGTGCCTGGACTCAGCCCAACCTGGTCTGGGTGGAGGTGGTCCAGGGGACCTCGCCCCTTGTGCTACCTGTTTACTTACGACTAAATGTCTTAGTCTGAGACGAGCAAGGCTGATGGATATGGTTTGCCCTAAGGCTGCAGAGCCTCCTCCTCAGAAGTCCATCATGGCAATGTTGGGGGTAGAACCGTCTGACGCAGACCCGATCAAGCAGCTGGAGACCACTCTGGAGAAGCACATCAACATGTTCGATAGAATCCTGCAGGCCATTCAGGACTCCAAGGTGGCAATGGATGCTCAACTGGAAGCTATACAGGTCGAGACTGGATTAATACGAGCGCATCACGCCCGCCTGGTGGAGTCCTCACTGGTCTCCCTCGTACCTTCAATGAAGGCCGTTCAAGAACAACTGAAAACTCTTCAAACTGAGATGCAGATACTGCAAACCAGGGCCAGGGATGCAGAAGGACACTCGTGTCATAATAATATCCGCCTCTTAGGTTTCCCGGAAAGGGACAAGCGTCCGAATACCGAGCTGTTCCTCGAAGACTGGCTTATGAATACGGTCCTGGCTAGTAAAGTACCGAAATTCTTCTCCATCGAGAAAGCGCACAGGGTCCCTGGTCGTCCACCAGCACCAGGGGCCCCACCACGCCCGATCATAGCTTGGTTACTTAATTTCCGGGACAGGGACCTACTCCTGCATTTATTCTAAGCTAAAGGCCCTTGGACATACAAAGGCAATAGCGCCATTACAGAATATCCAGACTAAACTACAGAGGTCCAGAGATGCCGCAGCACCTTTGCAGCAGTTAAGGCCCAACTGCGCACCTTGAATCTCCCATATGCTCTGTTGTTCCCGGCCCCCCTATGTGTGGTGGATGCTGATACCACACACTTCTTTACATCTCTGGAGGAGACTTGGCGATGGCTTTGCTCCAAGGGGGTGCCCGAGCTGCCGGAACCTCCTGAGGACTACCAGATGGGCTGGTCCAAAAAAAGACCAGACGATGATGCAGGCACCCCTGCAGGTTGCGGGCACGACCCACTGTGGAACAAGCTGCCTCAGAGCGGGCTCAGGCGTTGGCCGGGATCACTGCCCACACCACAAACAGATACCAGGCGCTTTCTCTAGACATCGACAAGGACTCGGAGCCGGGAAACCTTGGCTCAGGCAACTCCGGGCTGGGTATGCTGCAAACACCAGTGGGTTCCCCTAGGCGGGACCCCTGGATTCCAGAACTGCTGTAGTTGCGGAGTCACTGGTGCTTTAAGTAACAAGGGGGATGCTTTTGGCTGCCTGGTCGTGAACTTTTTGGGGCCCCAGAGGCACTACTGACTCCAGACATGAGGC
The DNA here is from genome assembly GCA_963921515.1 of Calotriton arnoldi. Lineage (NCBI taxonomy): Eukaryota > Metazoa > Chordata > Amphibia > Caudata > Salamandridae > Calotriton > Calotriton arnoldi. The sequence goes on along the minus strand of CAWUFW010000658.1, from coordinate 1,685,233 downwards.
ACTATTTCTGCTGGTTATATGGCTGGGCCCGGCATGGGAAGCGGAAGCTGTAGCTTGTAGATGAGGGACGCTGCCTGGCCTTCCCCTCCGACAGAGTTTCCCATATGGACATGTTCATATTGGACTGTTTGGGGTGTGGTGGCATGTCGCTAGAGGGTGTTCAGGCCAGGGATCGGGAGTTGTTTATCTTATTTGTTTCACTGTTCTCTTTTTCTCTTTTTCTTTACCCTTTGGCTGGTTGGGTGGGTGGCGGGATTGTTTTGGGGGGGAGGGTGGAGGGTGCCATTATTATCGCCAGGTTTGCTGTGTTCTGATTGTATAAAATGGCTGACACATTTAACGCCTTGACTTGGAATGTACAGGGCATGGCGACCCCTGCCAAGAGACACAGAATATATGCATTCCTTAGGCACCAACATGTCCACTTTGCATGTCTTCAAGAGAGACACAAGACTACGGGGGAACTTGAAAAAGTTGGTAGACGATGGAGCGGTCAGGTGTATGGTACAAGCTTTTTGGCATATGTCTGGGAGGTTTTGGTCTGGGTTGCCCTAGAGGTTCCCTTCGTGAAGCGCAGGCTCCTGATTGACAGGGAAGGCAGATATGTGGCAACGGAGAAGGTCCTAGATGGCCACCCATTTTTTGTAGTATCTATATATGCACCCAACACTTCGCAGGGTGAGTTTCTGGACTCCCTCTCCCCGAGTAAGCCTTGGACTGCTCGACTTCGTTACCCTGAGAGTAAAGTGCTTAACTGGTGTATACTTCAACTAAAAAAATATAACTGAAGAAACAAACTGTGACCCCCTAAACTCTGGCCAACTATCGTCCAATTTCAATGGTCCCATATCGTTCTAAAATTACAGAATCAGCTCAGCTTTAAACCTAATCCCAGAACTGATTCTGTTCTGCTTTTGCCCTTGATGGTCTTCACAGCTTTGACAGAGCTGAAACTGGGGTAACAGCCCTCCATGAACTCCCTGCAGCATTCAACAGTCTCCCAACCACACCTTCTGATACTTCTATGAGAGGCATGGATGAGAGACAGAAAACTAAATTGGCTGTCATATTTTACTTCTATGTTGCACCAAAGCAGTAGCTCATTCATCCTATCGATCTTCCTTCAGCCATGTACATTATGATTAGGGCTCCCGGTTTTATGTTTTTTTTTTTTTGCCATTTCCGTCTGTATTTTTCCATATTTATTTTTTGGGCATTTTTTCTGTATTTATCCACATTTATTTTTGCCACAAGCAAAATACGACGCTACAGCTAGTATTTTTCCACATTTATTTAAATTGAAAACACAGCGAAAATAAAATGCCTTTCTACACTTGAAGTTGAAGGCATTGAGTAAACTTAGTGCTGCACTACTTCTACAACATACAAGAAATGCATTGCATTTGTTAGTATCACAGTATTAATTGATACAATACATTAGCTGCAATTCCCAAAGTAAAAACGTCTGCATTTTTCATAGTAATTATTTTTTTTTTTTAAATGTTTCCTTACCAGTGCTTTCGTAGCCATAGTTCATTCAGGGCCCCTGTTCTCTTTTAAACTGCTTGTCATTGGATTAAAAATAAAATCAAACAGCCCTGAGCACACCGAGCAAGTACCAAAATCTACAGAGCTCCTAAACTGAATGTGCTCTCAACGTTGAACCCCCACTGATTTTTAATTGCTGGACGCCGAAAAACACCCTGGTAACAGGGAGGCTACCAAACCCCCCTCCCCGGGGATTGATGTACTTGATTTATGTCAGGCTATCAGTGAACATCATTGGCAAATTACACAAGGTCACAAGTTCCCCACAGTACTCTGACTGGGGAAAGCTCCTCTGCTACAATCTACTGGCGCCAAGTGAGTCACTCGCCTCAGACACTCACTTGCGGTGCACATGTTCTGTTAAAGGCAGACGGCCCATTGTCATTCTAAATGTCAATCATCTGAAGTCAGAATGACAATGGGCTGTCCACAGCCTGTGCGAGGTCGGGGAGGGGCTGTTGCATCCCGTGGAGTTCCATAGAGAAGTGCGAGCTGGCCCCAAGAACTTTAAATCCTGGGGCTTATCGTAGGGGAACAGCACAGTTTGCTGAAAAGCCCAGAATTACGGACAAAAGGCGATCGTAAAAGGAATGATGCTGCTGAAAACTGGAAACAAGTCAATGGAGGTGCATTAGTATGCATTAACAACGCTCCCCCGCCTACTCCCTTAAACAATTTAACTCAGACTGCGAGCAGCGACGGCGGCTTCTGCACTGCAGATCCGCGGCTCAGATGCCCTCCAAAGTCTGATCTTTATTTCTTCGAAACCCTTTCAGGCCAACTCTGTGATGCGATTCCCCTGCAGGAGGAGCTCTATTTTTCGATCAGCTCGCAAACCGAGACTAGAATGTAATAGAGAAGGAAATATCCTTAACGTGCGCCCAAGGTGTGCTTCCTCACTGATTAGCACATGCCAGAAGGCGACCTCATCCATGCACAGTTTTACTAGTATTTTGCAGTTTCTAAATATAAATACAGACAAAGGAAAAATAGTTTTCTGTCTGTATTTATATGTAAAAATCTGTTTAAACGGAAAACCGGGAGCCCTAATTATGATGTTCCACAGGGTTCAACACTGAGCCCTACCTGGATTTATTTCTATATAACGCAACTTGCAGCAAATCGCTCAACACCTACTCCGTTGTGACCGCTTTAAAAAAAATTGTCTCTCAGACATCCATTTCTACATGAAAAGTAGTAAACAGAGATTTAACACTAATATAACAGAGGCTATCTATATTGGGAAGTGGTGGCCTCCTTCCATGAATAGCTCCTTCCCTAGTCACCATGAAAATAATTTGTAAATTACATTTGACCAGTTACTTTCTTTTTGACCAAAAATGTCGAAATTGGCATCATCATGTTTCCTGCTCCTGAATATTTCAAGGAAGATACTTTCTTGTCTTCAGATGCATTTAAAGCATAGGCATGCCCACTTTGCATCCCTGCCAGGAGTTGAAAATGCTAGGTTCCAGAGCAGGTGGAGATGATCACTGTTTTATACCTCTATCTTTCTCTCCCTCTAGCTCTATAACATGGATTTCTGTATGGGTCTGTGCCAATGAATAAGAAGGGATCATTTGTTACAGTAGATGGACAATTAAATTGAGATTCTCTGTTGCTTATTAGTCTGTATGTCACAAATGTGTTCCCTGAGACTTTCTACATAACGTGGCCAGAAAGTAGTGCATGGACCACCATCAGCTGTGCTGAGTGGGGTTGGAGGATGTTACTTTAATTGCGCTGCAGATCTGGTGCTTAATGAACAAGTTACTTACCTTCGGTAGCACTCTTTCTGGTAGAGACTTTATCTAGTTGCAGATTCCTCTTTTTTTTTTGTAATATTCCCTGGACGTCGGACTGGATCCAGAAACTTTTTTCATACTACCTCTGCGTGCCGGAAAGTGGCGTCAGCCGCATCTGCACTGACACCGTTCCCCTCCAAAAGTGACATGCGAGGCCTATAAAGACGCCACTCCAGGACATTGATGTCCATTGCTTTTGAGACTGTCCGCGCCTCCAGAAGTGGAGCCCCAAAAGCAAATTGGTACACTAGTGTGCAGATTCCTTGACTTGGGATCTTATTAGTGGATAGAGTCCTGTCAGAGAACGGGGAGGAATGAAGGTAGCTAGACCGAGTCTCTACCAGATAGAGCGATACCGAAGGTAAGTAATTCTTCTGGTAGTGAATTCTAGCCACAGATTCTTCACCTTTTGAACAGATACCAAAGCACGCAGCAATGGGAGGTGGGCTGTGAATGGACTCAAATCAGAAAGTCTTGCAGGACCAAATGGGCAAATGGTGAGATATGGTGGATAAACAGTGCCTGGAGCTCCCACACACACCATGCAGAGGTGATGGAAATTAGGAACACTATTTTCAGGGTGAGGAGCTGTAGGAGACAACTGGGGCGCAGCTCAAAAGGCAAACACATTAAGTAGGTAAGGACAGGATTGAGATCCCACTGGGGCAACACAAAAGCAGAAGGGGGAAACTAATGCTGTAGCCCTTTTTAAAAACCTCATCAAACACAATGCTTTAAATAACGAAGTCAGATCAGGCATTCGGAAGAAGGCCAAAAGATAACCTTTAAAAGTGTCCAAAGTAAGGACTTGCCAGGTAGGGGATAGAACAAACAGCGAAAACGTCAGACCATTGGTCCTAGAGGAGATCAATTTGATAAGTACTACACCAAACCACATAGCTATCCCAGCAACAGGCATATACAGTCTTTGTTGAGCCACACCTGTCTGAACATCAATTAGCTCTAGGGAGAGATTGAAAGCATTCAGCTGGCACCGCTCAATTTCCATGCATGAAGGTGGAGATTGCAAAGGCCGGGATGGAAAACCTGGCCTCTCTGCTGACACAGCGGATCCTCCCAGAGAGGCAGCCTGATCGGAGGGCAGATGCTCAAGCCCAGGAGTTTTGGATACCACTCTCTCAGTGACAGGGCCAGAGTCACTAAGATGACTTATACCTGATCTAATTGAGAACTCGGGGCAGGAATGGTATCAGTGGAAAAGCATACAGGAGTCTCAAGTTCTACTCGAGGCAGAACGAGTCTCCGAACTAGAGGCACCTTGAAAACTCCAATGCACAGAAGTGCTGACATTGTGCTTTCTCGGCAGTGGCATATAGATTGAGCCAATGTTCTCCTCATTTGCAGAAGAGACCTAGCACGACCACGAGGTGCAGCTGCCATTCGTGATCTGCTAGCCGTTGATGGCAGGGCTCATCCAACCCGGAATTCAAGGATTGCACCAGGTGGTTCACCACCAGAAAAATTCTTTGGTGGTCCAGCCATTTCCAGAGACTCACGGCCTTCAGGTACCTTCAGGCAAAGGGTCCATGACCCCACCACCCTGTTTGTTGCATAACCACATAGCGGTGGTGTTGTCCATGAGCACCTGTATGGACGGAAGGAAGGATTACAATACCAAGCGGATGGCCCTCAGCTCCAAAAGGCTGATGTGTAGAGGGGACTCTGCCAGAGACCATAGGCCTCCGATTTCCACCTCTCCCAGATGGCCGCCCGAACCCAGAAGTGATATATCAGCCACCACTATCAGCTCTGGGTGAGGGAAGGGAGAGGGTATGCCGCTGACCCAATCGTAGTCCAGCAACCACTACTGTATGTCTTTTGCCGTCACCTCCAAGATCTGAACATGGCAGAAGAGGACCCCTTGATGCTGTGCCCACTGACACTTCAGATCCCGCTGAAGAGCCCACATATGCCACCTGGCATGCTCGACCAGCAGAATGCAGAAGGCCATCATTTCCAGCAGCCCTAGATTCGACCTCAATGAAGTCCAGGGCAGAGGCTGTAAGATCGCGATCATATCCTGAATGTCCTGGACCTTCCTTTCCAGAGGGAAAGGCACGAAACCGAACAGTGTCCAGAAAGTGGAGTGACTGAGAATGAGTCAAAGGGGCTTTTTTTTTTCACAACAGATTTTATTGTTGACAGACACAATAGGCCCAGGGAATCCCAGGACAATACATTGTATACGTAGCATGGCATTAGTACAGATGTCAACTTTTACACTATACATTCGTCGAGAAAATGAGGATGTACAAGACTGGATTAAACGTATATGAACATTATAAACAAAAAAACAGCAGTGTCGCAATGTCCATGTATACATTATCAACCAGAGACTCCAATCGTGATTTTGAGTATAAATACAGTTATTCACATTACGAGTACCCAACTTTTGATCTTTATGGCGAATCATCAGTACAAGTTGCCGGGGGGATAGGTTCAAGATACAGACCCCGATAATCGGCCCACCGCTTCCATATTTGCGGGTGTTTCTGGGGACACCCCCGTGCCTTAAAACTTGGAATTTCCAACAAGGGGGATTTTGGCATGTCCTTACTGAACCCCAAGGATTACAGGAGGTTTGCCGTAGTCTGGAGGGTGTTGACAACTTCATGGGTCAAGCTTGCCATCAACAGCCAATCGTCGAGGTAGGAGAAGACTGGCACCCGTAACCTCTGAATGTGTGCTGCCACCACAGTCATCACTTTGGTGAATACCCGAGGGGCCCTGGTGAGACCAAAAGGGAGCACAGCAAACTGAAAATGCTCCTGTCCCACCATGAACCACAGGTAGCACAGGTGGGCCAGCAAGACAGGGATGTGGAAACAGGCGTCACCATCCAGTCTCCAGGCTCGATGGCAGACAAGACCTGGGCAAGGGTGAGTATCTTGAATTTCTCCTCTGGAAAAATGCATTGAGAGGACGCAGATCTAAAATAGAAGATCACCATCCTTCTTGGCCACCAGAAAGTAGCTGGAATAACAACCACGTCCTGCTTCTGTCGCTGGCACGGGGAGGGGAAATTATGGTCAGTGGAAGGTACAGTGGGGACGAAAGGAAGAGTAAGGCATACCCACTGCAGACAATCTGAAAGACACCGGTCTGATGTGATTGCTTGCCAACCTGGATAGAATCAGAGAATTCTGTCTCCCACCAGCTGGCTACGACACTGTAAAGGTACACTAAAGAGATCTGGCACAAGGGGCTGTGTGGGGATGGTGGGTGGCGGAGGACTGAGCGTCATGCTAACCTTGGCTATAGGGGCGGTGGGAACATCAGAATCTCCCACTAAACTGCTGGGTTACCTGCAGGGGAGGGACAGGCTGGAGGTAAGGGATATCTTGGACAAAGCCACAAAAGGAATGTTGGATGGATAAGCTGGTGAGGCTGGGCAGAGAGGCCCAGAGAGCAAGCAGTAGCCCTACTCTCCTTGAAGAGTTCAAGGGCAGAGTCAGCCTTGTCCCCAAAGAAGCGAGTCCCTCCAAATGGCACGTCCATCAGGGAGGACTGGACATCCCCTGAGAACCCAGTTGATCACAGCCATGCATGGCAACCAATGGCAACGCTGGTGCCTATAGCTCACCCGGCAGAGTCGGTGGCGTTCAATCTACAATGTATTGTGAACTAGGCCACATCACAACCATCTTGAATCACCTGTGAAAGAACCAGGTGAAGGTCTTCTGGTACACCGAGAGGACTTGTACCACTGAGTCCCAGAGGGCATGAGTGTAACAGTCCAACAAACAGGAGCATTGATCGACAGCAGGGCCAAACTGGCCAATGAGAAAAGGCGGTTTCCGGAGGTTTCCGCTCACTTCGATTCCTTGCTTGGGGGAGTGGTAGGAAAATTGTTGGGATTGGTCAGGCTGATAGAAGCCTGCACCAATAGGCTTTTTGGAGAAGGGTGCTACAACAAAAAAGCTGGATTGTCTGGAGTAGGGAAATGGCGTCTGGAAATTTGACTGGATGGCCAGTACAAGGCTTAGCCCACACTCCAAAAAGCGTATCTGTCAGGGCCTCATTGAACGGGAGGAGGGGCTCAAAAGCAGTCTTGCCCATTCGTAAGACCTCAGTTAGCATGCACGTTTTCAACTCAAAGGTCACCTCAAGGACTTCAGCTACCCTATGCATAAACATAGCATAGGAGGTAGATTCTTCCATGGATGGGTAAGGAGGAGAGAATAGAGCTGTCTCCCGGGAAGTATCTAGTCCATTAGCCTCCTGCACGTAATCCTGCAGTTGTCCTCGATATAAGGCTGAGCAAACTAATCACATTCATCACAATTGTCAAAGTCAGTGCCGAAGAGAGAATGCATTGAATGTGGACTGCCAATTGAAAGGTCAAGAGCAGGGGCTGATGTGTCAATCGGATTTGGGCGCGATGTCGGTCAAAGTCAGACCGGAGTCGCTGTTTGAGAGGACGATCGGAACCGTCTCCTCAGGAGGAAGGCTCAGCATCAGAGTCGGCAGTGGCTTGCACCCTGTCCAAATAGGGACCCTTCCTTCTAGTCAGGGTAAGGGGATTGATTACACAGCTAAGATAACCCCTGCCACCCCCTTGGTAGCTTGGCATGAGCAGTCAGGCCTATCTCAGAGGCCATGTGTAAAGCATTTGTACATAAAACACACAGTAACACAGTGAAAACACCACAAATGGACACCACACCAGTTTAGACCAATCTTTATCTAAACCAGACAAGACCAAAAGATGAAAATCCAACATACACAGATCAAGATATCACTTTAAAAATGTTTAAAACAGTTCAGTCTATTTAGAACTATGGATGCGTCACTTTTAGCACAAAGTACCTGGGATGTGTCAAATTCACCAGCCGAAAACATGCGCAGGTGAGGCACCGGAAAGGAATAGCGATGCATTGGTTCCTTATACGCAGAGAAGGTGATGAGTGGGTCCTTGCTCCCAAGGGAGGTGATGCATCGGTTCCTTACTGCTATGCAGGGGAGTTGATGCGTCGGTTCCTTACTGTGAGAGGAGGCGATGCGTTGGTTTCTTACTGCACGGGGAGGTGATGCATTGTTTCTCCGGACACGCAGCCTCGGTTCCTTACTGAAACCCAGCGTCAATGTAGACTTGGCGCACAGGTGCGGTGAGTGAGAAAATCCATGAGGTGCAGGTCGATGCGGCAGCGAAACAGGCGCTGCGTCCATTTCCATAGCCGCAGACCAGTGATGTATTGTTTCGTCAGCCGCACAGCAGGACCTGCATCAAAGTCAAAGCAGGAGTCTCGGACTTCGGAGACTAGGTGCTCTGGACTCTGGTTGCGGAAGGTCTTCGTACCGCGAACAGGCACTGCATCTATTTTTTAGCCGCACTACGGCGATGTGCTGGTTTTTCAACTACATGGCAAGCGTGTGGCTCGAAAAACGGCACCGGAAGGGCGATTCGTGGATTTTCAAGTCGTGAATCAGCGGAACCACCTCCAATGGTCCAGAACTGGAATTGGCGCCACTTGGCAGATCAGAGCTCAGCAGTGGAGTTCAGAGATGCTGCAGATGAAGTCTTTGATGGCCCTGAGACTTCCAACAGGAGGCAAGCACACACAAGTCCTTGGGGAACCTTGGGAAAGCAGGATACAAAAAGCAAAGTCCAGTTCTTCCACTGTCCATAGACCGAAGCAGCAACTGCAGGCCAACCCAGCAATGCAACACACATCAAAGGGGCAGTACTCCCCCTGACAGCTCTTCAGCTTGTCTTCCTGGCAGGGTGCTCAGTCCAGAAGTATTCTGAAAGTCTGGGGTCACAGGTCCAATACTTAAACCCCTTTTGGCGTTTTAAGTAGGCATACTTCAAAGGATAGTCTTTGTAGTGCACAGATCCTACTCTGTCCTGACCTGCCCCCGGACACACTACAGGGGGGTGGAGAGAGCATTGTGAGAAGACAGGCATAGCCCTATTTAGGTGTGACAACTCCTCCCACCAATCTAGCTCAGGAAGGCCCATCAGCATCCTTTGGGTGAATGTCTAGAGTGAATGCACAAACAATCCAGCTGTCAGTCTAAACCACATGTTGATTCCAAAGGCAAGCAGAGGCACGGGATGGTAAAGCAAGAAAATGCCCACTTTCTAAGTATGGGGTGGGCTGTACCTCCTCTTCAGGTGCACACCGAATTGAATAGTGTTGACTTTGTTTGAATTTGCTGTATCTTTTGTTTAATTGAGTGCATGCCAACTGTTTATCCTTCACTTTCTAAAAGTGGCATTTTGAAACACACAATTCAAAAACCAACTTCACTAAAAGATGTATTTTTAGATTCTGAGCTCAGAGAGCCCAAACTCCAAATCTCCATCTCTTCCCAATTGCAAGTTACACTTGTAAGATGTTACAAGGCAGCTCCAATGATCACCTATGGGAGAGATAGTTCTTGGAATAGTGAAAAACGAAATTGGCAGCATTTCACTATTGGGACATGTAAAACACACCAGTGCATGTCCTACCTTTGTAATACATGGACCCTGCCCATGGGGCTACTTGGGTCTACATTAGGGGTGACTTACATGTAGTAAAAGGGAAGATGTGGGTACACTTGCCAGGTTTACATAGTAGTTTAAAGCTGCACTCACAGACACTGCAGTGGCAGGTCTGAGACACGGTTTCAGGGCCACTCATGTGGGTGGCACAATCAGTGCTGCAGGTCCACTAGTAGCATTTGATATACAGGCCCTGGACACCAACAGTGCACTTTACATGGGGCTTACCAGTAAATCAAATATGCCAATCATGGATAACCAATTACAATCACTTTTTACACAGGGAGCACATGCACTTTAGCACTGATCAGCAGTGGTAAAGTGCCCAGAGTTCTAAAACCAGCAAAAACGAAATGCAGCACAGTCAAAAACAGGAGTTCATAAGAAAAAAGACAGGGGAAAAACACGCCAAAGATACCAGGTCTAACAGCGGGACTGCATGGCACAAACTCATGGCGCAAGAGGTACTACGAAAAACATTTCCGGATCAAGTCTGATGCCTGGGTAATATTCAAAAGGGGAGGAATCCGAGGCAAGAAGTCTCTTTCAGAAATTCCATATACAAGGCTGGCCTCATGAGCAATCTCCAGGAATGCACTGGAATTAAGGGACAGGCTCACAAGAATGACAAATCATGGCTGTAAGAAGGAAAATGCTACTTACCCAGTATGAATCTGTTCTTGGCATGTAGAGCTGTAGAATCATATGCTTTGCATAGATCGCCATCTAGTGTTGGGTCCGGATGTTTGCACTTTGTTTTTCTTCGAAGAAGTCTTTCCAGTCAAGAGGAAGGGGACTCCTCCTTTCAATGATAGTGCGCATGGGCATCGACTTCATTGTTAGATTGTTTTCCCGCAGAGGGTGATAATGGAGTTAGTAAGAGTAATAAAAAAAGGAGATGTCCATGAATGCATGTACCTAAGTAAGATGGTTACTGCAACAGGTATAGGTACCCTGGGAGGCGGGCGGGCGCATATGATTCTACAGCTCTACATGCCAAGAACAGATGCATACTGGGTAAGTAGCATTTTCCATTCGAGGCATATGAGCTGTAGATCATATGCTTTGCATAGACTAAATAGCAGTCTCTCCCAAAGCGGTGGCTAACCTGTAGCTGTTGTAGTGGTTTGAAATAGTGTACGTAAAACTGCTTGGCCTACTCTAGCTTGCTGTGCTGCTAATACATCCACAGAATAGTGTTTTGTGAATGTGTGCAGTGTAGACCATGTTGCAGCTTTACAGATATCATCTATGGGTATATTCCCTAAGAATGCCATAGAAGCCCCCAGTTTACGTGTAGAGTGTGCTCTAGGGGGAACTGTTAATGTCCGTTTAGCTTTTGCATAGCATATTTGAATGCATTTGACTATCCACCTTGCAATACCCGATTTTGATATAGGGTTGCCTTTGTGCAGTGGAGCAAAAGCGGCAAAAAGCTGATTTGTGTTATGGAAAGGTTTTGTCCTTTCAATGTAATAGAGCAATGCTCTTTTCACATCTAAGGTGTGTAATGCACGTTCTGCTACTGAATCTGGTTGAGGGAAGAACACAGGTAGCTCAACAGATTGATTGATGTGAAAAGCAGAAATGACTTTATGAAGGAATTTAGGATTAGTCCGAAGAACCACTTTATTTTGGTGCATTTGTAAAAAGGGTTGTTCTATAGTCAATGCCTGAAGTTCACTCACTCTTCCGAGTGATGTGATGGCAACTAGGAAAGCAACTTTCCATGTAAGAAATTGTAGTTCACATCTGTGTAATGGTTCAAAGGGTGGACCCATTAGTCTGGTGAGAACAATGTTGAGATTCCACACTGGAACAGGTGGCTGTCTCGGGGGAATAACTCTGGAGTCCCTCCATAAACGCTTTAATGACAGGTACCCTAAAAAGAGATAGATGCTGTCTATTTTGGAGGTATGCAGCTATAGCAGCTAGATATAGACGTGTATGCCAAATTGGCACGTTGTAAATGTAACAAATAGCATATAATGTTTTGGACGGAAGCATCAAGCGGGTTGATGTTGTTATAACAGTAAATCACAAACCGCTTCCACTTTGCTGCATAGCAGGCTCTTGTGGTAGCTTCTTTGATAATATACATGCAGTCTGGCGGTAGATTAAGGTAGCCAAACTCTAGGACTTCAGGTGCCAGATCGCCAGATTGAGTTGACTGGGGGTCTGGGTGTCTTATGTCTCCATGGCTCTGTGTGAGGAGACTGGGTGTAAGACGTAGTTTTTGATGAGGAACTACCGAGAGTTCCAATAGGGTTGTGAACCATGGTGGACGTGCCCATGTGGGAGCAACTAGCATTAGTGTCAGGGACGCTTGTTTTAGTTTCCGAACCAGTAATGGAATGAGTGGGAGAGGCGGAAAAGCGTAAGCAAATATCCCTGACCAGTTCATCCATAGTGCATTGCCATTGGACAATGGGTGTGGATACCTGGACGCGAAGTTTGGGCATTTTGCGTTTGGGTGAGTGGCGAACAGATCTATGTCTGGGAAGCCCCACATTTGAAAGAATGGGAGGAGAACTTGAGGGTGTAGTTCCCATTCGTGGATTTGCTGTGTCTGACGACTTAGCAAATCTGCTATCTGGTTGTTTACTCCTGGGAGGTGTTCTGCTAGGAGATACATTTTGTAATGAATGGTCCACCTCCAGATGTTCTGGGCTAGGTGGGACAGTTGGAGGGAGTGTCCCCCCCCCCCCCCGTTTCTGAATGTAGTACATGGCTGTCATGTTGTCTGTACGAATTAGCACAGTCTTGCGTAGTAGCTGAGTTTGAAAAGCTTTCAAAGCCAGAAAAATCGCGAATAGCTCTAGATGATTGATATGAAGCTGTTTTTGTTGCAAGTCCCACATCCCTTGAATTGTGTGGGTTTGAAGATGTGCTCCCCAACCTGTCAGTGATGCGTCTGCTGTCAATACTATCTGTGGAACCGGATTGTTGAAGGGCCGCCCTCTTAAAAGGTTGTGTGTTCCCCCACTGCTGAGAGCGATGGGTGCTGCCGTCTACCAACACTAGATCTGATAATTGACCTTGAGCCTGGTTCCACTGACGTGCTAAGCATTCCTGTAGGGGACGCATCTGAAGTCTTGCTTAGGGAACTATGAAAATGCAAGATGCCATCATTCCCAGTAACTGCATGAACAGTCGGGCTGGTAAGGAGTGTTGAGTCTGGATATTCCTGATTCTGGCTGGTGTTGGGTATGCTAGAGCTTTCCGTGTGTCTATTGTAGCTCCTAGATAGTCTTGAACCATGGATGGTTGGAGATGGGATTTGGTCTGATTTACTGTGAAACCTAGCTGGTGTAGCAGTTGCAGTTTTTTGTGTGTGGCGTAGACATGTGTTGTGCGAGCTGGCTTTTATCAGCCAGTCGTCTAAGTATGGGAAGACGTGAACATGTTGCCTTCTCAGGTGGGCTGCGACTACTGCCAAGCATTTTGTGAAAACCCTGGGAGCGGTTGTTACTCCGAAGTGAAGGACTTTGAATTGATAATGTTGGCCTGCTACCACAAACCTGAGGTATTTGCGGTGCGCAGTGTGTATTGGAATATGAAAGTAAGCGTCCTTTAAATCTAGAGTGGATAGAAAGTCGCCTTGCTGAAGGAGAGGAAGCACTTGTTGGAGTGTTACCATATGAAAATGGTCTGACTGTATGTATAGGTGTAGTGCTCTGAGGTCCAATATAGGCCTTAGAGAGCCGTCCTTCTTGGGAATTAGGAAGTATAGGGAGTACACTCCTGTTCCTTGGTATTGTAAAGGGACTGGTTCTATTGCACCCTTTTGCAACAAAGAAAGAACCTCTTGCTTTAAAAGGATGAGATGTTCTTGTGACATGAGGTGTGATCTCGGAGGAATATTCGGGGAGTACTTGTAAGTTCAAGGCAATAACCAGATTGGATAATTTGTAGAACTCATTTGTCTGATGTAATCGTATTCCAAATGGGTAGAAATTGTGAAAGACGTCCCCCGACAGCAGTGGAATGATCGGGGGTATGGGAAATAAGTCACTGCTTGTTGTTTGCAGGGGAGGTGCGTGTTGAATTACATCTGCCTCTTCCCCTGCCGTCGTTTCCCCTATACCCTCTTGAAGAGGGCGACTGATTGTTGCCCTTGAGAGGGGAGGGAGTTTCTGTAGATACATTTTTTTTTTTTTTTAAACAAGTTTTATTGCATATTCTGGAACTTACACAGCCTTTTTGCCACAACCCGGGGGCCGGCGGCATATGTGTTTCAGTGCATTTTACACAGCTATATTGGCCAACAACCCAACGGGCAAGCAGCGCTATCGTCCGAATTTACTGTTCCTGTCAGCATGTGTTCTCTGCAATAAAGTCAGTAACACTTTCACATATTTACAATTTGAAACTAACCTTTCCCCCCCGAACCTCCATCCAAACAATACCACATACATTCTTAGGCAGTAGCTTCCAATGTACCATTCCGATCTGCACATTTATGCTACGATTAACCAGCTCATTGCGGTGTCATATACGTCAGGTACCTCAGGATCCTTGTTCCCGTTCTTCAACACTATTCCTCACAGCGGTAAATACTGCATGTCCCGCCCTACGAGTATTGTTCCAATTACAAGTCTCCTCCACCCGACCTCAGCCAACCCGTGAATGGCTCCCAGATGTCAGAGGGACGGGATCTACTGGGCATTAATTCCCAGAAATTGGAAAACTGATCTCTGCAATAAGTGACTGCTTTCATCCATCCTGCTACCGTGGGCGGCGCAGGTTTTTTCCAATGTATGGCTACCTGCCGTTTTGCCAGCAGTAGTAACATGGCCGTGAGCTTACGATTCTCCTTCGGGATGTCCTTTACGTATCCTAGCAGCGCCACCTTTGGCGTTTCTGGTATCACACCATGTATTATATGCCCTACGTGTTTAAGTATGTTGTTATAGGTCCACAGGCCCATGCGAGGTGAGCAAAGGTTGCGTCCTGCGCTCCACACCTCCAGTATCTCGCATCTAAATGTAGCCCCATGCGGTGTAGCTGCAGCGGCGTGCGGTAGAGTCTATGTAAAAAATTAAAGTGGATTAAACGTAGCCTGTAGTTTGGCGATAACTGTTCCATCTGAGAGCAGCAGAAATGCCATTGTTCTTCCGTTATGGTTAGGTCTGCCTCCCTATCCCAATCCTCTCTGGACGTTGAACTAGTAACTGGGTAATCTCTCTGTGTCATGCTATATATACGTGTGATTAATTTGCGGGGGATGAGTTATTTAAGACATTCTCCAGGGCTGATAGAGTGGGCGGTTCAGCAGGGAACCCGGCAAATCTGGCCTTGCATGCCGCTCTGAGCGGATAGTACAGCAGCATATCTGAGGCAGTAGGCTCCTGTGTGCCACACATGTGCCATAGTCAAGAATTCCCCGTTTGGGAAAAGATCGCCCCCTGTCTCTAGGTTGTGCGCTTTAGCTCTCAATTTAATGGCCTTATCCATTAAGGGCCCAATCAGCGGATTATCTCCTATGGGCATAGACGGTGCATACATTACTTCTTGGTGCGCTCTCTTAGCTATGCCCCTCCACGCCCATCTCATCGCCTCCACCGTATCTATTTCTTCATGGGGTCGTTTATATGGTGCATATACAGCCGTTTTCAGTGGTAAAGGTGTAACCTTATCTATTTCTATCGCCACATGGGGCTGAAATGGCGTGGGGTGATGCCAATAGTGCAGATATTGCGCCTGCGCGCTGTTGGCGTATAATTCAAAATCTGGAGCGCCTAGCCCTCCTTGCGAAATTGGTAGCGTCAGAACCCTCCATGAGACCCTAGGTTGTCTCCCTGCCCAGATCAATTCTAGCACGTTAGAGCGTAGTCGTTTAAAAAAATGCGCGTTTAGAGGCATGGGAATATTTACAAATAAATAAAGTAGTTTAGGCAGTATAACCATTTTTGTAATGGCTATTTGCCCCATCAGGGACAGCGGTAGCCTTTTCCACCTTTGCACCTTACTTTCAAGCCAGTCTATCAGTCGGCCATAATTCGCTAGCCATATTTCCTGCAGTGACCTGCTCATCCAAATACCTAAATATCTCGTTGCCTCATCCGCCCATTGAATCGGGAATTCCGTATCGAAGGGTATCGTATCATCAGTTAGCGGCATCAGCACCGATTTGGACCAGTTGATCTGGATCCCAGTTAGGCCCCCGTATCTTATCAATTCCCTCATCACTGTATCGAAATTATCATTAGGATTGGTCAGGTATAACGTCATGTCGTCCGCATACATAGATATTAAGAGACCCCTGGTCGTGAAGCCTATGCTCCTCTGCGCGTGATGTTGCCTAAGCTTGGCAGCCAACGGCTCCGTGGCAATGGCAAACAACAACGGCGACAGCGGGCAGCCCTGCCTTGTCCCTCTTGTGATAACAAAGGGATCAGATACCTGTCCATTAACTCTGACTCGTGCTGCCGGGTTTGTATATAATATTTGAATTTGCCTAATGAATATAGGGCTGAGGCCCATACGGGTCAGTAAAGTAAAGAGGAATTTCCATTCTAGCGAGTCAAACGCTTTTGTGGCGTCCAACAATGCCGCCACGGCTTGCACATGGGGGGCTAAGTAATGTAGTGTGCCAAAGAGCGTTCTCAGATTATGCGCAGTGGAGCACCCTGGTATAAAGCCTGATTGGTCTGGCAGCGCAATCTGGGGCAACATGGGTTGTAGTCTATTTGCTATTAATTTGGCATATATTTTGGCGTCCAAATTTATCAGTGACAATGGACGATACGAATCCGGATTAGTTGGGTCCTTGCCTGGTTTCAATATAGTTATGATTGTAGCCTTGCGAAGCGTCGAGGGGAGTCTACCAGTGTCCATCGCTTCGAGAAAAACCTGCAACAGTCTGGGAGCCACTATCTCGGCATATTCTTTGTAAAAGGCCGCCGTCAGGCCGTCTGCCCTTGGGCCTTGTCAGCCGGCATGCTATTTATTACTTGCCGTATATCTTCTGTCGTTATTGGCAGCTCCATATATTCCCTGATGCCGTCATGAAACCATGCCAGGGCCACGTCATCTAGATAATCGTCTATGTCAGCCTGGGTCGGGTCTGTGTGTGAGGTGTACAATTGCCCATAATACCGCGCCATTTCACGTAAAATATCTGGTGGTGCTCTCACCATGCCCCCGTCTTCCGAACGCAATTCAGTTATGTACTCTGACCCTCTGGGCGTGCGTAGCAGTCCCGCTAACGTTTTACCCGGTCTGTCACTTTCTCCATAACGTCTAGCTTGTGTATACTTAGAAAGATACTTTGTTTCCCTTTCTGCCTCCTCTTGAAATTCCGTCAGCTTGGTCCGTATCTGTGCTACAGTGTCAGGGGCTGGGTCTGCACGTTGTGAATCCTCTAGGTCCCCTATCTCCCGTTCTAATCTCTGTAAGGTATTGCGTATGTCCTTTAACACTCCAGATTTAAGCGACATGCAATGTCCCCTTATTACTACTTTAAATGCCTCCCACAAAGTCCCCGGTGAGTCTACCGTGCCCTCATTGAGCTCAAAGTATTCCACAGCCTTTTCCCTCAGCTCCTCGCGAAAGACCAAGTCTAACAAAGCGGTTGATGGAAACCTCCACGTGAAAGGCTGGGCATATGCAGGGGGGACAGTCAATCGCACCTGCGCTGGTGCGTGGTCTGAGAAGGTACGGGGTAGATGTGTGGCATCCAACAGCCAGGTATGCAGGTCCTTAGAGACCAGCCAGAAATCTAGTCGCGACCACGCGTTGCGGTGGTGCGTTACACATGTCCCCTCCTCGCTGTAGGGCGCAGTGATCTCCAGGAGTCGACCAACTGGAGGTCTTCTATTATGGTGTGCAACATTGCTGCCGCCTGTGGGTGATGCACCCGGGACGCTCCCTGTCTGTCAGCAGACGGCGAGAGTACCACATTAAAATCCCCCCACATGATCGCCATATGGCCTAAGGTCTGTAACTGCTGTCCAATGTGGTGAAAGAAGTCTGGGCTGTCGGTGTTCGGCCCATATGTGTTCACCAAAGCCACGGGAGTGTGACACAACGTCCCCTGCAGTATGATGTATCTACCGTCTGTCTTTTATCGTATGGTGTGTCTGCCAATGTAGCCCCCTACGGATCAATATCGCCACTCCCCTTGACTAATTTGAATAACCAGCTTCTATTATCTCTCCCCACCTTCTATGCCGGAGCACCCCTGCCAGTGTATCAGTTAAGTGCGTCTCCTGTAGGAAACAAATATCTACCTCATGTCTGATAAGATAAGAGTGGATTAGCCTCATCTTCCTGCGGTCATTAAGGCCTCTGACATTCCACGTAAGGCATCTTAGGTTAGTCAGACTAGGTGAACGAGTCATTAGTGATCAATAGCATGCCGGGTCCATGGTGACTCGCTGTCGGACAATCTACCGCTATACTGTGCTGGGCCTGCAAGGTGCCGAACAGTGACATATGGTTGCAGTGTTAAATACCCCTGAACTTGCAATGACTTGGCATCGCTCTTGCCCCTCAGTGCAGTGTTCGGTGCATCTGCTTGGATGGTGAAACAAACAACTCCCCCCCTCACCAACCCCCCAATCAGGTTGTGCAACCCCTACCCCCCTTACCCACAACAAAAAACATCCAACATATTGCATCTGACAAAAGGGAATCATCCCATGGGGTGCACGGATCCGCTGGCTTACAACCCTGCACTCTAGGCAGGGTGGCCGAGCAAATATCTCCCCGCCCAAAGAACAGGAATCACACAAAATATATCTACAGCATGTCTTTGCAAGGAAAGTCAACCGTTTACGCAAGCGTACAGTATGTTCCCCGTTGTATCGACATCATTATCCTTACCACTGAACTTTCGACCTTCAAGCAGCAGTTCTCCATACGTTCCACACCATCTTGGTTTAGTAGCCACTCATTGCACGCTCAATCATTGTCACTTAGTCTGGTGTCCGTTTGCTCTTCGCCTGACATCTTCCGCTTCCTCTGGTCCTTCGCTAGTTGTTTGGCATACGTTAATGCTGCTTTGGCGTCCGTAAAAAAGGTAGGCTTTTCAGGTCCTTGTAGTCGCAATTTAGCTGGGTATATCAGTGCGTATTTCATACCAATTTGTTGAAATATTTTCTTTGCTGGGATAAATTCCCTGCGAGCAGCTTGCACTTGTAACGTAAAGTCCGGGTACAATGCAATGTTGTTACCTTGATACTGGATATCGCCCTTTTCTCTGGCCAGTCGGAGTATTGTGTCACGGTCCCTGTAGTTGAGCACTCTTGCTATAACAGGTCTCGCCGGGGTCCCCGGTCTCGGCCTCGGGCCCAGCGATCTGTGCGCTCTTTCAATGAGGAACATCGTGGAGAGTTCCGGACCAAAGATATCTTTCATCATAGTTTCTATGTATTTTTCCATGTTCTGGATATTTGTCGTTTCCGCAATTCCTGTAATACGCACGTTATTTCTTCGCGACCTAGCTTCTAAATCTTCATTCTTCTGTCGTATCACCTCCAGCACTCTGTCCATGCCTTTTACTTTCTTTACCAGCTCGGTCTGCCTTTCCTCCGTTTCTGTAACTCTTGTTTCTAGCACCCCCATTCGCCCTTCCTGTTTTTCAACCCTTTGCGTGATCCTATCCATACGTTTTGCTAGGGTGTCTATCTTGGAGTCTATGCCCTGAAGACCGGTCTTCAGCTCCTTGAACATAGTGCATATGTCGTCTTCTGGTAGCTGCACGGGGCCTGCCTCCTCCGCAGGGTCTTGATGCCCCCCATCGGTCTCCACCTGTTTGGCAGTTTTCTTATCAAAGTTAATGCGGGGTTGCCTGGTATCCGGTTTGCCCATGTTTGTGTGTAGTGATCCGCGGCCCCAAGCTGAGAGCGTCTAGTGGGTATCCCCTCCGTTCGTGGCGTCAGAGAAGTGGCAACTACCATGCATCAATGTACTCCTGGGTAACACGCAACTCTGTCCGTTTTCCACCAGCCAGCTGCTCCACCGCTCACCCAGCCAGACGCTCTGCGTCAGTGGGCTCTGTCGTATCTCTTCCCTTAGTTTACAGGCCTTTACCTTCCTAAACGCCTCAATCCAAACGAGCGTCCGGAGTACAGCTGCGTGTTACACCGCTCACCTCTCTGCGCACCCCTCTGTCACCCGGTCTCAGGGCGGATTCGCTTCTGCTCTCTCCTGCACTCAGGGAATGACCTGTCCGTTCCCTTGCCCGCCGTCCTTTCTCCCAGCAATCAAAGTCCACCAGCCTATTTGCTCCTCCTCCACCGTGCAGCTAACTCCCCATCCTCGGCCAGTCTCCGCAGCGTGGGGTCGATGACTCAGTGCCACGTCACTACCGCTGCCCCCTCAATCAGCAGGCAGCCTCGTACAATATGCGCACCCCAATGGCATAAGCAGCGGCACTAGTAGATCCGCATCGCAGGGTCTTGTTTCCGCGTCTCACCCCACCGCGTACCGTGCCTCTTTAGCGGGGGGAGGGGAGGAGAGGGAAGATCAATGGCGCAACACCACGCCGCACTCACTATCTCGCCGTCTTTCCAGGGCTTGTAGTTCGCAAGATGGCGGCAGGCAGGTCTCCCGGACTAGAAAATGGCGGCCATCTCCGCTTCCCGCCGCACTACTTCTCCGGGAGGGCCCAATTAAACCATATGGAGCTCGGCGGTCCGGAGCCCCCGCATCCGGGGGGGGGGGGTCCTCTTGTGCGCGCCCGCTCCGGTCACCTCCTCAGCTTCTCTCCCCGCACGCAGCGCTCCACCTCCGGACCTCAGACAACGGCCCCCGGGCGCAGCGCTCAGCTCCTCTTCACCACGGTTGCCGCCTCGCACTCCGCATTAATTGTACCTCCTCAGCGGCAGTAGCGCTCACCCAGCCACATCCATAGGTGCACCACTCAGGGGCTCTGCCGCAGTCTTTTCCGGTGCGCCCGCTCTCCGTCTGCTGTGTTCACCGCGGTCAGCTCCGCCCAGCCGCCGCCACCAGAGCCCCTGGCTTCAGCAGGCTTCCAGGCCGCAGCTCAGCCTCGCACCCAGCGTACTCCCTATCTCGGTCAATTCGGGGTGAACGCCTTCGATTCTCCTCCGTGGGGCACACCAGCAGCTCCCACACCTTCCGCTTCACTGGATACCCGACTTCAGGCTCGGATGTCGGATAATTACCGGATTTTCTGTGCTCGGCCAGCGGAGCCGCGTTAGTTTGCGGCCATTTCGCTGCTCAGCGAAGCCACGCCCCTGTAGATACATTCTTGGAGCCGCCCCTATAGAATGAGCGACGAAAGGAACCCCTATTAGAAGGTGATTGTAGGGCTCCCATGGACTTAGCAACTTCGGTATCTTTTTTCATTTTTTCTAGTGATACATCGACAGCTGGGCCAAAGAGATGTTCTTTATCAAAAGGTTGGTTAAGAATAGAGGCTTGCACTTCAGGCTTGAACCCTGAAATCCTTAGCCAAGCATGTCTACGGAGTAGCACACTAGTGTTGATTGCCCGAGCTGCTGTATCTGCTTGATCCAACGCACACCTAATAGAGGTATTAGTGATTAATTTACCTTCTTGAATAAGATCACTGGCTTTATCTTTATGCTCATCAGGTAGAAATTCAATGAGCTTTTCGAGTTAGTCATAATGAGCTCTATCATACCTTGCCAACAATGCTTGGGCATTGGCAATGCGCCAGTTATTAGCTGCTTGTGAGGCTATCCTTTTTCCCGAAGCATCTAATAATTTGGACTCCTCATCAGGAGGGGGGGGCATCCCCGGTTGTTTGAGAGTTAGCTCTCTTACGAGCATTGGAAACGACTAGAGAGTCTAGGGGTAACTGGCCTTTAATATAAACAGGGTCATTAGGTGCAGCTTTGTATTTTTTCTCTACCCTGGGAGTGATGATTCTAGCTTTAACAGTGTCTTTAAAGATATCCTCAGTGTGTTTGAGCATTGCTTTTAACATTGACAATGTTTGTGTAGCCCTTTGAGATGAACTTAGTGTCTCTAACAAAAAATCCTCCTCTAAGGTTTCCTTATGAAGCTCTACTCCATGATATTGTGCGCCCTATTAAGGAGCTCAATGTACCCAATGTTGTCATCTGGGGGCGAAGGCCTCGATGGATATAGGTCAGGGTCATTATCTGGTTGAGGAGCATTATAATGATCCCATGGATCAGGATCTTGTGGTGCATATTGATCCATGTCCCCATCGTCATCCCCTGTGTCTTGTTGGTCAGGTGGTGTAGGGGAATGTGTAGGTGTAATCAGTAAATTTGGATTAGTGGGTGAAGAAGGTGGGATATATGGTGGAGAGGGGTTAGTGTCCACATTTTTCTTCTTCAAAGGAATGTGGTAGTCTTCTGGTAGGCCCATTTTCCTTTTCTCTGGAAGTTTGGTATGAATACGTCAAGTGTCTGGGTTAATAACGATCTCTTTCTGTGTCGGATCCGACGGTGGATTATCGGTCCGAGGCTCTTTAGTTGCAGTAGTTTCTTTTGATGCTGGTTTTGGCATCGAACGTTTCGGCTCCGATGAATTCGGTTCCGTACGTTTCGGCTCCGAAGGTTTTGGCTCCGAAGATTTCGGTTTATGCAATGGTGGCACAGAAACCAGAAGGTGTTTTGTTTTCGACGCCGAAAGTTTCGGGTCGGCACCGGCATGGGGACGAGTAGAGCCCGAGCCAGAAGGCTGTTGTTTATGTTTCGGCGCCGAGCCCGAAGGCGGGGCACTCGAACTTTTTTCTCGGTGCCGACCTTGACCCGAAGGCAGAGGAGGGACCGGAGCCTTTTAATGAGGGAGATGGTAGGGGAAGGAAGTCTCTTTACTCACGATCCGTTGTCCCGGTGTGAGATCTTCAGCATCGGAGTCGGCTTCGGACACGGAGATGTGTTCCTCTTCCATTTCGGCTTCCTGCGCTTGCATTTCTTCTTGTTCGGACTCGTCTCCGAGGAGGTCCAACGCAGAGCCGCTGTGTTGGTACATTTCGTGACGTCGAACCAGACGATCACGGAGGGTTTTCTTCGACCGGAACGACCTACACGCTTCGCAGTCCTTCTCGTCGTGTTCCGGGGATAGGCAAAGGTTGCACACCTCGTGCAAGTCGGTGCGCGGAAACTTAGCACGACACCTGGGGCATAACTTGAACGGAGTCCGTTCCATCAGCTGCTACCAATCCCGGCACGGGTAGGCCCAACGGCCTTCCACGAGTGTTCCGATCGAAGGTTTGAGAGCAAACGATACGCGGAGAATGGGAACGCGATCGATAAACAATACCGTCGAGGGTACTGGATTGCACGTCGAAGGGGGCCCGAAGACACGGTGCCGAACTGGAGCGCAACAATTCACATCCAAACCTGGTGGCGGAAAAAAACAATCCAACAATGGAGTCGATGCCCATGCGCACTATCACCAAAAGGAGGAGTCACCTACCTCGAGACTGGAAAGACTTCTTCGAAGAAAAACAAAGTGCAAACATCCGGACCCAACACTAGATGGCGATCCATGCAAAGCAGATGACCTACAGCTCATATGCCTCGAACATAGGGTTATTGGTTGAGGGGGTGTAAATCCCTCTCAAGCAACAACCACAATCGTGGTCAGGGTGAACCACAAAAGTCAGTAAAGTAACCTGTGCTTAACTCTCTGGTACCTTGGCACAAAAGCAGTCAGGCTAAAATTATTTATGCAACCCACAAACAGTAATAAAATGAAAACACAACACAGGAAAAATCCCACACCAATTGAGAAAAAATATACGACATTTTAATCAATAAAATTATACCAGAATGACAAAATTCAAATCAGTAGAACCAGAGATGTATAATTTAAAAGTTTCAGGAAAGTATAGAGCCTAAAAGCACAAAGCACTACTCACGGTCATCTGGTCGTGCTAGACTGGAGCGGGGGATGGGGGGGGGGGGGAGTCACAAGTTCAGGCCAGCTGCAATGGAGCACTGTAGGAAACTGCCCCTTTTTGCATGATTACTCCCCACTTTTTGACTGACATCTGATGCAACTTGACTTGAAGTCCCCAAGGTCCCTGCCAATCAGGTTCCCAGGGCCTGTGTTCTTTCACAAAGATGTACCTTTGTACCAACAATTGGCACAACTCTGGCCACAGGTAAGTCTCTTATAAAAATGTACCATGGGTACCAAGGGCACTGACCAGGGAAGGCCTCTAATGGCTGCAGCACCTATTGTGCCACCCTTAGAGGCCCTGCACCATCACACCCACACTATGCCTTTGCAGACACTGTGTTTTGGTGCAGAGAAAAGACAAGAGTCGACATAACACACATGTGTGTGTGCCATGCCTGCAACCCACTGCCTGTGGCCTAGGTAAGTCACCCCTCTAGGCAGGTGCACTAGCCCCAGTTGAGGACACAGTTGCATGAACACTGTGCCCCTACAGTATCTAGGTCCATTCTTAGACATTGTAAGTGCAGAAAAGCCATAAACAGTATATGGTCTGGAAATTGGTCATTACAAACTCCACATCTCCATAATGGCTTTACTGAAACCTGGGAAGTTTGATAGCAAATTTCTCAAGACATTAAACCCACACTGATGCCAGTGTGGAATTTAATGTAAAATGCACTTAGAGGGCATCTTAGAGATGCCCCCTTGAAAAACGACCAGCCCTGGTGTGGTTCCTGAATGTCTACCAGCTGTTTGCCTCCACCAAACAGGTTTCTGGACCCCTGGGTAGAGGGCCTCCGCTCTCTGGATCCAGAAACAAAGCCCATCATGGGCAGAAGTGTCATGCCTCCTTCCCTAGGATGGGCTGGTTCCACGAAGGGGAAGCTTCAAAGGCCTGCCGCTTTTTTAAGCGGTCCCTGCCTTTTGCTGCCCCCAGCAACTGGCTCCCAGCGGTTCTGGCCCCCACTTTGGGCAGGAGAATCAGTGGGAAAACAGAGATACGAGGAGAGGTGTGCCCACCTTTGGCAACACCATCCCTCAGGTGGGGAAGACGAGGTGAAGCACACATCTCAGTTCCCTCCATATTGAAGATGAGGGGACCCAGCCAATTAGGGAGAGGCTCATGCCTCCCTCCCACAGGAGGGTGGCATATTAGGAGGTGTACCCACCCCAAGGAAGGGACCCATTGGTCCCGACCTGCCCACCCCTGTAAATGCCCCTATATTTAGTATTTAGGGGCAACCACGAACCTTGCCTCCTCAGATTCGAGGAAGAAGGACTGAAGAGCAGTGCTGACCCAGGAAGAAGAGGACACCTACTGCTTTGGCCCCAGCCCTACCGGCCTGTCGCAACTCCGACGTGCCTACAGCAGAAACCCCGAAGTGTCCAGCAGCCCCCCAGAACCCGGAGGACCTGCCCTGGACCCATTTTAAAAACTGTCTCCTGTGAGTACCGGATTTGATCAACAAAGACTCCAGCAAGAACCCGGACCCAGGCGGCTCCGCGGTTCTGCACCACTCTGCACCCGATGCCCACGGCCTGAGTTCGAGTGGCCCAACACCACGAGGTGGTCTCCCCATCGATCCTGACCTGGGAACTGGTGATCCCCGACCTACCTCAAGCTTCAAGCAGATGCCTGCAGCCTCAACCTGAAGGGTCCCCCCAAACGGAGCTGGTAAGAAGACCAGAGGCCAAAAGACACCCCTGCACCTGATGCCTCACGGCCTTGGGTGGCCCAACCGACAGTGTCCAGGCTTCCCTTAAGAACCCAACTTACCTCTCATGCCAGTGGTTGCCTTCAGGAAGCCTCCGTGTCCGAGCCTGCAGCCCTTTTCTTCGAACCAGAGATATCCATTGAAAACCACAGGGTACCCGACGTCTTCTTGGCGCGCTGCATCCGGCAGCCTCTGTAACCCTGGTGGTGCAGCTCCTGTGCTGATTGTTGGCCCCTGCAGTGCTGATCTTAAATCCAGGAGCTTTGCTCCCACACCAGAGTAGCCTGCTCGTAAGCAGCCCCTGACAGAAGGCCTCCTTAGCTCCATTGGCCAACATTGGGCCCCTGCACTCTGCACCCAACCACCCCGGTGCCGCTTGTAGTGCAGTTTGAGCGCTTACCAGAGCCTTGGGTCTAACTCCCAAAAACAATTCTTGCAGGTTGTTTAATTACCTGCAAACCGATAACCTTCTTTTTCCCATAGGAACCAATGTTGCGATTTTTGTTCATAAAAATGTTGTGTCGAGTTGAACTTTTGCATTGAAAACAAAGTAACTTTGCTTTAAACTCAAAAGTGTGGTACTTACCTATCAGTGGTAAACTCAAGTGTGTGATATCTAGGCAAATCACCTTCAATACTCAAAGTGACTGAAAAGTAATCCAAAAGTAATAAAAAGTAATTTCTATGTACTCCAAACTGTTCTAAAAGGAAATACAAACCTGTAACGATTGCAATTTCATCCACAACTGCATTTCCTTGTAACGTTTTGCACTTGAAACCATATTCTACTTACCTGTACCAAGCCCTGCTTGGTTCTAGAAATAAAACATAAGTATATCTCTTTTATACTTAGCTGATTGGTTTAGATTCTGTCTCTGAGTGTGTGTAATCAGTCCTTGACTGAGTGAATACAATAAATGCTAAACACACCCTCCTGATAAGCCTACCTGCTTGACCACACTACCATAAAGAGAGCCGTTAGTGATCATCTAATTTAGCTTCTGCGATACCGCTGGAGATCCCCTGGACTCTGTGCACACTATACCTTACTTTGGTATAGTATATACAGGAGTGAATAACAACAAGCTCACTTCAAGTGTGCATCAGAAACCGACAGATAAGAACTCATTACTGCACTATCAATCATTTCACCCTAGGGCACTTAGGGATAACCTCCCGGTGGGGCAATTTCTTCGATATCGGAGGAATTGCTCCTCCACATGTGATTATCTGCAAAAGTCTGAAAGTCTCACTGAAAGACTGGTGCAACGTGCATATCCTAGGAGGATTGTCAATAGAGCCCGTAAGAGGGCGCACAACACTCCACGGGAGGCTCTACTTGAAAGGAACACAAAAGAATCCCATGACTGTTTGCCAGTTGTACTGACTTTTGATCCCCTGTCCACTAAGATCCGCCAGGCGATAAGAAAGCACTGGTCTTTGTTATCTACCAATGATTATCAAATGCCGCAACCAAGGTTCGCCTTTAAGCGTGCCCAGAATTTGAAGGATAGGCTTGTCCATACGAGGCCTGTGCAGCGAACGGTAAATACATCTATTCCATCTGTGCACTACCCGTGTGGGGTGTGCTCAGTATGTGAGTTAACAGCTGGAACCCCTGAGGGCCGAGGAGTAGAAGGAGGCCTGGCAAGACAAGGGGATACCATAAGCAAGAAACAACATCTAGCTAGATAGCGGGGGCACTGGATGAGCATCCTGCAAGGTCCGTGCTGACAGAGAGACCCTCTCAACACAAAGAGGCACAGTGGGAGTGAGAGAGCCTGCCGACTGCGGGCCTGGTGGGACTTTGAATACCCGCAAAGCCGGCGAGGAGGAATCTGAGGAATACTCTATGCTTCCCAAAAAAAAGCAGAGCAACTGAGTCTCTTTGTACTTCAACCCCACGACCGCCAAGGACCTACCAGTACCCGCAGGAGGGGGGAACACCATGGCGCTATCTAAAGAAGACCTGCTTACCTCCTTAAGAGAATTTAAACAAGAACTACGGGAGGAACTAAAAGCCGACATGGTGCAGTCTCTGGATTTGCTAAGGGCCGGTCTTGGTGGCAGACTTTCCACACTCCAATAAGACGTAGACTCAGTGGGCACCAGGGTGATGGACATAGAAAACAAAACCGAGACTCTTGAACGACGACTCGTCCTCTCCCTGAGTGAATTTACTATTTGCATAGTTACAACTCTAACCACTAGTATACGCAGTAGTTCTTTGTACTTAATATCACTATTTTGTGATTCTGAGCTCTCCCGTTTGCATCTCTCTCCTAAGTGACTCTACAATGTATACATTTCCTTTTCTGCTATCTGTTTCTCTTCTTTGTGGGACTCTTCAACTCGCTGTCTCCCTCCCTCTGTCGCCCCTGACCCTTGCCTTTCGCGGATCCTGTCTTTTTCTAGATCGCTAATTTACCCTGGTATTGAATGTGTTATCTTTTTGTATTAATGTGATTTTTCTTTTGCCGTCTGTTCCCCCTCTGTTGACATGCCAGTTCCGACCCGCCTCCTAGCCCCCTGTCCCTTGTTGCCCTTTTACTAAGCACTCCTTCTCCTCTTGTTGGGGAAAGATCCAATATTCATACTCTGGAGTCTCAGGGACCCCCTCTGAGAGAGTCCACAGTGTCAAGGGAGCCACGCACAGTTGAGATTTGGTATGGTGCCCCTTACCAAAGCACTCCCTCTCCCCTTGTTGGGGAAGGATCCAGTAGGTAGGCCTTGGAGTCTCAGAGACCCCTCTGAGAGAGTCAACTGCGTAAAGGGAGCCTCACGCAGCGGAGATGTGGGAATGATACCACTTCCCCTGGGAGCACAGCTTACCAGACCTTGGACGCGGCTTTTACTCGTCTACCGGTTTGTACCCCCTTCACCCTCCCCCTCCTCTTTCATGCTCTGTCTCACCCTCCCCCACCGCTTTCCCTCTTTCATTCTTTGTCTTCCTCCTCTGCTCCTAGCCCCTCTCCCCTGAATCTCTCCCCCTATCTGCTACGCCGCTTAGCCCCCTGTCCCCTTTGACTAAGCACTCCTTCTCCCCTTGTTGGAGAAAGATCCAATATTTATACTCTGGAGTCTCAGTGTTTCCCCTGAGAGAGTCCACTGCGCTAAGGGAGCCACTCACAATTGAGGTTTGGTATGACGCCCCGTGCCAAAGCACTCCCTCTCCCCTTTTTGGGGAAGGATCCAGTAGGTAGACCTTGGAGTCTCAGAGACCCCTCTGAGAGAGTCCACTGCTTAATAGGGAGCCTCTCGCAACGGAGATGGGGGAATGATGCCACTTCCCCTGGGATCACAGTTTACTGGACTTTGGACGCAGCTATTACGCGTTTACCGGTTTGTGCCCCCGTCACCCTCCCCCTCTTCTTTCTTAATGTGTCTTTCACCCTCCCCCTCCTCTTTCCCCCTTCATTCTATGTCTACTCCCCCTGCTCCTACCCCCTCTCCCCTTGTATCTCTCCCCTTGCCTGCTTTTTCCCTTACGTATATGTCCTTATTTTGTCTCAACCTAACATGTAATTATGTAGCTATGCACTAATAACTGTGTAACCTTTGTAACGATGTAACCTGCAACTATGTTCTGATTCTCATGTAAAGTGCTCTGATACCTCCGGGTCTAGCCAGCGCTATATAAATCCTTTCAAATGTTGACTACTAGTCACCTATGCTACCCATATACTACTATCTACCTCTTTTGTACTGAATGGCGAATACCGAATGTATGTATACTACCTCAACCATCTAATGTTTAATAACTGTATATTGTAAAGCGCTCTGATACCCGCGTGGGTCATGTTCGCGCTATATAAAACTTTATAAATAAAAAATAAAAAAATAAAATAAACTATGAGTGTGCGGTTGCAGAACGGAAGAACGTGGTACCTTAATAGGTTCAGCAACTGCAACTCTATGAATGTTATCTACAGATTAACATGCCAATGTGGGCTGCACTATATCGGCCTCACAACCCGAAAAATTAAAGTCAGGGTGCAAGAGCATCTCAGTACTATTAAAACTGGAAAATTGACCATTAGATTGGTTCAACACTACCGAGAAAAACAACATAACCACAGAGCAGTGAAATGGGTGGTTTTAGAGAAGGTATTGGGTGATTCCAACAATATGGAGAAAATACTTGCCATGAAGGAGGCTCGTTGGATTTATTCTGAGAAAGCGGATCAAATTGGCCTTAAAGACCAAATTGAGTGGAATAAGATCAGTAGACACTAATTGGAATCATGTAGAGCGGTGCTCCTTTGTGTTCAATAATGTTATGTCCGCTAAAGCCCCACTCCCTTCTCTAATGTGTATACATTCGTTGGGTCCAATGAAGACGCTAGACATTTAGTCTGATTACAACTTTTAAATGCTCTGCTTATGGTCTTCTACTGACATATTGCTGCATGGTCAACTGAACAGCATTTAATGTGGGCAGTTAATATAACCACTGTTGTGTTTTCCCTGTGTTTTTGAAAAGAGAACAACAATGTGAAAAAGAATAAGAACTATAATCGGGCCCTTACTAGCTATCCTGGCGTGTCTAAATTTTAGATGATTCGCGGCATATCTAATAGCAGGTTATATTGTAGTTACAATATACCTGCATATGCGTTCAAACTGGCAGTTTAAGATGGCCGCGTCTTTGGTTATGCGCTGCCTGATGCTCCTTTGGGAGTCTTTAACGGTGATCATGTGACCGCCGTAGTGACGTGATGCAAAAGGAGAAGGGTCGCGCTCCGTTTTAAATGGAGTTAGCACTCAGCTTGGTGAAACGCTGGGACGATTGACCGTGCGTAGTTGCATTCCAAACGGTGAGAGTATGCTGGGTGATGTGTTGTTAATGATTGGGTTTTGATCGAATTGGATTGAACACGAACAGTGAAGTAGCCCGATGGTACTTGTAAGTGCGTAAGCTGTACTGTGGACGAATTCACTAATTAGTGATGGTGGCGTTTTGATGACGAGCGGGTATGGATTTACTTTGCAGTTTGACGAAAAAGAGATGGATCAGATTGAGTCAATATTCAGGAATAGAAAAGGGGAAAGGAGGAATATTGTTCTCAGTGCTGGGGCCAGCAGGCCTGATGTAGTTTTTAAAGGTTCAGGGACAGGCAAACATGTTTTGCACGAATAGAACTAAAATTATATATAGATATGCGTAAAGTTTTTGTGTTGTGTCTGTTTCCACGGGTGAAGTTGTGAGCAACAGAGGTGCTGTGAAAAGGGGAGAAAATTATAAATAATATACACCCCTGCAACTAAGTGAGAGCTGGTATGTGGGCCCATGGTTCTCACTAGGTAAATATTTACCGTAACCACAGGACATGTGGCTACTAATGTAGTGCTGTCCATATTTGCAAGATTACCTGTACTGAATTAACAGAAAGAAATGGGTAGTGTTTCTCTTGATTTACCAGTCGCTGTTTTGTCTTTTTCTTTTTATGTTTGTCAGTCACTCTTTTTGATGTACAAAGGTCCAGGGAGGTGATTGCTGACCTCGGTTGCCCTGATGAATGTGCCACTACTTTTGAAAAGGCAATGAAACATGTTGGCCATCCTCTAAGTGGTTAACAACATGCTGTGTTTTTAATATTGGGCCAACTCACTCTGTGGAATAAAAAGTTAGGAGTGCGTACGTGAGTTGTACCCATTTTTATCTGAGACCTCTTGTGTCTCATTCTTTTTGGGGTTGTGTTTTCTTTTTCAAATTTTCTTACCTTTCCCGCACTGGACACATATTTCACTGTATATGAGAAAGTTATCGATGATGATAAATACATGGACAAGCTGGTGAGAACCTGCCAGTAGCTCCTCTGGTGGTGCGCACGTGAGATACTTTCTCATTTTCCTACACTTTTTGGCACCTTTCTATCTCTGTAATATGTATATACTTTATTGTTGACTGGTGCTGGTTGAGTGAATTGACTGTTGACTGGTATATCCTTTTCTCCACTGTGGGATTTTTAAATTATGAATTATTAAGGTACGGGGGATTAGGTCAGAGTTCATGAAAAAGAACTACTGAGTTTGGGAAAAGATAAATATATCGCCCTATAAGTAATCCTACGTATTTATATATACGAATTGGTAAAAAAGTGCCTATTAATGCCAGGTCCTTGTTGTTGGATTATATGTTGATTGGAGGGTGGCCTGGCATTTAGATTCCCTCTGCAGCTCCTTGTTGGATTGCATAGTATATACAGAGCCAGCTTCCTACAAGCACGGGCCAGATACAGGGACCAGGTCAGTTCCGCTGAAAAGGTTACTTTCTCAAAGTCCGGCACGAAGAGTCCAGTGGAAGAGGACACGAGGAATAGGAAGAGCATTGCTGTAGCAGGAAGAGCAGGTCTGGCATCGTGGAGACTTGTCGCTGTGGCACGAATTTCCAATCTGGCGTCGTGAACAGTCATTTATGGAGCTTTGTGTTGACAGTCGCCGTGGGCTGGTGGTTGCTGTAGCGCAGTCGGGTTCAACAGAGCTTCACGTTGGTGGTTGACGTGGGCGGCAGAGTCTTGCCACAAACGGGCTCATTCACAACCGTAAAGAGCTCAAAACTTAAGGATTTCACCTTTCTTTGCAGAAAAGTGCTCTCAGATGTCAGCCAAGGGTCAAGGACCTGGAAAGGCACCTCTTCGGGATGAGGGAATCACTCTAGCAGGGGCCAGAAGAGCTCAGGAAAATCCAGTTGCAGCAAGTCAACTGGGCAGTTGCAAGGAGGTCTCTGGAGCTTGGTGTGTCTTTGTAGATCAGAACAGGAGGTTAGCCAACTGATCCTTGGAGTCACTTAGGTTATTCTGGGATAAAGGAAGGAGGTCCAGTCTTCCCTCCCAGAGACCACATCAGGTCTCAAGCAGGGGAACAAGATAGTACTTCTACCGTAGCCCACAGGTTTAGGAGTGTAATGAAGAGGTGGCTCAGGAGGTCCAATATTTAGATCTGTTGCCAGCCTTTGAAGCGGGGATGACATCCTGGCTTTCCCCACATCTGGTTCTTGAAGGTTCTTCCCTTCCTCTTTCAAGACTCCAAGTAGTCTAGGGTGACAAAAGACTGGCATCAAGTCACTTTGTGTGTGTGCTAGAGGCATCTCATTGAAATATAAGTGGGGGAGGGAAGAGCTCCATGCCAATACCTAGTCCCCTTTTGTCTCATTGTCTAGGAGGAAAGCACAAAGGACAACTGCCAAGCTATTCACAGTCATGCAACCCAGGACACAGGCTGCAGGGAACAAATGGTTAGGACTTGAAAATGCCAACTTTCTAAAAGTCGCATTTTCAGAACTGTGACTTAAAATCCACCATTATCATTAAAGGGTGTTTTAAATTACAATTATTTTGAGTCCAAACTTACATTCTGATCTGTTCCCAATCAAGAGGAAACACTTATTAAATGTAATAAGGTAACCAAATGTTATCCAATGGGAGAGATGGACTTTGTAGTAGTGAAAAACAAAATTTGGGGGGAAGCTTACTACAGTGACATGTAAAACTTAAAAGCACATACCCTACCTTCTAAATACAATGACCCTGCCAAGTGGGCTGTTTAGGGCCGACCTTAGGGCAGACATATGTTTTAAGAAGGAAGGTTTAGGACTAGCAAAAGGTTTATTTTGCCAGGTCAAATTGGCAGTTTTAAAACTGCACCACAGGCTGCAATGGCAGGCCTGAGACATGTTTTAAAGTGCTACTTAAGTGGGTTGCAGAACGAGCGGTGCAGGCCCTTTAGTAGCATTCAATTCACAGGACCTGGATACATGCAGTGCCATATACTAGGGACATATAAGTAAATTAAATATGCCAATCAGGCTTAAGCCAATTGTACTGTGCTTTAGGGGAAGAGCACAAGCACTTTATCACTGGTTAGCAGTTGTAAAGTGCACATAGTCCTAAATCCAACAAAAACAAATTCAGATCACAGGAGGAGTGAAGGCAAAAGGTTTGGGGGATGACCACACCAAGGATGACAGGCCTAACATGGGACCGCCCCCCCTTCCTATCTGAAAGTGGGGAGAACAACCCGCCCTCGTGGGATTAGTCATCACTAAGGCGGAAGAATCTGCATACACCTTTAGCATTAGAGTGGTCATTCCCAGGGCAGTGTTTTACTGTAAAGTCCATTCCCTGTAGGGAGATGGAACACTTCAACAGTTTGGAATTCTCACTCCTCGTCTGCATGTGCCATTTGGGGAGTCTGAACCAGGAAGTGAGTTCCAAAAAGTATGGTCTCAACATCTTACGTGCCTAGACCACAGAAAAAGTCTCGCTCTCAATAGCACTCCACCTCCGTTTCCTGAGCAGCAACCTTCTACTGATGAAGGGCTGCAGGTTGATATAGGCCTTCTTCATACAGCTTTGAGAGCACAGCCCCTATACCATGCTCTGAAGCATCTGTCTGGACTATAAACTCCTTGGAGAACTTAGAGGCCTTGATTACAGGTACACAAGGCCTCCTTCAGGGTGTTAAAAGGCTTTCTGGCAAGCCTCTGTCCAGAACATCTTCTTGGGCTGTTTCTTAGAAGTCGGCAGAGTTAAGGGGGCAACAATGATGTCTTAGCCCTTAATAAACCTTCTGTAATATCCAGTAAGGCCCTCACTTCAGTCTCTGTTTTAGGGGTTACCCGGCCAGAACAGAATCAGTCTTGGCTTGGAGGGGCTGCACCCTTGCCCCCACCAACTCGGTGTTCCAGATACACCACAGATCCCTGCCCTTTTTGGCATTTGCTGGCCTTGATAGTAAGGCCTACCTACTGCAGGGTGGGAAGCACCTCCTGGAGGTGGAACAAGTGAGCCTCCTAGCTAGAGATGTTAACTACAATGTTGTCCAGGTAGGCAGCACTGAAATCCTTAATTCCAACCAGAGCCCTGTTGACCAGCCTCTGCAGGGTGGAAGGGACATTCTTTAACCCAAAGGGCAGCATTTTAAACTGGAAGTGGCCCTATAGGGTGAAGAATGCAGACTTCTCCTTAGCCCTCTCAGTTAGGGCAATCTGCCAGTACCCTGAAGTTAAATCAAAGGTACTCAGGAACTAGGCAGCTTCCAACCCATCTAGGAGCTCATCAGCTTGAAGGATGAGGTAAGCATCAGTGTTTGTACCCGATTTAAGCCCCCTATATTCCACACAGAACCGGAGTTCACGTTGGGGCGACTCTGGGTACTGGCCTTGGCCTGTCGCATGAGATGCTCCAGGGTAGAGCACTCCTTCTGAGTCTTGCAGAATTCTTCCCTGGTGATCCCTCTCTCAGCTTGCCAACCAGCCAGCTCAGGCAAAATTCCCAAACCGTGGGAGTTTTCAGGGGCAGGTTTCACACGCCCCTTGCCCTTTCTCCTCCAAGCAGCCATTTTTCAACGGTCAAGGCCTAATTGACTATTCTCTCGGGCTGTCACGGACCTTGTGGTCAGGCACACCCACTCAGGTTACCTTCACATATCCAGGTGGGACTGGAGCTCCACTTCCTTCCAGACAGTGTGCTCCAAGTCATCCCCAAGTAGACAGTCTACAGGCACTGCAGGACTCTCAGCTACTTTTAATGAACCCAACACCACAACCCCTCCCACTCAAAGGGAACCAGAGCCACAGGGTAGTGCCTCTCACAGTTGTCTGCTACCACAACCTGGTATAATGTATTGGGGATTACCAGCTGTGAGGAAACCAGATGACACATGACAATAGTCATGCTGGTTCCTGTGTCCCTCAGAGCCTCCATCCACTGCTCATTGATGATGGCCCACTGCCTGTACTTGGAAGTATTGGAAGGCATGTGGGCTTTAGGCATCATCTACTTGTCAGCCAAGAACACTAGGGGAACCTTTGCACTAACCCTCATGCTAACTGGGACAACCTCCTCCCCAAGCACCACACTAGCCAACTCAGGTGTGGGGCTGCACCCTTTTGGGGCATTTAGCGTCTACCTTCATGTGCCAATATCAATAGCACTCATAACATTTGGGGTTGAACTTCCATTACTTCTTTACAGGAAACCTACTTTTGTTGTGGTCAGGTTGGGACTAATTCTTCCCCTGAGGATTGTTTGGGGGGCTGTTGGAGAATGTCTTATTTTTATTCCCCACCCCCTTTCTTCTGTTGGGGACCCCGTCCACCTTATGGGAATACCCCCTAGATACCTTCTGTGGACATGGGCGCTGGTCCAGTGGTCTGCCTCCTTAGCAAGCTCGTAATGGATATTATTAAACCCATGAGACTCACTGTAGACACAGAAGGAAAATACAACTTTTTAATTAGAAATTAGTCTCCCACTTGCAAACAATTGTTATTGTTCATTACAGGGAGAATCCCAATTAGAGTCCTTTAGTGGATTGAGGGCAGCATCCATCAACTCGCTGGCTTTGCCATTAGATGTGCAAGGTAAGAACTATCAAGCTTTAACCCTTTTAGGGATAAGATCCTCCTAGCATGCCAAGAACAGTCTCAAACAAGGGTTAGAAATGAAAAGACAAGGACAGATGTGTTTCCTAGCCAAGCTTCTGATGGATAGATTACGTGAAATCCATGACGGCTAGATCAAAGGCAAACTTGCCAAAACACGACGACCTACAGGTGTGTGTAGTTTCAATGTTTACCAATTACAACTAATGGCTGCCGTTTTACACAATTCCACAGAAATCATAGTGCTCTGTGAGCATTGTTTCTGTAGAAACAGCATTTCTGATAGGGAGGCAACCCTGCTGGACACAGAAGGTGCACAGTTGATACACTGACTGGGACTAATCCACAACTGTCTTTGAGAAATGAAAAAAGGAGACAGCTGAATGAAAATCTGTCAAAGTTACAACTTTTGCTAGTTGCCTGTGATTTGAGAAACGATAGACTGATAAACATTGGGTAGGGATATTTGTTTGAACCTATTACACCACAGACAACGGGGAAACAACAGTGGGGTTGCCAAATTGAGAGGACGTGCAATCTTGCCCAGCTCGGAGGATTGGAAAGGAAAGCATAGAAAAGCCACTAAAAGTGTGTTCATGCGGTCTGGGGGATTTGGTTGGTGACAGTGTCTCCCACACAACTATGACCAGCCATTACACTGAGCAGAGAAGGGAACATAACATATCAGCACTGAGCCAACAAACTCTTCCATAACCACAGCTGGACAGAGGGATATAGAATGGAGTCCTAGAATTCCCACTATTCTGCTACCAATGAAAGATGTCTGAATGTGAAATAATGAGCCAGATGACTCCCACAGTCAATGCATGGTGTTTACTGATCAACAACCAAGATAGTTGAATACAATGACCGATGCCATTTATCAAATCCATTCATGTTTACACATCTACACACAAGAATTCCTTATACGATTGTGGTGACAAATTCATAACCAGCCAGTCATACATCTAGTTCGTGAAAATATTATTTCTCACTTATGAAGCTTGCCTGGCCACATTGCAAAGGAAAGTGTCTTGTAAATGTTAACAAGATTAGGTTGGGAGCATTTTAAATACAATGTCATGATTTACAACATACTTGTTGCATAGCCGAGTGTTTTTTTTGTTGGTGATAAAAGTATATTTCCGAGCAGTTATTTTATTTTAGAAATGGAGGCGATCAAATCTTCCAAAAATACCCATTCCTGAAATTGATGAGCTGATACTGCTCAAGTCACTTAAGCTGTGGCTCTGCTCAGGAACAAAAATACAGTAGAGAAACTTTGAGGCCAAATTACAAGCATGGATAACCAATTCTTACCTGAAGTCTGTATTGTTCTTTTTCCTTTCGTAATTGGTCCATGACATTATCGGTTTGCTGCACAACAAGTTTCATTCTGCTGTACTCATCGGTCATCTTCTCCATTTCCTGAACAGATTCTTCCAGGTTCTTAGTCATTTCCTGGTTCTGAAGTTCCAGCTTCTCATTAGCTTCAGTAAGATTCTATCATGTAATAAAACAATTGTGTATACAATGAGATTTAAAAACTTGCAATTGCCAACTGCAGTCTTTTTCAACCCACACTGGCAACATAATGTACGGACCTGAATTTCATCAAGATACTGCACAAGCTCCAAATTCTTTTTGGACAACTGGGCCCTATAGTCGGCATCTCCACCTCGGCGTGATATGAGAGTTTCTCGCTGGGAATCGATTTGTCTCTGATAGTCATTGACATCCTGTCGGAGTTGTTCATTCTATTGGCAAAGCAAAAAAACCAAATTGTGCTCAATTTTCAATCTCCAAGAAATAATTATGCAACGTATACTGGAAAAAGAAAGCACTTCTATTTACGGAAAGGATAAACACACCTACACCTAGCTGGATGTCATTAATGAGTCCAAGTTTCAAAATGCCTTGTTCCTTACCTTTCTCTTTAGAAGTTTTTTCTCCAAATTAAAAACGAAAGAAAAGGAAAACAGCAGATGTAAAGTTAGAAATGAAAATGCAAAGGTTTCAAAAGAAAACCATCAAGAAAAGGCAGGGAAGTGTGAACATAAAAATGTACTAATCTATTTCTGAAACAGTGCATTTAATTATGAGAATATCAAAGTAATTTTAATAATACTGTGTTGCACCATTAAAGGATTGGTATAGAACAATGCCCTACAATGGTTATACACCCATTTGGTTTAGAGCTTAACTGCGTTAGTTACTCCAATCTGTAGCCAAGCTCTCTCTTCATTAATTTTCTTTTCTTATGCAACTGGCAGAAAAATTGGCAAACAATTAATAAAGATTCAATATTAATGGTTAACAAAATCACAAAGTCACATGTGATGATCCTTATGTAAACTGCAAAATTGCACACTACATCTACTTTGCAGTTTGGAAAATAAATCTATTTTACCCTGTCCCCAAGTTACAAATGGCACTCAACTTATTATAGCTACAGCTAATCATTTAATAGTATATTACAGATACAGATTTTTTCTCACAATTAGGCTCTATGGCATGCTGATGTTCATACGGTAGGACCTGTTTTTTAGCTTACTACTCCTGGTAAGCCCCATCCAGAACCATCATCATCATGCAACTGTAAGAGGGTTAGGTACTTAAAACCTCATGTTATTAGAAGAATTGTAGTTTGCACTGATTTCAAGCAAATATGACTCCAAGCAAATAAAATAGCTAGATCAAGAAATCCATGGTGCTCTTTCAGTATTACCACATGAAACATCTGCTACTGAACATTACAGTTAAAAGTACCTGTATCGTTCTACCACGTAGGCCATGAGCTCTCGGCTGAGTTGGTGAAACTGGGCAAGAGTGCTCTAAATCCACAGGATATCTGAAGTGTATAGGCTATCAAGTGTGAATCTACATTGTAAGTCAAAAAGCACCCGGAGATGTCTTCCTATGCCAACCTTCCAGTTCTTAATACCACTGAAGGCAGGATTCCCAGAAAAGTGGAGTTTGGTCACATATTCCTTTTATCCACCATCGCCGAAGTTTCCAATATCGGAAACTGGTAGGGGG
The DNA here is from genome assembly GCA_963921515.1 of Calotriton arnoldi. Lineage (NCBI taxonomy): Eukaryota > Metazoa > Chordata > Amphibia > Caudata > Salamandridae > Calotriton > Calotriton arnoldi. The sequence continues at coordinate 1,646,350 of CAWUFW010000658.1, read as the reverse complement.
TTGGGTGGTAGAGGGAGAAACAACAGTAATACTTCCTATTGCGTGATTTTGGGGAAGCAGCTGCTCAAATCAGTGTTTCTGCACCAATTCACACTGGTTTTCGACTGGTCTTTCACATTGGTATTTCTCCCAGTGAAACACCACAACTTGCACTCTCAGTGGAGCCATTAACTTCCATTACCTGCCTCATCAAGATTACCGGGACACTCCGAATGAGTGCTTCAAAGCTGCCACATACAAAGAGTTACCTTCCTGTTACTCTACTGGATTCAATAAATACTCAAGGAGAAAAACATACAACTCAGTCTGGAAAATCTGGTAAAGTATATCTGTGTTAACTAATTAAATAATATAATTTAGCACACAGTACATCCTGTCACAACGTTTATAAATTTATCTACCAAGAGGTTTACATGGGCAGGTCCTGAGACGAAGCAACACTGGTACTGGCACTGATCTCTGAATCCTATTAATAAAGGCCAGAACAATTAGTATCTTCAAAATCTGGCTACAACATACATAAACATTATGGGGCTGCCAACACAATCCTCAGTCGAGTAGCTCTCCTACCTGCTGTCCATAAATATAAATGAAAAGAGGTTTACAGTCATCAGCCAGGTGCCTGCGTCATGCACAATACTTCCTGCTTGCTATCATAGGTCAACACATCTCATTAGGTATCACAAGTGTATATAACTAGGCATAAGAGCAACATGCATCCAAGATCAACATGTGCAAAAAGTCTCTTTCCTCTTACTTCACTGACTTTCTCTTTGGACAAACAATATTACTTCCAGAAATGCTTAGACACAAGTTAATAAATATTACACTTTACAACCACTCTCCACTAATGTAGAATTCTTGCACTACTTACCATTTAACACCTACTAAATTATTCAACATACATGCAAAGAACTATGAATAGAATGCTTACGGAATCACAATGTACACGTTCTGAAAAGAAAAGTGGTCATAAAGAAAAAAATCTCTTATTTTAATATACAATGAAGAGAAATAATATTAAAAGGTAATAACTTATTGCCAACCTCTCTTCTTAACTTGCTGCTTTCATTATCGGCTTCTTCATTCCGAAGAGCAAGCTAAAATACAATAAACAATCATTAGTTTGAAGAATTGCCATTGTACATGGAAATATTAACAACCTGCAGCAACAGTTTATCATCATGAGGATCTCCCTCATATAAATAACCTTCGTATAACCAGTTCGGAGTCTTCCAAAACAAAGCTACTACGTGTGGAGGAATTTCAGAAGACCATGCACGCAAACAGCAGCTTCTGTTCAAATTCATACTGTTTTTTCTAAACCTCTTATGCAACCTCAAATCAAATTTACCTTCACAATTAGATGTTCATTAGTTCCCCAACCTTTGGCTAGAGTAACACATGGTGACCCCGCTCTTCCAAAATAGTAAGGTAAGCTTTGAGGAATATAGGACAAAATTAAGAAACGCATTTTGAGGAATGCTTGTCCTGCCGTTTTTCGGAGGGAGCGGCTGAAGCTTACAAACCATGTGGATGAAATTTCTTTCAGCAAATCTGCATGTCTTTGCAATGTAGAGATTTCCCAACAATGCTGCTGTTGCATTTGTATCCCTTGAAGAATGAATTGTGAGTCAACCTAGCAGAGAATGACTTGCGTTCTCATGACAATGCTCTATGCATGTCATCACCCTATCATTAGCAGCAATGGCTGACAAACACCCAGCAGATGAAGCAACATTTACTTGCTAGTAGATGTCATGGTCTTTAAAGGTGAGTTATGGGTTTGGGAGTGCACTCCTATTTAAACAATATTATCCTGCTAGTCAAATGACTTCTTCTTGAAAATACTGGTGCAGCAGCGGAACACACGCTGTCAGTTCGTGTGTAAGAATGCAATAAGTTAGACCAAGTACATGTACCCGGGTGCGCTGCGCACAATTCACTGAAGGACACCTTCCTTGTTTGAAACACTCTTTTATAAGAACATAAATTTTAGTTTTCAATGTACTTCACATACAATTGTCATGAATTGTCTAACTTAATGGTCTTTAAAGGGGCATTTGCTCTCCGATCTGCTATTTAGTTGGACGAGGGGCACCCATTTATATCATGAACGGACTACAGAAATAGGTTTTTAAGGGTAATGACACTTAAGGTGGAGTTACATGCAGAAGGGCCACAACTCACAATTGTGCAATTATAATTTCGGGGTTAAGCTAAACTTTGAAACTGCAGAGATAAAATACATTCTTGCAGGAAGTGATATCAACAGGCAGAAGCTGGGAAAGTACATGCTACTAGTTGCTCATGCTGTTAAGCCAAAGGTCAAAGCATTTCCCTCAATGTCGCCATTTGCCCCAGTGTATTGCTATATTGTGGGTGTAAGAAGCTGTCTTTTTATGTAGTGCACCAAAATGAGGTACACTATGTAGAAAGTCCAGACGACCCTTATTGGCTTACAGGGCTTAAATAAATAATCCCAAATGCTCTCTTTGTGGTAGTGTGGGCAAGCAGTTTCGGCTTATCAGAGGGTAGTGATGAGCATTTGTTTTATAAAAAAATTATTACAGTTTCCAATATTACAAACACCATTTGTTGGGCGCAATGTTATGCCAAGTCGTATTTCCAATGTGCAGTACATCAATTAACATACATTAGTAGTGGAGACATTCAAGGACAGCGATACAATGCACACAACACAGAATTTATAATAGCCCGTACCAGCGCAAATGGTGACCCTCCCCACTCCCTCCCACCCATGGTCCTGCCCTTGTGTATTCTTGTTAGTTTTTACCAAAGCAGAATGTATTGAAGTACATCAATAGAGAACACATTGTCATGACATGCAATGTGCACACTCTCTGTAACCGGCAACTAAATCAGAACAACTGCTTTTTGAACTGGGCAGGAACTTTCCCACCCCAACCACTGCTCCAGGTCCTGTGGGTGGTTTAAGTGATAGCAACTCTGTGTAAGTGGTCCCAAGTAGTTCTGTTTTTCCCATCTCAGGCCACAATGGGGTCCCACTGCCTCGTTAATCCCTTGTGCATCCCCCGTGGGGAGGTCTAGCCCCACAAATAGCTATTGTTTCTAAGGGGTCCCCGGCATCCCTTCAGATGAGGAGGGGTCAGGGTTCTTCAAGGACGTCTACTAATGTCTCCTAGGCCCTGGCCAAATCAAGTGATCCTTGACCACACCTGGCCTCCAAGAGCAGCACTATGCTCTCGTATCCTGACCACCTTTCAAATTCCTTTTTCCATATCGCCACACGGGGTCCTCTCAGGATCTGCCAGTTCATGGTGATTTCCCGCTTTACAATGATAACGGCTAGGTCCTGAAACTTGCTTGTAGCCTTAGTGTTGGCAGTGTTTTGGAACCAGCTCACAAAACAGTGCCTAGGGGTGCATGGGACCTCCCTCTCAGTGACCTCAGCCAGTACACCAGTAATTTCTTCCTAGTAGTCCGCTAGCCCCGTTCATTCCCAAAACATATGTAGGGTTTCAGCTCCCACTTCCCCACATCTCTGGCACATCAGCCCCTCCACTGCAAAGTATCTATTCATCCTACAGGGGTGAGGTATGCTTTATGTACCACATAAAGATTGATAAGTTTAAATCAGGCGTTCCTAGACACCTTGGGTATCCGTTCCAAAATGTTCCACTAGTTACCCTCTGGGATGGGGATCTCAAGTCTTCCTCCCAGTGGAATCCAAAGGTGCCCAGGGGTAGTAGCATGCCCACCCTAATTGTTTTGTATAAGCAAATAACAGCTTTTAAAGGTCCCTGAAGAGGTGACCAGGTATTGGCAACTTTTAGCATGTGGCGGTTCTGCCATGCCCGTCCCCCAAGGTCTGAATTGCTTTCGTCGCCGCACCATGAAGGAGGAAATGGCCCTTACGCAGGTCATATCTCAAGGGGAACTCTTCAAACGGGAGAAGCACCTCAGCTTCAAATAGGTCCACAAAGGTAGTCGCACCTGCTGTCACCAAATCCGTTAATTTCCGCCAGTCCTCCCCTTGTGGGAGCGCTTCCAAGAATCCCAGCGGTATATCGAGGGAATATCATAATCTCACACGCATCTTCTGTAGACTTGTAGTCCAGCAGCGTCGCAGCACGTGGAATTCTATGATGTTGCCTGCACTGAGGCAGTGGAGTCTAAGAAGAACTCTAGTCAGGCTGTGTAGATCTGGCACAAAAGGGGCACAAAATGGCCCATTTCCCGTCAAAAAGGGGGGGGATGGGAAGGAGTCTGCCCGCTAGCCACTGTGTCAGGCATTGGAGCTGTGCTGCCAGATAGTAGGTCTCAAAGTCGGGAACTGCCAACCCACCTTCTCCCACTGGTCTCTGTAGTGTAGTCACAGCCACTTGTCTGCGGCCCGACCCCCAAATGAAACCCACAAAAAGTGTATCAATGCCTCAGAATATCGCCAGTGGGATCCAAACCGGCAGAACCACAAAAGAATATAATAGGTGGGGGGGTGCTATCATTTTTAGCAATGAGACTCAGCCCACTACTGATAGGGGGAAGTGTTTTCCAAAACTCAATGCTGGACTCGAGTGCTCAAATGACCTTCCCCACGTTCCCCTCCAGTAAGTCAGTAGGATCATGGTAAATCTGTATCCCGAGGTATGGCAAGCAACAGGGTTCCCACCGCAACGCTTACAGTCCCTTGGCATGGGGAATAAACAAGATTTATGCCAGTTAACTCGCAGTACAGAATGAAGTTGTGGGCCCCCCCGTCCGCAACGTGAAGCCTCCAACAAGATTCCACAACACAACACGAAAATGGTCGGAATAGTAGACGCTCGCCCGCGTACCTACAACTATTTTGTACCGGCGAGCTTGTCTACGTCATCTCATATTCAATTGAACGACCAAGTAAAGGTGGCAGCCATCTGATTGTGGAGCACGCTTTATATCCCATGTATGGCCATCTATAACCAGCATCTCCACCACTTACGGCCCCCTGCCATCTGAGTTTTCCCACATCTTATTGACACTCTCCGCATCTCAGAGCGAAGGATGGGTATAACTACTGCAGACTCTGACACCCATGCAGCTCAGAGCGATCAGCAGGATCCATCACCGGGATGGTTGTGGGCGGGCCCTCTCCCGCAGGCCCCGCTAGGAAGCCAGCAATACAGTCACTTTGGTGCACGTGGTCAGGGCACCCAGTGGGCATCGTGCAGCGCTGTGTTCTCGTAGGCATTACTGCAGGATCCTAGCAGTCCAGGGAACCCATTCCATCCCGCTTCTATGCCGCAGCTACCACGGAAATCTCAATCTTCAAGCTGTGCAGCACATGGGGCCCAAGCTATAACTTGCCTCTCCACCAAAGTGACATGAGCAGGCCATCAGGCCCAGTGGACAGTCAGCGCTCCTCCGGGATTCAACAGAGGCTCATCCAGTCGCGACATGTATTCTTTTTTATCGCCTGCATATATAGGCCAGTGTTGCAGGGATTCTGCACATACACAGAACTAGGCGCAGGAAAACAGAACCTCAGTGTGTAGGGGCTAAGCCTTCCTACCGCCTCAGTACCCAAAATCCCAGGACCGACTAGCTATAGTGTCTAATTCGTTCTCCTACATAATCACGAAGCTACAAATGATTAGACAACCCAGAACACAACACTCCCGACTCTCTCAGGAATCGCGGTAGCAAGACATACCCTTTCGCTCACTCACTCGTATCTGACCACAATAAGAATTGACAGTCACTGTTCTAGTTCAAAATGTTTATTTTAACTAAAGTGCTCTATAATGCAGTATACAAACCACTACCAAGAGCAAAACGCATAAACATAAGACAGTTCGCACTGCAACAAGTCCATAGATTATAAAGGGGGATGTCATTGTATACAGACAGTGGATAAAGGGCTATAAGGCCTAACCACCCTCCCCTTGGTAAGAAGAAGTTTTATTATATAAAGGAAGTTTCTGGCCTCAGAGAGAGCGGGCTCTCACCTGCAGGGGGTCAGAAACTTGTCTGTGGTGGCAGGCTGGACGATACTAGTCAGCCAGAACACTAGAAACAGGTAGGTTTTTCAGGGGGCACCTCTAAGGTGATCTCTGGGTGAAGGTTGCAATAAATCTAGTACTGACAACAGTACAGATTTATTAAGATAAGGTGTTTGATACCATACACCATAGTTTTCAGTAAAGCCATCATGTAGCTGGGGAACTCAAAATTACCAGTGCGCAGTACATATGCTTAAGAAGGTTTCCCTGTTCACTTGTACCGTCTAGTAATTGAACTAGACAGCACAGGGGCATAGCTGCTCATGCAAATATGTCCTCACGTAATATGATGCACCCTGCCTTAGGGCTACAAGGCCTGTTGTAGGGGTGACTTACATATATTATATGCAGTGAATTAGGTATGACACACAGCGAGTGTGCCATGTGATGTTTTCACTCATGGTTTGCACCACATCAAGCAGCCTGCAATGGCAGTCTGGATGCAATTTGTATGGGGGTCCCGTAGGGCAGGATAATATATGCTGCAGCCCTTAAGGACCATCTGTAGTACCCATGCCCTAGGTACCAGTGGTACCATTTACTAGGACTTACAGGGGTGCTAAAGTGTGTGCCAATTATAACACAATTAGACCATTTTACTTTGTTTTTATGGAAAGAGCACTGGCACTGTGCCTGGTTAGCAGGGACCCAGTGAACATCAGTCGAAAAACATCAGCACCAGTGGCAAAAAGTAGGGGTGACCATGACAAAAAAGGGCACTTTCCTACAGCGGGCTACTACATTTCAGGTATTGGTTTTTATATTTGAATATTTCACATTTGTAGAAACGTAAGTTTTACACAATGTCTTACATACACACTGATTTGCAGTGACATTGTGTAAACCACTGTATGTTAGGGCCTGCTTACGAGTTTGGCTGTCCTGGTGCAATCCGCCACGCCAGCGCCCCGCTCCAGGACCGCCAAACACAACCACTGTCTGCCAGATTACGAGTAATTTGGTTGTCGGGCGGGCAGACGCGTGGCAGTCTCACGGCAGTGAAGTTTAAAGGCTCATAGTGAGCCTTATAACTGCACCGCAGCAGGACTGCCAATGGACGTTCCTGCACAGCATGGACTGACCGGTCAATGCCGTGCAAGAACAGGGGTGCATTCACACAGGGGGGCACAACATGTGCCCCCCTGCAAGTACCCCCATGCACAAGGGCAACAGGGGGCCCTGTAGGGCCCCCTGTGTTTCCCCACCGCCTGCCTTTTCATGGCAGGCTCACCTCCATGAAAAGGCTGGTGGTGGGGAAACTCGTAGTATGCCTGGCGGTGCCACATCAGCACCGCCATGCATATTGATCCCCAGACCGCGGCCGTCCCAAAACGCTCTGACGGCCGTACTCGTAATACAGCAGTCGGATCGCTGGTGCAGCGGTCTCTGACCGCCCCTGCACCTCCACAACGGGTTCGGTGTTCGGATAGACCGCTGAACTCTTAATCAGGCCCTTAGATTTAATTGTATCTGGAAACTCACAGTTGATGTCCTTACCAGGAGTAGATATTAGCACTCTATTATATCTATTACACATCTAATAGTTTCCTGTCTAAATTTAAAGAACAAAGTGTTTCATACACAATGTACAGAAGAACATAAATTTTGTTTTGAAATTCATGGTTTAGAGGATAATTTTATATTGAATATCAAAGGCATTCAATTATAGTCTTGAATTTTACGGTCTGAAATGTATTTAAAAGGATTAGTAATTATTTAAGTTGTCGGTGAACTAGGTTTAAACCCTGCTGGGATTGAAGCTGCACAAAGGCTTGCACCGGAGCACAGTAAAGGCTTTTCCAGGATGGTTCTCATACATGATTCTATTTCCTTTTTAATAGTGGAAGTCATCTTTGCCTTCTTTTTCCCAAATGTAAGTTGAACATGTTTGATATGCCCAACATTTAACTTTCCATTTACATTACAACAAATTGTTTGTAATTGATTTTAAATTTCTGTTCAAAACGAGTCTTTTTCTACCAGAAACCTACTAGTAAATATATATTTTTGCAGAACCAGCAGTGGGTAAATATGTCACTCACTTGTTCATTATTCTTTTTCTCTTTATCAAGCTCTTTCTCCATTTCCGCAAGCTCCCGGTCTTTGTGTTCCAACTGTTTCTCGAGCTGACGGATCTCATCACGCAAAAAGCGGGTATCACGGCCACCGGTGGACAGTTGTGCACTCTGTGTAAAAAAAACAAAAACAAAAAAAACATGACAAATAGAAAACAAATGTGATGCGTTTCTTTAAAAACGAGCAAGAGACAATCACATCCTTGATTTATCAAAAACAAATCTATTTCCTCCTAAACGTTACAGTAAATACACAACTTTGCTTCGATTCAGGAACATACCCATATGAAATGCAGACCTAATACATGTACTTTCAGCGTCTCTAAAGTGTAGAAATACCAGCTATTTAAACAATAGTAAAACTTTTCAAGTCTTCACTGACATTTAACCAGAAGCAAGATATACAAGGGGTTTAAAAAATGCCATTGCATTGGTAACAGGACAATCCAATTTCAGGAGGTTTGATATTTCCAATCATAACCACAACAAACCGTGAACTGACATTTTATACGTTCATTTAGGACTTCAATATGATTACTTTATCACTGAAAGAAGCATTAGTGGCGGTGTTGCAGAAGCCAGGAGAAGATCCACTACAGGGTACAACACATCGCTCAATGTGTCTCCTAAATCTAGCTGCAAACATTTTGTCAAAAATAATGGCCCTTGATGGTCGGAGAGATGCATAGATCTCTGCCTTATCACTGCGGTATACAACATCTTTAAGCCAGTCACACAGCCTAGAGGTGGGACTCTTTAGCCATGCCCTCGCTATTGTTTGCCTAGTTATTACCAGTGTTATCAGGGTTTAAGTGGCCAAGGTCCATTCGGGTCTCAGACCTTGTAGTAATTAAAAACGACATTGAAACAGGGCCCTCTCAGGCCCTATTTTCATATCCTTAATTTTAATGACAAAAACACTGATTTAGTTTCTGAACAATTAATGTAAAATGTATGTTAAGGTAATCCATGTTAAGAATTTAGTTTTCATTTATATTTCACAAGTGACTTAATATTGTATTTCCGAAGAGTTTCAACTATTTCCAGGATGTTGTGTTTCAGTATTTTTTGTCTGTGTAGCACTTTACTCTTGTATAAAGGTTTTTAATACTGGCCATAATGGAGAGTTCTGGAGTTGAAGGCAGTGCAAGCTTTTCACAGTGCCTATCCAAAGGTCAAAAAGGTGTTCAGAATACATGGTAATCCAATCCTTGACCTCTCTGTACAGTGCACGGAGCATGGCAACGTATTTTGGTAACAATTATGATTCTGTGCAAATGTAATGCATACAGACACGGTGGCAGGGTGTATATTGCTGCATCAACTACCAGTGTTTTGAATTAAAAAAAGCTGCATATAGTTTGCTAATAGTCAATGCCCACCTCCCGAAACCAGCCACCCAAAATTGGTTTCAAATACAATACATAAACACAAAAGGTGGGAGAGGCATTGATAACTGGGCAAATATTCATAGGGTTTAAATCCCACAGCGAGAGGATGACTGTGATGACAGAAATAGTAGTTCTTTCACATTGATGGTGTTGTAAATTCTCTTTATTCAATATTTAAAACACAGCAGCCAACGCGTTTCACCCATACGGGCTGCTTGAGGGCAAGAAAAGTGGTCCACACAGTTCATAGAGGGGGTGGGGAGATTTCTCCGGGAGTTGTCACAGGTCAGCCCACACTAGTTAAAATAATTTATGACGCAGAACCTGAAAAATATTCAATCTATGAACCTCCGTAGTGGCTGTCCTCTTCAAGGACCAATGTATGTACGGTGTAACGCGATCAATCGCAAGCCTGCAGACAAAGCACCTTTTCAAACGGCCATCCAAGAGAAACCTCACACGTCGAGTGTTTTCCAATATTCCAATATTTTTCAGGTTCTGCGTCATAAATTATTTTAACTAGTGTGGACTGACCTGTGACAACTCCGGGAGAAATCTATTTACTGGCTGGCTTCACTGTGAGTGACAACATTCTGCTGTTTCACAAGGCGCATATCGGCACCCAAAGTAGTTTTGTTAAGTGTTAGGAACTACTGTAGCAATGTGTGGTTTTTGAGACCAAAAATATTTTTGCTTTTGTCAATGTTTGTTATAATAATGAGAGCCCGGCAGCTCCCAGAACAATAACATTTACAAAAACAATGTGAAAACAAGACACGCATGGACAAAACCAAAAGGCTGACACCAATGTCGTAACTATTGGCTTTGCCAATGCTGGTTTATTTTCATGTTTCCTATATTTTTGTTGCAACTGGTTACACTGATTTTCCATTATGAATATTTTTGGGAAATACTAGCATGCATCAACGGATTTTACTAAATGATGCTTCAAACAAATGGCACCTAAAATTTCACAGTAGTTGGGTAAAATGTTTTTTTCTTGCTTTCAAGCTTTTGCATTTATTTGCATCTAATCAGAGAGCATCCTGGAAGCATTATCCGAAGTCTCATATTGTTAAACTTTACAAACGTGTGTACACATTTTTATACTGGACCCTAATAATAAAGGCTTTGTATTAATGAACCATAAATACAAGTTCGAAAAGCATTTTCATATGGACACAAATATTACCTTAACTGCAGAGAGTGCCCTGCCTTGATCCATAATGTGGTACTGTAATCTGGCAGGCAAAGGGTTTGTGCTGTAGGGGGTTGGGCCTACTTGTCCCAAGGACAAAATAAACATGAAAACATGCTGCCCTTGACCCCAAACAATATGTCCTGGGCGTCTGGCTAAAGGAATTCCACGCCCCTGATTAAAATATAATATGCCATTAGGGGATGTCTATAGGCCTGGATAAATAGGAAAATAATACTCCAGGAATCCCTTCTCCCTCAAGAGGCTGAGTGCAGTGTCCCGGTCTCTGTAGTTTAGGAGTCATGCAGTCACTGGGTGCGGTGGCAGTCTATGGCCAAACCAACATCTCTTTGTGACATCGACCTCGGAAACTATATTTCACGGTTAGATAGAACCTCTGTGTTTCTAGCGTGACTATGCAATAGTGCCATTTTAAAGCACAGATCTCCACCGGCTGTGGACGCTGTGGCCTGGTGGTGCCCACTGTTAGGTGGATAAACACAAATTGGGTTAGCTCTGCGGCAGAGAATAATTGGCTGTGTCCTGTTTTTTCAGTCAGATAATGACAAACGGGGAGAGGGTCAGCCACGGCCACTCGTCGACTGAGCAGGCCTGGAGACTGTCCAGCCGGGTCCCCAGACGCCACAGCCTGAGGAAGGTGCCTCAGGGGTTTGCGCTCACAGACTTCCGCTCTGCTGTAAATTCCTTAAATCTCCATGCCCTCATATATTTTTTGCTACTGGACATCTGAGAGGGTTAAGAACATTAGAGGTCACCCTGCGTGTCATTGTGTTTCTTCTTCAGAGGAACGGTCAGTGCATGTACATTGAGAAGGGGTCTCGGTATCCTTGGCCTTAGGTTTCAAAGGAATCCAAAATAATTATTTTTTCAGATGGAGGATGGTCTTGTAAATCAACCTTGTCAATTAACCCAGTAGGGCTATTTTGGTCCGCCGGCTCTGCATTCCTTTCAGTGTCCTCATAGCCCCCTGAATCCTTCCCTTTCATGGGGGGCGTAGTGATTAGATCTATGATCCCACCTCTAAAGTGTGGTCTTTACTATTAAACTGCATGTTAGTTGTACTTGTGATCAAGGGAAAGACCCAAATTACAAACCTGATTCCGACCGGACTGTGTCAACTTCGCATGGCATTTAGCCCAGTGTAAAGGCATCTACACCATAGCTACCTACCCTTTCTCCCCCCCCCCCCTTTCAATTGAGTGCCCTATGACCTAAAGTCATAGGGCAAATGGTGCGACGATATCAAATTGCCAGCAAGAACGAAGCCATTCATTTTTATGAGGTCGGTAAAAGTAGCCCCGGGCCTGGTTAATACCATCGGTCGCAGAGCTCCGAGACTTGAGCGAATTACGGTTTTATAAGAGCCTGGTTTATTGTCAAGTATTTTCAATCTGAATTGTGAAGTTAAGGTACAAGATAACAAAGATTGCAAATTGTATGAACTTTAAAAGAGACGCACCGAGCACAAACATAACCCGAATGTAAAGGAGTCAGTCTGGTAGCTTACCTTCTTTCTTAAGCTGACTGATGAAACCTGGGATAATAAACCTAAGAGAACATGAGTGCACGACATCATATCTTTATCAAATGCTGGAAATACTCCAGATCTGCCTATACTGAGTGCAATTATCTCACAGGAGCAGCAAGATCTGTTCTGGTGGCTACATTTTTACAGTATGGATGCAGGACTCTAGGCTGCATTCCCGGCTTCTCCACTTCATCACATTATGCAATACTAAGCAGTGGCTTAAGCGCCTCAGTTCAGAGATCTGCCAAAACAGCCTTACCGCTTATTTAAAGCGCAAAGCAAACCGTGAAATATGCAAACGCATTTAAATAAACATGCAGTCTGCAATGGATTTATTCATTTTCTCTCTCTAATCTCAGAAGCCCCTCCTGTATCTATCTTCGCCCCGCAACCCAAATAACTTCACCGTAGCTTCTGCTCTCACATTCTTTTCTAATGCATTTACTCATGCATGTCAGTCGCTTGCCACTGATTACCAGCTATAACATGACTGTGACTGTTAAAGGGTCCAATAGGGGCAAATCAATAGGGGAGACAGGACACAGGCCAGCAGATACAATTTTGGTACAAGACAGAATCGGCTTCTCTGTGAACGCTCTCATTCAGTCGGTTCTCTCATCAGACCCTAAATTAAGTGAATTTCTTACTTCGTGTGCTCATGGGCCAGATAAGGGTGTTGCGCTCCCTTGTGGTTGGCTTCCCTTATTGCCTATTGTGTTTTGTTTTGACCGCTTACTTGTAAAGGGCAAAGTGGGTCTCGCGCTTGGGGCATTTTGGTTCAAATGTAAAGGTGCTCAATTTGTAAAAAAAAAAAAAATAATAATAATAATTCTGCATGCCTAAATACTTATAGCTTATAGGTATACTTACAGCTGATTCTCTGTCTCATCTGTAATTCTTCATTTGAAGTCCTCTAGGCAGTGCTGCGGCTGTCTCTGTTCACAATGGTAATTCCTCATTCTTTGTCCTCTAGACAGAGCTGCAGCCGCTTCTGTGGTCCTGTCAGTAATTCTTATTCTAAGTCCTCTACACAGTGCTCTTAGCTGCTTCTCTGGTCCCGTCGGAAATTCGTCATTCTACGTTCTCTACTCAATGCTGCTAGCTTGTTCTTCGGTCTAATCGGTAATTCCTCATTCTAAGTCCTCTACACAGTGCTGCAGCTGTGTATCTGTTCATACATCCACTACACTACAAACCAAAACACATAGGTAAAAGACATTGTCATTTACAACACCAATAGCTCTAAAAAATGTGAGACCTATTGCATTGCAAATGCTTGTTTTTAGCAGTTTGAGGGCCTGTTTTTTGACCAGGTGGGACAGTTTTTACAGCGGATTTCCCTGATATTGCCACAAACATCGCCTGCTGAAAACACGAACGCATGCAGTCTCCCATACCTTGCAAAATACCAACACACCATGTCTTTAAAAGCTCAAAACTGGTATGATTTTGCAAATATGGGCCACTCTTTTAGCTATATGGTTCGTTGGTGGGGTCCACTTTAATTTTGGTGCCTCTCCTTTCTTTTTCTTGTTCCCTTCAGGAATTATCTGAACCGCTAGAGGGACTGGTAGGGTGCAAATTTTCACCTTTTTGCATGGCTTGAATGTACACCATTGCCCAATAGTTGTTCTACCCTGAAGAAGACCATAGACCTTTTTGGCTCATATAGATGTCGAAACATGTTCGTAACACGAAGATACTAGGTCAGTTGATCCACTGTATTTCACCTAATGACCGTTTCTTTTTAGTGTTTTTAAACATACCAGAGGTACTCTTGAACAAATAATATTTTGAGAATACCTTTATGTATATTTTATTTTATACTCACTCTTGTCCCCCAAAAACAGGACCTAGTGAACAGTCCTGAGCTGAGATTTAAAAAAAAAAAGTATTTTATTTTGTTATAGAAACAGGATTACACACATAGCATGCAGATACTGTATGACCATATGCTATACACAAATGGGTCCCTTGGGGGGAGGGGGGTAAGGGGGGGCCAGTTACACTTTGACTCCACAATAAATGTTATTGTATGCATTTTACATACAGTTATGCCTCTGTTGTACATATACTTAGCATTAGGTAACGTCTCGTTACATTCTTCTATTCCCATTGCTCTTACAATATGCATGGCTAACCAATCGGCAAGACGCACGAGAACATCTCGGCCTGTGTTTATTCACCCATACTATGCAATGTTTGGGTTCCTTCTCCTTCAGTTTCCCCAGTCTCCTTGCCCACAGGATAAGCTTGGTACTGGCCCCAGCGGTTTCTGGGGCGACTCTGGGGAGGGAGAAATCCACTATACGTGTGCGACTAAGTGTTACAGTAGACCACGTCTGCATGCCAGTCGGTCAGAGTGGGAACCGAGCTACTAGCCCATCGCAACCCAGCGCCTGGCCAGTAGTAAATCAATGGCCACTAGGGTTCTGATTTCTTTGTCTATGGCCTTATCAAATCCTAATAGTGCCAGCATGGGGTCAGCTGTCAGCGTGGTACTAGTGATCTTGCTCATTTAGCTAAACACTGCACTGTAGAATCCGGCCACCCCTCCGCACGACCATGCTACGTGTAGAAAGTCAGCTACATCGATCAGACATCTGGGGCACTCAGGGGTATCCAGCAACCCATTCCTTTGTAGCCTTTCTGGAGTGGAATACACAAGATTCACATATTTGAAGTGTATGAGTCTGTGTCGCCCATTGAGTGATATTGATTTGGTTATTGAACAACAGTATTGCTGGTCCTTGTCTGTGATGATTTTACCTAGATCTCTCTGCCATTCCAGCCTAGCACGCGCTACATTCGGCCTATGGGCCTCCTGTGTCAGTTTGTATATCTTCGAGATCAGCCCAGTAGGGCTGGTCGATTGGATCAGTGTTGTTAGTGCAGGTAGGGGAGGAGGTTCCGACATATCCTTTCCCAGTAGTTCTCTCAGTGCATGTCTTGTTCTGATATACTTAAAGTGGATGAGAGGCTTCCTGGCTTGCTCTCTATCTTGGAACTTGTCCCACCCCTTAGCCTCACCAATTTTGAAATAACTCTCCCAGCGTGGCCACTCCCAGCTCTCCTAGTGCCGTCACAACCCCTTTTTCACGACTCGGTGGGAGCCAATAGCATCATTCAATTTGGGCATATGGGGAATATAGTATTGCACCAGCTTGCTGTGCCAATAATGGTCGCCAACCGCGTGTCACTGAGTTGAGGGAGTCGAAGACTCCGTGGCATCTGGATGGGTTTCTGAACAAATCTTGTGGGAGCGTGAGAGGTGGTGCAACTTCCCTTTCAATGTATAGGTGCTGTAAATCATGCGGGTCGTGTAACCAGTGGTATGGTGCGGAACACTGCGCCACCCTATAATTCTAGATCTGGAGTGTTTAATCCTCCCATGTCGTATGGTAGTGTAAGGGTCCGCCACTGAACTCTTGCTTGCTTTCCAGCCCACACCAAGCGCAGGAGCCTAGACTGTAGCTCTGTAAAGAATGACTGTGGTGAAAGTATAGGGATATGGCGAAATAGAAACAGAAATCTGGGGAGGACCATCATCTCTATAAGCGTTATCCTCCACATTAGGGACAGGGGGAGTTGAATCCATTGCTCAAGGTCTTCTCCTAATTTGTGCGTTGCTCTACCGTAGTTAACCCCGACAACTTGCTCAGGATCGAGATGTATTTGTATCCCTAAGTATCTGACAGAATCTGTCGTCCAACGCAGGGGATATTCCAATGCCATAGGTGTCATTACAGTGGTGAGCGGGAAAATTATGAATTCATCCCAATTAATCCGAAACCGGAGAGCTTTCCAAAGTGTTCCACTTCGCGTAATATAGGTGAAAGATTGGTCTCCGGATCTCGGACATATAGCAGCGTTTGTTCCGGCAGACCGCAGAGACTTCTTCGCATCTCCGTACAGCAACTCGACCGTCAAGTATAATATACATTTGAGGAATTAGACTGTCAGCCTACATTTCTTTGCCTTGAAGAAGCCCCCGGCCGATGGGCCACACGGGCGAAACACGTGTCGGCTGTCTCTTTGTTTTGATAAAATGCAAATATGAATAAACAATACGCACTAAAAAACTTCAATGAACGATTGGAAATTATTCCGCCAAAACCCTTATGAATTTGAGAAGGCACAAGCCTCCACCAATCTCATATAGCAGCGTATCGTTTGCATATGTTGACACTATGAGGTTATAATCTGGAAAACGTAGTCCCCTGTGCCCATGGTACTTTCGGAGAGCGCATGGTAACGGTTCAGCCACCAGCACGTACAGTAGGGGCGACAAGGGGCAGCCCTGTCTGGTTCCCCTTTTGATTGCCATTTGGAATTTGACAGTATCGCCCACCCTAATCCGCGCCACAGGCTCAGTGTATAAGGTTTTGATTAACTTTAGGAAGACCTTCCCTACCCCGATACGGCATAATACAGCTCGCATCAATGCCCACTCCACAGAAACGAACGCCTTTTCTGCATCCAGGAACACTGTTGCTGCCTTCACATTCGGGTCCACCAGTTGCATGACTCCGAATAAAGTGCGAAGATTGTATGATCGGTTCAGCTCCGGAACGAAACCTGCCTGCTCCGGGCACACCACCCCCGGCAGCAAGGGTGCTAATCTGTTGGCTAAGATCTTGGCGTATATTTTAGCATCAACATTTAATAAAGACAAAGGCCTATATGAGGAGCATTCCTCAAGAGGTTTACTGGGCTTCAGCAGTGTGACAATTAATGCCTCTCGCATCGAAGGGGGCATCCTGCCTGCCTCAGCCATCTCTTCATATAGTTTAACTAGGTGCGGGATGAGTAGGTCCTGATATGCCTTGTAGAAAGCTACCGTCAGTCCGTCTACACCTGGTGCTTTAGCTGATGGCATACTAGCAAGGGCTCTGCGAACTTCAGCTGGATGTAATGGGGCCATTAAATGCTCCCTATGCTCCACAGCAAGCCATGTCATGGCAATGTGTTCTAAATAGTCCTTGTGTGCCTCTTCAATGGGTAGGACTCGTGTTTGGTATAAATTAGCATAGTAGTTGCAGAACCGGTCAGCAATGCGAGTCTTATCACACAGTAAGTGGTCCTGCCCGTCCCCCTCATCTCGGATGTCTATGATCACCTCTGTTTCCCTTCTTGGGCGCACTAGCATCGCAAGTGTGGCCCCTGGTCTTTCTCCCTTCCTATATGTCTTTGCAACTGCATATTTGCCTAGGTATTGGACTTCAGCGTCCGCTGTTTCGTGGTATTCTTCTAGCTTACTTATTCCTCAATTGCTTGTGATAACTCTGACTTGAACACTGGGTCTAGTAGCGAGTAGGGGGGAAAGCGCCAGGTAAAAGCTGCGACCAGTAGGGCACGAAATTCTAAATCCAACAGTATAGGTGAATGGTCCGAATAGGTACGAGGGAGTAGCGCACATCCATTCACTCTGGTTACCAGACTCCATGATATTAACCAATAATCTATGCAAGTGTGTATATCATGCATCGATGAGTAGTGCGTGAAACCCCCATCCCCAGGATATCTAGGTCTCCACACGTCCACCAGCCCTGTAGTTTCTGCTATTTCTATGAGTGCCCTTGCAGCCGCACAGGGGCAGCGAGGGGGGCCCTTCGAACGATTGCACATAGGGTCTAGCACACAGTTAAAGCCTCCCCCCACAGAGTTGTGGAAGATCTCCCCACTGCAACAGGCAGGCGGTCAGGGATTGATGGAACTGGGGGTCATCGTGATTGGGACCATATACACCAACTAGTACCACCCTCAAGTCTCCTTTCCGGCAGGTAGCTATCACAAATCTGCCTTCTGGGTCTGGGAATGTGTGCGTCAGACTTACCCCCGTCTTCCCATCCGCCCAAATTAGTACCCCTCATGAGTGTGTGGTAAACCCTGCTGCATAATACTGGCCCTGTAGTCTCCTTCTGGTTAGCGCATCGCTGCCTAGTGGAAGGTGAGTTTCTTGCAATAGCGGAACATCCACCTTCTGTCCTTTTAGGTATGCTACAACCTTCCGTATTTTGCGGTGATCATTTAGGCCCGCACATTCCAAGTAATAAATCGCAATGTCTGCCTATGGAGTGTATCCGATGTTACTTGATCTGTGTCTCCCATCATGTCTGGTTTAGTGCGGCAGTAGGTCATACTGCGTTTGTGATCGTGTTTCTTTTCTTCCCTCTCTTACTGTCAAATATGAAACCCCTGTCCCACCCATGCTATGTGACCCCAAACTGTGCATAGCTGAAACATTACCCCCCTCAGTCCCTCTCTACAATCCCCAAACAATAAACAAACACAAACTGCCAATTACGTATGGTGGTGCACATATGGGGGTGGATGTAGCCGGCCTACTGTGCTCTCAATAAACCCAGCTTTCCCATCCAATGGACGTTAAAAAGGAGTCTCTTAGTACGCCCATAATTATGTTGTGTTAGTGAGTAATGCTTCCCAAGTCCACATGCTCGAGGCGAGGACACAAAGACATGTGAAGTATTCTACAAAGACTTTACTTTCACATATTTTGGCAATCAGCCCAGCATTCCTATGACAAGGTAAGCATTGAGGAGGGGGCAGTTCCAAATTGTGATAGTGTGTACTTATATTGCTCAAATCAGCATCCGGGTCCGAGGCCGTTTCATCGTATTTTAGCAACTGTCTCAGGTGCCCACTATCCGAAATTCAGTGGATTAGAAGTCTCGTCTCACTATTGTTCCAAGCCTCCCATTGTTCTTGGTCTTGCTGTTTAGTATTACTGTTCCTCATCATCCACAGTCTCCTACTCCAGTCCGGAGACATTGCGCGGGGATCTCCGTCTGTTGCCATTCCTCTCCCTTTGCTCGAGGAAGTGAGACACCTGTTGTGGATCAATGAAGAAATGCGCCTAACCCTCAGTTATTACACAGTTTCGCTGGGTATAGCATACTGAACTCTAATTGGAGGTCGCTGAGCTTCCATTTGATTGGAACAAACAGCCGGCGCCCTTCTTGTACCTACTGTGTAAAGTCGGGATAGAGTGACAAGTTCATTCCTTCATATTGCAGGGTTTTAAGGTCACAAGCCTTACGTAATGCTGCATCTCTGTCCCTGTAATTTAATAATCTGGCTATTATTGGTCGGGGGCTCGCTCCAGGAATGGGTTTGGGTGCCAGGGTGCGATGGCCTCACTCTACCACGAAGATCTCGGAGAAGGTATCCTTCCCCAGTACTTCAGTCAGTAAACGTTCCACGTATTGCTCCATATTTCCTGTATTGGTTGATTAGGCTATTACTATAATGCGTAGGTTGTTCCTTCGGGAGCGAGCCTCTAAGTCCTCCGCCTTGGTCTGCAGTGCATTTTTATATCTTTTTTTGTGTCACGGACCCTGCTGTCAATACGTCAGGGAGGACCTGGCTTGGCAGTTCGGGCTGGACTGTTTCCATGAGGCACAGGGTCAAGACTGATTTGCATATGGCCAGGTCTGAACTGGGGTGGCATGTTGAGCAAAAGAATGATGGATTTAACCCAGATCTCTTGACTGGGGGTGAATGTTTTGATTTGTTCTGCATTCCGTCCATCAATTGTGCGTCTTTTGTTAATATGCCTTCGGCATCAGACACTCTTCTCCACTTCGTATAGCCTCTCCGTCTGTTTGTCCAGCCGCTCCGTCATTCTAGCCATGCGGAATGTGAGTGCATCGATTTTACCATCGATCTTGGTTAAACTGCACTGTATTACTGCAAGTTTCTGTTTCAGTTCAGGGTCTGTGGTAAGATCAGTGGTTTTTGTGGCAGTCTCTGTGGAAGTCATGCCCACCTCATGTGGTTTTAGACTTTTACGAGATTCAAATGGAAGTTTGGGCTGTGTCTTGTCCGTTTTGCCCATCTTGTGCAGTAGCTTATCCCGCTATAGGGTGGGTTATGTTGCCTCAATCAGCTACTTGATAGGCAGCAGGGTGATCTCGCCAGAGGGCCTGCACTCTGCAATGTCTAGTGTGGGCACAGCTCAGCTTACTCACGTACTCTCTGTTTGACGCTTCCCAGCAACCGGGGCTTGTAGTAGGCCATTTATTTTATCTCCCCGCCAAATTGTCTCTTGGAGCGCTTTAGGTCTCTTCGCCCCTTGTTGTTTCACGGGGCCAAATAGTCTGTCTATCCTTCCCGATAATGGGTTATTGTTTATGGTTCACTCTTTGCTGGAGAGAGAGTTTGTGTATCTTCGTTTTTAGTTAGGGCTGGTTATGCTCGTATGGTTGTTCCCAGCAGGGAAGTAGAGCTTCGGGCTGGTTATGTTTGTATGATTGTTCCCAGCCAGGAAATAAAGCTCCGTCTGCCTTAGGGCTCCCAATTGCCTAGGTCTGCTTGCATCGGGCCCTCTGATCTGATGGATACTGTGGCTTTTTTGTGACCGGTATCTCAGGCCTCACGTTGAGGGAGCTCCGTGGTGATTAAGGCCACTTGTCGCCGGGATCTCTCATAGCCTCTTTCCCGCACCGCCCTCGGTCCCGGGCGTTGTCTCTCTTCGGCCGCACCTCCTGCTCACCTCTTATCTGGACACGCGTCTCACCACTCTCTCGGCACGGCCGTTCGCCAGCACTCCCGGTGCAGTCTTTTTGTTAGCAGGCAGGTATAGAGCAACACGCAGCGTCGGAGTGCTCGGTTGGTGGGCCTATAGTGTCGCCACTTCTCGGGCCGCAACTCCGGTGCACGTAGATCGGGCGTCGCAGGCTCCCCTCACCAGGCCCGGGCCGCTTCGCCGTGCTCCGAGCCTCGCTCGGACTCGACTTCGGGCCAGATGGTGTTTCAAGGGCCCGGCATCAAGGGGAACCTCTTCCTGGCCAGTTCATGTCGCTGCGGGCATCAGGATTCTGGAGGATGGGTGTCTGGGTTCACGGAGCTTCACACGGTTGCGGCCATCTTGGAGCCAGGCAAGCTCCGCCCCACCCCCTGAGCTGAGATTTATAAGAACTCCCAGGGATAAACTAGCTTTCCCAGGTTGAGTCCGCCGGGCGGCATTGCTCCTACCCCGGTGTGAGAGGTCGTCAAATGATGAAGCATGCCTCGATAAGTTGAGGGGGAGACGACCTCTCAAAAATCTTTTGATGACCTACATCTAGGAGTAGTCAGCAAACTCGATAGGATAGAGCTGATAAAACAATACGCTCAAATATATTTCTTGTGTTGCATCCTCTCGGAGGACATACTTGAGGAAGAACCTCCATTACTCTCTCTTTAGGGATTTAAGGTGCTGCAAGAACCCTTAAGAAACTTCATAAGCTCTTATGTGGCCTTCCATGATATCCTGGAATATTATATAACTGCTAAATGAGTATTTATTTAGGTGTTTTTTATAAATCACTGATTATGTTTTTACAATTTGTTTAGAGCACTAGATTGATCTAGAAAATACATACACAATACACTAAGAATTAAAACCAAACATTTGGCCCCTAGTTAGATAGGTTGGGCATCAATTCCGCTATTCTTCAACTAAATGCCCTGGTCAAATCTTACGCCAATCTTTCATATAACGTTCTATTTTCATTTGTTTTCTGCATTGGAGGTAGATAGGTTTGGCTTTGAGTTAGGCGTTCAGGACATTGCCTAGATAGGGAGAATGGGCTCTTAGACAAATGATCATGTAACTGTGACTGAGGGAGAGCAGAAGGCACTGGGCACGTATAGACCTAAAACGAATTGGAGTCTGTGCACTATGAAACAGGATTTGCCTTGCCACTACGGAACTATGAAATAACAAGGGCACTTTGGAAGCATGGTATAAAATTGTGTTGGAAAATGGCAGTCACTTTCATCGCCCACGAACCCAATTCATTTTATCCACAAATGTTCACCA
Source organism: Calotriton arnoldi (assembly GCA_963921515.1). Lineage (NCBI taxonomy): Eukaryota > Metazoa > Chordata > Amphibia > Caudata > Salamandridae > Calotriton > Calotriton arnoldi. The sequence continues at coordinate 1,624,288 of CAWUFW010000658.1, read as the reverse complement.
AATATGTTACACAATTTGCAGTATGAGGAGGACAGGGTGTAGGAACCATTATAGTATATATTTTAGAAACATCAAATGAAATCCTTTGACACATGCAAATAGTTGTTGGTACTAAAGGCGATAAACAGACATGGATATTTTCGAATTATACAGTGGGCCATGCAGCCCAAGATACAACTAGCAGCCACAAAAAGTAAGAGAGACTTCAAGAATTTGATTGGCACTAGTTCTTGATTGAAAGGCTTGATTTCTTTTTGTTCATGTTTTATTTAGCGCCAACCTCGACCCGAAGGTATAAGAGTGCTTTACATGAGCACCAGTTGCGTTACAGATGACGCATTAATTTTTTGTTAGGCACGGAGAGATTAAGTTATTTGCCCATAATCACAGGACGTTGAGAGTTCCTGTCGAGACTCAAACCCGGTACCTATGATCACCTACAAAATACGGGTAACCACCAGGCCATTGGCGCGATGGAAATAAATTGTAATGTGGGGCAAAAAACCTCAACATGCCCATAACAGAAGAACACCTTTAGAAAACAAGGTGAGTGCAAAATAGGTAAACAAACTAGAAGATGGCCAATGGCTGGAATCCGACACTAGACAAGTTACAAGTCAAATTGTCCAAAATAAATGTAGGAAGAATTGTGGAAGAATATGTGCAACTCTTACAAGCTGGTAAACATGCCCCAAAATACAAGTGTGATGGAAGAAGTGATAAAAACCAATATTAAGGATATATTGGGACTCACAACTCTTGCTGAACTGGACTTATGAGGGGTTAGGTCTTTCGGCTGGGGGGGGGGGGGAGGGAACCATGACACACTTCTAAGACAGTTCTAACCGGATGACCAGAGGTTAAAAACCAAAACCAGCATACACTATTTCATGGCTTTGAAACTGTGTAATGTAATGACCATGAAAAGAGCCTCAGACTTTGTCAGATACTTTACTAGAAACTAGAAAATACAGCACCATCTGACTACGATCTACTCTCCTTACGATCCCTGCCCTCCCAATATAGCCAAACTTGCTGCAGAGGTCATTGCGACCAAACTAGCTTCCATCTATCAAGCCATGTGTAAAACCGGTATCTTCCCCACCATCTGGAAGGAAGAAGCCCTGATACCTCTCCTTAAAAAAGCCTTACTAGACCAGAAAGACCCAACTAACTATCACCCCATTTCCCGCCTCCCCCTACCAGCCAAAATAGCTGAAAAATGTATGACTAACAAGCTGATGACTTTTATTGAATCTAACAAACTATTGGACATCACCCATTTTTGTTTTCAAAGCTGGCATAGCACTGAGATGGCACTGAACAAGGCAACCGAAGAGATCAGGCAGGTATTGGATCAGGGAAAGGGGTAGCCCTTATCCGGCTTGATCTCTCGGCTGCCTTTGACACCGTTAGTCACAAGCTACTTCTAGGCCGACTGGATAATTGTGGGATAGTGGGCTCGGCTTGAGACCTACTAAAATCCTACTTGCTAGATCGTGAGCAAATAGTGAAATTAGAGAACTACACTTCTCATCCTTTCTCCCTCCCATGCGGGGTCCCTTAAGGGTTCTTGCTGAGCCCTACCCTTTTTAATATTGATATCTCCCCTCTTTCCAATTTAATAAGAAGCTTTGGATTCTCTGTGACCTCCTATGCGGATGACAACCAAATCATCATATCCATTGGGAACGACGAGGCGGGCACCGGGCTCAGATTTCACGACTGCATGCTGGCTGTCCACGAGTGGATGAACTCAAATTGCCTCAAATTAAATGCAGGAAAAACTGAAGTCCTACTTTTTGGATCCCAATCATCTTTTTGGACTCCCTCGGCTTGGCCGGTCATCATGGGTTCTATCCCAACACCAATAGAAAAGGTTCGGAATCTGGGGGTGATTATCAACAACAAATTAAATTTCGCTGATCAGGTAAATAAGCGCACTTAATCCACCTTCTGCACCCTCAGAACGATCAAAAAGATCCTGCCTTTGATACCTGATAAACTGCAAAAAACCCTAATCACCTCCCTGGTCATCTCGAAAATAGAATATTGCAACAGCCTACTTTTCACTACCCATAAATACAATATCAACAAACTACAAGTCCTTCAAAATGTTGTAGCTAGACTTCTGTTAAAAATTCCCAAATACTGCTCCGTATCACAGGATATAAAAAAACTTGCACTGGCTTCCTATTAAGCAAAGAATCACCTTTAAGGTGCTCGATCTAGCTTATAAGGCACTTCATGATCTTAGCCCTGATTTTCAAAATCAGAGTTTCAAATGGTATCTTCCTAACAGAAATTTACGCTCTGCTAATGCTAAATTAGCGATACTATCCAGATGCAAACGGGTCAGGTGGGGTGGCAAGAGCTTCGTGCTGGAAGCATCCAAGGCATGGAATGCCCTACCTCTTTTCATTAAAACAGCACCCAGTCTTCTCGCTTTCAGGAAAGCTGTAAAGACCTGGTTGTTTAGGTCCTGGTAATTCTGTGGTCTTGCTTCTTTCTTGGCTGGAACTGAATAGCGCCTAGACGCCTCCAGGCAGTAATGTGCTATACAAATGCCACTAGTATAACAGAAGATAACTAAAAACTTGGCACACATCAAGGAAGGAACTCGCCAAAAAAGTTGAGAGCATTGTTAATGTTTAAATAAAATAGATAATTCGGAGTATAAAAGAAGGCATGGAAAATCCAAAATAGATCAGGGTGAATTAAAACAAATGAGCATGGCCATACATCTTGGGTAGGAAAGGAAGTAAAATGAAAGGGGAAAAGAAGACGAGAACCATGAAAATAGATTGTAACATATGTTTATACTTGGAGAACATTGGTAGCCAACAGGCTATCCAATTCTAAGAGACACTCTACTGAACAGAGCCCGTAGGCTTAAAGAGTTTATCTATAGGTATGCAACTTTAGACCCAAGAGTTGTTTTATTAGTAATTCATTTGCGGACATGCCTAAATCTCCATAATGCTCATAATTTATGCACAAATATACATCCTTTTGCGAGGCTCAAATTCCCTCAAAGACATCTCATATCACAAAACCCAATACATTTTGGTTATAACAAACCCTTTGTCAGGGGTAACTGCAAACAAAGCAATAAACTTAACATTAAAACGGATAGTGGTAACCCTTTACATCTCACCACATGTGCGTGTATTTAAAAAAAAAATCGATATTAGCCCTAGAGTAAAATTGATGGGACATACACTACGTGATGAAAAAACGTTTCAAGAAAACCATCACTGTGCTTACATGCACAATTCAACGGAGTGCCTATGTGTCCGAACTACCCAAGTGAACCATTCCACATCACTAGTGTCATGCCAAAATTAAGATCGAAAGAGAAAACGTACGTTATCGTTTCAAAAGCCCATATCTTAATGTGAGCAGAGTTACCTTAGATGTGAACTAAGAGGACCTCAGAGCGACGGCATCAACTTGCTGACAGACATACACACTATACCAAAATACTTTGCATGTGAGGCCGGAAGTATTAAAAAGGACAGACAGCAGAAAGTGTGTGCGCCAACAAACAACATGTGCTTGAACCTGGAAGAATTAGTTATTATGAAACAATCAAGAAAATTAATAAAATCTAACAATCTGCAACCAGTTCCGTAATTGCCCAAAAGCACAACATTACTCAGATGAGTTTTCAAATTCTAGAATTATATGCATTATTTTGGCTATTGTTTTGTTCATCACCATGCTAGCAGTTAATCAATTCAGTTGTATCTTTTACAAACATGTGAGTTACACACATTTCCATTGCTCCGAGTAGCAATATACAGACAGCTGCATTAAGGGGTTCACTGTACATGTTATAACATGTTTTAGTATGATCAGACTGGTTCTCGCTTTTTCTTTGGTATTTTGTCGTGAGGAACACAGTACGAGTAATACCATTCACAATTACAGCACTTATTTTTATTTGTATATTTAGGTTCTTCACTTTAAAAAAAACTTTATTCGATCTTTCCAATTAAGATCATAAAAGTATATAAAAAAAAACACAGAGCAATCAGACCCATCTGCAATAATCAACATACAATCCCAAGTTCATATTCATTATAAGGATATCTCAACAAAATTCATTGTGACCGTCCGGAGTAAGAATACATACAAGCGTCAGATAAAATTATAAGTTAAAATACAGTTTATCTAAAAAAATAAATTCTACCCATTAAATTGTAGAAGGAAACCATAAACGATCATAAACCCAACTGCTTCCTTTTGCCCATACACGCCCAACAAAATCGTGCTACTGCAAAACAGACTAAGGGGTCGGGAAGTGATTTAAAAAAATATAATGCAACCCGACACTGTCCAAACTTGAACCGCTTTAAAATCGGGGCAATATGTTCCTTTCTTTCCTTCTTGTAAAACCCGCAAAACAACATTAAATGAATATCAGTCTGGGGTGAATTCCCGTCACAAGGGCACTGTGAAAGATCTGAGTGTTTAAACCTCTTCCCTGGGAAACCTAGCATCAGCGGAAGGAGGTTCAAACGGAAACGTGTTAAAATACTTTTGTGCTGTGACAGCGGAATGTATATTTAGGTTCATGTTTATTTTTATTCATTATCGCACCATTTGTTTTGTTTTTTGTTACTGTTTTTAACTAGCACAGAACTAGTTGCAGATTGCATTAAGATTTTCTACGGGCTCTGTTCAGTAGTGCATCTTGGGACAGGATAGCCTGTTGGCTACCAGCGAGCTCTGAGTTTTCTTTGTGTGTTTGAGGACAGTACACACACCAAGACACGCACACTGAAAAGAAAACATTTTTAGAAGTGCAGTAAACGGCTAACTAGTCGCATTATATCTAGTTTATAGCCATTCTGATTATAAACAAGATAGCTTCATTACTAAGCTGATTTTTACTGCACTAACTTAAATGTGAACCATAGAATATTTAATAACAATTTTTTAAAAGTACTTTTGTTTCTTAAAATATACCACTTGGCTACAGTGCTGTAAATAAAAAAAGGCTAATGGCTTCAATACAGCTATGTGGTAAATTAAGATTTGTGTACAAATCAGGATTCCAAGGATGGCAAATCACAGGACTACTGTTGTAATTCTGTTTATTTTCACAACTTTGACTGATTTTTATAAGAATTATTACAAAAATATACATTTACATTTTTCCAATTACCCTATGTGCCTTCTCACTCCTTTCATTCCCACATGATTAATCACAACATAATATCAAACAAATTCTTCCAGTTTCTTGGTTCTCTCTCCTGCGTTTGCAGCTTCTCACTCACAGAAAAGGAAGTTCTGCATTTTGCTCTTCAGGATAGAGTACATTAGTGTATATTTCCTTTACTGCAGTCATTGCCTCCCTGTCCCCACCTCCCTATGCATTCTCGCAATAATTAATTCTCTCGAACTATCTTTTTACTCAATGTTTCATTTTAAGAATGATATCCTCTGAAAAAAGGCTAAATGTATATTCAGTCAAAGATGCATAAAACAGATGAGCAAAAGAAGGCAGAACATATGTATCAGCTACTAATACAAAAGCAAAAATCACTTATGTGGTGGTCTAGCAACAGTAGGTTAGGTTAAATGCCTTTGGCTTCTTCAATTTTACCTGCAGTTACATCAACCTCTATTAATAATACACAGGAATTTGCAAACAAAATGGGAGTCATGACCCGTAGTTTAAGTATTTGATCTTAAAATGATTGCTCAATCAAATATCTCATCAAATAAGGCAGGATGAATGTTAATATATTATACAATATATTAGTTTTTAGCTACAATGAAAAGCATGAAGCAAAATAGTCATCTTTTGGAATGGGAGCAGTGGAGCAACTCAAACTAATGTAAAATTTCACAATATCTGCAGGAGTAACTGAGGCGAACTGAAAACTTCAGGCCATGGGTTCACAGGTGTCAGAGGAACACTTGAGTAGAAGAAGGTTGCGCAGAGAGACTCTAATAAATGTTAACCATCTTTCTACCCAAGACTCACGTCCAACATTACTGAATTACTTAAAGGTTTTTCAAAAACACTGCAGAATATTGAATTGGGAGAAGCGAGTTACACTATACATCTTTAGCATATTAATGCTCAGGAAAATCTGTCTAAATCCTCTACACATCATTTATGATTTGCTCGCATCATATTATTGGCATGAATCCAGGACCATGAACTGCAATTTTGGTGCTCCTACACACTTGAAAAGTCCGGATATAAGAGCGATAACAATGAACATACCTCAAGTTCATTTTCAAGGCCTGCAAGTTTTTTCTTCAGTTGACTTTCTGTAACGATAAATGACAATTGGCTTCAGTTAAATCATCTTAAACGTGCATGCTGCAGATGCAAAAACAACAAAACTAAAACAAGTGATATCCTCAAGTGAGCAACTGTTAGATGCCTCCTGTCAAGGGACAGAAGAGTACTTATAACATTACAATGTTAAAAGTATCAAAAATCGCAAGAAAACTCACTATAATGATTAAGGGATAAACCTTTAATCAATAGGCTTTATGGGTTAAACAATAAAAAAAATGCACACCGCAATTCATCATACAACTAAGAGCAATAAGCACTGGTAATAGCCAACAGGTAGTTATAGTGTACAGAATGGTCATGCGCATACCATCTAAACATTAAACGTATTGGTGTTGCCAATGTTTGTTTGCTAGCAGCAATGGAGAGCTAGTGCTGACAAAAGCTTTGGAAAAAATGGGTGCTATAGTAAATAAAGCAACTCTTTTTTTTTACTGAGCCTCTATTCTGTAGCTGCTTTTGTCAGCACTCGCTCCCCTCTACTACCGAGTTACTTGCCAACTGATTTAAGAAGTAAAATAGTCACTTATATCCTCCAAAGGAGACGGAAGGTCACACCCAAGGAGCGCAGAGAAAAACGAGACAAAAATAATCCTGGTGCCTGATTCAAAGTTCAATTCACAGTTAAAAGACAGTTAAGGCTCCCGAAGCAAAAAAGCTAATGGATGAAAAGGCTGATCCAGAGCCACTTACAGTACCAACAGAATACGATATGTTCACTGTGAGTGGTGCATTAACGATTGAAGTCAAACTTAACAAAATGGGAAGCAGCAAAAAAAACTATAGATTACACAGTGGCGGTTACCACTGTGTAGATAGTTAGGTCAGGATCTCCATAGAAAGAGCATCTTTTATATCCGCTAATAACTTTGGCACCGTTTAACAAATCTTCATACAACCTTTAAAAAACAAAAATAAATAAAAATAAAACAGTTCATCCACTTCAGCTCCTCCCAGGGACGTTTTGTGTGTCGATCCATCAAGCAGCGGCCAAGAAAAACAAGCATTGGCATAGCCAATAGGTCTCGCTTTTGGGACCTTATAAGTATTTAGTTATGCAGCACGATATCCTTGGGCCAACAACATCAACTGTTGCATGGCTAAACACTTATAAGGTCCCAAAGGCGAGACCTATTGGCTATGCTAATACAGTGCTAGATATACTCTAGCCAAGATTTCTAGGCACTTTACTAAGTTTGTAACACAGCTACAAGTAGCCATCAAACTACAGCCGGTGTTCGGTGTATCTGCTTTTTGTATTAAGTTAAGTGTGATGCCATCCTTCCCCCTTGCAGCCACTCTAGAGTATGCCGGGCCTGTGTGTGTTGCGGTGATCAAAGGTTGCCCAATGACAGGTGGCCGTATTTCATCCATATCATGTTTTTTTCTCCTCTTACTTGGCTCTGTGAGGCTTGTGAGTTGGTTTACCCCATTATAAACACAGGACTCCAAGTACCAGAATGCAATTCATTCTTTTGATCTTTGTCCCTAGCCACCCTTCTGAGATAGCTAAGTAAGCAAGCGCCGGCTGCAGAACTTTGCTAATATTCTGCAGGTCAAGTTCTTTCATTTTTAGAGGGTGATCTTAGTACCCAGGAGCCCAGTTCTAACACCACCCGTTACTTAAGAGGATTCTTTGTAGATGTAATGACTGTGTTTTTTGAGACAGGAGGCTGTCTGAGGTGTGGCTTATGCCATGGAAAGTTGCACTCACCAGGCTTGGCTGGGCCTTGTTGTCTGGAGGTGGTCATTGGGTACCGCGGGGAAGTTATTCTGTCATGGAGGAGAGAGTGAGGGCGTGTTAATTGGCTGGCAAGTTCCTGGGCTTAGCTGTTCAGGAGTGAGGCCATACTGGCTATGCCATTGTCAGCACAAATAAAAAGCCCAAGGTGTTTGGCACCAAGCTGGAAGCTTGAAGAGAGATCCCTGTTCAGTGTTATTTAGAGATAAGAATAGGTGAGAAGGACTGTCAGACCAGGACATGCCCCTTCCCTGCTGCTCTCAATACAAAGACTCTGTGTGGTCTCCAGCTTTACTCGTACTTGCATTATTGTCAATTCAAGGATAAGGAAGTCAGCCTTGAGACTGATGAGCCCACCAGCCTACTAATCACCAGGCTCCTCTGTAAATACAGACTCTAAACGGTTTCCGGGTTTACCCTGGGTGACGTTTTAATATTCATTTATACATGTGTAGTGTCGCCAGATTGAAACCTCCAGGCCCTACCGCTATTCCCACTTCACGTCTATCTATCCATCCTCCACATGGTCTCCAGTGTCCCTCTTGTTTACTCATTACTATTTGTCATTCATATGTGGGTAATGAGGGGAGCCTGGGACTACCATCCTACTCTCTCACACCGTATCACCTACTTACTGTCTCTCCCAACCCTTGGTCTCCAGCTCTACTGTTGCTTACAATTGTTTATTCACGCATGGATAGTGATGCTTAGTTGATGATTGGATTGAGTTTCCAGTGCAGCTGTTCCAAGCAAGTTCAAGAAAAGCGCTTGCACTGGAGGAAACCATTGGAACATCTGGCAGGGTGGCATCACTGCCTCTACAAGCAAGCATTGGGGAGAATGCCCCTCGAGGTAGGGTTCAACTTCAGGCCAGGGAGAGGGGGGTTAGTCTGTCGTCATCTTGGTCCCCAGCGCTTTCGCAGATCGCCTGGTCTTGGCACTGCTATTTACTTTGAACAGAGCAGACATCTCCGCATCATCTGATTGGATGGATCCCACCGTCATGAGCATCACTAGCACTAGTTCCAATGTGTGAACCGTTGGGCAGCGCTGGAGTGGCCCCATCATCTTTTATCTTCACCTATGGCAACAACAGGCCCCCTGTTCACCTTCTCTTAACCTGCAGGGTTCAGTAGTGATCGCTCTTCTCTTTGAGGTGCACTCCCCTCGCGTGCAGCCATTACTGCGTCATTGGTTCTGCAGTGGGCAGCTGTGTGCGCGCGCCAGCCATCCATCACTCTTTCTCTTGGAGATGTGGTTAAGCATGAGTAGTAGTTGCCTTTCTGGCTGCTGGCACCAGGTGACTCTGCTGTAAAACATATGGGGTCATTAGAGGGTCATGGATACGGCACGTGCCAGGTAGGGGCCTAAGACCCCACCCGGCTGATGTACAGCACTGTTTGTTCTATAATACTGATGCTGACTCATCTACCACCCCACATACCCATGTGCCATGAGGCCTTAAGTCGGAGAAGGTGTGGCGACTGCTTGGCTCCGTCATTGCCCCCTGGACTGACATTGGGTCGTCAGCCTTTGCTGTTCAGCCACAATCACTTTGTACATAACGTCTCATGCTTCTTAGGAAGATAACACACACCCCGGGTGCTCGCAGCATCCGTCTACCAACTGCTCCATCTGTTTTGCACCGCTGCAGTGCCTTTTATGTCTGTTTTTTACACGGTAGCCTGAAGCAAGAAGAGGTCTGCTGATGCTCCGCGTTTGTTTCAGGTACACCTAATGACGGACAGTACTTTCCCTCTGATTTGAGGAAGGGCGTGGAAGCCGCCGCCATTGTACCTGTCACTTTCTTTGATACAGAGATGAACAAGGTCGTTTACATTTGCTGAACCGCTGTGAAAGCTGAGCACCGCAGAGAGGACAATTCTCTGCCTTGTTAACATCAGATTCAGAAAAGTACAACAAATATCTGACAGTTAAGCAAGCACACTTAAACTGGAAAGGTAACAGACCTGTGTTCTGGAGTGCCCCTAATAGGTTTAAAGAAGCCTGCCTTCCAGGCCCTAAACTACTGTCATGCACGCTAATAAATTATGTGCACAAGCAAGAGTCACAGGGACATGAAGCAAGGCCGGTGCCTCATCTTACACACCATTTACAAATATGAAATATGAGTCACGTATGTCCAACCTCTTTAGAGACAAATAATTGACATGCTGCCTCAGAACTGACTCAGACAGCTCTTCTCCGTGATCTTTCCTGAAATCCAAATCCGAGCCTTCTCTTAAAAGCCACGACACTCAATTGATCAAAGAGAAAACAGAAATGTGTCTTTATCATAGCGAACGGCTCTGAATTTTTTTTGGGCCGAAAATCTTTTACCCTACGATATATTTTCAAAAAGGTCCACAAGAGGGCACTATTGATACACGATGTAGAGCTCTGTAGGTGAGTGCATATTTGAATGCGCAGGGACTTGTAAAAACAAGCACTGGCCCAGGCACCGTCACAAGACGCTCGTGAAGGAATCCTCAGCCGGCGCAGGCTGTACAGCGAAGACGGCGAGCTGGCAGCAAAGGAATAATCACTAGCATTTGAAGGCACGAGCGGGGAGGAGGGGGGGCGATGCGAGCGCGGCAGCCTGCAGAGCTGACCAGACGCTCGTGCGTCATGGAATTTTGCCTGCGATTACGCGCAGGGCAGACATCTGTTTCCAATTACGATAATTGGAAACAGATGTCGGCCCTGCGCGCGTAACCGCAGGTAAAAGGCCACGACGCACGAGCGTCTGGTCAGCTTTTGAAACCCCCTACATAAAGTCTTCGCCTAGCAGCGCTTGCGCGCTACTCGAGGCTCGACCTAAAAAGGGGGGCTCACAAATCATTGATTTCCCATTTTAATTCTCACAGGAAACTTTGATCTCCTATACAGGAAAAAAAAATTAGGCAAAAAGTCAGAACTTTACTCAGAAATTGTGCTTTTTGTGACTTGATGTAAATCCGTTCAGCCGTTTTTTGAGAAATTCACTCCGGTTGGGTAAAAATTGTACAATATGTTAAGGCAGCCATTACATGACTCGTGGATATGCTTCCCATTGAAATGCAGGTACAGAAAGCCAGATTTAGGGGGGCCACAAAAAGGAGTGTATATAAAGGGCAATAACAGGCTTTAGTTACAATACAAATCATTTGTTGGTGATAACATACTAACATTAGGAACCCCACTGTGTTCTAAGGTGATTTTACCCTGTGCAAAATGAGGATTCTCTGCTGGCATTTGATTAGTTATATTTGAGAGAAAACTGTTTTCTCTTGTGATTTTCTCAGAGGCTATGGAAGGCCCTACCAAAGCTAAAATAAGAGTACATTTTCTATAAGTTCACACTATCTTGTTCAGCTTGGTGAGAATACAATCTGATATTCTGAGTAAAATCTACTTCCAGCAGTAGCCTGTCAGTTGATTCTTCAGTGTTCTATTGTACCTTCCCACACCGTTCTAATAAACAACTAGAGCGCTAAATTCTGTATTTATGACAAAACTGTGGCACACCTGAAACCATCTTCATGGAATCAAAGCTGTAAAACTTAAAGCATTTCCTTTAGAAATGAACACAATGCAGAGTTTTGTTTTGTCATAGAAATTATTATGTGTGTGTTAAAAAGCTAAAATGAGGACACATCTTCTATGACTTACTAAATATCTTTCTCATCCATGTCAGTAAAAAATTCTGACATGCAGCATGAAACATAAGCTGCAACAACAAGGTGATGGATGGAAAGCTTGAATTAATCGCAGTCACTGGCAATCAATCGGGCCACATCCCAATCCATTGTTTATCACCCACAATGCCACCTCAGTTTAGACCCAACCATATGCAAGTAAGTCCTGATCCTGCACAATGAGAGGAGCTCCTCCCGAACTCCCAGGCCAGGTCCTACATGAACCGGAACAAAAGCAACCCAGGATCAGTTTTATGCTGATTTGGGTTCATCAGTTAGATGTATCTTGGTTCCAGTGGCACAGTGAGCACGGGACCCACATCTGGGCAAGTGCTCCCAAGCTCTTTACAAATACTTTTAGGCCCCTGGGTATGGGGTCTCCGGGGCCCAAAGCGGCTTGCGGAGGGGGGCAATGCGCCCTTCCCTTTTAAAAAACAAAAATGCCCTGGGGAATTAGGTCCCCACTGTAGGAAGGTGGAATCGGACTGCATGGTTACCCCCACTTTTTTTCCTGGTGTTTTGCTGGTTTTTGACTAGTCTGACTGGAATCCTGCTAATCAGGACCCCAGTTTATCTGCTTTCTCCCTAAATTGGTTGTGCATGTACTTTAGGTACACTCCAGATTGGAATCTGGGGTACCCTTATAAGTCCCTAGTATATGGTATACTATGTACCCAGGGCATAGGTACCCCAGAGGCCTCCCAGGGGCTGCAGCATGTATTATGCCACCCCTGAGAGACCATTTAAAATGACAAAACAGGTCTGCTACAGCAGCCTGTGTAAGGTGGTGCATGCACCCCTTACTTAGATATAGGTTCACTATATCTATCCTAAATCACTGCACATATACACCTATCAGTCACCCCTATGGCAAGCCTTACCAATCCTGAAGGCAGGGTGCTGGGTTTTATGTGAGAAGGTGCCCATGCATGAGCAGAGCCCCTCTGCAGCCTTCGGAACCTATTCTCCGGGGTTGTTTGTGATGCAGCCAACCATATATACTTAAGTGCATTATAACCTAGTGGTAAATGCTAACTTTAAAATGGCTGCATGGAAACATGTCGTGTTTGGTGTCAAACACCTTGGAATCATACCTCCACACCAGTAACTGCTGTGGGAGGTATGATTTCACCCTCCTAGAGGGAGAAATATGACAACACCGGTACACCTGGTACCAGCTTTCTTGACCCTGGCATCACAAAATGGATGCTGCCAGATACAGACATGAGTCTGCCCTCCTGCTGCTGGACGAAACTCCGGCAGGTGAAGGCTTGACAATAGGTTTCCTGTCACAGGGAGGTGTGACCACCTCCCAGACAGGCTTTAGTGTATTGGGGCTGGGTGGGTGCACACTGAGAGTGCTTTGATGTCTGCACTGGGGGCACATTTGGTGTCCCTGTTCATAGTCCAGCTCAAACCGGTTGCAGGAGCCATTTGCTCCTGCTCTGGCGCGAAACTGGACAAAGGACATGGGTGTAGCCACCCCTCTGTCCTGACCCTCGCATAGGTGGGTCCCCAGAGTTAGTCACACCCCTTCTTTGGGTATAAAGTAGGAACCACTGACTACAGGACTTTAGATTTTACCTGGACTAAACTCTGCTACAGAAACCAAGTACTTCGACGATCTGCACGACGCTGGATGACTGAGGAAATCTCCCTTGGAGTAAAGGAGTTACTCCCCTGCTGAGCAGGCACCTAAACACATCTGACCGGTTTGCATCTCCCGAGTTGCAGTTGCCAAGGCTTGTTGGTGTTCAATCCGGACACTGACCCCCCAGCACTCGACATCCTTCGTGTGACAGCTCACCTCCGGACTTTGGTCGCCGTAGACATCTCCTGGTCCCCATGGCTGCAGAGTCAAGCTTCACCTCTACGCACCTGAAGCACAAGTTACTAACTTGTGTAACGATATATCTGTAAGAGACAGTAGTTAGTGACAGATTCCTTACCTTAGAATATCCCCAGGCGTCAGGCTGGATCCGGAAAGTTTTTGCGTAGCAGTACCCTTGCGCGTCGGTAGGCGGCGTCGTGCGGCTCCGCGTCCGTCGTCGGCGTTGTGATCGCCGGGATGACGTCGCGGGCAGTACTTAGGCGCCGCCCCTGCGCGCTGACGTCAGTTCTGTACACGACTTTCCGCGCCAGGAACGCAGAGCCATGCAAGAAGCTGACATAGGTGTCTGAAAAATACTAGGGCCCTGAAAGGGATGTCCTTAACCCTAGAAATCAGTTCGCAGAACGGGGAGGATGGGTGGGCGGTAGGAATCTGTCACTAACTACTGTCTCTTACAGATATATCGTTACACAAGTTAGTAACTTGTGCATCTGAAAGAGACACGTTAGTGACAGATTCCTTACCTTAGAATAGATACCCCAGCAATACCAACCCCGGTGGTGGGTCTGCGAACAAAGATCAGACAAGGAAGTCCTGGAGGACAGAACGGCCAAAGAAGCCGTCCCTCCGGACCTGACTGTCAAGGCAGTAATGCTTTGTAAACGTGTGCAGCGAGGCCCACGTAGCTGCCTGACAGATAACCGGCAGCGGAACACCGCGGCCCAAGGCCGTGGTAGCAGCCGTTGCCCTGGTGGAATGGGCACGCAGCCCAACAGGAGGCTCCTTCTTAGCCAAAGAATAGCAGGTCTTGATGCACAAGGTAACCCAGCGGGAGATGGTCCTCTTGTGCACCGCCCGACCTTTTTTGGCGCCCACGTAGCCAACATAGAGCTGGTCATCCACCCGGAAGTGTTTTGTGCGGTCAATATAGAAAGAGAGCGCACTTTTTGGGTCCAGACGGTGGAGCCTCTCTTCCTCTCTGGAAGGATGCGGAGGCGGAAAGAAGGTGGGCAAAGTGATGGTCTGCCCAATGTGGAAAGCAGTAACCACCTTTGGCAAGAAGGACGGACGCGTCCGAAGAACAACCTTGTCTGGATGAACAGACAGAAAGGGAGGTTTGCAAGATAGAGCCTGGAGCTCACTCACCCGCCGAGCGGAGGTGATGGCCACCAGAAAGGCTGTCTTCAGAGTCAGAAGACGAAGAGGACAGTTATGTAGAGGCTCAAAGGGAGCGCACATTAAAAGGTAAGAACCAAGTTCAAGTCCCACTGAGGCATCACAAACGGAACAGGAGGGAAGAGGTGAGTAATGCCTTGTAAGAACCTGTTAACAACAGGGGACTTGAAAAGGGAGGGCTGATCAGGGAGCCTGAGGAAGGCCGAGATAGCACAAAGATAACCCTTGATGGTACCCAGGGCAGAACCCTGTTGGGCCAGAGAGAGAAGGAACAGAAGGACCTCAGAAAGAGGGGCAGAAAGGGGATTCACAGCCTTTGCTGTGCACCATGCCACAAATTTGTTCCACCGGCAGGCGTATACCACCTTAGTGGAGGGACGCCTGGCTGCCAGAATCACATCACAAACTTCGGGAGGCAAGTCGAAAGGAATCAACTGCCGCCGCTCAATCTCCACGCAAGCAGGTGTAGACTGGACAGGTTCGGGTGGAGGACCGTCCCCTGCTGCTGCGACAGAAGATCCTCCCGAAGAGGCAGACGGATCGGGGGATCCACGCTCATATTGAGTAGCTCGGGATACCAAACTCTTCGAGCCCAGTCCGGAGCCACAAGAATGACTTGGGCCCGGTCGTGCCGAATCTTCTTCAACACTCTGGGTAGAAGTGGTATAGGCGGAAAGGCGTACAATAGACCGCAACTCCACTCGTGACGAAAAGCGTCGCCGAGCGAGTGCCGCCTTGGAAATTCCAACGCGCAGAACTGATGACATTGCGCGTTCTCTTCGGTGGCGAATAGATCTAACCAAGGCTCTCCCCACTGTAGAAAGAGTCCTTGCGCCACTTCCGAGTGAAGACGCCATTCGTGATCCATCATGCACCTGCGGCTGAGTGCGTCCGCCCTGGCGTTCAGGGAACCTGCCAGGTGTTGAACCACCAGGAACATGCCCTGATGTTCCAGCCATGTCCAGAGGCGCAGAGCCTCCTGACAAAGGGTCCACGACCCCACCCCGCCTTGTTTGTTGCAGTACCACATGGCGGTGGTGTTGTCTGTGAACACCTGCACTACCTTCCCTTTGACAGAGGGAAGGAATGCCTTCAGTGCAAGTCGGATCGCCCGGAGCTCCAGAAGGTTGATATGGAGCCGGGACTCCGCCGGAGACCAGAGGCCTCTGATCTCCGCCTCTCCCATGTGACCGCCCCATCCCAGAAGGGACGCGTCCGTCACAACTGTGTGCTCTGGCTGGGGAAGGGAGAGGGATCTGCCCATGACCCATTGCCGGTTCGAGAGCCACCACTGCAACTGTTTTGCAGTCCCCTCCGAGATCTGGACGTGATCGGACAGGTCGCCCTGGTGCTGCGCCCACTGGAACTTCAGGTCCCACTGCAGAGCCCGCATATGCCATCTGGCATGAGTGACCAGCAGGATGCAGGAGGCCATGAGGCCCAGCAGCCTCAGGGTCATCCGTACCGAAACCCAGGATAAAGGCTGAAAGATCGGAATCATAGCCTGAATATCCCGGACTCGCCGTTCGGGAGGATAGGCCCGAAACTGCGTCGTGTCCAGAACTGCTCCGATGAAAAGGAGCTGTGGAGAAGGAATCAGATGCGACTTTGGCACATTGATGGAGAACCCCAGCGAGTGCAGGAGTTCGGCCGTAGTCTGGAGGTGGGAGACGACTGCCTGGGACGAGCCCGCCTTCAGCAGCCAGTCGTCGAGGTAGGGGAAGACTGAAACCCTTGCCCGGCGCAGATGAGCTGCGACCACCGCCATCACTTTCGTGAACACCCGAGGGGCACTGGTAAGGCCAAAGGGGAGCACGGTGAACTGAAAATGCTCGAGGCCTACCGTGAACCGAAGGTAACGCCGGTGGGCCGGCAGGACGGGGATGTGGAAATAGGCGTCCTGCAAGTCCAACGCTACCAACCAGTCTCCGGGGTCGAGGGCAGTCAAGACCTGAGCTAGGGTGAGCATCTTGAACTTCTCCTTCCGGAGGAAGCGATTGACGTTCCGGAGGTCCAAGATAGGACGCATGTCCTCCTTGTCCTTTTTGGGCACCAGAAAGTAGTGGGAGTAGCAACCACGCCCTACTTCTGGGGTCGGAACATGCTCGATGGCCCTCTTGGCCAAGAGGGCCGTGACTTCCTTCTGTAGAAGCGCCAAGTGATCCCCTGACATGCGGTGGAATTGAGGTGGCATGGCTGGGGGTGGTCTCGAAGGGGAGGGAGTAGCCCCTTCGGACAATGTCCAAGACCCACCTGTCCGAGGTGATGGGACGCCAGAGGTGAAGGTGATGGCGGACCCTGCCTCCGACTGGCGTACTGTGCACCTGAAAGGAGGGACTAGGAGGGCTTGGAGGCCGCGGACGGGTTGGAGGTGGTGGCCTGACCCGCACGCTGGTTGCCCGAACCGCCACGGCGGTATCCACGTCCTCGGCCACGCGAAGGCGCTTGCTGCGCGGGCCGTTGGCCGGGCTGCGGACGTGACTGGGCGCCCCTTCCGTGGCCACGAAAGGGGCGAAAAGCAGACGTGAGCGGAGGGCGCACAACAGCAAGGCCCAGGGACTTAGCAGTAGCCCGAGAGTCCTTGAAACGCTCCAGCGCATGGTCTGCCTTCGAACCAAAAAGACCGACACCATCAAAGGGCATGTCCATGAGTGTATTCTGGACATCTCCCGAAAAACCAGTGGTTCTCAGCCAGGCGTGGCGACGCAGCGCCACCGTCGTTGCAAGCGATCTGCCCAGCGAGTCGGCGGTATCAAGGCCACAGCGGATGGTATATTTAGCCGCATCACGCCCTTCCGCAATGGCGCGGGTAAGCAGTGTCTGGACCTCCTCAGAACACTGCGGCAAAACAGTTGCCACCGAATCCCACAGGGAGTGGGTGTATCGGCCCAAGAGGCAAGCGGTATTAACAGACCGCAAGCCAGCACTGGAGGAAGAGAAAGCCTTCTTCCCAAAGTGATCCAGGCGCTTGGATTCCCTATCCGGAGGGGCGGTAGGGAAGGCGGTTTGGGAGGCAGAGGCTCGGACAACCAAGCTCTCAGGGGTGGGGTGTTGGGAGAGAAACAGGGGGTCGCCCGGAGCAGGGGCGATGGCGTCGGGCCACGTTCCTATCCACAGGAGCCCCTGTGGTGGGTTTGGACCAGGCACCCAAAAGAACGTCAGTCAGTGCCTCGTTGAACGGTAGCACAGTCTCCGAAGAGGAGGCCGCCGGCTGAAGCACTTCAGTCAGGATGTGAGACCTGACGACCACTGTAGGCAACTGGAGATTCAAGGCTCCAGCAGCTCTACGCAACACCGTTGCAAAATTAGCCCCCTCCTCCGTTGCCACGGGAGGAGACAGCATGCCAGAGTCAGGGGAGGTATCCAGACCACTGGCATCCCCAAGTTCCTCAACCCAGTCCGGGTCAAACTCGCACTGTTGTGTGAGAGGGTCGTCAGACCCCTCCCAGCTCTCCTGGTCCTCCTCAGGTTGAAAATATGGAGGAGGAGGGACATCAGGGACCTAAGGTCTCATCGGCGCCGGATACGGCGTCGGGCGACGCCGTTCCGGCACCATGTCCGGACCCGGAGAGAACCGGGGAACGACGCCGCCCGGAGCCCCGGACGGCGTCGGAAACGGCACCGGGGACATCGGCGGAGGCGGAGCCGTGGTTAGGTCAACCGGCGTCGATGGGGGTTGCGGCCCCACCGGAGCCGGGGGTCGAGGCCGGGACCGGAGCCGAGGCCGGGACGAAGGCTGGTGGGACAGGCGACGCCGGGACCGGAGTCGACGGCGACGCCGGAGCAACCCAATCAGGGCCCGCGGGGCCCGGAGGCGCACCGGAGGGACCTTTGAGGCCCGAAGAGGCGGGCCATGGCCGACAGGAATTCCTGTATATCGGCTTGAGTCGCCCCCGAGCCCGGGTAGGGCGGGTACTGCGGGGGTAACTCGACAGGCACGTCCGGGGCCGCGGGGACGGTGCCGACAGGGACCTCAGCCGAGTCGCGAGACCGGCGAGGCGAAGTCTTAGAGCGATGACGCCGCTTAGACTTCTTGTGCTTCGACTTACCGGAGGAGCGCGAAGACTTTGAATCCGACGAACGGCGGGGACTCCGCGTCCGGCCCCTCGACCTCTCCCGGGACCGGGGCTTGGTGCGGCGCGGAGCCGAATGCCGGACTTCAAGGAGCTTTCGAGACCGCTCTCGCAAAGCCTTAGGATGAAGTTTCCGGCAGTCAGGACACGACTTCGTGTCGTGGTCTCGGCCGAGACAAAAGAGACACTCGAGGTGCGGGTCCGTGATCGACATCATGCGACCACATTCCTCGCAGGGCTTAAAGCCGGGCATCCCTACGACACCTTAGGAGTCGTGAAGACTCGTTGAAGAAACAGTGAAAAAATTCACCAAAAAGATAGTCAAAAAGTGACTAGGGCACTGCTCTTCCCGGATCTGCGCTTACTGGCGCGGAAAAAGAAGAACTGACGTCAGCGCGCAGGGGCGGCGCCTAAGTACTGCCCGCGACGTCATCCCGGCGATCACGACGCCGACGACGGACGCGGAGCCGCACGACGCCGCCTACCGACGCGCAAGGGTACTGCTACGCAAAAAACTTTCCGGATCCAGCCTGACGCCTGGGGATATTCTAAGGTAAGGAATCTGTCACTAACGTGTCTCTTTCAGATACACCTGACATTGGTGGATTCGTCTATCGTGCCCCTGGTCACTGTGAAGTGACCCAGACTCTGTCCCCTCTGCTTTCAGGTTCTTCTCATCTCCGATCCAGGCTTGGATCACACCGGACACTTTTTATCTTCCCGGCATCAGCACTTTTCTGCAACACGCCATTGAAAACGACGAAGGTTTCCGACATCACTTGACCCCTATGCATCCGGCTCCTCTGGGATAGGTAACACGGGTACCTCGGTACTCTCAATGGTGCTGGCCTTAGAACCTTCTATGTTTAGCTGGGTTTGCTTAAAGTCCTCTCCGAAGTGTCCTTAATCTTTAAATTTCCAACTGCGACTTTCCCATAGAGTTGTACGGAGCTCGCGCCTGTGTTCACACATTGCACCCGTCCACCGTGGGTCCCTGTGTCACTACTTTGGGTGGTTCCTTGGGGTCCCAGCGATTCTACGTGCTCTAGGAACTGTGTCGTGTCAAGTCGTGGTTCTTATACCACTCTTAGTATATGGTTTGGTCTCCCCCTGGAGCCCACTTTGTATTGTGCTATTTACTGTCGTTCTAGTGATTTAATATTGTGTGCTTTGTTCTCTAATCTCATAAAGAGGTTATTAGAGAGTGTTTAGTAATAAATACATATATTTTATATATTCCTTGTGTGGTTCTCCTTTCATTTGGTCATTCAGGAGGTTATGATCCGGTAAAACAAGCTGCTTCACATTCCTTCAAGACTTAGCCTGAAGGCTGCCCTCCATAGCTACCACTAGGATAGCTTTCAATAAAGGTTGTCTTTAACCTAATCATCAATAAAGGTCGTTTGGACTGGTGCAAGGTGTCCACTTTAATTAGTGGACAGCATATACCAGGCCAACTTCTCACACCCACAGCCCAAAGGTCAACCCTACACCGCACACGCCAAAGGCCATGTGCAGCAGGGGATTGGCAGCTTGCGGGCAGTTGGCCACAAGACCTGGCTGAGGGCCAGGCTCTGTGGTTAACCCGAAGTAGCGCACGGCCAATGGCTATGTGCAGTGTAGGGTTGGCTGTCTGCGCATCACCAAAAGCTGTGTGCGGAGTGGAGGTCAACTTTACGTATGGTAAAAAAAGATTACTTTATGTTAACGTACTGTTATACTTAGGTAAATATGTCAGTGCCAACCTAACGTTTTGAATTTTTTTTTTTTGTTACAATTTTTTATTGTAATAAAGAGTCAGTAAAATGTACATCGTGAAAAGTCAACATCTGCCGGCTAAATACAATAGCGGGCAACAATAATAATATGAAAACATGGATGGTCATTCGCATCTTAGTAACATAAAAAATACATAAAAGATGGGGGGGAGGGGACTAACGGGGAAAGTAGGAGGTATGGAGGAGCTACTTGTCCTATGGATGGTATACGCGAGTGTGGTACAGGTGGACTGTGTGATCACGTGTGTCAAAGTCTTTAAGATATCAGGATAGCAGGGCATCAGTATATCAGGACATCAGGCCCCCCTCCCCAAGCCCCCCGTTGTCTCCTTTGATGGCACTGATGTCCATAAGTGGAAGAGTGTCCAACCTGGCTGAGCTAGCAGTTCAGTGTTTCCAGTGGGAGGAGTGTCACAGAGAGGCTGGCCAGTATCCTCCCCAAGGCAGGACTGCATATCCATTATGCAACCTTGGGAGTATTCCCGGTGGCAATTGACCCTTGGCCAGAGGTCGGGGGAAGGGGGGGAGGGGGGACATGTGCAGAGCGTGCCACAGGAGCAGTGGTAGTGCTAATGTTTGTGTATCTGTATTCGTCTAAAAGTGCAAAAGGACAGCTGTGTGAGGTATATGATGGTATGTGTGTATGGAGGGAGGGAGCGGTCCATGAGGAAAGATGACAGGGGATATCCTACTCCTCTATGTCCACTATTCTAGGTGTGAGGGCACTCATGTCAGTTCCCTTGCGATGCTGCGTGGCGGTGCCGGGGGGTTGGGGTGGGGGAAGGGAGTGGGGATGGGAAAGGAGAGTCGGTTAGACAGATAGGGGGGGGAGGGGTAAGGAGGGCTCTGGGGTTGGGAATGAGTGTGAGCACCTTTTGAGATATGAGAGGAGAAAAGAAGAAATGACAGAGAGAAAAGGTAGGTAGGGGATGGATGTAGACCGGTAGGCTGTAGGTGTACAGGCCGTAGAGGGTGGGTGTGAGGAGTGTAGTGGGGAGGGAGCAGGAAAGGGGGGGAAGTGGAAGCTTGCAGTTCAGTGAGAGCACTGTGGAGAGGAGGGGGGGCGCGATCTTGATACTTTGTAGAACATTAGATGCTGTGGTTTATGGGTCGGCTGTGGGAGATAGGGGATCCGAGCCCCCTGCTGTATGATTGTCCTCAGCGTTCTCCTCTGCGCACAAGAAGGGTGCCCATTAATGTAAAAACAGGTTGGACTGGTCTTGTAGATTGTAAATTATTTGTTCATGTGAAGCGATATTGCTCATGGCCACTAGCCAAGCCTCCTGAGATGTGCTGCAATTGGATGCATCTCCAAGATTGTGATGCGGGGAGGCCAAACTCTTCCCTTAACTGTGTGAACGTTTTAAAGTCACCATCAAGGAGGAGCTGATCGATGGTGTGAATGCCTGCCACCTTCCACAGGGGCCAGGACTGCCTCTGTCCAGCAATGCATATACCTGCATTCCCCCATAGGGGGGCTTTCTCATGTAATCGTGGGTTCGAGTCCAACAGGCGGTGTGCTCTTTGCCAGGCCCTGTGCATGGCGGATAATACTGGATGGGCGGGGTCTTGTTGGCATGTCCCCGTCCCTTATAAAGCGGATAGACCTACCTCAGCCGATAAGTGTTGCTCAACATGTACCCAGTGTGGCATGTCCGGAGTCCCGGGAAGCATACATGTCAGTTGAGAAAGTTGGAGGGCAAGAGCATAATGCTCCACTGAAGGAAGGCCCAGCCCACCGCTGGCGCGCCGGTTTTTAGTTTTGGCGCGGCCTGGCAGGGCTTCAAAGAGCCCCACATGAAAGTTTGCTCCTGGAATCTATGAGGCGCAGTGTGGCGAGAGGCAACTGTATGGGAAGCAGCCCGAGGGTATAGCTAAAGCGCGGGAGTGTGACCATACGCACAGCTTGCACTCTGCCCCCACATGGAAAGCCCTAGCACGTTCCATCTTCTCAAAGTCACGTTGCATCTGAGTGAGAAGTGGGCTTCAGTTGTCCGAGGCCATTCCAGCCATGCCTTTGTTCACCAGGATGCCAAGGTATTTAAGAGGTGAGGGTTGCCAGTGGAAGGGGAACCCATGTATGGCCGCTTTTGTGGTGCCATCAGAGTTGGGGAGAGCTTCACTCTTATCCCAGTTTATTTTGTAACCAGAAAAGGAGGAGAAATCGTTAATGATTTGGAGCAAAGATGGTAAAGATCGGTGCAGGTCTGAAAGGGTGAGCAGGATGTCATCTGCCTAGAGGTAAAGTTTGGATTCCCCAATTGGGAGGCGTATGCCCATGACACTAGCCGAGTTACGTAGTATGGTGGCTGCCAGGGGTTCCATGGCCAGGAAAAAGAGGAGCGGGGAGAGGGGGCATCCCTGGCGTGTACCTCTTCGAATTAGAAATGGATTAGATATGAAGCCCCCGAAGTTGACATGGAGGTAGGAGAGTATTTTTTTCCTTTTGATGTAGTGGGTGAGGCCATGAACGTTCCAGGTTATAGCACGCAGGGGGTGGGTGGCACACATGGTGTAGATTGCGGTTGTGTGAAGGGTGAGAGGAGCGCAATAGAGTATGTTGAGGACCCTTATTGTAAGATTAACTTGATGTGGAACAGCAAGAGTAAGACATGCCTGTGAGGCGTGTATAGGTAGCGAGATGTCTGAGGCGGTATGTAAAGGGGGGGGATGGTGTCAGGGGGAAATAGGCCCGCAGAGCTATGTAGATGAAAGGGAGCGGGGGGCAAGGGACAGGTAATGAATAGGAAGGAGAGAGGGAAGGTGAGACAAAAGGAGTATGTAGAGAAACGCTGATACAAAGGAGGAGGGGGAGGGATATGGGGGAGGGTATCGCGGGCCCCCCTGGCACACGGCTAATGCGGTATGATCCAGCTGAACTATCAGAGTATGTGACAAAGAAGGCACCGCCCTGTTGGTGGGGTAAGCAAGGAGGGCACACACCGAATGAGAAAAGAGTAAAAGTGAATTCAGAGGGAGGGGGTCGTATCAAGATAGCAAGAGTTACAACGTGACCAGACCGGAAAGGGTGGGGGGTGACAGAAAGAGGGTGGCAGCAAGTTACTAAGCAGCACAGGGGTCACTAGACTTTCTACCGTGGGTCTGAGTGCGCTGCCCCAAGGGTAGGGCCCATCGGAAGGACAGGTTCCCTAGGTCAAGTCACAAAGATAGCGGAGCGAGGCGGTCTGGGAGGCAGTTGTAGCAAGTGGGGGGA
This sequence comes from Calotriton arnoldi, assembly GCA_963921515.1. NCBI lineage: Eukaryota > Metazoa > Chordata > Amphibia > Caudata > Salamandridae > Calotriton > Calotriton arnoldi. Next base: position 1,600,476 of record CAWUFW010000658.1, on the reverse strand, counting down.
AAGGGGCCAGGAACAGAGGACAGCCCCAACCAACCCTATGGCGTTCGGGGTATGTCCAGTGGGACAGCGCCTAAGCTGGGCCAGGCCTGAAGAAGAGAGGGGTCATTGACATACATCAGGCTAAGCTCAAACAGTGTTATCAGTTATAAGCATCAACAACAAAAGCTTGGGTATCATCATCAACAAACATCGTATACAACTTATATAACTTGTCCAACTGCTCAATAGCCAATAGAGTGTAAATAATACTCAGCTGTCCGAAGTCTGGAGCGGTCTCTCTTCCCAGGAGAGTGTCCGCTCATCATATTGTCTCTGGCATAGGGGCCTCTCCTAGGACCGCTCCCCCTCAGTCGGTGTCTGAGGCGGGCTACAGAGGGGAGCGGGATTTGTCCCTTTGCTGCTCGTGTATGAAGGCGGCAACAGTTTTGAGAGCAGAGGCCTTCTCCTCATGGGTACGGGCTGTTCTCTCAGGGTCCCGACCACGGTTCCGGGAACTACTGGTAATCTGCCGTCTGTTGTCCGATGTTTGAGAGGAGGAAGTGTTATGTGCCTGTTCCGGAGCGTCATGTTTAATATCAATGTCCTGCGAGCCCAAGCTGTCCAGAAACAGACGCAGGTCCTCCAGATTGTAGAAATCCTTTGAGTCGCCATCCCTGGTGATGTGGAAGCGGGCAGGCACAAAAAGACCGTACTTGATGTTCATTTGACGTAATCGAGGTCTGAGAGAGAGAAATGCCTTACGGAGGCCATTGGTCTCTGGAGAAATCTGCAGCCAGGAGGATGTTGTGTCCTTGTATGTGAACTGTCCTTGGGTGGTGGTGCGGCCAGTATCTGCCTCACTTGCGTGTGGCGGAGAAAACAGGCAATGATAGGTCGGGCGTGTAGACGAGACCTTGAATGGAGGGCCAAGGCGGTGGACACGTTGCATCTCCAGCGGGGGTTCAAAGATAACACCGAGGGGTGTCAGAAGGGTGTCTCTCAGAAATGCACTCACGTTGGAGCCCTCAATTTTTTCTAGGAAGCCGAAAAACGGACATTGTCTCTCCTGCTGCGGTCCTCTAAGTCAATCAGTTTGCTGCGGAGAAAGAGGAGTTCTTGGTCCTTGTCCTGAATCACGTCTAGGCGTCCCACCACCGTCAACCTTTGGTCCAGTCTCTCCGTACGTGTGTGGAACCCTGCAATATCCACTCTGATCTATTACGTCTCCTCCGGCAGCATTGATATAGTAGAGTCCATTCCTTCCAGCCGCCGGCCAACAGCAGAGATTTCCTGTAGGATGCGGTCCATGGTCTCACCTTGCACAGGGGCGGACGGAGGCAGGAGGGGCGGCACCCCTCGTGGCCATATTGCGTGGTTGTTTGAGTGCTTCCGTGAACAGAAGTTGTCTGGAGGACTTACTCCCTTGCTTGTTGGTGGGCATTCACCTCTATTCACAGGGAGGCACCCTTAGTTGGCACACTGATATGTTGGGTAGGTACAGAGTGAAGCCAGCACTGCCCCAGTGGCTGGCCGATGGGTATAGGGGCCAAGGCAGTTATACCGTAATGGCCCGGAGATGTGGAAGGGTGCACTACCTGCTGCTGGTTTGTTGCGAGTAGTCCCCAAAGTCACTGCGAGAGGGGCCCAGGAATTTTCATCAGGTCCAGTTTGCTGCCTGGGCTGTTAGGGAGGGGGGTCCATACGGTGTGGGGATCTCTTGTTCGTTCTTCCCAATGCGCCGTGCTTTCCGCGCCGTCACTAGCGTGGAGTTCGGGCTAGGAGTAGGAAGCAGGAGCCTCTTGTAGGCCTGCTGCACATGAGGGTCAGCCGGTCTTGGACATTCCAGAGGAAGAGCAGCAGCTCCGTACAGGGTTTATGTGTGGGTCCACTGCGTCCTGAGCGGCAGCCTCTTGTGTGGAAATGCGCCAGTGGATGGTGGCCAGTACATCGGTGCTCGCCTGGGCGTGACACAGGAGACGGAATGGTGGCGTGGGAAGGAGCCCCTGCATATTCTTCTGGCCACACTGAGGTCTACCATGTGGTCTCACTCCCCACGCTGAGGCGTCAAACAGGGAGGGGAGGGGGAATGCCCACCATGTGTTGTGTCATGCCTCATTCCCCATCTCACCTCTCACCAGTCAACGCAACGCAGTCAGCGTCCTCCGATGGTGAGGAGGACTGCCTTGTGGTCCCTAGGGTTTCCATGGCTCCCTTTAGACCCTATGGTTGCCAGGAATGTAGCACAAAGAAATGTTATGGGCGGGGGGTGGGGGGGGGGGGAAGAGGGGGCAGAAGCGCTCTGTTGGCCAAGGAGCGTCGCCTGCACCAATGCCATGTCTCGCTCCTCGGTGGCTGCCGAGACTTTCTCCATTGCGGCTGCGATTTATGTTCAGGTTGGGGCCTACCTGCCCAGGTGAGGGAGCAGAGAGGCGGTAGTCTCGCTGCTAAACGCTGGGGCGGGCGCGAGCCAGGGAGGAGCACAGGGGGTTTCTCCCGGGGGAGGGGGGGTTTGTGGTGAGTATCACCCCCGATGGATCCTCAGTCCGACCGTATGCCTCTGACATGCACCCGATGTGGCGCGGGGGCCAGGCCCTGAACAGGCGCAGCGATGGTGAGCAAGGGGCGGGCCAGGCTCCTACGGAAGAGCCGAGGCTGCAGTCACGCCTCTAGGCCCTGTGCTTTCGCCCGGTCGGTGCGGATCTGCTCCAGCCTACTGCCTATCCGCAAAGGCTCCGACCCAGTGTCTCTCAGGGGTCCTACTGACATTGGAACGATGCAGGAGCTGTCCCCAGCTGCGTCATGATGGCCGCTGCCCCCGAACCGAGCCCGTATCGGAGCGGAGCTTCCGGTTCAGACGGCCATCTGCATTCGTGGCCAGACCACGCCCCACGTTTTGAATGTGTTAAAAAAAACAAAAACAGAAATACACCAGTTATAGTTAGCAGAGCTAACTATAACTTGCGCTCGCACCGGCACTGCTTATTACATCACTCAAGACATTCTATGACATCATTTATGACATCACTGATGACATCTCAAATTACATCATTGAGGACATCATTCAAGCTTCTTTTGTACATATTACTCTGTAAATGCATATGGCATTAAGAGGTCTGAAAGTAAGTACAGAATAGCTCAAAATAATATGAAGCATAATTAATGCCATACCACAACCAACTCTCTTAGGTGAAGCAAGCTTGTGTTATGTGCAGCATTGACCCTATACCATTACACTTCATGGGTAGCCGAGTCCCATTAACAATTAATCACAGATAGATGGGTAACCCCTAATGCACATGATGTTCAATCTGAATACAACTGTTCAGAGAAAACCAAGTTCCTCCAGAGATTCAACTTCTGTTACATAACCATTGCCCTACTATGGACAGACTTTACCTATATATAACCCCTCACCGAACCTACAGAGAGAAATTAAGTGGATGTGAGTAGAAAAGTGGGTACTGTAATCAGCGTTTATTTTATGAGTAGAGTTTACTCTGTACTACGCTGTTTGCAGACAATGAAATTCTCATGAGAAATACACCACAGAGTATTAAAAAGCATCTACTAAGAACATATTTCACTCAATGCAAAACTTGTCCAAAGAGACACTATTCACTTAAAAATCACACGGTCTAAAGGTGCGAAAGGTCATACTACCTGCAGCATTAATACTGTGGTGAAAACCTTACACACAGCCCATCTTCTGAAGCTAATCAGGCACATGTACATAGGTTGCTACCTGGTGCACACAATATTCTGTCTTATATAGCAATTGCCATGCTGAGCCGATTCTCTCTAAATACTCAAGGCTGCTTACAATACATAGCATCTACTTTGTAGAAACTTTATCCTGTTGGAAACTTTTTCTGCAGACCCAAAAAACTTGTGTGGAGGATACTGGGCACACGCTGTCAACTCTCACCTGCACAGAGTTACTCCTGATTACAAAGATTTACTATTGTGTTCAATACCTCTACAGACATGTGATGCATTAGGAGCACACGTGTTTTGTAAGCACTTACACCCTTTAGCTGGACATGGGCTGTACAAAATTAGGTAGTGCAGTAATATGGCACTTACTCGCCACTATGCAAACTGTAAAACTAACACTCACTGAATGATGTCATCAGTGATGTCATCAATGATGTCATTTGAGATCTCAGTGATATCATAAATGATGTCATAGAACATGTCATGAGTGATGTCGATTGTGAGGTCATAAGCAGTGCATGGCAAGGGAGCGAGCTATAGTTACCTTATGGCACGAGTTGTAGTTACCAGAGATAACTTAACTAGTAAATTTCAGTGTTTGTTTGAGCTTATAACATTACGTTGTCACTGAAATTTTCACCTACCTATAATGTCACTTTAACCTTTGTTTTTTTTCAGTGAATTTCTAGTTTTTTTTACATAAAGTAATATTTTACCACCATACATAAAGCTAACTTCCCGCCTTTGGCCAGGCCCTGCAGCCATCCCTTCGCAGTAAAGAACCCCCGCACGGTCTTTGGCCTAGGGCAGTGTAGGGTTGGCCGCAGGGCCTGGCCTGCAATCAAACACAGCGACCAGCCGTCTGCGGCCATGCCCTGCGTGCAACCCCCCCTCCCAAGCCACTATTGGCCCGGGACCCCAGGGCCAAAAAATATGGTATTGGGGAAGGACCCCCAGGGCCAAATACATTATTAGGGGAGAGGAGTATGTGGCCTCTTCTCCCTAGGCCTTAATAGGCCCTGGGGACCCCATCCCCTGGGGCCAAATTCTATTTATGAGAGGAGGGAGGCAACGCAGACCCCCTCCCCAAGGCTTAACATGCCCCGTGGACGCTATTCCAATATTCTGGGGTCAAAGGGACCTTCTAGGTGGGTGCCCTGCTGTCCACGAGGGACACCCACCAAACAATACATTGGAGCCACGGGGGAAGTTCCATGGCCCAAGCTGGCTCGCGCATGCTGCGAGAGCCTGCATTACTTCCGTTTGCCGGAGCAGCCGTTTATGCTTGCCCCTACATGCCAGGAGCAATGTGTGTTTCCCAAGCATTTTTAAAGCTTCCACAGACTGAGAGCAGATATGCCTTCCTTACCAACGCTCCTGCATACAGGGAAGGCATGTCTGCTTACACCCGGTGGGAGACTTAAAAATGCTCCCGCAAGGCAGGAGCGTTTTAAAATTTTTTTTTTTTTTTTTTTTTTTTTTGAATGGAGGGCAACCATTTTTTTTATTTGCCGTGTTTCTCTCAGACCCCCCATAAGGAGTAAGAGAGCAGAGTATCCCTTCTCTCAGTGTGTGTATATATCTATATATATCTAAATAGATCTATGGACCTATAGATCTATATATCTATATCTCTCTCTTTATATATCCGCCCCCCCAGTCCTGTAATTTCTGCCAGTAACATTTTTCTTAACGTTGCTGGCAGCAAATCAGAGTGCTTGCTCCCGCAGGAGTCAAACCTCCGCAGGAGCAAGATGGCCCAAGAGACAAAAAGCCCTCTGGGCCAATCAGAAGGCTGTTTATTTTTTTTTAAATTGGGTTCGAGGGACTCTTGCAAGAGTCCCTCGAACCCAACCATCCAGATATACAGATATTTATTTTAGCTTAATATCTCTACTGAACAGATTTACACCAAATCACAAAAAGCACGCTTTCAGAACCAAGATTTAGCTGCGTGACTAATTTTATTTTGTGTTGTAATTCTTTATTCAAATTTTGCATAAAATTTCATCATGAAAACAATGACTTCAGTCGCATTTTACAATAGGTGAGTAAATTAATAAGAAGCAGGTGCGACTTAAATCTCTAAATGGTTAAACAGAACATATAAATATATAAATAGATAAATAGTTAACGAGCCCAAGGAGGAAGGGAAAAGAGAAGAGAGAGGGGAGTAAAACAAGAAAATCCAAGAACTGGTAAATATAGCAATAATAGCAAAATCAGTACTGGCCTAAGGTATGAAAAACTAAAAGCGGTAGCTTTTGATCAGATAATACATATCTAATCAGGGCTCGAAAAATACACTCGCCTGCTCGCTATGGCGAGCCAGATTTATTCAGGACAAGCTATTTTTAGGGCCTACTCACCCTTTCTGGCGAGTAGGAGGACAAACTGACTTTTGACCTCTGTCTCTGAAAGCGGAGTAAATGTGACAAGAAAACAAGATTTAAAAGCATTTTTATTGCTCACAAAGTGAATGAGCAATAAAGATGCCTTTAAATCGTCTTATCTTGCCACATTTGCTCAGCTTTCGGAGAAGGAGGTCAAGTACGTTCCAGTTCGGTCAAGGAGATTTTTCATGTAACTAGACCTGCAGGTCTAGTAACGATTTCAGGATTTTTCGAGCCCTGCTAATGAAAAAATATTTCTAATAATCCATATTAGAACATTGGAATATGAAAAACACTTAGCCAAATATAAATGTAAATGTGAGGACTTAAGGTGTCTTACGTGTATCAATATTGTAGGATGGATTGAAATCTGTATATACTTTTAATATTACTTATGGATCAGTAATAACAACTGGTGGCTCTGGGTGAATACTTACCATTCTCCAAAGTGGAGCTACTAGCCTAAAGGGAAGGGGGGGGGGAGGAGGGGGGAGGATTAAATCTCTAGGAAAGGAAAATATTATAAGTCTCTTTCTGTAGGATTACTACTCAGCCTCTATGTAAGTTATGGAATAGTACTGAGTATTGTGTCCCCGTTGTTATAGTGCTGCGGAGCCAGGGGGGAAGGGTATGAGGGAAGATTGATAGGGGAGAATAGTGTTATATAAATAGAAGGTGTGTAGTAGGAAATAAAGGGGTTGTTGGGATATATAACTGGAGACGCAAATAATAATGTATATAATGAATGCAGGATGGGTGGTTCAGAACATTACTAACCTGATCATGAAGAAGAAAGGAGAAGGTGAGGATGAAGATATATGTAAGCCTATACAAGAGCTAATGTGAAAGATAATCACTGAAAATGAGGGGCAACTACTATTATATTAGTTGAGGAAACATCAACTGATGTTTGATATGTCACTGAATAATTTGGGTTATTCACTGTAAGAATTTTATTATCGTTTCCTGAACCTAGGAAGGGTGACCATAGCTGAAGAAACAAATCAATCTAATCTTGGAGATTGTGTATGACTCGTTCATAAGAAGCCGTATGAATCATGGCTAGTAACCATACCTCCTGCGACAGTGGGTTCGGTGATCTCCACTGTAGTAATATACATATCTTGGCTGTGGCTAAAGCTGTGTGTAGGAGTCAACGTTGAGGTTTTGAGAGTGCTTGTGATTGATGCAAATCGTGTAGGAGGATGGTGGCAGGAGAAAGTGGGAGGTGTAAAGGCATCGTAGTACGCAAGGTCTTACCTACATAGGCCCAAAAAGGTTGTATCAACGGACATTCACAAATAATATGGGTTATATCGCAACCAGCATTAGCGCATCTCCAGCAGTTAGTATGGGGAAGTAGTCCTGCTCTATGTAGTTTTGTTGGTGACCAGTGCCAATCATGAAGGATTTTGAATAGACAAAATTTCAATCTTGCCTCACGGGTGCCCTTATTCAAATCGTATAGGATCTCTGCCCATTCATCATCCTTATATGAGATTGATAATCTGTTTTGCCATCTGGTGCGCAAATCTTGTAGTAGGGGTTGCAAAAAGAGGTGGGATGTGAATACTTCATATAAACCGGACGTGACCCCTTTACGTTTTTCCCAAGTATGCAGGTATGTTACTACTGGTGAAGTCTGTAACAACCGAGGTTGCGGTCCTAAGCCCCTCCTCAAGCATTGCCAAAGTTATATGTATTTCCCGGATTGTTGGGTAGGTAGGACAAATTCCTCTTGCAGTTGCGCAAATGTCTTAAGATCACCATCATGGAGGAGCTGGTCTACGGTATGAATGCCTGCTGCCTTCCATAGGGGCCAGGATATTGTTTGTTAACGCGTATGCTCGCATTATCCCATAAAGGCTTTTCCATGGATTCGAGGATTTGAACCCAGCAGTCGATGTGCTCGTTGCCAAGACCTGCGCATAGCTGCTAAAATCGGATTGGTGGGATCATTAGGACTAGTCCCTGTCCCATATAAAGCAGAAAGGCCTGTCTCTGTTGATCGAAGATGCTTTTCTATATGTACCCATTGTGGCACGTCAGGGGCTTTTGATGCCATTTAAGCCATTTGGGATAACTGTAGTGCAAGGGCATAATGCTCCACTGAGGGAAGGCTCATTCCTCCGCAAGAGCGATTAGCATTTAGTTTCAGCGCTGCTAGACGAGGTCTAGTTGAATTCCATATAAAGGATTTTATCTTAGAATCTATTTAGCGCAGTGTGGTTAGAGGAATCTGAAGGGGGAGCATACCAAGAACGTATATGAAACGCGGGAGGGTGACCATCTTTACGGCTTGTACTCTACCCTACATTGAGAGCCCCAGTGCCTTCCATTTTTCAAAGTCGTGTTGCATCTGGGTAATCAGTGGATTTAAATGATCAACAATCATCTATTCCAACACTTTGTTCACCAGTATACCTAAGTATTTGAGGCGCGAGGATTGCCAGTGAAAGGGAAACCCATGTATGGCCGCTTTTGTGGTCCCTTCTGAAATGGGCAGTGCTTCACTTTTGTCCCAATTAATTTTGTCACCAGAAAAGGAGGAGAAATCATCTATAATTTTAAGTATGGATGGTAGGGAACAGGGCAAATCTGTGAGTGTAAGTAGAATGTCATCGGCGTATAAATAGAGTTTAGATTCTCCCGTCGGAAGGCGTATTCCCGCAACATTGGTAGCTTGACATATTGTGGCTGCTAAAGGCTCCTTAGCTAAAAGGAAGAGGAGTGGGGAAAGGGGGCACCCCTGACGAGTTCCTCTACGGATCGGAAATGGTTCTGACACAAAGCCCCCACAATTTACCTGTGCAGATGGATTGTCGTATAGCAGACGTATTTGGCTATGAACTGGTCACCCAGTCCGAACCTTTCTAATACTTTAAAAAGATATTCCCATTCATTACGGTCAAACGCCTTCTCTGCATCAAGTGACAAAGCTAGTGCGTCATTTTGGAGGCGTGTGGCAGACCATAACGTGTGGGCCAGAGTGCGGAGGTGGTACCTAGAGGAGCGTCCTGGAACAAATCCTACTTGTGTATGGTGAATCAAGGAGGGTAAGACTTTGCGTAGACAGGAAGCAAGAACCCTAGCCAGAATTTTGTTATCAAAATTTAATAGCGATATGCGACGGTATCTGCCACAAAGTAGGGGGTCTCTCCCAGGTTTGGGTAGGACAGCGATTAGAGCTTTATTAGAAAAGGGACCCAAAGAAGCCTTATGTTCTGCTTCCTGAAACGCAGTCTGAAGAGAGTCGACCACCTCTGTTCCCGCCCATCAGTAAAATTCCGCAGGGAAGCCATCTTCGCCCGGGGCCTTATGATAGGGTAAATTGGCTATTGCATGCGAGTTCTCCTCTTTGCTGATCTCTCCCTCTAGAAGTTCTCTGCCTTTGTCCGAAAGACAGGGTAAGTTTGCCTTTGTAAGGAAGGTATCTAGCTCATCACCATCAGCTTGCATCCCAGTCGTGTAAAGAGATTTGTAGAACAAGGCGGGTTTGTTCACAATATCTTGAGGTCTAGTGAATGCGACTCCTCCAGCTAATTTTATAGCCGGTATGGCCAAGGCTGCTTCTCTTTGTCGTAGCTGTGCCGCCAGTAGCCTCCCTGTCTTTTCCACCTGCTCATAATGTCTCCCTTTCATCCTTTGCAGGGCATATTCTGCCTTGGAAGTAAAAAGTATATTCAGGGCCATACGAGCTTGTTCTAAGGATTTGTGGTGCTGAAGGGTAGGTTTAGCTGTGTATAAGCGAGTATAGGACACTATATCTTGTTCCAATTCTTTCTGCGGGGCAGCAGTTTATCTATTAGCTTGGGCTGCATCGCTCATAAGCTGGCCCATATGGTAGCTTTTGCTGCCGCCCAGAGGGTTCTACCTGAGCTTACGGATGCTTGATTGGTGGAAATGTAACCGTGAAGGCAAGTCTGCAATTAGGCTTTACCCTTGGGGGTTCTATAGCGCTGAATGTTCATACACCGGGGCTTACGTCCCGGTCTGGCCAGTCCGATTTACAGTGATAGGAGGACTGGGGAATGATCAGAAAGTGCTGCCTGTAAAATATGGAATTCCTGAGTCAACTGTACCACATTTTGAGAGACCAAGAAGTAATCAAGGCGAGAGAACGTGCCATGGGTAGGAGAAGTAAAAGTACATTCTACATCTGCCAGATGAGAAAGATGCCAATGATCTACCAAACTATTGTCTGCCAATATATCGTCCATCAAAGCTCTGTCTGCTGCGTTGCTCCTATCTAAAGGGCCTGTTTTGTCCAGAACTGGGTCTCTTACCAGGTTCCAATCTCCGCCAATAAGAAATTGTGAAGCGCCTATCTCTATTAGAAGGCGATTCAACTGAAGAAAGAACGACTTTTTCGCTCCAGTTGGAGCATAGACTGAACCAATGCAAATATGAGCTTCCCCAATTCGTAGTTTGGTAAAGACCTATCGCCCATCTGGAACCATCCAAGTCTTTAACACTGTCACCGGAAGAGAGTTAGGAATAAGGAACGCTACTCCACATTTGCGAGGGGGTTTAGAGTCCGGAGCCTCTCCCCCTTGTACACTACTAAGGATTACCTTTCCCACCCATTCCCTGCGCAATTTGTCAGATTCTGTAGCATCAAGGTGGGTTTCCTGAAGATGTGCTATATCCACCTGTTTTGATTGTAAATAAGAGAGTATTTTTTTTCCATTTGATGTAATGGGTTAATCCATGAACATTCCATGTTACTACACGAAGAGCGTGGGTGGTGACCATGTCGGAGGGACTAAAAGAAATGGTCAGTAATAAGTGATTGCTATAAGTATGTCAAAATATGTCGAAGAGGGTTCAAGAGGTTTTGTTAGTTCTGTGAGAGAGGAATGAGAGAGAGAAGAAAAAAGTGAGGAGGAGGGAGTGAATAATGGAAGGAGAAACCCTGGTCCACAACAAGAGTAATATAATCCAGTAAATCAGCCGGGGGGAGTGATGACAGATGAGTGGGGCTAGACTCGTGTCACAGAGAAGAGGATGCGGTGTAATACAATTTGTTAAAGGGAAAATGGAAGGGGGAGGGGAGATAATGGTAAGTGTTTGGAGTAAAAAGAAAATGAAGATGAGGAAGGGTGGTTAGGGAATAAGGAAGGCTGACTGTTGTGCGGCACAGGGGATCCTGAAATTTTAACCGTGGGTCCAAGCACGCTGGAGCGCCGGCATGAGAAGGGGCTCCATCAGGAGAACGGGGCAATGGCTAACAAATACAAAACAAAAGGGCAATTACAAGGTACAGATTGGAGTGTGTATAGTATTGACAAGAAGGGATCATCGCGTGTAACATTGTAACATATTATTCATCTTCTGAGTTGAATGGATTGCATATATGTATATAATACAATTAAAATCATGTGAAATTAGATTGTCAGCAATAATATTAATTACATTACACAAGTCTGCAACAATAAAGCCTTAAATTTCATTAGTATGAGTGACATCTATAGTATGTATTACTGCTGAATTAAGCAAAATAATCAACACATTTACCAAAATTAGTACAATTAACATAATGAGAACAAATCAGCATATGCAATACTCAGCTGTCCGATGGCTGGGCATCTTCGTTCTTCTCGGTATCTTGAGATCATCAAACGTTACCATTGGCCTAAAAGTCATTAAATGCAATCATAGCTATGACTATGACCAAGACTATGAGTAAGCCCAACTCAGTCTCATTCTACATCTGAAGCAGATTTTAGGGGGGGGGAACGAGATCTGTCTCTATGTTGCTCCTGAGTAAAGGCAGACACAGTTTGAAGGGCCGAAGCCTTGTCTTCATGAGTTCGAGTGGACCTCTCAAGATCTCTGCAGCGATGTTGTGGGTTGCTGATATTCGTCGTATATTACCCGATGCCTGTATGGAAGAACTAGGTTGTACTGGTTCTGGAGTAGAGTACTGTGTTTCCATATCCTGCAATTTCAAGCGGTCTATGAAGAGGCGGAGGTCCTCGGGGTCATAAAAATCTTTGGAGATTCCATCTTTGGTGATGCGGAAGCGGGCAGGTTCAAAGAGACCATACTTGATGTCCATTTGGCGTAATGAGGCCTCATTGAAAGGAATGCCTTGCGGCGATCATTAGTCTCTCTGGAGAAGTCAGCTGCCATGCGGATTTCGTGCCCATCATATGTGAATGGACCAGGAGTTCGTGCTGATATCATTAGTTGTCTTGTCTGCTCGTGCCTTAAGAAGCAGGCAATGAGTGGTCGTGGATGCATTGCAGATTCTTTGTGCAGTGGGCCAATGCGATGTGCTTGTTGTATTTCCAGTGGAGGATCAAAAAGTAATGCCAACTAAGTTCAGAAGGATATTTCGAAGGAATGCTCTGGCGTTTGGACCTTCAATTTTTTCCGGGAACCCGAAAAAACAAACATTATCCCTCCTGCTGCGATCTTCCAAGTCGATCAATTTACTGCGAAGGAACAGTAGCTCTTGATCTCTGCTTTGTATCGATTCTAAACGTTGTTCCACAGCCGTCAACCTATGATCAAGCCCTTCTGTTTTTGTATGGAACCGCGCAAAGTCTACTCGTTTTGATTTAGCTTCTGCCGCTAAGGAGGATATATTTGTGTCCATTCCCTCTAGCCGCCGACTGACAGCAGAAATTTCTTGCAATATGCGGTCCATAGTCTCCCCTTGTGCAGAGGTTGGGTTGATCTGCGGTGAGCCTTCTGCTGGGGAGGTAGTGCTTTTCGTAGACATGTTGCGTGACTGTTTGAGCACGTCCGCAAAAGGGGTTGCTTGGAGGATTTGCTGCATGCTTGATAGTGGACATTCTACTTTTTTAGTCTCAGGATAGTGCACTGAGTCAATGCAGGGGCACAGAGCAGCTACGGAATCTATGAAGTGGAAGCTTAAGCGACCCAATTAGAGAACAGCGTTATTGTTTTCAGTAAGGGTTTCTGGCACAAGTAACTTACTCTTGTATGAGCCTTTTCTCCACCAGAATATCTTTGTGGGACGCTAAGTACCGACCAACCTCAGTATTTTCCTCTCACGTCTTCTGTTGAGGTTATCAGAAACTTTCTGTTGTTTATGGAAGGGAGGCTTAATCTATCCTCGCCGTGTGTGAATTTTCAACTCGGTGTACTAACCTCTTAATATTTCAATATTTCTGGTCATCTTTGTCAGATTGCGATTCTGAAAATATTCAGAGGTGACGACAAGTGTTTGTGGCGGTTGCTCTTTCCCTTCTTTTGAGGCACTCCCCTCAGTAAATATTCAAACCATTTATTATCTGTGAGGAAACCGAAGCTTAGAGCGGGTCTGTGGGACCAATTTCTTCAAATACTCTACTAATGTTCTTATTTTTGTTTAGAGAGGATGAGTTGTAATTGAAGCTTTGGAGGTGCTTTGTAAAGATGATGAGTAAAATGTTCAGTAGGGGGTGATGAAACAGGTAGAGGGTCAAGGTATTCCTCTCATTTAGGGCACCTCAGAGTTCCTAGCTGCGATCAACGCAATATAGGAGGCTTAGGTCTGCGTTTGTTGGACGGCCCAAACCATCATAATGCCATAGATCCCACAGAGTTTGCAATGGCAATCTAACACGTTGTGTAAAGGCTCAAGACGACTCTAGTGCTTCCAGGATTGGAGCGGCCGTTCAAACCATAGCTGTGTGTAAGCCCAAAATTCTCCTGGACACTTCAATGAAGGTAATTGGATTTAAGGGCTGAAGCGTCAAACTATGCGGTAGCTGCAAACCTCACTCATGGCTCAACAGCTGGCGCTCTCTCACTTCATCTAACGTCATCAACATTATCCATAAGAGTGCTGTTACTCCTCATATAGCCTTAGGTCTATCTACCTTACTGAAGGTTCAAGCCCGTTTGTGTGGATGAAGACGGGATCTTGAGTGTTAGTCAGAGAGCGCAAAGGGCGGGAAAATACTATTTTTAATCTGCTAGGGTTGAGGTTGTAGGTATGTCCCCAGGTGAGGCACCCCTTCACGAGTGGTATCCCACACTTTTCCCGCCGAGGGATCAGAGCGTTGATTTACGCTGCAGTCACGACACTCACCCGTTACTAAATTGTCATGGTTTTCATAGTTTTCCAGACGTCATCAATCCAGTCAGCAATAGTGCCGCCGCCGATTGTGAAACTCCAAGCCCGCCGCCATCAGATATACAGGCCTGTTTGCGTCAGAGAGAAGCCGGGGACTCGATTAGTCATGGTAGAACGAGGAGGGCGGAAACACCCGCTACTCTAGGCTGCAGGCATGTCCCAGGCACGACGTCTCCTCACAGCTCGCAGTTCTAGCTATTCCCGAATCACGTCACAGACACTTTGGGAGTTTAGCCCATCGGTTTCCCAGGCTCACTGTGTCATTAGAGGCATCGATGTAATGCCTCCAGGCATGTATAGGTAGCCGCCGTCTCAGTCTGAAGCCCCCCTCACAGCGGAGCTTGCAGATCAAGCAGCCATCTTAGTCCACGGCCAGACCACGCCCCCTTCCAGACGAATTTTGTGTAATTCCATTCAGCAGTTTTTGCAGTAGCTCAAAAACGTCTATGGAAAATCCAGGGGAATTTTGAGTTTTCAGACCGCGCCCCCCCCCCTCCCCTTTTTCTGCGTCTACGCTTGACATATCATCCGAATCTTTCCTTGCACAAACTAGTCAAAAAGTAGTCCTTTTTTGGAAAGTTTTGTGGAGAGGTGTGGCACAGCAGCCAGAGCGGCTAACTCCGGAGCATGGGGCTCACGGTTTGATCCTCGGCGGCAGCTCAGCATCATGTGACTCTGGGCAATAGCTCACTTAATCTCCCCGACGGCCCCCAGCGCCTTGAAACTCTTAAGGGGGGGATATGCTCGCGCTTTACATATATGAATTATTATTATTAGTATTATTATAAGATTCGTCAAATGGAGCCAAAGTTATTAGCAAAACAAAAAAAGCATTTCCTATGGAAACGCTGACCTATCTATAACTACCCAGTGGCGAGAGAATTTTATATACATCTTGCTCAAAATTTCCAGCACAATAGTAGAAAATAGTGGCACACCTTTGTCCAAACAAACTAATTCTTTATTGCCAACAAGAACGACACGTTTCAGCTACCTCCATAGCCTTTGTCGAGTTCAAGTGACTCGCCCACCGTGAGCAACACAAACAATGCACATTAATGTAAATAGACAATATACTACTGAATGAAGCCCATATCCAAATAAATACATGAATTACGAAACAGGCTAGACATCCCGCATACATTTTAAAAGACACCAATATTTACTTGGCGTATGTCCTGAAAAAATAAATTAATACATGAAATTAAAATATACAATTGTAGTGTTATACAGACATAGAAAACAGACATCTCTGCATCCCTCATCAAAAAGGCCTGACTGTATACAGTTAATGCAATCATCCGCCAATTATTGGGAACATAATTGTGATGACATTAAAAGCTAGCATCAGACACAGGACATAAGAATACCGCAATGAATACGGACAGTCAAGAAAGGTCTATATGGCAATGTAATTGTTGAACCATGCATAAAGAATTATATACCTATTCATTTAATTCAAAATTTGGACTATTCAAAATAAAAGTCATCATAAAATGCATCGCAGACAGGGCAAGCAAGTGAATATAAAGCACTGTTCAGTGCGAAAATCAGGGTTCGTGCTGCCAACAAAATTATATCCTGCGTGCATAAATTCCCTAAAAATTTCATATGCGTGATAGATCCTCAAATTACCACTAAAAACCAGACATAACAATCAAACATGATGTCCAAATATACTTCATTCACTGGGTTCAGTGCCCATGTTTTCGTTACTAATTCATGGCGGATATTACACAAGATGCTCATTAGGCGTTTCCCTAGGTATATAAATTCTCAGTTCATCATGATCATGAAATAAAACAAATCAGTGGTACCTAATCTAATGGGGTCAGTGCCCTGATAGTAGCTAACTGGTGGGGGATGCTGCATTACGTACCCAATCTAAATTGCTAACTCTTCAACAATATCTATAATGTAATGTGGCCAGTGCCTCTAAATATGAAGAACTGCTTGCCGAAGCATAACTGGATACCAAAAGAGCCCCTCTATAAACAATATACATCATTGATCTGTGTGCACGGATCTATAGTGGGGCTGCACGCAACCCAGATAAATATATATGAGAAATAATAAATATAAGTGTGCTAAGTTTAATCAACTTGCGCTGAATGTGAATATAAACACAATAAAATAAATCATCCTACAGAGAAATAGTGATCAGTGAGTAAATTCCTCACAATTAGAATAACACTAAAATCCTGGCAGAATAAAATGGGGTCTCTATGGGGCGAGAGAACATTCCCATAGGAACTATACACACCCTATGTTCCAATATGAACTGACAATTCCTCATCTCTATTTAATTTATAGGTATACTTGGTATTCAGGTGGATAATGTAGCGAGATTCAGCAATTCTAAGTTGTTGTTCCCGATCTCCACCCCTGATGTTTTTCTCTATTCTATCTATGCCATAATGTGTCAAGGACGCCTGATTGCGCCCATGTTTAGTGTAGAAGAGGGGCGTGGCCAGCGTCCAAGCATGGCAGATGCGTAACTTGTGAGCTGTGGCATCCAGGCCCCGTAATCCGGACCAAATTGCACTTTCCCCGGTGGCATTGACTGCTGGATTAAAGGCAGTGATATCTAGGGACACACAGAGAGGAGGTTAGATGAGGCGCCGCTGCGGCGGAGAAGACAGCCCTGTCAGCAGCAGTACCGCACAACCAAAATGGTTGGCGGCTGCTGATTTGGAGGGTTGGTACCTGCTGGTGCCCCTGAGGGAGAGCAACAGTAACGCCAGACCTCTGCTGGAGGCCGCGACAAGCGACTGGACGGGCGAGGCCGAATGACAGGTGGCCTGGAGGCCGGTGAGTCTTCCCCCGATGGTCCCGAGAAGCGAAGGGACAAGATAGCAGATGAGGTTCCCCGTTGAGGGACCAAGCCTGAGGAAATCGTGTGAGCAGGGAGCCCCTGCCCCCTGAGGAGTGGGAAGTGACTGGTGGCACATATTGAGAGACAGCACCTGGCGGAATAATCAGACGGAGCGACAGAACAGGACACAGTGGCTACAGGCGCCCTTCACATTGCTCGGCCTGAACAGCAGGAGGACACGAGGCCAGGCCTTGGCAATGGCCTACGAGGTGAGGGGGAGCCCCCGCGTGTGGCCAGTGGGTGGAGGACAAGCCCCATGGGGTCCCCCTTTGTATAGCACCTCCCCAGCATTTGTTCCCATGGCTTAAACCCTGGGGCTCCCCTCTGGATTCATTATACCAGAGGGCTGTGCAAGGAGAGGGCAAGATGGCAGGCGGAGTACAATGAAGGCCTGCCGACCCCAGAGCAGACCGCACACGACAGGATCCTGGTCCCCCTACCTTGGGGACTGTAAAAGGCAGGCAGTGCAGGGTTGGAAGCCCCTAGTGCTGGCCCCGACAAGGCGTGCTACCGGAGACTGGAGGCAGGGGGCACCTAATGGAAAGAGCTATGAGGGAGCGGCAAAGGCATGGAGGGCCAGGGCTCGCCAGGGTCTGGGATTAGAGGACATCCCTGGAAGCTGACACCAAGCAGTAGGAATGGCCCTGGGGAAAAAGTGAGCTGGTGCTCTCCTTAAGCTTGTCACCACCACAGCATCCCTTCCCCTGGCTCCCAGATAGCGGCACACTAAGGCCGGAGGTGCAGGGAGTACATCGGAGGGCCCACTGGAGGTGCACAACCAGAGAGACTGACAGGCATAAGCTGTAAATACCTGGTCCCCCCTGGTGGGGAGACTGAAGGGCCTGGTGAGCTGCTGACACCCTAGCGCCCCAAGGATGGCACCCTGAACAGGCTCAACCCACAACCCCTGAACTGTGGCCTCAGAGAGAGCTAGACAAGTGAAGACTGGGGGTCTTCACTTGTCCCACAGGAGGGGCTGGACAGTGGGGAGGATACTCCAATGTTCTTTGTTCAGTTTCGTGCCAGAGCGAGAGCCAACAGCTCCCTGAACTGGTTTCAACTGGAGTATGCAAGGAGGGCACCAAATGTGCCCTTCAAGCAGACTGAGTGGCGCTGGCAAGCGTTCTCACCCGGCCCCAATAGACTAAACCCTCCCTGCGACAGGAAACCTATTGTCCTGCCGTCCCCTGCTCGAGTTTGGCTCAGCAGCAGGAAGGCGGAATTGTGTCTCTGGTCGGCAGCAGCCATAGTTTGCTGTCCGGGTCTCAAAGACTGGTACCGGGAGCACTGAGGGCCTCCCGGAGGAGCTTTACAGTGCATGTAATCATACCTGGGGGTATGATTCCAACATGTTTGATATCAAACACAACAGGGTTCGTTCCAGCCAGTTTAGAGAGATAGCCATTGCGTAATGACGAATGGCTACTCTATATATTGTAATGGCTGATGCACTTACAACCCCGGAGAATTAACTCCGTGGATTGTAGTGGTGTTCTGCTCATACAGGGTCACCCTCACACTTATAACTGGGTACCCTGTCTTCAGGATTGAAAGGCATGCCTTAGGGGTGGCTTATAGGTTTTAAGTGCAGTGAACTCAGATATAAGGAAACTTATATCTGTTGTACGTGTTGCTAGCACCAGCTTACACAGGTTGCAATGGTAGGCCTGTAGTCACAATTTGAGTGGTCTCCCCTGGGTGGCATAATACATGCTTCACCTCCTGGGGGACCCCTGGTGTACCTATGCCCTGGGTACCTTAGTACCATATACTAGGGACTTACAAGGGTGCACCAGTAGCCAATCCGGGGTGTACCCAAGTACTCACTATGTCCAATTTAGGGAGGAAGTACAGAAACTGGGGTCCTGATTAGCATGATCCCAGTCAGACTAGTCAGTAAAACATAATGACACCAGCAAAAATGGGGGGTGACCATGAAAGCAGATCCTACTTTCCTACAAGGCATGAAAGAATATTCCTTTTAATTATAACCACAAACATTGCACATACAACTATATCGCTTTCTCTGCCCAAAACATCTCCAATCGAGTATCACGCACGCCACTTACTTAGGCCAGACCATCTCGGATCATAATCTCCTGAAGATCTCCCTAGCATGAGACAGGGTCCCGGCCCCAAACCCTACATGGCTACAGCCTGACCTACTGTAAGACATTTCTTTTGTGATACTTTGGCGACCTCTATAGATACGTATTTCATGTCCAATGCCGGCACTGCCTTCTCTCCTATTATAGAATGGGAAGCATTTAAGGTAGTAATTCTGGGTTTGCCCATCAACTCAGTTGTGGGAGCTAGGAAGGTGATCCTCCAAGAGCTCCTATGGGATTCCTTGTGAAGGAGGTGTTAGAAAACTTGAATGCCGGGCCTCTGTTACAGGAGGCCAGGGTTCAGTATGCAGAGTTACTAGAAAGCGTTAGGGTAGTGGACCACTGCCAATAAACACAGAGATTACATGCAGAGGCGGATAGATCAGGCACTCTTTTGGCATGCATGATACGTCCTGACCTCTCCCAAACTCAGATTCTAGCAGTGGACACACCAACCTAGGGAACAGTCAATACACAACTTGAGATTAACTCAGCATTTCAAGACTTTTACACAGAGGTATACTCGCCACACCCCACTTCTAATCCTGTATAGTTACAGGAATTCCTGCCGAGGGAGGCACCTACCCAGAGTACAGGCAGCTGATAGGAAGGACCTCTTAGCTCCAATCACAGAAAATGAAATCAGAGGGGCCCTGAAGGCGCTCGCATGTAATACAAAGCCGGGATCCAACGGACTCCCGGTGGAATTCTATTCTACCTACGCCACACAACTGATCCCGCAGTTAGCAAAATTGTATAATGCACCCCTAGACGCAGGATTGCTCCCCTGCTCCACTAGAGAGGCACTAGTTACATCCTTGCCGAAGCTGAGAAACCCCCACAAGAATTGAACTCATACTGCCCGTTATCGATATTAAATACGGAGTATAAGATCCTCGCCCGCAAGCTGCTTCCACTGTTATCCCGATTGATACACACTGATCAGTGTGAATTTGTACCTCGCCGAAAAACTTTATTAAACATTCGGTGGTTGTTTCAGATTATAGCTGCCAGTCAAACTCAACCCCCAGGCAGAGAGTCTCCTGTTCGATATCCACCAGGCGTTTGATTCACTGAAGTGGGATTATATGCTTGCCGCACTTACTCGATTTGGGATACCTCATGCTTATATCAGATGGGTCAAGTGGCTATATACGGCCCATATGGCCAGAGCGAGAACAGGCCCTCACAATTCTCAATCTTATCCAGTGAGGCGAGGCGCCAGACAAGGTTATCCTCTTTACCCGCTCCTGTTCATCCTTGCGGTTGAACCTATAGCACAAATAATGAGACAAGAAGTGGGACATAGGGGTACCTCAATATGTTACACAGTGCACCCTATTTCACTGTATGCTGATGACATGATCCTGTATTTCCACGACATCCGGGACGTGCAGATGGAAAAGGCCCAGCTGATGTCCATCTTTGGCGCCACATTAGTGCAACCACATCATGCGCATTCTCCTTCGCTGGCACATAACCTGAACCAACCCTGCCATTTGGGGAGTATGTAATCCCAGTGGCCACTCCTGCATTCCAATACTTTGGGATTCAAATTTATAGAGGGCGCCCTGTTATCTTAGAAGGCAATCTCTCACTCACCATTTCAGCGCTCAAATCACAGATAGCTTTTTGGGTGACCTTGCCCCTTTTGGTGGCAGTTTGGTTGGCACTGGCCAAAATGGAAATACTGCCACACCTTCTATACCAATTTGTGAACCTACCAATCTTAATTCCTAATGGGCTTTTCCGACAACTCAACACGCTAACTGACTTGATATGGGGCAGGGACACCGTAGAATCAGCTTGGCTAAACTACAGCTTCCGACGGATAGAGGCGGAATGGGGGCTCCCGACTTTAAGGCGTACTGTATCGCTGGCCAGCTGCAGTGGTTATCATACTGGCTGGCTGGTCATAATTTAAAGGAAATAGACCATACAGAGGCACAGTTGCCATACAGCCAGCTACACCGCCTGCTGTGCCCTGGGACCCTGGCACAGTCAACACACACAAGTTGCTGTTACGCATTGCATTGCTATATTGGAAAATGGCAAAGAAATATTCCTCGGAACCAGCACCGTACGCACCTAACATACCTCTGCGGGGCCTCCCTACCGCCTACTGGTATTTTAACGAGTGGGAAGCTTACACCCTGGGAAAGAGAGGGGTCACCACAGTGGGTGACCTGTTCGCAGATGGATCCCTTATGACCCACGAGGATTTCATACACACCCACACACTCCGGGACACCCTATTCCTGACACATGGCAGTCTTCTCCGGTAAATGCGCCAACATTGGGCAGTTGATGATCCTGAGCCACCAACCCACGAGTTATTGAGGACATTGCATACGATGGGACATGGCAGGCACTTGGTACATTGGCTATACAAAGTTCTCCGAGACCATTTGATACCACTTACTACACTCAGGGAGAAATGGGAGCTAGACCGGGGCAGGGCACTCACTGACAAAGAATGGATACAACTGCTGGAATACCCTAAAAAAAAGTGTCTTGTAATTCAAGATTTTTATTTATTTAGTTTGCCATCCTACATCGGGCGTACTTAACGCCGCATAAATTAAATGCAATATACCCTGCGGCATCATCTATGTGCCCCTGGTGCCGAACAGAAGGGGGCAGACATGATCCACATGCTCTGGGCTTGCTCACAGATATCAAAGTATTGGGCAGGAGTGCCCAAGGCGCTGGGGGGTGGGGGGGTTCACTAGCAGGGCCCGGTGGGATACCATGGAGAGCTGCGTACTGGGATTAACCGTTGGCTGGCCCTAAAGGTGCTAAAGTAGGGGTACGATTTGCAAACCTGGCATTATTGCTGACAAAGTGCCTTCTCACCCAGCGCTGGTAGTCCGCTAGGGCTCCGAGCCTGAAGGATTTACGAGAGGAATTGAAGCAGTGGGGTCTGGCTGAAAGTCTAGGCTTGTGGTGAGAGTAATATAAGGGACTCCGCAAAACGCCAATCTCAAAGGAGTGGGATATGATGTTAGAGGTATAAGGCACAGGATCCGGATCCTGTAATGGTAGCTGGGTCCCATTGAATAAGTAATCCTTGCCCCAGAGGGAGTGATGCCGTTTTGCTCACGGATACATGTGATTAATAGTCACCATAGTCTGCCGGATTTATAAATAACAAACACCTTACACGTGCGGGCACTCCTCCTCTCACTAGCACGACCCCCCCTATTTGGGCTCATCCCCCTAGTGAAGATTCATCGGTGACACATAGGAGTTCTGGCTTGGGAGCTGGGAGGGGGGGGGGGGGATGCAGTGTATTTGATTACTGTCCATGATCTTTTAATGGCATAAGAAGTAGTACGGAAGAAACCAGAAGATAATGATTGCAATGTGACACCATGCTACTACATGCAATAAGTTATTCTTACTCACAAGATGGACACCAATATCCTATATGTAAACTGCTTGTTTTTCACGAAAAATGAAATAAAGTTTGTGTTAAAACAAATGTTTCGTGTAGAAATGTCTGGCCACTAGATAGTTGGGGTCATTATTTTTGATGGCCCGGAGATGTTTGAGAATTCTCTTCTTCACTGGTAATCTGGTGCTCCCTATGTATTTAAGACCACACAGGCACTCTAAAACATAGATCACATAATCCGATGTACAAGGGAAGAATATGCTGATTTTCTTTGTCTTTCCTGTCGGGAGTTTGTATTGCTCACGGTTGCTGATTGTCTTGCAGGCTTTGCAAGAACCACATTTGTGAATGCCTGATGGTGCAAGCCATGTTGACTTAATGGTCTGAGTATAACTAGGTACTAACCTGTATTTGATAGATCTCGGTTTTCTGTATGTGATTGCCGGAGAATCGGCTATATCCCCTCCTATTATTGGATCTGCTTTTAGCAGATTCTAATGTTCTTTTATGAGATTCCTGATTCTGACGGATTTCTTGTTGTATGTGGTGATAAACTCTCTGAATTCATAGAAACGAACCACATCCTGGACCTCTCCCAAATCGGGCATCAGAAGCAACCACAGCACTGAGACCGCTCTCCTCACCACTACACACGACATCCGCACCCTCCTCGACCGAGGCGAAACTGCTGCCCTCATCCTCCTGGACCTCTCAGCCGCCTTCGACACCGTCTCCCACCACACCCTCTGCGCAAGACCCCACGTCGCAGGCATCCACGACAAAGCCCTAGAATGGATCCACTCCTTCCTCACCGGCCGAACACAGAGTCAGACTTTCATCGTTCAACTCAGAACCTACAGAGATCTACTGCAGAGTGCCCCAGGAATCCTCCCTGAGCCCCACCCTCTTCAACATCTACATGGCCTGCTTGCATCCATCGTCAGAAGCCATGGACTCAACATTGTCTCCTACGCCGACGACACCCAGCTGATTCTCTCCCTGACAGACGAACCCACAGCCACCAAGAGCAACTTCCACAATGGGATGAAGGCAGTCGCCACCTGGATGAAGGACATCTGCCTCAAGCTTAACTCAGACAAGACCCAACGCCTCATCCTGGGCTCCACCCTCTCCGCCTGCAATGACTCTTTGTGGGTGCAGCGATCGGAACGCCCCCCTCCCCCACACCCATGGGCCACACACGAAACCTAGGCATCATCCTGGAATCCTCGCTCTCAATGAACCGCCAAATCAACACTGTTTCATCCTCCTGCTTCCACACACTCTGCCTGCTTCTTAAGATCTTCAAGTGGATCCCCACCGAGTACAGAAAAACGGTCACCAATGCGCTCATCATTGGCAGACTCAACTACGGCAACGCACTCTACGCTGGCACCACCCAGAAACTCCAAAAGAAACTGCAGAACATCCAGAACGCCTCCGCCAGACTCATCCTGAACATCCCACGCCGCAGCCACATCACCGGCCACCTGGGAGACCTTCACTGGCTAACTATCAACAAAAGAATTAGCTTCAAGCTCCTCACGGACGTCTACAAAGCCCTCCACAATACCGGGCCTGCATACCTCAACCACCGCCTCTCCATCTACACTCCCAACAGACATTTCCGCTCCACCCAACTGGCCCTGGCCACCATCCCAGGGATCCGCGAGACCACGGCTCGTGGAAGATCCTTATAACTCGCTGCAAAGACCTAGAACTCCGTGCCTCTGCACATCAGGCAATCACCATCGCTGTCGCAATTCAGGAAGGACCTCAAGACCTGTCTCTTTGAATGAACTGCAAATCCACCCCCCCACTCAGCACTTTGAGACCCTCACAGGTGAGTAGATGCGCTTTATAAGAAACCTGATTGATTGATAAATCTTGGGGTGGTTTCAGTAGTGGATCTACTACATTCCCCAGTGGGTCTAGTTTTGAAGAAATCATTTTACTTTTTTACCCCTTGCATCTTCATCTGTGCTGGTTGTAAAATTCTGTTGGGGTACCCTCGCTGCTTAAATCTCTCAACAATCTGTATTTGTTCTTGTCTGAAGTCGTGGTCCTTGCTACAATTTCTATGGGCCCTCAACATCTCCCCGTAGAGGATACTCCACTTTAATGTGTTAGGGTGGTAACTGTGGGTGTGTAGCACGCGGTTGCCTGCTGGCTCTTTAAGGTGTAGTGTTGTGGTTAGCTTGTTGTCTTTCACATGTAGGGCAATATCCAAGTACTCAATTTATGTATTGCTGATTTTCTCTGTGAAACTTAGAGTTAGATTGTTATGTTCCAATTTAGAGATGTACTGAGTAGCAAGGGTGGTATCCCCATCCCATATAAGGAACAGATCATCTATATACCGGATCTCATTTTCTTCGATCCAAACCACCTGCTCCTGCCACCTGCCAAGGAATAAATTTACCAAGCTTTGGGCAAAGCAGGTGCTATTGCGGTTCCCCACGTTGTCTGTACAACGTCTCCTCAAACAAGAATATATTATTTGTGAGACAGTAGGTCAGTGTTAGAAATGGGATCTCTGGTTGGCTAAGGCTTGCGCCAAAGCCAGGCAGAGACCACCACTCTAGTCAGGGCGAGGGAGTTACACGCCAAAGATAACGCCTGCTCACCCCCTTGGTAGCTTGGCACGAGCAGTCAGGGTTATCCCGGAGGCAATGTGTAAAGCGTTTGTGCACGCACACAGCAACAACATACTAGGCATACCACAAAAGGAACTCCACACAAGGTTATATCAAAAATAGCCTTTGTATTCTCATAAAACATTAGAATAGTACTCACATAATATACATGGTGCCACCTGGCACTAGGTAATATCTACAAGGGATTATTTACATCTGACAGGGCCAACTGGACCACTGTCAGAACCATCACAAAGTGAACTTAGTAAATGTAGGACATATCATAAACGTACAACCAGTAATCACTGGTAACCACTGTACTCAGCATCATCCTGTAACATAAACCACATTATGCACAGTATCACATAGGCGCCAAATCCATTGTACGCCAACCTCATCAGTCTAACATATTAGACCCTAACGTCCTAAGTATCACTCACATTAGGGGCATAAATCACAGTGGAGGATAACCTCCCAAGCATAAACCATATTATGCAAATAACCTCATACATAAACCACAGTTAGAGGCATCAAACAGGGTGCGTAAATTATACTACATGAATCACATTTCCTAGCACCCCATACATCACATTAGCACATAGTCTCCTAATAAAGACCATAGTAGAGGCACTAATCACATTAGGGCCTGGCGCCCTATTAACCTCTCAGTCCCCCTGGCCTTCTCAAAGGGGCTCAAATGCCCTATGTCCCAAAGTCAGGGTGCGCTGCCAATGCAGCAGAATCCAGGTGCGCAATTGCGCAGACCTAAACGTTGCAGCTGGCACTAAGTGCTGCGCAGCTGTTAAAGCACTGGGGCGGAGGAGTGCATCTTACTCCTATCCCATAAGACATGCCCCCAAGGAACTGTGGCCTAAACGTTGCAGCTGCCCACTACTTGCTGGGCAGCTGTGAAGATCAAATGCTCTCAATGTGCCCTTAGAACAAATGTACAACGTTGCAGCTGCCCGCGCTGGTGCGGTGCAGCTGAGAATACAGTAAAGGGGCCCTGGCACATCTGTGCCTTCGGGGCCTCACTGGGGCTTCTCTCAAATAATATTGTCCCCAAAACGTTGCGGTTGCCCACTGGCAAGCGGGGCAACTGTACAACATATGGCCAATACGGGGAACCGCACGGGCCCTGGAAACCAAATCATGCCCCACGTTGGTGCGCACTGGCGCTGGTGCCTCGATCGGCACGAACACTGGGGAGAACATGGGCCCCTCTGGCCCTTTAAACAACAATGTGCCCCCTTCGTTGGAGGGGCCCCCTAACAGGCGGGGGCCGCTCAGAAAAGTGGCACCGACACTGTGCCTCGATAGGCTTGGGGGGGGGGACACGGGCACCTCTGGGCCCTCGCCATTCACACAGAACTGCCCCCAAGCGTTGGAGCGGCCCGCAACGGTGGGTCCGCTCAGGGAAAACCAAATACCGGTGCGGTGCCTTGATCGGCACCTCAGCACTCACCGGGACGCGGGACAGGCGATAGTTTCCTCCTCCCATTGCCGGCGATCTCCGGAGAGCCCCCACTCCTCCACTTGGTCACCGGGGCTCCCAACAGCTCACGGGAGCCCCGGGCAGCAGCAGGACATCGCTCGGCCTGCTCCTCTCTCCAGCAAGGGCGTGCGCGGGGCTTCCCTCGCAAAACCGAAAGTCCCGCCCGCCGTCAGGCACCACGTTGCCCGACTTCCTCCCGGCCGCGGCGGTGATTCCTCGGCGGCAATGCGGGGTGGGCACCCGCTCATTTAATAAAACATAAAGCGGGGTGGGCACCCGCTAAAAAGGCAAACAAGCGGGGTGGGCACCCGCAAATATAGAAATAAGCGGGGTGGGCTCCCGCTCGATCACGGAGCACGGGGGAATCCCTACACTGGGGATTCCCCCTCGAAGGGCTGCAGCGCCGCGCTGCGAAGCCCACGCTCTCGCTCAGCAGCAAAGAGCCAGGTGCTCTTAAAAGTAAAAGCAAAGCGCTCACAGGGCGCAGGAGGGAGCACAAAGTCATGGAAGAGTCAAAGCAAAGCAGAAGGGTTCCAAAAAGTCCTCAGAGATGACGGGCAATGCAGGGCCCAGGGAGGCAAGCCCTCATGGCAGCCCCCCCCCCTGGGCCCCAGCAGCAGCACGCCCCGGCAGGAATCAGGAACCAAGGCTGAACATTTTCATGGGGTCACAGCCCCTATATTTATATTACAAAATCCCTTTGTGTCACAGCACAGGGCTTGGGGATACCAGTCAGAACTGGTTTAGGGGGGATTTGGAGCACTTTGCTTTGCCAAGCTCCTCTTCCCTTTGTCAGGTGGGGGCTAGGTGATCAGACACACCACAGGGGGCGGAGCCAGCATTGTACTGGGCAGGCACCATCCTATTCAGAGTCAGGGGATTACCCCTCCCACTACTCTTAGCCCAGAGGTCCTATTCAGCCCAGCGCTGACTCACCCTGCCCCTCCTGGAGCCACACACACACCTCCCAGCCACTGTCACTCACAAGCCAGACATGCAATTCACATCAGGCAGGCAGACACATAGCACACAGAAATGCCAACTTCTAAAAGTGGCATTTCTAAAATAACCACAATAAATCTGCGCACACCATTGCGCAGCATTTATTCACACAATTTCATACATACCAGACTTGAACACACTGCTCCTCTCATAACAGGAATTACCACTGACACACACTGATCAGGGAATCCCCCATGCATTCCTATGGGAGGGCAGGCCAAGCTCACCAATGTAACAGAGCGCACGCACTTTCCACTGGACCACAGTGCGAAAGTGCCCAGAGGCCTAAAATCACCAATACCAGGTTACAGACAAGGCAAAAAGTTTAGGGGTGAACCGGCCAAAAAGGGCCAAGTCCAACAGTCAGCATATGTTTCAACATATTAGTATGGTCAAATAAAGCCACAGGTCGACTTCTGAAGTGATATGTGCATGCATCTACCCCTTTATCTTGTTGTATGCTCATAAACAAGGAGCAGACATCAAAGGTAATCATACTATAGGTTTCCTCCCATGTGATATCATAAATTCTTTTGAGGAAGTCAGTACCGTCAAGACGATAAGATCGTAAACCTTGTACATAAGGTGACACATAGTCATCTAAGAATATTGCTATTTTTTCCTAGGAGGCCACCATTTGAAGAAACAATGGGCCTCCCTGGTGGTCGGGGGTTTTATGGATCTTGGGTATAAGGTACAAACTAGGTATTTTGGGGTGTTCTTCCTTAAAAAACCTGTATTCATCTATATCTAAAAGTCTTTTCTGGTGCCAATCATATAATAAATCATGGTATAGGGATTGTTTGCATGTTTCCCATGAGGTAACCTCATAGCAAGTGACCATCCTCTCTGTAATCAGCCATATTTAGCACGACAAAGTTAACGCCTTTGTCTGAGGGCTTAATTGTAATCAAGGGATCACTTGCCAAATTATGTAATACCTCCCTCTGTTAGCGAGTTATATATTCTAAAGTGTGTTTTTCTTTTTTACCATATAACTTTAGCAAACCATGCTGTATAACACTGTGAAATGCCTCTATGTTATCATACATGACATTGGGGGTATATTTGGACTTAGGTCTTAAGCTGCTACTCGTGGGCATGTCCACTGCAAAGCACAGATTACTCAAGTTATGCCCCACATTATCTTCTCTCACAATACTTTAATTACATTCTAACTCATGGATGGAAATAATAGACTCAATATCTTGCAACTGCCAATTCGAGTAGTTTTTTTTTGCTTTTTTCAATTTGGGGGGCCCAGGTCAAATTATCCTTCATTCTTACCCCTGAATAATCAAAGTGCTTCACCTGCTCTAAGAAAACTCCCACTATAGCCTATTTACTCTAAAATGGTTTATGCGGATTTATCCCCATAAATTTGGAGCGATTTATTTCCAATCCTCTTCTTACGCAAAAGGCTGCAAAGGAATCCAGTTCTGCTTACAGGCCCATCGGGATTCTTGAAATAAGGAGGGTATCATACTCAAACATTAAGATTATGACAGGGAGACCACTTAGTTTAGGTGCATCATGATTGCTTTGTGCTAGATAATCTACTGCGCCATAAATGTAGAGGCTAAACAGAGGGGGAGCCAGCACGTAGCCCTGTCTAACACCACACTTTATAGGCATCTGGATCGTAAGGTTTCCCCTCCGATTCCACCTTACTCTGGCATATGTGTCAGTGTGTACGAGTCTCAGCATCTAGAGCAGGTCATCTGGCAGCTCGTAGGATTCAAAGACTCTCCACAACTCCTCTCTTGGGACCAGGTCAAATGGCGCCCTCAAATCAATGAAGGTGACATAGGCGACACGAAGTAAATATTGGTGTTTTTTAGATGTATACGGGATGTCTAGCCCATTTTGTAGTTCATGCATTTATTTTGAGCACGGGCCTCATTCAGAAGAATATTGTCTATTTCTGTTATTGTGCATCGTGAATCCCTTGAACTCGACAAAGGCTATGTAGGTAGCTTAAATGCGTCGTTCTTGTTAGCAATAAAGAATTTGTTCCTTTGGAAAATGGTGTGTCGCCATTTTCTACTATTGTTCTGGATATTTTGAGCAAGATATTGGATGGAGATGCAGGCCGTCGCTGGCACCCGCATCGCTAGACTGGAAGCAGCGTGCTCGCTGTTCATAGCATATATACCCGGGACGTGCGGTGCAGCGGAGGGTGAAGAACGTTAATATTAGTTTCCCTATTTTTTTCTAGCTACCTGGGCGTTCCAACTCAGGCCGCCCATGGTATGCAGAATTAATTTTAATTACACATTAGCACTTTATGTACAGGGGTCTAATTTTTAGACACTGGATAGAAAATTTATGTTTATATCACTTTTTGCACTTTTAGGGCACATATTTGTAACAAGACATTTACACAGCAGGTCTTATTTCCATGGCAACAGCTAATAGTGAGAGTGGCATTAGGCAGGAGGGTGTTCACCCTCTGAATTGAATATTAAACTGACCTTTGTTAACGACATGTAGATGGGAGAGGGAATATCTCTCTATGCTATATATTTACTGTATGCCAAGGTCCAACATAGGCAGTTCAGTTATAGACAGGTAACAAGGCATTGGGCCGGAAATCAGTTCACTTCTACACTGTCATCTACAATATGTCGTTTTTTAAACCTGGAAGAGGGTGCCGTATGCTACCGTGTAAAAAGCGTTAAGGTGTCATTTATTGACTTTTTAATGGTGGTTTTACGAAATATTTATTCTGCATCTGTATTTTAAACAGTTAGTATTGCGATACCTGCACAAGCACTTTTTGCATGCATTAGATCCAAACATGCAATAATCAGTATTAACAGCGATATGTATGTATTTATACTGCCAGTATTGCGAATTTTTCACATGTAGTGATGACCGGTTATAGGCTATTGTTTACATACAGTATATTGTGTTAATTGCACTTGGTATAAAACGAAATTTCTTATGTATGTATTTATACTGCCAGTATTGCGAATTTTGCACATGTAGTGATGATCGGTTACAGTTTATTTACATACAGTATATTGCATTAATTGCACATGGTATAAAATTTCTTGTACAGCTTGTGAATAGACTTTGATTATGCTGTAAGGAAAACAAACGGGCAGTCTGTTTTCAGTCTCTGTTAGCACTTGGCACTTTAAATTCTTGGGGAATCATGGGTACATCATGTGATCAAGGCCTCTAGGGGCTGAAACGCGTCATGGCAGGTGAGCACGTTTGGAAATAAAGAATACTACTTGCACGCAAAAAGTGGTGTCCGTTCCTTTTCTGATTCCGGTGGCAGGGAATCGTGGAGAAATGGCAATGTGGATATATATATAGATATATATATATATATATATATATATATATATATATACACACACATATACACACAATTCTCGCTACATATACCTCCTTGATGAGAAAAACAAGTGCAGACCACAGATCAGTGCCCAAGTTGTTTTTTAATGAGTTTCGTCTGCCATAACGCGTTTCAGCCGTTACCGGCCTTGTATGTATGTATGTATGTATGTATGTATGTATGTATATATATATATATATATATATATATATATATATATTATATATATTATATATATCGGATAAGGGGGGAAATGTGGTCATATGGATTAAGAGCGACTACAAAAGAGGAGCATACAGGCATCTTAATGCAACAGAATGCTATAAAACAAAAAACATGGCACAAGTCAAAAAGATTGGTAAAAACTATAAGGACGAACTGACCATGTGGAAAAGAGATGGGCTCATCACTAGAGAAGAATTTGCATTTCTTAATAATGAATTTCCTATTATGCCTACCATATATTTTGTACCTAAAGTGCACAAAAAAGAGACACCAGTGCCTGGAAGACTGATTATCTCTGCTAAGAAAAGCCTATTTGAGAGCACATCTAGATATGTGGACTATTATTTACAAGATTTTGTGATTACCCTCCCCACTTACATACGTGACACCACAGATTTTTTGCACAAATGAAGTGAACAAGATTGGTCCAGTGATTTTTTTTTTTTTTTAACTATGGACATTTCTGCCCTATATACAAGTATTGTGCACAGCGACGGACTTAAAGCTGTAGAGTATTACTTGGGCCAACGACCAATAGAAATGAACAGCCATAACCAGATGCTACTTAAGATGATACATTGGTGTTTGAACAATAATGAATTTATGTTTGACAACATCTTTCAACAATTACGTGGAGTAGCAATGGGGGCATGCTTCTCCCACAGCTATGCATGTTTACATGTAGGCTGGTGGGAGGAGCATGTCCTCAAAACAAAACATCATGAGGATTAGGCTAATCATATAGTGCAATGGTGGCATTACATCGACGATGTATTTGTGATATGGAGGGGTACACCACATCAGGCACGAGATTTTGTCAATAACATCAATGTTAATGACTTGAATTTGCAATTTACTGCACATATAGATGCGTACACAACTGACTTTCTTGACATTAAGGTTAGCATTGAGGATGGTAAAATGGAAACATGCCTATATAGGAAATCTACTGCCGGCAATGCTATTTTGCACGCTAAAAGCTTTCATCCCAAACATACTATTGCCAGTATACCTTATGGAGAATTTCTCCGGATACATTGGGCATGTAGCTCAGAAAGGGCCCAGATGACATATCAGCAAGAGGCCAAAGCAAGATTCATAGAGAGAGGATATGATCCCAAAAAGCTAGACACTGCTATGAAAAAAGCCAATAGTAAGGACAGGAACTGGTTACTTAATCCATTAAGAAATATGATGCCAGAGGTCAAAACAGTTGCTACCTCTATAGTTGACACCTCTGAAATAGCACATACTAGACTTATCACTACATATAGTAAGCAGTCAAACAGCATTAGGACCATAATAAATAAACAATGGCCAATTATATTAACTGATGCTACTATGAAACAAATACTGCCTACCAAACCTATACTCACGTTTCGCAAAGCTTATTCAATGCGAAACGATTTAGTGAAATCCAGTCCTGAGATTGACAACAAAATTAGTTGGTTGGTACTGCAGCGGGGTTTCTTCAAATGCAGCACATGTCGTGCATGCAAATTTGGAACCAACACTATCTCCTACCACACTACATTTTCTACTGCCAACATTGAGCTACGGGCTCATTATACATGTAGAACTGACTATGCTGTTTACGTACTGCAATGCAGCTGTGGCCTACGCTACATAGGCAGCACCAAGTTGCAAGTACACGTCAGAATCTTACAGCATCTCCGGGCCATAGTCAATTCTGACCCATCATACCCCGTAGCTAGGCACTTCAAAATCCATCATAACAAAAATTTGAATTGCCTTAGAGATTTTGTTATTAATGCGGTATACATTAATAAAAGAGGAGGTAACAGAGAGAAACTGCTTAGGCAGATGAAGTCCAAATATATCCTGGAATTAGATACTAAGGCCCCGGCTGGTTTAAACCTTAGTGAAGATCTCTATAATTATCTATGAGCTTCACATATTAATATCTCATTGCTGCTAGGCTATATATATATATATATATATATATATATATATATATATATATATATATATATATATATATACATATACACACATTGATGAAGGCCGTCACGGCCGAAACGTGTTTGTTCAGCACGGGACTATAATAAAGTAACCTTTTAATTCTTACTCGAGTGTGCGCCACACTGTTTATGCAGAGTTTGGATGGAGATATATATATATATATATCAAGAATGCCGTAGGAATCATTCTTGTAGTAGTCTCTTCTTGTATATACAAATATAATCATGTTCTGATGATCCACATATGGTTATACGATATGAGTTTGCGGTTTAAGAACATAGGGTCCCCTAGTCTAGTCGTATTTAATAGGGCCATAATGAGACATATACCCTCTTCAGCTGCTATATATATATTCATTCATTTATTATCATTTTAGCACGTTATTTATTTTGAAAATCGATTAAGTTCTATTCGATTGCACATAGCTTTTTAGCCTGTAGAACAGTTTAGCACTAGTGCTTTATATAGTGTTTCCAACATTATGCACTTCAGTTACTCAAACATACCTATGGTCGTATCAATATTATAGTACTATAATATCAAGTGAATGTAATAATTAATACAACAAGGACAATAAGACCAATTTGATTTGCACATATTTGGTATAAATGTATTTGTACATAAAGCACAAGTTACTAACTTGTGTAACGATATATCTGTAAGAGACAGTAGTTAGTGACAGATTCCTTACCTTAGAATATCCCCAGGCGTCAGGCTGGATCCGGAAAGTTTTTGCGTAGCAGTACCCTTGCGCGTCGGTAGGCGGCGTCGTGCGGCTCCGCGTCCGTCGTCGGCGTCGGGACCGCCGGGATGACGTCGCGGGCAGTATTTAGATGCCGCCCCTGCGCGCTGACGTCAGTTCTGTACACGACTTTCCGCGCCAGGAACGCAGAGCCATGCAAGAAGCTGACATAGGTGTCTGAAAAATACTAGGGCCCTGAAAGGGATGTCCTTAACCCTAGAAATCAGTTCGCAGAACGGGGAGGATGGGTGGGGCGGTAAGGAATCTGTCACTAACTACTGTCTCTTACAGATATATCGTTACACAAGTTAGTAACTTGTGCATCTGAAAGAGACACGTTAGTGACAGATTCCTTACCTTAGAATAGATACCCCAGCAATACCAACCCCGGTGGTGGGTCTGCGAACAAAGATCAGACAAGGAAGTCCCGGAGGACAGAACGGCCAAAGAAGCCGTCCCTCCGGACCTGACTGTCAAGGCAGTAATGCTTGGTAAACGTGTGCAGCGAGGCCCACGTAGCTGCCTGACAGATATCCCGCAGCGGAACACCGCGGCCTAAGGCCGTGGTAGCAGCCGTTGCCCTGGTGGAATATCACGCAGCCCAACAGGAGGCTCCTTCTTAGCCAAAGAATAGCAGGCTTTGATACACAAGGTGACCCAGCGGGAAATGGTTCTCTTGTGCACCGCCCGACCTTTTTTGGCGCCCACGTAGCCAACAAAGAGCTGGTCATCCACCCGGAAGTGTTGTGTGCGGTTGATATAAAAGGAAAGCGCACGTTTTGGGTCCAGACGGTGGAGCCTCTCTTCCTCTCTGGAAGGATGCGGAGGCGGAAAGAAGGTGGGCAAAGTGATGGTCTGCCCAATGTGGAAGGCAGTAACCACCTTTGGCAAGAAGGACAGACGCGTCCTAAGAACAACCTTGTCTGGATGGACAGACAGAAAGGGAGGTTTGCATGATAGAGCCTGGAGCTCACTCACCCGCCGAGCGGAGGTGATGGCCACCAGAAAGGCTGTCTTCAGAGTCAGAAGACGAAGAGGTCAGTTATGTAGAGGCTCAAAGGGAGCGCACATGAGAAAGGTAAGAACCAAGTTCAAGTCCCACTGAGGCATCACAAACGGAACAGGAGGGAAGAGGTGTGTAATGCCTTTTAGGAACCTGTTAACAACAGGGGACTTGAAAAGGGAGGGCTGATCAGGAAGCCTGAGGAAGGCCGAAATGGCACAAAGATAGCCCTTGATGGTACCCAGGGCAGAACCCTGTTGGGCCAGAGAAAGAAGGAAGAGAAGAACCTCAGAAAGAGGGGCAGAGAGGGGATTCACAGCCTTTGCTGTGCACCATGCCACAAATTTGTTCCACCTGCAGGCGTATACCTTAGTGGAGGGACGCCTGGCTGCCAGAATCACATCACAAACTTCGGGAGGCAAGTCGAAAGGAATCAACTGCCACTGCTCAATCTCCACGCAAGCAGGTGGAGACTGGACAGGTTCGGGTGGAGGACCGTCCCCTGCTGCTGCGACAGAAGATCCACCCGAAGAGGCAGACTGATCGGGGATCGACGCTCATACTGAGTAGCTCGGGATACCAAACTCTTCGAGCCCAGTCCGGAGCCACAAGGATGACTTGGGCCCGGTCGCGCCGAATCTTCTTCAACACTCTGGGTAGAAGTGGTATAGGCGGAAAGGCGTACAACAGACCGCAACTCCACTCGCGACGAAAAGCGTCGCCGAGCGAGTGCCGCCTTGGAAATTCCAACGCGCAGAACTGCTGACATAGCGCGTTCTCTTCGGTGGCGAATAGATCTAACCAAGGCTCTCCCCACTGTAGAAAGAGTCCTTGCGCCACTTCCGAGTGAAGACGCCATTCGTGATCCATCATGCACCTGCGGCTGAGTTCGTCCGCCCTGGCGTTCAGGGAACCTGCCAGGTGTTGAACCATCAGGAACATGCCCTGATGTTCCAGCCATGTCCAGAGGTGCAGAGCCTCCTGACAGAGGGTCCACGACCCCAACCCGCCTTGTTTGTTGCAGTACCACATGGCGGTGGTGTTGTCTGTGAACACCAGCACTACCTTCCCTTTGACAGAGGGAAGGAATGCCTTGAGTGCAAGTCGGTTTGCCCGGAGCTCCAGAAGGTTGATATGGAGCCGGGACTCCGCCGGAGACCAGAGGCCTCTGATCTCTGCCTCTCCCATGTGACCGCCCCATCCCAGAAGGGACGCGTCCGTCACAACTGTGTGCTCTTGCTGGGGAAGGGAGAGGGATCTGCCCATGACCCATTGCCGGTTCGAGAGCCACCACTGCAACTGTTTTGCAGTCCCCTCCGAGATCTGGACGTGATCGGACAGGTTGCCCTGGTGCTGCGCCCACTGGAACTTCAGGTCCCACTGCAGAGCCCGCATATGCCATCTGGCATGATCGACCAGCAGGATGCAGGAGGCCATGAGGCCCAGCAGCCTCAGGGTCATCCGTACCGAAACCCAGGATAAAGGCTGAAAGATCGGAATCATAGCCTGAATATCCCGGACTCGCCGTTCGGGAGGATAGGCCCGAAACTGCGTCGTGTCCAGAACTGCTCCGATGAAAAGGAGCTGTGGAGAAGGAATCAGATGCGACTTCGGCACATTGATGGAGAACCCCAGCGAGTGCAGGAGTTCGGCCGTAGTCTGGAGGTGGGAGACGACTGCCTGGGACAAGCCCGCCTTCAGCAGCCAGTCGTCGAGGTAGGGGAAGACTGGAACCCCTGCCCGGCGCAGATGAGCTGCGACCACCGCCATCACTTTCGTGAACACCCGAGGGGCACTTGTAAGGCCAAAGGGGAGCACTGTGAACTAAAAATGCTCGAGGCCTAGCGTGAACCGCAGGTAACGCCGGTGGGCCGGCAGGACGGGGATGTGGAAATAAGCGTCCTGTAAGTCCAACGCTACCAACCAGTCTCCAGGGTCGAGGGCAGTCAAGACCTGAGCTAGGGTGAGCATCTTGAACTTCTCCTTCCGGAGGAAGCGATTGACGTTCCGGAGGTCCAAGATAGGAGGCATGTCCTCCTTGTCCTTTTGGGCACCAGAAAGTAGTGGGAGTAGCAACCACGTCCTACTTCTGGGGTCGGAACATGCTCGATGGCCCTCTTGGCCAAGAGGGCCGTGACTTCCTTCTGCAGAAGCACCAAGTGATCCCCTGACATGCGGTGGAATTGAGGTGGCATGGCTGGGGGGGTGGACTCGAAGGGGAGGGAGTAGCCCCTTCGGACAATGTCCAAGACCCACCTGTCTGAGGTGATGGCACGCCAGTGGTGAAGGTGATGGCGGACCCTGCCCCCTACTGGCGTGCTGTGCACCTGAAAGGAAGGACTAGGAGGGCTTGGAGGCCGCGGACGGGGCGGGGTTGGTGGCCTGACCCGCACGCTGGTTGCCTGACCCGGCGGGAGCCACGTCCTCGGCCACGCGAAGACGCTTGCTGCGCGGGCCGGTGGCTGGGCAGCGGACGTGACTGGGCGCCCCTTCCGTGGCCACGAAAAAGGCGAAAAGCAGAGGTTAGCGGAGGGCGCACAGCAGAAAGGCCCAGGGACTTGGCAGTAGCCCGTGAGTCCTTAAAACGCTCCAGCGCATGGTCTGCTTTGGTACCAAAAAGACCGACTCCATCAAAGGGCATGTCCATGAGTGTGTTTTGGACATCACCCGAGAAACCAGTTGTCCTCAGCCAGGCGTGGCGCCACTGTCGTTGCAAGCGATCTGCCCAGCGAGTCGGCGGTATCAAGGCCACAACGGATGGTGTACTTTGCCGCATCCCTTCCTTCCGCAATGGCGCGGGAAAGCAGTGTCTGGACCTCCTCAGGACACTGGGGCAAACGCAGCGCCACCGAATCCCACAGAGAGTGGGAGTATCGGCCCAAAAGGCAAGCGGTGTTGACGGACCGCAAGCCAGCACTGGAGGAAGAAAAGGCCTTCTTTCCAAATTGATCCAGGCGTTTGGATTTCCTATCCGGAGGGGCGGTAGGGAAGGCGGTTTGGGAGGCAGAGGCTTGGACAACCAAGCTCTCGGGGGTGGGATGTTGAGAGAGAAACAAGGGGTCGCCCGGAGCAGGGCGATAGCGTCGGGCCACGTTCCTATCCACAGGAGCCCCTGTGGCGGGCTTGGACCAGGTGCCCAAAAGAACGTCAGAAAGTGCATCATTAAACGGCAGCAATGGCTCCGAGGAGGTAGCTGCCGGCTGAAGCACTTCCGTCAGGAGGTTAGTCCTGACAGCCACTGTAGGCAATTGGAGGTGTAAGGCTCCAGCTGCTCTACGCAACACCGTTGCGAAATTTGCTCCCTCCTCCGTAGCCACGGAAGGAGGAGACAGCATGCCAGTGTCAGGGGAAGTGTCCAGACCACTGGCATCCCCAAGTTCCTCTGCCCAGTCCTGATCATAGTCACACTACTGTGTGAGAGGGTCATCCGACCCCTCCCAGCTCTCCTGGTCCTCCTCAGGTTGAAAATAAGGAGGAGGGACGTCCGGGACCCAAGGTCTCATCGGCGCCGGAGCCGGGCGACGTCGGTCCGACGCCACGTCCGGATCCGGAGATAACTGGGGAACGACGCCGCCCGGAGCCCCGGGCGGCGTCAGGAACGGCACCGGGGACATCGGCGGAGGCGGGATCGAGGCCGGGGCCGAAGCCGGGGCCGGGAGGGGCCTTGAGGCCCGAAGAGGCGGGCCATGGCCGACAGGAATTCCTGTATTTCGGCCGGAGTCGCCCCCGAACCCGGGAAGGACGGGTAATGCGGGGGCGGTGCCACAGGCACATCCGGAGCCGCGGGGACGGTGCCGACAGGGGCTTCAGCCGAGTCGCGAGACCGGCGAGGCGAAGTCTTAGAGCGATGGTGCTTCTTAGACTTTTTGTGCTTCGACTTACCCGAGGAGTGCGAAGACTTGGACTCCGATGACGGGCGAGGACTCCGCGACCGGCCCCTCGACCTCTCCCGTGACCGGGGCTTGGTGCGGCGCGGAGCAGACTACTGGACCTCGAGGAGCTTTCGAGACCGCTCTCGCAAAGCCTTCGGGGGCAAGGCCCGGCAGGACCACAGGCGTCGCATGGCTTGAAGCCGGGCATCCCTAGCGACACCGTGGAGCCGAGATGACTCGAAGAAAACTGTGATAAATCACCAAAAAGTTAGTCAAAAAATGACTAGGGCACTGCTCTTCCCGGATCTGCGCTTACTGGCGCGGAAAAAAGAAGAACTGACGTCAGCGCGCAGGGGCGGCGTCTAAGTACTGCCCGCGACGTCATCCCGGCGGTGCCGACGACGGACACGGAGCCGCACGACGCCGCCTACCGACGCGCAAGGGTACTGCTACGCAAAAACTTTCCGGATCCAGCCTGACACCTGGGGATATTCTAAGGTAAGGAATCTGTCACTAACGTGTCTCTTTCAGATATAATTTTATTGATAAAATATATATTGTTTATAAATTGTGTATTTTATATTGGTTTTAGCTTTTGCCTATACCATATTGTATAGAGCCACATATTTATACATGGTTTTAAAATATCATGCCTATTTATATACCAGCATTTATGTAGCTTTTAAATGTACTTATATATTTACCCAATATGTTCTCGGTAAATGCGATTTACGACTGTCAGGACTCGCTCCCTGCATTCTCGTGTCCACCACCAGGGGGCCGAATTGTGGGGCTTTACAGTGTTCTAATATGCTTCCAGACACTCCCCTGCATGCATATCCTGACTTCCAGGCATTTGGATATCATTTAGGAATTGACATCCATTCCCAATCCATGCCGGGTTTTGTGGAAGCCAGTCTGCTCATGCTGGAAACTCCATTACCTATAATCCCCTGCTCACTGCTTTGTCTCCACCCCTGCAGGCCAAGGATGGGTGGAGGAATTCAGCTCACCTGTGGCTGGCTGCTGCTAGCCTGCTCACACCTGATGCGCATGAGTACTTTGAGCTCTTTTAAGCCCCAGCTCCCTCCAGCCCAGTGTTGGTCAGTGTAGCTGTTTTCCGGTGAGACCGATCCTGGTTTCCTGAGCTATAGCTATTGCTTGTGCCTGAATTAGCAGTGCCTGCAGTGCTACCTTGTTTCCTGAGCTATTCCTTGTGCCTGAATTAGCAGTGCCTGCAGTGCTACCTTGTTTCCTGAGTTCCTGAGCTATAGTTATTCTTTGTTCCTGGGCTTCAGCTATTTCTTGTTCCTGATTTGCACTGCTTCCAGTGCTCTCTTGATTCCTTGTTTCCTGAGCTGTAGCTATTTCCAGTTTCCTTGAAACAGTACTGCCTGCAGTGCTACCTTGACTCCTGAAGCTTTAGTAATTCCCAGTTCCTGAACCAGCACTGCCTGCAGTGCTACCTTGACTCCTGAAGCTTTAGTAATTCCCTGTTCCTGAACCAGCACTGCCTGCAGTGCTACCTTGACTCCTGAAGCTTTAGTAATTCCCTGTTCCTGAACCAGCACTGCCTGCAGTGCTACCTTGACTCCTGAGCCTTAGCTCAATTCTTGTTCCTGCCCCAGCACTGCCTTCTATACTACTATGTTTTCTTGATTCCTGAACCTGCACTATTCTAGCATAACCTTGTAGCCTCCCCTTCTGTATATCCTTTTCCAGCCCCTGCCTTTCATCCCATTTCCTTGGTTCCAGTTTGCTGTCTTTCTGTTCTGCTGTCTTGCTTCTGTTACCTAGTATGTTTGTTACCTGCTTTCTGCCAAATGTGCCCTGTGATTTCCTTCCTTTCCTGTTAAGCACTCCTCCTTGTCTATTGTGCTTGTGTTTAGTTCTACCCCCTTGCTGGTACTGCCTTGCGTGTTCCTGTTTGATCGCCAGGATCCGTGGGCACAGCTGACTACCTAGGTGGTGTTTCTTGTTCACTGTGAGTATTGACTTTGAGTTACTGTTATAACATCACCATAGGTATAAGCTCCACAGACCCTGCCCTTGCATGTATATTCTATATGTGGGTATTTTCAGTCAGTATCTGTAACAGCAATTGTGGGTGAGGAACTTACTGAGCTTCAGTCTTACCATGTGGAGTTCCCGAGTGCTTTACCCCACATACCCTTTATTGTTAATGTTGTTTTACATATAAGTGTATTGCACATCCGTCCTAGGTGTAGTGATTGTGAATGCTGAGCCGCCTCTTGAGTGCCTGTCCTTTCTGAGTCTCACCCATCTTGTTCACTTCTACAGGCTTCCCCTTTGGATCCCTTTTTCTCCTCTGACTTCCTGTGTGATCCTGGGCAGCGCTGTACTACTCTTGCTGTGTACGTTTTCTATCCAGTTCCCAGTCCTTGCCCAAGTCCCCGACTGTGTTCCTGACATAGTCCCGGCCAGTCCCTGACAGAATGACCAACCTACATTTCAAGGGTCACTTGTGAGGTTTTTTTGTGTTCAGTTAGCTACCTTTTTTTAAAAAACCCACCCTGTCAGTTCTTGCCAAGATGTTTAGCAACAGATCCAGAAAGTCTGCGTATGTTGGCAGAAATCCATTGTCAGGGCAGCGCAGTTCTGTACACCCTATTAGAAAGTCCTTACACTCTAGTGAACGATTCATGGAACAAAACAGACTTTTACGTGCTGAATATTATTCCCTGTGGTTGGCTGATCCTTCTATGTTAGATTTTCATTCCATCTGTAACCCTGATCCTCACCTGATGTCAGCCAGTGATCTACAGGATGAAAACGAATTTCTGCAAACCTTGTTAGCAGCAGAAAGACAAAATAGTAATTTAGAGAGTGGTACTATTAGGGGAAATTTTTCGGAAGTTTGTAACGCAGAGACCCCCTGTCAAGACAATGTTTTCTTTGAAGACAATTTCCAGACACCGTTTTTATCGACACCTTACCAAACTAGTAGTCCAATGATACCAGTTAAAGCTTGTTTAACCACACAACAGACAAAGAAAGAGCAGATGCATTATATAACCTCTGTTTTCCATACAAACGATATACCTCAGTCGTGACCCAGTGAAGATCACAGTCCCTGATACTAAAGAGACAATGTTTAATGCTACATTCAAAGTAAACAATCAGATTAACAAAAGAGAGAAAACACCTACTAGAACACAGACAGCTAATAGCCAGTTTAAACAAAATCCAAGATTTAGTTCTGTTGCTTGTTGTGAAGTTTCAAAGTCTACCGCTGTCCTTGTAGAAAAAGATCTACAATCTTCACAGGATATATTGGAATCGAAGATTTTGGAATTACAACAAGAGAATAAAATGTTTCAGACTCTGTTAAAAAACTATAACCCAGAGTTCAAGTGGGAATCTAAAACTCTGGTACAAGACTACTTTTCAGCTTCTATGTTAGCCTCCTTAGAAATGGAGAATGAAACCTTGCGCACTATTTTGCGGTCCCCCTCAGAGCTGGTCCAGTAATTGTGTAAATAATACTGTGGCTGATCACTCAGATTCTGCTCAGAATAGCCATAGTACCATGTCTCAAAGTGCAGTTAAGGAAAGTATTTGTTTGAATTCTGAATTTTCTAACTCCTCTGTTTTGTATTCTAGTGCTAAATTACATCTAGGTGCTACATCTGAGATGTGTCCCTCCAGTTTTGAGGAACCCCAAATTCCAGGCAAGACACAAAACATCTTTGCTTTCTTTTCCTGGTAGTGAGGTCAGTTCTATGTTAGAGATAACCCATAGACAGGCCATTGACATACAGACAAAACCTGAACCATTGACCCACATATTCCCTGATGTGACAATGTCCTGTGACTCAGACTATGCTCTTGATTTAACTGCTGCAACTGAAGTCAACCTCCTCGCTGAGAAGAAACAAAATCTTGATCCCTTCTTTGCTGTTTTGCCTTCAAGCACACCACATATTGAAAAGTCAGGCAATGATAGTACTGTATGCTCTGATGCACCTGTACCACCTTCTAATGCAGAAGAAAAAGAGAAAATTTCCAAAGACCAAGTGATCTCTTACCCGTTTCCTCTGACTAAGACATGTGAACTGCCAAATGGTAAAGGGAGTCTGGTCATCAGAGACTCTAAGATAAGCAGTACTCTTAGCCGTCCCGAAGAAAGCGCTTTAGTGAGTTTTAATGAGCCAAGGAACTGTGAAGATTTCACTATTGACAACAGGGAATCTACTACTCACGGGCTATCGCCATTCCGAGAATTTAAAGTCTGTCATCCTCGTGCCTCTCTGACATCAGCTTGTCTGCTTTCAGAGTCTCCAGAGTCCTCAACCGGCCTGCTGCTTTCAGGTCCCAGGATGCTGGTTTCTGGTCCAGGGAGGACCTGGCTTGGCAGTTCGGGCTGGACTGTTCCCACAAGGAACAGGGTCAAGACTGATTTGTATATGGCTGGGTCCAAACTGGGGTGGTGTGGTGAGCAAAAGAATGATGGATTAAACCCAGATCCTTGTGACTGGGGGTGAATGTTTGCATTGTCCAGCATTCCGTCCATCAGTTGTTTCTTTTGCAAATGTCGCCCTAAGTGGGAAGGGTATGCCCAGACGTGGGTCCCGTGCTCACTACACCACTGGATTCAAGCTAGCCTGGCTGATGAAGGGTGATGCCCTGAAACCGGTCCCAGGATGCTTGTTTTCGGTCCAGGGAGGACCTGGCTTGGCAGGTCGGGCTGGACTGTTCCCACAAGGAACAGGGTCAAGACTGATTTGCATATGGCTGGGTCCAAACTGGGGTGGTGTGGTGAGCAAAAGAATGATGGATTAAACCCAGATCCTTGTGACTGGGGGTGAATGTTTGCATTGTCCAGCATTCTGTCCATCAGTTGTTTCTTTTGCTTTCAGAGCCTCCAGAGTCCTCAGCCGGCCTGCTGCCTCCTGAGCCCGAGCCTGCAGCCTTCGTGCCATCTGAGCCCGAGCCTGCAGCCTTCCTGCCATCTGAGCCCGAACCTGCAGCCTGCCTGCCATCTGAGCCCCAGCCTGCAGCCAGCCTGCCATCTGAGCCCGAGCCTGCAGCCAGCCTGCCATCTGAGCCCGAGCCTGCAGCCAGCCTGCCATCTGAGCCCGAGCCTGCAGCCAGCCTGCCATTAGTACTGGAGCCTCCAGGCTGCCTGCCTTCCGAACCGGAGCCTCCAGGTTGCCTGCCTTCCGAACCAGAGCCTCCAGGTTGCCTGCCTTCCGAACCAGAGCCTCCAGGTTGCCTGCCTTCCGAACCAGAGCTTCCAGGCTGCCTGCCTTCCGAACCAGAGCTTCCAGGCTGCCTGCCTTCCGAACCAGAGCTTCCAGGCTGCCTGCCTTCCGAACCAGAGCTTCCAGGCTGCCTGCCTTCCGAACCAGAGCTTCCAGGCTGCCTGCCTTCCGAACCAGAGCTTCCAGGCTGCCTGCCTTCCGAACCAGAGCTTCCAGGCTGCCTGCCTTCCGAACCAGAGCTTCCAGGCTGCCTGCCTTCCGAACCAGAGCTTCCAGGCTGCCTGCCTTCCGAACCAGAGCTTCCAGGCTGCCTGCCTTCCGAACCAGAGCTTCCAGGCTGCCTGCCTTCCGAACCAGAGCTTCCAGGCTGCCTGCCTTCCGAACCAGAGCTTCCAGGCTGCCTGCCTTCCGAACCAGAGCTTCCAGGCTGCCTGCCTTCCGAACCAGAGCTTCCAGGCTGCCTGCCTTCCGAACCAGAGCTTCCAGGCTGCCTGCCTTCCGAACCAGAGCTTCCAGGCTGCCTGCCTTCCGAACCAGAGCTTCCAGGCTGCCTGCCTTCCGAACCAGAGCTTCCAGGCTGCCTGCCTTCCGAACCAGAGCTTCCAGGCTGCCTGCCTTCCGAACCAGAGCTTCCAGGCTGCCTGCCTTCTGACCTTGAGCCTCTATCTTGCCAACTTTTTGACCCTGTGCTTCCAGCTAGCCAGCCTTCAAAGGTCTCAGCACATACTTTCAGAGACTGAACTTCCAGCCGCAGAGACAAAACTCAACATGTCAGCCTCCAGGGCCTGGGTCTCCTGCATACCTGCTTCCAGCGTCTCCTGCATGAGAGTCTTCTGTATGTTTTCCTCCAGGGCCAGAGCTTCAAGTCTGCTTCCTGTTACCTCCTTTGACTTCAGC
Source organism: Calotriton arnoldi (assembly GCA_963921515.1). Classification (NCBI taxonomy): domain Eukaryota; kingdom Metazoa; phylum Chordata; class Amphibia; order Caudata; family Salamandridae; genus Calotriton; species Calotriton arnoldi. Next base: position 1,555,489 of record CAWUFW010000658.1, on the reverse strand, counting down.
CAGCTTGCCTTTGACCTCTGTGCCTCCTGCCAATCCATTATCTGTTTTTGACCCTACATTCAATCTGCCTTCGTTTCTAGAGTGCTACTCTAGACTGCCATCATCTGGACCTCAAACATCTTTGATTCGGGGTTCTAAGCCCCCGTTACTGGATTTGGATGCTTCAGGTTCTGCCTCCAATACTCCTGTTAATTTACAGCCTAATATTCTAACCTCCAGGCCATCATATTTTTCCCACAGTCCTCTGGTATCTTGTACTACATCTCTGATGGAAATGGACCTATTTCATAGGAGCAAAGGCATTGAATCCAGTTCCATATTCCGGGAGCCGGTCTTTGGAGGGGGGGTACTGTCACGACTCACTCCCTGCATTCTCGTGTACACCACCAGGGGGCCGAATTGTGGGGCTTTCCAGTGTTCTAATATGCTTCCAGACACTCCCCTGCATTCATATCCTGACTTCCAGGCATTTGGACATCATTTAGAAATTGACATCCATTCCCAATCCATGCCGGGTTTTGTGGAAGCCAGTCTGCTCATGCTGGAAACTCCATTATCTATAATCCCCTACTCACTGCTTTGTCTCCACCCCTGCAGGCCAAGGATGGGTGGAGGAATTCAGCTCACACCTGTGGCTGGCTGCTGCTAGCCTGCTCACACCTGATGCGCATGAGTACTGTGAGCTCTATTAAGCCCCAGCTCCCTCCAGCCCAGTGTTGGTCAGTGTAGCTGTTTTCCGGTGAGACCGATCCTTGTTTCCTGAGCTATAGCTATTCCTTGTGCCTGAATTAGCACTGCTACCTTGTTTCCTGAGCTATAGCTATTCCTTGTGCCTGAATTAGCACTGCCTGCAGTGCTACCTTGTTTCCTGAGCTATAGTTATTCTTTGTTCCTGTTCCTGGGCTTCAGCTATTTCTTGTTCCTGATTTGCACTGCCTGCAGTGCTCTCTTGACTCCTTGTTTCCTGAGCTGTAGCTATTTCCTAGAACCAGTACTGCCTGCAGTGCTACCTTGACTCCTGAAGCTTTAGTAATTCCCAGTTCCTGAACTAGCACTGCCTGCAGTGCTACCTTGACTCCTGAAGCTTTAGTAATTCCCTGTTCCTGAACCAGCACTGCCTGCAGTGCTACCTTGACTCCTGAAGCTTTAGTAATTCCCTGTTCCTGAACCAGCACTGCCTGCAGTGCTACCTTGACTCCTGAAGCTTTAGTAATTCCCTGTTCCTGAACCAGCACTGCCTGCAGTGCTACCTTGACTCCTGAAGCGTTAGTAATTCCCTGTTCCTGAACCAGCACTGCCTGCAGTGCTACCTGGACTCCTCAGCCTTAGCTCAATTCTTGTTCCTGCCCCAGCACTGCCTTCTATGCTATGTTTTCTTGATTCCTGAACCTGCACTATTCTAGTATAACCTTGTAGCCTCCCCTTCTGTATATCCTTTCCAGCCCCCGCCTTTCTTCTCATTTCCTTGGTTCCAGTTCTAGTTTGCTGACTTTCTATTCTGCTGTCTTGCTTCTGTTACCTTGTATGTATGTTACCTGCTTTCTGCCAAATGTGCCCTGTGATTTCCTTCCTTTCCTGTTAAGCACTCCTCCTTGCTAGCTCCTGTTCTATTGTGCTTGTGTTTAGTTCTACCCCTTTGCTGTTACTGCCTTGCCTGTTCCTGTTTGATCGCCAGGATCCGTGGGCACAGCTGACTACCTAGGTGGTGTTTCTTGTTCACTGTGAGTATTGACTTTGAGTTACTGTTATAACATCACCATAGGTATAAGCTCCACAGACCCTGCCTTTGCATGTATATTCTATATGTGGGTATTTTCAGTCAGTATCTGTAACAGCAATTGTGGGTGAGGAACTTACTGAGCTTCAGTCTTACCGTGTGGAGCTCCCGAGTGCTTTACCCCACATCCCCTTTATTGTTAATGTTGTTTTACATATAAGTGTATTGCACATCCGTCCTGGGTGTAGTGATTCTGAATGCTGAGCCGCCTCATGAGTGCCTGTCCTTTCTGAGTCTCACCCATCTTGTACAGGCTTCCCCTTTGGATCCCTTTTTCCCCTCTGACTTCCTGTGTGATCCTGGGCAGCGCTGTACTACTCTTTCTGTGTACGTTTTCTACCCAGTTCCCAGACCTTGCCCAAGTCCCTGACTGTGTTCCCGACATAGTCCCGGATAGTCCCTGACAACGACCCTGATAATGCCCTTCTGCATATCTGTTTGAGTCTGTTTTCCATGGCTACAATGACGTCTATCACATGGTAGACAAGTTACCTATGAATACCTGTACAAATCGTAGCGTGATCATGTGATCAAGGCCACAGTCGTGGCCGAAATGCGTCATGATGGACAGCACTTTGTGAAGAAATAAACTCAAGTTTTTGGCACCAGCAATTTATGAGTCCGTACCTGTTCTGTACGAGCAAACGGGACCAGCATTGTTTGTTTGAGAGAGATATATAGATATATGGATGTATGTATATTTCACTGAAAAAACAAAGGTTAAAGTGAAGTTATGTTTAGGCATGCGAATAAGATCTTAGCCAACGTTACAAAGGCCCTACAATTCATTGGAAAAAACTAATGTTAAAGTGACATAGTTAGATGTTTAAATAAAGGGAAGACTAGCATTTAAAGAACAAAAATCTCTGAAATTCAACAAATATAGTTTACTGGGCCGACTATAACTTGCATCCCCGCCACCCTTATGACCTCAAAAATAATTGATTACATGACAGATGATATCAATGATAACACCAAAGGTATATACACCAGGTATGAGGCCATCAGTGATGTCAATTAACATGTAATCAGTGATGTAATTGTGAGGTCATAAGCAGTGAATGACGGAGGTGCAAGTTAAACATAGCTTATTAAACTATAATTGGTGAATTTCAGAGGTTTTTTTGGTTTCTAAACATTCGTTTTTACCTTATTTCAACACTTAATTAAAATGTCACTTTAAACTTTGTTTTTTTTCTCCAAAGAACATATAGGTACACAAACATCTAGATCAAGGCATATTTAGTTAAAGAAAAGCTATACAGTTGTGTGTGTATATTAACACAACATTTTCAATGTAAGCCATGTTTATAACCAGCTTTCACACAAAGTAAAAGTGTTTAAAGAGCTGAAGTATATCAGTTGAAGTGCTTTTTTAAGAGAAACTCACATCATTGCGTTATAAAAAACGCTTAACACACCTTGCAACAAGTTGTGTATTTAGCACTCACTCATGTGATTTTCTTTTTTCTAGGGTTCTATGATGCAACTGAATGTCTCGCCTTCAGTTTAGTACATTCAGGCCGTACGACAACGCCCATTTTGGTCAAGGCTTCCAGGAATGTATGTTCTGGATAACAAATGTACACTGAAGCTACAGTAAACTGCTCAGTCCATTTTGGGGCATACACAGTTCATAGGAAGTCCAGTCCATAAATGACATTGCCTGCAATATATGCCCTTTATGTACTGTGCAGAGGGCAGTGCAATTGACCATGATCTGTGCATGGTGCATACTGGGCCTAGTCTGCGGGGCAAGGTTATAAACCCTGTATGTACTGCAGACATGGTAACTAATATTTGGCAACTCCTGGGTGTAGCAGGTATACACAATATATAGGGCACAAATGGCACTGCCGGATTGCAGGACATTACCTTTTACCATGCCCAGGTATGTACAGAGCACTAGCTAAGGTCTTTGGCCATGCACTGTGGCGAGTCGAAATTGGGCCTACTGTATACAGAGCATGGTCCCAGTCTGCCCAGTATTGTTTGCTCATAAGGAGTGCCCTCTGTACAATTGACACTGGGTCTACTACATGCAGGGAATGTCCTGTTTATACTGTTCACAGGGAATGGCCCTTCTGGTGTTTTTTAGGATAATTTCTCCACAGAAAGAGAAAAAAACAGCAACATATCAAAGATGCTCAAACACTTGCAACTGAAAAAGATTCAAAGGTAGGTGGTGGCTCATCAGAGTATAAAATACCTTGCCGGTTTAGTTGGCATTGAAAAGAGAGTTCCAAAACAGAACTAATTTTCTGCACAATTCATGCAGGAGGGAACTAAAAGAGAAATAATTTTCTGTACAATTCATGCAGACGGAAACTTATGCAATCAAGATTCACTTATGTTAGACATAATCAGGATCTTCAAAGAATAGAAAGTGAGTTGAGCATTGAGGCCCAAATACAGAAGCCCTACAATATAAACTTAATACCCTACCATCTAGGTTACAGATATTTACCAATAATATAATCTAGAGTGCTAACGAGCTTATTTTTGAGAAGAGGTTGCCTCTACTGTTCTACATATCCAGTTTAACAGAAAGGGAATAGCGCAAATAAAACACTGCTTACTTATACATAGTAAAAAACCCTTTTCTACTCGTACATCACCGACTGAAACACTGTGTAAACCTACAATTTACACAAACATACACATGTTTAAAGCAGTGAACACAGAGACTGATTCAGTTTTGCTTCCAAATCACAGTCTAATTGCCAACATAGTAATTTTTCCAGAGATAAAAACGTACAAAATCCTGGATAGCAGCCAAATACTAGACCCACGCACTAACTTCTTACCTATTTTGGCTTGCTCCGCTCCAGCTTTTTCAACTTCTTCCAAAGCAAGTTCTACTTCTTGGGCTTTCATCTGAAAGAAATTTAAAAGGACTTAAAAAAATATATCATAATCGAAGAGACATGTAAGATGCCTGGCTAAGAAATATTTCTCATTTCTACGTGGACAAAATATTTGAACTGCAAGCAAAATAGCAATATTTGCTAAATAATATCCACTAAATGAACAAGTTACTTAACTTGGTCAATGCTCTTTCTGGTGGATACTCTATTTAAAAGCAGATTCATCATCTTGTGAGAATTTCCCAGGCAGGTTAATAACTGGGGCTGGTCCTTAGGCTGCAGGATCTATATCATTATAAACCGCAGCACTGGAGGGCCTAGGGATTAGGCTGGACTCCCTGCTGTTCAATTTTGCACTCAAATCATCCAAGACGTTGAACTGATGACCGAGGTCTGCACTGAGGTAAACTCTGCACTATAACCTAACAGGAGTTTAGAAGGCTTTGGCAGTTCCTCGTCCAGGTGCTCCTGGTGCAATAAGGTGAATATTACTTACCCAGAAAGCATCTGTTTGTGGCATGTAGTGGTGTAGATTCACATGCTTACATAAGTCCGCCAGCTAGTGTTGGGCTCAGAAGTGTGCAAGTTGTTTTTCTCTGAAGATGTTCTTTTAGTCACAAGTTATAGTGACTCCTCCTCTTACTTGCACTGTGCATGATCATTAACTCCATTGTTAGATTTTCTGTTTGGCGGGTGAGGATGGAGTGAAAGGATAGCGTATGCTATAGAGATGACCATGTAGTGAATGTATGATATATGTATATAAATGCAAAGAGCACAAGTCACGGGGGGGGAGGGTGGGCGCATGTGAATCTACCGCACTACATGACACAAAGAGATGCTTACTGGGTAAGTAACATTCACCGTTTGATGGCATGTGGGGATGTAGATACACATGCTTAGCATAGACTAAAAAGCAGTTCTCCCTGTAAGCTGTGATGAACTTGTGCTTGGTGCATTTGTTTGAAATAAAGTATGTAATACTGCTAGACCAACATTTGCTTGTTGTCTTGCAAGAACATCTACACAATAATGTTTTGTAAATGTATGTGGAGTAGTCCATGTAGCTGCTTTACATATGTCAGCTATGGGAATATTTTCTATAAATGCCATTGACGCCCCTTTTTTGCGTGTAGAATGGGCTCTTGGTGGAACAGGTAGTGTTCCCTTAGCTTTAGCACAACATGTTTGGATACATTTAACTATCCAATGTGCAATACTGGATTTAGAAATTGCTTTACCCTTATGTGGTTTTGAAAAGGACACAAACAGTTGAGTATTACGAAAATTGTGTTCTATCTATATAGAACATTAATGCTATTTTGAGATCTAATGTATGTAACGCTCTTTCAGCTACTGATTCTGGTTGAGGGAAGAATACAGGTAACTCTATGGATTGTGCCATGTGAAATTGTGATATTACTTTAGGTAAGAATTTAGGGTTAGTTCTGAAAAACACTGTCTCTATGTACTTGAAAGAATGGTTCTTCTAAAGTCAATGCTTGAATTTCTCTTATTCTTCTGAGTGAGGTAATTGCAATTAGAAAAGCAAGTGTCCATGATAGAAACTGCAATTGGCATGTACGTAATAGTTCAAATGGTGGACCCATTAACCTAGTTAGTACAATATTTAAATTCCACATTGGCGTAGGTGGTGCTCGAGGGGAAATAACTCTTGCAAGTCCTTGTAAAAAGGCTTTAATTACAGGAATTCTAAATAGAGAAGTTTGTTCTCTATTATGAAGATATGCAGCTAGTGCTGTAAGATGTATTTTAATAGAAGTGAACGCCAAACCTGCATTTTGTAAGTGAAGCATGTAACCTATAATGTTTTGAGGTGATGCTTGTATAGGATTAATGCCTTTTGAATGATAGTAATAGACAAAACGGTTCCACTTTGCTGCATAGCATGCTCTTGTTGTGGGTCTTCTTGCCTCTTTTAGGATATCCATACATTCTTTTGGTAAGTTTAGATATCCAAATTCTAAGACTTCAGAAGCCAAATCGCAAGATTGAGGGATCTGGGATTTGGATGCAGTATTGCTCCTTTGTTCTGTGTGAGAAGATCTTGTCGGTTGGGTAATATTTGATGTGGTACTACCGACATCTCCAACAGTGTTGTGTACCATGGTTGTCTGGCCCATGTTGGAGCGATTAACATCAGTGTGAGGTATGTCTGTTTCAGTTTGCGAATGACAAATGGAAGCAGGGGGAGAGGTGAAAAAGCATAAGCAAATATCCATGACCAATTGATCCATAGTGCTTTGCCCCTGGATTGTGGATGTTAGAATCGGGAGGCGAAGTTTTGGCATTTTGCGTTTTGTGGTGTTGCAAATAGATCCATGTCCGGCTGTTCCCATTGTTGGAAGAATGGGTTTCAGACTTGTACATTTATTTCCCACTTGTGGACCTGTTGGCGTGTTCTGCTGAGAAGATCCGTCAGATGATTGTCTACTCCTGATATGTACTCTGCGAGCAACAGAATGTTGTGCTGCAGAGCAAACTTCCAGATCTTTTGTGCAAACAGATATGATTGTGAACATTTTGTCCCTCCTTGCTTTTGTAGATAATACATGGTTGTCATGTTGTCTGTTTTGATCAAAACAACCTTGCCCTTTAGGTGAGGAAGGAATGCTTTCATCGCCAGATGAACTGCTAAGAGTTCTAGATGACTGATGTGCAGAAGAGACCGACTGCGTGTCCAGTGCCCTTGCACAGTTATGTCCTGTAAATGTGCTCCCCAATCTATCATTGATGCGTCCGTTGTAATGGTAGATTGCAGAATTGGGTCTATAAAAGGCCGTCCCTGTACTAGTTTGTTGGAGTTCCACCATTGCAGAGATTGGCAAATTTGACGGCCTGTCAACACTAGATCGTCTAAATGGCCTTCCGCTTGAGACCATTGTTGCGCCAGGCGTTGTTGTAGAGGACGCATATTTAGTCTGGCATGAGGTACTATGGCTATGCATGAGGCCATAGTTCATAGGAGATGCATAACTGTACTCACAGATATTTGTTTCTGAGGCTGAAATAGTGGCACCAGATTTTTAAAAGTCTGAATTCTGGCTGCATTTGGGTAAGCTACTCCGGTTTGACAATTTAGGATTGCTACCAAGTAAGGTTGTATTCGTAGTGGTTGTAGGTGTGATTTTACTGCATTTACTGTGAAACCTAGTTTGTGCAGTAAATTGATTGTTGTCAGTGCTCTGCAAACGTGTGATTTGTGTTGCTTTGATAAGCCAATCATCTAGATATGTAAATACGTGCATATTTTGTCTCCTTAAATGGGCTGCCAGGAATTTGGTAAATAATCTGGGGGCTGTGGTGACCCCGAACGGTAGCACTTTGAACTGAAAGTGCTGTCCGTTGAAGGCAAATCTGAGATATTGCATGTGTGCTGGATGAATTGGAAGATGGAAATATGCATCCTTTAGAGCCAGTGGTATTATGAAACCTCATTTTTGGAGAAGTGGGATTATATCCTGAAGAGTGACCATATGAAAATGTTCTGATAAGATATACCTGTTTAGAAGTCTGAGATCTAATATGGGTCTTAGAGTTCCGTTTTTTTTGAGAATTAGAAACTAAAGGAAGTAAAACCCCTCTCCCTGTCGTTGTATTGGCACTGATTCTATTGCTCCTTTTTTTTAATAGAGCTTGAATTTCTTCTTTTAACAGGTTTTGATGTTGAGTAGACATTTTGTGAAAATGAGGTGGTATGTTTGGAGGAGTTGAAGCTAGCTCCTGGCAATAACCATGTTGGATAACATCCAACACCCATTGATCGGATGTGATGTTTACCCATTGTGAAAAGAACTGTTGTAGTCTTCCCCCGACAGGTGCTATACGATCGGGTGAATGGTAGTGGAGTCACGGTTTGTTTGTAGGAGAGGAAGTGTTTTTGTCAAAACCTCCTCTACCTCGACCCCTGTCATTATTCCCTCTGTAAGATCCTCTATAATATCCTCCTTGGGGACTTGTTTGAGTTTGACTTTTGTTAAATGGGGTGGATGTATCTGTGGAGGTTGTTTTAGATCCTCCGCAATATGTAGAGCGACGAAAAGTGCCCCTCTGAAACTGTGTTTGTAGTGCTCCCATTGACTTTGCAGTCTCATTGTAATTTTTCCTTTTTTTCCTAGTAAAGTGTCCACTTGTGGACCAAAAAGGTGTTCACCATCAAAAGGAAGACCTATAAAATTTTGTTGCACTTCTGGTTTAAAACCAGATAACCTTAGCCATGAATGTCTTCTTGGCATAAGGCTGGTATTTATTTCCTAGCTGCTGTATAAGCTGCATCAAGAGCGCATCTTATGTTTGTTTTATTCCCCTAGCTGCTGTATCAGCTGCATCAAAAACGCACCTTTTGTTTGTATTTGATATAAGTTTACCCTCTGATGTAATTTGGTATGCTCGTTTTATGTATTGTGCTGGGAGATGTTGTAAAATATCTTTCATCTCGTCTGAGTGTGACCAGTCATACCTTGATAACAGACCTATAGAGATAGCAATTCTCCAGTGCAGGGGTGTGGAATTTAATAAACTATCTACTTGTCCATGGGGCAGGTTGCTTCATAAATGTACTTGTCCTGTAACAAAATCCACTTGTCCCTTTGGTGCCATTTAGTGCGGTGACAAATTATGGCAGCAATCTCATTATATAAGAGCTCTGACATAGCCGCTCTGATTATGCCAGGGCTCATACCATAGTAGTGTTTGAATACTTGCAATCCCCTCATGTTGCCACGTTTCTGCAGATCTACATACTGGGGCTGAAGGTAGTGGTAAGCAATAGTCCAGGGTTAGAATGCCCTTTTGAGTCCGAGCAAACCTACTAACTTGCATGTTTTAAGGGTTTTCAACAACGCTTCTCTAATCTTTTCCCATACTGAGAAATGTTGGAAATTTACTCCCGACAATGGCAGACGTAAACCTTCTTCCAGAGTTGGGAAAAAAGTGGTTGGAGGGAAAGTGAACTTGCAACACTCACATGAGCAAATCTACACATGCATATTTGCTCATGCTAAAATGCAGTTCTCAAATATTTTCTAGGAGTACTATTTCTTGTCCTACTTCTGTAAATTCTTGGGAATTCACGAAAGCTGTATAGCTGCACTTAATGCAAGGACATATACCATGGGTGCACTTTTGAGACTTTCTTTAATAATTGGGCGCCTCCTAATTTGGTCTGGCGTTGACCATGACCTTTTGCGTTTGTTAAGATTCTCTCTCTCTCTCTCTCTCTCTCTCTCTCTGTATCGGCTGGCTGTGAGTGAGAGCATTCTGCTCTTTCACTAGGAGCATATCGGCACAGAAAGTAGTTTTGTTCAGTGCCAATAACTACTGTGGCAGTGTGTGTTTTTGGTCTCAGAAAGCAATTTTTGCTTTTCCCAATGTTTGTTATAATGGTGAGGACCTGGCAGCTCCGACACCAATAAAGTTTTACAAAAACCATGCCAAAACAAGTCACACATTGACAAAACTAAAAAGCTGACCACCAATTTCAGACCTACTGGCTTTGCCAATGCTTGTTTATTTTTGTTTCCCATAATCTTATTGAAACTGGTTACACTGATTTTCCATTATAAATATTTTTGGGAAATACTGGCATGCATCAACACATGTTACTAAATGATGCTGCAAAGAAATGGTACCTGGAATTTTACAGTAGTTTAGCTAAATGTTTTTTTTCCTGCTTTCATTTTTTTAATGAACATTTTATTTTGAAAGCAAGGAATCATCATACTTGCTTTCAAGTTTCTGCAAATATTTGCGTCAAATCAGAGAGCATTCTGGGAGCATTATACATAGCCTCATATTGCTAAACTTTGAAAACGTGTATACACATTTTTATACTGGAACCACTGTCAGTGCAGTTGGAGCTTACAACACTTAGAGCGCTCACCCTAATAATAAAGGCTTTCAATTATTGAACAATAAAGACAAGTTTGAACAGCATTAACATATGGACAAAATATTACCTTAAATGCAGACAGTGCCCTTCCCTGACCCATAATGTGGGCAAACTGGCAGCCACAGGGTTTGTGCTGCAGGGGGTTTGGCCTACTTGTCCCAAGGACAAATACACATTAAAACTTGTTGCCCTTGACCCCAAACAATATGTCCTGGGCATCGGGCTATAGGAATTCCACATCCCTGCCAGCGATTAGAATATTGTGGTGCAACCCTTTTCCTTCCTGCGCTTAAATGTTTGCTCTCTTTATCTGGTGGTGGAGCATCACCAGTTGTTTGAGAGTTTACTCTTTTACGTGCTTTTGCAGCGTACACCCGATTCCTAATGTAGGTTTGTCAACTCTTGGAGTAATAATTCTAGATTTTAAGGGCTCTTTAAAAATATCAGTAGTATGTCTAAGCACACCCTTTAACATTGGTAAATATTTTATTGATTTTTGTGTGGAGGAAAGTTTCAATGAAAAGGTAGTCCTCTGTTTCCTCAGTATGCAAAGGTACCTTATGAAGATTTGCTGCTCTTTCTACAAGGTCATAATATGTAGTGGTATCACCTGGTGGAGAGGGTTTAGCGGGATAAAGGTCTGGATCCGTGTCATCAGGCGGGTCTGTGTCAAATGTATCCCAATCATCTTGTGGGACTAGTGTGTGTTGATCATCATCACCTCCTGTAAGAGTGTATTGACCCTTCTGAGTGTATATCCTCATTGTCTGGAGACTGTTGAGGTGAAGGTGTATGTTGTATTGGAGGAGGAGTAATCCTAAGTGGAGTGGTGGCTTTATCCTCCTGTTTTCTTTTCTTTGCAGGAATTACATGTTCTTGAGGAGGTCTAGTAAGTATTCTTCCTGTATCTGGATGAATTACTAGATGTTATTGTCCAATTGCTGTTGCAATTTTTCAAAAACTGGTTGCACCTCCTCTGAAGAATCATCAACTGTACGTTTTCTAGACTCTATTTCGTCTCCTGTTTGCCTAGGTGACGAGTGTTTTGGATCAGAGACTTTAGATTTAGAGCTAGAGTCCGAATGTTTTTTCAGATCCGAAGGTTTCAGTACCGAAGGTGTGGACGTGTCTGCTTTGGATGTTTTCAGCTCCGAAGATTTTTTTGATTTGGAGGTGGTCTGTTTTGGATCGATAGTCTTTGACTGTCTTTTCGGAGCTGAGCTGAGGCCAAACTTTCCGTGATCAGTCACTCTGTGCCGACCATGGCCCGAAGGCAGTGGAGGCCCAACAGCAGACTTCTGTACCTTGGGTGTAACTTTTTGGGGGAGTTTACTCCCGGTTTGTTGCCCAGGTGTAAGGGTTTCTGCATCGGAGTCGGAGCTTTGTTCTTGGGTGAAAGTACCCTCATCTGCAGCTGACAGATGTGCCTCCATTTCAGTTTGCTCTGAAAATGTCCGGTGTATCATCGATGCTGCGTCAAGACATTTGATTTCTTCTTGCTTTACGGTCTGGAAGAGTCTTCTTTGACCTGAAAGATTTACAGGCCTCGCAGTTCTGTTCTTGAGGATCCAGTGGGAGGCAGGAATTACACACTGTGTAAATCGGTATGAGGCAATTTTGTACAACAGGAAGGGCAGAATTTAAAAGGTGTCCGTTGCATACCATTTAGTATTTTCTGTATAAGAAAAAAAGTCAAAGAGAATTTCCACCCCGAAGAGTGAAGGCCGGAAAGGCCGAAATGGAATCGAATTTCTTCTTAGACGATTTTAGATGTACAATATATTGAATCTCGATCTATAACAATACCGACAGTGATAGAAAAGGATCCTATTGACTGTGTCGACCGGAGCAGAGGAACACACAACCGAACCAGACAGTGGAAAAAAACAATCTAACAATCGAGTCAATGAACATGTGCAATGCAAGTAAGAGGAAGATTCACTATAGCTCGTTACTCGAAGAACTTCTTCCAAGAAAAACAACTTTCACACTTCCAAGCCCAGCATTAGATGGCAGATTTATGCTAAGCATGTGTATCTACAGCCACACATGAGATCAATCATATGTCTTATCTGTCCACCTTGACGTCTACAGTAAGAAAAGGGGGAACAACCATGGGAGTGCCCAGAGTACAACTAGTCATGATGAGACAGAGACCGAAAACACTGAAAGGGGTAAGAACAGGAAGACAGATTCTTTTCCTAACAATATCTTGGTGGACATGAATTCCATGTGACTTGGTTCTCCTACACATAACCAGAAATTGTAATCTGCTATACACCTCAGTGCAATGGCCTAGCGGTGCTGCTACCAAAAAGCTAGTAGCTCAAACCTAGAGTGGAACTGCGGTTTGGGACTTGCACTTCCAGAAAAAGAGCTTGGAAAAACTTGATGGTGCAGTGGAGTGTCGGGGTCATGAAAAGATTTGGTCCCGAATGGTCCTCGGTTCCCCAGCGATTAACATCCATTTCTGGGATTTCAACAAATGAATCTGAATGAAGCTAGGCCGCTTGCACCAAGGTAAAGCAGTCTTGCAAGTAAGAACTTTCCACTTAGACAGATTCACTCATACAAGTTGGAAAATAACTTTCACTACCTCAATGCCAGCAAGGGAACTGTTTGCTGTGGTCGATGACCAAACCCCTGCATACAACTCTTAATTTGTCTTCTCAACAATGAAGTAAAAAACCCTTACTCTGACAAGCCCAGCACTTTTAAATGGACCTTGCACTAAATGCAGCACATAGTAGTAGTGAGCACCAGAGGACTGTTCCCCAAGCAAGAAATGCAGAGATGATCCAGGTCAGCTGCTGCAAATTCTAAGAGATTCTATATGCAAGGTTTGAAGTCAGAAGGTTGCAATATAAGCTACTTCAGCAATAAAAAGATGAAGTGAAAAAAACTACAAGGAAGATCAAAACATTCGGAGTGTTAATCAGGTCAAAGTCACTGAATTAGTAATTCAATGAGTGTTGGCCATTCATAGCATGTGTGAGGCTAAAAATGGGAACAAACAGCAACACACGCAGTGAAGGAGGTGTGCTGTGTACAAGTGCATGTTACAGGCACACAAAATCTTTCAATTAACATCTACTGAAGTACCTTCACGTTTGGTTACTAGGTAACTGCATTCCCCTGATATGACCCCCCCTCCTCACATAAGCATATGAGCGCAGACCTTGAATAGTAAACTCTTGGTGCTTTTCCATGTTACAATAAGCAAATGGTACTCCAATGCTACTCTTTATGTATTTTAGACAGATGGAGCCATCCTGCTCTGCAGCATTTCAGGAAGTCAGCCTAAAGAGACCACAGTCTTGGAAGAATTAGGACACTTGCTCATGGTCAAGTAGTGGAGACTGAGAAAATGGGCGTACGTAATATGCTTGGATTTCCCAAGTAATATTTGTTTGCCTAGGGTGCAAATAGCCATCTTGATGTATTTCAGTACTAGACTGTTTTCTGGCTTCCCTGTCGGAAACCCAAGTCAGAGGTTTACTAGGCCTGTCTTCATCGTATGTACCTTGGCTTTGTGTTCCATGTTCTCGAACTTGCAGAGATCCTCCAAGCAAACACAGGGAGTAGGAAAAGGTGTAACTGACTGTGCGGTCAGTGGACATGGATTCCATGATGGTGATGATCAAAAGGTAGATTGGCGGTATACAAGACTTTTAAACTGAGCAACGCTGGATAACCTGAGGACGCTTGGCTTGCTGTGGTGGGGCTTTGAGATGCCCAGAAGTAGATGGCATTTAAACTACGTTTGTACCCCAAGTATGGAAATGCTGATAGCGCTATGGCAAAGTTGGAGCACCCAGAAAATGGTGGCATAGAACACAATCAGCTGCAAGACAGTGTTTGAGTGCAACAGCCAGACTTAACTCTCATTGTGGATAGTGGGCGAAAGTCAACAATTTTTTTTACCAATTCTCTGAATTCTGGTTGCCAAAGGCATGTGAGATAGACTATTGAGCCATTACTAAACTATGTCACAGAGAAGTGAGAAGAAGGGTGGAAGGATTTCTTCAAACCCATGATTTCCTCCATGTGCGAGTATTCCAAAAGAGAAGCGGTTGGTTACAGAGAAGTACAAGTATTCCAATGGTGTGAGACCTCAGGTAAAACACTACACAGTGGCATATATGCAAGCTTGAGCGAGGGGCTACAATGTTTGTGAGAATCCCAATCCCTACGCTTCTTATAGGTCGGTGAGTAAGACAGGCACACAGATCAGATAGAATGAAGGGAGAGGGAGAAAGTCACACAAGTGCCACTTGTCTGCTTCTTTGGATCGGCAAGAAGGTAGACTGGCTCAGCAGAGATTTGGTTCTGGGGATGAGAGATCCATTGCGCTCCCGTGGAGGTCATAGCCTTACTCCACCACCCTTCTAAACTTAAAGTATTTTACTGGGAAAAGGTGTATTTTTTTACCCACAAAGGTAATTTCCTCTGGAAATTGCTTGGATCACAAAAGGTGAAACAAGCAATTTCCAGAGGAGTTTAAGTGGGGAACTGCACACCTTCTTGATTCTTCACCCATTGGGTGCTTTACAGATTTTACAAATACCTTCACAAAGAAATTTCCATCCCTACATTATGTTACAACAACCCTGAAAATCTACTGTCTACATGTTAAAAAGTGCTCATGGAAATATATGCTGCTCGTGCACCAACATCCAGTAACTGATTGGTCTTTCACTTTATTATATTCCCGACTGCCTTGTGGTGCTAACTATGATCTACCGATATTGCATATAATTTTGCTTGCCGTGGACATTTCAGAGGGTTTATGGTCTGATATCCCATGCTAAGGACACAAACCATCATGTGCAAACTCAGACTGGGGGTTTTATTTTGTGAGGCAACTGAGGTACTAATCAATCGCATTGCTAAATATGGATTCTCAGGAGGTTTCATAAACTTCTGCCTAGAGAATATTAGTAAGATAGGAGACATGGACAAAGGGGTGGAGGCCTGCAAGGGACAGCAGACTTCTATCCCTACATTCAGATTAATTCCAAGTGAAGAATCACCCCAGGTCCCTTAAAGGAACACAGACTGTTTGAAAAAGAAATTCACTCAGAATGAATGACGTGGGGGGGCGGGGAGAATGCAGTAGTCCTGTAGATCACAGTCTGCTCTTGACCTCATCCACAGGGGAAGCCCAACATGATTCTTAACTGGGAAACTAACCCATTGCAAATAAGCAAACACCCCAACTGCAGTCAGAAACTATTGATACATAGCATTCTAGATTACAAATGGCAGAGGGACTAAGCTTTCTTGCACCCTCCTGTTTGCGAATCAGAAGGGGGGAGGTCCCAAAAGTTACTGTGTGAATGGGAAAGGATTTTCCAGCTCGCAGAATAACTATTGTACATTTCAGAGCACTGCTTTGTAGTTGCAAAGTCTGATTTTGCCAATCCTGGGCTTTGGGGCTACAAAATAGTTTTGTACATTGGGCTCTTGGTACTGTAAATAATGTTCTCCTCCCGCCAACAAATGGGACACTCGTGTATCAGGCCTAACACACGCATGTGGGGCTAGAGTCAGTTTTCTTGGCAAATGCACCTTATTTCACCCGTGAAAACGGACTCGTCAGTCAGGCATGGGTATCCTTGTATGGAACATAATTTGCTTTTATCAATGACCAGTTAGGTTAGTCTAGGTAAAGCTACAGAGGGTTAAACAATTGTCTATAATTAAAATTCCATGCCGGTTTAAATGACCAGTGACAGGTCCAGAAATGATCAAACAAAGAGCAATAAGAATATCAAATTGGAGCTATAAATAACAGCATTTCATTAAAAGTGTACAGGTAGAAGAGTGGAGATAAAAATGTACCCAATCTGATTTTATGTTAGATAAATTGCACAAACTCAAGTAAAGCACGCATAGAAGTCCATCAATACAATAAAATTAATATGTTGCATTTTTTTAAGGCACAATCAGTACAAACCTTCATTAAAGACTGGGTTATTCTAAAAAGCTGCATAAGATGTTCAGGACTTTCATCATTCAAGCCTTTGGTTTCAACCTGAGGGGAAAAAAACAGTTATAGCATGGTGTGTCAAAAACACACAAGTGGATGTACCACAAACATACAGCAATGAAACTTAAGACACAAGGGAGTGACTTTGGATCATATGTGACCTTAGGTCAACCACACTGCGAAGCATTCAAAGTTGTATGATTTCTTCTTTTTTTAATTTCAGATCCTTTTATCAGTAAACTCAAATAACACTGTTACAGAAATGCTAGAAGAAGATAAGCATGGGCAATAAAAGAATTAGAATGAGATACTGATGGAAGAGGAGAGCTAAAAAGAAAAGGGATAACATGACCTCATATATTGCATAACTAATGACGTTAAATATCAGAGAATTTTTTTTTTTTTACTTTATGCATTTCCAGAAACATACAACAGATGCGTATTACATGCAACAACAAAACCCCCATGTGACAGCAGAATACATTGATTTTACAGTATACCATTGTACAAACATATGCATTGCGATAATCCAACACCTTTTATATGCTTTAGCACAATAGTCTCTAGGACGACACTGTCGACTGTGACATCCTGGAGCCTAGTCAGCAAATAATCCGTAAGTAGAGACCAAACATCTTTAGGTCTAGATGGTGCTAGAAATTCTTCGGCATAGCATGACAGTTGATCTCTGCAGAACACCATGTCTTGTAACCAGTTTTTAAAATTAGGTGCATTTTTACGGTCCCATGACTGCGCCACTTTTCTCTTGGCCAGTAATAATGCGATCAGCACCAGACGTCTGTTCTCTGGTTTCAAGCGCTTCACCAACCCCAGCAAACAAATCTGTGGGGTGCAACCCACCTCTTCCAACATCATGGCGGTTAATGCTTGTGTTACCAACACCCAGAAGTCGTTAACCCGGTCACAACTGCGAGAGGAATGAAATCTGCCTCCTGTGCCCCGCACCTTTTGCATCTAGCCATCTCTCTCAAGCCATACCTGTGTAGCTGCAGGGGAGTATAATATAACTTGTATGTATTTAAAATGAATTATGCGTAGATTGCAATTCGCCGTCAGTCGTCTGGTCACAAAGCAGCTGAACTCCCATTCTTCATCAGTAAGTGTATTGCCCAGTGCCTTTTCCCACCGCCCGTGCCTTGCTAGAAATAGGTGCAGTGTCTGATTGCATAGCGTTGTATAGACTGGTGACTAATTTACCCCACGATGGGCTTGCCAACTAAGTTTGGAGCGGGCTCAAAGTCACTGGTTCTATGGGGTGCCTGTCATTAAAGGCCTTAAGAGCCTCACGTAGCCTGTAATATGTAAATATTGACATTGATAGACAGGGATGGCGGTCACGTATCGCCTCCATCAAAACAAAGGTACCATCCGGTTAGGCGTCGCCCATTGTAACTATACCCATATCCGCCAGTATTTCCAACGCCCGTTTGTCTTGCTTCACCGAAATGTTAGGATGATGTGCTAATGGGAGAGCCGGGGCGTTTCGCCATAGCGCGCCATGCCTGAGCCATGCAGTCCGCAGTACACATGTCCTTAAACGGGTAGTTTGTACTTGCCTTAGAAAGTAATGCCACTAGGTGATCAGGAGCCATGTCGTCCGCCTCCACCGCTACGTGTGGGAAAAAAGGTTGGGGGAAAAAAACCAGTAGAGTGCAAATTGAGCCTGGGCACATAAATAATACATGTACAAATCCGGCGCTGCAACCCCCCCCCCTGCGAATACAGGCCTTGTGAGAATGCTCCAGCTACACCTGGATTTCCTGCCTGCCCAGACCAGATGTATTAGTATCGAGTGCAGCCGATCAAAAAAGACCCTCGTTAATTTGATAGGAACATTAGTAAAGAGATACAGGAATCTGGGGAGAATGACCATTTTTATTACTGCTATTCTATCAGCCAGGGACAGAGGCAGACCAACCCATCTGTTCACCTGTTCCTCGGTGGAGGACAGAGCTCTTCCAAAGTTTTCTTTCAACACTATCTCGGGATCATGATGCACCCACACCCCCAGATACTGGACAGGTTCCGTCGACCATTCGAGCTGGTACTCCAGTTGAAATTGCGTCGTACTAGTAGTTAGCGGGAAAACAGCTGACTTTCCCCAGTTAATTCTGAGCCCCGATAAGCGTTCATATTTGCTGTACTCCCGAATTAACGAATGCAGATTCTCCTCTGGGTCTCGTATATATAAAACCATGTCATCCGCATACATGGAAATTATAAGTGGGTGCTGACTGAACTGTAGCGCCGCTCACGTGCATCTCTGCCGCACAACACAGGCCAATGGCTCCATCACAATAGCAAATAAAATAGGGGATCCCGGGCACCCCGGTCTGGTCCCTTTATGTATTTTAAAAGGTTTAGAGTGACAATTATTTATTCGCACCCTCGCTACCGGTGCAGTATAAAGGATCTCTATCCATTGTATGATTGGGAACGGCAGTCCCATCCTCCTTAAAGTATCGAACATATACCCCCATCTGACAGAATCAAAAGCCTTAGCTGCATCAAGCAGCACAGCGGCCGCTTTATGATCCGGGTTCAGTTGGTGCAAAAACCGCAAACAGAGTACGCAAATTATGAGACGTAGACCGGGATGGCACAAAGCCTGATTGATCCGGGAGGACCAACTCAGGTAATAGCGGTCGCAGTTCATTAGCTATAATTTTTGCAATTATTTGTGTGTCGATATTTAACAATGAAAGTGGGCGGTACGACTCACAACTATCTGTACGCCTCCCTGGATTTAGCAAAGTGACAATTAGCGCTTCCCTAAGCGAGGGAGGGAGCATACCTTTATCGTAAGCTTCGCTATACATATTCACCAAATGCGGAGCCAGCAAATCCGCTAACTCCTTATAGAATTCCCCCGGCAGCATGTCTATGCCCGCTGCCTTACCGGACGGTAACGTTCGTATGGCCTCCTTCACATCCTCTATCGTGAGGGGTTGCATCAGGTACCCCCTTTGACCATTTGAGAGCCATGCTAGCGCAATTTCCTCAAAAACATCCCCGATCTCCTCACTGTCGGCTTCTTCCCCAGGGCCATATAGGGTGGCGTAATAATCCCTAAAGCATTCAACTATATCGGGTGTATTGCGGTACTTCGCTCCGTTCGGTCCCTCTATTTCGGTAACATAGTCCTGAGTCCTCACCCCTTTTATCTTAGCTGCCAATGTGCGACCCGGACGACCACCCTCTCCGTACGCCCTAGCCTTCCAGCGCCTGGACATATGTTTTAGTTCCTGATCTGCTGTTTCATTATATTCCGTCACTAATGTCTTGATCTCTGCCAGCTTGTTTATATTCAATGTGCTTGCGTACTCCTTTTCATGACGCGCTAGCTCGTTCTCGATGTGTTTCATATGTGACCGCAATGCCTTTAGCACCCCTGCCTGAAGCCCAATGCAGGTTCCCCTAATGGTAGCCTTAAAAGCTTCCCAAACAGTGCCCGCGTCCTCTACTGTACCTACGTTCTCAGCAAATAACAATTAGATATCCTGGAGTACTCCTTCCCTGAATACAGGATCTAAGAGGGAAGACGGCTACAATCGCCACTGAAATGGTTGATAATGTCTAGTCGGGATATTGATGTCCAACACTACCGGAGAGTGATCCAAGAGCATTCGTGGCATATGCCTGACCCCATTAACTCATGGAACCATCGACTCCGAGAGAAGCCAGTAATCCAGCCTGGACCATGACTTATGGACTGCCGACATGAAGGTGCCCTCTCTTGTACTCGGGTGTCTGTCCCTCCAAATATCCCTCATGTTATATGTATGCATAATATCATGAATCACTTGTGCTGATCGCTTCCCCTGCCATGAAGTGGTGGCGCTTCTATCCATCTCTGGGTCCAAATATGTGTTTATGTCCCCCCCCCCCCCATTTCACCAACTCTGGTTGCAACTGAAATATCTTATTTTTAAGGCGTTGATAGAAGTCGGGATCATCAACATTGGGGCCATAGGTGTTGATAATTGTGAGCACTGTTCCCACCAAATTCCCCTGTACCAGTGTGAAGCGCCCTAGGTGATCTGCTTCTGTCGAAATCAGCTTAAACGGTGTCCCCCTTTTTACAAGAATCATTACCCTTCTGGCGTAGTTGGAATACGAGGCGGCTGCTTTTACCATTGCCCAACGACCACCAATCCTGCCCTCACCAACCCGCGTCAGATATGTCTCCTGTAAAAGTGCCAGTTGCACCTGATGTCTGTCGAGGTATGCAAACACCTGTCTGATCTTCTAGGGATTATTTAATCCCCTCACATTCCATGTCATCAGTCTAATGTCACCCTCCATTAGTCTATTGTCACTGTGGATCGAAATTGTCGCGAGTCCACTACCAAGTACTCAATGGTCTGCTTAACCATATTATCCTGCTGTACCAGTCGTGTCACACCACTCGAGAAACATAACAAAAACCACCCACCCCCACCCACTTCAGCATCCCAATCATGCCAAAGACAAATCCCAAATAACTTTGCATTGAACATAGCAACCATATCGGGTAATACCCACATGGGGGGCGACCAGGTACCCATGTCCCACTGGCCGGGCATACTTTTCTTAGGACCAACCGACTTACACATTGCATCTCCTTTGGACCAATTCCTCACATAGATAGGAGGAGTCCCCACCCCCAGCCATCGTTATATTTAAAAAAAAACAAGTCTCTGAAGCAAGCCCACAGTCTGCAACCACAATACAATGATGTAGTGGGTAAACTTTTGACGAGATTCCCGCCCACACAACATGCCTCCCAAACAGAGACGATGGTCCCAACTGAGTGGCTGTAATGTCTTAAACATAATACTGAAGAGGATAAGCATCCCCCTCTCCCCATCAGCCACTGTCCACAGTCCCATCTACAAACAAATGACATGATCAAAAGCACTTCCAGTACATCGGGTCATCCAATTTGCGAATGCAAGTAACCCTCTCGCACTCTATAAACCACCTTCTTGTGTCCCTGAGTGCATGAAAGCTCCATATGCGAGGCGTTACCTTACCACCTTACGAGAGTCCCTGTAGAGATATACCTGGACGACATACAGCATTTATTCCTCCGTATCCTATCTCTCAGAGTGTGCAAGCTACGCGTTGCTCCTCGCCGCTTTCCTTCTAGCGTGGATTTGCTTCAGAAAATCCTGCGCTGCTTTGGGAGATTGATAAATCTTCACTCTACCTTCCACTGTGATCCTCAGCCTGGCGGGATATAACATTGCATACGAGATCTCCAGCGCACGCAATTTCTTCTTCACCTCCGTGTATTCCCTACGGGCCATCTGCACCGCCATAGTGAAACCAGGGAAAAAAAAGACACCATATTTCCTTGGAAGCACGGGTTTTGCTTTACGCTCGCCAGTCTAAGGACTGTGTCCCAATCTCTGTAGTTTAAGATCTTTGCTACTATGGTGCGCGGCGGCGCACCCGGAGGTGGCTTAGGTGCCAACGAGCGGTGCGCACGTTCCACAATTAGTACCTGTGAGAGATTTTCCGCTCCGAACAGGTCCTTCAGCATGCCCTCGACGTAGTCCTCCAATCGGCCTGTATTCGTGCTCTCAGGAACACCCGCTATTCGTATGTTACTCCGTCGAGAGCGCGCCTCCAAGCTTCATTTTTTGCCCGGATGACCTCCAGCAGCTTCTCCATTTCTTGGCACTTGACCGTCGTGGAGTGAGACTCATCCTCAACGGCCGAAATACGGTGCTCCGCTGTCGTAAGTCTTTCTCCCGGCTTGTCTAATGTGGCCGCCATTTTGTCCATCCTAAGGGATAAGTTGTCGATCTTGCCATCTATGGCCTGCAGGCTTTGTTGCATAGCCTGCAGTGTGGCCTCTAACGTGGAGTTATGCGATTGGGTCTGCTCCAGCTCAGTGTCCGAATGCATTCCCATCGGGCGATTCGAGCAGCGAGATTCAAATTAAAGTTTCGGCTGTTGTTTGTCAGTCTTCCCCATAGTGTTTTGTTGGTGGCCAGTTGCTGAGGAAATTGCCCAGGCTCCACGCGCAGCTGTCGCTTTTCTCCGCACTGTGCTGCAATTCCACACTTTTCACCCCTTCAATGAATTCCCAGTTCCTGGTCTGCCGCAAGTATAGTCACGAGGCACCGCCCGACCTTATCTGTGGCACAGGCCTCCCGCTACTGTACCATTTGCACACACCAACTCTGCTGTTTAGATGTCACCAGCAGTCTCAGCCCATAATTATGGGATTTATCCAACACTATGTCAACAAGCACTTTATCCAGGAGCACCCACAGCCGACAACCAGGCCGCCTCAGGTATCCAGGGCAGCGGTGCTCGCGGATTGCTGCCGGAGCACACAGCGGTCACCAACATCTATTCCACACACTGCTTCAGAGGCGTTCCACTGCAGCACCACCAATGCGGTCAGCGGAATTCGATCTGCACTCCCGGGGCAAACTGGCTCCCTTCGTCAGATGCTCCGCGCTCCTCAAACTGCGCGGAGGCCGGTGGCACGCGCTCGGGTCACGCCTCTTTATGTGCCCGGAGCGCGATCCCTGGGCCGCTCACCTCCACAACTGCCGCTCCGTGTATAACGTGCCGACAGGGCCCACAGTCACAGGCCGTCCGTAGCTGCGCCGCTTTTGCTTGCAATGGCCGCACCCCGCAACACCATCCACGGTGCCGCCCAGACACCGCCGCCGCTAGACGATCGCGGCCAGCAGTCGATTCTTCACTTGCCTGTCGGAGCTACTCACATGGAGGTCCGCCACTACAGCCTTGGCTCCAGAGCAAGAGGGTGTGCGCCACCTTACTCCACGCTATGTTGTGGTTCGTACCAGGTATGCCGCCATCTTGTTCGTTGCTGATCACGCAGTTATATTTCCAAAATCTCGATTATGTCTCGCCGTTGTTGCAGCACAATACTACTGCACACTGGGTGGTTCCATTTCTGTTCCGCTAATCAATGCTGTCAATTTTATGGTCTGATGGGCGCCAGGTCCGCAGACTTCTGATGGATTATTCGCCCGGCCGACAGAGCTGCACTACAGTGCGGCCATCTTGCCTCGGGCTCGCTAGCGCCCCCCTCGTCCGAGAACATTAATGATGAAATCTCAAATGACATCATTGATGACATCACAAATCACACCATTGATGGCATAATACAATGGATATGAAAATTTGCTATTCACTTTTCATACGGGAAGATATTCAGCAAGGGACACACAAACCCAATTTTCCATAACATCTGTGGGACTAATGGGCGTATCCTTCTGCAACAACCAGAATATGAAGCATATCTGTTTACCATATCGGCCTACTCTCCTCCTGGAGATAACCACACATTCATCGGGCAAATCATGAAGATCATCTCTTTCAACAATGGAGAACACAACAATTAGATTTTTCTTGGCGACTTCAACATTCACTGGAATGACACTAATGTCTGCTTGTGAAGAGCTTTGAGTCCTTCCTTCATGACCTCAACTTAACAAGCCTTCAACAGCCCTACTCAAAATAAAGGGGTCACTTTAGACTTAATCATAGCTAAGGAGAACACCATAGAAACTGAATCTATCCTACCATGCGACTGGACTGACTACTATTGCATCACCTTCTTTATAGCTGAAAGGGCAGTTATCTCCAGGGGTCAACCTGTGAAAGCCAAACATTGGGTTAGAGACACCAGTAATATTAACCCAATTTCACTTTCGGCTATTAGTAACTGCAGCCTATTCGTACCTAGTAACATGTATGACACACAGGACCTCGCCAATCACATCATCACCTCCATGCCACACATCATGGATGCCTTTTCCCACCAAAAGACCCAACCCTTGGTTAAACTGTAACCTTAATGAGGAACGTCGCTGTCTCAGATTTGCAGAAAGATCATGAAGACTGGCCTCCTATCAGATGAACCTCAATCTTCTGCGGCAGAGACGAAGTGCCTATAATAGGCACATTAGAAATTCCAAAGAAGCATTTTTCCAACATCAGCTAGACACTGCAGAGAATCAACCCAAAAAAACTGTTTGAAAAATGTCAAAAAGCAAACTAATTGGAAAAGCAATTCCCCTTCCTCAGACAATAAAATTACCAAATTGCCTCCTTCTATGCTGAGGAAACCAAGCTAATCAACACTGATCCCCAGAACACTATGAAACTCGTACTGCTCGAAGCCCTCCCAAACCCCATTCCCCTCGTTCAGGAAGAATGCTCTAGATACCTTCCCTATAAACCAAAAATAAAAAATGCCTCTTGGTCCATTTTTTAAATCTTTGATGAAAGCGACATCTTAAAACTATTGGCATCTCTGAAATACTCTAACCACTTCCATGTTAGTCTACACCAAATTCCTCCATGAGACCAAACACCTCCTGCTCCCCTTATGGACCATTATTAACAATGCCTCATGGCTCCATACCAGACTGCCTAAAAAGTGGTCAAGTTACCCCTACCTTAAAAAACCCCAACTCAAACCAGTCTGACCCCAACAACTGTCGCCCTATCTCCAACATTCCAAACTTGGCCAAACCTTTGGAAAAATGTGTGTATCAACAGGTTTGCAGTCATATTGAGCAATTGCAACTCCTCGACCTGTGCCAATCTGGTTTCAGGCCGGGACACAGCACTGAAACTGCCCTGGTCCACATAGTTGACGACTACGATCACTTGATCAGAATGAATCTTGCTTAGGAATCCTACTTGACCGGTCAGCTGCGTTTGACACGGTCAAACAAGAGACTCTTATGAACCTCTTAGAATGCAGGGTGGGTCTCTCCAGTGCTGTGTTAAAATGGTTCTCCTCATTCCTACACAACAGATCCCAACACGTTTTGATCAACTATGCTCTATCGGATCAGTCACCAATCACGCTTGGCGTCCCCCAAGGCTCAACTTTCTCCTCCACCCTGTTTAACCTGTACATGGAACCCTTGACCGAAATCCTCAAACTCTCTCACATCTCCCATCATATGTATGCATATGATACTCAACTCTACATGAAAATTGCCTCACCTGAAGACATCAGTGTCCTCAATAACACTTTGACAAAAACTCAACATTGACTGACTCGTAACTACCTCAAAGTTATGCACTCAAAACTGAATTCCTATTAATCTCACCGCCCAATATCGCTCCTAACATCAAAGAATGGATCCCACATCTTACAGCCTTGAACTGTACCCTACACATTATTGACTCAGCAAAGTCCCTAGGAATAATCTTGGACAATAACCTCTCCGTGCAGAACCACATCAGTGCCTCCAATAGAGGATCCAACCATCAACTACACGCATTAAGGAAACTAAAACCTTTCCTTCCCACAGCATATCTCAAGACGGCAGTTCAAGCACTTGTGATATCCAAATTTGACTATGGTAGTGCTACCCTGGTGGGCCTACCGAACATAACACTAGCACTGTTGAAGGCTACTTGAACGCGGCAGCACGGCTCATCACAGGCTCGAAAAGAAATGATCATATTACCCCTGACCGCCAATCACTGAACTGCCTACGTAATGAGGCTAGGATCCATCTCGAAATTGCTTGCATGACCCATAAAACTCTTCACCACAACATTCCCTCCTACCTGGCCCAAAACGTAACCCTATCTGGTGGAAATAGATCTTCCCGAAGCACAAGCTCCCTTCTAAGGAAGTACCAAAAATTCAACAAAAGAAAACCTTCAAGTGAGCCTTGTCTAGAATTTCCCCGAAAAATCTTGAACTCTGCATCTTGGGACAAGATCCAACCCTTCAACAGCCCTGTTCAAAAAAGTAGTAACATTTTTACTATCTAACAGATTCCTTTCACATTGATGCTATACTTCCTTCACCCTTACCGTTGAGGCTCTATTTGCTCCCATTTACTTTTTAGTTGTTATTTTCCATGTATGACATTCTATTTATCACTTCTACGTCTAATACCAACTGGGATCTTTGCCGATCTTCCGTTTCATAATCACCCACATGCAAACTGTTGTAAATCGCCCAGACAACCGAAAATATCTAGTTCACACTATTACTTCAGAGAGACTATGGGTTCCTGTTTTTTATTCTGTGCAATTTTCCACGTTTTGCCACAGTAACTATTACTTTCATGACCAATTCCATGAATATATCAGTTTATCTTTCGTATCATAACTTCCTTTCTCTATATTATTGTACAGCACTCTGACACCCGAAAGGGTCTTGTTCACATTATATGAACCTCTATAAATAAAATAAATTAAATACATTTGTGCAATCACCCTCATTAAGTTGATTGCACGATTAATGCTTACTGGCATTGAGATGCCCAAGAAATACAATAGCTCTGTAGACATGAGATCAGCAACTTATTAAACCTTGAATGCCCTTCAAAAACCGTGATTGGTTATTATTTACCTTAATGAAATGTGCCTGTTAAATACCTCATCTGAAATAGTATTTTAAGAGAAAAGCTTCACTTCTATACATGGCCAATTATAAGGCATTCACTAGTAGGCCCTATGGACAACAATGCAAAGTATGTACAACAACACCACACATGTTCCTGAAATGAGCAGAATGGTGTGCATCATTTTAACAATGCTTGCAATCATACTGCGACTGAGCCGTCTGTAAGGGAATTACCCGTAGATTCTAAATTCTACAACAAGGTATATTGTCTCAGAACTATTACTGAACTTTAAAAATATCTGCACTTTATAAATCTCCAGTTTATACAGAAATTGTCTATAGCACTACATTACAATTCTTTAACGTCAGCATGTAAGCAGAAATCCACTGGTGGATAATGTATTGTACAAAGAAGCTTTACATTTTCTCACATCATTTTGGCAATGGGCTTTTGAGTGAAGGTACAACCTTTTTGAAATGTACAACTGCAACTCACACTAGTTGCGCTTAGTCTCTACTTTGCTTTAGTGAAGTACTGCTTACACTTAAAACTTTACTGGAAGTTAAAGTGTGCACCATATAACTTTTACCATACTGAATGAGACTTGTCTCCAGTACTACTCTGTTTCTATTTGAGTAGCAGCAGTTTGGATAATGTGATCAGCGATGTGGTCAGCGATGTAATTTAAGGTGTCATGCGACACCATAATCAGTGCATGGTGGGGGCACAAGTTATAGTTGGTTCAGTAAAGTTTAAATGTTGAATTTCAGAGGTTATTTTAGTTTTTAAGCATTAGTTTTTACCTTATTTCAGCGCTGAACTAGAAAATCACTTCAACCTCTGGCTTTTCACTCAATGTATACTTTTTTTAAACGTAAGGAAATAATCGTAATACATTACTTTTTTTCCAGTGTAATTAAATATATACACCCCCCCCCCCCAGAAGTGGGTAGGAACAAATAGCCATTGTATTTGCAAAATACCAGACTTAAGACACCCTCATCTGTAAATTTCTACTTGGTTTATATACCACTTGGAGCTTCACACTTATGGAGGAGCATGGCTAGCAACCATTCAAGACAGCTGCCCAAGCTGGTGCTCTGTAATCGGCAGAAAAAAATCATCTACAATCTATCCTGAAAGCAGAGGAAAACAAAACATGTGTTGATTTAGCACCGACTTAGGGGTGGCAGAGAGCAGTGGAATATGCCATTC
Source organism: Calotriton arnoldi (assembly GCA_963921515.1). Classification (NCBI taxonomy): domain Eukaryota; kingdom Metazoa; phylum Chordata; class Amphibia; order Caudata; family Salamandridae; genus Calotriton; species Calotriton arnoldi. The sequence goes on along the minus strand of CAWUFW010000658.1, from coordinate 1,527,351 downwards.
GATGTGGCGAACGGCAACATCTGAAACAATATCGCAGAGCGGGCTTACGCGGCCTCATGGTATTCTCCATCGTAGGCCCGGTGGTGACAGGGAACGCTGGAGAGCCTGATGGCATGCCTATACACACACAGTGCATGAGCTGTCGGAGCAGAAGGCTAGCTGCCTCAAATAATATACTGTGGAAGATTGAGGACCCGATGAACTCCGAGCAGTTTATGTCCACGGCCCCAGCACATGATGATTTGGACTTTCAGGCTATATGGGAGCGGTATGCAGTCAGTGAGGATCCCACAGACCTATACGTAATGAAGTAATGCCTATAGGGCAACCTCCACGGCTGGTCTGACAAATCAGTGTATAGGCAGTTTTTGGCCGTTTGTGGGCTTGGTTTATGATGTGGTGGGACAGTGTTTACTGTTGATTTCTCGGATATTACTACAAACATAGAAAGCACAAATGCATGCAGTCTCCCATCCATTGGTCAAGGGGTGCAAAGAAAACAAGCATTGGCATAGCCAATAGGTCTCGCCCTTTGGAACCTTATAAGTATTTAGTTATGCAGTACAATTTCCTTGGTGCAACAACATCAACTGTTGCAGGTCTAAACACTTATAAGGTCCCAAAGGCGAGACCTATTTGGCTATGCCAATGCTTGTTCCTTTATAGCTTTTTTCCTACTTTTCAACTAAAGTGGCTGGGAGTATCTGTTCCCTTCTGAATCTCAAGATTCTAGACTACGCAGACTATTGCAATGTAACTGAAGCATGCCACTGGAATTAAAGTGCTCTTTCATGAAGAGAGTGACAACTGTGTAAAGCCTTTTAAGACTGTTTAGTAACAATTATTCAAAACATTATCTTACAATTTAAGCTCTTAAATGAAAGTAAAACACTTTATTTAATAAATTAAACCCGAATGAAAGAAGACAAACAAAAAGACATACACTGAATCTTTCCTCTAGCAGGGAAAGCTCGCTGATGAGATCAGTGATGGTGTTGGTGAATGCTTCCTGCGGACTGTAGTCAGGAGTGGTCTGAACTCGAATTACGATTTTATACTCTAGAGGATGTGGAACCTTGTATCCTGCAAACAACACTTGTGGGTCTTTCAAAAGCGGACTGGGAAAAAACAGGTGATTATTAAAGCAAAGCAAGATCCTTTCAAGCTCCCGCACAAAAACCTGTTGCCATTAGCAAAAGCATTACATTTATGCAAGGAGCACATAAACTGTAAAATGCCATTTGACCGTCCTATGAAGCATGGGGCGAAGTTCCAAGTCTATTACTTTCCTTTCTTTGCTTTTTTTTCTTCCAATAAATGCCACATGTACGAAGAGTTGTGGCAGCCGCCTTACACTTTTGACATTCTGAGCTACTGAGAGCACTGCCCCGTGAAGCATCTTTCAGTTCCTTAAATATACTGAACTTTGTTTTAAACTTAAGGAATGAAAAATATGCCCCATCAATCTAAAAACATTTAAGTTAAGCCAGGCTTTCATTTCAAGAGCCCCCACAAACCATAGTATAGCGAGGCCATCACTAATATTTACCATGTTGTACTTGAACTAATTGGATCTTTGTCTGCGACTTCTCTTACTGTCTTCAATACAATATTTGAGCCACAGTAAACAATAAACGCGCTCTCTGGTGAGGGAGGGGGAGGAGGGGTGAGGGAGGGGGAGGAAAGGCAGATGGCGCCTCGCCAGCGATGCGAGGAATGGATGGCACGCGTGCACGCCACCGTGAACGCAAGCTGGTCGCCAGCCCAAAAGCCAGTGTTTGCACTTCCAAAACCTGCTTACTAAAACTCTCAGCCAGACCAGCGCAAGGGTCCGGGAGGGGGTTAGAGATGCTGATGGAATTTCCAAAACAGCACTCTCCCGCACACAACTTATCGGTGCCAAACCTCGGACCCGAACGTGAAGTTAGTAGTTTCTTCACAGTCCTTTGGCTTTTTGGAATCCCAGAAGGCCCTGTGGTAAAACCGTGAGTTTTACCATCCATATACCTCCACTGGTTAGGGTACACCTTAGCGAGTGTACACCGCCGTGGAGGCCTGGTCCTGATGAAAGCTTTGTAAATTGCACATTATAAGCAGAAACATGTTGACCATTGATCACTTTTTAAACCAATTTGGATGCGCCTGGTCAATTTAGCTAGGCACTTAGTGTCCATTTCACCTGTTTTTAATGTTACCTGGTTTTCCACCAATAAAATTGATTTGGGATTAAACCAGATATCTTTTAACTTGCACTACCTTCACTGTTGCACTGACACTACCCCAAAAAATACCCGCTCCGCTGTAATTCAGGCGTCGTAGCACACCAGGACATTATAATAGGCCACTAGAAGAAAAACAAATCTCAATTTTCATAACAATAACTCTTTCATTCCCTTTGGGCTTCATAAGTAGCACAATCCTACTAAAAGTAGTAAGGAAGCCCACAAAATAAACGATACTGCATAAGTAAAGTTTTGGAACTACTATTTATTGGTTAACAATCATGTGACCATAAATGTGTCTTTTAGTTGTTCATGTAGTAATTCTGAAACTTCACTCTGACATCCAACGCCACTCCACATGCCACGCCACTCTACAACATGCCACCTCTAAGATATTGTACCACACACCACTCTATGACACACCAGTCCACTCTACTGCATGGCACGCCACAACACGCCACTTCACTCAACGAGTCAACTCCATTCTATGACACTCCACGCTACTCCACTCTACCATACGCCACTTCACTCTACGACACTCCACGACACTGTACCACACACCACTATGACACTCCAAGCCACTTTACGACACGCCACTCCACTCTATGACAGTACACTCCACTCTGACATCCCACTTCACTCTACGTCACTCCACTCTACTCTAAGACACTATACCACACACCACTCAATGACACACCACTCATCTCGATGCCACTCCACAACACATCACTCCACTCTACTGTATGACATGCCACTACACTCTAAGCTACTCCACAACACTCTACTCTACTCTATGCCCCTCCACTGTACACCAGTCTTCTCCACAACACTGTACAACATGCGTGCCACTTCACAACATCCTACTTCACTCTACGCCACTCCAATCTACGCTATTCCAAACTAAGACACTCTAAAACACCCTACTCTATAACACACCACTACACACCACTGTATGCCACTGTAAGACACTCTACTTAACTCCAATCTACTCTATGACACACTACTCCACTGTACGACACTCCACAACACTGTACTCCACCTTATGAAACTCCACTGTACTCCATACTTTTATCCACTGTACACTTATACGATACTCCACTCTATGCCACTCCATTGTACAACAAACCTCGAGTCTATGACACTCCACTGTACAACACTCCACTGTACAACACTCCACTGTACAACACTCCACTGTACAACACTCCACTGTACAACACTCCACTGAATGCCACTCTACTTTACTCTGCGATACACCACTACACTGTATGTCCCTCCACTCTAAGACACTATACAACACGCCACAACACACCAGTCCACTCCTCACTATGACACTCCACTCCACTGTATGACACTCCACTGTATGGCACTCCATGCCACTCCACAACACACACTCCAGTCTACGAAATAACACTACTCTACGCCCCTCCACTCGAACACACTCTATACAAGACCAAACTATAGGTCACGCCACTCACCTCTATTGTACGACATGCCACTCCACTCTATGCCACTCCAGTGTACTCTACACTATTCCACTCTGCCACAAAACTTTAAGACACAACAATGTATACCACGTAAATCTATGCCACTCCACTCTATGACACTGTACTCCACTGTATGACACTCTACGCAACTCCATGCCACTTCCCTACATTGTACTGTATGACACACTACTCCACTGTACTACACTGTATGACTGACACTCTATAACAGTCTACTCCACTTCACTGTACTCCACGCAACCACACTCTGTGACACCCCACTCTACAACACGCCACGCCACTGTACGACACAACACTCTACGCCACTCCACTGTACGGTATGACACTCCACTGTAGAACCCCCTACCTCACTGTATGACCCTCCACTCTATGCCACTGTACCCCCCTCTACAACACTCCACAACACTCCACTGTATGAGACTGCACTCTACGACACTCTCCTCAACTCTACGACACTATACTGAACTCTATGTCACAGTGCGACACTGTACTCGACGATACTATAACACACGCCTTCCTCCTGCACAGCTTATACCCTTTCATATTATATCACTTATAGCATATTAAATGATAGCATTCATAACAAGACTCATGACATCGCAAATGACATCATTTATAATAACACTGTGCATGGAAGCAGGCCGAGTTATCGTTCATGTAGTGTGGCAAGCGAGTTGACGACACTGTGTATGGAGGTGTGCAAATTTGTCAATGTGTCAATTTGCAAAACTTGCGAAGTGTGCGAAAGAAATTTGGACTGAATTCCCGGGGGTACCCATAGTCTCAGAAACTCTAGAAGGGATGCTGGGAAGGGGAGGGGATGCAGATTAATAACTTGCCTATACATGGTACTAAAAGCAGATAGGAAAGTTCACCAGGGCAAGACAGCTCTGGGATAATGACTTATTAACTCCACTGACAGATTTTGTGGAAAGAAATGTGTAGAAATACGACACGGCTCAAGTAATGCCAGGTTTGTTATCTCATTTCTACTTTCTTTACCGCACATACCTTACACCACCCAGAATGCAAAACATATGCCCTGAAAGATCCTCAAATTGCACAAAATTTAAGTTTTCTGGAACAGACTTCTCCCATATGGAATGGAGCTGCAAGGTGGTAGTGGACTAGTGGGATGAGATGGCACACCCCCTTCAGCTAATTACTGGGATATCCATAGGTGCGACAATGAAGCCTTACTTATTGTGCCTTATTCCTAACCCCAAGAATCGTAAAATGCATCATAAAGTTGCGGTACTGGGGTTGATGCTCGCAAAATGCCAAATAGCTATCAGATTGATTTCCCCAAGGAAGGCATTTGAGAAACATTAATAAAAAAGTTAGACGAAATGAAAACGTAGAGGATGTTATGCAACTATGGGCAGATATAAACACAATACATGACACCACTGTGGAAGATGCTCAACAAGGCTAATGACATGACTTTATTTGGTAGAGGGACACTTCTAGATGCCCAGACAGAGGTCCTGTGTTCCAGAGTTACTGAGTTACTGAGGGAGACAATGCAGCTCCGTGGTGTGGTATGCTGAATAACTATTCACTTGCAAACATAGGAGGAAGGGTGGTTAATAATAACCAGAACATGCAGGGGGATATATGGAAATTGCAGGCTGTTTTTATTACTGTGTCGTTGAGAGTGTAGACTATCGCTTTTGTAAAAGAAGAGCATGCGGGTATTGTTACATGCTGCCATCTAATGTTGTGATGTGACTATTCATTGTTTTCTGTTATGATCTAATAGCTTATAAAATTAAAATAAAGTTCACAAAAATAAAGACATCGCAAGTAGACAGGCATGCCTTGTTTCAGAGTATTAGTATATTCCAGCTATGAAGAGAGGCTGGCATTGATTCCAAGCTGAAGAAAAAGAGCGGTGCACAACAGGTTTGCTGCTGAATATTAAATGTTGGGCTGTAGCACAACCAATGAAAACTATTTATTTTCTATACAAGAATTCCCAAGGACCCCAGAGTTGACACACATCCTCCTCATGTCTTACAGGGCCCAGGACATTGCTGAAATGGGATTTCTGATGTTAGACATTATCTTTTCAAAACATCTGTTGGAATGGCAGCAGGGGTCAATACTACTTAAATTAAGGAAAACCTTTTATAAGACAAACACAACGCAAATAGATAGGTTACTGTACTGAAGCAAAATCAGGATATCCATAGAAAAGAAGATACCTTGGATAATGAGTCAACAAGGCTGTCTGCCTCTTCCTCCTGGCTTGGGAGGGCATCTGGGTCAACCATCATCAGCTTCGCCCAATCTAAATTGGGTGGCATTTTTTCACTTTGTAAAAACACACCCTAAAAGATGAAAACAAAATAAACAAAATGGTTATCGTCTGAAGCAAAGATAACCATTTATGTAACCTCTTGATTAAAATAAAATTGTCAAATAAAAAACACATTTTAACTGTTCTTGTGGAGACATGTATGTTACTTTATAAAACATTTGCACTATTAGGCAGACCAAAAGGAAGGCAGGAGAAATGTGAGCTGTAATATAGAGTAGAAACAAACATACACCTTAGTGACCTGCACGCCATGCATCAAATACAGCCTTTTCCTAGGATATTTCTCCCCACAATCCAAGCTCAAGCATCAGCTGTGGGTAAGCCATTTTTAGGTCTCGCATACGCAGCGCGCATGCGCTGAATCTGAGGGCCTTTAGCCGTCGCTCTGCTCATTTTCAAGCACTGCACTTGTGCTTGTGGCGGCATCCACCTTGCGGGAGCGAGCAGGGGTGCGCCACAAGCACAGTGCTTGAAAATGAGCAGACTGCGCGCGCACCACTCCCGGGCTTGTTTAGGTTGAGCCTCGTTTTTTTCCCCCTGCTCCCTGTAATACCCCGCTCCGCCCTCATTCCCCCAACCCTCCCTCCTCCCAGTGCTCGTTAAGTATGCAGAATCGGCACTGCATGTTTTATACAAATTAAGCAATGGATGCACTCGACGCCGCTTTTTTTCTGTGCACGCACGCTTCACCCCTTCTCATCAGCATGTTGCTCAGCAAGCCGCAATGATATCACCGGTGCCCCTAATGCGTGGGCTTTTTTGCAGTTTTTAGCAGCTTTAACAGCTTGATCAGCTATGTCAGTGGTACCTCAGTTTTATCTCACCTCATCTAATGGTTGCTCAGAGTTTAGCTGTACCTCATTATAGCTTGTAGCTGAACACCCGGCTCCCCCACTTAATTCTCCAGCAACACCGCAGAAGGTCAGCAGACAGGCAGCAGCCAAAGTGAACCACTAGTTCTCATAGGAGTGCGTGTTAGTAGGAGGCACAAGCGTACGACTGCTTATGCCAGGTAGTGTTCAACTGAATGGAGAGATGGTCACTGTTCACTTCTCTCCTCAATTCTTTTTGTCTTTCTCTACGCCTCCCTTTCTCTGCTGTTCAAATCTCTTGTGTACTCTATTTTTCTTAACTATACTTCCCTTTCTCCGCCCTTCATATTTCAGAACCATACTCTTGACTTTCTCTACCTCTCACCTTTCTACGCCCTTTGTTTCTCCCTTAGATGCTGCTGTGTTCCTCTACATCTTTCATCCATTCTCTTCCCTTCACGCCTCCACCCTGTCTTCTTCAGCATCTCCCTTAAACTGGCCTTTGCTTCTCTCATCACTCTGTTGTCTTCCTCAGTGATTTGCTTTTATGGTCTTCACGTCTGTTCTTCATCCTATTATCTTTCTCTGCACTTTCTTCCATTTCTCCAAATTTTGCTCTCACCTCCATCCTATTGTTTTCTCTCTTTGAGATCGAGTGAAACACGGTGAAGCAGAAAACCCCATTTACAGTGCTGCGCTTTGTGTCTGAGTGATGAAGGTGCCTTAATCAGACATGTTACATGCAATGTCATTTCAGTCCTCCATGAGCCTAGTAGCATTGGGCGCATAAAAGGGAATGTTGACAATTGTTTGGGGATTATGATTATTCGTGAATGTAAAATGCAGTTTCAGTCCAGCGTTTTAAATCAATTGTTTTTGCGTACATTTCATTTTTAGATTTGTCTGCACTCTTGGATGCTTTATGCATGAAGGCATTACAACTAAAATGGTTGTCCTTAAATACTACAAGCACCTGCATGTGAATTATTTAACATGTGTAAAGCAAAAAGACTGTTCTCCGACTGTGGTCTCTGCATGGTTTGTTGTGGCCATGGATGACTCCATGGCTGTTCCACATTTCCACCTTTCTCCTTTTATACATATCATTGATTCATTGGTCGTTTTACTGATCACAGGCCTTTCCCCCACACAGCCTCTTCGGGGCACATTAACCTAGCAGTAGACTGATTCAGGGCACGCAGTGTAGTAGTCGATACAGCAGGTGTAGAAAGCCAGTCGAATCAGTTGCACAGTGTTAAGCCTAATCTTCTTTGTTCCATATGGCTTGCTGAGCTTGGCATGTTAAAGTTTTATGTGTAATTTTATGTGGGGTGAGTGAGAGTAAGGCATCTCAAGCCAGTTCCTCTTATATACTGTGTACTATATCACTTACCTGAAACCTACATTAAAGAACAAGCATTGGCATAGCCAATAGGTCTCGCCTTTGGGACCTTATAAGTGTTTAGCCATGCAACAGTTGATGTTGTTGCACCAAGGATATTGTGCTGGATAACTAAACACTTATAAGGTCCCAAAGGCGAGACCTATTGGCTATGCCAATGCTTGCTTAGGTAGCATCCACCTAGACAGCGCAGCTGTATGGTTTGCTAAATACATTTTGGGGGCATTTAGAAAGCTGACTTAGGAATAAGTCTGGGTGGTGAACTCCGCTCCCGGAGTTTTCGGCACTCCGCATTACGCGGAGCTCACGGAGTTCAGAAAAACTCTGCTCTACATAGCGGAGCAGAGTTTTCCTCACTCGCGTTCGTCAACATCAAGTTGACGAGCGCAAGCAAGGAAAATTCACCTCCCGGCAAAAATGTTCCTCGTTCGCAATTATCAACGTCAAGTTGGCGAGCAGGAGCATGGAAAATCAACCTCCCGGCGAGATTTCTCAACACGGGCAGTCAGATTTCTCATTGCGAGTGGTCGCATATGTTTGCGACCGCTCGCGTTGAGAAACCATCCGTTCAAAAAACTGCCGCTCGAGTAAAAAAAAGATTTGAGCGGCAGAAAGGAAGCAGCGCCCGCTTGCACTGTGCATGGTGCCGTTCGCGATGATTGCACAGTGCGGACAAGCACCTGGTGCTGAAAATCACTGCGAACAGCATTTATTTAACGCACTCCGCCGCTTGCGGAGCTCCGCGTAGGGCGGCGGAGTTTTTTTTGCACTCTGCCCAGCCTTACTTAGGAATCCATTCCGCCCATTCCGGCTTTGTGGTTTGTAACTCACATTTTCTAGCTTTCTACTTGCTGACTTTATTTGCTTTAGGGTGTCCAATGCGAGTTTGTCCCTCCCGTTGCCCAAACCTTGTTTACTGTAGTCTTCAAAAATCTTGCTTTCTGTAAACAGGCCATTAAATCTTGTTCTTATCTTGTCACATTTGCTGTGCATTCAAAGACAGAGGTCAAATGTCAAGCTATGTCTTCGGAGGTATTTATTTTGCTTTCGCGGACTTCAAAGTGAGAGCTTTTATAGGAAAGAGGAATGCAGATTACTCTCCCCATGGAGCCCTGGTGATCCTCCTATGCTCTGTTTACGAGGTTGTAACACAACCTTTAAATAGCACATCATGTAATATGCGGATGACAGATTTTTATTTTAGCTAGATAGGTTAGTGGGTTACTGCTTTTAACACAGAGATCCTTTTGTTACTAGCAGTTAAAAATGTTAAATTTTTCTAATACAGCACAGTGAGCTACCAAGGACCTACGACTCCTGCACCTTGTAACCCTCACGGTTTTATGCAACAAACATCTTGTACGTTGATTTACATGCTTACATGATTTATTGTCAATGTATAATATGTATGTCATGTAAATGAAATAAAATAGTGGTATTTACATTGTTAATTGTGCAAATACTGGGACAGACCAACACATCTGATATTCTTACGGTGCATGTATTTCTCCTATATACAGAGACTGAATAAAGTCAAAAGCATGCCTCTCTGAAGCACCTGTGAAGTGATAACAAGCTGCGAGCCTTTCTTTCCCCTCCTTTCCATTTGCAACTAAGTGTGAGCCTCCAGACACACCCAGCCAGGATCAGACTGGAACAAACGGAGGCCTGATGGCCCCTTAACTTTGGCCTTTATCTTTTGCGCAGCTGGAGGTGAAAATAAATAAAAAAGCCTCCTCCCCACCTGCATGTTGCGACTTGGAATGAAAGCAGACAACAATGCAGGAGATGCTAAACATGTCGCGATGTATGAAAATTACACTGGGACAAGTTCAGCATAGGCAAACAGGCAAAGTTGTTCATCACAAACAACAACACAACATCACTGCTCTTCTAAGCACCTCAAACCACCTCTTTCTTCCCTAAATTTTGAACACAGCACTTCCAGGAGCTTACGTTCTTTTCTAACAACAAGTGCAATGACACCAGGACAATAAGAACTCATAGAAGCATTAAACCTATAATGCTTCAGTTTACTTTTTAAACAGACAAAAAGAACACAATTCCTTAACTTGCACTATGTGATGCCACACACGGCCTATACCAGAATATACATTTTGACCCTAGCTCCATGTTAAAATACAAATTATGTACTTTCATGGCTATTGTTTACTAACACCAGAACTTACCACCCTGCTCTGGGGCACACGCACCAACAGACCTCTCTCTTTATCGGTCATTCTGAGTTACACTTAACAGACCAGACATTACATTTCTGCAGCTGGTACAGTGGCACCATGCCCAACAGAAACACAATGAACAATGAACCACAATTTCATTTCACCCATCTACATATTCCTCTTCTCTCTCTAGACCAGGGGTCTCCAACCTTTTCACTAATAAGAGCTACTTAAGTTCAAGAAAATCATCTGAGCTACTAATAAGATTAGTGTAGTAATAGCAGCTTTATCAGACTAGATTACATTAGGGATCACCATATGCAAGAGGACTAGCAGTGTTCAATCCATCATTCCTTGATCCAAGTGGTTCCTTGGTGGTCCTTTGGGAAGGGTCCTAGAACCGTAACAATCTAACTGCGACTTACCCTGTGTTATCCTATGGACATCTGACCCGGTGTAACCACTCTGCACCTGGGTGCCTTGGGGTCCCTGGCTACTCACCTTGGGTGGTTCCGTGCTTCCCCTGGGGGTCCTCCAACCTTGAGTTTTTTATGACATTGGCACGTGGGAGGCCTGCACGCTAGGGGTGTTCCGACGTCGGAAACAATGCAAGCTCCAGACGCGATTTGCGTCGCTGGCTATCCTACTAGCAAAGCGAGGGATCACTATGCACTGGCGGGCTCCAGCAGGGCCCCCAATGGCAGCCTGGATAGGTGTGGTCAGTAAATGGGGCACAGCAGAGGAAGACACAATCCGGTACGGAGAGTGCACCGGCTCCGTATTTCCACAGAATGGGCCACACTTCTTAAGCACTTTGAACAACAAACAGAAGAAATCCAACCACACCCGGCGCTACCAGCCCCCACGAGAGAACCATACTAGGCCCCCCCTATTGAGGCCCCCAGAGAACCCCCGACACCGCAGAGTCCCCCACACGCAACTAATGTACGGGTACCCCAGTCACACCTCCCCCCCACCCTCCAGGGGATGGAGCCGTCCCACACCACAACCGACCCCATAAGTCCCACAACATGGTCACAAGAACCAAACACTCGTCCGCCCAATCACATCCCCAACCACTTACCCTGGTTCATTCCCAAGTTAGTAACCAGTTGATTACACATTACACCGGCAGTTCCACAAACCGGACAAATTACAGGAAGGACAACCCATTTGGGGCAAAACAGGTCACACTACAATATTCCAAGATTCTTTCTTATTAGCAGCTTACAGCCATGCTAGCTTGTACTAATCTCTCATAGTGCTATGTATGGACAACTGATGTATAATAACATTATGATCTTGTAATGTAAAAAAAAAAAAAATAATGTTTTTTTAAAAACAATACGTCATGTTAGTGTGCCAGAGATGTGCATGATATGTAGGTATGTCACAGTTTTAAATATAATGTTAATTGGCCAGAAATGTGCATGCTTGCTATGTTGGTGTGTCGCAGCTATTTATGTTAATTGATTTTGTGTGTTAAAAATTTTTGTTGATTGAAACAGTCTTACAATGTGAACACAGTTTGAGATAAGAGCATATAAGCACTAAACAGTGCAATACAGTGCACTAAGCGGGGGGGAGAAAAGAAAAATGGGGTATGGAGGGGAATCAAGGTACAAATGAAACTAGTATGTTATTTTATTGCAAGTGAGCTATTATATCATGTTGGTGTGTCGCAGTTGTGAATGTCATGTTCTTGTGTCACAGCTAAGCATATCATGTTTGTGCACTATGGCTTTCTTTGCACTATGGGCGTTGTGTTTGCAAGATCCTCCCATCGTCTGTCAGTTAGAGAACCAACAAATGTCACGTGTAAACCTTATGATGGATTTCTGATTCACACCAATAAGTAGTAGTCCGGGAACAATTATCAAAGAACTAAGAGCTATCATGAGGTAGTCATAACCATGGAAGAGGGCTGTTCTCAACAAGAGTAAAAGGCTCTTCAGAGAAAGATCGCTGGTAACGGACAGACTAACAAAATCTGTCAGATGTATTGCTTATATCATGGTGATCAAAGTAAGCCAGAGAACTCAACAATGTCACTTCTACAGGTTTGAGCTGCACATGATCACAATAATGATGCAGTAACCGCAAGATGAGTAATAGGTTTACCAAGAGTTGGAAATTAGATAAGTGGTCCGATTCATGTATTTGACAGTGCTAATGAGCACTGGCAAAACTAACAGACATGGCTTGTTTTAGGCTTGTCTGTTGTTGTATTATAGGTTAGATGCAATAGCCAACAAGCATTTGCAATGCAATCGGTCTCGCCTTTGGGACCTTATATGTATTTAGCTATGCAGCACATTAGCCTGGGTGCTGAAACATCTACTGTTCTTTAACATGGAGGGAAAGTAAGCACCAAACAGCGATACACGCCAGGTATGGGAACACATGGAGAGAAATATTGCCTTTCAGCGGGAAAGGGTATTGTCCAAAGCTCTGTTTTTAATATAAAATCAGGGCCTTCGGTGGTCATATCACTGAAAATACAAGATTTGAAAAAAATATTAATGTCTACGGGTGCTCGTGGAAGACAATTTCTATGGACTGGAATCTAGAGAATACTAAAGTGATTCTGGTGTTTTACTGACCTCTGCTGGTCGTTTTCTATCAAGAAAGTTAAATAGAGGCAGTTGCCAGAAAAATTAAAAAAGAAAGTCCCTCAGCAGAAAGCAATTCTGCTATTTTACTGACCTCTACTGGTCGTTTTCTATCAAGACAGTTAAATAGAGGTAGTTGAACAGAAAAAAAAGTCCCTAAGCGGAAGCAGACAAGTCCTAGGCTGATCTCCAGAGCCCACAAAGTACATACACATATAAGTATATGATAAAGTATATACAAGAGGTCTCGAATGCTCGACCTAAACACTGACAGAGAGGCACCCAAATGCTGGTTACGTGGCATGCTGTGTGAAGCACAGGACTTCAGTTTACATGTTTAAGCCACGCCATTAAATATATAGCCCAGGCCGCTTTGAAGAAATTGCTAGTAACACTTCTTTGGCCACGCCCCTTTTAGAGACCCTTTTTCATTCCACCAAAAGCAATAAGTCTGACCTATATTGATATATATGAAATTAATCCAACAGCGTACAGTTTCAGCCTACATTAATAAATGCAGCAAGCTGAACTCAGATATTGTGATGTTATAAGGCTTAAGGGCATGTGACATGACCTTGTTGGAAAATTCAGGGTCAAAGGTTGTGTGATGTCACACCTGTGATGTTATTCAGGTCAAAGGGAGTATGATGTCCCTTCTGCTATACCTAGCATTTTGGTGAATCACATGCATGGAGTCAAGTAAAATTATCATGACTTTAAAAGAAAATGTAACCTGCGTGCAGGTTAATAACCCCAACCTGTAATCCTGCACGTACTTGAATGTAAATTGATAAATCCACGTTTCAAACAATCCTCCACACCACTACAGATCGCGTATGTCTAGGCGAAAAAGACTCGCTCTCAGTAGTATTAGCACCTTACATGTTGCATTGTAATTTTAGGTATGTTCTTAATAAACGTATCGGATCCAGACAGTGCTTGAAATGAAATAATAAAGAGTAGGTACTTACTATCCTAGAGCGCCTGTTTGCTATTGAAGTGCCAGTTTGCTACAATTAAAAAAATATTGTACCCCTGCTGAGAAGTGCCTTTGAAATTAAAGTGCAGGTACTTCATTGCCGCCCACTTTAAGCACTGGATTCCGAGAATTCTTTCACCAGGCTTCGCGATCCTGTGTGCCCTGTAAACTTATTTGCGACTCTGCAGAATCGATCTACGAAATAGAGACACATGCATCGTGTGAGTTCTCCTGCCCGAGTTTTGGAGCAGTGCCATGCTGCCTGCACTCGCAGCAGCTGATCTGCCATGGAAATAGCAGCGGTTACTTATAGCACAGGCCATGTGCCCAAGGTGCCCATGCACACTAAAAGGAAGGAAGCAATGGCAGCTCTTTATTTCCCCACCACTACTACATATTGCTCCTTTATGGAGCAAGGCATAGCAGAGCCTACCTTCGAGGAATACACACGGGTAACTTCCCTCCTGCAAGCGCAGCTGACAGAAGGTGGCAAAACAGGGACAAATCTTTTTAAAGTCCACATAACTTCCGGATTCCGTAGATCGCCATGGTTGCGAGAGATTGCCCCTTCCCTAGGGATCTGCTTCACCTTCTGGCCGCCATCTCTGTTCTATACTGTCCCACCGCTGGTGCCCCATCCACTACTGGGTACCACTCCACGCACGGAGCGCCCTGCCGTCAGAAGCCCCCTCCCGTGGGTAACAAAGTAACTTGAAAGAATGCCAACCTCAACATCGCTGCCTCTGTTGCCCGACACACAGACACACCCCCCACCCCCCCCCGTCCGTTTCCATGTTGGAGCTGGCAACTCCTGTACGTATATTTAAATGACGTTTCATGTGCCAAAGTAATGATATAGACGTTGAATTGGGTTACACTTTACAGAGAGCGAGAGTTGAGGGAGTTTCATGCTTTTAAAATTGCATTTTTTAAATTATTGTACAGGCAAGACTTTTTTCAGGTGCCCAAGTACAAGCTTGACTGAATGTAATTTTGATTTTTACAGCGAATGCAAAAATATTCCTAAGTATAAAAGCGGTAGGTTATCAATTTAAACCAGATCGCGAGAGAGAAGTATTGCTACCTCACCTGAAACGTTACGTATGCAGCATTGGGGGGGATTTAGCCTATCATCATTTCCATGCTATGGTAAATTAAGTTTCAGAGTATTTCATACTTGGAGCGGTGGTGGGGGCGGGCATGCACTGTTGTACGAGGGGTGTGAGGTGGAGTGGGAAACGGCAAAAGGAGATTAAGAGATTAAACAAGCAGGAGGGGGAAGTGTACGGCGCCCGCGTCTGCGGAGATGCAAATGCCTTGTGTTACTATGGGAGGGGGGAAGTGCAGAGACGCCCTTGGAAGCATCTGATGAGTCCGGATTGGGGGGGGGTGCGGGGGGTGGGGAAACTGTGCTTCCAGCTTAGCAAACAGAGCTGCTGACTTTAGTCCTAGGGAACCAGGTTTGATTCTCAGCGTCTGCGCTACAAAAAACATGGCAATACAAATAAATAAAATTAAACTCCTAACAAATAAATTGAAACAGTGTCAAAGTTTAAACAAATGGTGGGGAGAATCGTGCCGGAGCGATTCAAAATAAACAAGCCCGCCACAAAGTAAACCTAAAACGGGTGGGGAAAGTGCATGAACAGACACCCTTCGAAGGCGCTGGATGAGTAGGAAACCAAGAAACGCAAATGCCAAGTCTGTTATGCAGGAAGCAGCCGCCATTCCTGAAGCTAGCATCCCGTGAGGGCTGTGTACATTAAGTAAATAGTTCTCCAAACTGCTCTTGAAAGCTCCCGAGTAAGTACACATGTAAGAGGGCCAGTCCTCATGGGAGGTAACAACAGAGTTAAGGGAGGTACTAAGGGGGGGACTAATAAGCCTATTAACAAATCAGAAGCCAACATTTATAAAAGACAATGACAAGCCAATAAAAATATGGGCGGAGCTTCAAGTCCATACCTGAATACAGCATGTCTCTAAGAGATAGCGCAAGCGCTGCCTAGGCGAGACCTAAACAAAGAACAGGTTGTGAATATTAAAACAGTATAATCAGCATTTGAAACATATAGTGAATACCACGATGAATAACTCAGAGAGCAATAGACTCAATAGAGCTAGTGTAGAGATGCGGCGGCAAATTATTCCTTGAACCAGACACCATCAAAGTGGTTACATACAAAAAGGCTTCAATACAATAAGGGGGTACAATCTGTCCTGTCAGCCAAACATATAATGCATTAAAATCATTTTAAAAAGCACCTGAATGGTCTTCCAAGCATGTGTAGAATTCCCACAGGGGCTAGTGCAGCACGTGAAGCAGAACATTATTCATCATTAATAGCAGCAGATTATTTCCTAAAGTGCTAGTGCAACGAATATAGCAGCAATGTATTCAACAAAGGCAGCAGCAAAGTATTCCTTAGAAACAATCACCATCAAAGTTGCATCACACTAAGATCATTTGTTATTACTTTATCTTAAAAGAGATTTTTGGTGCATATGTAAAAGGACCTAAAAAGCACCAGATAGGGCATGTGGACTAAATATAAAAAGGTCTGAAGATAAGCAGCCATGAACTGAGAGTCATGTGGGTGGCTTGGTCATTTTTGTGCTACTTGCCAATGCGAAACCTGACTGAGTCATTCTCCCACCATTCTACAACATCTAACAACTGCAAGGAAGTGGTCTGTGTTTTGTAGTGCAGATGTAAAGGAAGTGCTGGACCTGCAAAATAGCGTACCAAGTCTCCCTCCTTCTCCCACTGTGTATTCAAAACAGTGGATATAGTTGATGCGGTGAGGGCTAGATCCCTATATGGCCCACCACCGATTGTGATTCCGCCCTGACATCCCTATAAACTAAAGTCACTATTGGAGAGGTGCAACAACTCCCTGAAGGCGATGAAGGTAGTGGCTAACGCTATGACAAAGTCCATGTACCTACATGATGTTGTAGAAGAGGTTTACAGATTTTTAGGCTGCAGCCAAAGATGGGGAAAGACAATGATTTTACAGTGGACTAAATGGCCCTAAACACACATTAGCACACATTGCAAGAATTTCTTACAGGGACAAGCCCTTCAGGAGTAGAGAAAACAAAGGGTGAATACACACATGAAAAAGAATGTCGGTCAACCCAAGTAGTGGATACTGAAGATGGGAGAGGAAATCACTTAAGCATATTGATGTTCAAAGCTGCAGCAGCTCATCATGATGGGAGTGGTGCAATACCCTTGAAGGTCTCTGGGATGGTTGTGAGTGAGGGCAACGCACAAGTAAAATTATAGGAAGTGCCCGCAGAGCTGATGAAGTGAATAAAAGTGAGAGACAATGCAACACAACATATTTTTTATAGTGGTATCTGGAATTGTTTTGCGTAATTTTATAGAATATCCCTTCATGAAAGCGGTCTCAATTTTAATTTTTTGTGTATTGTTTTTACTATGTTATGGCTATCAGCTGAAACATTAAAAAACTGTGCTTTTCATCTTTTAATTCAATTCAGAGAGTAAGGTCACCTGTTGATTCAGTCCTGGGAATTTCTATCACAACAAGAGATTTTTGGCAATAAAGCTCCTCTATCAGTAGACAACACAATCAATTTGCAAAGCTCTGAAGATTAAATGACAGAAAGACCAAGCAGAAGGGAATTGCTAAGTGCAGAGATGAAATCGAGAACCCTGAGAATGACCCTTGCAGTACCCCCATGTAGATATAAAAGGATGAGGAAGTGGTTAACGAATCAGTGATGTGCAGTATATCACTGAAGAGGCAACCTCACTGCAAATGATGATTGAAGATACAAGGTACAGAAGTTGTGGTACTAATGGACAATGGATCCACTTTCAACATCATGACAACGAGCCAGGTCAGAACTTTGAAGGATTGATCATAACTGCAACCCACAAAAATTCACATATATGTCCAAAGGTGAGTCTCAATAATTCTACCACAGAAGTAGTAAAGTCTTACCCTTACCCTGGAAGAATTATGGCCGCAAATTCGGCCGACACTGAACATATTGCACAAATATCAAATAAGGCATATGCTCATGAAAATGCGGTAAAGTCACTTTATGGATTAACAGGTCAGAGGCACTTTAATCATCTCCTAACAGTACACAAAATGAAGATTCCGTCAACCATTTATATATGCTATAGAGACAATAAATATTAAGCAAAAGCACTTTATGCATAAGGTGGAGGGGAAGATTCTTTGCACTATTTGCACTTTAAATTCCATGGTCTTGATAGAAGCGCTAAGACTAGAATTAGGTTTGGTGAGCACTTGCATAAGAGGACTATCTGCCATTCTACGATGGTATCATTGTATTCTACATGCCAAGGAAAAGTCTTTAATAAGTCTTATTGCCATGGAATGTCTCCTTCCTACTACAAAGGCCAGTCCATTTTTTAACTAATATTTTACCTGCACTTCAGCACTTTTCCCTGATTAGATCAGATATTCAGAATAAGAACTATGTTCACCCTAAAAATGTTTTAAACCTTAACATGGCAAATTCATTGATGAAGAATGATATGGTTAATGTAGTGCAAAACCTCGCTTCCAGTGTGTCACTCAATCATGTCAGTCAGCAGTGCCCCAAGCGTATTTGTACTGGAACTTGGAACACAGGGTGCAAAGGTGTATAATGCTTTGTAGGTTGAAATGTTTACCGTTAAAAACTGTACATGGCAGAATGTCGTTTGGGAGGAAAGAATTTGCACTTTATGTTATAATGGTGTACAGACTATTGAACAGGTTATATTTATCTGTCCCGTTTTAAGGGTTTACCAACAGAGATTTTTAAAGCCACTTTTTAAAAAAAATTGAATTACAACAGCTAAAGCGGCTATGGAGATGATACATTGTTCTGTCAATTAATTAATGTGCTGTAATAATATTTAGCTCTTTAAGGTTGTATTAATTGATGCACTTTATATATTGTAGATCTCATTGTAAGATCTAAATCTCTAATAAAAACCTTGAACCTGGAGTCTCACCCAACCAGCCGAAAGTAGTCTTCATGGACCAAATCTCTAATTGGCTGGGTGAATCAGGAATTCATCTAGATGGTACGCAACGGAAGAGTTACAACTAGTACAGTTTGAGCTCAGGATGACGTAGCATTAATACGAAGTCAGCCTAGCACATTTTCATTTAGTGAACGAAATAAAGAACAAAAAAGGACAAGCATTTGCAATGCAATCGGTCTCGCCTTTGGGACCTTATATGTATTTAGCTATGCAGCACATTCGCCTGGGTGCTGAAACATCTACTGTTCTTTAACATGGAGGGAAAGTAAGCACCAAACTGTGTGACACGCCAGGTATGGAAACACATGGAGAGAAATATTGCCTTTCAGCAGGAAATGGTATAGTCCAAAGCTCTGTTTTAATATAAAATCAGGGCCTTCGGTGGTCATATCACTGAAAATACAAGATTTGAAAAAATATATTATTGTCTACGGGTGCTCGTGGAAGACAATTTCTATGGACTGGAATCTAGAGACTACTAAAGTGATTCTAGTATTTTACTGACCTCTGCTGGTCGTTTTCTATCAAGAAAACAAAATAGAAGCAGTTGCCAGAAAAATTTTTAAAAAAGAAAGTCCCTAAGCAGAAAGCAATTCTGGTATTTTACTGACCTCTAGTGGTCGTTTTCTATCAAGACAGTTAAATAGAGGCAGTTGAACAGAGAAAAAAAGTCCCTAAGCGGAAGCAGACAAGTCCTAGGGCTGATCTCCAGAGCCCACAAAGTACATACACAAATAAGTATATACTAAAGTATATACAAGAGGTCTCGAATGCTCGACCTAAAAAACTACAAATTCACCAATTTGCAACCAGTTGTTTTTTTACATCAGTGCATTTATATTCCATTTCAGCAAACAGGTTGACCAAGACATACAGAAGTTGAAAGGCAAAGTGACTGACACTCTTGCTATGCCTAATCATCCTCACCACGGAGTCCAAGCAGCCTATTCTGTTGATTAATCAAGTGTGAAAGACATATGAAGTCTACTATTGATACCATTATGGCAGAAGGGTGTGGGACCAAATGTCTCTTCAAGACGAATCAGAAGACTGGGTATCACCAGTTAGAGTATCATAAACAATCCGGTACATATCCTCCTTCTCAACCCACTTCAGGATCCAAAGATGTAAGCCACAGAACTTCAAAGTATCCTCCAAAGCTGAATTTCTTCAAGACACGGCTCTGGAGATCCACAACAACTTGCTAGGCATCCTCAACATCAGTGGTGGAATACAGATATTTGTCCACATAATAGGTTTTTGAACCATGTGAGAGTTTGTGCCACTCTCTGGCAACTGCAAAAAAACAGGTTTGCCCATACTGAGAAAAGTGTGAATTACTCAAGTTAAGCCTTGAGTTCTTTGAATGTGTGTTTTTTGAGGTTAGAATGATGACGAATCCCCAGCATGCATTAAATAAAAAGAACGCAGAGGGACCTCTTTGCAATTTTATTAGGATGGTAGGGGAGGATTCATATCCAACCTTGCCACTATTAATAAGTGAGCTGCTAAACTAGAGACATGAATGGCTCTAGGAGGTGAAGAGCAAGCTTTTCACACTACCAGAAATTGCATGCTGGCTGAAACAACCATTGCATATTTTGATCCTTAGAAAGGAAATGAACTGTTGGTAGATGTTAGCCCTTGGGGATTGGATGCTGTCCTACTGCAGACAGACAAAGCAGGACATCTAACCAGAAGGCCATAATTCCCACAGGAGAATGCTATTCACAAATAGAAAAAGGCAATGGTGTTGAGAACCTGTCAGGGACTGTCCGGGACTATGTGGGGAACACAGTCAGGGACTTGGGCAAGACTGGGAACTGGGTAGAAAACGTACACAGAAAGAGGAGTACAGTGCTGCCCAGGATCATACAGGGAGTCAGAGGAGAAAAGGGGAAGCCTGTACAAGTGAACAAGATGGGTAAGACTCAGAAAGGAAGGGCACTCATGAGGCAATTTAGCATTCAGAATAACTACACCCAGGATGAATGTGCAAGACATATATATGAATCAACATTAACAATAAAGGGGAGTGTGGGGTAAAGCACTCAGGAGCTCCACACGGTAAGAGTGAAGCTCAGTAAGTTTCTCACCCACAATTGCTGTTACAGATACTGACTGCAAATACCCACATGTAGGATATGCATGCAAAGGCAGGGTCTGTGGAGCTTATACCTACGGTGATGTTATAAATGTAACTCAAAGACAAAACACACAGTGAACAAGAAACGCCACCTAGGTAGTCAGCTGTGCCCACAGATCCTGGTGATCAAACAGGAACACGCAAGGCAGTAACAGCAAGGGGGTAGAACTAAACACAAGCACAATAGACAAGGAGCTAGCAAGGAGGAGTGCTTAACAGGAAAGGAAGGAAATCACAGGGCACAGTTGGCAGAAAGCAGGTAACAAACATACAAGGCAACAGAAGCAAGACAGCAGAATAGAAAGACAGCAAACTAGAACTGGAACCAAGGAAATGGGAAGAAAGGCAGGGACTGGAAAGGGATATACAGAAGGGGAGGCTACAAGGGTATACTAGAATAGTCAGGTTAAGGAATCAAGAAAACAAAGTAGCATAGAAGGCAGTGCTGGGGCAGGAACAAGAATTGATCTGAGGCTCAGGAGTCAAGGTAGCACTGCAGACAGTGCTAGTTCAGGAACAGGGAATTACTAAAGCTTCAGGAGTCAAGGTAGCACTGCAGACAGTGGTGGTTCATGAACAGGGAATTACTAAAGCTTCATGAGTCAAGGTAGCACTGCAGGCAGTGCTAGTTCAGGAACAGGGAATTACTAAAGCTTCAGGAGTCAAGGTAGCACTGCAGGCAGTCTAGTTCAGGAACAGGGAATTACTAAAGCTTCAGGAGTCAAGGTAGCACTGCAGGCAGTACTGGTTCAAGGAAACAGGAAATAGCTACAGCTCAGGAAACAAGGAGTCAAGTGAGCACTGCAAGCAGTGCAAATCAGGAACAAGAAATAGCTGAAGCCCAGGAACAGGAACAAAGAATAACTATAGCTCAGGAACTCAGGAAACAAGGTAGCACTGCAGGCAGTGCTAATTCAGGCACAAGGAATAGCTATAGCTCAGGAAACAAGGTAGCACTGCAGGCAGTGCTAATTCAGGCACAAGGAATAGCTATAGCTCAGGAACTCAGGAAAGAAGGTAGCACTGCAGGCAGTGCTAATTCAGGCACAAGGAATAGCTATAGCTCAGGAACTCAGGAAACAAGGTAGCACTGCAGGCAGTGCTAATTCAGGCACAAGGAATAGCTATAGCTCAGGAATTAAGGAACAAGGAGTAACTATAGCTCAGGAATCAAGGAATATCAAAAGCTCAGGAAACACTGAAAACAAGGATCGGCTTCACCGGTATACAGCTACAATGACCAACACTGGGCTGAAGGGAGCTGGGGCTTAAAAGAGCTCACAGTAATCACATGCACAGGTGTGAGCAGGGTAGCAGCAGCCAGCCACAGCTGAACTGAATTCCTCCACCCATCCTTGGCCTGCAGGGGTGGAGACAAAGCAGTGAGCAGGGGATTATAGGTAATGGAGTTTCCAGCATGAGCAGACTGGCTTCCACAAAACCCGGCATGGATTGGGAATGGATGTCAATTCCTAAATGATGTCCAAATGCCTGGAAGTCAGGATATGCATACAGGGGAGTGTCTGGAAGCATATTAGAATACTGGAAAGACTCACAATTTGGCCCCCTGGTGGTGGGAACGAGAGCACAGGGAGTCAACCGTGACAGTACACCCCCTCCAACGACCGGCTCCCGGAATCTGGGACTCGATTTAAAGCCTTTGCTGCTATGAAATAAGTTCATTCCCATCAGAGATGTAGTGCAAGATACAAGAGGACTACAGGAAAAATTTGATGTTCTGAGTGTAGGATAATAGGTTGTAAATTAACAGCAGTATTGAAGGCAGAACCTGAGGAGTCCAAATCCAGTAACTGGGGCTTAGAAGCCTGAATTAAAGGTGTTGGAAGTCTTGATGATGGCAGGCTAGAGTAGCACTCTGAAAACAAAGGAAGACTGACTGTAGGGTCAAAAGCATATAACGGATTGGCAGGAGGCACAGAGGTCAAAGGCAAACTGGCTGAAGACACAGGAGGCAACGAGAAGCAGACCTGAGGCTCTGGCCCTGGATGAAAACATACAGAAGACTCACATGCAGGTGTCTTTGGAAGCAGGTATGCAGGAGACCCAGGCCCTGGAGGCTTACATGTTGAGAGTTTTGTCTCTGATGCTGGAGATTCAGTCTCTGAATGTATATGTGCTGAGACCTCTGAAGGCTGGCAAACTGGAAGCACAGGGTGAAAAAGTAGGCAAGATAGAGGCTCAAGACTAGAAGGCAGGGAGCCTGGAAGCTCTGGTGCTGAAGGCAGGGAGCCTGGAAGCTCTGGTGCTGAAGGCAGGGAGCCTGGAAGCTCTGGGAGCCTGGAAGCTCTGGTGCTGAAGGCAGGGAGCCTGGAAGCTCTGGGAGCCTGGATGCTCTGGTGCAAAAGGCAGGCAGCCTGGAAGCTCTGGTGCAAAAGGCAGGCAGCCTGGAAGCTCTGGTGCAAAAGGCAGGCAGCCTGGAAGCTCTGGTGCAAAAGGCAGGCAGCCTGGAAGCTCTGGTGCAAAAGGCAGGCAGCCTGGAAGCTCTGGTGCAAAAGGCAGGCAGCCTGGAAGCAAGCTCTGATTCGAAAGGCAGGCAGCCTGGAAGCAAGCTCTGATTCGAAAGGCAGGCAGCCTGGAAGTTCTGGCTCTGAAGTCAGACAGGCTGGAGACTCCGACTTAGTAGACAGGTGAGCGGAGGGCTTGTGCTCTGAATGCAGGCAGTCTGGAGGCTCCAGTACTAATGGCAGGCAGGCTGCAGGCTCAGAAGGCAGGCAGGCTGCAGGCTCGGCCTCAGATGTCAGGCAGGCTGCAGGCTCGGCCTCAGATGGCAGCAGGCCGGCTGAGGACTCTGGAGACTCTGAAAGCAGCAGGCCGGCTGAGGATTCTGGAGACTGAAAGAAGACAAGCTGATGGCAGAGAGGCACAAGGATGACAGACTTTGAAGTCTGGGAATGGCGATAGCCCGTGAACAATAGATTCCCTGTTGTCAGTAATGAAATCTTCACAGTTCCTTGGCTCATTAAAACACACTGAAGTGCTTTCTTCGGGATGGCTAAGAATACTGCTCATCTTAGAGTCTCTGTTGATCAGACTTCCTTTACTTTTTGGCACTTCACATCTCTTAGTCAGAGGAAATAGGTCAGAGACTTCTTGGTCATGGGAGATTTGTTCAATTCCTTCTGCATTACAAGGTGGTACAGATGCATCAGAGCATAGAGTAATATTATTTCCTGACTTTTCAATATGTGCCGTGCTTGAAGGCGAGAGAGCAAACAAGGGGTCAGGATTTTGTTCCTTCTCAGTGAGGAGGTTGGCTTCAGTTGCAGAAGTTAGACCAAGAGCATAGACTGAGTCAGAGGGTGTTGTCACATCAGGGATTATGTTGGGCACTGGTTCAGGTTTTGTCTGTATGTCAATGTCCAGTGTATGTGATACCCCCGGGGTGGAACTGACCTCACTACCAGGAAGAGAAAGCAAACAAGTATTTAGTGTCTTTCCTGGCATCTGGGGTTCCTTAGAAGTGGAGGGACACATCTCAGATGTAGTGCCAATACACAGTTTAGCACTAGAAAACAACACATCAGAGGAGGTAGAAATTGCAGAATTCAAACAAATACTTTCATTAACTTGACTGTGAGACAAGGTACTATGGTTTTTTAGGTCTCGCCTGAGCCAGCGCATGCGCTGCTCTGGCGAGTCATGTAGTGAGTGGGCTTTTAAAAGTCCGACCACAGCTTTGTGTGGCATACAGTGTGCGGTTACGCGCACAGGCACGAGCAGAGGCGCCATCTGGCTTTCCTCTCGCTCGCCCAAGCGCGCGCGCCTTGCTTCAATGCCCCTCTTCAACCACAGAGCGCGTCTCGCAGCTTGTGTTGCCTTGCATTCTGCCGAGTCCCCCGGCCAAGTCATCCAAAGATGCTTACCAAATGAGCTCGTGCCATGCGTGCACGGCTTTTGGCACAGACTAACTGGTTCAGCAGTTTAAACGTCCTCAGGAGGGCATGAAGGCGCGGGAAGAAGGCATTTTCAAAGAGTCACGTCCAAAGTTTTTGTTTCCATTCGAAAAAAAGTTTCTTGGCAGGCGAATGCATGCTACCTCACTGTTTTCCTTGCCGTTCGTGCTTCCTTCTCTCTCTCACACTCTCATCTCCGTATCTTCCACTTTGACACTCCTTTATCCCTAGAGTCTCTTGCCGCTCTCCTGTCTCTGTTGTTCCCTGCTTCTCA
The DNA here is from genome assembly GCA_963921515.1 of Calotriton arnoldi. Taxonomy (NCBI): domain Eukaryota; kingdom Metazoa; phylum Chordata; class Amphibia; order Caudata; family Salamandridae; genus Calotriton; species Calotriton arnoldi. The sequence goes on along the minus strand of CAWUFW010000658.1, from coordinate 1,501,944 downwards.
GTCGGTTTCGTTCTCTAGGCTTCCTCTCTCTCTCTTGCTGTCCTGTCGCTCCCCTCTCGCCAGCTCGCCGTCTTGGGTTACTCTGGGTTGCCTCCCCGGTCTGGCTCAGACTTCCAGCATTGCCTCCCCTCCCTCCAGACTCTGGCTCGTCTACCTCCCGAATGTCTTACACTCTGTCTACTCTCCGCGCTCCTTCTTTCTCTCAGTCTTTCATGTCCTCGTTTTCTTCCCCAGCCCCAATACTTGCTTCTTGCTACCCCACTATCTCCGCTTTGTATTCTGTTTTGCTGTCCTGCTTTCCCCGATGTTCTCACAACTTTTTCTTCCACGCGCTGCTGCTCTTGCTTCTTTCTCCACCCTTTCTCTCTCTTGAGTTTCTGGCTGTCGCTCTATCTTACATTCACGCAGTTTCTTTCCGCTTCCGTTCGTTTCTTCTCTTCTCTGTTTTTTTTATGTCCACCGCCTTGGTTGGCCTCCACAAGACACTTACAACCGACGAACAGGAAAAGGGTCTGTCAGAGTTGAATTCGGAAAAAAAAAACACAGCCAATTTAAGCTTGCATGTGCTCGCTGCGTGTACGCACTTCTGCCCACTTACATTACAGCACGTGGGTGGGTGTCTATGGCGGAACAAATGCATTTAGCTTTTTGACACTTGTAATACGATGAATGGTATTTTGACCACTTTGTGATGAAGTATCCTTTCCTCTAAACACGGCCCTATGTTTTGAAAGCAGAGACATACTGTTCTCTTTTGGTAAGCATTTCGACCGAATACTGCCCAAATTGAGTGGCAGCATCCTGCCTTTCCACCCTCGTCTACGTAAACTTTCGGACTAAACACTTGACTGTGGTCTTACACCCTAGCGCACTGAAGCAGCTCTGTTCTTTGTATGTGCCATTTTATCAAAACATCGTAAATAATTAAGTGTACTTAAATGTAAGAGAGTAGCCAAAAAAGTAAAATGCCTCCTACTTTGAACCAAAGCAAGTGAGCCGAACCCTCCCTAGAAACGCTCCCTTGTCTCTTCCATCCAAGCATCTATCCTTTCACCCTCCCATTCAACCTCTATCTATCATTTCACCTTTACATTCTATCACCCATGCATTCTTTCATCCATCATTCAGTCTTTCATCATTCCTTCCATCCACTGGCTATTCCATCCACCCATCCGTTCACACATCTATCATCTATGCATTCATCCATCCATACAGCCACCCATCATTTGACTGACCCATTCGTCAATAAAGCCTTTCATCCATCAATTGACATTTAGTCCATCATTACAGCCTCTCAGATTTCTATTCACTTTACTATCCATCCTCTATGATTTCCATTTACTCTGCCATCCATCCATCTCAGATTTGCATTTACTCTGCCATCCACCCATCCATTCACCCCTCCCTCCATCCATCATCCACTCATCGGTCCATCTTTTCAGATTTCCATTTACTCTACTCTCCTTTCACCCACCCACCCACCCATCCATCCTCTCAGGTTTTTATTTAACCTGCCATCCTTTTGGCCCACCCACCCAGACCACCCATCCATCAGCTCACATTTCTATTTAATCTGCCACCTTTTCATCCACCTTTCCATCCACTCAGATTTCCTCTTACTCTGCTATCCATCTATCCATCCATCTATATTCTCAGATTTTTATTTACTCTGCAATCCTTTCACCCATCCATCCTCCACCCTCTCAGATTTCTAATTACTCAGCCATCCTTTCACCCACCCATCCATTCTTTCATCCACCCATCCTTTCACCCACTCATCCATCCATCCTTTCACCCACCCATTCTTTCATCCATTCATCTATCCATCCTTTCACCAGCAGGAGACCCAAACACGTACCAGTACCTCACTCTCATAGGTGACAATAGTCACTAGACCCCCCCCAACAATTATCTGCACCCCGCTGTAGCATGACACCTGTAGCAGAAGCCAGCGCTCCGTACCCCGCCCTAACAGAAAACCCCGCAACAGGTACCAGCACCACACCCAACAAGCATTGGCATAGCCAATAGGTCTCGCCTTTGGGACCTTATAAGTATTTAGTTATGCAGCACAATATCCTTGGTGCAACAACATTAACTGTTGCATGGCTAAACACTTATAAGGTCCTAAAGGCGAGACCTATTGGCTATGCCAATGCTTGTGTTTCTTGTGGCTTTTCTCTTTGTTGTTGTTTCATCCTATTTGCTTGCAAGCCTGCTTCCGGTTGCAACGCCCAGACCTCTGTTATTTTTTTATATTATTTTGAAAAACATTGTTTTCAGGCTTGTTGGGTCAATTGTATCAACTGACTCAGAACAATAACAGACTTCACCATGGCAAACATAAGCTCAGAACAATAACTCAGACTTCACCATGGTAAACCTAAGCTTAGCCGCTCTAATTTCTATCGCATTAGTTTATTCTTCTCCCTCCTTTTTTTGCTGTCATACACTCACTCCTTCAGCTGATCTGTCTTTCCCACCTACACCTTGTCTGGCTTCTATAGCGCCTTCATCCTGCTCCAAGCCAAGCCCTCACAGCACTATATGTTGTGTCTCCTCCCCATAAGCACAATAATTATTTACCACAATGCAACAGCAGGCTCTTAAGTAAATAAACAAGCATTGGCATAGCCAATAGGCCTCGCCTTTGGGACCTTATAAGTGTTTAGCCATGCAACAGTTTATGTTGTTGCACCAAGGATATTGTGCTGCATAACTAAATACTTATAAGGTCCCAAAAGCGAGACCTATTGGCTATGCCAATGCTTGTCTGAATGGAATCCGAGGGATCTGCCACTGTATTGTTCACACAATCCCTGGACCAGCTCTGAGGGGAGCGCAAAAGAGAGCGCAAGGCTTCATTCTCCATTTCTAAGGAGGCTAACATAGAGGTGGAAAAGTTGTTTTCTACAGGGGTTTTAGATTCCCACTTGAACTCTGGGTTGTAATTTTTTAACAGAGTCTGAAACATTTTATTCTCTCGTCGTAATTCAAGAATCTTAGATGTACTTATATCCTGTGAAAACTGCAGATCTTTCTCTAAAAGGACAGTGGTAGACTTGGCAAATTCACAACAAGCAACAGAGCTATACCTTGGATTTTGTTCAAACTGGCTATTAGCCGCCTGTTTTCTAGTAGGTCTTTTCTCTTTTGTTAAACTGATTATTGTTTACTTTGAATGTGGTATCTAACAAGGTCCCTTTAGTATCCGGGACTGAGATCTTTACTGGACTACAAGACTGGGTAACATTATCTGAATGGAAAACAGAGGTTATGAAATGCACCTGCTCTTTCTTTGGTTGTGTGGTTGAATATTGTATTTTACAACCACTTGCAGCAGACATGCTAGAACCAGAATTCTTGTTCAGCAAACTGAGTATGGTATCATTCTCCTTTCGCAATGCTGCCACAGACATTGAATCTGGATCAGAACAGAAGAGCAAGTCAGGATCTGGCAAAGAGGTGTTTAAGAGCCAATGAGTAAAATATTCAGAACGTAAATGTCCATTTCTCATAAGAGGATTCATAGTTTCAGGACTAGGGTTAACATCCTCAAAACGTAAAGTGGATACTAAATGCCTCTCATTGTTGGGCGCTGGTGAACTGCCGTGCATAAACTTAAATGATACACTGGTGTGTTTCTTTCTTAAACCTCTCATTACGACACCTTCAATATTTTCACACACAACTGTAACAAACAAATGGTAGCTAACTGAACGCACAGAAACCTCACAAATGACCCTGGAAATGTGGGTTGGTCATTCTGTCAGGGACTGTCCGGGACTATGTGGGGAACACAGTCAGGGACTTGGGCAAGGACTGGGAAGAATACGTACACAGAAAGAGGAGTACAGTGCTGCCCAGGATCATACAGGGAGTCAGAGGAGAAAAAGGGATCCAAAGGGGAAGCCTGTACAAGTGAACAAGATGGGTAAGACTCAGAAAGGAAGGGCACTCACGAGGCAATTTAGCATTCAGAATCACTACACCCAGGACGAATGTGCAAGACATATATATGAAACAACATTAACAATAAAGGGGAGTGTGGGGTAAAGCACTCAGGAGCTCCACACGGCAAGACTGAAGCGCAGTAAGTTTCTCACCCACAATTGCTGTTACAGATACTGACTGCAAATACCCACATGTAGGATATGCATGCAAAGGCAGGGTCTGTGGAGCTTATACCTATGGTGATGTTATAAATGTAACTCAAAGACAATACACACAGTGAACAAGAAACATCACCTAGGTAGTCAGCTGTGCCCACGGATCCTGGTGATCAAACAGGAACACGCAAGGCAGTAACAGCAAGGGGGTAGAACTAAACACAAGCACAATAGACAAGGAGCTAGCAAGGAGGAGTGCTTAACAGGAAAGGAAGGAAATCACAGGGCACAGTTGGCAGAAAGCAGGTAACAAACATACAAGGCAACAGAAGCAAGACAGCAGAATAGAAAGACAGCAAACTAGAACTGGAACCAAGAAAATGGGGAAAAAAGGCAGGGACTGGAAAGGGATAAACAGAAGGGGAGGCTACAAGGGTATACTAGAATAGTCAGGTTAAGGAATCAAGAAAACAAAGTAGCATAGAAGGCAGTGCTGGGGCAGGAACAAGAATTGAGTTAAGGCTCAGGAGTCAAGGTAGCACTGCAGACAGTGCTAGTTCAGGAACAGGGAATTACTAAAGCTTCAGGAGTCAAGGTAGCACTGCAGACAGTGCTGGTTCACGAACAGGGAATTACTAAAGCTTCAGGAGTCAAGGTAGCACTGCAGGCAGTGCTAGTTCAGGAACAGGGAATTACTAAAGCTTCAGGAGTGAAGGTAGCACTGCAGGCAGTACTGGTTCAAGGAAACAGGAAATAGCTACAGCTCAGGAAACAAGGAGTCAAGTGAGCACTGCAAGCAGTGCAAATCAGGAACAAGAAATAGCTGAAGCCCAGGAACAAAGAATAACTATAGCTCCGGAACTCAGGAAACAAGGTAGCACTGCAGGCAGTGCGGATTCAGGCACAAGGAATAGCTGTAGCTCAGGAACTCAGGAAACAAGGTAGCACTGCAGGCAGTGCTAATTCAGGCACAAGGAATATCTTTAGCACAGGAACTCAGGAAACAAGGTAGCACTGCAGGCAGTGCTAATTCAGGCACAAGGAATAGCTATAGCTCAGGAAACAAGGTAGCACTGCAGGCAGTGCTAATTCAGGCACAAGGAATAGCTATAGCTCAGGAATTAAGGAACAAGGATTAACTATAGCTCAGGAATCAAGGAACAAGGATTAACTATAGCTAAGGAATATCAAAAGCTCTGGAAACAAGGATCGGCCTCACCGATATACAGCTACAATGACCAACACTGGACTGAAGGGAGCTGGGGCTTAAAAGAGTTCACAGTAATCACATGCATCAGGTGTGAGCAGGCTAGCAGCAGCCAGCCACAGGTGAACTGAATTCCTCCACCCATCCTTGGCCTGCAGGGGTGGAGACAAAGCAGTGAGCAGGGGATTATAGGTAATGGAGTTTCCAGCATGAGCAGACTGGCTTCCACAAAACCCGGCATGGATTGGGAATGGATGTCAATTCCTAAATGATGTCCAAATGCCTGGAAGTCAGGATATGCATACAGGGGAGTGTCTGGAAGCATATTAGAATACTGGAAAGCCCCACAATTCGGCTCCCTGGTGGTGGGAACAAGAGCACAGGGAGTGAATCGTGACAGAACCACAGTGTTTAGAAATGTGGGATTATTATGATGATGATAACTGATAAAGTGCAAGGACGACACAACGCTTCTGGAAGCAAATATAGAGTGTAGTCCAAGTTACAGGATGGAACTTTGTAAGGCATGAAGACACAGAATATTTAGGGGTTCAGTAAGCCAGATAATCAAATATCTGCCAAAGGTGCACCGGAATGCACTGCCAGACCTCAGACCCAGAAATACAACCCAGAGTCATTAAAGGCTCAACGTATAATGGACACGAGCTTTGGAAGCTGCAACAGACCTTTGAGACATGGCCATTTTTCCTCAACTTACAAGTTGATTGATACTGGTATGGGTGTGCTGAAGTCCTTTTAGCACCCTACAAAGGTTGATCAAAAATTGAAGGCATTCCCATGATCAAGATGGGACAAAATTAAGGCTAAAGGCACAGTAGCATACTGAGCGATATGAAACACTATATTAAAAACAAGTTATTATTATTACTTAACACAAATGTAAAAAGAAGTGATCGCCATATTGCAAACCGTCACAATTTAAACATATTTTTATGCGCATCCCTTCATACAACCACTGATAACAGCAAGCCACTGGTGTCCCTGCTACCTGGGTCTTCTCCACACACCCTTTACAGATAGAAAACTGAGTTCTTCCTCTTCAAGAACACAGGTTTACTGATGTGCACGTCCTATGGTTAATAACATTCAGACAAATTATCTATACCCCCTTGCCCTGCACACAAGAGGCTCGTGTCATATAAAACAATGCCACATGGGATGAAGTCAGTTTCCTCCTCGAAATATGTTGACTAAAGTTCAGCGAAGAAGACTTTCCGACAGGAAAAAGACATGTTTTGGATCACAGTCTTCAAAATTCGGTCTGGGGCTCATTAGGGAGACCACAGGTTGAGAGTTGTGATTTAAACTACTAAATGTATCATTGCTGCTTATTTTAGCTATTCTCTTTGTAAAGGGAGGCTTTATTTGTGGGTTTGTAAGCACACATTTGGTCATGTCCAACGTTTTCGAGCCACTTAAAGTACTAATAACGTGCAGATGCTACGAGCCAACAAATTACCCCACGTGAATGCTCCTGAATGTCCGCTTTGGTGCCCTGCGTCTAGGATCCTGCTCTCGACATATTCCATACTGCTGTTGCGCCTCTTGAGTACCTGTGCATTTTGTGTGCCTTGTCTGTATTTCAACGGGTGTCACATATATATGCCCATGCTGCACCTTAAGCATGCATGTCAACATTTCCGAATAAGAAGTGATGTTCCCGGACTCAAATCTTACCTTCCACCTCCGGACACAGGTTTGTAATTATTTGACTGCTTCTGCTTTGAAGATTTGGGTGCGACTCCACCAAATTCACTGTCTCAAGGAGTGTAAACGACTTCGGTAGGCGAGGGCAAGGAGAAGCAATCGGAAGCAAGTTTAAACTGATTGACAGGATTTGGGGCGGCACTAGAAGGCTCAGAGCCGCAGAAATCCTGCAATTGGTTGGAGAAAACGTGCCGCCGAGAAAAGTTGCTAGTGTTGTGACGCTAAGATATACACGTCACGTGCGCCAGGCGCGTTGCTAGGGAACTTTCTCTAACAGGAACTAATCACTACCAGCGAGCTCCACTTAGTGCACTTTACAACGATTTTTTTTATAGACACGGCTAAATGTACCACCGGTGTCTAAGTTTTGCTGTTTACAATAGTTGTAGGGTATTGCAACGTCATGTCTGCGTTAATTCTTTGCACAGTCGTGAAGCTCTTGCTTGCCACAAAGCTGTCTCCCTTCTCGCTCGCCGTACTGAGATTACAAGGGGGCGGATGTGGCCTGAGGGCAACACGTAAACGTAATGTGACGTTCTGACGTGCTTATCACGTGGTGTGAACGTGATTCTTGTCTTTCTAATGTAATGTAATGGGATGTAGTCGTTACGGAAGCTAGAGTGGGGCAATTGGATTTTGTAGTCTGTTCATTCGGGGACTGAAGGTAAGCCTGAAGTCGGTGACCTTTGATCTGGTTCAGGACGATTGACATTAAAGCAGCATTAATATGTGTTCATTGTGTTTTTTAAGAATTATATTCTCTAATTATGTGTATTATTGCATTTTTTCCAAAAGAAGTATAATATTGTATCTTTGTTGGTAGAACTGCCCGAAATGTGTAGAGAAATTAGTCTCCGTAAAGTGTGACTTAGTAGGATACCGAGAAAGTGCCTAGGCGAGTACTGTCACTGACATACTACTCTGCTATACTACTAATTCCAAGCAAATATTTACTTTATTCAGCTATTAAACATCGGTGCTCAGTGTTCTCATGTACCTCTGCATTACATCAAAGTTAAAGTTTCCAGTGTCTTTAAGTGACGGTAAAAAGCATCTACTCCCAAAAGCGCAGATGCATCGAGCTACCTAGCGCTGGCACATTTTTAGTAGCACCTTTAGTTCTTATTTGTACACAGTCTGGGTGACACATTTTTATATCAAATGCATATTTTGCTACGCTGCTGTTTCTCTAGCCTCTTAAATGTGCAGTGGGTGGAGGGGTGGATTCTGGTTGCAAGTTGAATCTTGCGAGCGTTGCTTTTCACGCCAAGGGTGTGCTTACCAGTAACAAGACAATGTTGGCAAGTTCGTAGGAGGTTGGGTTAAAATAATGTGCAGTCCTTTTCCCAATTTGATTCGGCGTGGATACATCAAAAGTCCAGTTTTATTTTAGTAGGCATCGAATTGGAGAGCAAATAATCGCATTGGTAGCATAAGTCTTAAAAAAAGCAGGACTCTCTCCTTATGGTCCTAAATCCCTTATGCAGGTGCCAATCACACCAGGGGCGCAACTTTACCCGAACATCGGGGGGGAGGGCCTAACACTTCCAGCCAGGGCTGTCCCTGGTCGCACACGGTGCAACAGTCTTTTTTGGCACCCCCTCCCCCATTTCCTCCTTCTCCATGAATTCCCTCACTACCACTCACCATCAATGCACCTCATCTCTCTATAGCACCTTTCTGACAAAAATTTCATTTTTTATAGCGCTACTCATAGTTTATTCACACTCAGTTCTGTGATCTGCATGGTACAAGTTCTTTGTAGCAGTCTCTGCGCTGCGTGGGTAGCGGGAGTGCCCATGTGAGTGGACGGTGAGCGATGCAAAAGTGTGAGAGTAGGGTAAGAGGAGTGACTGCAGGCCGAGTGAGGTGACCATATGAATTTTTGTGCGATGTAAGTGCAGAGTGGGATGAATGAATGCATGGTTAGTGATGGGCTTGTTTGAGTGAGATTGCAGATTGAGCAGTGAGGAGGACGGGTGAGTGAAGAGTCACATGAGTGCAGGGTGAGTAGTGTGCTCGTGTGACTGCAGGGTGAAGTACAGGGTGAACAGTGCAGGTGCATTGTGAGTGCAGGGTGAATGGTGTGAGTGCAGGATGATCAGTGTCAGTGCATTGTGATCGCTGTGACTGCAGGGTGAGCGGGAAAGTGAAATGAGAGAATGAGGAGTGAGTTGTCTGAATGCAGGGTTGAAGTAACCCAGCATGTTATTGACGGAGGCATAGGGTTTCAGATATAAGTTAAACTATTGCTATTATGGCATTAATCAGGGACCGAGGGTGGAGGAAATAAATAAAGGGCTGATCCTGCAACAAACTTTCAGCCTTATGTTTAGGGTTGCCAGCTCATTATTTTGATGTCCTAGACCAGTGGTTCCCAAACTTTTGACTCCTGAGGACCCCTATTGAGTCACTACTGGAAGCCGAGGACCCCCAAGCAATTCGTATGATTTAAATTTCAAACATTAAAACAGTAATTCGAAAAAAATAAACACACGTGTGCACACCAAACAGATACCCAAATTACTAAAGCTTTTAGTATTTTATATTTAAAAAATTTGCAAAATCGAAACTTTTTAATAGGAAGGTTGGTGCTGCATCTCGGCGACTAACTTTTCAATATTTGGCTTTATTTTAGAGTATGAGGCTCCTGCTCCTGACGGGGCCGGACTGGAACCCAAAGCAGCCCTGGCAAATGTTGTCAGGCCAGTCCCTGTACGGTGCACACCAAGTGCAGTGAGTGAGCCTGGCCACTACTAAGTGGACTTTAGGGGGCTCTCCCACCAAGAAAATTTGGGGAAAAATGGTGCATTCTACAACACATTTGTAATTATATATTGAATTGTATTCGCTTTCAAAGCATAGTAAATGATGACCTTACTATGCACCAATACAACAATCTTTTTGGGGCTCTTCCATGAATCCCTCCCTATCATCCTCCAACAGTGCCTCTCTTCTTCCCATAGCACCTCTGTCACATGCATTTCATTTGTTTTATAGCATCTCTCATACTAGTGTAGGGTGTCAGAGCCCTTTACATCACACACATACAGAAACAATGGGGGAGATTTACAAAAAAGTTGCGCAAAGCAGTGCAGCCCCCCCCGCGAGGCTGAGCTGCGCGACAGGGAGGGAGCAGGGGAGCGCCATATTTCCAAAGCTATGGCTCTCTCCTCCCCTTTCTCTGGCGCCGGCGCTGATTTCAGTAGCCCCGCGCCATGCACACACCTTAGCGCTGTAGCGCTAAGGTGTGTGCATGAGTGTAGCATAGGTTTTGTACAGGAAGGGTCCCCTTCCTGGACAAAATACTATGCTAGACACGAGGGAAAGCTTTTCCCACTTTATAGGCGTGCTGCACAGTGCAGCACTCATGCAAAGCCGGAAAAGGAAGGAGAAATGAAAGAATTTCTCCTTCCTTGTGCCTAGTTGAAAAGGGCGCAGTGTTCTCACGCTAAACCCAATCTACTGTTTTTAGTAAATTGGGTTTAGCGTGAGAAACCTTGGGTGGTTGCATGGGAACAAGTTTAGTGCTGGAAAGTAAATTACAAAAAAAAGATTTTGCGTTGTTTTGTGTCATTTTTGTGACGCAAACATGGCGCAAAAGCTTAGTAAATCTCCCCCAATGAATCATACGTGTGTAAATCAGTGTATAGAAAATGTTACATTGGGGAAAGGGGACTTCAAGGTGTAGGATTCACATGTCATCCATACTGGTAAGCATTTTTTAAGAGTGCTTGATTTGGAGAAGCACAAAATCTGGTTTCAGAATGTAGCACAGTGGTTAGCGTTGACTTTAATTATAACAATTTAATTCTACCCAAACATACCTTTTTGGCAGCATCAGGATAATGAAAGACTGGGAAAAAAAGATGGCATACTAACTTGTACCATGCAGTTTGTATGCAGCTCTTTGACGGCAGTTCATAGCTGACGGTGCTAGATTATGATTGTAACTTATGAACTGCACAGTAACAAAAGAATCTCTGTGACAAAGGCAGTAACCCAGCTATGCACATAAAATACTGTTTTATTAAAAATGCATGGTACACGTTCTTTGGAGCAGGCATATTAACCCTCTGCGCTACCTACCATCTCTCTCCAGCAGGTACATTAATCATTTGAGTTATCTTGACACTTTTATTGTTGTTGTAAAACTGCAGATTATACAAGGAACTTTGCATTGCTTTTAAGACAGCTGCCTGCGGACCCCTGGGAATGTGTCAGGGACCCCTGGGGGTCCGCGGACCCCAGTTTGGGAACCACTGTCCTAGACGGTACAAAAATAAGCAGTCACCTAAAGCCGTATTTTCAGCACTTACTGTGCATACTTCAAACAGCAAATATAAATAGAAAGCACTTTTTATTGTGTTCTAGGGCTGCCTGAATTATCCATGACTGATAATTAAAGGGAACAAAGACAGAAAAGTCACATTACAAATGAATACATACTTTTTATTTATAACCCTATTTAGTGTCAAGAGGAGGTCTTTTCAGGCTCTTTAAACAACACATGGCTGGCATTTTTCTTTTAGCAACCATACTTTATATTCCTTTTCATGAAATGCATTCTCACACTACAGCAGTAAATGTAAAATACAAATGTAATGTATAGGCAGAGTGGGGGCCCAGGGGGTACTGGAACCAGAAATAAAAACTAAGCCTCGGTAACCCGTTTACAAAGGTATGTAAATATGCAAATGGTCTTTAGAGACCTGTAAACAACTCGGGTGTGCCGGAGATAAGACTCCAGAAACTGCCCAGCCGAGCACACAGCAGCTCGTGCTGAGACACACAATAGGGTGGGGTGGGGGGTGCTGATGCCCTTTTAGCCCTATGGGTGTTGCGCTCCTGAGTCACACCGATGCGGTGTGGTTATTGTGTATTGCAAAATTAACATTCCGTTTCTTATTATGTTGATGCGCACATTAAGTGTACAGCAGCACAGAGAAATCGACGTACAGCTAAACATGTCTCTGCATCTGAAAGTTGCTGGAGAAAATGATAGGCTGATACACAGTGCCTTAACTTCCTTAATCTCATAAGAGGAACTAAACAGCTCTTAGTATATAATTTCAAAAAACAAGAAACTGAACCATTGATTATTTGGGCTCGTTATTACACGGGCAGACTCTTGTATCTAGATTAGGCTGGTATCCCATAGGAAAGCAAAGTAAATGTTTTACTGTGTCAGCTCTAAACCAGAATAAGAGAGCGTTCCCAATTACTTCCTAATTTCTATAGGTAACTAACTGAATTAACCCCTGTGTTTATAGACAGATAATTTGCAATGGTTATTTTCTGAGATTCGTTCCTGAACCTCTTCGAATGGAGCTGTGCTAACAACATTGCGGACACATACTTCTTATCAATAGCATCACATGAGGTTGTACCAGAAAATGTATGCGAGAGTCCAATCCCATCAAGTGATCCCTTCACATACGCCAACCAAGGAATGGCAAGGGCCTTTTCACATGCAAGACAATCGATTATTATAGCCCTTGTTAATGATGCGTCCTTGGTCCGCCAGATAGAAAGCTACAGCAGAGGGTGTCTAGTCCAAATAAAATCACTTTAAATAATTAAGACCCAATTCATTATGACAAAATGTGAAGAAGATGCTGGAACAGCCAAAATTCTCCTGCAAAAACGAATTTTATCCCTTTGTATTGCTGTACAGTCAGTTACTCCCCAAACACCCGCCCCATAAAATGCAATCAGTGCACAGGGAGCCCGTATTTGCATTTCTGCTGGTGCCTGCAACCGGGGGGAGCCTCAAACTACCACCCCCAGCATCCCGAGCAGCGTGGTCGCCGCGGATGCCGTCATCTTCGCGCCAGGAGGCGCATTTAATCCGGCCGGGCTCCCGCAGTGCGGGAGCCCGTATTTGCATTTCTGCTGGTGCCTGCAACCGGGGGGGGGGAGCCTCAAACTACCGCCCCCAGCATCCCGAGCAGCGTGGTCGCCGCGGACGCCATCATCTGGTTGAAACGCTTTGTCTGCCCATCCGTTTGTGGGTGGAAACTCGTAGACCAGGCCGTGTTTATATGTAGAGACGAACACCACACTCCAGAACTGGGCTGTGAACTGAGAATCCCTGTCTGACACACTGGTTCTTGCTAAACCATGCAAGCGAACTACATGCCTCATCAGTAAGTGAGCTAACTGGCCCGCTGAAGGAACAGTCTTGCATGCTACAAAGTGTCCCATCTTTGTCAAATAGTAGACTACCAGAATCGCGGTACATCCTTTATCCGTCGGTAGACCAACAACGAAGTCTAATGTGATGTTCTCCCAAGGCCTGTTTGGAGTAGGGAGAGTTTGCAATAGACCCTGTGGGAGTAGGTGGTCGGACTTCATTTTCGCACATATTTCACATGATTTTATCCAGTTTTTAATGTCTACCTGGAGAGATGGCCACCAGAATTGTCTGTTTATGCGATCCACGGTTTTTCCTACCCCATGATGTCCTGCACTGGGTGATTCATGACACCAACGATACTTGTTTCCTCAGTTTCTTGGTAGGTACTAAAAGACGGTTTTTGTTCATTGGGAAACTGTTCTTTATTTGCCATTCTGTATGGCTCCTTAGCCAGGTTCTCCATGAGAAAGTGTTAACTCCCCTGAGTACTTCCTTGAGGAATGCATCCGGTTGTATAACACACAGGACCTTTGTGGGGTCAATGATGGATCGCTCCAGTTTAATGTCCAGGTCTGTGGAAGACGAGTGCCTAGTGAGGGCGTCTGCTTTTCTATGCTCAGAGAACAACCACGAAAAATGCCAATACTGATACTCATTCATACATCACATTTATTCCTAAGACCAGGAGACCTAAACACCTGATTGGAAAAAAAATGTTTTGAATTTTTATTTTTCATTTCAAATGTTTTTTCCCTTATTTCATACTTTTTGTTTTAGTAGAAAATTAATTTTTGATTTCACAGTTTATATCAATACAATTCTAAACATACACTGAAGACACCACAACATTTAACAAACAAAAACACACAAATGTAATGCATATAAAATACAAATCAATATATAATTAGAAACAAACAAAATATCATTGTATCTCTGGTTCCAATCAGGTTTTGACCTTCACTTTTCTATAAATGTACAGTGCCTCTAATTCTTTTCAATTATAACATAACACTTTTTGGTTGTAATTCAGAGGCAAAATCCAAATGGTGGACCTACTGGGCTCACTTATTATCCTAGAAATTTATATACACGTAGTCTTTAGTGAGCAACAAGTGGTCTTCCCATCTTAGTGGACACCTATTTGGTATAAGAATGAGACCAGTCGACGCGTTTCGAACCCCTATGACAATAATGTCGGGTTCTCCTCAGGACGTAGAACACCAAGCTACAAAACAAAAAAATAAAAGATATGCTATCAGAACCATTTCCACATTCACATTCTTTTGCTCCATTTACTTATAATAACTCCACTCCCTTTACCTCAATCTTTTATCAAACGAACATCAATCTCCTTATTCACCAGCTGGTGAAACAAGTCGCCATAGGCACCCTTAGAAAAAACAATATCCAAAGATTCTGTTATTGCAATACCGTACTTTCAATATTAGACTGTTCAGTCAAAAAACGTCAAAGTCAATGAAGTGCTTACTTGTGTATCTTGTGTGGTGTGTTCGTGCCCACATTAACTTGCATTTATAGTTATTTTGCAGATATTTTTCACAGAGTCTCTGTTGAAAAAAAACGCTTCGTGTAAATCGTTTATGACTAAATAAACATTTCAACTGGCAAAAAAGAACTAGAATACACAACTTATCTCATCCGAAACTGCTTCTTTTTAATAAAATCATTTAGTTTCCTCATAACACTGCATATGAAATAATGCCGGTCCTTGCTGATCAAGTGAGGTCAGTTAGAATTTAAACCATAAAAAGGAACTCTCCTGAAAAAGCTTGTTAAGATTTTGGCTTGGTGTCAATCAAAAAAAGGATTTTTTACAAAAACAAACTGCCGCGTGTAAGGCATCCATATGAATTGCTTTTTTCAACAATTCTCTCACCGTGGCTAATTTTAGACCCAGACGCCGGCATTATAGCTCGCCAAGCCTGCTCTATCTTTTAATAGTTGCAAGTAGTTAAGCTGCACTGCCCAATGCGGCTTTACAGAAACCCAATCTGTTAAAAAAAATAATAATGAAGCCGCTTCCGATTGAAACTTACTTCTTTCTTCTTGCACGAGTCACAGAGGTGTGGAGCTGGCCCACACTCAGTCCGTCAAATCATTTCCGGTTCACCTTTCTCAGAGCATTACTTTAAATAAAAAAAAAACTTTGACAAGTGTAATTGCGCTTGAGATCGAGCCTAAGACATCTTCCTATTCCTTTCGTCTGATTCAAAAACTTTATTTGCGAAGGCAGAAAGGACAGAATACTGAGATTCAGGATGTATTAATTCCTGCTTGAGTTTAACAGCACCCGACTCATTGGATTGAAGGAGAGGCTTGAAGTCTTATCAGGATGAAGGTATGTTGCCAGCATCAATTGCGTATTAAATCTTTACACGATATCAAAGCTAGTGTCTGTATATAGATTCTATCCGGCCAGTTCCTCAATTATAGCCTGGATGAAAATTAACATTAGGGTTTTTTGGATGAAAAATAATGACCCAAAAACAATCAAACTGGAAAAACGAGTTTTAAAAGAAAAATATATATATACCACTTTGGGTATCCGTGAACTATTAGTTTAATGATGAAAAATATTTTTTAAAAAGCAGATTTCACAATCAAAAAGTATCCTAATCAGTCTTATGTGAAATACCCAAGTTCAACAGGTATAGGTACAGGGCAGTTTAAACAAAGAGAGGGAAATCAAGGGCGTTATTTTCTTAGGTCCAGCATACATGCCCAACATAATATCTCTACAAAAAAAGTATGCGGTTCCTAATATTAACAGCAGGTGGTTATCAAGGGCTCCACACAATGGTATAGAGCGAGACTTTGGAGGAGAATCTCCTCCTGTTGGAAAAAGACCCTCACACACCCAGCCAGCTAGGTGTCTTGCTTCATCATCGGGTCTGCTCCTTATCGGGCTGGCGCTGCAATACCCGATCGGCGCCCGAGATGGGGCCTTCTTGGCGGAGATCTTTATTCCTTATGCCATAGGGTGTAGTGCATGTGAGGGCCCTAAAGGTAGTGTAGGTGCTAATGATAGGTGAATAAATGTAGTCTAAAATAGGGAGTGGTGGTCCACTCAGAATAATTTTAATGAAACGTGGCCATCACCCTAATTAAAAATGAAGAGGCGTATCTGACTCTAAATTTGTGAGATTATACGCTTATAATGTCGGTCAACATGTTTCTTGCCTTTATTCTTAATAGATGGCAATTCCTCAGGACCAAAAAATAGGATCTACCTACACTTTTCGGTGGTGGTCTAAAACTACAGAAGGTGAAGTAATAACCACTCGTACAGCACCCTCAAAAGTGATACCTGTAGATCTAGAAACCAACCTGCAAAGAAACAGAGTAATGAACATAAATTTAGTCATATTAAAAATATTCGGGTAATTCAAGGACCCTGTGCCTCAATCAAAAACCATCGTGCAGCAAAAGCATGCCGAACACAGGTGACTGATGGCATGCGAAAAGTCTGAACTACATTTGGTGAGGAAGAAGTAACAACATATTTAAAAATGGCAGCTAAATGAGCATCGTTTTATAACTTACCCAAATTGGGTCAAAGATGCACGGCATCAAAACCGGCTGGCGAGGACACTAAGGTGTAGTGTCCTGTGGGAATTAAAAACAGAGACAAAGGGCGTGGATTTACCAGTCTGCGCCTCCCGGTGTTGATACCTCCGCTGAGTAGGGACCTTCCACATTTTGAGCTGATATTTCTCTTTTGTGGTTGATACCAGAGGAACGTTGGCTTTTTACCATGACAGGCACCGGGTGCGCTTTTACGCTGACCTGACTCAGCGGAGGTATCAACACCGGGAGGCGCAGACTGGTAAATCCACGCCCTTTGTCTCTCCAATTGACATTGAAGGGCTGAGTTGTTCGCCTGATAGACTGACATTGATGAACATGATTGCGATACGACTGGGTATTGTCATGTTGTCTCTTCTTCATCTTCCTTGCTTGATATACCTACAGGTCTCTGTTTCTGGCTGTTTAATCTCCTAGCAATTGTTCTCTGTTTTTAATTCCCACAGGACACTACACCTTAGTGTCCTCGCCAGCCGGTTTTGATGCCGTGCATCTTTGACCCAATTTGGGTAAGTTATAAAACGATGCTCATTTAGCTGCCATTTTTTAATATGTTGTTACTTCTTCCTCACCAAATGTAGTTCAGACTTTTCGCATGCCATCAGTCACCTGTGTTCGGCATGCTTTTGCTGCACGATGGTTTTGATTGAGGCACAGGGTCCTTGAATTACCTGAATATTTTTAATATGACTAAATTTATGTTCATTACTCTGTTTCTTTGCAGGTTGGTTTCTAGATCTACAGGTATCACTTTTGAGGGTGCTGTACGAGTGGTTATTACTTCACCTTCTGTAGTTTTAGACGACCACCGAAAAGTGTAGGTAGATCCTATTTTTTGGTCCTGAGGAATTGCCATCTATTAAGAATAAAGGCAAGAAACATGTTGACCGACATTATAAGCGTATAATCTCACAAATTTAGAGTCAGATACGCCTCTTCATTTTTAATTAGGGTGATGGCCACGTTTCATTAAAATTATTCTGAGTGGACCACCACTCCCTATTTTAGACTACATTTATTCACCTATCATTAGCACCTACACTACCTTTAGGGCCCTCACATGCACTACACCCTATGGCATAAGGAATAAAGATCTCCGCCAAGAAGGCCCCATCTCGGGCGCCGATCGGGTATTGCAGCGCCAACCCGATAAGGAGCAGACCCGATGATGAAGCAAGACACCTAGCTGGCTGGGTGTGTGAGGGTCTTTTCCAACAGGAGGAGATTCTCCTCCAAAGTCTCGCTCTATACCATTGTGTGGAGCCCTTGATAACCACCTGCTGTTAATATTAGGAACCGCATACTTTTTTTGTAGAGATAGGTACAGGGCAGTCAAGGCAGCTGGGATGGCCTGGTGGTCACAGATTCTGTGCTTCTGTTAGTTCATTAAGCCCGTTCTGGGCCGAATTAAATTTGACGATGAGAAATGCCTCTCGTTGGCTCAATTTGCGCTCCAAATCTCCTCCTCGTTCACTCACTTCAATGGAGGAAATGACCGTCCATCTTAAATCAGTTTCCAGATGTTTCTTTTCTAACCAGTGTGGAACCAGGGGTGCTGTAACTATATGTTTTCGTATTCTTGATTTGTGTTGACAAATTCGTTGTCGTACCTCCTTGATTTGTCTTTCCGATATACAATTTTTCAGATGAACAGATTATCCCATACACCACGTTCTTTGTTTTACAATTTGTGAAGGTATCATGTTTCCAGTTTATTGATCCATGTGAAAACAGATTCCCTTCAATTGTTTGGCTGCAGCATACACAAGTGCCGCATTTCCGATGCTCTTGGATAGGTGGTAATCGCAGATATCCACGCATGTCTAATCTAGATGGTTGTTTTGGAAGGGAGGCTCTAACCAATTGATTTTTTTAAGCTATTCTCTTTTTTAAAAGCAAATAGTGGTCGCTTGAAGGAATTGTCCCAGTTGGAAATTAAGTGCCAATTTTAGTTTATGATTTTCTTAAATTCGTTAGATTTTGTGCAGAAAGTGGATACACACACTAATTGGTCTAGTTGTGTTTAGTTTTTTTCTTTTGTAGCTCTTCCCTGGCGTCCACCATGCCCTTTTCATTGCTCTGTTGAGGAGCCTTTTGGGGTATCCACGATCTTTCAATTTGCAAATTAGATTCTCTGCATGTAGTTGAAATTCCTCTTTGTCTGTACAATTTCGTCGAATCCTTAAAAACTGCCCATTGGGGAGATTTTCTCTCAAGCACCGAGGATGGTGGCTTTTGAAATGCAAAGCCTTATTCCTGTCTGTGGGTTTAATAAACCGTGTGGTTTTTAATTTACCTCCTGATGCGTAGACTTCCACATTCATAATGGATGCTAAATTGAATATCCGGTGTACTATCATTGAGCCAATTGTGAAACATTAGTAGCATCTCCTTAGTTCCAGTCCAAATAAAAAATATATCGTCGATATATCTGACCCACCTTGAAATTTGTTGGAAAAATGGGTTATTATTGTACACACATCTCTCTTCATATTTAGCCATATAAAGTACAGCAAATTCGGGAGCAAAAGGACAACCCATCGCAGTGTCTTTTACTTGACCATAGAAGTCATCGCCAAATGTAAAATTTACGCTTTAAGCAAATTTTAGTTAAATTAACAATGAAGCTCGTTGGCACTTGCTCTGGTTTTGATCTTAAATCCAAAAAAGACTATTGCCTCCAGTCCATCTTCTTGAGGAATTTCAGTGTAAAGAGACACCACATCAAATGTGACCAATATCTGTGATGCCTCTATAAATCTGTCATCAATCTCATTTAAAAATTGCATAGTATCCCTCAAATATGATGGAACTTGCTCCAGAAAAGGTTTTAGAAAGAAATCGACACATTTCGCGACTGGTTCTAAGACCGAGTCGCATCCCGACACAATTGGTCGTCCAGGCGGATGTATGTCATCCTTATGAATTTTTGGAAGTAAATATAAAACTGGGGTCCGGAGATGTTCTTTTATGAGAAATTTTGATTCCTTTGGACCTACAAATCCACATTCCACTCCAAATTCAATGAGTGACGATATTTCACCCTGAATCTCTCTCATTGGGTCACATGAGAGTTTTCTGTATTGCTCTGTGTTCTCAATCTGTCTTAAGGCCTCTTTTTGATATTCTACAGGGGACCAAATCACAATCGCCCCACCCTTATCTGCGGTCTTTATTATTATTGAGTGGTCATTTTGAAGGGCTCTTATAGCATTTCTTTCTTCCTTAGATATATTATATTTTACAAATGTGTTGCTTTTTTCCATAGCATTAATTGCTGATAATACTGTCTGTTCAAAACATAGTATCTCCTTCGGTATTTTATTCTTGGGGGGGGGCAAAATTCGGATTTATTCCGTAATCCTGTTGTTTCTGGATGACTTTGATATTCATTCTGTAGAAAAAATGCCTTAAATTTCAGTTTCCGACAAAACTCCAAGGTTTCTGTTTTCAATTTGACAAAATCAGTAGCTCTAGTTGGAACAAATGATAATCCCTTAGTTAGCACCTTGATTTCCATTTGTGAAAGCTGTCTATTTGTCAAATTAAAAACAGGTGACGCTTCTACGTTTTTGTAATATTGGCGTCGTGTCCTCATCTCCCATGGCTGATTGACGAATCGAGTACGGGCTCTGGTTCTTTGTTGGCCTCTTCCTAAAAAAGGCTGGTGATGTTGTTGATTCCGCCCTTGCCTGTTTTGATTCCCACTTGTTTCCCCAGAATCAGATTCCCCAGTTGAAGAAGATGACGTATCTGAAAAGGAAATAAAATTTCGTCGAGATCTTGCAGAATAATCTGGTAAGAATCTTCTTGATTCTGGTCGGGAGTAAAAGTCCGGTTGTAAATATGGATAAGTGCTTTCTAGCGTTAAGCTTTTTTTGTCTTTCTCAAATTTGGAGGATTTTTGGTTGATTGAGAAATCTTTGAATTCCAAAATTTCTTTATTCACCTTATCCAGAAGTATTTTTGCATCCATTAAGGATTATCATTTATCTCTTGTTCTAAAGCTGCTATTTCTCTCAATTGTTCCTGTGAAAGTCTTTGTGCCATTTCAACTGTGAGCACCATTAAATCCCTGTTGCACTTGGTGCCTATACAACTATACCCCTTCTTATATGTGGGATCTTCAGTAAAAATTACTGGAATATTGCGTATCTGTAATCCTCCAGGAATTGTTCCTGCCTTTAGATGTTCTAGAAGAAAATGACCATGTAGTTCAGTTCTTATTTGTTTTTTCTTTAGCCTAATAAGTTTGTCCGTTTCATTGAGTTGTTTAGCATTAGTACTTAATGAGATAGAGGAAAAAAGCGCTGGAGTATTTATTAATCTTTGGATGTGGTCCTCGGTGTACGAAAATGAGTCCTGTTCCGTCATAACACAACTTTTTAAACAACCAAAAACTAGTTTGTCCAAACAAATTCACTCTCTAAAAACACACCTCCAACTTGCGGTGTGTACTCAACAAAAACCTTGCGAGCCTGCGCCCACTCTTTACCTGTAATAACAAGAAAGGGTTTGGCCCCTAATCAGTAAGGCCGGACCAATATAATAGAACAACCACGAAAAATGCCAATACTGATACTCCTTCATACATCACATTTATTCCAAAGACCAGGAGACCTAAACACCTGATTGGAATTTTTTTTTTGAATTTTTATTTTTCATTTCAAATGTTTTTTTCCCCTTATTTCATACTTTTTGTTTTAGTAGAAAATTAATTTTTGATTTCACAGTTTATATCAATACAATTCTAAACATACACTGAAGACACCACAACATGTAACAAACAAAAACACACAAATGTAATACATATAAAATACAAATCAATATATAATTAGAAACAAACAAAATATCATTGTAGCTCTGGTTCCAATCCGGTTTTGACCTTCACTTTTTTATAAATGTACTGTGCCTCTAATTCTTTTTAATCATAACCTAACACTTTTTGGTTGTAATTCAGAGGCAAAATCCAAATGGTGGACCTACTGGGCTCACTTATTATCCTAGAAACTTATATACACATAGGGGCCGATTCCAATCTCGGCCGGTAGCGCACCGAATCGGATTCGGCTTAACCGGATCCGATTCGGAGCCCTCTTTTCCGACCGATTCGAACGCGCGGCCGAGCGAGTACGATGCGTGCGCACGCGAAATCGCCGACCGACTCGTTCACGGGTCCGAACCACACCGACCGACTCGCTCGGACTCGACTCGCACCGCGCGATGGAGACGTTCCCCGGCCGGGCAAGTACGATGCGCGCCGCGAGCAGTCCGACCGACCCGCGCCGTCCGGCTCGAAACAGCTGTCGGAGCCGGACTTTGGGGGTCTTTGTCGGACCCCCCTGTACGCGTATCCACGCGCGTCGCACACAGGGTGAACCCATGGGTCCCCCCTACCTGTGCGTGTGTGGCGCGAACCGCATCGACGCGAACCCGCTGTAGGGGGCGCCCTCGTTCGCCTCGCACCCATTCAGTCAATGGGAGCCCGCGTACGCGTTGTACGACCGGCTCCCATTGACTTCAATGGGAGTCCGACCGAATCGAGTCCGATAGCATGCGTGCGCATCGTACTCGTTCGGTCGGACTGCCAGAGTCCGATTCGGTCGAAAATCTCTCCGGGTCCGGCTCGGTCGGAGAGTTTTCCGGCCCGAATCGGAATCGGCCCCATAGTCTTTAGTGAGCAACAAGTGGTCTTCCCATCTTAGTGGACACCTATTTGGTATAAGAATGAGACCAGTCGATGCGTTTCGAACCCCTATGACAATAATGTCGGGTTCTCCTCAGGACGTAGAACACCAAGCTACAAAACAAAAAATAAAAGATATGCTATCAGAACCATTTCCACATTCATTCTTTTGCTCCATTTACTTATAATAACTCCACTCCCTTTACCTCAATCTTTTATCAAACGAACATCAATATCCTTATTCACCAGCCGGTGAAACAAGTCACCATAGGCACCCTTAAAAAAAACAATATCCAAAGATTGTTATTGTAATACCGTACTTTCAATATTAGACTGTTCAGTCAATGAAGTGCTTACTTGTGAATCTTGTGTGATGCGTTCGTGCCCACATTAACTTGTATTTATAGTTATTTTGCAGATATTTTTCACAGAGTCTCTGTTGAAAAAAACGCTTCGTGTAAATTGTTTGACTAAATAAACATTTCAACTGGCAACAAAGAACTAGAATACACAACTTATCTCATCCGAAACTGCTTCTTTTTAATAAAATCATTTAGTTTCCTCATAACACTGCATATGAAATGCCGGTCCTTGCTGATCAAGTGAGGTCAGTTAGAATTTAAACCATAAAAAGGAACTCTCCTGAAAAAGCTTGTTCAGATTTTGGCTTGGTGTCAATCGAAAAAAGGATTTTTTACAAAAACAAACTGCCGCGTGTAAGGCATCCATATGAATTGCTTTTTTCAACAATTCCCTCACCGTGGCTAATTTTAGACCCAGACGCCGGCATTATAGCTCTGCAAGCCTGCTCGATCTTTTAATAGTTGCAAGTAGTTAAGCTGCACTGCCCAATGCGGCTTTACAGAAACCCAATCTGTTAAAAAAATAATAATAAAGCCGCTTCCGATTGAAACTTACTTCTTTCTTCTTGCACCAGTCACAGAGGTGTTTAGCTGGCCCACACTCAGTCCGTCAAATCATTTCCGGTTCACCTTTCTCAGAGCATTACTTTAAAAAAGAAAAACTTTGACAAGTGTAATTGCGCTTGAGATCGAGCCTAAGACATCTTCCTATTCCTTTCGTCTGATTCAAAAACTTTATTTGCGAAGGCAGAAAGGACAGAATACGAGATTCAGGATGTATTAATTCCTGCTTGAGTTTAACAGCACCCGACTCATTGGATTGAAGGAGAGGCTTGAAGTCTTATCAGGATGAAGGTATGTTGCCAGCATCAATTGCGTATTAAATCTTTACACGATATCAAAGCTAGTGTCTGTATATAGATTCTATCCGGCCAGTTCCTCAATTATAGCCTGGATGGAAATTAACATTAGGGTTTTTTGGATGAAAAATAATGACCCAAAAATAATCAATCTGGAAAAACAAGGTTTTAAAAAAAAATATATATATACCACTTTGGGTATCAGTGAACTATTAGTTTAATGATAAAATATTTTTTAAAAAGCAGATTTCACAATCAAAAAGTATCCTAATCAGTCTTATGTGAAATACCCAAGTTCAACAGGTATAGGTACAGGGCAGTCAAGGCAGCTGGGATGGCCTGGTGGTCACAGATTCAGTTTTTTCTACCCCATGATGTCCTGCACTGGGTGATTCATGACACCAACGGATTACTTGTTTCCTCAGTTTCTTGGTAGGTACTAAAAGACGGTTTTTGTTCAGTGGGAAACCGTTCTTTATTTGCCATTCTGTATGGCTCCTTAGCCAGGTTCTCCATGAGAAAGTGTTAACTCCCCTGAGTACTTCCTTGAGGAATGCATCCGGTTGTATAACACACAGGACCTTTGTGGGGTCAATGATGGATCGCTCCAGTTTAATGTCCAGGTCTGTGGAAGACGACTGCCTAGTGAGGGCGTCTGCTTTTCTATTCTCGGAGCCAGGCCGGTATGTGATAATGAAATGATATTCTGAGAAGAACAACATCCATCGGAGTTGACGAGGGGTTAAGTGTCTAGCGGCTGTCATGAATTGTAAGTTTCTGTGATCGGTATATACCGTAACCACGTGCTTGGCTCCCATTAGAAAGTGTCTCCACTCCATGAAGGCATTCTTGATGGCCAATAGTTCCTTTTCCGCTATGTTGTAGTGCCTTTCTGCTTCGTTCAGTTTTCTCGACATGTATGCCACTGGATGGAGTTGACCTGTGGAAGAGTGTCTTTGAGATAACACGGCTCCCAATGCCACGTCAGAGGCATCTGCCTCCACAATGTATGGTTTCTCTGGATCAGGGTGCGTCTGGATGGGGGCGGTTACAAAGGCTGTTTTCAATGCAAGAAATGGGTCGAGGGCCTCTTTACTCCACTCAAACTTCTGTGCTTTTCTCCGCAGTTGTGTAATGGGTGCGACCAGTTTGGAAAACTGGTTTAGGAACCGATGATAGAAGTTCGGGATGTTCAGTGCTTCATCGGTTTCGCGAACGTTCTGGGGAGGAGGCCAGTCCTTTACAACTGTGATCTTTCTTTCGGCCATTTCTTGTCCGGAGGGAGTGAGCATGACACCCAGGAATTCCACTGTACGAACGTGGAATTCGCATTTACTTAGTTTGCAGAACAGGTGGTGTTTCTGCAGGATCTGTAACACGGATTCAACATGTAGAATGTGTGCGTTCTCATTTTCTGAATATATGAGAATATCGTCGATATACACCACAACGTATTGGTCCAAGATCTCACGTAGGACATCGTTCAAGAAGTATTGGAACGCCGCAGGTGCGTTGCATAACCCGAATGGCATCACTAGATACTCAAATAATCCATAAAGGGTTTTAAATGCCGTTTTCCACTCGTCGCCACTCCTTATGCGAACCAGATGATAGGCTCCCTGAGGTCTAATTTGGTGTATATCTTAGCCTTTTTCACTTGTTCTAGTAATACAGGGATTAGCAGTAAGTGGTAGCGGTTCTTCACCGTGATAGCGTTCAACGCCCTAAAGTCAATACAGGCACGGAGCTCGCCGTTAGCCTTTGGTATAAAAAAAAAGCAGAGAAGCCGCAGGAGATTTAGAGGGACGGATAAATCCTAGCTCCAAGTATTTGTCCAAATAGGCTCTGAGGTGGATATTCTCGTGCTCAGTCAAGGCGTATATTCTCCCACTAGGTACTACTGCCCCAGGAACGAGGTCGATTTGACAGTCGTACTAGTTCTTCCGCCTGGGCAACGTTAAATACTTCTACATATTCCTGGTAGGCTGCGGGTAGTTGGATGTACTTTTCAGCTGCGGTGGCTATACAAATCCCGAAGGCCAAATCTGTAGCAGGTCCTTCTGGTACACTTAAGCAATGCTCCAAACAGTAGGGAGAATTCATGTGCACTTCTTTGGTCATCCAATTGATTTCAGGACTGTGTTTACGCAACCACGGTAAACCTAGGATGATCCCATATTGCGGAGCTCTTATGATGTTAAACGTTATATGCTCTCTGTGGGAAGCCCCGTATTGAACCTCTATTTCCTCTGAGTTATAACCTATAGGTCCCGTGTCTAATTTCCTTCCGTCTACGGCATAGACCTCTTCTGGCTTATCCTTTGGCACTAGGCATATGCCTATACGTTTTGCTTCTCCTAAATCCATGAACATGCCCGTGGCTCCAGAATCTATCATGGCTGAGGCTTGTGTCCACTCTGATTGTATGAGCGGCAGTACGTCAATAAACAAATGTTCCTGTGTAGATGGGTCGTTGTTACGTAAGGAAGGGAGATGTGCCTGACTCCAAGAAACCCCTTCTTTTTTTGCTTGAGTCAGCTAGTTTTCCTGAGCCGTATCCATGGCGGCAGTTGCCATTCTACTGCTACGAAACCGGTTAGTCTTGGGCTTCACGGGGCATTCCTTGACAAAATGGCCTTTCTTGCCACAATATAAGCAAAGGCCTTGTTTACGACGGACGTCTTTCTCTGCCGAAGTTAATGCCGCTCGTATAGTTCCAATATCCATTGGTTCAGATCCCGAAGCGTTGTTTGACTCTGTGGTTCTCCGACGTTCAAATAAAAGCATGTTTCTCTCCTTTTTGTGATCTCCTTTTCGCTCACTAAGTCTATGATCTAGACGCAGTACAAGGCTAATCAAATCTTCACAGGTAGCTGGTTGCGGGTCGATCTGAGCGATAACATCCTTAAGATCTTCCCGTAACCCTTGATGGAAGAGGGCCGCTTGTTTAGACTCTGGCCACTTTGTTTCCGCCACTAATCTCCTAAATGTATTCAGATATACCAACATGTCCTTATTACCCTGCCTCAACTCTGATAATTCCCTATCGGCTGTAAAGGATTCAGTGCGTCTACCAAATACCTTCAAGAATTCAGTTCTAAAAGCCTCCCAATCATGTAGGAGGGGATCATTTCTATTCACCAAAGGCACTGCCCATTGTGCAGCATCTCCGGCTAAATACGAGACAAGAAAGGCTACTCTGGCCTGGTTAGTGGGGAAGGACTTTTGCTTGCAGGAAAAGTGGAGCATGACCTGCGTTAAGAACACCTGTACTTTACCCGGTTCCCCATGAAACCGCTCTGGGGTGGCTAATGGAATGGAAACCGGCATTTCCACTACTACATTTGTAGGCAACGCCGCCTGGACACCTACGTTAAAAGGGTTTCTTTGCATACCTTCCACCCTTGCTTTTAAATCTGCAGCTTTCTGATATGATGTAGCTAACTCAGCCTGTACATTAGCAAGGACAGTTAGAACATCTTCCAGAGTGGCCATTCCTGCACAACCCGACCGGGAGGACAATAATTCGTGGGTCGGAAATTCTGTCAGAGTGGTCTGTCCTCAGGATCTGTTTGTGCTCAGAATGGTCCACCTCTTGATATACCCAAGCCTTAATAGCCATAATGGCACAGGTCAGTGGGTGGATCAAGTGAGGGAAGGAAAGGATGGGAACAGCAGGGAGGGAGCCCTGAAACGACAACGACAATAAACACCTCCTTGGTTATCTCTACATAATGCATACATAAACAAACAATGGGTTGGGTGTGTGACCTCTTATACCTGTAACAAAAAAGAATGACACCTGTAGATTGAGAGACTTCGATAAAGAGTGTGACGTCGATGTAGGAACACCAATCGCTTCGTTATGGCTGCAATGTGGGAAACATAGAAGAAACCATTCATAGAGCATACAACATACCCTACTTAAGAAACATGCTTTTAGGGAATACACAATCTCAAGAATACACGTGAGTAGCTATTGATATTAACCTACCCTTTCTAGACTCCACTATGCTTCACAGGGATAGAGCTTAGTCCTATACCACTCCTTATTACCCCTGTTAAATAGAGCCAGAAGAACAAATCGTGCATAAATCTTTACTCCAGAATCATGTGCAATTATATAAGACAATCTTTAGAGTT
This sequence comes from Calotriton arnoldi, assembly GCA_963921515.1. Lineage (NCBI taxonomy): Eukaryota > Metazoa > Chordata > Amphibia > Caudata > Salamandridae > Calotriton > Calotriton arnoldi. Next base: position 1,474,104 of record CAWUFW010000658.1, on the reverse strand, counting down.
CCAATCCACTTAAATGGTTAAACCACCATTGTATCCAAAACACGATGTAGAACCAATAATGAGAAGGGAGGTGAGACACCCGACATCCAAATACTTTGTATTGTCACAATGAACCACTAGTCATGGCGTTATCATGGTTGATTAGCAAGGAATAGTTATTCACGGCGTGACGAGAGCAAAGTCACCGCCGCGTGGATTGCTGGCTGAGCACAATGGTAAACAGTACCTGGCTGTTAAAGTGGAACAAACGAGCCTTCCTCCGCACGAGCGAAACGCTCACCAACGGAGGACGGGAAGGTATCCGGTCACAAAGGAAGATAAAAAGAGTAGAGAGGGTCGGTGCAGCGCACCCTTACCAGACCTCTCCGGGAACTCTGGATGCCAACAACACTGCGAGGACGAAGAATTTCCGACGCCGAGGTGAGTACCGCTTCCTCCTTTATGGGCGGTACTCGTGGCGTCGCACGTAACGCAAAGTCTCATGGGAACGGTAGTTTTCGAGTTGCTTCCGGCATCATGAGCGCTGTGTTACGAACAACGGAACATAATATATTCCATGAGTTAGTTGTGAGGCTACACCAGCGCGCTCGAAGCAATGCGCACATAACACCTGTAGACTACGAAACGGTTGAACTCCCTGAGATTAAACACTAATCTCGGTCTTCCTCCCTTCTTTTGCACCAAGAAGACGTTGCTGCAAAAACCTTCGGGAATGAAGGGTCCCACAGCCATAGCCTGCTTTGCCAAAAGCTCTTGAAGTTCTGAGCTTATAAAAGCTTGTTCTTGTAGGGAAAAATGGAGAGGAGTGGGGGGGATTTGCTTGAAAGGGAATATCGACTATCTGTATCTGATAACCCTGAACAGTGTGAGTGATCCAGGCATCTGAGGTGAGCTTTGTCCAATTGTATAGAAAATGCATTAATCTGCCCCCCCCCAGAGGAATCGTAGAAAGGAAAAGTGGTATTGCCTGACGACTGGGCATCCGAGTTCCTGAAGCCTCTGTTGATGCCTCTGTTGTACCTGCCCCTGGATCTGGTGGGGTAAAATCCGGCCTGGTCTGGTTCCTGGGTGTATCCCCTACGTCTAGGGGCAAAGCCACGCTGAGGACTTTGGTGACCGAATCGGCCGGTCGAGTGTCCTCTGTCACGACCGGCTCTGCCAGAGAGGGGTTGGAATACCCTCTTGAGAGAGGATTGCGACTTGTCAAGAGAAGTGAAAGTATTAACAAATTTCGCAATGTCCTTAACAAATCTCTCTCCGAAAAGCTGTCCTTCGGCTAGGGGACCTGGTTCAGCAGAGACTAATTCCACGAGCTGTGGATCAATTCGTAGGAGGACTGACTTGCGTCTTTCTGAGGAGAGGGTACAATTTGCATTTCCGAGAAGACAGATCGCCCTCTGGGTCCAGCCTGCAAGGACCTCCGGGTGGACAGCGGCCCCAGTCTCTTGCGCCTCCAGCGCTAGCTCCAAAATCTTAGCCAAAGGCCCTGAGACACCTAAAAGCTTATCTTGGCAAGCCCGAAGGGCCAGATCTATGCCTTTTTTAGGGTCCTTTTTGTACTTCTTTAAGAAGGTCTGCATGGACGTATCAATCTCGGGCGTCCAGGCAGTTTTATTCGCAAGGTCTGGTCGCCGGCATTCAGATCTTAATCGGGCCCGGACTTCCTTATCAAAGCTCCTGCGTAGATTTGTTTGCATGTATTCCGCCACTGCCGGGGCGGGAGCCCAATCAGAAGAGCGGGGGTGAACAATGCTGGAGGGATCAAAGGTAAAAGGAGAAGGTTGGACAGGAGAAAGGGAGTGCTTGCGCTTTTTGGCGCGTTTACGTGGGCGTGATTCCTGAGAAGAATCGGTATCCGTATCAGTCAGAGGAATGGGGGCGGAGGGGGTCGGGATCGGGGAAGGGATCGTTGGTTGTGTGTCATAATCATGTCCCTTGATGGTCCATAATTTGGAGTAAATCGGCTCGTGGTGCCAAGGGAGGCCCTGGGGCTCTTGGGGAGGGGTGGGGGGGGGAGAGGAGAGGGATTGGGAGTGCCTGCAGGAGGGGGAGGAGAGGGGCCTACTAACTGGTCCAGACGAAGAGAGATGGGCAACAAGGCGGAGGAAAGTGCCTTATCCAACTTTTTATCTAGAGTCTTTTCAATGAGGGACTCAACATTTTCGTCGTAATAATAATCCTCATCCTCTGCTGGACCATATGCAGCAAGCTCCTCCTCATAGACATCACAGTCCGACATCTTGAAATAATATATGTAAATATATTGAGCTCAGAGTCCCCAGAGGGAAGCCAAAATTTTACAACCCTGTCTCTCTAGTGAGAAAGGGCGTCGGGAGGGAGCAAAAGCTGGAGCAGTGAGGCCACAGAAGGTACCAATACAGCCCCTGTAAAATAGGAATAATGGAGGGTACTGAGCCCTGCCTGCCTACTTAAGTCAGGGTTTTCCAAAAATTATTTTCCTGTAATGCAGGTTAATGAGGGGTTAACTAATGGTAAGCGCTAGAAAAAGCATGAAGAAAAAATCCTTAGCTGAGGCCCCGGTACCGGCACAAGACACTGCGTGCTGCTTTCCCCAATTATACGAGCCCGTGGAGGGGCGTCTTCCAGCGTGTTACAGGGAGGCTGCCTACGCGTGCACAGACACGTGCAGGCTCCCGAGATGCACGCAAGCAGCCCGATCGGGCTCCCAGCGTGAACCTCGTGCCCAGAGTGGGGCCAGGCCCTGCCCGGCCCGGAGCGCGAGACGCGCGTAACCACGGGCAATGACTCGCAGTAGCAAGCTGCTAAAAGGGGGCCAATTAAAGGAAAAACGGGTCTGAATATGAACAGCGCAACACTCGCTGGAAGAAAATAGCGTTGCCTGGAACGCGCGCCTACCGCAGCGCGAGCGCGGCAGCGCTAAACAAGTCACTAGGCAAAATATCAAAAACAGTAATAAACATACTTATTACATAATAAGAAAAATCACATGCATGAATCAAATGTCAATCAATTATAAGCAAGTATTGAGCAAAATAGCGAGGCACTTATCTTGACTGCGGAGCAGCAAAGAAAGAGGCAGACAAAATGGTGCCTCGCTATTTTGTATATTCAGGACATGTTTGATTGGTTAATTGAAGGGAGGCGTGGTTCAAAGCCTCATGGGATATGTAGTGTTTTTTACATATTTACTGTTTATTCATTGGCTGCTGTTTGAGAAGTAAAGAAATTAAGAAGCATAATCTGAGCCTCCGGTCCTGCCATAGAATCTGTCCAGCTGAGTGTCACCTAAATAAGAGAGAGATTTTATATGTAATAAGGTGTCAGATCCAACTGCAATCTTTGGGACCTGGGATCACTTTGGGCCACATGTCATTATAAATGACTTTGGGAAACTGGTCAGTAAATCAAGACTAGCCATACAGTTCTCAAAAGTGTGTACTAGCATGCATAGGGCCTTTGGTGTGCGAGCCATTAAAATCGCGTCGTCCGCCTACAACGCTAGAAGAGGGGTACTATTAATTTTTTGTATATCATGAGTGCTGGATATCAATTGGATACTAAGATTATTGATATATAAAATAAATAATAATGGGGCCAATAAGCACCCTTGGGGTACTACACACCTAATCTGTATAATGTCTGGCGCTTCACCGCTTTGGCTGTACCATACTCTTGCTTCAGTGTTTGTGTGAAGTGTGGCCAGCATATGTATGAGTACCTCATCAAGTCCCATTTCTCGAAGCAGTTGCCATAACCTATATCGATTAAAACAGTCAAAGGCCATGCGAAAGTCCATGAATCCTAGATATAACGGAGACTGCTTTGCCACTGTGTATTTACTAATCACCAAGTTCAAATTTAGACCTGCTCCACCGTCCCGATACCAGCCCAAAAGCCATACTGACATGAATTCAAAATGTTACTCTCTTTCACCCAATCTTGAATCCTATTATAAAGAACCCGTCCAAATATCTTTGCTGGAATGTTGATCAAAGAAATAGGGCGGTAACAATTAGGTTTTGATCGATGGTTACTTGTGATAGAATGGTGCTTTGTGCAGGCACTTATGTGTAAACCGCAGGACACTTGTTTGATTCACAGCAGGGTCATCCCAGGATTTCATTCTTCTTAGACTGATAAACTAGGTGTTACTTGGTCAACTAATAGAAACACTTCCCAGTTTCAGTGCTACAAAATGTCAAATTATACAGTATCAGGTTCCACATAAGAAAACATGTGATTTATATATTTATTTTAAGCAACAACAAAAATCCTAGTTTTCAATAGATGTTAAAGTCCTATCTGCAGCAGGTTACAACACATAAGACACAAAATCTAACAAGGATTGGAAAAGCAAATAGGTCCCACCTTTGCAAGAGCTATTGGTTTTGTCGATGTTTTTTGGCCATATTTTAAGTAGCGCAGCATGGCTAGAAAAAAAAAAAGTGGTATGACACGGTCAAACCTAGTGCTACTAATTGGCTTGCAGCATGGTTGAATGTGTAAAAAAAAAAAAAAAGAAGCACCAGGACGTTGATATAAGCTCTCTATAACATTGACAAAGCTAAATAGCTCTACTATTCGGAATTGCGTAATTTTTTTTTTTTTTTTTGCGGTGTAGTACAGCAATGCGGCTGCCATGCAGCATGGTTTAAAGTAAAAAATAATGAGCACTATGACGCTCCTAGCGTTGGCCGCGTCATAGCACTTTTTTTTAACTTTCATCTATGCTACCCAGAAGCCACTGTGCTGTACAGCATGGCTACAAGAAAAATTGACAAAGCCAGTAGATCTTGAATAGGTGAGACCTGTTTGCTTTGCCAATGCTTTTCTTTTTTCTGGTGGAGGCAAGGGGCAAGCAATGTTGGGGGAATGGGGCAAGCAATGGCAGGAGGTAGGCGGGAGTACAGGGCAAGCAACAACTGGGGAGGGGGTAAAAAATAAGCTCTATGATGCCCTCAGAGCTGGCCATGTCATAGCTCTTTTTAGGTCGAGCCTAGAGTCAGCGCGCATACGATGCTCTACGAGACTTTTTCTAGTGGAGTAGGGAATAGAAGCCTGCCCACTCTCTGCACATATTTGTCATTGGCTTGTGGCATTGTCCTTCGTAAATGCTGGCTTGTGATTCGTAAAGAGACTTGTTAGTCCCTCCTTAGTACCGCATTGTCTTCATTTGTAACCTCCCATGGCGACTGGCCCTTTTACTTCGGTTGTTACACGGTACGTGTTATTTAGTCTTGTAAGCACTATTTTCTTTTTTGAGTTTCTCTTACTGCAGGCACGACGTAATTTGCTTACATTCAGCGCGCCATGCTCGCTTTTTTTTTCAAGCAGCCAGGACAATGGATGCCACTTCTTTCCAATGCCATAGGTCTAGCATTTAAATGTGAGACTTATTGCATTGCAAATATTTTTTTATTTCCCAATGGTTTCCTGCTCATAGTCAGCAGCTATTTCACTTTCTTTTTCGCGTGTTATTCCATGGCTTTAGCGTTTAATTTGTGGCCCTGCTTACGGGGATGCTGTATGTTCGGTCTGGCCGCTGCTTACGTGTTAAGTAGATCTTCCTTTTTTGATTGTTGATAGTGTCTATTGTGTTGAAGAGGGGGGTAATTGTACCCAAGCGCATGTTTTAATATTCACCTCAATATTAAATATTTTACCTAGCCAACTTGTGGTCAACTGAGAACTGACTGGCCTTTGTTATTATAATTTAAGGTTTCGTTCATGATGCATGAATACGTTTAAAATTGACAGTGCATTTATTTCCACATTTGATAATTTCTTGTAATCCTATTCATCAGATTCTTTGTAATTCAGATATCAGAAGGAAGAAATACGTTGTCAACAATCAGTCTGTGGTTTCATTCATATTTGTAAAAACGCACATTTCAGAAGTTTTAAAATCCGAATTAGAATATAATAATTCTATACTGCTATTTAAAAATACCGTCTCACATCTGGAGTGCTAATTACTCCACATCTCAAGTGGGTGTGAGAGAAAGAAACTGCATGGTGTTCACATGACAAAGTGTAACCCCTAGGTTGTCTCAGCATGCGTTACATCACTTGTTTCCACCCACGAGAGGGTGCACTTTGTACTGCCTCGCATCAGGAGTGCTTGTAACTCAACATCTGAAGTGTGTGAGAGACATTGCATAGTGTTCAGGGATCAGTGTATAACCCCTAAGCTGTCTCAGCATGCTTCACATCACTGTTTCCACAGATTAAGGGGTGCTCTTTGTACCACCACACATCTGGAGTGCGCATTACGCCACATTTCAACTGTTACTGCATCGTTTTCAGGGGACAGTGTATAACCCCTAGGTTGTCTCAGCATGCTTCACATCACTGTTTCCATACACAAGAGGGTGCTCTTTTAACCGTCTCACATCTGGAGTGCGCGTTATTCAACATCTGAAGTGTGCGAGAGACACTGCATGGTGGTCAGGGTGCAGTGTGTAACCCCTAGGTTGTCCGCATGCTTTATATCACTGTTTCCACACACAAAAGGGTGCTCATTGTGCCGCCTCACAACTGGAGTGCGCATTTCCCCACATCTCAAGTGTGTGTGTGTGTGTGTGTGTGTGTGACTGACTGACTGCATGGTCTGCATGGGGTAGTGTAAAACCGCTTGTTGTCTCAGCTGTCTGCCCTTGCACGCTGTACTTTAGCATCACTGTTTCTGCCCCTGAGCGGATGCTCTGTGTAGTTTCACATCAGTAGAATGCATTATGGTCTTCACGTCAACTTGACAGATGCTTTTTTTTGTGAAAGCCCCCATGCCGCAGTTTCACTTTAATGTCGGACACACCCCTTTCTTTGGACGCGGCTTGTCTAAAGAAACGGGCGCAGCCTCTATGAATGTGAAAGCGCCGCATGGGCGCTAGTAAAAAAACAAATATTTGCCATGCAATAGGTCTCGCATTTGCTATAGTTTAAGCGATTGCATTGCCAATAGCTTAAACGTTCGTTAATGCGAGACCTATTGCATTGCAAGTGCTTGTTTATCTAGTGGGAGGGGGAAGCAACATTGGAGGGAGAGCATCACAGGGAGGGGGTGCAGTTACAGGGCAAGCAACTATGGGGAGGGGGTCAAGGGGATGGAGCAAGTAACGATTGGGGGGGGGAGGGTGGAAGTACGGGGCGAGCAACAACTGGTATGTTGTGGGTGGGACGGTGCAAGCAACAACAGGGGGTCGGATGGGAGAGGCAAGCAACAAAGGGCAATCAACGATCGGGCAAGCAATGAAGGGAGGATGAGGCGAGCAACAATGGGCAAGCAGTGATGGGGAGGGAGAACGGGGAAGCAACAACGACAGGGGATCAACCAACAACAATGGGGGAGCAACCAACAATGAAGGGGGAAGCAACAACGATGGGGGGGGAGGGGGCAAGCAACAGCGACGGGGAAATGAGTACGGGGAAGCAGCACTGACAGGAGAAGCAGCACTGACAGGAGAAGCAATGACTGGGGGAAGCAACAAGAAAAACAATACCTCAAACCAAAGGCGAGCAGTGGAAGGGCACGCCAGCAAAAGAAGTAATAAGTGGTCCATGCTGCAGGGAAGGTACAACCTAACGAAGAGGAAGCGAAGCCAGATGCGCCTACCAATGAGAAGCAAGGAGAGTGACGTCGAAGCCAACCAGTGGTAAGCAATGGGCTGACTCGAAGCCCCCTTTAAGATAACTGTTGGCCCTGGCCCTTTTTGCAGGGTTTCCCCCCAGATATTTGCCTTCTGTTGCTGAACCAGTTTTTGTTGGCATTAGGACTCCATGCACTCTCCCACTACAAACTAGTGCTAAAGTGCTTGCGCTCATCCTAAAACATGATAAAATTGGTCTACATCTGATTGGCACATTTGATTTACTTGTAAGTCCCTAGTAAATGGTACTGCATGTATATAGGGCATGTACATTTAATGCCACTAGTGGGCCTGCAGCACTCATTGTGACACCCACTGAAGTCGCCTTTTAAAACACATCTCAAGCCTGCCACTGCAGCCCATAGTGTAGTTTTTAACTTCTATTTCAACCTGGCAAAATAAACCTTTTGCTATGCCTAAACCTTACTTTTTAATACATATGTCACCCTTAAGTTAGGCCCTAAAGCCTTATAGGGCAGGATGCCTTGTATTTAGACAGTAGGACACGTGGGTTTACGTTTTACAGTCCTGGTAGTGAAAAACACCTAATGATGTTTTTCACTACTGTAAGGCCTATCTCTCCCACTGACAAACACAGGGTTACCTAATTAGATTTAATAAGTAATTGGGAGCTACAGGGACACAAGAAGTTGCAGAGGCTTCCTTGCAGTGCACAGGTGGCATGCTGCACTAGACCCGCAGTTAGACCTGCCAGAGCCCTGCTAGTCTCTGCAGGAGTGAGTAATTGATCCCCAAGAGGTGCCTCCCAAGGTCCTGGACACATGGCTGGCATCAGAGAGGACGACTCCTTTGCTAACTGAAGGTTCCATCAATTCTCAGTGGGCCAGAGGTGGCTCGTGCCTGCCCTGCGCTCCATCCTGGTTGGCTTGAACTTGTGACTGTATCCCGGTCCAGTGCAGACCAGATACCCACAACTGGTGTTTTCTGCTTCTTGGCGCTATTTTTACCAAAACCTTTAAAATTTAATATCACCAGATCTAATTGGATTTTTGTCGTTCTGGTAGCATTTTATTTATTACAATTTACTCTAGTTTTCTAAATCGGTTTGGGATTTTGCTTGAGTTGTTTTTTCACTTTATTGCTGTTTGTGTGCTACATAAATACTTTACACTTTGCCTCCAAGTTAAGCCTGACTGCTTTTGGGCCATGCTACCGGAGGGTTAAGCACAGTTTAATTTAATGACTTTTGTGGTTCATTCTGACAAGGATTGTGGTTGTTGCCTGTATGGGGCTTCAACCCCCCCCCACCCCCATAAACCAATAACCCAATTTCGTACAGTAACAAAATGTCTTGCAAGTGACAGGCAAGACCTTAAAAGTACTAAAGCACAACAGTTAGAATTCTTTTTAAAAAAGATAATGCATTATAACACAATACAAAATGAAGTAATTATACCTATATTATACAGGATGGTGTATCCTGTAATCTTGACGATTATTCACATTTAGATAAGCATTATGTTTAGCACTATTATGTTTTACTCAAAAGCCCCTTAACTGATGCACTTCAGTACATTGAAGCTATGTCTCACAGTTCACATTGTGCACTCTTTGTACCTGTAATTTTTGTTGAAATCTTTATATTAAATGAGTGGCTAAGCAGAGCTCTGTAGTACACGGTATGGTGTTGTCTTGTCTGTGCATATATATATTTCCATGTTTGTTTAGTTTGGCCCTTTTCAACATTCTTTTCCTAAATCAATAACGCTTCTTTTACGCTCTGTTTAGTTGGTACATTTTAAGTACCGTTTACACCATTGCAAACCAAATGCAGGTTCGGAAACACCCAGACATGTAAATACTAGCAGTTCAAACACTTTTTCTTCTTGCATTAAGGGGCTGATGGGAATGCTAGGGACCTCACCACTAAAGATACAGCTACTAGAGGTTAGGTTATCCAAAAAAACCTAGCATTGATGACATTTACCACCTTAATACTCCACATACGAAAAGAACTGGATGGCCTCAAAGCTAGATGGAGAAAGGCATATGACCGATAGAAAATGCGTTATGGTTGGAAGCAAGTGCCTACACCCTGAGAATTATCAGCAATATATGACTTACACTTGGTCCAATTGATAACTCTCCAGACATTGTACTACACAAGGGTTCAGCTGTGGATATTTGGGTGAACTAATACCGAAATGTTCTTATGGGGCTGTGGCCAAGAGAGTACTTTTATCCACACACCGTAATCATGTCTAGAGAATTACTGGGAGTAAGTTGGTAGTAAGCTGGAGGGGACATACCAAAGAGAGATATAGCAGTATGATGGGGCAGCCCATTACCACCAGCCATTAAGGATTGGACCCACAGTATGGACTGATATATGGCAGCGGACAGGGTGGAATGTAAAGGGTGGGGCTTTCCAAAGATATATATTTTTTTAATGGTGGATGTTTGAAGAACGTAATGAACTTGGTGAAATGAGGAGAGCAGGTAGCAATGTACAAGAGTGCAGTTAGCAAAATGATTACTCATTGCAAGAACTCAGAAACTACCCTGTATCGAATATTTTGTAACTGAAACCTCTTATAAGTGTACATGCGGATGATCATACCATATTGCCTGCATTAGTCCCATATTTGGTCATAACTAATATGTACATCTTGCAAAGACTCCACATTTTCCATTTGCAGTGTTGGCATGAAAAGTTTCCAATTGTTTAAATTAACAGGAAAAAATTAACAAAATTCTAAAATATATCATTTAAAAATTGTCTTCATCCTTTAAACTATGAAATCCTTGATTAAAGATCACTTAACTTGGTTTGTTGTGTACATCCTAAGATACTACTCAAAACTTGGTAAACTTTATTCAAATATTTAGAACTTTTAGCCAAAAACTGAGTTGCAATTCCCCCTATATTCACTGAAAAGACACAGTAAAACCCAGAGTTATGGTTCTGGCTTGAACGTGTAACATCACTGGTATTCACCAGTTTTAGTTAACAATGCACACAGTTTTCAAAATTTGCGCCGGCCGCCATGTTGTTCTCTTGATAGCTTTTTTATTTGTTTTTGTTCTGTTGGCAAATAGAGTTTTGAGATCATGGTGGGTGACGCAAGTTATGGAGTGTGTGTTTTGTGTGCGCTGCTAACCATAAATGGTGAATTTCATTGGTCTTCTGCGTTTTAGCCAGAACCATAACTTTGTTTTTTCAATGTTCATGTCCATAGGAAAAAAGTTACTGTTGTAACCTGCACTTGTCCCGGTTGGTACATTCCGGCTCCCCCTCTCCTTAGCCCTCCTTTGGTATTTCCCAACCTGAAGCTCACCTTGGAATGTTGGGGACATGTAGAGTGGTGGAGAGCCGGATGGTTAATAAAGAAGATTACTTACATGCTGTCTCCCTGATATTACTTACTTTTAACACTGGCGACGAGACGGGAACTGCAAAGGGGGCAGTTTGACCATCTCCCCTCTGTGTATCTCTCCATCCACGTATGCTGAACTCCTGAGTACAGTCCTGTGCTGCCTTCAAGTCCTGCTCAGCATCTTTACGTATTGTGCCCACATCGCAGCAAGATGTGTAGCTGACTTAATTGGTTCCCTCTCGAAGTGCTCAAAGGCTCTGCGGCGTTATCGTGAAGAGGAGGTTAGTGTGTGAACAGGGACACTGCGTTGTCGGATGAGAAAGACAGATGGGAGCCTGGAGTGCCCTGTGACTTTTAATGGTGATCGAGCCTGGGAGCGGACGGTGCCCTGGGACTTTACGTTATTTCTTGTGCCGGGCAAGCGCCGCGTGGGGGTCCCCGCTCCTGACAACTGCCGTTATTACCGAAGATATATGTGCTAGAGAACTGTCAGGGTGACTCTCAGCGTGACAGGAGGTGTTAACGGTTGCTCCGGTTCGGAAGGCAGCGTCCTGGTGTAGCAGTGCTGGTTTGAGCGAGTCTCGGCGCAGCTGCGGTTGTATAAGTTCTTCAAGTCCAGTGTGAAGTGTCCCCACTGCAATTGTACTTCAAGTCCTGCGTATATCGGAGAAACTGTCTGGGGGCTATTGTGATCGTCAGTTTCAGCTTTCCTGTCAGGAAGCTCTCCAGCCTGTCGACGCATATCCAAGCTGCAATTCCGGAATTCATTGGCAGGTGGCGTCCCTGTCAAGTTTATGTTGTCTTCACCACTGAGTTCAGGAAGCGCTGGGGGTGGGCTCCGTAGTGAGAGAAGTTTTGCTAGAAGAAACCTCAGACTTTTAACTGCTCTCCTCCTGTGCTCCACATGGATTGGCATCAATTTAAACTTACCAGCGTTCCCTTGCTATTGACTGCATTTGTATTTTAGGGGTTGGAATTGTTATAACTGCCATTCTGTGAAGTGCACTGTACACCCTGTCTTATTATCCTATTCCTTGTATTCTTTTCCTCTCTCCCTGCCCCAACCCAGACCCTCACCCCTATCCACTTTTTCTGAACACCATACACATTTAGTGGTAACCAGTATGTTAGACTGTTAATGAAATTACAAATAGAATACATCCTCTTCGGTCATTTCACTTATACTTCTCTTTTATATTCCGTAGCCTTTTTACTCCTTATTATTGTGTATAGCTATTGTGTTTTGGGTAAACGAGATGATGGCAGGGGCAGGCATGAGTCAACCTCCGTCCTTTTTAAATGAGATAGGAGAACCAGAGATATGTTGGAAGGAATGGGTGAAACTATTTGAATCCTACCTAATAGCCATTGGGGGAGAGCGTTACAGTCCTGTGCGCAAACAGCACATCCTCCTCCACAATTTAGGTGTACATGGGCGCAAAATTTATGAAACCTTACCTAATCCTGAAGGCGAGGTTAGGGAGGGGGAGGATGTGGATGTTTTCGTATGTACAATGAGTAAATTGGAGGCACATTTTGGGGACAAAGTGAACGTTGTTCTATTACGCCACAAGTTCTTCAGTAGAGTCCAAAATAAGCAGGAGTCTGTATCGAACTACATTGCAGCTTTGTGGGGTCTTACGCAGTTGTGTGAATTTGGCAATCTCACCGAATCTCTCATAAGGGATCAACTGGTGCGGTGCACTAACAATGTACGCATTCAAGAAAAATTGTTCGCAAAGAACCCTGGTCTGAGAGAGTCGGTAGAGATTGCAAAATCGGTGGAGCACACTGCTAAATGTATAAAAGAAATTAAACCCAATACGGAAGCAGTGGCCAGTATTCAAGGTGCTGAAGAGAAATGTGAAGTGTGTAAAGTGACAGGCAAAGAAAACACAGTCAAAGGGGCAATTAACAAAGAAAAGATTGGCAAGTGTTTCCGATGTGGTAGCAGTAATCACTTTGCAAATTATTTCCAATGCCCTGCTAGAATGGTTACTTGCAAAAAGTGTAACAGGAGAGGGCACTTTGCAAGGGTGGGCAGGGAAGGTGAGCCTCATCCCAATAATTGTGTGAGGGAACTGGATAAAAGGGTGATCAAAGAAGTTAAGTGCGTGTTGCCCAGTGAAGGGAGATATGTACTACAGCTTAAAGATGGATCTGGGCTAGTGAATGCCATCTATCCAAAATGTGAAGTACTTCTGGACAATAAAGCAGTTACCATGTTCGCGGACTCGTGTTCGCCCTTCACACTACTTAACAGAAGTGACTATGAAAACATTGGAGGTCAATCCCTGAACTTGCAAGAACCGGATATTTCTCCCACAGGATACAGCAGAGAACCTATACCCCTCATGGGAATGAAGGAGATGCAAATACAATTTAAGGATAGGAAAGCGATTGGAAAGGTATACGTAGTAGAATCTGGATCAAATTTACTGGGATGGCAACACCAGAAAGACCTGGGAATCATCCTGGACCCGAATGGAACAGAACAGGTCCTCCTTATGGAAAAAACCTTAGATGGTGATGACATTTGCGGGAAGTATCCTAAACTATTTCAGGAGGAACTCGGTTGTTTACATGATTTTCAACACAAAATCAAGTTGAAACCCAATGCCAATCCTGTCGTTCACAAGTTACGCCCTGTGCCACAACTCATGAAGGAGCCATTGGAGGAAGAGTTGCGCAAGCTGTGCGACATGGGAATCATCCAACTGGTAGAGTGTTCGGAGTGGTTGGCTCCGGTTATGATCGCGGCAAAAGCCAAAGGCGAAGGGATCCGACTGTGTGTGGACCTCCGCAGCCTCAACGAAAGCATTTGGGTGGAAAGACACCCGCTGCCGAATATAAATGAAATGCTTAGCACAATGGGACAGGCAAAGTATTTTACTGTAATCGATTTGTCCATGGCATACCATCAAGTGGATCTTCACCCCGAATCCAGACCTCTTACTGCCTTCATAACTCCGTATGGAGCGTTCATGTTCAGGAGGATGCCATTCGGATTAGCGTCGGCAGCGGCGGTTTTACAGAAGGCCATGCAGCAGATTCTTAAGGGAGTAGATCGCACACTATGCTTCCAAGACGACATCTTGGTATATGGTCGCGACGCGTAGGAACACGACCACTCTCTTAATCTAGTCTTCAAGAAACTCATGGATGCCGGACTAACAGTACGGAGGGACAAATGCAAAATAAAAGTCCCATCTGTAGAGTATCTGGGGCACTCCATCTCGGAGGAAGGGTTCAGACCCAAAAGTGACTTACTGAGTGCGGTCAAGAATGCTCCCCATCCAAAGAACAAGGACGAGTTGAGGAGCTTTCTAGGGCTCATGGAGTATATGTCCAAATACATCAGCAACTTTGCATCCAAATGTGGGCCGTTGCGGGACCTATTAAAAAAAAACAAGGAATTTATGTGGAATGAGGAGTATAGGACTGTGGTAGAGACTCTCAAAGAAGAGATTGTTAACTCACCAGCTCTAGGAACATTCGATCCTAGGAGGAAGACCATCCTCACCACTGACGCTTCCAACAAAGGGTTGGGAGCCACCTTAATACAGAAGGATGGCAAAGAGGAGAGGATTATTGCTTTTGCGTCAAGGTGTCTGTCGAATGCAGAACGAAACTACTCCGTAATTGAAAAGGAGGCCCTTGCGTGCTTCTGGGCAGTGAAGCACTTTAAGTTCTTCCTGTGGGGTTTAGGTTTCACCGTCCGGACGGATCACAAACCTCTCTCGTTCATCTTTACTGTCAAGGGCCTAGAGAACTGTACTCCGCGGATAAGTAGATGGATTTTGGGCCTCGAGCAGTTCAACTTTAAAGTGGAATATGTCCCGGGAAAAGACAACAGGATTGCTGATTTTCTGTCAAGGACACCGTTAGAAGCAGAAGAACAAGATGAAGTGTTGGACAGCCCTATCATGATGACTGACAATCCGGCCATCAAAGAACAGGATTGGGAGAAGTGTATGGAGGAAGACAAGGAATTACTATCTCTCAAGGTCATCATAACTGAAGGGTGGCCCGATAAGAGGAATGAACTGGACGATGTACTCGAACTTCTGGGAGATACGGAATGAGTTAAGCATTATTGGAAATAAAGTATACAGGAAGAACAGAGTGGTACCTCCAATGGGCCTTAGGCAAAGAATTGTAGAGCTAGCCCATGAGGGACACCCGGGTCGCAGTGCAACTAAAACCAGAGTTCGGGCGAATTTCTGGTTTCCAAAGATGGACACCTTGGCTGAACAAGTAGTCCAAGATTGTATAGCTTGTGCGACCAGCGATAAATCCAAATCAGTACGGAAGGCACCTCTTTCTCCAGTCAAGATACCAACCAAACCATGGAGTAAAGTCGCAATGGATATAATAGGGCCGATGGAGAACTTAGGTAGCCAAAGAAGATTCATGATGGTCTTAATTGACTACACGTCACATTGGATCATACAGAAGTTCGTACATCGCATTACAACGAGGATGGTCCTTGAATTTCTGAAGGATGTGTTTTCCAGGGAAGGTATACCCGCAACGCTAGTGACGGACAATGGGGTACAATTCACCTCACAAGAGATGAGGGATTTCCTTGAGAAAATGAATGTGAAGCACGAGCCCACCACACTGTATGAACCGAAAGCGAATGGCCTGGTAGAGAGAGCTAATAGATTGATCAAAGAGAACATTCAACTAGCTATCGTTAATGGTCACGACATAGAAACATCTCTAAGGGAATGTCTTTGGGCGTATCACACCTCGCCCAACAGAGTGACTGGAGTTTCTCCATTTGTGTCTCTCCGCAGGAGAGAGCCGTGCACCAAGCTCAACCCCATGTGGCTGGAGGGTGGCAAGACCATCTATAAAAATCCTGAAGAAATAGCTAAGAGGATTGGACAACACCAAGCCAAATACAAACAATGGTATGATCAAAAAAACGGGGTTAGAGTGCCTAACTGGGAAGTGGGGGATGTAGTGCAAGTGAGAAGGAACACCAAAGACTGGCAAACTCCGAGTAAGTTCTACCCTCCGTGCAAGGTTGTCAGGGCCCTAAAAAATGTGGTTTTACTTAATAACGGACAATGGTGGAGTTATGACAAAATTGTAAGATCCCGAATGTGATCCTTCATTGAATGTTTGTTCATCCTTGTATCCCCCGTTAAGAATTACACATCTCCTTTCCCCTTGTCATGTAATAATAATAATTGAGAAGGGTGGGAGGTGTGTTGTAACCTGCACTTGTCCCGGTTGGTACATTCCGGCTCCCCCTCTCCTTAGCCCTCCTTTGGTATTTCCCAATCTGAAGCTCACCTTGGAATGTTGGGGACATGTAGAGTGGTGGAGAGCCGGATGGTTAATAAAGAAGATTACTTACATGCTGTCTCCCTGATATTACTTACTTTTAACAGTTACATTGTAGCAAACTGTGTACTACGCATTAGACGGGTGTGCAAAATAGTAATAGGGTCTATTGCATCTCATTTTTAAACTTCAATGCTTTACAGAGTACTAAGCTGCCAAAGTCTGTTTTTTAATTAATTAATTTTAATCTTTTTTTATTTTTTTTAATGAAAAGCAGCAAAGGATCCCTGTGTGGCAGGAGAAACGTTTTAATGCTGCATATGACCATGAGCATGCTGAACTCCTTTTTCAACTTAAAGTTCTGCTGA
Source organism: Calotriton arnoldi (assembly GCA_963921515.1). Lineage (NCBI taxonomy): Eukaryota > Metazoa > Chordata > Amphibia > Caudata > Salamandridae > Calotriton > Calotriton arnoldi. The sequence goes on along the minus strand of CAWUFW010000658.1, from coordinate 1,457,472 downwards.
AAAGCAGCTCCCCTCCTCTTCACTAAAACCAGAAGCTCTGATGCAGGAATTCTTCTAATAGGAAATGCAAAGAATGTAGCTCATTGGGTGGTGATTATCGTGTTGAAAGTGTCAAAATTGGACAGATGTCAACACCTAAAATATCGGATCATTGATCTCTTTGGTGTATTTTTTGGCCACTGCCATTCTTCTTCATGGCCCTCCTAGATCACAAATCCTGGAGCCGGGCCTGGGAGGAAAGTCTGCAATTGTCTGGTACTTGCCATTCCCATCTACCCCATGTTTGCTGTGCATTGCAAAATTAGCCTGTCGTTCTTTCTTTTGGCTGCACACGCAAAGTCCTTTCTTGGCCGCCGGAGTCTGACTTTTCAATATAACCCCATTGCTAAGCCTTATACTCCCCTTTTATTGAATTTAAGTCACCTCTAAGGTAGGCTCTAGGTAGCCCATAGAGCAGGTTACATTGTATTTAAAAGGTTGGGCATACATTGTTAAGTTGTTTGTATGTCCTGGTAGTGAAAACAAAATTACATTTGTTTTTCACCACTGTGAGGCCTCCTTTTCCCATAGTATAACATTGAGTTGCCTTATTACATTTAATAAGTGTGATCTTTTGATCAGAAACAGGTCAGCATTTCTTGTTTGGTGTCTGAGAAATTGTAATACAAAATCTTTAATGGTAAAGTTGGAGTTGAATATACAATTTTGAAAATGCCACTTTTAGAAAGTTGGCATTTTCCTGCCCTAACCTATTTGGTGCCTGCAGCCTCTTCTGGGTCACGACTGGGTGTAGTTGGCAGTTGGACTTTGTTTATTCCTCCCAGACAGACCTACAACAGAGGGATTAGTTGTGCCTGGATGGGTCATCAACTCACAGGATGGGGAGTTGGAGCTGGGCCCAGCCCTACTTGCAACTGAATAGGCTATACTCTGCCTTCACACAAAGGTCTTGTCACCCGTGCATTGTTTATGCAGGCAGCTTGGAACCAGGGCAGAGGAGTCAGGAAGCTTCAGCGACTTCAAATGGAAATCTTTAGAAACTGCTCCTACTTCAAAGATGGCACCATGTATAAAAAGGGGACTCTCAGACCCACTCTTCAGTTCACTTTCTGGACCTGCGGAAGGACTCTCAGAGAACTGCCTGCTGCTTTGGGCTGCTGTGTAGTCCACAAGACTGCTTTCCTGCTTGGAGGCTGCCCTGAACCCTGAGAGGCCTGCCCTGCTGCTTGAGCCCTGCTTCATCACCTGCACCCTGAGCTACCAGAGTGACTCCAAGGACTAGTTTGCTGGCCTCCTATTCAGAGCCTCGGAGACCGAAAAGGCTCCCTCCATCTTGAAGCACCTGCACCCAGCCTGAGTGAGTTCTAACCCCTCAAGTGGTTCCCCTCCATGCTAAACCCTTGGTGGCAGTGCTAAAGGTTCCCAGATATCCAAAATCCAGAGCTTGGGACTTAAAACATTTTTGGCTAAAAGCTGCTCTGAGAACCGATGGAAGACTGGGACCAGTTTGCTTGTCTATCTGCTCAAGGTGCATCGCCAGTCAGCCTGACATTGCGGCAGCTTCCGCTATGTTCTTCTCCGTAGCAGCAAATCCTGATCAGCGGTCCTTGTCCAAAGGGATATCCTGCCTCGTGGAACTCTCGTCAGCTACAGCCTCTTGCTTCATCTCACTGAAGATTTTCGACTTCCCAAAAAGTGACTGAGTCTGAATGTAGAAATCTTCCCCACGACTTCGTCTAGCGCCTCCTCGACGACACTCCTTCCTCAGACACCGCTTTCAGCCGCGTCCCACTGAACTTTACCTTCTCAGAACATTTTTCTCAGAATTTCTTCTAGGTCTAAAGGTAAGTGCTGACCGGTCCCAATTCACTCTTTGTATCTGACCGGCGCCCCATTGTGGTCGGCCATTTTTTTTTTTACTTTGACCCGTTCTCACACAACTATATATATCCACGGTTGGTGCTTTGAACTTTTAGGTGCTAGATTTTACTTAAAACACTACAAATTCATACCTCTGGTTCCACTGATTTGGAAATAGTGTGGATATTTCCTGTGATGTGTTTTTAACTTTATTGCTGTTTTTGTTCTGCATAAATACTTTACACATTGCCTCTAAGATAAGCCTGAGTACTTTTGTGCCATGCTACCAGAGGGTTAAGCACAGGTTAATTTAGTGAAGTTTGTGGCTCACCCTGACAGGGATTGTGGCTGTTCCTTGTACAGGAGTCACCCTCCCTTTAACTAACAACCCAGTTTCTCACAATGTGCCATGCTAGTTTTATGTGACTATTTGTATGTTTATGGATCTGCTTTCCCAAAGTTATTAGCCCAATGCTTACCTTTATTCCTACCCAGAGTACCTGACTGATGATTCAGCTTACTTCCTCCCAGAATTTCTGGATCTCTGGGCATTCTATGAAAATATGGATGTTGTTGGCCTTTACTAAACCACACTTCGTGCAGCATACACCACTCGATTTCCCCAATTATGAAATTTTATTCAGGGGCCAAAAGGCTCTATGTAGGGAAAAAAGATGATTTCTTCTTAGCTATGCAGGTTTTACTGTAGAATAAGGTCAATGCAGAGATACTCGCCATAAGTCTTGCGTCAGTAGCTGCATAAGACTTCCTCCTCACAGGTCCTCCGGAAGCACGAAGTCTCTATCCATACGATCCAGAATCAACCAATACCAGCGTGAAAACTCTTTCACTTTTTCCCCCCCTCCATAGCTGGTCCTCTAGCTCATTTGAGTCTATACCTCATCACTCCGGTCGCTGGCCCATCCTTTTAGTTGCCAGATCTTAAAAGCAATAATTTTTCCCCCGGTTGCCCTTTGAATGTCTTAGGCCGGGATTAACTCTCCATCCTGCAATAACTGCCTCACGTGCTATACCTGCCTCTCTAATAGGTGTTGATAATTTATCCGCCAAGCATTCGGGTGTTCCAGGAGATTCCCAGACTGGTGCATACTTACTATAGTATGCTACCTGTGTCGCTCTCCATATCTGTGCCCATAAATGAGCCATTGCGTGAAGCACTTTCAGCCTTATTTTTTTATAAAAGTTTACAACCCCAAATTTTTATACAGGAAGTGAGATTTGCATCTCTGACATTCTTTAGCAAAGCCTTGTACCGGCTACCTCTTGCTCTTTAAGTAAGCATTACAATTCTTCAGCTGAAAAGCTCAAGCATACACCTGAAAATCAGGCAGCACAATCCCTCCCTTATCGCGCCTCCTTTGGCGTTTCTTCTAGGAGATACGCAGACCTTTTGATGCCCAGATAAATGAACTGATAGTACCATGGAGCCTCCCTAGCCACTCCTATTTGGAGATCCCAAAGAAATTGAGTTAAAGAGGAAGGTCAATTTTGCAGAATAGTCATTTTTATCAAATTAGCCCTACCAAACATCATTAAAGGCAGGTGAGACCAGCTTAGCAAGAGAGCCTGTGCCTCCTTCATCACATTTTTTAAATTGAATTCCGTAATATTATTTACATCCTGTATAATTTTGATGCCCAGATATTTCATTTCTTTCTTGAGCCCTGAGTGGGCCCCCCTCCTATTCCAAATCATAATCTGTCTTGGAGGCATTTGCTGCATAGCCCGATACCACCCCTAAGTCCCAGTCCAACTGTTCCAATACTGACAGCGATGCTTGTAGGTTGGTTGTGTATACCATCAAGTTATCAGCATGCAGAGAGCTCCCCTCCCCCCCCGCGCATTGTATCTAAATGGGACTATCTTTTTTTCCTCCCTGAATTTCCTAGCGAAAGGCTCAATATACTGTCACAGGCCCCTGTGCGGTTGTAGGCATAAAGGAGAGGAGAACCCAAAATGAGGAGGCCCGGAACGTTCAGTTATATGGAGGTTTATTAAATTGGGAGAAACTTAATCCAAAAAGAATTAGCGGCCATCAAGTACCGCCACGGGCGAGGAGGAAGGAGAAAACAAAACTGTCTCTCTTGTCCACAGAATCCTGGTGACTGGAAGACTTCGGTGATAACTCCTCTTTGTTTCAGCTCCGGCAGGGGAACATCCCGGGCGTTATGAAAATAAAGAGAAAAAAAACACAGGTCAGTGGAATGCACGATGGAGCCGCCTTTAACAAGGGAAGGAAGGTGTTCGAGTGGTCACCGAGGACTACCACCACGTGTGCTCAAAATAGAGAGAAAAACGGTGCCCACCCTCACAAACCTAACCGTTCCCTCCCCGTGAAAAAGAAAGCCCCCGTAGACGACGTACCTGCTCCAGCCACACTCCTCCTGGAGAGTGGCGTGGGGTCGTTGGCCTCCTGGCGTCGGATCCTTCTCCGGTGTCTTCTCCTGGACCTCAGGACCGCCGGTTGCCTCGTGATTCAGCAGCTGCTCCTCCGAATTGCTTTCTTGTTCGTCTTTTCCGCTCCGTTCTCCGGCTTGCGCACTTCCTGGTTCCCGTTCCTCTCCTTTCACCTCGGCGAGACCTCCGGATAGGAGGAGAGAGTCCGATGTCCCGCCTCCAGACACGTCCTCCCGCAGGTCCCAAGCGGACTTAAAGGGGCCAGTCCATTCCTGTGCACGGAGGAGGGTTAAAACGTCAATATCGGGCATGGCTTGTGGGGCCCACTCCCCAGGGATTCCGTGACATATACAGATGAAAAAGCAGGGGAGACTGGGGCAACCCTGCCTCGTCCCCCTCAAAATTTTAAACTCTGATCTTGTGACTCCATTTATAAGGATTTTGGCAGAGGGAGAATCATATATTCATTGGCTCTTTAGTGTTTGTTGGTTATTAAAAAACATGTGATACCCAGAGCCATCAGCCAAGCTGTGGCTTAAAATGATTTTTCATTGTGTGTTAACCACGAATCAATTCTTAAGGTAAACTCTTGTGAATGAAAAATGCATATGAAGTAAAGCTATGCATTGTTATAAATGTGCCCAGGATAGATAGTTTAGGAATAATGGTTAGTCATATGCCTCTAAATTTGTAGGTACCCATAATATCATGGGACCTTCAGAGTATTTTGCAAAATGTGATCTTTCTTACACAATGACTTGCACTTAGAAGACAAAATGGTGAAAAATTAAATATATAATAAAAAACGTTCTAGTATTTTGTGTTCCCACTTGATAAAAATGGCACCCCACTTGTGTGGGCAAGCTTATCACCCACCAAAGAAAAGGCCCCAAAATGCATTGTGAAAACATCAAGATTCTTCCATTGAATTTCAGCCCTTCTAGGAATGTAGTTAGCTGTGTTATTTGGGCCTGGCGTCTGCTGGCACCCAGAGAAACCTACCTTTTCCTGATAAAAAAAAAACAGTACCCCATTTGTGTGGGTGGGTCTATCGCCCACAACAGGAACTAGTCAAAACTTACACTGTGTGAAGTTAACGTTCTCTTCATATGTCTCTACAGTTTTGTCATTCTGTGACTTGTGTTGGGTTCACTGGCACATCTGCAGCATTTCTATTGGGAGAAGTGTGGAATCGCAGAATGGTAAAACTCTGGCCATTGTCTGGAAGTGCTGAAGTTTTTTGTCACATAAATATGGGGAAAAGTTTTTTTTACCCAACACTTTGACATTTTCAGGGCATTTTGTGTAAGAAAACTTGCAAGGATCTTTGCATGCTATCTGCCCAGGATCCCCCTGATTCCCTAGGTTTCAGAAATGCCCAGGGTTCGTTGGTTTCCCAGGGTGCTGGCTGACACATAGCCCAAATGCTGCTATCAGGTATAGAGAGGGGGTACACCCCCTCCCCCCATTATGCCTCCACCCAATGGGCAGAAATATCATCTGGTGGCCGTTGTGGGTAAAATGCCAACGTGGTCTAGTGCCCACCCCATTCTTTCTCACTTTTTTCCCATGGTAATCTGGCAGGCTTTAAGCTTCCCTTGGGTGGGCACATTAGTGTGTAGCCCCTAACGGACCACACCATCAGGACAAAGTGAAAAACAGAATGGGGCGTGGGGCTTGATCATCCTGCACTGGAGTCCCCTCCCCCCCCCCCCATCCCCCTCCACCCCTTGGGTGCGAAACCGTCTTAAAGACCCCTTAAGAGAAAGATTGGAGGGTTCATCTCCTGTCTTTTTGCCATTAAGGGTCAGAAATGGTGCTCCAACCCTATTATTAATATTATTATTATTTTCTCCTCCTTCCCCCTTCTTCTCCTCCCTTCTCCTTCCTTCCTTCTTCTTCTTTTTCCCCTTCTCCTTCATTCTCCTCCCTCCTCACTTCTCCTTCTTTTTCTCCTCACTTCTTCTCCTTCTTGTTCTTTTTCTCCTCTCTTCTTCTCCATCCTTCTCACTTCTCCTTCATTTTCTCCTCACTTCTTCTCTATCCTTCTCACTTCTCCTTCTTTTTCTCCTCCCTTCTTCCTCATCCTTCTCACTTCTCCTTCATTTTCTCCTCCCTTCTTCTCCATCCTTCCCACTTCTCCTTTTCTCTTCCCTTCTTCTCCATCCTTCTCACTTCTTGTGTCAATTGTCCTTTCACTGTCCCCCAAACCCTGTTACGCCAGATGTGGGGTAAATCCTCCAATCTGCCCATTGGCCGGAGTAGAACAACTGTTTGACCTTTAGGAGTTGGTGGTGTAGCCTGATGCCAGGACGGTCCAGCTCCATTTATTTTTATTAGTAATGAAAAACAGCCCTGGTGGGGTCTAGGTGCCTTTCTTCCCCACTTGGGTGGGTATATTGAGGGTAATCTCCCCAATCTATGGCCAGGGATGGGCAGAAAGACTGTTGAGGGAGCTTGAAGAGTGGGGGGGGGGGAGTAATTATCAATGCCAGGGTGGTGGCAACTTCCCCCCTTTCAAATCCTTGGCGACCTGGTGGGCGGATCGCTGCTGGGGATAGCTCTCCTGTAGCAATCCACAAGCAGTGATCCACTAGAGAGTCACCAGCTCGGGATTTAGGCCAAAAAAGGAAAGGCTATTGTGAGGTTTTCTTTTGTTAGTGTTTGGACTTGGCTTTCGTGTCATCCATACTACAGAAGTAGTGCATAGGATCTGAACGCCACATCCAGTTCACTAAAGGAGTTCAAGAACTGCCTTCTCTTTGTGGTGTCATTCAAGAGAACTGCAAATTATGATTCGCCATATGATGATGATTCTACACCCAGCAAGAATCCGATTTGTGTTGGCCTGAGGACCTTGGTAGCATTACATGCTGAGGTCATAGATGACTACAAACCTGACAAAGTCACCATTCCTTCTCCATGAGCATCTTGGAGATTTCTTATCAGAGGATTACAAAATGGATAAACAACATAACCAGACCTCTGGAAGCCATATAGCAAGTTAAGTTGTTATAACCAGCAGTAAAATAAGGTTGTTTTACCACTGCAGAGTTGATCTGTCACTGATATGGCCTCATCTGGATCACTGTATTCAGTTCTGGAATGGTGATCTGGAATATTGTCTTGTTATTTATTCCTTGGGCCACTCCATTTGTATTATGTCCTATTTTGGAGGCCATGTTTCAAATGTTGTGTCTAGTTTTCAAGCCAGGTCCTGTATTTTGAGTTAATTGCTGGAGGCAATATGTGAAGCATCGAGGCCATTTTTGGATGGTTTTACTGGAACAAGTTGCTTCATTCAGAAGGCCACCTCTTGCTGTTAAGTCCAGTTCTGCAATCGCCCCTGATTGGTGTATCTGGTCCGTAGCCCTGTGTTTGGATTCCATATTTGTATTGCTGTCTTATGTTCTGCAGGCCAGCTCTTTCCAATTGGATCCAGCTCTCAAAGCCACATCTGAGGTGCAGCAGGAAATTGTTTTTTTTCATTGATGGTTGAGTTTGTGTGGTTATGAGAGTGAACATTGATCAGTGATTTAGTAAAGAAGTGGGTGAGTTGGATAACTTGTGGATGAGTGGGTGAAACTCTGGGTAGGTGAATATCTCTGCGGGAGACGTCCATTACAACGCAGGAATGCGTTTACAACGCAGCACCTTTACAACACAACTTCTACAATGCAGGTGACATTACATCGCATGCCATTACAACGCATTGTAAGTTAAGTAATCGTTTTAATTGAGGTAAGTTATTTTAGTTGTTAAAGCATGCGCTGTAATGGTTTGCCTCATATCATCATATATTCATCCCTGCCTCTAAAAGCTTCAGTTTAGAGTTGTGCAATCGATACCATGTTGCCATAGCAGCTAACAGTTCTGTTCTGTAACAAAAAGGTGTCAGCAGAGGCAGCAAAGCCAACATGTATGCAAACCCCATACATAGCTGCCTGCATCTCTCATCATTGAAAGGCTATTCATGCGAAGTGATCTTGTTCTTCAGAACACACAATTTTAGCCTAGGGTAGCTGTTCTGCAGATCTTGGCTGATGTTTAAGTGGAGTGTACAAGCTTCTTTGTTTGAAAGAGCATCACACAGCAAGGAGTATGAATGGCTTTTTAGGGCATGGTGCAGCCATTGGGATACGAGTGACTTGGAGCATGAACAAGAGATAACCAGAAGAGGCGGCAGTGGTAGGAGGTAAGCGATGCAACAGGACTGCAAGAAAATGTCGGGCAGTGCTGTGATCAAGTAACAAGAATGACTTGGCTGTGAGGAGTGGTTGTTGATTAACAATGAGCAGGACTTGAAAGTGAGAATAACTGAAGCTGTTTATACATGATTTTATTTGAATTTGTTTCAACATTGCTGGTATACTTGCCTTCCTATGAAGGCTTGATTTGAATATGACGATCAGTATTTATTTTATTTTTCCATTGCACCAGAATATATTCGAGGGCTTTACAAAGAACAGGAATTACATATATGGGAGATTTTACAGAAGAAATAAACTATTAAAGAGAAGAGGGTTTAGGAAGTAAAGGTAGAGGATGGAGGTCAGGTTTATAGCATGGTTAACAGATCAAGTAGGGAGGGAGATGAGGAACGGGGAAAGAGAGAATAGAAAGTTAGACTGGACATTCAAAATATAGCTTTGTCCATGGTTTTAAAGCATCCCCATTAAGTGGATTGACAGTTCCAGGACGTTTTTCACCTAGATGTCTTCTTAACAGGTGTATTTTAAGCCCTTTTCAGAAGGAAAGAATGCCAGAAGCCATACTTGGTTTGGTCGTTTGTGGGTTCAATATGGTAGGTGCAGATCCAGAAAGGTGTGTCTTTGTGCTACTGTTGTTCTGAATTCCAGGGAATCAAGAGTGAGAGACTCTTTAATTTGGGGTATTCTGGTGACCCTGAAATTATCAGTTAATATGCTTAGTAAGTATGTCTTCCCTATTGAAGAGCTTAGACGGGAGACAGTAACTTTTTAATTGGATCTGTGCTAAGGGGAGCAGTAGAGATGAGATGTGATCGAACTTTCTTTTTCTCTGTGGTCAATCACGTTGTGGCATGTAGTATGCTTTGTACCATGCAATTGTCACTATTTTCTTTTAAAGAGGCAGAAAATGTGAAATGTACCTTTCCTTTCTGATTTAGTGTCCATTATCTTTTGAGTTCAGTGCAACAGTTAACAATACCCCCAAGCCCTTGGCAAAAAATAACAAGCATTGACAAAGCCTATATATCTGACTTTCATTTTGAGTCCTTACTAATACATTAAAGAAAAGTGTGCCACAGTGAACAAAACAAAACACAAAAGATTTCTTTCTGTAAATATTGCATCTATAAAATGACGAAATTAGAGTGTTGTTTTCCAGTGTGCTTTTGAGATCAAATAGTCCCTCCTGCATGCAGGTACTTCATTGGCGATAGAATGATACTCCAGCAGCATGAGGTGACAAAGTAATATTCTTCTTGAAGAGCCAAAGCAAACTTTGAAAATTTTAAAGAATTGTTAACAATAGGTCTGGCAGGCAGCTGCGCTGTCAAGCCAAACCTATAAATTGAGTCACTTTCTCCTCTTCCGTTAATAGGGTTGTTGGAAATCCATCCTTTTTTTGGGGAAAGACGTATGTCACCCTGTTCTAAGTGGCAAGGTTCTGTACTTTGTTGATAACAGGAGATCAAAGAATTCAGTCTGTCTGGATCGGATAGCCTATCTGGATGAGTTAGCAGTGGTTCCTTTGCTGAAAGATATGTTGCTTTATTAACTTGTGCCTCGTACCATCCCAAGGCCATCTCAGTAATAGTGGTGTGCAGGAGATGTGGGCCAGAGGAACTCCGAGGGAATTAGAACAGATCTCTTTGAATATAATTATCTACCACTGAAGTTTTTCTGGCGGTACAAGAGGACACAAGGCTGGTTTTGAGAAATGACTATCTCGCAAAGCTAGGGTGTAAAAACATTCTCAGCTTGACCTCCTCAAATTGTCTGTAGGGGGAAGGGTTAGTCAAGCACAGTGAGGGCTGAGCGGCCTGAGGTGGGTTTGCAAGAAATTTAACTAAATGCCTTCAGTAGAGTTTGTACATGATGTGTGTCAGAATGTAGATAAGTGTCCTCACCTGTCACTTGAGTGTTCAAAACCAGTAGAGTAAGTAGATAGCTGTAGGGGCCTAGCACAATACCTGCAAGAATGAGCAGGTACACAATTTTGGCTGCACATTCACTAGCGTGAACAGTGTTCTTACTAAAATTAACCCCAAATGGAATATAACAAAGCACTTTTTTATACCCTGCACCTGGGAGAAACTTTTAAAAGGAAAATTATATATATTTATTCACTGAAAAAAACAAAGGCTGTTACAGTTAGGAAATAGAATTAAAAAAAACCTTAGATATTCACTGAAAAAACCAAAGGTTACAGGGACGTTATAGTTGGGCTCAGATTTCACACGTACAAAACCAGAGATAAATAGCAGTTCTAGTTAGCTGAGCTAACTATAACTCGCGCCCCATAATTCACTGCTAATGACCTCAGATATTACATCACTCATGGCATGGTCAGTTACATCACTGATAACATCATCCAGTGACTGAGTGTTTTTAAAATGTTTATGAGTGTTAAATATATATATACCAAGTGGATTGTTGAATCAGTGGGTGTATGAGTGCCTGTATGGTTAATTCAGGGGGTGCGTGACTGAGCGTATTTATGAGTGATTAGGTGTCTAGGTGAATGTATGGGTGAGTGACTTGTTGTGTGAATGTCTGCATCTGTCTGTCAGTTGGTGTCTAAGTGGTTGTTTAGGTGTGTGAGTAGGTACGCGAGTTTCTGTATGGGTGAGTGATTGGTTGTCTGAGTACGTGTATGGATGTCTCAATGTCTGTGTGGGTGGGTGAGGGTGTGTGTAACTGCCTGTATGGATGAGTGCATGGGTGAGTCAGTGGCTCTGGGTTAGTGAATGTGTGTGTGTAAGGGTCTGTATGGGTGAGCGAGTGTGTGTTTGGCTGTGTCGGTGAGGGAATGGATGTGCCAGTGGTGGTATATGGGTGAGTAACTACATATGTGAAAGGCAGTATAGGTGAGTGTTGGAGTATATGAGTGACTGAGTGATCGTGAGAGTAGCCATATGGGTGAGTGTGTGCTTGTGTCAGTGACTGTATAGGTGAGGGAGTATGTGTCAGTATCTATAAATAAATGAGTGGGTGGGTGTGTATAAGTCCATGGGTGAGTAAATGGCTGTGTGATTGAGGCTGTAGGTGAGTGAGTAGATGTGTGAGTAGCTCTATGAGTGAGTGACTGACTGACTATGAGTGGCTGTATGGGTGTATGAGTGGATATATCAGTGGCTGTATTAGTAAGTGAGTTGGTGTATGTGTGGCTGTATTGGTGACTGAGTGAATGTGTGTGTGTAGTCCTATGAATCATTGAGTGGATGTTTAACTACGGGTATGGGTGTGTCAATGGTTTTGAGAATGCTAGCGCGGACGTTGGAGTGGGTGTATGAAAGGTTATATTGAGGTGTGAGAGGGTTTGTCAGAGATTCTGTGGATGATGTCATCAGTGATATCATTTGAGATGTCATCAGTGATTTCACTGACCATGTCATAAGTGATGAAATATGTGAGGTCATAAGCAGTGCATTGCAGGAGCGCCAGTTATAGTTGGTTCAGCTAACTATAACTGCTACATTTCTCTGGTTTTGTGCGTGTGAAATCTGAGCCTAACTATAACGTCCCTGTAACCTTTATTTTTTTCCAGTGAATTTCTAAGGTTTTTTAAATAGCTAATTCCTAACTATAACGTACCTGTAACCTTTGGTTTTTTCAGTGAATTTCTATGGTTTTTTAAGTAGCAATGGTGTTTGCAGAATGGTGTGGAAACGGGGCCGGGCCTCTGACTAGCTCTCAAGAATCCCACTGTGTAAGACTTACAGAAAGTACCAGGAGGGCTTCTTGGTCCCCAAGGTGCCTTAGCATCCAAGAGAGCTTCATTCTCCAACAAGGAGTGTGCCAGGAGACTTGTTTGCAGAGTGGTGCAGAAAGGGAACGTGGCCTCCGAAGACCTCTTAGCAAACTGACTGTGTGGGACTTGCTGGAGGTAACAGGAGGGCTTGTTTGCCCCCAATGACCCTCAATAGTCAAGGGGACTTCATCCCCCAACTAGTACTGTCAGGAGGCGCGTTTGCAGAGTGGTGGAGAAAGCACATCCTTGATGATTGCACAGGTAGGGCCTGTTCATGCTATGAGTGCCATTGCCATGGACAATCTGCGAATACCGGTTGTTTTTGACAAAGTGTAAAACCCATATATAGACATATCTTACATAAAGTTTCACTGTAGCTATTTAGTAATATACTAATTTAAACTTTCCCCTTTATATACATTTGTCGAAATAACTACATCAAAAATGCATTTTCCTTCTTCACAGCAACACCGAAGGTCGTAATGACATCAGTAGTCACAAATACAAATGACAAAATGTAAAACAGATATTTAAACATATTTTACACCAAGTTTGAGTCTAGCTGTTTAGTAACATAATTATTTAACTTTATTTTAACACATTTAACAAAAACAACAATTTCAAAAAATAACTTTCAACATCTGAACTCACGAATAGAATATAACTACAAAACACCCATAAAACTACCCATTCTTATCCAAAATCAACAGGAATCTAAAACTGCCCCAAAACTAGTACAATGCACACTCTGTGAAAAGATCCACTCTAGAGAGACGAATACAAAATATTCATGTGGGATGGCGTCCATGGTGTATCATCTTAGAACCTAACCTAGAAAACATCTCTAACTGGCAATCAAGTAGAGGGAGCTGGAGGACCATCTACATCAGTGGCACCAGCAACAACAATTCCAGGCAAGAAAGTCCCTTCAGAGGTGCAGACTACTGCAACAGATATGGCTCCAGAGTTTTCAAGAATGGTCACGTATTGCATGGACTGTAATGTTGTTATAACTGCTGGTGAGCAGTGTGTTACAGCTATTCACAATGCTGTAAAAAACCTTACATGCTAATTTTTCCCCTTTTCTATTTTTGGCACATTTCTCAGTGCACATTTTTCAAATTCTTCCTGTCCCAGTTGCCATTTTTGTTACCATAAAAAAGAACAAATACATTTTACAACTTTACAAAACCACAAAAAAAAATCAAAAACAAAACAGAAAATCATGTCACAGGGAAATAAAGGAATGTCATTGGATAATATACTTTTCAACTAAAACAATAAGAACATGCCCATTTATCTTGAACATTTTTTAAGAGGAGTTCATAGTGAGAAGAATTGCGCAGTGTCATAAGACATTGTCAAGTGGTACAAATAAAAAATATTCTTGCAGGACTACGTCCATGTTTTACCATCTAAAAACATACCCAAGCAATAGTGTAAAAGCACCAAGAAAGCAACGCAAGTGTGAAGGACCCCCAACTTCAAGAGCGCCCACAACAACACCAGGGCAGAGAGTCCATTCAGAGGTCCATTCTCAACTTCAAGATTTGGCTCCACAGTTTTTCCGGATGGCATCATACTGCATGGATTGTGGAGTTGTAGTGAGTGCTGGAGAGCAGTCCATAACGGCCCTTCGCAATGCTGCAAAGAATCATAAATGTTGATTTTTTTATTTTTAGCCCTTCATAGTTTTTCTACATTAGCAGGCATTTTATTATCTTACAAAATGGGTATCTAATATCTATGTGTTGTTCATTTTATTATCTTCTAATTTATTGTAACGCTACTTGCAAATAACTTGCCATATAGAGAAGTCAAAGCGTTCCTCTACAAATAAATACACAGCTAACTTTTGCCAGTTATCATTATTTACTTTTTCACTTTTTAAATATGTCAACGGTCTATGTTTAAATCTTCTAGTAAGTGCATCGACAACATAAACAAACATACTCTGTTTTTTTTTTAGACCACACTGTGTTAAATTTTGTAATCTCTTTAAAACTATAAACTTTAATGTATGTGTCCTGTTCTGCAACTCCTCCTCGTAACAACTCTTCATTTTCCCTAGAATCCTGCTCAGGACCAAAGAAACGAAACTTCACATCACCACAAACCTTTTCTATGTCTGCCACAGTAACATGCAAAAGTGCTCTATTAATTTTTCCTAAGCATGAGTTTTCACATAGTGCAGCCTCCTAACTAAAGTTTGCATTGTTTTGGTTTTTAAAAAAAATATTTTTATTTCGTTTTATTTTGACAAAGAAAAAGAAGAAAACATGAAAAACAAGGCATGGGCATTTGACACACAAGGCTAAAGAAACTATCGTAGAATCTCCTGGCACGTTCATACAAAAATTATCAATTCCAAAGCATCCAAGAAAAGACAATGAAGGACTAAAATAATAAGGCACACACGGTAAACTTGTGGACTTTCGTACCGCATAAACAACACCTAGACACTTCCCTGACAAGGGTCGTCTCGTGACCTTCCAGGCGACGTTTCCCTTCCTCTCGCCTCCCCCTCCACTTCCAAACCATAATACTTCAACCATGGTGCCCATAATTTCCTAAATTTCCGAGGACAGCCCCTAGCCTGATACTTCACTTGTTCTGCCACCATGTAGAGATCTAGGCTAGTCCTCCATTCTGCGAGTGTGGGAATTTGCTGTGCCCCCCAGTGTTTCGCTATATCGCGCTTGGCCACCACCAGCCCCAGGTTAACTAAGAGCAACTGCTGTCTTGTGATATCCACGTCCGTTGCAATACCAAGAAGAAGATATTTGGGCTCCAAGTCGAGATGGATGCCAAGAATATTGTTGAGCTCGTTCACAATCTTCCCCCAGTAGGCCTGAATTGCTACATATTCCCATAGAGTATGGATGAAGGTACCTTCCTCCCCATGACATCTAAGGCAATTCGGGTTCTCTGCCCTCCCCATTTTATGAAGCCGGACCCGATCAAAATAAGTGCGATGCAGAATTTTGTATTGGATAAACCGTAGCCGGAGTTTTATCGCCACCTCGCGTGGGTGCATGAGAGCGGCCTCCCAGTCTATATCCTCTAAGACTCCTGTGGTCCCTTCCCATTTCGCTCGCAGTGGACCCAGCTTGTCCGGCATGTTGTTAAGCAGTGTTTTGTAAGTGTACGCGACAGCCTTAGCCGGTATCTCTTCCTGTAACAAGCGACCCTCTAGTGGGGCGTAGTCTGGTAGCTCCTCCTCTTCTAATCCCTCTGCCGTCCACGCGTGTTTCAGACGAAGGTAGGCATAAGCTTGGGTACCATGAAGTTGATATCTATTCTTCAGTACATCAAAGGAGGCCAGTCCTCCCCTCTCCAGGAGGTCCCCTATCCTGGAAATACCAATTAAGTCCCATTTTTGGAAGCCATGGAGCTTCCCAATCTCCGGCAACCTATTTCCCTCCCATAGTTTCCCTGGTGCGCTTCTTATCCCATTTCATCTGCCTTTCCGCAGCTTTCCATGCCTCTATCGATCTCTGGGTTGCTGGCAGCAGTCGACTGCTACCCGTTCCCCCGTACAGGTAGTGGAGAAAGGTGCGTGATCTGAATTGTAGTCTCTCCAGCCTGTAGGCAGAGTGATCTCCGTCTATATGAATCCATTCGTTAATGACGAGAAGATGGGAAGCCCTGTAATATGCCCTAATATCGGGAAGGGCCAAACCCCCGTTATAGGGTCCCCTCTGTAGAGTGCCGAGCGCCACCTGCGGGTGGGCTCCATCCCATAGAAGCAAGCGCAGTTCAGCATCTATTTGGTTGAACAATGCCTCCGGGATTTTACAATAAGTATTTTGCAACACGTAAAGCAACTGGGGGAGCGTAACCATCTTAAACATGGCCGCCCTGCCCATAAGAGTGAGAGGCAATTTACGCCATCTCTTGGCGTCTCCCTGGAAGTTAAGAAAGACTCTGTGGGCGTTGCGTTTCAAGTTCTCAGTGACATTGGTGGTGATATAAAGGCCAAGATACATAAATCCTTCCGGAGACCAGGAGAGGCACTCTGGATACAGCCGGGGTTCGGGTTCCCCGCTGAGTGGGTATAGAGTTGATTTATGCCAATTAATCTTATAGCCAGAATGGCGCCCATATATTTTAAGAATCTGTAAAATATGGGGAAGAGTCACACTCGGGTCGGTGACGTACAGCAGAATGTCATCCGCGTATAAGGATATGCGCTCTTCCTCAAGGTGTCTAGTGTCATCCACAAACCCTCCCAACCCAGGAGTAGCCCTGAGGGCGCAGTCAAGAGGCTCCAAGACCAGGGCAAAAAGGAGCGGGGAGAGGGGACACCCCTGCCTAGTACCCCTTCGTATTGGCCAGGAGTAGGATAGGGCCCCATTAACTCTGACCTTAGCTTCGGGTTTTGCATACAGCAATGCGACCCAGGCTCGAAAGCCCGGCCCAAATCCGAATTTCGCCAGAATGTGGGTCAAGAAAGGCCAGTGCACTGTATCAAACGCCTTCTCGGCGTCGGGGGAGAGGAGCAGATGCTCCTCCTCCCGGCCCCGAACCGTGTCCATCCAATTAGCCACTCGTCCCAGATTGTACCGTGTCGCGCGCCGTGGCATAAAACCGGATTGGTCATCATGAATTAATGCAGTAATTACTTTTATGAGGCGCGTGGCGAGAACCGTGGCTAGTATTTTAGTTTCAATGTTTAACAGAGAAATAGGGCGGTAAGACCCGCAATCCTCAGGGGGTTTCCCAGCCTTATGAATCACCACTACTATGGCCGCTCTGAGGTCAGCGGGGAGAAGCCCGCCCTCTTTGGACTCCAGGAACAGCTGAAGGAGATGTGGTGCCAACAGCGCACTGTGTCTTTTAAAAAATTCTCCCGGAAGGCCTTTAGGGCCCGGGGCCTTTCCCAGTTTTAAGGCACCAATGGCGTCCCGTTATTTCGTCCAGTGTGAGGTCTGCGTCTAGAGCCTCACTCTCTTCAGGGGGGAGACAGGGGAGCTCCATACCCGCCAGATATTCAATTATTTGGTCTTCATTACTGCCTGGCTGGGAGGCATAGAGTGCCGTATAGTATCGGGCAAAAGCCTCAGAGATTTCCTGCGGCGTGGTAGAGCACCCATCAGTTCCCCCAATGGACGCAACCCATCTGGAAGCCTGCTCTTTCCTGCCCAGCCATGCGAGTAATTTACCCGTTCTATCTCCTGTTTCATATAATCGATGGTGCACCGCTAATTGATGCGCCCGCACTTCTTTTGTGGCCAGCGCTTGGTATTCTCTCCGAGTGATGTCAATCTGACGGAGTGTACATGCATCTAGTGTGGGGGTGCCGCTATTTTCCAAGTCTAACAGCTTTTTCTCAATGGCCAACAGCTCCTGAAGGTCGCGTTTTTTCCGATATGCAATGATGTTTTGCGCCCTGTCCCGTAGCACGGCTTTAAAGGCTTCCCAGAGCGTAATTGCCGATTGCACTGAGCCACAATTTTCTTTAAAGTAGAGTTCTACTTCCACCCTAATTTCTGTGGCTACTTGGGGGTCCTTCAGGGCCCATGCATTCAACTTCCAAGAGGTAGTATGTGTGCCCTTCCATTTTCCCACTTTCAGGTATAGTGCCGAGTGATCGGAAATACCTCTGGCCAGATAATCTACCTCTTCAATATGACCAACCTCCCCCGCTGGGGCGAAAAGGTAGTCTAACCTTGAGAACACTCTATGTGCTCCGGAGAAATATGAATACGCGCGCCTAGACGGGTGCTGACTTCTCCACAGGTCAGTTAACCCCAGAGCCTCCTGGAACCTTGATAGCACAGTGGCCTCCTGTGTCCCTACCCGCACTAACGTGCGATCTATAGTGGGAGTGCATACGTCATTGAAGTCGCCTCCAATAAGATGTGTGGCAGGTCCTGTTTGCAAAAGGATGTCAGTTACCCTATCCAGCGTGCGTTGCTGTAGGCGTGGTGGGGCATATACACTAATCAGTAGCCAGGGGGCATGCTTCCACACCCCGTGGACTGCTACATATGTACCCTCTGGGTCTTCCCACTTTTGGGTGACCCTAAAAGGGGGCGACTTACGTGCCAGAATCGCTACGCCCCTAGAACCTCGGGTAAAACTCGCATGCGCCAGTGTGGTGTATTGACCCCTGCCCAGAAACGCGCAGTGTGGTCCCATGAGATGTTTCCTGCAGGAATACAAAGGCTGGTTTTATTCTTTTAAGATAGTTGGACACCAGCCCCTGTTTAATTTTATTTCCTAGGCCATTGACGTTCCACGTCAGTAATGTGTACCCTTCCGTGTCCGTAGTGTTATCAAAAATGAGGAAGGCGTCGCCCAGGTCCAACCCTGAGGAAGGGGGCCGTCAATCCTGTCCAAGCTACACGTGTGTTCCTGCCCAGTGTACCCGTCATTGTCCAAACATTGTGTCCCCATATAAGACCAAAACAGTGCCCAGTCTACCACATCGCTAAGTGTGTCTGCATTCATGCCAACCTCCCCCCCCACCCCCCACAGCAAACATATCAAAAAACGGATTACAAAACCCATCATACCCGCCTCCCCACACTCCGCAGGCATCCCCACCATAAAGTTTGCATTGTTGAGTGGTGTACAGCTAACATCTTGAAATGATAAAAGGTGCTTTGGCACACTTTGTTTGATAAACAAGCTAGTGATTGTCCCTGCAAAGTTGTATGCTTTCTAATCTTGCAAGGATACAATCCTTGTAAAGTATGTTTTTTCTGTTTTAAACTTCGCCTTGGAAAGATATGTAGAAATTTCCTTAATATATCAATGGATTGCTGTCGAATACTACAAACACTACTACAATTCCATTTCTATACAGGCGTCTGACTCTGCCTTCTTTGGACCTGTTCTCCAATAACTTGTTCTACATTTGAAGGTACCATCAACTCTTTTGCTACAGGAGTGCCATTCTTTATTTCATAACATCGTCCTCTGTAATCAATAGCATGAACTAATCTATTATCCTGGACATAGCTTTCTTCATTAAAGAAAGACCCTATAGTAGAATTATGTATGCATTCTCCACTAAAAACTGTGCAAAAGTTACTTCTATATACTAATCGTTTTTTCTGGTTTTGTCTCCTCATGCACAATACCATTTTGTCTAGAGTCTTCATTCTATTTATAATCAAAATGAAAGGCTTCACCTTCAAAGCAAAGGCCTTATCAACTATTCTCTCAGTTTGTTCTTGCTGTTTCAGTGCCTTTCTCCTTTTTTCTATACTTTTTCATAGTTCTCAGTAGATTTATAACTACTCTACTACGAAACATCCTGGCTCTGAATTCCTTAAACTGCTTCTGTCTCCTGTTTAAGGTGTGTCCTTCTTTGTTCAATTTTTTCCTGTTCTTGTTATATAAATTTTGTCCACTGTTATTCTTTCTCATAGTCTGAATTTTATTTTCATTATTTTGTAATCTTTGGAAATGTCCACATATATTTTTAAGAAATGACTTTGTTCTCTTACCAGTAGCTCTTTTTTTTTTTTCTTTCACCACTTTTTAATTTTGCCCCTTTTGTGTCTCAGTTCTGCAGAGATACTGTAGTTGCTTCTGTTCCTTTTTCCTCCTCGCTTTTGTAGGCAATCTGTCGGTAGTTATGCAGAAATTGTTCTGTAAAAAAAATGTAAGTATATTTGAATTTTTATACCAACTACTTAACTACTAGCTTACACATAATACAAAAACAGTTTTTATGTTATGTTGCAGTTTTAAATCTACAGATGAAACTTGCTACATAACTACAAGCATTTACTTCAATCTACCAAACCCAAACCAAAACACAAAACTTAATTTATTAGTTACCTTTTATTATTATAGCAACCTCTTCTACAACACAGCTGCACCATATCTCAGTTCTCACTTATACACGGTAAAATAAACATCAACCAAAGTGTAAAAGTACATACAGGGTCTCAATACTCTAAATCCGAAAACACAACATAAGAACATAAGAGCTATTTCTGTGCCTCTCTACCACTGTCTCACTGGTAGATTTAGTGTTTCAATACTTTTCTACTTATATGTGTCAGATTTATATTTGGAGAAACACTGCATATAAAAATCTGCACATTAATCTGTATCACATCATATAGCTCTTTAATTCTTCAGAGTACATGCAAACAGTGTGTGACACGTTACATATATAATTCACCAGATTGTTCTAAAATAGTACATATTCCTCGTTAAAACTTGTAAATACATGTGTTTGTGGTTGAGCATAACAATACTCCCTGGATGATTGGATGAGTGCATAGATAGTGCCTACGTATTTCCCTCAGAATATAGGTAGTGCCTGCATGATTCCCTTAATATGTACAAACTACATCCGTGGTAGCATATCTGCATAGTTAGTGCCTGTGTATTCACACAACTATATTGCTACTATATGGGTGATTGAATGAACGCATGGGTGTTGCCTGTGTAGTTTAATGAGGACATAATTAATGCCTGCGTGGTCGGAAGGGTGCATGTATAGTGCCTGGATGATTGAATAAGTCTAGATATCACACTTGATATATTATTGCATACATGGTTCTCTAAGAGTATACATTGCTCTGTTACTCAGCGTCCATATGCATCAATAAGTTTCTAAAACCGAAAACAAGAATCTCACCTTTTGAAAGCACAAAGCCTATTCCTAATGGCATACCTACATCAATTCGCAAATATTTCTTCTGTCTTTAAAGCATACATTCAGAATTTCTCAAAAGTTACATGCCAAGTGAAGCTAGCACACAAACTCTCAAAAGTTATTCTTCACTATTACCCCTCCCCAATTTTCAACAGAGCTTGTTGAAAGAAATGCACAACCCTCACTATGTAGATGAAATTTTCCACAGCCTTGTAGAACATAGATCACCATGTAAACATATATGTGATTTCATAAAAGATAAACCTCAGGCCATCTATCCAAAAATATATAGTTCTCTGCATCTTTAAGTAAACTCAACAGTTTCATCATACATATAACTATCTTCAACCAGAAAAACATATCTCACCATCTAAACATATGCAAACCGATCATATAAGTTAAAAACCACATTGACAAACACTGCCTAATACATACCTAACAAGTATTACTACTTTATAATTTATATACAGGCACAGCACATTTTCTTATGTTTTATTCATGACTACAGTACTTCTGTTTAATAATGTAACTAAAACTACCACAACTCCCAGAATGTAAATAATATAGATGTATCTATTCTGCACATAATGCTTAGACATTTAAAACATTGTCATTGTTAAAGGCATTGCTTGTGGTAATTTTCAACAGTACTAACATCTTAAACACATACTCTCTGCCAGATACAGTTCATCTGCTATATCTTTTTTCACATCACTGTGATACTCTTTTTAATCAAGCTCCCATGTACAGCTTCAATTCTAATGTACATTTTTTATATAATTAAAAGGTTATATACATACCAGTGAATTGAGTTTGTAGATTATATTGTTGTTTTAGCTCTTTCTGGATAGTTTTGGCACTGTTAAGATTTGTAAAAACTAAGCACAAGCATGGTACACCACTGTCGTAGAAAGAAATTCTAAAATGGCAACCTCTTCAACTTTCCACTCTCATCATGAGAAAGGCAGCAAAAGAAATCATGGCTTTTATTTTAGACTACTGCTTCTCCACTTGTGAATGGTTAGCATCTGTTAACCCTTTCCCTCTCTTTCAAAACTAAGTTCCTGTCGACGCGTTTTTCTGATGTTTATGCAATCATCCCGGAGAAATCGTGAAACAGTTCAAACCTTTAGCTAGCTTCATTTTTTTTAAATTTAAATACTGAACAACAGTTTATTACACAATCCTGAGTTGGAAATTAAAGCTTGCCATTACTTTAATAGTGTCATCACGCATCAACTTAAAAAAAAAAATGTTCTGTCTCTTTAACACCCCTACCCCCCCCCCCCCCCCCCCCCCCCATACACTTTTAGCTCAGAGTACCTAGCAACCCAGTGGAACCAGTAGGTCACAAGTTCACCGCACATTCTTGAAGGAAACATGGCGGCCACATGGGAGAGGCGGAGATCAGAGGCCTCTGGTCTCCGGCGGAGTCCAGGCTCCATATCAACCTTCTGGAGCTTCGGGTGATCCGACTTGCACTGAAGGCATTCCTTCCCTCTGTCAAGGGGAGAGTAGTGCAGGTGTTCACAGACACCACCACCGCCATGTGGTACTGCAACAAACAAGGCCGGGTGGGGTCGTGGACCCTATGTCAGGAGGCCCTGCGCCTCTGGACATGGCTGGAACATCAGGGCATTTCCCTGGTGGTTCAACACCTGGCAGGTTCACTGAACGCCAGGGCGGACGAACTCAGCCGCAGGTGCATGATGGCTCACGAATGGCGTCTTCACTCGGACGTGGCGCAAGGTCTCTTTCTACAGTGGGGAGAGCCTTGGTTAGATCTATTCGCCACCGAAGAGAACGCGCAATGTCATCAGTTCTGCACGTTGGAATTTCCAAGGCGGCACTCGCTCGGCGACGCTTTTCGTCGCGAGTGGAGTTGCGGTCTGTTGTACGCCTTTCCGCCAATATCACTTCTGCCCAGAGTGCTGAAGAAGATCAGGCGCGACCGGGCCCAAGTCATTCTTGTGGCTCCGGACTGGGCTCGAAGAGTTTGGTATCCCGAGCGACTCAGTATGAGCATCGATCCCCCGATCAGACTGCCTCTTCGGGAGGATCTTCTGTCGCAGCAGCAGGGGACGGTCCTCCACCCGTACCTGTCCAGTCTCCACCTCCTTGCGTGGAGATTGAGCGGCGGCAGTTGATTCCTTTTGACTTGCCTCCTGAGGTTTGTAATGTCATTCTGGCAGCCAGGCGCCCCTCCACTAAGTTGGTATACGCCTGCAGGTGGAACAAATTTGTGCCATGGTGCACAGCAAAGGCTGTGGATCCCCTTTCTGCCCCTCTTTCAGAAGTCTACTGTTCCTCCTTTCTTTGGCCCAGCAGGGCTCTGCTCTGGGCACTATCAAGGGCTACCTTTCTGCTATCTCAGCCTTTCTCAGGCTCCCTGATCAGCCCTCTCTTTTCAAGTCCCCCTGTTGTAAATAGATTCCTCAAAGGCATTACTCACCTCTTCCCTCCTATTCCTTTTGTGATGCCACAGTGGGACTTGAATCTGGTTCTCACTTACTTAATGTGCGCTCCCTTTGAGCCTCTTCACAACTGTCCTCTACGTCTCTTAACTCTAAAGACTGCTTTCCTGGTTGCCATCACCTCCGCTAGGAGAGTGAGTGAGCTCCAGGCTCTTTCTTGTAAACCTCCTTTTCTGTCTGTCCATCCGGACAAGGTTGTGCTCAGACCCCGTCCATCCTTTCTGCCAAAAGTTGTAACTGCTTTTCACATCGGGCAAACCATCACTTTGCCCACCTTCTTTCCGCCTCCGCATCCTTCCAGAGAGGAAGAGCGGCTCCACCGTCTGGACCCAAAACGTGCGCTCTCATTCTACCTGAACCGCACACAACAGTTCTGGGTGGATGACCAACTCTTTGTTGGCTACGTTGGCGCCAAGAAAGGTCGGGCCGTACACAAGTGGACTATCTCCCGATGGGTCGTCTTGTGTACAAAAGCATTCTATTCTCTGGCTTAAAAGGAGCCTCCGTTGGGGCTGCGCGCCCATTCCACCAGGGCGACGGCGGCCACTACGGCATTGGGACGTGGTGTCTCCTTACAAGACATCTGTCAGGCAGCTGCGTGGGCCTCGCTGCACACTTTTACTAAGCATTACTGCCTGGACAGCCAAGTCCGGAGAGACGGCTTCTTTGGCCGTTCTGTTCTCCGAGACTTTCTGGTGTGATCTTGGTTTGCAGACCCACCACCGGGGTTGGTATTGCTGGGGTATCTATTCTAAGGTAAGGAATCTATCACTGCGTGTTTCTTTCAGATGAACAAGTTACTTACCTTCGGTAACGATATATCTGTAAGAAACATTAGTAGTGATAGATTCCTTACCGCCCCACCCATCCTCCCCGTTCTGCGAACTGATTTCTAGGGTTAAGGTCATACCTTTCAGGGCCCTAGTTTCAAGACACCAGTGGTCAGTATCTTGCATGGCTCTGCATTCCTGGCGCGGAAAGTCGTGTACAGAACGGACGTCAGCGCGCGAGGGCGGCGTCCAAGTAGCTGCCGCGACGTCATCTCGGCAACCACGACGCCAATGACGGACGCGGAGCCGCACGACGCCACCTTCAGACACGCAGGGGTACTGCTGACGAAAACTTTCCGGATTCAGTCTGACGCCTGGGGATATTCTAAGGTAAGGAATCTATCACTACTAATGTTTCTTACAGATATATCGTTACCAAAGGTAAGTAACTTGTTGCTTAGGTCCTGAAGAAATGCTGTGATCCGTTTGGACACTATAGGGCATGAAACATGTCGACAACCCACACACCACACACATTTCTCTAGACCGAAGCGGGTATAATCTCGCCCCCTTCAGTCCACGACTTAACAGTCGATTTTTTTAACACATAGCACAAGAACCCAGAGAATAAAATTACCCTTTACAAGCACTTTATTCCACTTCTACTCACGACACACAGGTTCCCTCATAACACCTAGCTTCACGACGTTAACCAGAAAAGAACTCCGGCAAAAGAGCCCCCGTGTGGGGCCCGTTGGGCATTGCTGCGCTGGCCCAACGGGGAGCTGCCCTATGGTGAAGCATGACACCCCTTGGGGTGTGTGAGGGCCCTTGCTCCTTATTGGAGCACTCCTAGTGCTATTACGCACTCTCTATTTAGCGCCTGGACTTTACACCCGTCCCTCCTCTCTCCCTCTTTCCTTTCATCCCCCATAAGAACAGCATACTCTTTTGTTTTGCATTATTGGTTGGGGCCTGTATGCTGGACCTCCCAAGCCCCTGTCCCTCCTCATGAGATTCATAGATTGATTTAGTGGCTTTCCTTTTTCCTGTAGGTATTGAGGGCATGATGTACAAAGCACTTTTGTGTTTGCAAGCCTTGTGATACGCAAAATCACAGGGTTTGTGAATACAGTACAGCTTTTTACTTTGATTTTTAAAACAAATTCAAATCTGAAAACTCTTTAGAACTCCTAAAGGGGTTTGTGACCCTTTCTAAATCGCTATTAGAAGGGCACATGAAATGGGCAGCAAGGTGTGGATCAGTGTTTTGTGACTGCAGCTTCAAACTATTGTTCACTTACCTATTACTGTGTAGAGTAGTATGTGATTCGCAAAGAGAAATCGGTCTCTGCGGGAAAGCTTCCACTTTGGGAAACGTTTTGGGTGGCGAGCAGAGCAGTTCTTGCTCCACCAATGTCTTTTACTAACTTTTTTTATGTAGCAGTTTTCCATTTAATGAACACGGTCTTCTTTTAAATAAATGTTGCCTGTTTGGGAATTGAAATACAGAGTCTTAGGTCTGCTCTCCTTACAGGCATCTATCCCTGCATTTCCAACAATCTCTTGGCTTGGGGGGGTTTGTAGATTAAAAACTGCCTAATAATATTCATTAGCAAAAACAACAATTGATGGACAGAATGCAGAACAATGTCATACATTCCCCCCAGTACAGAGATGTGGGCCTAAATCCATCGTTTTTTTGCTCACCATGCCATTCCAGTTTGAACCCAGCCATATGCAAATCAGTCTTGACCCTGTGCCCAATGGGAACAGTCCAGCCTGAACTGCCAGGCCAGGTCCTCCCTGTACTGGAAACAAGCATCCTAGGACCGGTTTTGGGGATTCACCCCTCATCAGCCAGGATAGCTTGACTCCAGTGGCATGGAGAGAACGGGACCCACGTCTGGGCATACCCGTCCCACTCGGGGTGACAAATGCCAAAACAACAATTGATGGACAGAATGCAGAACAATGTCATATTCATTAGACTGGCCGTTTTACAGCCCTCCCGCGAAGACAATATATGATGCAAACTTTTAGGTTGCATCGTAGATTGCATCCAGGTTTGCAAAGCAGTCTGTATACGATTTGTACATCCCTGATTTGCAAGCAGGGATCGTACATCAGGCCCTCACTTACATGTGCTGGGGAAGAGAGTGTCATTTGTAAAGTGCATTGGTAACTTTGTAGGTGATAATTTAAATGTGTGAGCTGGTTCAGCAGCTTTGCTCCTGATGCTTATTTTTGCCTTGCGAAGGATTTTTAGGTGGTCTTGGACAGTGTTTTTCTGTACGAATGGCAAGTTTGCTGTCCATGTCGCTTTTAATCCCATTCAGTAAGAGGATGAGAGTTAGTGAAGGTTTAATGATTCTTGGTTTGTCAGAAAGAAAGTGGGTAGGTTAGGGTGTGAGGATTTGGATTCTGAAGTGTGATCTAAGGCCTTCCTCAGTATTAGCAGAGGTTTGGTGGGGCGAGATTGGCTGGTTTGCAAGAGGAGGTGGTGTTGGTGAATATGCCTCTTTTTCCCGCTGCCCGACACCCCGCATGTTGTTACAACGCGGTGGTTACAATGACCGCGTTGTAACAACGCATACCATTACCACGCAAGTCGTAACCACGACTTGCGGAGGGGGGGCGCTGGATGTTGGAATAGTATAATTTACTATTCCAACTCCAGTCTGTACGGACAGTAGGGAAGGTGTTGGATTTTAAATCCAACACCTTCTCCCCCCTCTGCAAGTCGTGGTTACGACTTGCGTGGTAATGGTATGCATTGTTACAACGCGGCCGATTAGAAACTTCTTTCTGTGGGATATTGGAGCCCTCCAATCACCTGAGCCAAGTCTTCTGAAGTCTCTAGGAAACCGTTGTGACTCTTGGGAGGAGAAGGAAAGGGACAATCACTATCTCTTTTGGTGTTCAGATGAACATCTTGGGATAGTGGGTGTAATCCTCTCCATCCACAGCTTTTCAGGGTTCCAAGATTACAGTTGGCCCAGGATAGTGGGTTATGTTTTATTTTTTTAAGTTAAGTACACTGCGGACATGGCCCTCCTGCCACAGCAGACATCTTCCTGTTTCTGGCAGTGTAGTTTTTAGGTTCCCAAAGTTACATTGTGTAGCTGGCAGGAACTTCCTACTGGTGAGGCCCAATGCCTTGCTGATGGAAGGCTTCTCTGCATAGTTGCTTCATCTGGTGATGAGCAAAGAATGCCAGTCCCGCATGACTCCTGGATCGGAGCTTGAGCAGCAGTGACAAAAAAGTGTCCAGGTGCCTTTCAACAACTCTTGGACTCGTATGTAAACCAGAACTACCTTCAGAATATACAGAGAAGGAACCTAATAATTGGTTGCCTCCAAGACCTTGGCAGATGTTAAGGAGAGTTATGTTGTGACTAAATGGTCTTCCCAATGTTGGGGCAGATGTGTTTTGGTATTTAGGCTGACCTTTTGGAATAGTGGCCCACACACTGTGTCAAACAGGGAAAGATAATGGGTACATGCAGGACCAAAAAAATGATGGGTAGAAACCAGCTTTACAGGTAGTCTGAGATTTTCTTTTTTCCTTTTTATGTGCTACCTGAAGTGCACTGCTGAAAACCTAGCTAAATGTTTCTTCAGAACAGCTATTGCTGTTAAATTGGAAAATGAAATTTAAATGCAGAATGAGTGCTTTTTCTGTTGCGGGCATGCATGAGCAACCTAATTTTTATTGTTTGTGCTAATCCAGACAAATACATTTCAAGGCCCGCTGCTCAATACAGTGACATTGAGTGTAGTAACTGAGAATACATGTGAAATCATTTTAGCAGGCAGGTACAGTAGTAGTAGGATCACACTGCTTTTCTTGGAAGTGATCTGCCTCTTTGCCCATACATATCCATGACAACATGATTCTGCAGCATCTTCATGCAAAGAAACATGGCAAGCACAATACAGCAGCTTGTTTAATTATCTTTATCGGTACTAAGGAATTTGTTGTCCCATGTTTCAAATACCATTATAAAGATAACTGAGTTGGTTGATGCAAATAATCCTGTCTGCCCAGGCCCTACAGCTCTTAACTTCTCCAGATAGAGATGTTTGATAAACCTCCGTACATGGGTCACCCTTTAACACACAACAAATACAGCCTTCTGCTGCATCAGCGCCCTTGGTGGTCCCCCCAAGTTCTGGGTCCCCACATGGCCATCGGTGCATGTTCCTCAGTACCCACCATTGGCAGTGCCTTGTTATGCCCTCATTTGAACATATACCTAGGGGTGTGTTAAGTTTTTCTTTCACAAACCTCTCTTAATTCTCTTTACTAAGCCGGTTACCTGTAGTTAGCAAAGATTTCTGTATATGGATTTTCATGTTGAAACCTGGATTTATGTTCCCCTTTTAAAGTGCCCTAAGATTGCCAACATCCATATAATTTCAGAGTCACAAAGAAAACAGGTTTAAAGTTAATTTGCAAGAAAACAGTGTATCCATTCTCAGCACCAGCTAGCACTCTCAAGGAAATATTTCAAGTTTGCATGGAAAAACAAAGCAAAGGCCTAAATGTGGGAAAAACAGGAAAATAGGCTAATTAGTTGTAGCATCTTAATCAGGATCTGTGTGAGACTTTGCTTAATAAAACTTTGAACCTGTCTATAATGCAACCTACTTTGATGACTAAGATGGGAAAGCGGAATTAACAATCCTTGAGCAGACAGTCCGAAGCCTCTGTATTAAGGGGACAGCACTGTGCTTTTTGTGATTCTTCTTTAAAAGAGAAAAGTTGAGATTCATGTTCTTTGAATTGAGCTTCCTCCCCTTACTATAGCACTATCCTTCTCATTTCCTCACTCTTTCTATGACGTTATTCCCTCTTCTGCCATTTGTAATCCTTTTATGCGCTAGGATTGCTGTATCAAGATGCAGGAGTGATGAAGGGGAAAGGAAAAGCCTGAACAGAAAAGGAAGACTAATACGGAATAGAACAGCATAAAAGCCAAATGTTAAGCTAGCCTAAACAACCATGTTTTAGGTTTCTTCCTGAAATTTTTCTCAATGGGTTCTTGTCTCAGGTGGCGGGGCAGGGCGTTCCACAGCTTTGATGCCTGAAAATCAGAAGAGGAACCACTCAAGCAAGCTCTTTTTATGACGGGCACTGTTGCCAGCGCAAGTGTCCTACGATCTGAGTCTTCTACTAGGTTGCTGGGATTTAATTAATGGAAAAAGATAACAAGGGCCTCTACCATTAAAGGTCCTATGGCAGAAGCACATGGCTTTAAAGGAATTTCTTTCTCTTAAAGGCAGCCAGTGGAGATCTTCAAGGGCAGGCCCGCGTGTGCCCGCCTCGGAAGTTTCAACAGGAGATGTCCCGCCGCTTCTGCTTTCTCTTTCCTGTACCTCGCATCCTGTTTGTTTTACTCCTGCTCTCTCTTGCAGTTTGTCTTTTCCTTCCCTGTCCCTTCTACTCTTTAGTATATTTCTTCCTCCATATTTTCTCCCTCTACCACAACTCGTTCCACATCAGGATGAATTCTGTTGCAAGGTCTCCGCTCCTTCCAGTCCCAAAGGTGCCTGTGCTATTGGTTAGCAGGCACAGCAGTGGTCAGGGCTGAGGTGAATGGACATCTCAAACCTCTGGTACTGTCCCATTAACCACCATTTCATATACCTGTGTTGAAAAGACTACTTACAGAGTAAATAAGGTAGTATAGACCACTCCCTTCATTCAGATCTCCACTGTCACTCTCCTTTAGGCTCCATGTTTATTTCCTTCCCTTTCCTGTTTGAAAGACGTGTCAACTTTTAAAAAAGTGTTTGTCCAACCAGGTCAGTGCATTTTATTTAAACTTTTGAATGAGACCAGCATTTCTAGATCCGAGTACTCTTCCCACAGTTAATACATCCAGAGCTAACTCCACCGACTAGCCTGATGGTGCATGTGAAGTGTCTAAACTAAAACGTGGGTAACACAGTGTGCAGATAGAGTGCAAGCATGCTCTTCAGTCGAGTATTTGCATATTTTTCTCAGTAGGTGATGAATGCTGTTCTCTATGGTTTACTTTTTTGTATAGTACTTTTCTATCCTTTTTCATACAACTGTCTTTATTTTCTGCACCTTCAAGAAACATTCTGTATTAGCAAATGCTGGATTTATGGGTAATATCGATGGGACAAGGAGCAATGAACAGTATTTTCATCTGTATGCCAGCAGCCTGTGTTTGAACCTATTTAAAAAACAAATTCTTGCAGGTAATCTAAAGCTCAGGCACTCATATTTGGGTACACCCTACTCAGTACTTCTTGTTAGACTGCACAGACCTAGTTGAACTTCAACGGAATTGCACTCCAAAGGAAGCATCAGAAAACAGCTGTACTACAAGTAGTTGTTTGACTTACTTTGTCCTCTTCTCTTTTCAAATCATTTTTGCTTAAACGTATTAGCCTTTGTTCAACTTCAGAAGGAGGGTTCATGATTTTTCCAGTGTCCCAAGCTGTATGGTACAACAAACATGAAGGTGGAGCATGCTTTTCCAGCTACTTGGGTGCATATTTTGCTCAGGAGCCAGAGATGCATGCAGGTCTCTGTAGTTGTCAGGCACTCCTCTTTATCAGACACAAGAACAAATGAGGTACGTACCCAGTCTAAGGAATTCTGCCCTGGTAATAACTAGAGGGATAAGAACTCTACCCTGGAGTACGCTGCATATGGCATTAAATGATGAAGGCTAGGACAATCATTTGGATGTGGAGTTGTATGTTCTGTGTGGAGGAGTACCTGTGAGGTATAAGATGAGAATCCCAGAGAAGATATTTAAACAATAAGTATCCTAACTCCACCAGTTTTGAAACTTTCCTTTAAATACCAGTACCTTCAGGGTTTTCCGACAAACTGAGAAATCACAACACAACTGATTGACACAGAAAGGATACTTTCAAAGTCAAGGTATAGACTAAGTACTTGAAATCCACAACACAGTGTGTATTTGTGTCCTTGTGCATAGTGTGCCTACATGTGATCCTAATACAGGTTAATGCCAAAGATGAAGGGAACCAAGGCAAAGGAAACCTATCATTAATTCAGTTATCAAGATTTGAATTTAAGACAAAGTTAGAGAGCCAAAGAGAGTCTGAGATGAAAACATCCATGCAAGCTACTCATCCGGGGGAGCTGGAAAGCCCAGGAGAGGGGATTTGGAACAGCCAAGTGAATAAGGTTGTTATTGCTGGATGAAGAACCAGAAGGTGCTGCTGGGTAGAGAGTCACTGGGTGGAGAACAGGGAACAGGAAGTTGCTGCCAGACAGAGCACAGAAAGGAGGTGTGTTGTCTGCTCATGGACAGTCCAGAAATTTCGGCCAACAGCAGTCTGCTGCTGCCAACAGTGGCATCAGATGAATCGAGAAGGCCCTCGGAAACTATACCCCATAGACCTCTGCAAAGACCGAATGCGGACTGTGTGACCAGGGCCGCAGCAGTTTATAAAATTTTTCTTTATGAAGTACTTGGTATCCCTTTTGGTCCATATAACTCTCTGTTTTATGCAACTTCAAGACACTTGCCATATTGGCAAGTGTGTATTTTATTTTTAATACCGATTGAACAAAGGTCAACAGCCCCTGCCTTTTATCCACAGTAAGAAACCAAATTTCTTGCAGGATATATATATTACTACACAAAAAAGTAAACTTCAAACACCTCCATTAAAGCCTTTCCTATTGGGGAAAACTTGCCATATTCAGAAGACCTTATTTACAGTCAGCGGATGGAATACTCCACCAGGGCTTGGCAGATATCCCTTCTGCTGTATTACAAGTCCCTTGTGCTATAATGCACGTGTAATACGGCGGACCGGCCATCTGCCATCTCATTACCCTCTCTCACATCTCATCACCTCTCACACTCACTCTGTCTGGTTTACTGGACTATTAATGGATTCAAACAGTAAAAGTGCTGCTTTCAAATGTTTTAATAAAATACCTGGACACAGTGGGGGGGGGGGAGGGTGGGGGTTCATTTACCTACCCCTTTAATATTGTCATAGAAGGGGTTGTCATCTCTGCCAACTCAATTGTACAGTGTAAAAGCTTTTAAAGTTTGAATTACACAGATCCATTGTAGCCCTGCATTCTGTGGCACCTGAAACGCAGTGCTATCCGGGTTTCTCAAAAGCATCCGGAGATTCTTGAACTGAAACGCTATACAGTAAAGATTTAAGTCCGGGAGAGCTAAGCCACCCTTCTCAAGCTCACGCCTCATCTTCTTCCATGCCAACCTAACACCCCTGGAAGCCCATATAAAACGAGTGATTATGCCCTGAATCTTATCTATAATTAATCTTGGGAATGTGAGGGGGATGCAGTTAAAAAGATATGTCAATTTAGGAAGGATCAACATCTTAATTAAGTTAACTCTCCTGAAGATTGTTAGTGGCACGTTCCTCCATCTGGAGAGTAAAGAGTTGATTTCCTTAGCCACTCTTTTTAAATTATGTGATCTAATTTCGCGCAGTAGATTGACAATAGTGATACCTAAATATTTAATCTCTTTACTCACTCGCCCTCTCCAGCATTCAAAATTCCAACACATAACCTCCGTCTTGGAGTTATTTACCAAACAATCCGACAGGGCCCCAAACTCTCCATGATCCGCTACCTTGTGTAACAAACTTACATTGGGTTGGCCCCTTCAGAAAGAAATAACAAGCATTTGCAATGCAATAGGTCTCGCATTTACGAGAGTTTGAGCTATTGGCATTGTAAATGACGATGCCTTTTATTTATGTGTTGATTTTTAAAACCTAAATAAAAGGCATTTAACAATGCCAATAGCTTAAACTTTCGCAAATGCGAGACCTATTGCATTGCAAATGCTTGTTTAACCTTGACGCTGTAGGATCTTGGAATAACTGTACAAATACAAAGTAACATTTTTAATAACGACATCTTGAATGTAGTCAAACTTATCTTTATCTTTGTGGGACTTAACACAAGTTTAGTTGCGGTTTAGTTACCGACATCGGGAATGAGGGAGTCCTGCATCACAGCTGCTACCCAGGGCGCTTTGGTGTTTACTGCAAGATTGATTAAGAAACTAGTGGGCATAATATAGGAATAGTGATAGGGTGGTCCTATGAATCA
Organism: Calotriton arnoldi; assembly: GCA_963921515.1. Classification (NCBI taxonomy): domain Eukaryota; kingdom Metazoa; phylum Chordata; class Amphibia; order Caudata; family Salamandridae; genus Calotriton; species Calotriton arnoldi. The sequence goes on along the minus strand of CAWUFW010000658.1, from coordinate 1,424,244 downwards.
CTGTGGTACCATAAAGAGTACCATCAGCTACAAGAGGCGAGAGCAGGCACACAGCTCAGTAGCCTGCTGCTGGCTGGTCTACATAGGGACAAGCGGAGGAACCACGTCAGACTGACGTGGTAAGTAGGAACTGAGACCAAGACAAAGCAGGAAGTATACAAACCATGCGACTAAAGAGGGCTCCGTTGCATCCCATGTGCCTTAGGCTATGGCGGGAAGTAAACTAAGCTGGTATCCAGCATGCGGATATGCTCTCTAAATGCCCATTTTCCTCCCTGCGTCCACTCACCGTGCCAGTAAGCTAAGGTGGCACTGCTAGTCTGCCTTTCTCTTAATAGCATCCACTCTCCACGCCGACTGACCAATCACAGACTTCTCAAGTTCCGTGTTCCATGTGTGAGTGGCTCATCTAGAGCAGGTTTATTCTTTGCATCGTGCATTATGGGACTTGCAGTCCTGACTCTACAATGGGATATACAGCACTACAAATCCCAGACTGGAAAGGAAAAAAACTGCAGTGAATGACCTTCTCGCGCATGAAACTAGCACCCCGAGAGTTCTGCTGCTGTCAGACTGACATCCCCTTCCCTTCAGACCCGCACCCCAGACCTCCGAAAGTGCACTTCTATTATGGGCTACATTGAAGGTACACACAGCACAAGAGAGCATAGCTAACAGGAAAGCACAAAATTCACTGCCACACAAATCCCTTCCTGGTTTTAGAAACAAGCGTACAGCACATTTGTCGCTTCAACGCGCTTATTCGTAAAGCAGAGCGAAGGTGGGACGACACGTTCTTTTCTCAGCAGCAGTAGGTGCCTACGAGGCTTGTAGCAGCAGCAGTAGTTACAGAGTGACAACGCGAGTGTTGTGGGAAGAAGCCGAGGCCCAGCTTTCCTTCAGCTGCTGAGTGTTTCCTCCAGGGACAAGCGATCTACATCCTTGGCAGGCTTTCCGAGAGTGTTTCCAACACGAACGACTTCCTGTTCCCACATCTCAGACTCGCTTCAGCCCCTGAAATGTTTCTGCACAGAGGACGCCCCTGCCCAGGCCTCGCCCTGTAAAAACCGCTCCACTGGACTTCAAACATGAAGGGGACACCAAGGTGGGACTCTGGAGAGCGCCCAGCCCGCGGGATAACTGTTTGCACTGCCCGTCAACACACACTAATTTGTCTTTTGTCTAAACACTGATAAACACCTGTACAACTACAAACTAAAATGCCATCAAAGAAAGGAAAGTGAAAGAGAAGAATTCATTTTTAGGTCTCGCCTGGCGTGGCAGCGCATGCTCTGCTCGCCCGGCGAGATATATTGTAAATGAGGACTTTGAGAAGAGGGCCTTTAAGCCCCACCCCTCATTTCCATTGGCCGGCGTCACACATTAATTTGTCTTTTGTTTGCTATTTATTTATAAAGTGCTGATACGCAACAGGCGACTCTTCGGAGCGCTCAACACAAATGACATTACTTTGAGCCAGAACAGTTGTACAAAGCAGATCATACAAAAAACTTCACTAACAGAACAAGAGACAGCAAAACAAGCAATACAAGCACAGGACAGTAAACTACAGAAGCCTGAAAGGTATGTGTCCCTATTGTGAACACATGCAAATGTACAGTGAATGACTGGAGAGGAAGGAGTGCATAGTGCGCTCAGTCCGGTACCCACCTAACATCAAAAATCCCAAAAAACATACCCTAAAAGAGACAAACAACAAGCGCTCGCCAGGCAGCCGCTGTTTATTTTTGCATCGCGCTTTCACTTTAAAGTGAAAGCGAGATGCAAAAATAAACATGCGGCGCCATGTCTCCTTTTTTGTCCGGCCCATCCGGACTGGATCGCACGGCTTGTTGACATAAGCGATAAGAAACTGCTTCACGACAGCCGTGATGCAGGCGATCCAGTCCGGACGGGCCGGACCAAAAAGCCAAAGGGAGGCAACCCAGATAGCTCATTTCCAATGGCAGGCCACCGTTTAGCATAAACGGTGACGCCGGCCAATGGAAATGAGGGGCGGGGCTTAAAGCCCCCTTCTCAAAGTCCTCATTTACAATATATCTCGCCGGGCGAGCAGCGCATGCGCTGCCACGCCAGGCGAGACCTAAAAATGAATTCTTCTCTTTCACTTTCCTTTCTTTGATGGCATTTTAGTTTGTAGTTGTACAGGTGTTTATCAGTGTTTATATGTTTACACTGATGAGACGTGGTTCCCTTTCTATGTGGTTTTACCTGTTATTACGGGTTTTAAACCCAAAGGGGAATAGTCTACCTATATCATAGAAAGTAGGCTGTTTGTGGCCTAAATCGGTACTTCCAGTGATGTTGCTGTGCAAAAAAAGAGAACTTGATATCATAATCCTTGGTATCTTGCATCGGAGAGTGCTGTGATGGAATCTACTGGACATTGCTTGAAGCGGCAATCACCCTTATTCTATAAGGGTCGGGGCAGCTGCTGCAGCATTTTTCAGATGGATGTCTTCGCAGGAAATGCACTGGTTGGCAACTTGTCTTTTATTCATGCAAACCAGTCTGGCCTTGAACCCTTCCTCATTGTCCTAAGGCAGGTATGTAGTTGCGTAATATAGTATTGAAATCATTTTGTTACACGCAGTGAAATGTTTTTTTTTGTTGCATAGTTATGGTATGTCCACTATTTTCCAATATGTCAAGAATGATTATTATTCCGCCTCAGTCCCAATAAAAACGTCAAAATTGAACCCTGGTTATGCACATAGTGGTATTGAGGCAAGGTGGCTGGAAAATGCATCTCGAAAATCAGTGTGTTGGATACTTTCTTTAGTTGTGGCACTCTACCTTCATTGAGCTGCCTCTACTTGGCAAATAGCTTAATGTTTCTCCGAACCAGAGCTGTACCATAATAAAAAGACCACAACTCCACATTTTAACCTAATTTGTGGTTTGTAGTTCATAATCCCCATTAAAATGTTATCCAGGTTACTTATATTACAGAATATAGAGTCTGATAACAAGTGGCCAAGCAATAGCAAGTGACAACTTCATCCCGAGCTTATGAGGCGGAGTAGCATATTCCTCTTAAAGCGATTCTGCATTTCTGTGTCGTTTTAAGATGAGAAAATGGAATGTAAAAGTGAATTGTTTTGTTTTTTGTAGAACGAAAAACGCCCTCTTTTTGTTGTAATCACTGTATTTTGACTCTGTTTTTCCTAGCCGCTGTCCATGAGACCTGTTTGGTAAAATGGGTGGTGTTACCTTGTACGAAGTGGCAGTGATAGCAGGCGTGGTGACTGCATGCTACTGGAATAGTCTCTTCTGTGGGTTTGTCTTTGATGATGTGTCAGCGATTCTTGACAACAAAGATTTGCACCCCACAACTCCTTTGAAGAACCTTTTTCAGAATGACTTCTGGGGAACCCCCATGTCTGAGGTAATTGATACAAAATGTTTGCTTTTGTCTGTCTTAGCTCAGCAATTTTGAATATTATTGAGAAGGGAGGCCAAGTGCAGACCAAGTACAGACATGGCCAAATATGAAACCGAAAGACATTTGTTTCTTTCTCCTGTAGTTTTGAACATTTTTAGGGATCCAATTAATGGTCTTTAGCTTATTATTTAATATATTAAACATAATTGCTACTTTCCAAATGCAGAGAACGGGTGGGGGCATTTAAGGTAAGTCATATGAGAGGTGAGTGACTCGACATCTACTTTTAATCATTACATTGTCTAAATTGATCCCTTAACATGTAGTTCTGCTAGCCCCAGTTGGGGTGGTATGTGGTACAGTGGAATTGACACATTAAGACATTTTGTTTTGGGCTGTCCCAAATAATGTAACTTCCCTAATGTTGGCCGCATAATTTTATCTGATTGCACAAAGGGATATTTGTTATATTTGCTTCCTTTTTTAAGTCAATCAAATGAGAAGTAGATGTTATTCATCTCCTTACATTGTGGTTCTAATATGCGATACCATAAGCACCAAAATGTAAATTTCTAGTATATAAATAAAAATCTCATTAACAACAAATAATTTGTAATGATATGTGGTTAAGTTTTTTTGAAGAATTAATGGTGCAAAGAAAATATAAGGTGTTCTAAAGTAGGAAAAATCTTAATACAGGCTCGATATTCGAAAAAATGTAAATGTATGAAGCACCAAATGGAGAACATTCATAATGGTTTGTAAGGTTAGTTCATAACCACAAAAATTAAAACAGGTGGATAGGCATGATGACCTCCTTCTACATGCATGTCATATCTTACAATGTGAGCATTCCTCACTTTTATGTTTCCCGTTTAAACATGGAGCTGTATACTGAATAATTAAATTAAAAGGCACGTGTTATACACCCCTTGCTGTCATCTTTTCATTACTTTTATGAGTGATGTTTGTTGCCAGGGGCCATCAGGCTGCATTTATTATTATTTTTTAAAACCTCTCCTTGTTTTGGCCAATTTTCTAACCAGAAACTTTCTTCTTACAATATTTCCTGTTTACATGCCTAAATGTAAAAGGCTGAAAATATTGCTGGTATTCATTTGTGATTTAAAAAGCCTAATCTTTGACGAATACTGTGCATACAGTTTAAAATTACAGCACTGATTAGGGTTGGGGTGCTTTCCTGCTCTCTAGTCACCCCCATGCTGCAGAGAACTCCTGTGGCACATAGAAGATGGGGTTGTATCCCTCAGGTGCCCATGGGCCCGTGATCTCGGATGACTGCTTCCATTTACTGATTGATTTGACACCTCAGGAGAGGATCAACAACAGAGGTCTTGAACCGAGGGAGTGTGTGGAGTGGAGCCATTCTGGCTGCAAAGGACCGCAAAGGGAAAATCAAGAAGGTGAAATGAGATACGACACAGTACTCCAGAAGGGTAGATGTGGAGACTGCACCTGAGGCTGCAGGTAAGGAGTGAGGTTTGAACCCTTGAGAGTGTGACTCTCTAATCCTGGCAACCCTGCATGAGCTACTTGGCACTAGGAGAAACACCGCCAAAACAAGTTACCTCTGCTGACACCACACTTGAGTCATTAGACATGAGGAGCCCTCTGACTGAGGGTGTGCTACAGAGATCAATGCAACAGACCTCGCATCTGGAAAGTTGTGTTGCTGAACTGAAAATAAGTGATAAGTATAAGAAAGAATTTTAATCCTGTGTCATCCCTAAGGGCTGCCTCCTTGGGCATTCCTGATGTAGTTCTACAAGGGTCTTCCTCAGGCAAGGGCTCTAGAAGGATTTGGAGGAGAAGATTCTTCCTGCAGGGTCCCCAAAATGGACAACCGTATGCAGAATATACAGGTTGCCAATGAGATGACTACATAGACCTTTATACTCCAAAGACATGGTGATGGCAGAACTTGGAAGCCCTTCTGAAAGAGAGTTTGTAATGCGCAAAGCCAGCAACAGGAGGAATGTCACCCTACATGAGAGGACTCTCAATCTTCCCAGACTATAGTCTGGCTATGTAGAACAGGAGAAGTCCTCTGCAGCGCATTAAAAATTAGCTTCTCAAGCTGAGACTCGAAGAATCTGTTTGGCACCCACAAACCTTGGGTCTTGTACAGTGGCAGACAACATCTGATCCTTCTGGTAGATGCCACAGAGGCCTGCTTGGGAACATGTCCACGCAAATCCAGAGGTACTGATGGAGAACGGCTGTTGAGTTTTTCACTTTATATATTTATATTCCTGATCCAGGCATGATGGTAATGCTCCTACATTAACCTAGAAAGGGGTTTATTTAGTGTGTTTTCAGTATTTTTTTAAAATTATAGTTATGATCCAAGTTTTGGTTGAGGATTGTAATTTAGAGCTGTTCCCTTCTACCCCATTCTTCTCCCCTGAGTCTCTACTATATGATCTACTAAGTTCCCAAATTAAAATGTTTGAAGGATAAAATGGCATCATAAATACCATCCAGAGCCTGCCACATTTATCCGCCCTACAAGGCTTGAAAGTGGCAGATTTAATTCATTACAGCATAAATATTTCTTAATGGGGGTGGCCAGTGGAGAGCATTATGCTCTGTTTTCACTACAAATTGTATTTGTTACAAAAAGGCCTAAAAGTGTTTTTAAAGATGTAGGCATCTTCCCTTATGTTATTAAAAGTTTAAAAAAAGGTCGAGCTGCCCATTAATGAATGGAGCTCCCCTGTCGCACTATGAATCCAAGTTGTTCTGGGTGGGATGTAAGTCTGATACTAAATTAGCGTTGACTTGAGGTGTCTCATAATCAGGTAGGCTAGCCATAGACCGTGCAAACACGCTAGAAGTAGTGGGGTAAGTTAGATTTTCCCTTTAAAGTTCTTAGTGAGCTCCAAGGCCTGAGTGCTTGAATGAAGAAGGTGGGCAAAGGCTTTGCTCAATTGGAAGATATGAGCTGCAGTGTCCAACAGAGTCAGATAACTGACTTTGCTTGCTGGAGTCTGTATTCAGAGGGGCTAATTCAGAAGTTGTTTATAACATGAAATAGTACATTAAGGCTGCTATTGTTTGGATCAAATGCCCCTAGAGGTGACATCTCAGTTAACTGGTGAGGTGGGGGAAGGTAGGAGGAGGAAGGGTCTTTTGAGGAGTTCTGAGAGGAATAGATCTAGGAGTGAACTGTTTGACACACATCTAAAATGTGTTTTAACAAGACTCACAGACTAGAGGCAAGTTGAACTAAGGTTATATAAACTGAGCCCCTGCCAAATCTGTGCCATAATGGTGTCTTAGCCGAACCAATAGAAGCAGGGTAAATGAAAGTAAAACATGTGTGGCGAAAAAAATAGAAAGGGCGGAAAATGCCTCCTTATTTAGACTAGAGTCTCTGGGATTTAAAATAAAGTATTGGGCTCCCATGGAGGGTGAGGGCAGGAGGGGTAGTATTCTACCAAGAGTTTTGTGTCTCACCCTCACCTGTGCAGTGTGCCAATCTTGCGAGGGGTTTGAGGCATGACCCAACTAAGGCTTGCAAGATGAGCACTTGTCTGCATTTGAGAGCCTGGGGGACACACCCCTGCTCCAAAACCTGGACTTCTTCAATTTCAGAGGAATGGATTAAATCTGGAGCTTTGGAGATTGTGTAGTTTCTGCTCAGATTGCCAACTTTGATTGCTCTTCCACTTCTTACCCTGCTCATGTATCCAACTTTAATAGCTCATCCAACTCCTAGTTCGCCAACTTCAAGTCAATAGACTTATTTAGTAGTAACCTTGCTTTGTGCATACTATCATATTTTGGTCTTTTCTAAACTGAATTTTGTATAAGTGCCTGATATTAAATGAATTATGTCAGTGTACAAGAAGGCAGTGAGTTATGTGAGGGTGCATGGTAAGTTGTTAACTTACTTTCAGTTAAGCAATTGCACTAGCCAGGTCAGCATCTCCCCACTTTACTTTTTGCCCTAATTCTGGAACTTTTACTCATTTTGTATTTGAAGAGAACAGTTGGCAACAAAGAATTCAAAACGGTTACTTTTGTGGACACTGTTCATATCTTCATTTCACTGCCAGCGATGACTGACAAATACTTAAACGTTTTTGGGTGCACTGTTAACAAGTCTAAGAGTAAACTCTTAACACTTAATCCAGTTTGCTCTCCTGACATGATCAATCCGGTCCACCCCTATTTGCCCACTCTGGGCTCGAAAAAAGACTAGAAATGGTCAAGCCTCATAATACTATAGCATTATTAACTGCCTCCTTTGACTTTAAAAATAAAACTAATATGATTTTAAAAGATGCAGGAGCAGCACTCTTAATTCTAGATGGACAATCAAAAGTCCGAATCGGCGGTATGGCCAACTGGGCAAAGTTTGTGGATGCTCTTTTCTAAGCTCCTGACTATCTCACACGGGAGCGATCGAAATCCTTGGTGCTGGCGGGGACCACAGATTGCATCCACCCTCCTGCTCCCCCCCATGCCAAGGAGAGGAGTCTGCGCCACATTTGGACCCTTTTCACGGCACACTGTGGCACTTGTAACTGTCGGCTGTGCCCCCCACACGAGGCCACCAGTCTCCGCTCCGGAGGACGGGCTCAGAACTTGGCGAGATTTTGCCTCACCCAACGCGGGATTCATCGGTTAGCACACCTGGCTGTACCAGGCTCCAGGAGACACTCGCCTTGCGGACCGCAGCCTGCTTTCCCCGTAGAGGGTCTACAATGTGGCTTCACTGAAACCGCGCGGCCAAACAGCTACCAAGCTATGCTTCAGATGGTGGGCTCTGACCCCCTCCATCAGCTGCACTGCATCACGGGACACTGCTGCTGCTGGCCCCTGGGAACCTCAGGAGAGATTTCACCCCATAGGCAGCGGGGCTTCACAAGCAGCCACACTTGGCTGCACTGGGCTTGGAGGAGACTCATCTTGCAGGCCCCGGACGACTTTCACTCCATTATGCGGCGTGCCCGACGCCGTTCTACTGGAGCTGCGCGACCTGACTCACTTTGGCACTTCTCCCCGCACTGAGGATTGAGGACATACTTGACCGTGCTGGACCCTGGAGGACCTTTTCTTTGACGTCTGTCGCGGCTTGAGGGGCCCGGGGACAAGTGACACTGCAACAGGCCCCTCTGAAAGGAGTTGCTGTCAATGCCACACATTAGTCTGTACTCCGTGACCCTTCTTTCCTTTTGCTGCTAGCTCTGGTGGCTCACCGAGGCATCCCACCCCTGGGCCTCTTGCAGGGGTGCACGCTCTTTCCCCCCCCCCTCACTCCAGGACCTGGTCTTCAGCCCGCAGTAGAGAGTCATTTCTGCCCATCTTTCCCCCCACTCCTGGCTCACCCGGCCTTCGCTGCTGTCCCTTGCACAGTATCCTGGCTGCTCGTGCTGCCCCCTCCCTTCCATGTCATCTCAGCAGGGGGAGCAAGTGGGCCAGGCTTAGGGCAATGCTGACTTGGACGGCCTGGACATGTTTGTCCTGACTCACTCCTTCCTTGCCTCAACGCAGTATTAGCCCAACCGGGACGGTCACTTGCCTAGGAGATCTTCGCCCCTAAGTGATTTTCATCTGGGCTACCATGGACTGCGACAAACCCTCCACTTCCCAATCTCAAACCAAAATTGACTGCTGCACGACCCCCACTACAAATTCCCAGGAATCCTCGACTACTCCACCGGACTCCCCTGGTCTCCTTTCCAACCCTGACAATACTGACGCCATCCTGCAGGCCATTCAGTCCTCTTGATCTGCCTTGGAAACCAAAATCGTGGAGTTGGGGGTGGATATCTCCTTCCTACGCCAGGACCTCAGAGGGGTGGCAGACAGGGTTACGGAGGCAGAGGGATGAGTGTCAGAGCTGGAAGATACCGTCAAGGAACTCGAGTCAACGGTCCAACACCTTATAATTACATTTTCGGTGCTGGAGGCCTGAGCAGAGGATGCAGAGGACCAGGCCCGCCACTGTAACCTACGCTTTGTGGGATTCCCCGAAGGGACGGAGGGGCAATACCCCGGACAGTTTTTGAAGACCTGGCTGACCTCCTGCCTACCCACCTCCTCCCTATCCATCTGCTTTGTGATGGAGAGGGCGTGTCACTCCTTTGCCCTATGCCCCCTCCTGGGGCCCCAAAACACCCCATGATAGCCAAGTTTCCGAACTATCGGGTTTTGGACACCATTCTTCGGGAAGCTAGTAAACTCAATGACCTTCGCTACCAGAGCAGGCGCTTGATGATCTTCCCAGACTGCACGCGCACTATGCAGCCACGGCGCAAGATGTACAGTGGCGTCAACCAGCAGCTACGCACCAGGGAATCCGATACATGCTCCTTTTCCCTGCGCGCCTCAAAGATGCCATGAATCAAAATTTTGTTTTTTCGAATCCCCGGAGAAGGCCCTCACTTTGTCTACTGAGCAGCTCTCCCTGAAATGCAATACCTTGCCTCCGTGGAGGGAGGGGGCTCCGAGGCTCCCTCCTAGGAAACTAACATGATCAATACGCCACAACCGTTGTCGTACCCAAAGACACCCCTCTTAGGCCTCTGAGGGAGAGAGACCTGCTGAGGCACCCTCCCCCTCCATCGTCCTGCCTCACCCTCCTCAGCCACAGCTCCATAGACAACTGGGATCTCTCACATGACACCTGATCTGCCCTGGTGCCCACCTCCGTCTCTTCTCTTACGACAGCCGCCAGCACTGCCATATCCTTTAACGAGCTCTGGCTTAATTGAAATTAGTTGGGACTCGGAGGGCTTTACTTTTGCCTTGTTCTCCACCTAGTTCTTAGTTGTTGTGGTATAGGGCAACAGATGCTTCTGGGGTGGAAATGTGGGGAGTGTTCTATTGGGGTGTTCCAATGTTTCAACAATTTTGTGTTTTCTTTCTCTTTTGTTGTTGTTTTTTTCTATTTATTTTTACTGCTGCACTTTGGGCCCATTGCTCCTCGCCTACCTCCTCAATACACATCCCCTATGACAAATACTGACCCACTGTTCACCGCCCTCTCCTGGAATGTAAGCGGCCTTAATCACAAAATCAAACGTGGGTCTTTCTTCCAGTACCTTAAGTCATTCCGCCCCAATTGCCCATTCTGCAGCGGGGGTTACATTAGCGTCTACCATCCCAGATACACAACTAGCTCCTAGGGAACTGCCATTCTTTTACACAAGCGGTTTTTTCTACTCGTCAAGATCGCACTGCAACGCCCTCGGTTGCTTTGTCCTGGTCGAGGGTGACATGGAGTGCGTCCACCAGACGATCGCATCTATTTACACCCCTCCCCCATGATGGTTTCCCCCTACGCTGCAGACCCTCACTCCCCTACTTCTACAATCCCTCACCGGCCCCACCCTCTTGGGGTGTGACTTCAACGCTGTGATGGACCCTCAGTTGCACTCTAGTAACCCCACTGCCCGTCATACTTACGACTTAGCCATTTGGTCCTCCTCGATGGCCCTCTCTGACTCATGGCGCCTGCTTCAGTCCCAAGATAAGGAATACACCTTCTGCCCTCACCCTCACAAATCTCTTGCCAGGCTTGAATACCTTTTCTTACCCTCCAAAGATACTACACGACTGATCAATGCTCACCTTCTCCCACGTGCACTGTCAGATCATGCCGCCATTACCCTTGCCCTCAAATCTTCCAGACACCCGCAGATGAGCCACTGGCACCTTAGCGCATGGTGGCTTACCGGCTCTGATTTTGCAGACTTCCTTCGGATGCAAATCTCGGACTACTTTGACACCAATGCACACTCCCTTACCCTCCTCTTCCATAGTATCAGCGGCCCTGAAGGCTATCCTTTGCGGGCAGATACTTTCTTATTAAACAGCTGCACGCACTCTTAGACTTAAGGAGGTCTTGTCCCTAGAAAACGACCTGCATGTAGCAGACAAGGCCTACGCTGCCAAACCCACCGCCCAGTTGAAACGCGCAGGGGACCTGAAGAGGCTCGCAATCAGTCATAAACAACTTGACGTTGCGACCTCTGCGCACCTTGTTTTGTGGGGCCGGGTCTACAATGTGGGAAATAAAGCTGGGAAACTTTTACACTTGACTTGCGAGTAGGGATCTAGCCCTCAGCCTGATCACTTCCATCATAAAGAGACGGACCGGGAGGTATCGGACCCACACTCAATCGCGCGGGAATTTGCCAGCTACTTTACTAGACTCTACGCTAATCACCCGGTAATAGAGGCTCAACGCCCCTGCACTATTGTGGCGGGCTTCCCTCTCCCTCTCCTAGCTGACACCGACAGGCAGGACCTGGAAGAACCTATCATGGCGGCCAAAATCACAGCAGCTAAAGGGGCACCCCGCCGGAAAAACGCTGGGCCCCTACGGCTTCTCACTGGAACTGTGCCTCCTTGCTGTCCTCCCCCTGCCCACAATGTATGAGGAGGCACTGGGGTTGGGCGAACTCCCTTATGATCTTCGTGGCGCCACTATATGTGTCAATCCCACGGAAAACCCCAGGGATTGTGGGTCATATAGGCCCATTTCCATTTTGAACAGTAAATCTAAGATCCAGGCCACGGTACTGGCAAACCGGCTAGTGAATGTCAACACCTCCCTCATTCACCCAGACCAGAACGGCTTCATGTCGGGATGCAGCACTCATCACTGCCTCCACCGGGTGCACAATGCAATTGCCCTTTCTGAGGACACAACGGACAGCCGTGTCCTTGTCTTGATTGATTTTGAGAAAGCCTTCGACTCGGTTCATTGGCAATTCTTGTTTCGCTTGCTAGAGCAGATGAACTTTGCCCCCCTCTTTTGCTGCTGGTTCTGAACACTCTACTCTGGTCCCTGGGCAAAACTCTGTGTAAACAAAGTAACTTCACAGACCATCCCCATTGAGTGGGGCACAAGACATGGCAGCCCTTTCTCGCCCTTTTATTTGCACTCCCCATCGAACCACTAGCAGAATTGATCCGGCGTGATGCACAGCTCTGTGGCTCCTGATGGCCATGAAGACCGGGTCTCTCTCTACGTAGATGGATTGCTTCTCTTTGTGGGTGACCCTGGGACCTCAATCCTCTCCTCCGGCACATGATACAGGTCTATGCCGACGCTTCCAGCCTCACAGTGAACTAGTCCAAGTCTACTTGCATCCCCCTCTGGGGCCCCCACGAAGACCCCGTTTCAATGGTCTTCAGATCACTTCGATACTTGGGGCTACAGATTGCCTTCTCCCAGTGGCAGGCTTGGGACCTTAACATCACACTTCTTGTTGCCTGTACCCAAGAGACATGGCCCACTGGACCACTCTCCCTCTTAAGGTGGCTGGCAAAGGAGCACTATTTAAAATGATCTTGCTACCGAGATTTTTTTCCATCCTACAAAACTAACCTTACCCTTTCCCCCCTCCTCCTTCCGCACTCTACAATCTGAGGTGTCACACATTATTTGGGCCTGCGGCCTGCCACGGATCTCCTTCCGCAAATGTGTGCTACACCCATACAATGGCGGGCTGGGGCTCTCCGATCTCCACTTATACATCTGGGCCAATAGCCTTCTCCCCATAACTGACTGGTTCTTTGCAGACCGCGGGGATCCGGCCATAGCGGCGGAACTCGTATAACTGGTATGCCATGGCACCCTCAGTCTGCTTTACAGATGTACCTATCCCCATAGGCTTGGCCCCGGCCACCGTTCAACTCCGCTCGATTGGCACCAGTCACTGAAACGGATCGGATGGCACAAGATGCTGATAGCAACGACACGATTGTGGGCTGGGTGGAAACATCTATTACAACGCAGGCATTACATCGTAGTGCCTTTACAACGCAGTCAGTACCACAACTATGACATTACCACGAGTTCCATTAAAATGCAAGTCATTACAACGACTTGCTTTAGGGAATGCAGTGTTGGACTGGTGTTGGATTTTAAGTCCAACATCTTCTCTACTGATACACCCACCGGAGTTGGAATAGTAATTTAAACTATTCCAAAGTCCAGCGCTTCCCTAAAGAAAGTCGTTGTAATGACTTGCATTGTAATGGAACTCGTTGTAAAGACACAGTTGTGGTATAGACTGCGTTGTTAAGCCACGCGTAGTTTTGGCATACATGGTAACAGATGCTATTCTGGGTTGGGTCCTGGCTCTCCCAGACTGCTGCCTTAAAGGACTTCAGGGCATGAGACGCCACAGGCATCACAGCACTGGGGGACATTTGGCAAGGCATGTCTATATACGCTTTTCAACTCCTTTGCTGTCATTTACACAATGCATAAATCACAATTCTTCCCTTTTCTGCAGTTACGACACACCCTGGAGGCCTCCCTAGGCCTCTCCCAATCCAAACTTATGGAAGCATCCTTGTTGGATTCAATCCTAGTCAGGAAAGGGGTTTCCTGCCTCTACCGCTAACTGGTCAATAACTCCCTCGACCCTATGGTTACCCTTAGAGAGCGATGGGAGGGGGACCTGGGACCCTGGATGATGACGATTTGACAGAAGCAAAAATGGCCCCTAGGTCTCTGGTAAAATCAACGAGGTTCTCCTCATCCAACTGAAATACCTTCACCGTGTTTATTTTAGCCCCTCACTGCTTCATGGTATGGGAGGCACTCCTTCTCCGCAATGTTGCCGGTGCCATCGCCCAATGGGCACCTTCTTCCACATGATATGGGAGTGCCCAACTATCCATTCATACTGGTCATGCCTTTCCACTACTTTATCCCATTGGATCTGAAAGTAGTTTTCTTGGGCCTTATGGACTCTTGGGCCTTATGGACTCTTGGGGAGGGAGTCACCATGTTCGGCAGCTTGTCAGAGTGGGTTTCATCATTGCAAAGAGGGACATTGCCCGTCATTAGCATTCTAAACTAGACCCACCCTTCCTCGAATGGGCAAGAGGGATGGACTTTACGCTGTAGTAGAAAAATATGTTTATAAATCCAATGGATGTCTGGGAAAACATCACAAAAAATTCAGTTACTGGTTGCAATATTCTGAATCTTTGTCTTCTATGATTGAGTTTTTTTTTTTTTTGAAACAATTTTTATTGATAAACAAACAATCTGCATTATACATCGCTATAATCAGTATTCACACATAATTAGTCAATCTATAGACAGGTTTTCACAGGGTCATCGCTGCACAGGCAACTGCAACAATATTATATGTCCACTGCAGCATCATGATCCGTTTGTGGGGGGTCGCAGATGTTCCCTCTATATATGTTCCAATTTCCCCACACCCTTCCCCATTTCTTTGGGCACTTTCGATGTATGAATACAGCCTTTTCTGCTACCATGGCTATATCCATATCTCTGCACCAGTCTCGTAAAGTCGGCAGAGATTCTGCTCCCCATTTTTGTGCTATATTCCGTTTGGCTATCATCATGCCTGTCGCTGCCCACTGACGTTCGACATGGTTAAGGTCCGTCGGTTCCCAGACATTAAGGAGACAACATTTGGGCTCAAGTGGGACCTGTTTCCCGGCGGCCTCCGTGATGGTTTTCATCACTGCTTCCCAATATGGTACGAGCCTCGGACATTCCCACAGAGTATGGTAGAAAGTACCTATAGCCCCACAGCGGCGTATGCAGTATGGGTCCGTAATTCTTCCCATCTTGTGTAGTACTTCCCTTGTGTAATAGGTTCTATGTAAGATTTTAAATTGTACCAGTCGCAGTCTGGAGGAGATTGCTACGTCTTTGGGCGACGCAGTTGCTTCCTGCCAGTCGGGGTCGTCCATATCCCCAACCGCGGCCTGCCATCGTGTCCTAAGTCTGCCTAGGGGGTCTGTCCGGTTGTTGATAATTTTTTTATAAATGGATGAGGTTGCTTTTTGCTCTAGGTAGGTAGTGAGCAATCGATCCTCCAAAGGGGAGGACTCCGGGAGTATTTCTGCAGGCGGGAGGACTGCATTGATTGCATGTTTTATCTGCATGTATCGAAATTGTTCCCCCGTAGCCATCTGATATTGTTCTTGCAAATATGCGAAGCTCACCACTTCTCCGTTCTGCCAGAGGTCTCCCAGTCGGGAGATCCCTATCAGATCCCATTTCTGGAAACCCTTACTTTCTCCCAGTATGCCTAGTTTGTCTGTGTCCCAGAGTGGAGTGTGCTGCGTCAGTCTGTCTGACCATCCCAGGTGTTTGGTGACCGTGTGCCATGTACGAACTGTGTGTGCCGTGGGGCCTATAAGATCTCGGAGTTTCCGTCTGTTGTAAAGTCCCCTATTAAGTCCACCGTTCCCCAGGGTCACTCTATTCAGGCGATAAGCAGGGTCTGTGTCTGGCACATGGAGCCATTGATTGATGACTGTGAGTTGCGATGCCCAATAGTAGGCTTTAATATCAGGTAAGGCGATCCCGCCATCATACCAGCTTCTGACTAGTTTGTTCATTGCTATCCTTGCCGGTTTACTATCCCATAGGAGGGCAGTGACCTCCGCGTTAACCGCTTTAAAGTACGTATCCGGGACTGGATAAGGTGTGTTGTGTAGGGCGTATAAAAATCTGGGCAGGGCCATCATTTTGAAAAGAGCTGCTCTACCCAACACGGTGAGTGGCAGTGTTTTCCAGTGCTTAATGTCTCGCTTCAATCTGTGCAGCGGGGCTTGTAAATTAAGTGTAATGAACATATCCGGGTCCGAAGTTACGTGGATACCAAGGTACTTAAAGCTATCTGTCACTATCTGGACGGTGCATCCCTTTGGGAGACAGGGAGGTCGTCCATGTAGTATGTAGAGTACGGACTTATCCCAATTAATAGCATATCCCGACACTGATCCAAACACTGCACATATGTTAAGTAATGCATGGAGGGTTCGCGTTGGCGAGGCCATATAGATTAGGACATCATCTGCATAGAGAGAGATACGATCTTCACATCCCTCCCTCCATTTGAGACCTCGGACCCTGGGATCCCATCTTATCCAGGCCGCCAGCGGCTCAAGGACTAACGCAAACAGTAGGGGCGATAGTGGGCAGCCTGCCGTGTACCCCTGGCCAAGGTTATTTCCCGTGATATGTGCCCGTTGGCGACAACGTGTGCCACCGGGTTCGTATACAATAGGTGTATCCAAGAGCAGAACTGTGGTCCAAACCCCAGGTGCTGGAGGACTGCGAATAAAAAGGCCCATTCCACCGAGTTGAAGGCCATTTTCGCATCTAGCGATAGGATTGCTGCATCTTCCTGTACTGTATGTTTTCGGCCCAGTACTCCGTGTAGGCGCCTAAGGTTCAGGGCTGTGTTTCTACCAGGCATAAAGCCTGATTGGTCCGGGTGAACCAGTTTAAGGAGATGTGGTGTCAGTCTGATTGCCAATGTTTTGGCTAAAATTTTTGCCTCTGCATTGATCAACGAGATCGGTCGATATGACGTACATTCTTCCACCGGCTTCCCAGGCTTGTGGATCGCCACAATGGTTGCCATACGCTGATCTCTGGGGAGCATTCCTATGTCACGGCTAGATTCAAACATTTGCAACATATAGGGGGTTATCGTGTCTACCGTATGTTTATATAGTTCTAGTGGGATACCGTTAGGACCAGTAGCCTTACCCGATTGTATCTGGGAGATGGCGACTTTGTGTTCGTCCACCGTAATGTCTGCCTCTAGACCTTCCGAGTCTTGCGGCGTGAGTTTCGGCATACGGATATCTTTTAGGAATGCAAGTGCCCCTTGGACCGTGATGTCGTTTGCGGATGTGTAAATTTGTTCATAGTGTTGCGCTAGCGCATTCACTATTTCTTGTGGTTCTGATGTAATATCTCCCGTTTGAATTCGGAGCGGTGCTATCCATCTGCTCACCCGTTCCTTCTTATCTAACCATGCAAGAAGTTTGCCTGTTTTGTCTCCCACTTCATAGATCCGATGTTGGACTGCCTTCAGACGATTGCTAGCATCTGCCCAGAGGTATTCTCTATATTCCTGTCTCTTAAGTCGCAGTGTATGCGCCGCATCGTCGGTAGGGTCTAGGGCATGTTGGGATTCTAATTGCTGTACTTCCTGCTCCAGGGTCTCTATTGCCTTTTTCTTTTCTTTCTTATGCCCTTCTATGAGGGAAATGGCTTGACCTCGTATCACTGGTTTGTATGCTTCCCATAGTGTGGATGGGGAGGCGACTGACGCCTCATTTTCCTGAAAGTATTGTTTTGTCGCAGTGACTAGATCTTTCTTGATCTTTGAGTTGAGGAGGAATCCAGGATATATGGGATACATACGGCTTTGGATAGCCTTGTATGCCCGGATCTCCGCCTTTATCGGGGAGTGGTCAGAGATACCCCTGGGTAAATGTGAAGTCTGGCCCATCCTGCCCATGTTGTCGAGTGCTGTGAATATACTATCTATACGGGAGAGGCTATTATGAGCTCCTGAATGAAAGGTATATTGTCGCTGAGATGGGTTCTGGAACCGCCATATGTCTAATAACCCATGGGCGTCTATAAATTCGGCCAATGGTGAGGTTGTGCGATGTTGGGGACGAGCAGGCGTGCGGTCCAGTGCTTCATTTATGGTCATATTGAAGTCTCCCCCTAATATCAAATCCCCCTCTGGTAGTGTTAGAAGGAATTTGCCCAAGTCTTGAAAGGCGGAGGAATGCAGAGTGGGCGGGATATAGATAGACACAAAATTAATCAGGCGACCCTCCCATTGAATCGAGATTGCTGCAAATCGGCCCCGGTTATCCTTAAAAGTACGGTGGATAATGAGTGGAAATCGTTTACGAATCAGGATGCCCACCCCCCGGGATCCTGTGGTGAAATCGGAGTGCACTACCAGTTGTAGCCCCCACCGGTCGAGGGATTTACTCATGGGTCCTACCAGATGTGTCTCCTGTAGCAGTATGAGTGCTGGGGCTGCGCGTTTCAGATATTGCAGCACCAGACCTCTTTTTATCTTATCCTGGAATGTCAATGGGTTAAGGGATATAAACGGTAGCGTTGGCGTTGTGGTACGTTGTGTCAGTGGATCAGGCGACGTCATAGAGGGTGTGTGTGGTTGCAACATAACGAATATTAAGAGTCCGAGTGAGCCTAGTCCCGTCATGACCATGTGTGAGTATTTGCAGATCAATAACTACTAAAACATTAACATCCCAAAGAATTTTGCATTGCATGTATACATTTCCGACGCATGAAGTCTCCATTACCCAGCCCCTGTCAGACCGGAGTATTACCACAGACATATCATCAAATTTCACAGTCCTAAGGAGGGCAAGTGAGAGTGCTAGTATTGTGGCAATGTCTAACAAAAACATAACCCTCCCTAACTTCCCCAAGAAGAACACATCCCCCCTCCCTGCATCCCTGCCTAGTAGGTTCAAAACTACCCACCTCCCCAATAGCAGAGTGCCTATGGCCCCAAAAACACATAACATTTAAATGTAGGGGTGTGCGGTGCTGGCACCCAGTAGCCTCTCCCTCCCGGGCCAGCAAGTATGCCCAATCAAGATTGAGGGTCATTCTCGCATTCCAAAGTACATAACTTATTCAGCCTTATGCCAGTCTACTATTGGGTTAACCTATAGTACATATCGTGTCCAGATGACGGGGAGATCTCCCCCCTGCATTATCAATGGTCACAAGAGGACGAAGGAAGATAGATAATTACAGACCAGGGAAGTTCATGCAGTCTTTCACCTCCCTGCTCGTGTCGTGTCGCTGCCAGGGCTGCCGGAGCGGGAACTTCTGGGTCTTGATGGCGAGCGCACTTTGCTTCCACGCCAGCGTTCAGAATCTTTTGGGCGTTGATCGGTGGTCAGGCGGTCCTCCTCCACTCTGTTGCGATGTGTTCGTGATGGGCCTTCGTCGAGCCAGTGTTGTGCCTCTTCCGGCGTCAGGTAGAACCAGGACTTGTCACCATCGACTACTTTCAATTTAGCTGGAAAAAACATCATGTATTTAATTCCTTTGTCTCTGAGGACCCGCTTGATCCCCTCGAAGGAGCGCCGTTCTCGCTGCACCCTCAGCATGAAGTCCGGGAAGAAACGGACTGTTGCATTGTCATAGGAAAGGTCACCGTGAACTCTGGCCGCTTGTAGGATTGCGTCCCGGTCGCAAAAGTTCAGAATACGTGCAATAATGGTCCGAGGCGGCGCACCAGGTTTCGGCATAGTGTGCCCGCTCTATAGAGAACAGTGGGGACAGCCTTTTGGGTTTGAGGCGATTCAGGATGAGGTCTTTGAGGAAGAGGTCCACACTTGGACCCTCCGTTCCCTCCGGCACCCCCACCACTTGAATGTTGTTGCGGCGGGCGCGGCCTTCCTGATCGTCCAGATGCAGTGCTAGTTCCTTATGTTGATGTACTAATTTTTGGATCTTGACCTCCAGTTTACGTGTCGTTGACTGTAGCTCCACTATGTTTTCTTCCGCGACAGTGACCTTCTCAGACGTTTTCCGCATGTCTGCTCGCATTAGGTTCATTTCAATCGTTACCTTGTCGATTTTTGTTTCTAAGTTAGTCCCGACAGTCTGTATCGCCGCCATTATGGAGCTGAGAGACGGTTCCTCGGCAGTCATGGCGTCGTCCCGTGCCCCCTCCTCCACTGTGAGCTGTCTCGGCACCGCGTATTTGTCCATTTTATTGGCTTCAATGGATGCTGCGGCCCCTTTCGGTTTCGTCATGTTGTGGAGTGCCACCGGGGTAAGCGCCCTGTATTAAAACTAGGATCGTCGTCTCACCTCCAGCCAGTACTTATTTCCAGCCAAGGGGTCCGCTGTCCCCACTATTGTTAACTATTGTTAATGTGGTCAGTCCACCTCCAGATGGGATCAGCGATCTATGAGACACCTCCGATCTGCAATCCAGCCGGTCCCCTCTATGCAGGTCCGGGGGGTGGAGGGGGCTGTGTCGCTCCAGTGTTGTCTGCGCCTTTAGGGTGTGTGTATCGACATGTGCCGGGATCAAATCACCCAATTTATCGCGTGCTGGCTGGAGTCCCCGGTAGTAGTCGTGCCGGTGGTAGTGCGTCCCGGAGCGCAGCAATGAGCACCCCCAGTTCAGGATATGTTCCCACTGCGCCACATGCAGCGGCGCCAGGCGTTTTCCCTCACAGGCTCTTTGCCGCCGTATCTACGGAGCCACGCGCTCTCACTGCTCCTCGTTACACTGGTGCCCCATTGGTGGTCAAGGGGCAGTCACTCACCGGCGGCGATGTCCCGCTGCCTGCCGCCCGCCTCAGCGACGCTCCCTCCGATGGTTTTGCAGCAGTCTCATGCAGGTGGCAGCGTCCTATTCGACGTCCAGGGTCCACCAGAGCCCCTAGTCACAAGGCCGTGGGCGCCTCCAGACCGGTCTGGTGCCGCGCAGAGGAGGACAGGCGATTCTAGCGTGCCGCGGCGAGGGGAAAGGGGGGGGGGGTGCCGCGCTCTTCACCGATCAGCACTCCATGCAGCGCAGTGGCCGAATCGAGGTCGCCTCTCGTAATCAGTGCCGTGCAGGCTCCAGGCCACAAACCACGGGGCTCGCGCAGTCCAAAGCCTCGGCCTCACGGTCGCGCTGCCGATCGAGCCATTACGCGACTCCGCCCCCTTCCCACCCAAGCCGCCGCACTGCAGCCAGGCCGGGTCTCGAGTCAGTGCCACGGCTATTTTCTCCGCACCAGCGTTGGAGGAGTCACCCTTCGCCGCTCCAGGAGCTCGGAGGCTGTTTGGCGTCCGTGTTTTCCCTCAGGCTGCCGGATTTAGGTCGGATTTTCACGGGCTATGTCACTGGCCCTGACGGAGCTCGAGAACTACGCCTACATCTCGGTCGGCGCCAAGCCACGCCCCCCTATGATTGAGTTTTTTAGTATACACTTTCGCTTTTCTGCTAATTGGTTATCGCGAGGCTGGGCTTAATGTAGTACTGTTAACATTGTATGTTATGTCATCTTTGTTATGTTATCTGAAAATCAAAAACTGATTTAGAACGAAAAACAAATTCTGAATTAAAGGTTGTTCATTAATGTATTTGACATCTTAAAAAAATACTATTTACAGGAAGCGCTCCATTAGAAATTCATGGCAAAATTGTATATGGTCCTCCTCAAGCAGATTGAGAACCAGAGAAAACCATTGGCAATTGGTCAACTTCAAACTAGTTATTGGGTAAAAAAATATAGACTTCTATGGCTTTATGAATATAAATTCCTTGGGAGGGGCGGGGTTTCGACGCACAAGATGGCGGACGCTATTCAGTAACGCCTGAACCAGATATCCGTCGCCATCCCAGAGCTGATGAGCTAACTAAGGCAGAGAGCAGCTGGCTGTTGACGCTCAGAGGTGACGAGGAGGGCCCTGCAGTGCCAAATCAGTAAGCCAGGGCCCGCAAATGCAGTGAGAAGTGGAGTAGACGGGCATCTAAGATGGCAGCCCGCGACCAGTCGATGCCCTGAACGATGGTGCACCTCCAGGGGTGACGGGGAGGCTTGGGGGCCGTCGGCCGAAGGACACAGTGATAGCTGCCCTGGTGGATTCCAGGGCCACAGACCTGCCCTGGTTACAAATAAGGGGAAAGTGAAAGAGAAGGGGTTGCAGCGGACCAGGTTATTCCCTGACCAGGAGTTAAAACTCGATGCAGGTGCGAGCGCGCAGCATTATGTTTCCTGAGGCTTGAGCCGGGAGGTACTAACGATATTTTGCACAATTGTAGAACTTGAATCTGCTTATGTCCTGAACCTGATAGAATTTATTAGAGCTTTTACTCGTTTTAAAACATACCTGTTTTTCTTGTTTTTATGTGGCTTGTTTTTTAAACTGCTTTTACCTGCATTGTGCTGATCTCGGTTCTGCTGAGGCAGGGTTGGGGCTCACACGGACGTGTATGGTGGAGTCAGGCGGGGCGGCCATCTTGGGGGTAGATAGGTCAGCGGACCAGGTTATTCCCTGACCAGGAGTTAAAACCCGATGCAGGTGCAAGCGCGCAGCGCTCCACGGGCGCGCCGCTGGCGCGCCAAAGTCAAGCCCGTCTGCGCCCGTCTGCGCCCGTCTGCGCCCGTCTGCGCCCGTCTGCGCCCGTCTGCTCCCGTCCGCGCTCGGGCCGGGCTCAGGGCCGTGACCCCTGGAAGTTGTAGGGCAGACAAGCCCCTTTCTTTCACTTATACCTCAAAGACTCTGTTAGAACTGAGGGGTGCGGACAGGGGTCGAGATTGCACATACCTTTCTTTTGACTCCCCACCTACACCACGGTTGCAGTTTTGTCTTAATTGTCAAACTATCCTTCCTAAAATCCTGTATCTGCCTTCTGCTTGTTTTAAGGATCAAGGATCCGGGTCGGGTGGGGACAATACCCAAGTAGTCAAATGTTGTTTGGTTAATGCGAGATCTCTAGTAAAGCACAGCCTAGAATGCGCAAGGCTTATTGAAGATTGGGACATAAAGTTAGCTTTTATCACGGAGGCATGGACGGACGACTCCTCTGGTCCTGATATATTAAAGGCCACCCCACCAGAGTTCTTATGCTATACGCAAAATAGACCCCACAGGAAAGGGGGGGGAGTGGCCGTGATATATCACAATTCTATCAGGGCATCATTTCAGTCGATCCCATCTGAAACATGTGAGGCACTATCCTTTAATCTCAAGCTTTCCAACCATCATACTTTTAAAGGTATTCTCTTATACAGACCACCGGGAGCTAGGAATACCTTTCTAGCTTCACTGGATAACATTCTGGAAGAAGGCCTCTGCACTGACGCATACACAATCATTGGAGATTTTAATTTCTATCTTGAGAGTCTAACTGACCCCGATACAGTGACTCTGATAGATACAATGAATAGTGCAGACTTGAAGCAACTAGTTTTTGGCCCTACACACATGGCAGGTCACACCTTGGATGGTATTTTCTCTAATCATCCTGGCCTTCAGTTTACTGGCCTCCTGCCTCTTGTGTGGTCAGATCATGCTGCCGCCCAATTCAAGCTGTCATTTAGGACTCGACCCACAAGCGGTCCTCACCCGAAAGGCCAAATAATAACCAGAGCCTGGAAGAATATTGAGGCAACTGCTTTACAAGAGCTTCTCACCTCCACGGCCAACCAGTTGCCGGTGAGTGTGGAAGAAGCCGCCATGGTATATACAAAATGGCTCGAGAAGGCTTGTGATAAACTAGCCCCCAAAAAATCTTTCTTCCCTAAAAGACTACAACCGTCTGCCCCGTGGTATACTGAAGACTTGAAACATCACAAACTCACCTGCAAACGGTTAGAGCGAAGTTGGAGAAAGGGCTATAAAGAAACAGATAAAAAACTCTACAAAATGGGGCTACTTAAGTATAAACAACTGCTCCACCTAGCCAAACAAGAGTTCTATGTGGCACGTATAGATCTAGCGAAAAATTCGGCTAAAGAACTATTCAGAACTGTCTCCAGCCTGGCCACTCCACGCCCAGCCATAGTGGATTCAAGTCAAGAGCTGTGTGAGGAGATAGCCAAGTTCTTCTTGACCAAAGTGGAAACCATTTTCTCAGCCTTTTGCGGTCTAAATAGTGCCACGTTGGATCCGGCAAGTGAAAAACTTAAGCCCTTAAAAGTTCCCACTGAGGTACTAGATACTTTCAGGCCAGTATCTCCGGACAATTTGGAGAAGCTGCTTATGGCTGTTAAATCCGGATCACCCCATGATCCTTGCCCAGTAGCAGTGGCCAAATTGGCACCTGGTCCCATTGCTCGATCACTGGCCCATTTTTGAGGGAATGTGTGAAACAGGGCACTTCCCCACCTGTTGGAAATTGGCTTCTATATTGCCCCTGTTAAAAAAAAAAAAAAAAAAAAAAAAAACAGCCTGGACCCTAAAGACCCCAATAATTTTTGCCCGATCTCGCGTCTTCCACTCTCCGCCAAGTTGGTAGAAAAAATTTTGAACACTCAACTTAGCTCGTTCCTGGCAGCAACACAAGCCCTGGACCACTCCCAGTATGTTTTCAGAGGGGGACATAGCACCGAGTCTGCCCTCATTAAGGCCACAGAAGAGATCAGAGAGGCCGTTGATAGAGGTGGGAGGGCGGCTCTGATCTTGTTGGATCTATCTGCGGCCTTTGATACGGTCCATCATGGTATCTTGATGGACTGTCTAAAAGAGTGCGGGATCCAATCCAAAGCCTGGGCTTTGCTAAATTCTTTTCTATCCGGCAGAGGACATTCTGTTGCATTAGGTGGATATCAATCTAAACCCTTTTCGCTACCCTGTGGGGTCCCACAGGGGTCCTCCCTTAGCCCCACTCTATTTAATGTTTATGTTTCATCCTTGGCCCCTATTATTAGAGCATTTGGGTTTGGTCTTACCTCCTATGCGGATGATACCCAAATTGTGGTGTCTCTACGACCAGGTCAGGAAACGGGTATAGATCAACGTTTCCAAGCCTGTATGCAATCAGTTGGGAAATGGATGGCAGAGAATTGTCTGAAGCTTAATTCAGGCAAAACTGAAGTCCTACTGTTTGGAAAGGATACTAATTTTTGGACTCCAAGTTGGTGGCCGGATTCGATGGGCTCGCTCCCTCTGCCTTCAAAAAAGGGGAAGAATTTGGGGGTAATTGTGGATGAGAGACTCACCTTTGGGGATCAGGTTAATGCAGTAACATCTTCAACTGCATGTGTGCTTAGAACGGTCAGGAAAGTAATGTCATTCCTACCTCTAGGTAATCGCCAAACAGTGGTCACAGCTCTGGTGCTGTCGAGGCTGGACTACTGCAACAGCCTGTATTTGAATATCCAACAAAAAAGTTTGAATAAACTTCAGCTGCTGGTGCTCGCTTATCGTGCCTTCCATGATACGGGTGCGGTTTACCTGAGAAGTAGGATCCAACGTTATCAGCCTCAACGGGTCTTAAGATCCTCTAGACAATCCCTCATGGTGATTCCCAAGATCACGAGATCTCGGATAGGAGGATGTTCGTTTCAGGTTCAAGCTGCTCGCCTGTGGAACGAATTGCCCCTTTATCTCAGACTGACTCAGGACTTGTTGTTTTTCAGGAAACAACTTAAAACATGGTTGTTCCAACAATAACATGATGGTTGACGGGGGGGGGGCTCTTTCTGTTACGGTTTTGGAGATTAGCGCCGGGACACTCTCTGTGAGTATCCGCGCGCTTTATAAATACCCTATTTCATTTCATTTCATTTCATGCTGCAAAATGCTGCAGCAAGACTTCTGACTGGTACATCCAAATTCTCCTCCATCTCCAAGGAAATAAGGAAGCTGCACTGGCTCCCAGTAAGGAGTCGAGTGCGTTTCAAATCACTTTGCATGGTCTTCAAAGCTCTGCATGGCAAAGGCCCAGACTACTTAAACCAGCTGTTCCAGTGGTACATTCCAAAAAGAATCCGCTCGTTAGGGGCTAAGCTGGTTTCTGTACCGCCCAGGAGGAAAGCTTTGTGTAGGGGCAGAAGCTTTGCTGTGTGCGCGGCGAAAGCCTGGAATGACCTTCCGTTTCGCCTAAGAAACGCTACTGACCTGTTAGACTTTAGGAAGGGTTTGAAGACCTGGCTTTTTGCTGCATAAGGTCAGTTCCTCCTTGCTCGCTGCCTCAGGATAGATATGTTAGCGCCAGGACACCCTTGGGTAATCGCCGCGCTTTATAAAAGTTATTAACATAACACCCCCGATAACAGACCTGTGCCCTGTCCGTGAAGACAACCAGAGACATCGCCAGGCTACTCTTTTTGAGCGGTGCCCAGAATCTGCTGCTTGTGGAGAGTGGGGGAGGCGGGCCATAGTCCTAATCGACTGACTAGCATGGATATGGTGACATGGCCCAGAATAATGATCCCTTACAAACAGGGGAAACTAGATACATTCGCCAAACCGGTTGGGCAGCCCCTCCTCCAATGGGGGTGGCGACCGGGAAACTAAAATAGGTGAGGTGGTCGCAGACGTAGCTCTGCTCAGGCAAGCTCTCCGCAAAACAATCAATTGAGTGACGGATTCAGAGTCCCGCCTCGCTGTATTAGAAGGGAGAGTTCAGGAACTCCACCAAATGGTTCAGAAAATGAAAAGCACAATAATAGAACTGGCAGCTAGAGCAGAGGATGCCGAGGGCTGCTCCGATCAAAATAATTTGTACTTTGTGGACTTTCCAGAGGGGGTGGAAGGATCCCGCCCAGAATGCTTCCTCTAGACTTAGCTGTGCACCTTCTTGTGGAGCAGATTTCTTCATGCTTCCTAACAGAGTGAGCACATCATGCCTTAGTATGGAAACCCCTGCCAGGAGCCTCATCAAGGGCAATAATAGCTATCTTCCTGAACTCTAGAGACCGAGATTTGGGTCTGCGTACTTCCAGGGTCCTGAAGGAGGTATCTCATGGCTCCCAGAAGGTCCTAATTTTTCCAGACTACATTAGGCTAGTACAACGTCAACGAAGTAATTTGAGCCAGTGAAACAGAAACTGCGGGCCATGGACATTAAATACACATGGGTCTATCCAGCCAAGCTTAGAGTAATATTTCAAGGGAAAGACTTATTTTTGGGCAATTTGGACCAACCATGGGAATGGGTCGAGGAACGCCCCCCACGACTTAAAGGAATAGAGCCCCAATGACCGGAAAAACTGCATGACAAGCTGATGAAGAGACCGGAGGGAGAACCACGGGGACAGAGACGGTAGTCGAAACAGCAAAGACTGGGCTCGACTCTTGACGAGCTCGAGAGAAGCATCCAAAGTGAGGTTTTCGGATACAGATGTGGGAGAGGGCCCGCCAGTAAGCAAAGGTTGGGGGGAAGAGTGTTGTCTGGGAAGGCCCACAACTCTAACGATTAAGTCAGATCGCAATGTGTAGTAGTGTTACTGGTGCAGTGTATAAAGGTGGATTGGTGGTAAGGAAAATACGGATGGAAGTTGAGTAGTACATAGGCTAAACTTGTTGCAGTAATGGGTGAGGGGATATGACAGACCTTTTCACAGTTGGGTAAATAGGTAGTTTGGAGCACATGCACAGGAAAAGTTAGGGGGAATATAGAGGGAATAGTTCTCAGTTTTATTTATACAGCACCACATAACTACATATCACACCACAAGTGGGGGCACATAGGACCAGGAGGAACCCAGCAGTGTGGGGAACACTCCTGGGGTAAGACATAACAGCCCGGGTGATCACCTCCCTTATTCCTGAAGACCAGACAGGCCTTATGTCAAGGAGGGCCACTCGTTTTAACATCCGAAGGCTACACTGTAACTAGACTAAACTAATGGAGAACAGGAACCCAAGGCTGTCATGTCACTGGACACTGAGAAGGCTTTTGGTTCTATAGACTGGAGGTAACTACTCTTGACCCTTGACTCCTGGGTTAGGCCCAAATTCTGTGAGTGGGTGACCCTGCTCTACAAAGCCCTGACAGCGGTGGTGAGAGTTAATAGGGTACTATCGGATACATTTACTCAGAAGGGTTACGGGGCAGAGTTGCCCGCTCTTTCCATTATTATTTGCGCTGTGCCTGGAGCCTTTGGCGTGCCGGGTCTGCTACAGAGCTGAAATAACTGGGTTCCTGGTGGTGCAAGTGAATCAGAAAAGATCTCGCTTTACGCAGATGATGATCTGATTTACCTTGCCGACCCACCAGTAGTAATCCCGGCACTATTGTTGCTTTTTCCCAATTTTGAATCCTGCTCAGGATATCGCATTAACTGGAACAAGTCAACTCTTTATAGATTGGGGCGATGAGGAGGGCATGCTTGGGACCTTTTGCGTCTCTCGAACGGGCTTTCGATACCTGGGTGTTGGGATAACATCCAACAGAGACAGATTTCTGGAATGATATGTGAACTAAATACTGAAGGAGTTTCGCTCTGATGAGGAAAGGTGGTGCAAACTCCCTGAACGATCCTGGGGAGAGCCTCCCTCTTCAAAATGATCACTGTGCCCAAGTTTCCATATATATTACAAAACACTTCCTTTGAGAGTCCAGCGGCATATTTTCACAGCATAGTGAGAATGATAAGAATGCTACTCTGGATTTAAAGTGCCCCAGGGATAGCCATATAAACTCTATGCAGGTCTAGCTACAACTGTGTCATTGCACTTCATGATATGAAGGCTTACTATTGGTTGACACAACTTCAGGTAATTAATGAATGGGGGTTCACATCACATAACGAACAAGTGACCAACTAGAGAGAGTCTGGATGCCCCCGCCACGTACATCCACTATGTCAATGGAAAGCCAGATAGGAAACACCTGCACACCCCGAGGGCAACATTGAAAATGTGGGATGATGCAAATAGAACGATGGACTGGAAAGGGAAAATCATGTTGGCGACTCCACTGTGGAAGACATCCAATTGACTTATGTTGTTAGGGCTGATAGACATCACCGACTACGGCTCCCTGGAAAACTGGTTGTTGAAGAGGGAAATAGATCCGAGACCGGTTTCACATCTCTATTGCATTATTATTAATAACATCCCACACAACCACCATCACTTAAAGTCTAGGTGGGAGGGAGAGTTGGGGGGCTATCGCTGATATCGACTGGGAAGCAGCATTGATGCCCCCGAGGGTAGTGTCAATTAAACCACAGCTGAGAGTCACTACCGTTGAAAATACTACATCAAACATATTTTAAAAGAAGCAAATTGTTTAGAACGGGTAGAGGTGCTGACCCTAACTGCCTGCGCTGCAGCACGATGGAGGGTTAATTCCTTCACATACTGAGGGGAAGTGATTCAGGACATCCCCAAGACACCCCAACTAGTGATACTGGGGATCCCAAACAATGTTGACATTCCTAGAATACCACAGGGATTTTGTACGCTGGGCTTTTTTGTGGCTACAAGGGATATAGCCAAAACTGTGGGGTCATAAACAATCCCCAATGAAAGATATGTCAGGAAGGTTCTGAACATGTGCATGGAGGCAGAGAGAGGTGTACGAATGTAGAGGCTGTCCCAAGAAATTTGGTAAGGTGTGGGTGAAAATGAGAGTATTCCATGGGTTCGAGGAAGAATTGTGTGGTTCACCAGATGGCGAGGACTCCACTTAGACACCGCCCACCCGGGCCCCCCCTCCCCTCCCCACCACACCTCCCTCACTCCCCCGGAGGAGGGTCGGCATGGCGGAGGTTAGCTTGGCTAAGAAAAGTCACGCTGGAAGCCCTGGTGACAAGTTTGCTAGTTTATCCAAATGGGATGTATGCAACGTTCTGTGCCATTAAAAATCAATAAAAATATATATTAAAAAAGAATAAAGATGCCATAAGGAAAGTGGGAAATCTGCTGGATTGTCCTTATCTATTGCAGTTCAACACACAAATGCATACGCCCAGCCATTATGCCTCTCAGATATACAAAAACTAGACAATCATCCTAACTCCTAATTACACCATCTAGAGGATAAATGGGCTTCCATTTCAGATGAAAATAAAGGAATAAGCATGTTGATTCTTAACCAGGACGGAACGTGGGGTTAACCTTTTGTTCCCAAAATAACAGCATTCATTGCTTAATCTAGATTTTGATACATCGCAGAGTTGCATGGGTCTGCAAAACAACACACTCCCAAGGCCCCTTAAGCTGACGCTGCCATTGTGCAGAAGGTGAGGTGAATTTGAGCACATAACCTATAGATTTAGTGTAATAAAGGCCTTCTGGAATGATGCAACAAAATGAGAAGCCGAAAATCCTTGGAACTAGAAGTCAATGAAATTGGTGGAACTTATGAAAATCGACCCTAGAATGTAACTTACAACTGAACAGTGAACAAAGACTCCATAATTGCAATGAGCATAAAATGGATCATAGAAAAATGGAAAAAAGCAAGCACATTAGCTGCACCTACACCTTTTATATGTGTTACTGTGTTACTCTCTTGAGGAAATGTGACAATATAACACTCAAGGCCTCTTTGGAATGTGAAAGACAAATTTTGTTTGCACGGCTAAACTTTCATGATCGACTGTTGCTTATTGAAAGGTAAAATTTTCCTTTTGAGAGATCTATTAAATGGTTATTTAGATTTCACCTCGCTGTTGAGTGAGCAAGCGTGGTATTATTCTGTCTTTGCTCTTCTTTCCTTATTTTCCCTTTTTATTTTATCCACATTTTCCTTACTCTCTCTCCTGCTCCACATTGTCTTCTTAGCAGGTTTGTGGCTTTTCATAAGGAACTCCAAGGTGTTATTATGCAAGTTTAACCGTACAGTTAAATTACATTCTGTAGCCTGTGATACAGTGAAGATTATTGCTTAGCTGTTATCCATCACAGTTTTTTTTAGGTCTCGCCTAGCGTTGCAGCGCATGCGCTGCTCGCTCGGCGAGACATATTGTTATAGAGGAGATTTCAGAAGGGGGCTAGAAGCCCCGCCCATCATTTTCATTGGGTCGCGTCAGCGTTTATGCTACACGCTGGCTTCCCATTGAAAATGATGCTTTTTGGCCACTGCCCTCTCTCCCTTTCGTCCGGCCCATCCGGACTGGCTCGTCTGCTTCACGGCTGTCGTGAAGCACTTTCTTATCTTTAGGGGGGGCCATCTGTTTCTAATTAGCATGGCCTTAGCGCAGCCATGCTAATTAGAAACAGATGGCCCCCCCTAAAGATAAGAAAGTCTGCAGGCACTACCCTGCACACTGAGGCCCCTAACTGAGCACAGCAACACGGCTGTGCATTTTTTATGAATCGCGAAGAACGGCTGATTGTGGAGCATGCGCCGTCACTTCTGCACTTCCAGTGTGCTATACACTGCTCCCCAAAGAGATGTTGTCCGTGTCACACATCACACGCAGACTTCAAGAGCATATGTCCTGAAGAAGCCATTGATACATGTGGTCGACACGCCCCTCTTCCACAGATGCACGCACTCGTTCATCCATATTGTTGTGTCCATAGAAATAGAGGGGCGCGCACACATACAGCCTGCCCAGCGCACCCGGCGCAGATGTACACAAACCACAGACACGTGAAACATGCATATCAAGACCCTGTTATTCACCGAGGCGTCGACAGAATTAACAGGTACCTGCGTGCATGTAAACGCTCTTGAAAAAGATACACATGCGCCGACAACACAAGCGCACGCGCACGAAAGCACTCGTAAGCCGATAGCGACACCAACACATGCAAACAGAAACGTGAACATGAAGCATGTCCATGCACAAAGACGTATGTAGAATTACAGGTGTCAACCGAATCACACAGACATCTTGTACAGCCATATACACACGCGTCCTTTTCTAAAATTCTATCGGCTGGAAGTACACAGCAGAGGATAATCGATGTGCCTTGTTAAAGACGCTGCATTAGGGCGAAGGCGCCATTTGATAGGCGGGGTTTATACAACCCTCGTGGGGGACACATACCAGGCTGGATGCTTTTATAAAGAATACGTTTCAAAGCATTTATTTACCAATTATTCCAGAAGCTTCAGTTGAACCCACAGACTCTATCCAGTAAGCGTCCGAACACTTATGATAGGGATTGCTCAGAGGACGAGTGCACATAGCTGCTGTTACGCTCCTTCATCCTTCGATGTCGATATAACGAGTATCCCTAGCAATACTACTTGCGTCACGAAACAATCTTCGTGTAGTGGCGTATATTATTTATTAGAGATGGTTATTATCGTGCAATCACCAGTTGTATTAATGCTATATATGTAAGAATTAATACTTGTATATTTTCTAAAGTGTAATTATTATTATCGGTATAACTGTTATTGTTTATCAACAACAATGGGATGTGCGGAAAGGATGCAAAAAGAAGCAACAGAGTGAAAACACCGCAGGCAGGCAGGTTATGAATCCTTTCCAGAGCTCCTCTTCCTAAGAAGCTTTGGTAAACAGCCATGTTAGAAGTCCCCTCCCTGAACTCGAGCTGAACTACAGTCCTGCGCATGGCCTTTCCCCGGAGCAGCTCAAGGCCCTGCCACAGAACGGGCCCCAAGCCTTGCAGGCGGACGCACAGGCCTGTAATATGTTTTTAACGAGGCTGGCTTAGACGAAACGGCGTCTGGACAAATGCCAGGCCTCCAGGAGGTCTCCTATTGAGCTTTAGTGCTGCACTTACGCCTCGCGCCCTTATAGAACTGTGCATCACGTTGTTTGCTAAATGGGCAGTTTGTGACGTTGACGGCCCTGAAAGTTCACAAACCTGTGTTTTTAGGTCTCACCTAGCGTTGCAGATCCTCAACTTAATTAAATTTTTTTACTACCCGTGTATAAAAAGCTACACACGGGGCGCCTCGCTGTCTCAGTGATTTTGTGTAAAAAAGTGAAGGTAAACTCCGCGTTTTCATTAAAACGTTATGCCTTTTCAGTTGCTTGGTCTTATATTAATAGGTATGGACACTAGCACACAGGTACAGGCAGACTCACTCACAGACATGCAGATACTCACCCACACACAGGTACACTCATTCACTTAATGCTCTTTCTGAGTAGGGCGTTTTAGGCGCCAGTACCTTCGCGATTGGGTCTGCAGCGTTTGTTAGCGGAGGTGTGGCCTTAGTTAAGAATAGAGTCTCACTGCACAGTGACGCCTTCCTCGTACTGTCTTCTACGTGCCTTATTTCCCCATCTCACATGTCTCGTCATTTCTTCTTCTCTCTCTGCCCCCTCAACACACTTTTTTTTTTTTTTTTACTTTAATAAGCGCGGCGCCATCTTTACGGACACCGCGCTATGCAATGCAATAGGTGTTGCTTTTGGTATTGTAAATAACAATGCCTTTTAATTTTTTTAAAGGCATTGCCATTTACAATGTCAATAGCTCAAAATAATGTAATTGCGAGACCTATTGCATTGCAAATGCTTGTTTATATAATCTCATTAAATAGTGAGCAGTTGTACATTGTTCACTTACAGGAATAAGTTCCCACTTTTAATAGTATGCTTTGTCTTATAGAAATAACAAACATTTGAAAGGGATCTATATGTCACGGTCTGGCTTACTGAGCCTTCAGTTATTTTTTTCCAATTTGGTGTAAATGCACACAGTTCCTGCTGCCTCTTTTGGTGCGATTTAAATGAGTTTGTTTTAAAATCCCCGAAATACCACAACCAGCCGATCTTAGAAGTAGATATCTAGCTTCCGGACCAAACAAAAAACATTAGACAGAACACCTTTCACACATCTAGGATGGTGCAGAAACGCTGCATTATTCCTAGTCGGCTGAACCTTCAATCTTAAAATGTTGATATAAAACTTGTTGCAGATGATAGTACTTACAGTGAGGAGAATTAGACAATGTGTTCTGGAATCAGGGAGGCTAGCCTGGGACAATGTGATCACCCTTAAAGCAGCAGGGTAGATTGTCTTTTTTTGGGAGGAGGGGAGTTTGTGGGTATTTGGGACTGTTCTTTGATGATTAGTGTACTCCTAAATATGTTACGGTAATCATGCATACCTTGGTTGCTTAGCCATGCCGCCAAGGGCTGTTTATCAGTTTGCTTCTGAGTGGAGTGCACAGTATTTATTCCTTTTGTTTAACAGCGCGTACTGAGATTAGATTTCTTGTTGCTTCTGCATTTATTCTATGTAACATACTTGCTGGACTGCAGCAGTACAGATGTTACTCACTCTGACTGGCTCAACTTTAGGATACTGATCATTACTAAACAGCTAGGTGTGTGTAGATGCTCCAATTCTCACACAGTCTAGAACGTTCCATGCTTATGCACCACAATGTTTTCCATTCTGTGTTTGAAGATTGTCTTTGAACCTCATGCCACTTGCCCAACACCTTCTGTATAGGCCACAGTACATCCAACATCCTATCAACCATGCACTCTGAAAGGGCACCAAGGTCCTGATGCAAATTGGGCACTTTGTGTCTTTGTCAGGGTACAAATGATTATATAAATACTTCAGTCAAGACTAATCTAAAAGAAGATGATTCTGATGCATTGTTCCAAAGAGAATGTTGCAGTTTGTGGTTTTAGTGATTTATTGTATTATATGGATGAGGCCTGTAAATGAGCTGTTTATCCAAAAAGCGGAGAATTTGAAGAGAAATGGCATGAGTTTATTTAGAGGAGCATTGCTATGATTTTACGTGAAATGTGCCACAGGAAATGCAAATAGGCCACAAAATGGAATTGTTAGCCAGTAGAAAGGATATGCTTAATGCACTAGATAACTATTAGGGTTACTATATTAATAAAGTAATATTGGTTTACAGTGTGATTGCCACATGTCTTGTTGTAAGTATTTTACTTTGTGAATGGAGATTAGATGTTGTTTCTGTTTTTCTGAAATTGTGACTACACCATGTTACCTTATGAGAGGTGTAGTTGTGCTATAGATTACGAAATAGTTGTTTAGATGTTTTATGACTGGCTAGTGCATATGGCTCTTGCCATGTGTGTATATCTCATTGGTCAAAGAGAGACCAGTTTTTTGAGCAAATCTGAAATGTTCAGGTAAAGTTGCAAAGATTCAGAGAGAGGAAGTTGAAGCTGCCTCAGGAGTAACATTTTTAAAGGTGTTCTGGTCTGGGGGATCTCGGTATGGTTTGATAATTCTAGACGGCATATGTACAAGATAGCTTATATGGCTTACTGTCTGCCTTTTTGGTGGCTTCAGAAAACAATATATATAAATAGAACATGTGGCAGATATGTTGTGTTACTAAACTTTTCCAGGTTTGAGCAGTGGTCTGTCGCATTACCTTATTTCATAAATAAACATATTTTACCGATTGGGTATCACTTTCCTTTAGACAAGGATCTTTAATGGAATGAAAAGAAAGTTTAGACATTTTTTGAATTATCCCATTGAGCCTGTTTGGAAGTAATCTGTATTAAGATGCATCATTCAGTCTTGTTGCTTAGTGCTTCCTGTAGATTGAAGTGATTTAGGAGCTCATTCAAGCTCTGAAAAAGTACCCTTGTGTGGATATTAATTGACTTGTAGTAACCTGTGTCCCTCAGTGTAATAGAGCAGTTACCAGTGTTCAGTTCAAAACAGCTGCATAATAAGGTGAACACAAATTTTAAATTTCTGAGGGTGATCATAAAATAATACTTGCGAGCCATGAACACAGTGAAGCCTCAGGAGAATTCAGCAAAGGCAAGATGAAAAGGTGGTCAGAAAGATGATCAGGAAGGAGAGAGATGATAAACCGGCGAAGTTGTGTTTTACTAAAAGGGTTTTACATAATGGGAAATGGGAGTAAAGGCTAGAACTTAATGTGAAGTATTTTTAATGATGGTGAGGCCATGGACCATTTTTTGTGTTGATTACCAGCAGGGTCTTCTCTCCTAGTTGGATAATGTGATTCCGAGTGTTCATTACATCACCCACATGCCATGTTTCTTAATAACCAAAATTTCAGTGCTATGGTCTTTAGTACCTCTTATACATAGATTTAGCATTGATGGGGATGAATAGGTAGGGATGAGAAGGCTTGAAATGTAGAGAATAAAAAGAGGCAGGAGATGCGTTAGAAGTGGTAGACCAAAAGATTCAGCAGGGAAATGAAGGATTTATTAAGTTTGGAATGGGAAAGATAGTACTAGAGATACGATGCAAGAGGATTATGTGGATGCTGAGAGAATAAGGGGTATTAGGTGGCTTGGCCTGAGGGAAATAATAGCGAGAATTGTTGAAATGCAGGATTTGAGTGAGGTCGAAAAGAAGCATTTGAATCCTAGGGTGCCACCCTCCCTGAGCGTTATCTGCTTCCTATAACAGTTGTCTAGGACAGCAGCTCACTAGTTGGAATAGGAGCAGCATTGTTGATAATACCCAGAGGCAGAGCTGCCCTTACAAATCACCCAGTTAAAGGCATGGCAATACATAGAATCCAGATGAGAGAGGAATATATGCTACTGATTAAACCAAGTGTTGGCAAAGCCAGTAGCCGTTTGCCTTTTGGCAGCCAATGTAGATCATTTGGCTTTGTCAGTGCCTTTTGCCGAGGCTGTTCAGCATAGGCAAAAAGTGGGAGGAAATGTGATGATACATATATGTGCATGCATCAGCACAACTGCGCACATATGCGTCATGACCCAACATCACCATGCATGAGCATGCATGCTTCAAGATAAGGCACCGTTTTGTATTTTGTTTTCATTTACTGTAACAAGATGGCAGATAACCACAGTAAATTTTAAAAAATTGCAGGTCCCTCAAAAAAGAACATTTTTAAAAAGATCAGGGAGAGGCGAGCGATGGTGTAGCATGCAGGGAATGGCGGCTGGGGATGATTTAAGTGCAACGAATGGCGGGAGCAGGATAGAGGAAGCAATGAAGGAAAGGGCTAGGTGAAATGGAAAAAAAAAAAGAGAGACCAACCCAATCAGAATGGGGAGGTACCGGCGGTAGCAACAGACAAGGTGGCCATGAAAACAAGTGCTCAGAGAAAAATGTAAGCAGTGGAAGGATAGAAGTCATGCAATCAAAAGAATGAAAAAGAAGCTGTCCTCGAGGGGAGGGACAAACGCAAGAAGACGAGGGAAAGCCTTTTCTTAAGAAGCAAACATATGAGATTGACAAAAACCAAACGGTGTTAAGCAATGGGCTAACCTTAAGCCTGCTAATTATAGGTATTGTCCAAAATAGATCTTATGCAACAGACGAGCTGTCAGTAGGTGAGCCCTAAAAAGACAACCTTTATGGGGATCGTAGTGTTCTTTTAACTCGACAAACCTAAGGACCTAGCTAGCACAACTACTCGTAGTAATCTTTCCTACAGTAAAATCCCTCAAATAACGAATCTTGAATGTTTCAACTGAGCTTTTTCTTTCAACTAAATATAACCACGCAGGCCTGCTAAATGTAAGTTTCCCTGCACTCACCAGCCAACTTATGTCAAATGTTGCTGTCTTTTTTTGTGTTTTTTTTTGTTTATACCTGTTAAAAATGGGGGTCTCTAGTTGGCAGTGGCTTGCACCCCTGTCTCAGTAAGGGAGTTACACACCCAGGATAGCCCCTGCTCATCCCCTTGGTAGCTTGGCATGAGCAGCCATGCTTATCTCAAAGGCAGTGAGTAAAGCATTTATACATAAACGCAGTAACACAGTGAAAACACTACAATAGGACACCACACCAGTTTAGAAAACTACCCAATATTTATCTGAATAAAGCAACACCAAAACAACAAAAATCCAACATACACAAATCAAGATATCACTTTTAAAAGGTTCAAAATAGTTTGTCCATAAGGATTCTGGATGCGTCACTTTTATCACAAAGTACATGGGATGTGTCCAAATCAAAGACGAAAACAGGCGCAGGTGAGGCGCCCGAAAGGCAAAGCGATGCGTCGGTTTCTTACGCCCAGGGGAGGTGATGCATCAGTTCTTTACTCGCAGGGTAGGTGATGCGTTGGTTCCTTACTGCTGGGGGAGGGGATGCATCTGTTCCTTACTGCAGTGCAGGGGAGGTGTTGCGTCAGTTCCTTACTGTGAGGGGAGGTGATGCTTCGGTTTCCGGACACACTGCCTCGCTTCCTTACTGCTAAGCATCGTCGATGAAGAACTTATCACACAGGTGCGATGCGCTGAAAACCCGGACACTTGGTCGATGCGTTGTGGCGGCAAAACAAGCGATGTGTCGATTTTCCAGCCACGAGCAGGTAATGCGTCGATTTCTTTAGCCTCCAAGCAGGGTCTGCGTCGGAGTCTGAGCGGGTGCCAAGGACGTCGTTGACACAGTGCTCAGGACTTCGGCTGAGGAGATCTTTGAGCCTTGTGACAGGCGCTGCATCGAATCTTCGGCCACGGTGATGCGATGGTTTTTCAACCGCCACGCATTTCTGCGGGGGGAAAACAGGCGCTGAAGGTTGATGCGTGGATTTTCTTCAGTGCTTTGCAGCAAAGCCATCTCCAAAGGCCCAGAACTAGAACTAGAACCACTTGGCAGATCAGAACTCCCAGCAGAGGAGTTCAGGGGCTGATGATGAAGAAGGCTTTGGCCCTGAGACTTCTTAACAGGAGACGAGCACACACAAGCCCTTGGAGAACCTTGGCAAGCAGGATAGAGAAATCAAAGTCTAGTCCTTTCACTGCCCAAGACAGAAGCAGTAGGCCAGCACAACACAGCAACAAGCAGAGTGGCAGTTCCCCTCCTACAGCTTCTCCAGCTCTTTTTGGCGGAATCTCCTCTTAGCCCAGAAGTGTTCTGAAGTTATGGTGTCACAGCTTCAGTACTTATACCAGTTTCTGCCTTTGAAGTAGGCAAACCTCAAAGGAAAGTCTTTGTAGTGCCCAAGACCATGCCTTTCCCTGAACTGGCCCCAGACACACTACAAGGGGGTGGAAACAGCTGTGTGTGAGGACAGGCACAGCCCTATTCAGGCATCCGTGACAACTCCTCTCACCACTCTAGCTCAGGAAGGCCCATCAGCCTGGTGATGGGCATCAGGATATGCAGGGTACACCTCAACTCCTTTTCTGTGACTGTCTAGAGTGAATGCAGAAACAGCTCAACTGTCACCCTCCCTCAGAGTTGGATTCCACAGGCAGGCAGAGGACAGAATGGTAAAGCAAGAAAATGCCCACTTTCTTAAAGTGCCATTTTCAAACACTCAATTTAAAAACCAACTTCACTAAAAGATGTATTTTTAAATTGTGAGTTCAGAGACCCCAAACTCCATATTTCCATTGGAAGTTCAGGGATGTGGAATTCCTATAGCCCGATGCCCAGGACATATTGTTTGGGGTCAAGGGCAACAAGTTTCCATGTGTATTTTGTCCTTGAGACAAGTAGGCCCAACTCCCTGCAGCACAAACCCTTTGCTTGACAGTTTGAAGTACCACATTATGGATCAGGGAAGGGCACTGTCTGCAGTTAAGGTAATATTTTTGTCCATATGTTAATGCTGTTCAAACTTGTATTAATGGTTCATTAATTGAAAGCCTTTATTATTAGGGTGAGCGCTCGAAGTAAATGTTGTAAACTGTGACTGCATTACTGACAGTGGTTCCAGTATAAAAATGTGTACACACGTTTTCAAAGTTTAGCAATATGAGGCTATGTATAAAGCTCCCAGAATGCGCTCTGATTTGATGCAAATATTTGCAGAAGTTTCAAAAGCAAGATTGATTATTCTTTGCTTTTAAAATAAAATGTTCATTAAGAAATGAAAGCAGGAAAAAAACATTTCTCTAAACTACTGTAAAATTTCAGGTGCCATTTCTTTGCAGCATCATTTAGTAACATGTGCTGATGCATGCTAGTATTTCCCAAAAATATTCATAATGGAAAATCAGTGTAACCAGTTTCAAGAAGATTATGGGAAACAAAAATAAACTAGCATTGGCAAAGCCAGTAGGTCTGACATTGGTGGTCAGCTTTTTAATTTTGTCAATGTGTGACTTGTTTTGGCATGGTTTTTGTAAAACTTTATTGGTGTGGAGCTGCCAGGCCCTCCGCATTATAACAAACATTGGCAAAAGCAAAAATAGTTTTTGGTCTCAAAAAGCACACACTGCCACAGTAGTTACTGGCACTGAACAAAACTACTCTGTGTGCCGATATGCTTCTTGTGAAAGAGCAGAATATGGTCACTCACATTTTAGCCAGCCGATACAGAGAGACAGAATTTTAATGAACACAAAAGGTCAAGGTCTATGCCAGACCAAATTAGGGGCCCAATTATTATAAAGCAAGTCTCAAAAGTGCACCCATGGTATATGTCCTTGCATTAAGTGCAGCTATTCGGCTTTCGAGAATTCCCAATAATTTACAGAAGTAGGACAAGAAATAGTACTCCTAGAAAATATTTGTGAAATGCATTTTAGCTTGAGCAGATATGCATGTGTAGATTTGCTCGTGCGAAAATCTGAATGTTTTCAAGTTCACTTTCCCTCCAACCACTTTTTTCTCAACTCTGGAAGAAGGTTTACGTCTGCCATTGTCCATAGTAAATTTCCAACATTTCTCAGTATGGGAAAAGATTAGAGAAGAGTTGTTGAAAACCCTTAAAACATGCAAGTTAGTAGGTTTGCACAGACTCAAAAGGGCATTCTAACCCTGGAACTATTGCTTACCACTCCCTTCAGCCCCAGTATGTACACTCATTTCGTCGCTCAACCCAAAACAGACCATTTAATGGCTACTCCAGACAACGACGAAACTACTCCCTCTTTTGTGAATTTTAGCCAAGTTTCACCGAAAGAGATCAAGGACCTCATCTTATCCACCAAATCAGGCTCTCCGACCGACCCTTGCCCGGCCTCCATCCTAAAACTGATTCCTGACATACTAGCACTAAATTTAACTGACATCTGCAATGCCATGTTTAACACCGGCACCTACCCTGCCACATGGAAAAAGGCTATTATCAAACCACTGCTGAAAAAGCAACACCTTGATCCGCTAGAAACCAAAAACTACAGACCTATCACAAGCCTGCCTTTTCCGGCAAAAATATTTGAGAAATTAATGAATTCGCAACTAGCCAAATACATTGAAGATAACCACCTTCTGGATGAGACTCAATTCGGCTTTAGGAAGGGCCATGGCACAGAAACCACCCTCATTAAAGCAGCAGACGAAATGAGGACAATCCTAGACCATGGTGGCGCTGCAGTGCTAGTGCTTCTAGACCTGTCAGCAGCCTTTGACACGGTCGATCACGTCACTCTGATCGATCGTGTCTCAAACATGGGCATCAAACTGAAGGCCAAAGAATTACTGGCCTCGTTTCTTTCCAACCGCACACAATCAGTGACTCTCGGGATATATAAGTCCGCCCCTTTCTCCCTCCCGTGTGGGGTGCCACAGGGCTCATCCTTGAGTTCGACACTGTTTAATATCTATGTGTCGGACCTGGCCAGGGTCATCAAAGCCCACAGGATGGGACTCACCTCCTATGCCGATGATACACAACTGGTGCTTGCTATCCATAAGGATGGAGGAGCA
The DNA here is from genome assembly GCA_963921515.1 of Calotriton arnoldi. Lineage (NCBI taxonomy): Eukaryota > Metazoa > Chordata > Amphibia > Caudata > Salamandridae > Calotriton > Calotriton arnoldi. Next base: position 1,383,079 of record CAWUFW010000658.1, on the reverse strand, counting down.
GTTGCAGCCAGCTTCCAAGATGGAATGCGTGCCGTCAGCACCTGGATGGCCAACAATTGCCTAAAGTTAAATTCCGACAAAACGGAAGTTTTGATTTTCGGCAAGTTACATCCTGTTTGGTCTTCTACATGGTGGCCGACCAATCTGGGACTACCACCTCCCCCGGTATCGAAAGTGAGAAATTTAGGGGTCGTGTTTGACGACAAATAGGCTTTCATTTCACACGCCAATGCAATTGTCTCTTCATCTTTTTTATACTCTTAGAATGATAAAAAAACTCCTACCCTTTCTGCCACCTAGTGCCGGAAAAACTCTGGTTAGTACCCTAGTAATGTCAAAAATCGACTACTGTAATGGCTTGTTTCTCAATGCTCAGAAAAAGGTCACCAATAAACTGCAGATGGTGCAGAATTCAGCGGCTAGAATGATAACAGGCACCCCCAAGTATCAACCAATCTCAACGGTAATCCGAAAACTCCACTGGCTACCTATAATAAGCCGCATCAAATTCAAAGCCCTATGCATCGCCTTCAAGGCCATCCCAAAACCGGACCTGACTTCCTGAAAAAGGCTTTTTGTGTCTACACTCCCAACAGACCCTTGCGTTCATTAACGGCTAACCTTCTGAAGGTCCCTCGAACAAAAAAAGTCTCTTAGGGTGACAGAAGATTCACCGTTGCCACTGCCAAACTATGGAACACTCTTCCTCTGCACATCAAAACATGCCCAAATCTACTTGCCTTCAGGAAACTTATAAAGACGTGGCTTTTTAATAAATAAGCTCCCCTTCCCTGGTTCAACCTCTTTATAGTCCTCCGCGCCGAGACACCCAAGGGTAGTTGTGCGCTCTACAAATTGCCTAAAATAAAAATAAATAAATATGTAGATCTGTGGAAAAGTGACAACCTAAGGGGATTGCAAGTATTCACACACTACTATGGTATGAGCCCTGGCATAATCAGAGAGGCTATATCAGAGCTCTATTATTTATTTTTATACAGAACACATTCGCAACAGCTGTTACAGGGTTAGCATAGGTTGAGTCAGTTATCGTTTATACATCGGTGTTTATATAGTTAACCCCACATGGCATTATTTATTGAAGAAGAGAAAAAGGCAGGTAGAAAAGGCAGAAAAGCAAGGGGTGAAAAACAGAGATAGGGGACAGGCACTGTGAGAGATATATTCCTTATTAATTACATCTGACATTCTGTGATGATGTATGAGCTCGCATGCAGGCCCGACAGGGCTATAATTGGATGCAACCCTTATATAATGCGACCTTATGCGACCTCTTTTATAATGAGGTTGCTGCCATAATTTGTCGCCGCACTACATGGCACCAAAGGGATAAGTTTATTTTGTTACAGGACAAGTAGATTTATGAAGCAACCTGCCCCATGGACAAGTAGATATTTTAATAAATTCCACACCCCTGGAAGTTACACTTACACAGCTCAAAGGATAACCTATGGGAGAGAAAGTCTTTGCAATAGTGAAAAACTAAATTAGGAGTAGTTCACTATCGGGACATTGTAAAAGTCCTACCTTTTAAATACATTGCGCCCTGCCCATGGGGCTACCTTGGACCTACCTTTGGGGTGCCTTACATGTAGAAACAGGGAAGGTTTGGGCCTGGCAAGTGGTTGCACTTGCCAGGTCGACATGGCAGTTTAAAACTGCCCACAAAGACCCTGCAGTGGCAGGCCTGAGACATGGCTACAGCTCTACACATGTGGGTAGCACAATCGTTGCTGCTGGCCCACTAGTAGCATTTGAATTACAGGCCCTGGGCACACACAGGTCACTTTACTAGGGTTCCCACCAGTAAATCAAATCTGCCAATCATGGATAACAAATCACAATCCAAATTTCCACAGGGAGCACTTGCACTTTAACACTGATCAGCAGTGGTAACGTGCCCAGAGTCCTAAAACCAACAAAAACAGGTCAGAAAAAATAGGAGAAAGAAGGCAAAAGGTTTTGGGATAGCCTTGCAAAAAGGGCCAGGTCAAACATCAGCCAAATAGATAGAAAGTATCCATCTGGCGGTTCCCCATTACATGCCAGTGACACATCTGTTGCCACAGCTGTAGTGTCTTTTATTCACTGCACTACCCTACAAGGAACTTGTTTTTGGTATTCCTTACACCCGTCATCTCGGCCACATATTTCCCCTCGGTGCACAACTGTACAACATATCTAAATATTTTCTTGTGGGGAGATGGGCCCAGCAGTAGAAACCTGGAACACCCATTTGAACCCATTCCCTATGCCTAACTTTGCATGGGTAACTTAACGTCTCCCCAGCAAGCATAATAATTGTATCTGCTTATTGGAAAACACAAGTATATATTTTTAATAAATATCTGGCTAGTTTGCATGTGAGGGAGAGGCAGGGGAAGTGAAAAAACCAACATTGTATTATTTTAGAAATTACTCCAGATCATGGATGTCCATTTGCGGCAAAACAGCACACCCTCTTGCACAGAACCTTGATACTAAAAATGGGAGACATGTTTAACCCATTGAAATGAGATATACAGTACCCAAGGGTGAAATATAATGAAATAATCCATAGGAAATATTCACAACATACAAAACTGAAAAATACAAATTTACCTGGAAGCAATGGAGAATCCAGCTGATTAAAATCCCAAAGAAAAGGTAAAACTTACACCACCAGCAATTATCAAAAATAAGAGAGAAGTTTAAACCGAAGTCGATTGACAGGGGTCATATCTTGCAGCTCCTTGCTCAATCTCACCAGGTGGGTCTATAGTTTTTTCATCTTAGTGGTTGGAGAGGCCAATGACACCAAATGAAAATGTAATATTGGAGTAAATTAATGTAAACTGAATTATGAAGCGGGCATTTGTCATACTGTTTAAATAATAATTTCCAACTTTAGAAAAGTACAACTTGGGGTCCTGTCATTGCCAATAGGAATTTATTCATTTATGTTGGAAGCATGTTTATTTTTGATAAACTAATACATCCGCTCTCCTAACTAAAGTCTGTTCTTTCTGTCCTAGGAGAGAAGCCATAAGTCCTATCGCCCTTTGACAGTCCTGACATTTCGCTTGAACTATGTCTTTAGCGAGTTGAATGCTGTACTATACCATTTCCTCAACCTCATCTTGCATGCTGTTGTGTGCTTGGTTTTCCTCAAAGTCTGCAAGCTCTTCCTGGACAACCAAACCAGCCTTATTGCATCTTTACTGTTTGCTGTGCATCCAATACATACAGAAGCAGTAAGTACATTTGATATGATTTTGGTACTTAAAATCGCATGTGCATTACTTGATTTCCTCTCTTGGAGGTCATGGGGGGGAGCAAGGGACAGTCTTCATATTTTTTCCTCTCTCTTTCTATGGTGCCCTTGTTCTCGGAGAGCCTTTCGGTGTAAAATGGCACTGTGCGAAGGTATTTTCAGCTGTGGATTGTGTTCCACCTAGTTTCTAAGTGCTGAATTGCAATTTTGGCAAATGTTGACATCTGAGGAGTGCAGGAACGTGTTTGAGATGCTCATGAGTTCCTGTTGATTGTCAATAGGAAGGTGTTTAAAGGAGTAAAGATCTATTTTTCTCTTTTTTTTTTTTAAACCGATTTTATTTGTCAAAATAGCACATATGACGCAGACCTCTGAATCCCAGAGACAGCTGCCGCATGTAAGATACAAAAATTGACTTTGACCATTTTACATATGTAAAGACAGGAGAATATGAAAGGCAATACAAATAAAATCAATCCCTGCAAACAACCAACTACCCCTCCTCCTCCCCACCCCCAGCGCACCGTCTCCTTATTCCGGAACAACATATCACTGACCCAAACTGCCATTGATCTACACAAGAGCTCAACATCCACAATACCATTTTCTGCTGAGGAATTGCGAACCACACATAAGGAAGTGCAAGGAACAGGAGAGGCCAACAGGCTACTCTGGATCTCGGCCTCGGCCCCCCTGTGGCGGCTCCAGCTCCAGTCCTCGATAATCCGCCCAGCGCCTCCAGATCTTATAGTGCTTTCGAGGGCACCCTCTAGCTTCAAAAATGGGGATCTCGAGGCCCATGCAAAAGTCCAGACCATTTTTCCAAATCGAGACCGAGGGGGCAACCACCGCCTTCCAGGCTCTAGCTATATCTCTCTTCGCTAAGGTAAAGCCTAGGAGCATGAGATGTCGCTTATAGATGTTGCCCCCGATCCCTTCCATCACATGAAGGAGAACAAGCTTCGGTGAATGAGGGAGCTCCCACCCCAGAACTTCAGAGAGACAGGCCAGAACCCCCCTCCAGAATCGTGCTAGCGCTGTGCAGTGTCATGTAGTGTGTATCAGGGTCCCCTCTTCGTGCCCGCAGCGGAGACACACCGGGGAAGCCACCAAGCCCGCCCTCCAGAGCCTAACCCTGGTAAAGTAAACCCGATGGAGGTATTTAAATTGAATAAGCCGCAGGCTCATCGCAATAGCCGCCCTCGCGGGAGGCCAAAGCTTCTGTCCAGTCTTCTTCTTCCATCTGACCCACATCGCCCTCCCAGGCCTCCTTCAGACGCTGCAAAGAGGGGGAACAGTGCGTAACCAAGGACTGATAGATTTTGGAGATCTTATGGTCTAGGAGGTCCCCCATAAATACCTTAGCTTCTACCGGGCTAAACTCCGGCAGCGAGTCCAGACCCTCCAAGCTGGGAGAAATAGCATGCCGAAATTGCAAATATTTAAAGAACTGAGTCTTTGGCATCTGGAAAGCCGTCTGAATGTCTTGAAAGGATTTCAGAATCGTACCACGCATAACGTCCCCCAGAGTAGATATCCCAATGTTGTTCCAATCGCGAAACCCGGAGAGACTCCGCAATTGCGGAAAGCGGCCGTTGTGCTATAATGGAGTCTCCCGAGTCAATCTATTCCACCAGCCCATCTTCCGCAATGCCTGCCTCCAAAGCTGAAAAACAATCTGCGTGACAGACGGAAGGAGACGCCTCAACGGAGCAGAATAAAGAATAGTGTGTAGGGACTGGTCACCCATGCAGCGCCGCTCCACGGCGTATGCTGGGTCTGCCCTGTCTCCATACCACCACTCGTTTAAGACAAGTAGATGCGATGCAACATAGTAAGACCAAATATCGGAGGTTGCCAGCCCCCGCAATACGTAGATGGGAAGCACGTCCGGACCGCCACCCTCCCCGCCCCACCATCCCAAAGGAACTGTCCCAGAACAGAATTCACCTGCCGGAACCACCATGGGGGAATCGGATAGGGATGATTTTGTAATTGATACAGTAGTCGCGGGAGCGACACCATCTTAAAAATGGCTGACCGGCCGTAGATGGACAGGGGCATGTGGGACCAGGTCTTAATATCCTCACGCACCCGCTTCCATACAGGTGCGAGATTTCGCTCCCAAGCTGTGATGGGAGAATCGGACAAGTATACCCCCAAATATTTCATGCCCCCCCTGTACCACCTGTACCGATGATGCCCAAGAACCGAGCTCGCCCGACCTCCCAACACCCACAGGGTGGACTTCCGAGGGTTCATAGAGACCCGACGTTTCCCCGAAGATCTGCATGATACGCAACAACCGAGGGCCCGTTCGTTCCAGGTTGGTAAGGAAGAACAAAACATCGTCCGCGTAAAGGGCAATGCGATCGGACAGTCCGTGCGCCCATTCAAAACCGGACACCTGAGCGTCCATCTGCACCCAAGCAGCCAAGGGTTCTATTGCTAGAGCGAAAAGATATGGGGATAGCGGACACCCCTGCCTGGTGCCCCGCCCAATAGAGAATGCAGAAGAAACGAAGCCCGCCACTCGCACCGAGGCCGTCAAGTCAGTGTATAGCAGGGTGAGATAGGACAGGAAACGTGGTTCGAAATTCAGCCGCCGCAGGAGCTCAAATAAATATACCCAACCCAAGGAATCGAACGCCCTGTCCATATCCGCCAGCAGAAGCGCAGCCCGTTCTCCCAGTCCCTGGATCGTCGCGACCGCCACATGCGCCCGCCTAATATTATGGCGGGTTGCCCGCTGGGGCATGAACCGAGCCTGGTCCGGATGTACCAGCAAGGCTATGTAAGGGCGGAGGCGGTTCGCCAATGCCTTAGCTAATATCTTGGCCTCCACGTTCAGGAGAGAGATAGGGTGATACGAGGCGTGGTGTTCCGGCGGTCTACCGGGCTTATGAAAAACTACTATCTCCGCATGTCTCCAGTCACTGGGCACACACTCCTGGTCCCTGGCCTCCTCCACCACCCTGCGGTAGTGGGGCCCCAGCTGCAGAAAATATTTTTTTTTAAATTCGCATGGAAAGCCATTAGGGCCTGGGGCCTTGCCAGAATTAAGATCTCCCAGGGCCGCCCCCAGTTCTTAGTCAGTCAGTAAGCGGGCCTTCCAATTCTTCCCTAGTTAAGTCTGAGAGTGCTTTCTGCGGGAGATCGTCCAAGAAACGATCAATGACTTCCGCTGGGAGACATTCCGTAGGGGCATATAACTGAGCATAACACTCTGCAAAACTACGTGCAATAGCCGACGCGCCTGACACAGGTAACCCATCCGATCCCACGACACCCGGGAGGGCCTGGGGGCGAAGCGAGCCCTGACACAAACGATGCAGCATTTTACCAGATTTGTCGCCCCATTGGTAGATCCTACTACGCGTAGCGAGCCAAGCTTGGCGAGCCTCATCTAAGAGGATATGAGAATAATCCTGCTGCGCTAGAAGTAACTGATGTCGAGCCAGCCGCCCACCCTCTTCCCGGCCGCGCTCCTCCAACTCAAGAATAGTAGCTTCCGCACGAACCAGGGCCTCTCTGCGCAGTCTTCGGGCCGCAGCGCAAAAGGAGATGTCTACCCCCCGAATGGTGGGCTTCAAGATCTCCCAAAGAGTCCCAGCCCCCCGAGACCGAACCCAAGTTAATGGCCAGATATTGATCAAGGGCATCTTCCATTCGTTCCCTTTAATCCTCCTTCTGAAGGTTCCAGACTGATAAACGCCATCGGAATGGCCCACAGGCTCCCCCGGCTCGTATAGTAAGTGCCACTGGAGAGTGGTCGGAAAGTACCCGCGGGAGAATATCCGCCGCCACTACTCTGCTGTCAAAGACCCGTGGAATAAACAGATAGTCTAGGCGGGAAAAGGAACCATGGACTGACGAAAGATACGTATAACCCTGTGTACTACCATGCATCCTGCGCCAGGGGTCGACCCAATCAAGGCTCATCACTAAGGAGTACAGTTTAGTAGGATGGCGGGCCTCAGATAGACCCCCCCGACCTCCATGTGTCTCTGGCCACATCCATCACATCGTTCCAATCCCCTCCCACAACCGCAAGGCCCTCGGGTATATCCGCCCACAGGGTCATAATTTTCTCCGCCAGCCCCCAGGAAAGAGGCGGGGGCATAGACGCTCCCCAGTACCAAAATCTCACCCCCTACCGTGCCCTGCACAAACAAGTACATGCCCTGAAGATCCCCCCCCCAAGTCTTAACATGTGTGTTTGCAACTCTACGGTGTATTAAGATAGCAACCCCTCTGGAACGCCTCACAAACCCGGAATGAAAGACCTGTGTAAATCCGAAGCGCTGGAAGCATAGTGCCTTAGTCCCCATGAGGTGGGTCTCCTGCAACAATAATACATCTGCGCGGGCGCGCTTGGCTGACTAATGAATAGCCCCCCGTTTGATCTTGTCGAGTGCCCCTCTAACATTCCAACTAAGGACTCTAATAAGACCAGGGGCCTCCCGTGTGCCAACAGACATTCCTACTCCGTGCAGGTCCTATACAGTACAATGGCAGCATCAAGAATCTTCCGCCGAACGTAACAGAGTCCAGAACACAGGTAGACAGTGCAGCAACCCCACAAACCCCCCCCCCCCAAAACACAACACAACAACTTCCCCCCCCCCCCTCACCCCCCCCTGTACCTCCAGAACAATGAAGTACCTGTCGCGGCAGGCAGAGCAGGCTGACCCCAACAGGAGGTCCCACCCCTCACCCGCCAACGGATCCCCAAGTTACAGCCCATTGTCTAGTGGCCTCCTCTCCATCTGTGGAGCCCCACGGAGAGACTGACCATCATACATGCCGCTTCGGTCTATGAAGAATGCTCAAATTCGAAAAGTTGCATGGTCATCCTGGTGTCAGTCTGCTGAAACACGTGGCTGGGAAACGGACCCCTCCTGGGCCGTGGCACCTGCAGACTGTGAGCGACGCCTGGACTTGGAGCGTCTTCCCCTCGGCCCGTGCTGATTCCGGGCAGGCCCACCTGAAGAGGAGTCGGATTCTCTTCCCGGGGGAGAGTGAGGACGCAGCCGCACAGTTTCATCTGTCCAGTGAAACACCTCCTCCGGTGTGTCAAAGAAGTGGGTGGGGGACCGGTATACCACACGCAGCCTGGCCGGATAAAGTAAAGCATAAGGGAGCTTGAGTTCACGGAGGCGGGCCTTGGCGGCTAGGAACGACTGCCGCCGCTGCTGCACTAGCTTAGTATAGTCCGGAAAGATTAGGATGCGTGAGTTGTTAAATAGCAGCGGTTCCTTAGCCCGGGCCTGTTTCAGGATGATGTCCCTGTCGTGGTAATTGAGGAGCTTGGCGATGACAGGCCGCGGATGGGCACCCGGGGGGGCGGCCGGGGGCTTCTGCATCAAGGCCCTATGTGCACGCTCCACCACAAAGCAAGTCGATAGTTCCCCAGGGGGAAGCCAGCCCTCAAGCCAGTCCGTAAGAAACCGCTCCATATTCCCCTTTTCGCAGTCCTCCGGAAAACCAACAAAGCGCAGGTTGTTGCGTCGCGCCCTCCCCGCCGCATCTTCCACTGTCAATGCCAGGCCCCGTTGTGTAGTCTCGAGTGACGATACGTTCTGTTGCAGCGTGGCAACCACATCTTCCACGCCCGAGATTCTTGTCTCTGTTTCTGTAATGTGGGCTACCGCATTTCTCAGGTCCTGGCGTAGGAGCATTACGTCGGAGCCGACCGCCCTGATCTTGGCTTCCAGGGCGTCTCTGGATTGAGTAATGGCGGCCATGAGGGCCGCGTTGTCAGGTACAGCATTTTGAGACCCCCCCCCGGGCAGCGCCGCCGGAGCCTCCTGGCCCGTGAATTTGTCCATAGTGCTCTGTTTAGTTGAGCCGCCGCCGGGCTTATCTCTGGTCATAGCGGCCCAGTTACTGCCACCGACCCCGGCTGGAAAACCTCCAGGAGGTGGATACACAGCCGTTCCGATGGAGGTCGGGGTCCCACTCCCGATGGCCGGCCCAGCGGAGCCCCCCGGAGGTACCCCCGGAACAGGGTCCCCCCTCCTGCGGCCCGACACGACTGCCGAGCCCCTGGTGGTGCCACCCCCGAAGAGATCACAAATGGAGGGGGGGGGGGGAGAGAGAAGGAACACCGGGGCCCCAACGAGGACTCAGAGGCGCTGACCACAGCGACGCTCCCCACCGCGGCCCGACTCGGCCGCCGATGTCCCCAACACTCCTCACCGGCCTTGCCAACATCAGAAAAATTGCCCCGTGCTGTCCAGCCGGCAGCCGGCCGAAATGACTGAATAGTCCGTGGGGGCTGAGAAGGGGAGTTCAGTGGACCACTCCAACCTCGTGGACACGCCGGTGGGCCGCCACTCGGGGTCTTCCCCCACCTAATGCCGCTCACACCGGATCCCCCGTGCGGCCCGACGACCACCGGACCCCCAGTAGGCTCAAACACTCAGAGGGGGGTGATCCAGCGCTAACAATAAAAATAATTTCTCCTATTATGCTTTGGTCATCCAGGTGCAATTATTTCTCTAACACACACACTATATCCATATGACGGTGGGGCCCATAACACCGCATATACATTCACTTACTCATTTGTTCCCTGGATTTCCTCCGTCAATGTACCTAGGAGAAAAACGATTTGCTGGAAGGAGACGGGATACCTCTTTTATAATGACATAGTATTCTCATTTGCTTATAAGGTATTCCGCTCATTGGTCGATGGACCAACTAGTAGGAATCAGTTGATGGTGATTAAGACCAGCTCAATCACAATGAACTCTTTTACCATTTCATTATTAATCATTATGCTAAAGAAAATCACTGAGTCATTTGTTTAAAGAATAATAAAGTTTATATAAAGCTTTGAATGCATGAAATTTAGATTAAGTTTATTATTCAGATCATTGCATTTATCATCATTATAAGAATGGTTTGAAATTGCATGGCACTTTTATTAGACGGAAAAACGAGGTTATCATACTAAGAACTCTATAGATCAACCTATCTATCCCTCTGGGGAAATCCTAATAATTCTAATAAAATCTATCAATAAAAGTTCTCCTAAAGCAGCATCTTTATACTCAACTGGAAAAGGAAAATAACAGCAGCAGCATCAGCTCGTCAGCATCAGCAACCGCAAACTCTCCCATCTACAGCATCTAACTTCTTCAGCATCTCCTGCAGCATCCCGCAGCATTCTAACCCCTCCCACCAAGAGTAGGTCTTCTTATACCCTAATTCTAGCTTACAGCATAAAATGTTTCTTCTTACATGGCGCGATTCATTCTTATTGGTCAAAAACTCAGGTCCATATACATTTTAATCAAACTTCCTGGTCTTAACCAGTTCCGTGTGGAATGTCCATGCAAGCATCGTTTCCCACAGTTCATGCACTTGTTCATCCGTTTCGATCAGTCCAAATTGTATCTTTTTCTGCTACATTTTATATAACACAGTTCCGTCTATTGATTCAACCAGGCTTCTCACGCTTCTTGCTGATCATCTTGGCACACATCTGCTCAGAAGGGTCACAGCAGCCTTGACCATACTTTCATCTTAGCCTCTCGGCATCAGCACGTGATCATCCCTTTTCCACAGCCTCTCTCCTCTATCACATGGTCTCATCCGCTCATGCGCACTCTAGTCACTCGCGGCCATTTTATATTGCTGCTCGGCAGGCCTAAGCGCACTATTTTCAAAGATAAACAAAATGTTATTAAAACAAAGAAATATAAACCCTTTCGTTTCCCACCCGTCTTTCTACGTACCCCAATTAGGTATTACCTAGCAGAAGCAACATATAAAGCTGTCTCTTACTTACCATCGCTTTATTTTGCAACCACACGTTTTATTTAAAAGCACAAAATCATGCATTTATTATTAAATTAGTGCGAAAATATTATGTTATGTTAAAAACGTAAATAATTATACGTCAATTAATTTGCACACTGAATTGCGTGTTACCATTAACCCTTTACATACATTGTTGGTTATTTACTTAACCGAACATGTTTATTAATATTGTACGAAAATATTAGGAGGTTAACATTTTTACATTTACCCTGCTCCATCAGGGGAGGGGGAAAGACGATGGAGCGAAAGGCACAGGCAGCCGTCAGGCCACCCTCCCAGGCAGCGCGGCTGTACTCACGTGCTGGGCACTTGGTGAGGAGATACTCCGGCGGTCCCGGGAGGCCCCTTCTCTGCCAGGAACCGCTCAGGCCTCCGCCGGGGTGAAGCTGCGGCACCAAGATGGCAGCCCACCGGCCGCGCCCCGCACTCCCGATGCCTCCGCTACCCAGCACCGCGACCCGATCAGGCCGCCGACAGTATCCGCACCGCCGCTGGGGACCGGAGGACCACCAATGCCGCAGGGCGAGCCCCACACCGCAAGCCTCAGCCGAGGCTCACACAGCCGCCCGCACAGGGCGCACTCCCTCTGTGACCGCGGCGGCGGCCAGGCAACACGGCAGGATACTCAAGCGACACCGCGGCTCAGGATAAGGCCGCGTCGCACGTAGGCCGCTGCTGCCGCTGATCGCCGCACCTCCGCCTGTGAACCTCCGGCGGCTCCCAAAACCGGCTCCGGGGGTAGTCTTCAGCAGTCGATGATAGCAGAGCAGCCCAGGGACCAAGTATAACGCCGAAGAGGCAGGATATGTACAGGATTAATGTGAGGCTGGACGGAGCGCGCTCAGCTCACGTCCGCCATGCTGGCCTGCCAAGCCACGCCCCCTATTTTTCTCTTTTTGATTGACTGTGATGCATAAGTGTCAGGAGGAGAATTGAGAAGGGGGTAGCATAATGTTCTGTCCAGACCAGGGTTATGGAGGTGTTGCAGCGAATTGAGCAGGCATAATGAGGTTGTGGATATTTGATTTGTAGTGGGCAGGTTTGAAGATGCGCTGCTTGGTGGCCAGATTATTCAGGAGTGTGCTGAGCAATTTTTTCTGTGTCTTGGTGTTTAAATTTCTGGGAAGGTTGGAGCTTCCAAGGAACTCTGGGCGCGAGTGCTGAAAGAAGGCAGTCGTGACGAGAACCAAGAATTCAATGACAAAGTTCTTGTTGGGTTTGGGCAGTCTGTTGATCATGTAGGAGGCAGAGTGTGCCCCTGAGAGAGTAGATGTGGAAGATGAGGAGTTTGAATAACTTAGGTGATTTGAGCCTAGGTAGAGCACAGGGGGCAGGTCTATTTGTGGATGACAGTGAGTCCTCCTATCTTGTGAGAGTGGTCTGTGTTCTAGAGGTTCTAGCCTGCAGTGATGAGGATGCCAAAGATGTGTGTAGCAGTGGGTATGAGCCTTTTTTCTGTGTTTCTAGTTTGTTTTGTGTGATCATAGCTATGTTGTGCCTGGATAACCACAAAGTGGTTACTGATAAGAGCTGAAGTGTATGTAGCCTAGGTGAGGGAAGGGGCTGGGGGGGTTGCGGGTGCGCTACTGACTGGAATTTGCATGCCATGTTTTATATTTTCTAAGCTGCAAAGATTTGTTTGTATGATTTGTGAGTCAGTGCAGGATATAGATTGCTCCAGAGCATGTGTGGCACATGATAGTCTTTGGGTACCTATGCTGCAGAGGTTGTGGCCCTAGACCCTTCATGATAAGTAAAGAAGGAATTTTGTTAGCATGCTTTACGGAAAGAATACTGCATTTTCCACCTGGAATACACGTTGCCAAGGACAAATGGAGGTTGCTTACTGATTCCTTTTCCATTATCTTACCAATTTCATTACCAAGTTTGCCCTGTGGGAGTTCTTGCCGAACACTGCAAAAAACAGTAGGTAGCTTGAATAATAAAGGGAGACGAGGGAATAATGGTGGTGAGTTGTTCCAATCATGTATTTTACTCAGCATTTAGAGCTTGAGTAAATGTAGGCATGGTAGGTCTATATGGTGATCATCAACATGTTTTCGGCCATAATGTGCAAATCTGTAGCACAGAAATTGACACGATAATACACTAAGATACAATTCAAATATTTTATTGGCATGACAAGTCGGAAAAGTGCTGCCGTGTTAATCACATAAAATCAGTAAATATTTCAGGAGTGCAGTAGTGATCATTTAAGTTTCTATGATTTTTATTGTTTAAGTCCATGTTTCATGGTTATTGTCTTTTTGGAGACATGCATAGGTGTATTTTGGTACTCTTGTTTCTGGCATATGTCCTTGAGTGCTGCAGTTTTCTTCTTCATTTTTACTAGCAATGGCTTCCGTTTTGTCTTGAGTATCCTTGTAGGTTTGGTAGTGCAGAAGAAAGTGTTTCTTGGTCTCTGCATCTCCCATATCACGTTTTTGCCCCAATTGCATCTTCTACACTCATCCGTCACAACATGTCTCCAATCAAATATATTTTGAATGCCTCTTGGACAGTTACCAACACATTCACAAGATAATGATGTAAAAGAGTCACCAAGCCCAAAAACGTCACACATATTCTGGAAGGAAATCTTAATAATGACGAGATTATGCCATGACTCGACTCAAGTGTGGACTCCTCTATCTTGGCCCCACAGGCTATAAAGTAAATTAAATCTCTGTTTAATGTGTTGGGACAGTTATGTTCTAGTATGTTCACAGGTGTAGTGTTAGCAGTCTGGATCTCTGTTATATGTTTCATTTAAGGACCAATTCAGTCCTGCATTCAGCTAACTGTTTTGGGAAATGGGTAGAAGATGTGGCTTTGAACTCCGAGATGATCTGAGTGCCACCTGTATACATTAAATAAATAAATAAAAGGTATAAGGGATGCCAGCAAGGGAGCCTAGTTTACCAAATTTACCAAATTTTTGGTGCGACCAAGACCTCTGTAATGTAGAAAGGTCCATTGAGGCAAAAGGCCATATATGATTCGCAGGATGGCCACATTTGTGTGCCTGATGATTCATGAAAAAAGCTAGTAAATGAGCATATGTTTCAGACTCTAGGAGTAGTGATGTCACTTGTTTATTTATTTTGTATAGCACAAACAAACTAATGCTGTACACCCAACCTGCATGCCTTTCTAGAAAAATAGGTGGTAATGTAATTAAAAAAGACAATAATGTAATTTCCTAACTGGAAGGTCTATTGCAACCATATCATAACCACCGTTGCAGTTGTAACTAAGATGCAAACTGCAGTGCGTTCAAATGGACATTAAAATATGGTTTACAATATATGATTTTCATGCTCATATTCCTGCTATTGCAAATAGTAAATATTTGAGGCAAAACAGCAAGCATTTAAAAATAATTAATGAAACTAAAATCATTCAATAATGCTGGACATCTAACAAAACAGCAAGTAATGCAAAGGAATGCAAAGTTTGCTTTAAAAATCCCGGCACTGGTGATATCCTTTATATTTGGAACTCCGCAGGTTATTATCAGTAATGACATATCGTGTCAAATGCACTTATTTATGATACATTGTGGAAGACTACCATGGGAAATGAGTGCAGTTTTACATACTGAGAGGATTTTGATCATGTTATGTTTGTATTAGTGCTATGAAGTAGTCTCTTAAATGTGCAAGTGCTATATATACATAACTAGTGTCACAAATGTAAGTATAAAAAGAACATCTAGAATTTATAGTAACTATTGTAAACCACACTTTTGTTACCCACATGTTTATGAGTAGTTTACCAACTAAATGACTCCAGGACAAGATTTTAAAATTAAGGGGAGGTAAGTCTAGTTGGTACATTGAAAAGGGACTGCTTCTCAATGACTAAAACAAATGTTCTGCCTTACATGTGGTGATACTTAGGTAATAACAGTCTGTACAGTGAAAGATGGCTTGCAAATGCAGCCTGTTGTGTGTCTATGACAGGGAGCTACTGGTAGCTCACAAGCACCCGCAAGGTAGCTCTCAGAGGTGAAACCAAGCACAGTACCTCACTCCGAGGGTCTGTGCATATAAAGAAGGTAGCACCACTCATCTCAAGGTCCTTCTAGGGGCAGACAGCCAAATAAATGACACTGCCTCATAATAAAATTCAAGCATACACTGTGTTGGCCTATAGGCTATGCCACATGACCATCTGACTCTACTCTAAATTTAGCGAAGTCACAAAGAGATTGCCCATGTTGTACGCCCTGCTCTATCAGTCACACCATATGTGAGAACTGTGGGCCATGAAAGATGGGTGCCAGCAGAAGCCTGATCAGTAACCAGTGCTGATCCATCAACATGTAGGACTACAGGAGCCAGAGTGAAAATGTTAGTTGGGTGCATGATCAGCCCAAGACCTGAGGAGGGCAGGGTATGGTTCCATAGCTGAGAAAAAGAACAACATCATGTGCATTTGTCTGAGCATATACATCTGTGCACACTTATTTGTGTGTATGTGTGTTACATTGTGTCCCTCCTATAATAAAAAGTGTTGGTCACTGGAAGCTGTGCTTTGTGTTAAGGAAAACCAAAAGTATATGATACCGCCCCATCATTAGGGGTTCATCTCTGACACAATTGTGTCCATTCATGTCACAGTTGTGATGGCATAATAATGGCAATACTTGACGTATTGTGGGCATTCTTGGCCTAGTTTTGGTACATTGGTAGTCATTACTGACCTATTAAGAGCATGACTGACCTACTTTTAGCCATCCCTAAAATAATGGTGGCCGCTGTTGCATAATAATGCCATGACTGATCTATAGTGGACATCCAGAACATTATGGTGTCCAGCCTTGGCACAGTGGTGGCTCTGCCATAATGGTGGCCATTATTAGCATATTAATGGCATTCTCAGTATTGTGCTGAGCACCCATGGACTAAGATTATAATACCTGGGTATTTAAAAGAGAATCTGTCCATGCAAGGCATTTGTACACATGAGTACTCAAGATGACAAGCCAATCTCTAGGGACTGTGCACTTCCTAAAAATGAAAAATGATATTTTGAAGGGAAAATGTTTTTTCAGAAAAGTATTTTCTTCGGTAAAATTTAGTTTGTTTTCCCACAACGGAAAGTGGTATTGGATAGGAAAATATGTGTTTTCAGAAACTGATGTGCAGATGAAACTCAAATCCAGTTTCAGGCCCTCCACCACAATTTCTTGCCATATCACCAGTAGCAATTGGGAGGAACATTTTTAGGGAATTTATGCTGCTCCATATCTAGAAGGTACTTTTTAAGTTGACCAAATGTTAGTGGCACATTTGGAAGTTGAGGCTGCAATCCATCAGAGCTCGGGTGACAAGGCACTAGGTCCTGACGGTGTCCCCATCGATTTAATCAAACATAATGTATCCTTTTGGGCCCCGCTCCTCACAATTATCTTCAGTGGCCTTGCACATACTACCCTACCCGCCTCATGGAGCTCCTCTGTCATCGTCCCCATATTCAAAAAGGGAGACAGCTCATCTCACGCATGCTACTGGCAAATTTCCCTCCTGGACAGCTCAGCTAAAATACTGGGCCGGGTTATATATAATAAAATTAATGAGTGGATGGACACCAAATCTATACTCCATAGCTGTCAGTACTGCTGCAGACATAAACTAGGGACCATTGAGCAATGCCTTAATCTCGACCTCGTGCTAGGTAAATATACAGTGGCTAAAAGATCTCCGCTTTACCTAGCATTTGTGGATCTGACTTCAGCATTGCCTGTAAACGGGGGGAAATTATGGCACATTCTTATTTCTTATGGCTTGACAGTTTACTTAATGTTTTGGACGATTTACATGAGGGAACGAAGGCTAGAGTTCGTATTAGTCAACAGGGAGAAGTCACAGGAGAAATAACAATTCAGCGTGGCGTCAGGCAGGGAAGTGTGTTATCTCCTCTTTTATTCATTGTGTGTGTGTGTGTGAATGATCTCCATCCCTCACTTTTAGACGCAACTCAGGACGTCCCAGTAATTAGGGGTAACTCACTCCCAGCCCTCTTGTATGTGAATGACGCAGTGCTCATAGCACTTACACCGAGGGCACTGCGTCACATAGTATCTCCCTCGACCTGCAAACCAATTTTGCCAAGTCCCCAGTCATGTCTTGTGGCCCCAAGTGCAGGCCCCTATCAACCCTGTCAATTGGCCCCAACGCTCTGACCAGTACGAGCTCCTTCCCTTATCTGGGTATTTATTTCTCTGCTCAATGATCATGGTCTTTTAACATCTCTCATCGTAGAACGAAATTTTCTTTGACCAACGGGTCCCTATGCTCTCTTCCCCACCCGTGGGTGGGGGATTCCTAGACATACAGTTCAAAATGTATAAATCCCAGTGCCATCCAGTTGCTATGTATGGTTCACAGTTATGTGGTATTTCCACCTGCAAGGTAATCCAGCAAGAAAAAAACTGATGTCTTTTGTGCCAAAGTGTTCACAATGCTTTGGCTGTTATTTCATTGGGTGGAGGTATTTACTGTTATTAAGATTTTCCCTGACATTTGTGCTTGTAACCTCGTCTGAATTTCTTGAGTGGTCACTACTGTTAGTTATCCTGCTTAGGATGGTCATAGTGTAATGTTCACATATGTGGTCACTATTTTACAATGTGAAGATTTGCTACTAGCTCGGGCAGACTTTCCTTAAACAGCAGTATCTCTCACTCCAGAAAAGGTTGGAGACCCCTGATCTATGACTCCTTGCATCCGCTTTGTCTTTCACCATTCAGGCAGACACTTTTAAAAGGGTAACTGTGAACCCTTTGCAGCGTGTAGTGAGTGACTGCACCACCTGCAGGGGTAATCTGAAAGAGACACGTTAGTGACAGATTCCTTACCTTAGAATATCCCCAGGCGTCAGGCTGGATCCGGAAAGTTTTCTGCGTAGCAGTACCCCTGCGCGTCGGTAGGCGGCGTCGTGCGGCTCCGCGTCCGTCGTCGGCGTCGTGATCGCCGGGATGACGTCGCGGGCAGTACCCAGGCGCCGCCCCTGCGCGCCGACGTCAGTTCTTCTTTTTCCGCGCCAGTAAGCGCAGATCCGGGAAGAGCAGTGCCCTAGTCACTTTTTGACTATCTTTTTTGGTGAAGTTTTTCACTGTTTCTTCAACGAGTCTTCACGACTCCTAAGGTGTCGTAGGGATGCCCGGCTTTAAGCCCTGCGAGGAATGTGGTCGCATGATGTCGATCACGGACCCGCACCTCGAGTGTCTCTTTTGTCTCGGCCGAGACCACGACACGAAGTCGTGCCCTGACTGCCGGAAACTTCATCCGAAGGCTTTGCGAGAGCGGTCTCGGAAGCTCCTCAAAGTCCGGCACTCGGCTCCGCGCCGCACCAAGCCCCGGTCCCGGGAGAGGTCGAGGGGCCGGACGCGGAGTCCCCGCCGTTCGTCGGAATCCTAGTCTTCGCGATCCTCCGGTAAGTCGAAGCACAAGAAGTCTAAGCGGCGTCATCGCTCTAAGACTATGCCTCGCCGGTCTCGCGACTCGGCTGAGGTCCCTGTCGGCCCCGCCCCCGCAGCCCTGGACGTGCCTGTCGAGTTACCCCCGCATTACCCGTCCTACCCGGGTTCGGGGGCGACTCCGGCCGAAATACAGGAATTCCTGTCGGCCATGGCCCGCCTCTTCAGGCCTCAAGGTCCCTCCGGTGCGCCTTCGGGCCCCGCGGGCCCTGATGGGGTTGCTCCGGCGTCGCCGTCGACTCCGGTCCCGGCGTCGCCTGTCCCACCGGCCTTCATCCCGGCCTCGACTCCGGCCCCGGCCTCGATCCCGGCTCCGGTGGTGCCGCAACCCCCATCGACGCCGGTTGACCTAACCACGCCTCCGCCGACGCCGATGTCCCCGGTGCCGTTTCCGACGCCGTCCGGGGCTCCGGGCGGCGTCGTTCCCCGGTTCTCTCCGGGTCCGGACATGGAGCCGGACCGGCGTCGCCCGACGCCGATGAGACCTTGGGTCCCTGATGTCCCTCCTCCTCCATATTTTCAACCTGAGGAGGACCAGGAGAGCTGGGAGGGGTCTGAGGACCCTCTCACACAACAGTGCGAGTTTGACCCGGACTGGGTTGAGGAACTTGGGGATGCCAGTGGTCTGGACACCTCCCCTGACTCTGGCATGCTGTCTCCTCCCGTGGCAACGGAGGAGGGGCTAATTTTGCAACGGTGTTGCGTAGAGCTGCTTGAGCCTTGAATCTCCAGTTGCCTACAGTGGCCGTCAGGACTAACATCCTGACTGAAGTGCTTCAGCCGGCGGCCTCCTCTTTGGAGACTGTGCTGCCGTTCAACGATGCACTCACTGACGTTCTTTTGGGTGCCTGGTCCAAACCCACCACAGGGGCTCCTGTGGATAGGAACGTGGCCCGACGCCATCGCCCTGCTCCGGGCGACCCCTGTTTCTCTCCCAACACCCCACCCCTGAGAGCTTGGTTGTCCAAGCCTCTGCCTCCCAAACTGCCTTCCCTACCGCCCCTCCGGATAGGGAATCCAAGCGCCTGGATCACTTTGGGAAGAAGGCTTTCTCTTCCTCCAGTGCTGGCTTGCGGTCCGTTAATACCGCTTGCCTCTTGGGCCGATACACCCACTCTCTGTGGGATACGGTGGCGACTGTTTTGCCGCAGTGCTCTGAGGAGGTCCAGACACTGCTTACCCGCGCTATTGCGGAAGGGCGTGATGCGGCTAAATATACCATCTGCTGTGGTCTTGATACCGCCGACTCGCTGGGCAGATCGCTTGCAACGACGGTGGCGCTGCGTCGCCACGCCTGGCTGAGAACCACTGGTTTTTCAGGGGATGTCCAGAATACACTCATGGACATGCCCTTTGATGGAGTCGGTCTTTTTGGTTCGAAGGCAGACCATGCGCTGGAGCGTTTCAAGGACTCACGGGCTACTGCTAAGTCCCTGGGCCTTGCTGTTGTGCGCCCTCCGCTCACGTCTGCTTTTCGCCCCTTTCGTGGCCACGGAAGGGCGCCCAGTCACGTCCACAGCCCGGCCAACGGCCCGCGCAGCAAGCGCCTTCGCGTGGCCGAGGACGTGGATACCGCCGTGGCGGTTCGGGCAACCAGCGTGCGGGTCAAGCCACCACCTCCAACCCGTCCGCGGCCTCCAAGCCCTCCTAGTCCCTCCTTTCAGGTGCACAGCACGCCAGTCGGGGGCAGGGTCCGCCATCACCTTCACCACTGGCGTCCCATCACCTCGGACAGGTGGGTCTTGGACATTGTCCGAAGGGGCTACTCCCTCCCCTTCGAGACCACCCCCAGCCATGCCACCTCAATTCCACCGCATGTCGGGGGATCACTTGGTGCTTCTACAGAAGGAAGTCACGGCCCTCTTGGCCAAGAGGGCCATCGAGCATGTTCCGACCCCAGAAGTAGGGCGTGGTTGCTACTCCCACTACTTTCTGGTGCCCAAAAGGACAAGGAGGACATGCGTCCTATCTTGGACCTCCGGAACGTCAATCGCTTCCTCCGGAAGGAGAAGTTCAAGATGCTCACCCTAGCTCAAGTCTTGACTGCCCTCGACCCCGGAGACTGGTTGGTAGCGTTGGACTTGAAGGACGCCTATTTCCACATCCCCGTCCTGCCGGCCCACCGGCGTTACCTTCGGTTCACGGTAGGCCTCGAGCATTTTCAGTTCACCGTGCTCCCCTTTGGCCTTACCAGTGCCCCTCGGGTGTTCACGAAAGTGATGGCGGTGGTCGCAGCTCATCTGCGCCGGGCAGGGGTTTGTCTTCCCCTACTTCGACGACTGGCTGCTGAAGGCGGGCTCGTCCCAGGCAGTCGTCTCCCACCTCCAGACTACGGCCGAACTCCTGCACTCGCTGGGGTTCTCCATCAATGTGCCGAAGTCGCATCTGATTCCTTCTCCACAGCTCCTTTTCATCGGAGCAGTTCTGGACACGACGCAGTTTCGGGCCTATCCTCCCGAACGGCGAGTCCGGGATATTCAGGCTATGATTCCGATCTTTCAGCCTTTATCCTGGGTTTCGGTACGGATGACCATCAGGCTGCTGGGCCTCATGGCCTCCTGCATCCTGCTGGTCAATCATGCCAGATGGCATATGCGGGCTCTGCAGTGGGACCTGAAGTTCCAGTGGGCGCAGCACCAGGGCAACCTGTCCGATCACGTCCAGATCTCGGAGGGGACTGCAACACAGTTGCAGTGGTGGCTCTCGAACCGGCAATGGGTCATGGGCAGATCCCTCTCCCTTCCCCAGCCAGACCATACAGTTGTGACGGACGCGTCCCTTCTGGGATGGGGCGGTCACATGGGAGAGGCGGAGATCAGAGGCCTCTGGTCTCCGGCGGAGTCCCGGCTCCATATCAACCTTCTGGAGCTCCGGGCGATCCGACTTGCACTGAAGGCATTCCTTCCCTCTGTCAAAGGGAAGGTAGTGCAGGTGTTCACCGACAACACCACCGCCATGTGGTACTGCAACAAACAGGGCGGGGTGGGGTCGTGGACCCTTTGTCAGGAGGCTCTGCGCCTCTGGACGTGGCTGGAACATCAGGGCATGTTGCTGATGGTTCAACACCTGGCAGGTTCCCTGAACGCCAGGGCGGACGAACTCAGCCGCAGGTGCATGATGGATCACGAATGGCGTCTTCACTCGGAAGTGGCGCAAGGACTCTTTCTACAGTGGGGAGAGCCTTGGTTAGATCTATTCGCCACCGAAGAGAACGCGCAATGTCATCAGTTCTGCGCGTTGGAATTTCCAAGGCGGCACTCGCTCGGCGACGCTTTTCGTCACGAGTGGAGTTGCGGTCTATTGTACGCCTTTCCGCCTATACCACTTCTACCCAGAGTGTTGAAGAAGATTCGGCACGACCGGGCCCAAGTCATTCTTGTGGCTCCGGACTGGGCTCGAAGAGTTTGGTATCCCGAGCTACTCAGTATGAGCGTAGATCCCCCGATCCGTCTGCCTCTTCGGGAGGATCTTCTGTCGCAGCAGCAGGGGACGGTCCTCCACCCGAACCTGTCCAGTCTACACCTGCTTGCGTGGAGATTGAGCGGCGGCAGTTGATTCCTTTCGACTTGCCTCCCGAAGTTTGTGATGTGATTCTGGCAGCCAGGCGTCCCTCCACTAAGGTGGTATACGCCTGCAGGTGGAACAAATTTGTGGCATGGTGCACAGCAAAGGCTGTGAACCCCCTTTCTGCCCCTCTTTCTGAGGTCCTTCTGTTCCTTCTTTCTCTGGCCCAACAGGGTTCTGCCCTGGGTACCATCAAGGGTTATCTCTGTGCTCTCTCGGCCTTCCTCAGGCTCCCTGATCAGCCCTCCTTTTCAAGTCCCCTGTTGTTAACAGGTTCTTAAAAGGCATTACACACCTCTTTCCTCCTGTTCCATTTGTGATGCCTCAGTGGGACTTGAACTTGGTTCTTACCTTTTAATGTGCGCTCCCTTTGAGCCTCTGCATAACTGTCCTCTTCGTCTTCTGACTCTAAAGACAGCCTTTCTGGTGGCCATCACCTCCGCTCGGCGGGTGAGTGAGCTCCAGGCTCTATCTTGCAAACCTCCCTTTCTGTCTGATCATCCAGACAAGGTTGTTCTTCGGACGCGTCCGTCCTTCTTGCCAAAGGTGGTTACTGCCTTTCACATTGGGCAGACCATCACTTTGCCTACCTTCTTTCCGCCTCCGCATCCTTCCAGAGAGGAAGAGAGGCTCCACCGTCTGGACCCAAAACGTGCGCTCTCCTTCTATATCGACCGCACAAAACACTTCCGGGTGGATGACCAGCTCTTTGTTGGCTACGTGGGCGCCAAAAAGGTTGGGCGGTGCACAAACGAACCATCTCCCGCTGGGTTACCTTGTGCATCAAGACCTGCTATTCTTTGGCTAAGAAGGAGCCTCCTGTTGGGCTGCGTGCCCATTCCACCAGGGCAACGGCTGCTACCACGGCCTTAGGCCGCGGTGTTCCGCTGCCGGTTATCTGTCAAGCAGCTACGTGGGCCTCGCTGCACACGTTTACAAAGCATTACTGCCTTGACAGTCCGGTCCGGAGGGACGGCTTCTTTGGCCGTTCTGTCCTCCAGGACTTCCTTGTCTGATCTTTGTTCGCAGACCCACCACCGGGGTTGGTATTGCTGGGGTATCAATCAATCAATCAATCAATCATGTCACTTATAAAGCGCACTACATACCCGCGAGGGTCTCAAGGCGCTGGGGGTAGAGGGGGGTGGTGCTGCTACTGATCGAAGAGCCAGGTCTTGAGGAGTCTTCTGAAGGCCAGTAGGTCTTGGGTCTGCCGAAGGTTGGTGGGGAGGGTGTTCCAGGTCTTGGCGCCCCACCCATCCTCCCCGTTCTGCGAACTGATTTCTAGGGTTAAGGACATCCCTTTCAGGGCCCTAGTATTTTTCAGACACCTATGTCAGCTTCTTGCATGGCTCTGCGTTCCTGGCGCGGAAAGTCGTGTACAGAACTGACGTCGGCGCGCAGGGGCGGCGCCTGGGTACTGCCCGCGACGTCATCCCAGCGATCACGAGGCCGATGACGGACGCGGAGCCGCACGACGCCGCCTACCGACGCGCAGGGGTACTGCTACGCAGAAAACTTTCCGGATCCAGCCTGACGCCTGGGGATATTCTAAGGTAAGGAATCTGTCACTAACTACTGTCTCTTACAGATATATCGTTACACAAGTTAGTAACTTGTGCGTTCTGTGGGTTTCATGTGACCTCCCCTTCCCCTCAAGCCCCTGCAGAGGCCCCCTTGGGAGGTGCACTGACTGTGCAGCAGCTCTTTGTCATTCACAGTCAGTGGGCATTCCGAGGGCCTCTTTGCTTCTGTGCCCGTGTCCCTAATGCGGTTTGGGTACAGAGGCAAAGTGTTCCCCAAATTTGCATGGGGTACTGACTCTATACAAATAAGGGAACAATAGTGCTGACTGTACCAGAGAAGGGCCCGAACAAGCATCTGTGGCCCTTCCTGTAATACAAAGCAAACACAAGGAGATGATGGCTGGAGCTCTGAAACTTTTCGGACACTCGCCCCCAGTCACAGATCTGGGTTGAATCCATCATCGTTCTTTAGCTCACTTCGCCACCCCAGTTCAGGCACAGCTATATGCAAATCAGTCTTGACCCTGTGCCTCATGGGAACAGTACAGCCCGTACTGCCAAGCCATGTCTTCCCTGGACCAGAAACAAGCATCCTGGGACCGGTTTCGGGCTAACAGCCCTCATCAGCCAGGCTAGCTTGAATCCAGTGGCAAAATGAGCAAGGGACCCACGTCTGGGCATACCCTGCCAACTTAGGGCGAACAAAGCAAACACAAGGAGATGATGGACGGAGCGCTGAAACTTTTGAGACACTCTCCCCCAGTCACAGATCTGGGTTGAATCCATCATCGTTCTTTAGCTCACTTCACCACCCGAGTTCAGACACAGCTATATGCAAATCAGTCTTGACCCTGTGCCTCATGGGAACAGTCCAGCTCGAACTGCCAAGCCATGTCTTCCCTGGACCGGAAACAAGCATCCTGGAACTATTTTACAATGATAACATTTGCTACTAGCTCGGGCAGACTTTCCTTAAAAAGCACTATCTCTCACTCCAGAAAAGGTTGGAGACCCCTGGTCCATGACTCCTTGCAGTATCATTTAGACATGCTACTTACAAGAACAGCTGAGGCTGTATTATACTTAGCTCACACTGTCCCGGTTTGCACCATGGTGTGCCTTTAACAAGGTGTGCCGTGTGCAACAAGGACGGTGTATCTTATTTCATATATTGCGCCATCTGCATGGCAACCGCAGACTCGTGCATTAGTGAAAGGAAGAGGGGCTGCTGAAGCATCCGCTTTGTCTTTCACCATTCAGGCAGACACTTTAAAAGGGGAATTATGAACCCTTTGCAGCGTGTAGTGAGTGACTGCACCACCTGCAGGGGTAGGTCTGTGGGTTTCATGTGACCTCCCTTCGTTTCAACCCCCTGCAGAGGCCCCCTTGGGGGGTGCTCTCACTGTGCAGCAGCTCTTTGTCATTCACAGTCAGTGGGCATCCTGAGGGCCTCTTTTCTTCTGTGCCCGTGTCATTAATGCGGTTTGGGTACAGAGGCAAAGTGTTCCCCAAATTTGCATGGGGTACTGAATCTATACAAATAAGGGAACAATAGCGCTGACTGTACCAGAGAAGGCCCGAACAAGCATCTGTGGCCCTTCCTGTAATACTAGAGTGCCCCAGGAATGCAGAAAGCAGACACACATGCCTATGGTTCTTGCAGTTTTGTCAGCTCCAGTCAAAAGGGGGTTAAAATCTTGTTATGAGAAGTTAACTGAACTATAAATCTTTATCTTCACCTTACCTAAATGAATTCAACAAACGCTTCTCTTGAATGTTTTCCTTCCTTTTTTTCATTTTATTTGTTTCAAGAGGTCACCAGTAAAGGCTACAAAAAGGTTGCAAACTAAATTTCAACAGAGAGCACCCTATTTCTGTGGCGTTGTTATATTCCCGAGTTGGGCCCATGTAGCGAAACAGTTTATTTCTTACATTGTCCTATTTTTTCAGGTGTAACCTTTTGCACATATTTGCGTGAGCGACAATGTTGGATTAGTTTCCATGAAACTAAACTTGTTTAAACATCTAGCTTTGCACAACATTATCACAATGCCGTGAACATCATGTACAAGGTCTCTTTTTGCACTATGTACAAATTTCATCTCTATCTTCATCCACGGGCGACAGAGCTATCTACATATCCATAACATCTCTAATCTATAAGCACATTGCGTGGCTGCCTTTTATTATAAAAGATGAGCATCCCGATAGATTAGCAGAAGAGGCACTCCAGTTGACACCAGAGGTCCGTGCATGCTGAGAATTCACCACGCAGCGGTCTGACATCTTGTCAGGGGTGTCTAGTTCGTGACCAAGATGGGGTCATTCATTCTCTCCCACCAGGTAATGGGGTTTGATCGTCCCTTGGGGGAATTCTTGGCTCTACACCTACACACTTTCTAGGTACACTTAGGGTAGGGTTTGCATAGTAGGAGTACTTTCAATTAGTGCCTTGTTTTGTATGCCAGAAAAAAAGAGATATCTAGCTGACTGTTTATTGTGCTGTCAACTATTTAACAGACTGAGACCAAAATCACTAATAAGATGGTCTACATCATTTAATTATTCTTTTTTCTGAAAGATTCTTATGCAAATAAAAACTACACAGAGTAGAGATGGACAACACTTCATAATTTACATAATGTGAAAATTAGGCTCAAAAAGAGATCAAAACAACAAATACAATTATAACTCAAACAACAAGTGATTTCACAGGATAACCAATCACAAGTGACAAATAAAGTGAAAACATCAGGACTGAAACGCATACAAATCAATTGTAAAGCTACTACCAGTGATAAAAAGAGAGCAATAATGAGGTAACCCATATACCCATCAACACTGTTTAAATGGAACACATTCGGGATACCATCCAACCGGGGTATTTACATTTCATGCAAAAGAGGATATATAGTTTGGAAAAAGTTTTTCCCTCAATTGCTATACTATTTATAACACTGGCTGATCCCCTGTTGGTTAAAGTTATGCCAACGCGTTTCGAAACCCTTTCTATTTTAAGGGATTCTCCTCCGGGCTGTGACTGGATTCTGTTATTGTTTCTAGAAATCACATCAAGATCGTTGAGGGCCTGGTTTTTCACGTTTGTTGATCATAGGCTTGTGGCTCTTGATAATATGAGCAGAGTTAGGGGAGTATTGGATGAGGCCGGTTTTGTTGTTTAGAAGGCACAAGTGCTTAAACATCCGTTATCTTCTTTCTTTTTCCAGGGCTGCACTGGAGAAACTTCTCTGTGTCAGCCGTGATTTTAGCATTTGTCTAGCTTTCACATTAGGAAACCTGCTCCCAGCAGCAAAGATTAATTAATGTGGCCGTTAAGTCAAATGATTTTCATGCGCGTGGCGGCCGTGCAGTAATTATGTTTATTTCTCCAACAGCTGTCCTTTAGTCAGCATGGCTCCCGTCTGCTAAAATTTTTGTATGCCAGCATATATACATTGTTTTAGCACCATGCTAGAACTAAATCTACTATTCATGCTTTTGGTGCTTCTAATCACTTTTATCTGCTTCTGTTTATTAAGCATTGCAGCACAAGTATTCTATAAAAGAATAACGTTGGTTCAATAAATATATTGAAACGTCCCACTGTGTATTCTCTGTATACTTCTCTGAGGATAAGTAAACACGAGTAACTGAGCAAAAGGTCCTGTACTGTTGCCACAATCCCTTGGGGGTCAGGGTTGTCATGTTCAGTGGTTGCCAGAAACCATTCGGTCCCTGGTAGGTTAGGGGAGCTTACGGTGGCACTGAGAGCTACCTGGTCTATAGGCCAACATATCCTGCTGGGTTTCCGTAATCAATCTTGGCACCAAGCCCCTAGTTTATGTTGTCCAAATAATGCGCAGATCCTACGGATTAGTAGGAACTACACGACAGCGTGTGGTTAAGTTCCTCAGTCAAGTTCATGGTTATCGTATTTTTATAGCTCATTCTAACTTTGCCTGATGCATTTCACTTGCCCTTCTTTAATTTATACTAAAAGATGGACCATACCTACACTGTTTGTTCAAATACATGGCGTTGGAGGTCGGCAGGCAGTGTGTGTTTATATTGTACTGACTTGTTGAAGCACCGTAAAGCAGCATTTCTGTAATCCATTTGTTCAAACTACCTGAACAGGTAAATGTAGTATAGGTTCACATATTTCAAAAACGTAGACAACTGTCCAATGTTTATTTGAGAAAGAAATGGAATAAAATACATTGTACTGATCGTTATCTTAAGCAGTGCACCTAGAGCAGACTGGCTTTAAATCGAGCAAATGTCCCTGTAAAATAAACTTAAGATCTCTATTGTCCACAATGTCGTGGTCACGTCCAGTATGCACCTTCCACATTATATTAGTATATAAACTTCGGAAAGAATTCGTATACTTCCTGTTATATTGGAGGATACGTACTTTTGACGGCTCGAGCTATTCCCATTTTATTGAATGTATGTATGACTTCCAGCCAATACCTTTGGCCACATGGATATTAAGGCTTGAAAAATCTCACTTAACTCTGAGCAAAACACGTCGACTGAATTGATTCATAACTGGGCTTTCAATAAATCACAAGCCTAAATGAAATTTAAACCATTATACAAATGGCTTGATCTATTTCCCAGAAGATAAAACAAAATTGCCTCCCTACAAAGTATGTGAGGCTGATCGGCGTGTCTCATTTCTCGACAAGAAATATCTGCGGGTGCTGGCTCCTCCATCGTTAAAATAGGGAAAATTGTGGTCTTAGAACAAATTTAAAGAACATTTCGTAAATCACTTTTTTGGTTTCTGTGATATATTGGGGATGTAATATATAAAAATGTAGTGTACACAACGTGAGTAAATGAGATGTATACGTGCCACATCACAATGAAACTTAAAACATAAGAATGCACTAATGGTACTGGCTCTTTTACATATCTGGACGTTTCTTTAACACTGCGACATCATTTTCCTGATTTGATTGACAAACATTGTGAGCAGTTCTTTTGTACATGTAGGACATTAAATGTGATCCTGTATGAACAATGCTTTCAAACTAGGTAGTCAAAATGAATATTATGCATGTTATAAAAATTAAAGCAAGCTTTTGAACTGATACTTGCTAGGTAACTTGTTATTTAGCAATGCAACTATTATCCATATTAAAAGTATAATTTTCAAAAGGATAGGCTTATATGTGCAAGGTTTGAAAATAAGTGTGGCATGAGTTAAATAACCACTTAATTCCCAAGTGAGTCTGTAGAGTCTCAAGTTCGTTATAAGGACACATATGTCGTCACTGAGTATTAGACTACTACATCTTTTATTTGTGTTCGCCCATGACTATGATTTATTGTGTTCTCTGCTTGATTACAAAAAAAAGAAATATAATTTAATATTTTATTTACTTCCCTTGCACTCATTAGTTACAGGCATAGATCTGCTTCCCTGTACCTTCTCTCCTAAGGCTTTCAAAGAATTCTGTTATATTTGAAATTATTTCACTTAGAACAGATTAAAACGTGGTTACTACATCCATCTTATCTGTAGGCTCTTGGTACCTAGCATTCTTCCTCCTGCATTTGGCTGCATGAACTTATTAAATAGGCTGTTCTGTTAACTGATTGGTAGTACTTTCTAATGAGCTGCAAAATTTCTAATTTCGGGTTTGAGGGTTGGAACCTTAGTCGCAAAGGCACAGTATGCATCTGTTCCAATATCCCCTCCTCTAATACAACATATCTTCTAGAGCACTGCCACTATTACTCATTCATCTTTTTGTTTCCATTGCAGGTTACAGGCGTGGTTGGAAGAGCGGAACTTTTATCTTCGATTTTTCTTCTGGCTGCATTTCTCTTCTACACAAAGTCCAAAGGTCCGGACAACACTATAGGTAAATTTACTCCAAATACACTAAGCCTCCTCCACCTTTTCATTGCCTTTTAAGCCGGCATTTTACATAAGAACAAATATTTTAATTCAGCAGTGAAAACAAAATAGATCCACAAGATGTTCCTGATCTAGTTATGGCAGAATAGAAGTTACGATCCATTCAGTACCTTCGATTGTGTCATAACTAAGTGGAAGTGCATGTTAAACATATGTTAAAAAAGAGGTTTGGGAGCATGGGGCGGGCTGGCCTTGGTCATGTCATGCACATGTGCGAAATGCACATTTGATATCAAAATAAGGAGCCCTTGTTCGGCTCTTTTTAGTAATGAAGTTGTTTAGGGCATCACACCTTTTTTAATGTCACGCAGATATGTAGGTTTCAAAATTCGGGACCAGACAACAACCTACTGTATGGTTTTAGATAGAGTGGGTGAATATTGCTGGTTTTGCTCTCAATGTAAGTTGTGTACTGTGTAATAGAGATGGGTTAATTTACTTTTGTGTGGTGGAAATCTGAATTTCATCAATTGGTACCATTTCTGTGTCCTGGTGCTTTGTGATACTCAGTCTGTGGGTACCTTGCCATCTACTGACGGGCCTCTACAGTTAGGATCAGGCACTGCTTCCATAGCTTTTCTAGCAAAGCTTTGGATAAGCTCTAACCCTGCCTGTATGCACATGCTTCCCAGTTGAAGTCAGAAAATGTGAGGTGTGGTTCACAATCATATCCCACTGAACGGAGTTTATGGTGCAACCTGCAGGCTTTGTCGTGCGTTTCTCATCACCATCTGTTTGCAGCAGTTGACCCACTTAACCTCTGTACCTCTCCATTTTGAACAGTTGAGCTGTATGTGCTGCCATCAGTACGAAGTACCGCTGAAACTATCTAGCTTGTATACAGAGTAAGGGTGCACCAGTACCTCAGAAGTTGTTGAATTTCATCATCAGTATGATGAACCAAGAGTTGACAGCCGGGTGTCGGGTACTTGCTATCTTTGTGCATGTGAGGTAACCTAACCAGGACCCCCTCCCACACTTTTGGTCACCCCGATTTGTTGCACAAACTACGGCTTTGGCTTAGCTCAACAAGATTTGACTTTCCCACCCAACGATGCCTAAACTTACTTCAGTGCACAAAGGTTTATTGTGAAAGTACAGGTTGTTTTAGCCCCGCACAACCTCACTCAATATATAGTTAATGTGTTGTCTGTGCTTCCTGGGTAACTAACATTCCCTTAAAAGGGATCAGGGACTCAGTGGTAGTTCAGACCCAGTTTTGTGCTTTACAATATCGTACACAAGTACTGCACTAAGGAGAAGATACTTTATATTTGAAAGTGTTTATTTGAACTGTCTAATCCTGTTACTTAGTTCATGTAAAATAACCATAGAGAATATTATTAAAGCACCACTAACGCATGTTGCTAACAGTGAGGATATTATGAACATTTCTACCATTGTTGAAATATCATCTGGCAACCTAACAGTCCTAAAGCCTACTTATATGCGCTATTCTGTGAGAGCATGGAGTAGCTTAACTTGCATCTAGAGTTTCTTAGAATTCAGCGCATTGCATACCTGCTTTACTGCAAGAAGCTGTAGTTCTCAGTAGCCTGGAGAGAGTGTTCCCTCCGAAGGAAAGGAAACGTCACCTGGGCTCAGCTCCTCTCGTCTCAGACTTGGCTCAGTATAAGCTCTCACCGTAGGACTGGATGCTGCAGCAGTGTGGCAATCTGGCAGTTTTTTGTGCGATAATCTGGGTCGAAGGACCTCTCTACCGAAGTAACTACTTACTATACTATTGACCACCTATTTAATCTTACATGGGAATTGTCAGACCCCCTTTGAGAGGGCCACAAGGCACGTAGGGGTTACTGGGCCCAACCGTTGTGGTTGAGGCCCTTTACTCCTGATGTCCCGGGGCCCGACTTTGGGCCCAATTACGATGGCGATGAGACCGCCACCAACAGCCCGTCAGTGGCGGTCCCCATCGGTGCTTACATTTTGAGATCAAGCAAGTTTCGTCTTGTGGGTATGGTGCTGTTGACCTGTTGCAGTAAAAGGTCAAACAAGGTTCTCTCACTAGGAATACGTGACAGACAAGGTCTCAGTTTTCTCTGCGTACTCATTAGGGTTGCATTAGAAGCTACAACCCAGCTTCTCATGTGGATGCTTTCTGTTGTAGTTGCAGACTGGTAAGACCTGTCTATTCCTGGAAACACTTGTCTGCTTCTGTAGTTGTGCTTTGCTCCTTCTTGGTACATGGGCAGTAGAGCATGCAAAAGACAGTCTCACCCCCCCTACCTACAATCCCACCACCACCCGCTCCATCTCTCCCCCCTTCCCCCATGTTCGGTCTACGTTTCACCTTTAAATTCTAGGGCAGAAATATGCAGAGCCGTCGAGAAGTTCTGGCCCGCAGGTCACTTCCCAATGGCAGTATTGTTGAGAGGTCAGTCGCACACCAGTGGTGCACTGAATCCAGGAGTATGTGATACTTCCATCCTTCCCGCCACTCCTGAACTTTGAGCAACCACACTTAGTGCAGCTTGCAGCTCAGGGAGTTCCAAGGTCTCAGCTGCTAATCTCGGTTTCCTCTAGAATTATCCATTTAGTCTATCCTGGCTGTCCCCCTCTCAAGGGAAATGGACACCATGCCATACAAGCCAGATTCTTGTGGCGAGTCGGACCAGGAACAGCACGATCTCAAATTACCTTGGCTATCCTGCTACCTTTTGATCCACCCGCAGGTTATGCCCCCTAGTTCAACTCTTTCCTGAAGACTACAAGTGTGAAGCTTGTGGCCGGAGATACTGCCTCAGTCCTTCGTCAGGCTTTTTGTGCTCTTTGTTCTGCTACTTGCATTGTGTAAAGGAGTGCACTCAACAGGGCATAATTTACCGATATTCTTTGTTATAGAGGAAAGCGCATACTGTGTCAATCTTTACTGAATCGTTCATCATGGGTGACTTGTAGCACTTACGTTTATACATAGTTTGATTCCATACATTACAATCATTTGTTTATATTCATAGAATTTTTATTTACATTTCATATTTATGTAAACATTACAATGAAAGCACCCCTTTGCAGAGAATCCTTGTATCGTGTGTGTGTATATATATATATATATATATATATAATCTACTGGCGGTCGCCAGTAGATAGTTATAGTTACAACCTATTATCCATAGGAAATCCACGACATTCTATTTGAAATAACTCTCTTGCCGGTTGACGTATCTTCGCAAAATTTTCAAACTTTGTGGGGCGCTCCGGTCCGCTCCTACCCTGAAAGTCTCGGGGGATTCGTCAAGCGGGGGCCGAGAAAAAGGGGGTCCCAAAACGTGTTTTCCCCATGCAATTTTCCATAGGAAACTTTAGACACGGCTACAGCCCGAACTGCTGAACGGAATTACACCAAATTTGGCAAAGAGGTAGTTCTTGGTTCAGAAAGAACCCTTTTTGTTAAATGGTGTAAATCCGTTCAGTAGTTGCTGAGAAAATCAAAAGTAAAAGTACATATATATCTATGGGCACGGAGGATTCGCGCACCCTGAGCGCACCCTGCGCGCACCGTCCCGATCACGAGCTGCATGTTAATTGGCTGTCAGCTGGCTGTCAACATTCCGATTCAGGAAATGTTGGCAGCCATTTTGTCCCTCGGTAGAACCGAGGGACAGAAACAAGTGCGCAAAGCGCACAAAGGGAGCAGGGTAGAAACACCCTGACCCCCTAGGTTTGCTCAGGGGTCCCACAAGGACCCCTGGGCAAAAAAATTCTTTTTTTTTTTTTAAAAATCGGCAGGATGCGCTCAGGGTGCGCGAATCCTGCCGAGCAAGCGAGCGCGGTCTCCGCGCTTCGATTGTATTTGCCCCGGGTGGCCCAAGTCCCGGGGGCATGGTGGGGGTTTAATTTTATGTGTGGGGGCCTCAAGGGCCCCCAAGCCCGAGGGACCGCCACCCCCGGGGCTTTCTTTTAAAAATGGTGCGGGAGGGCTCTGAGCCCTCCCGGGGACCACCACCTCCCGGGGCTTTTTAAAAAAAATTAAACAACCTGTGTGGGGGCTCCAGCCCCCACACGCCCGAGACCGCCACCTCCCGGGGCACTAACAAATTAAAATGGGGGTCCGTTTTGGACCCCGAAGCCCGGGGACCACCACCTCCCGGGGCTGTGCTGATGTAGGGAGGGGGCCGCGCGGCCCCCTCCTGGAACCCTTGATGGCCCTGGGGACCGCCACCCCCAGGGCCGGCTCCTGCAGTGTCCCGGGGTGCCTACCCCGGGACACTGTAGTTTGCTATGGAGGGACGGGAGCCTCGCGGCTCCCGTCCTGCCATAGCAAACTACTTTGAATATTGGAAGAGAGAGCAGGGAAACCTGCTCTCTCTTCCAATATCCAAAGCCGATTGCTTTCCACATGGGGAGCAGCATGTCAGCTGCTCCCCATGTGGAACAGCTAATGCCGGCTCCCAAGGGACGTGGGGAGCCGGCGGGACTGTGGGGGATTGGGGACCCCCACAGTCCCCAACGGAGAGGGCCAGCCCGGGGGATGGGGTCCCGGGGCAAGTAGTGGCCCAGGAGGGGGCCACGCGGCCCCCTCCCCAAAAAGAAAAAAAAAAAATGGAAAGGCCGGCCCCGGGGATGGGGTCCCCGGGGCCTTAAATGGCCTGAGGAGGGGGCCACGCAGCCCCCTCCCAAGAAAATAAAAAAGGCCATGCCCCGGGGGATGGGGTCCCCGGGGCCAATACAGGCCCAGGGAAGGGGGCCACGCGGCCCCCTTCCCGTTTTTTTTTATAAAATTAAATTTAAAAAGGGGTAAGGCCCTGGGGGATGGGGTCCCCAGGGCCCAAAAACTAGGAAAAAGGAAGGGGGCCACACAGCCCCCTTCTGAGGACAAACATTTTTTTTTTTTTAAACGATCGGGCCCGCAGGCCCCGCCCCTTCCTTCACCACTCTGCAAACGCGCCCCTGGCGCGTTTGCAGAGGGAGAACGAATTCCCCTTGAATACTGGGGGTCCCTGGGGGCCAACTAGCCCACCAGGAACCTCCAATATGCGCCAGGGGCTGCGTTGCAGAGACGTGTAGAGAGGCCACACCCCTTTTACACCTCTCTGCAACGCAGCTCTGTGGCGCTTTTGGAGGTATATGGTGGGCTAGTTGGACTCCGGGGATCCTCAGGATTCAAGGGACTTAATCCCCAACTTAAAACGCGCCACGGGCGCGTTTGCACAGTGGTGAAGGGAGGGGCGGGGCTTCAGGTGACATGTGTGCAAACAGGCCCCGTGGCGCGTTTTAAGATGGGGAATTAAATCCCCTTCAATCCTGAGGGTCCCTGGGGCCAACTAGCCCAACAGGTACATCCAGAAAGCGCCACAGAGCTGCGTTGCAGAGAGGTGTAAAAGGGGTGTGGCCTCTCTACACGTCTCTGCAACGCAGCCCCTAGCGCATATTGGAGGTTCCTGGTGGGCTAGTTGGCCCCTAGGGACCCTCAGGATTCAAGGGGACTTAATCCCCCAACTTAAAACGCGCCACGGGGCGCGTTTGCACAGATGTCACCTCAGGCCCC
This sequence comes from Calotriton arnoldi, assembly GCA_963921515.1. Lineage (NCBI taxonomy): Eukaryota > Metazoa > Chordata > Amphibia > Caudata > Salamandridae > Calotriton > Calotriton arnoldi. The sequence goes on along the minus strand of CAWUFW010000658.1, from coordinate 1,347,955 downwards.
GCCCCCTCCCTTCACCATTGTGCAAATATTCTTCTAAAATCATCCGAAATACGAATTCCGATTTACTCACCTGTTATCAGGAGAGACCTCAGTGCTGTATCTTTCAGCCCAGTACTGGTCCTGAAAAGTAATTTTAACCGTACTTACCAGTAACTTGAATTTCCTTCCATAGGCTAACATTGACTGGTTTCACTTGGAAATTCTTCTAAGTGTGGAGTTTTGGAACTTTAAAATATTCCTCTAAAATCAGCCGAAATACGAATTCCGATTTACTCACCTGTTATCAGGAGAGACCTCAGTGCTGCATCTTTCAGCCAGTACTGATCCTCAAAAGTAATTTTAACCGTACTTACCAGTAACTTGAATTTCCTTCCATAGGATATCATTGCCTGCTTTTTGCTGAAAAAGTTTCTAAGTGTTGATTTTTGAAACATACAAATATTCCTCTAAAATCAGCCGAAATACGAATTCCGATTTACTCACCTGTTATAAGGAGAGACCTCAGTGCTGTATCTTTCAGCCCAGTACTGGTCCTGAAAAGTAATTTTAACCGTACTTACCAGTAACTTATATTTTCTTCCATAGGAATCCATTGTCTGGTTTTCAGCAAAAAAGTTTCAAAGTGTTGATTTTTACAAACTACAAATATTCCTTAAAAATCACCTGTATGACTTAAATGCATTCTTTCAACTGTTTACAGGAGATGCACCAGTGCTGGATCCAGGATCCAACACTGAGTAAGAAAAAGTAATGATAACAGTTTTTACCTGCTAAGTGAATTTCCTTCCATAGGATAACATTGGTGATTCTATGAGAAAAAGTTTCTAAGTGTCAACTTTTAAAATACAATAATATTCCTTAAAAATCACGACTGTAACCAAAACGCTTTTACTCAACTGTTTACAGGAGATGTACCAGGACTGAATCTAGGATCCAGTCCTGTGGTTAGAAAAGTAATCCATAAAGTAACTAATTGCATTTAACTAGAAATTCACATTGAGCTGAATGTTGCATTGTGTTTGAAAATGTGTTGCCCATTGCAACAACTGTAACTACTGTACTTAAAAGTCTATTGCCTATGTGCAAAGTATTTAAACTAAAGTAATTCATTCTGAGAAAGTATTTTTTGTAATGTAATGTATAATGTAATTACAATGTAATTTAAAAAATAAAATATGTAAAAAAAAATTGTTTCTAAAAATGTAGTAAATCAGTATGAAAAAAATTAATATAACAATTAATACATTTAAAAATTGTCATTTACAAAACCTTTGAAATTCACTGAAAAAACCGTAGGTATCAGGCACGTTATAGTTAGAAATTAGCATTTAAAAAACCTTTGAAATTCACTGAAAAAACCATAGGTTTCAGACACGTTATAGTTACAAATTAGCATTTAAAAAACCTTTGAAATTCACTGAAAAAACCATAGGTTTCAGACACGTTATAGTTACAAATTAGCATTTAAAAAACCTTTGAAATTCACTGAAAAAACCATAGGTTTTAGGGACAGTTATAGTTACTTGGACATTGCACTCGTACAAAACCCGTGAAATTCCCCGTTATAGTTAGTTCAGCTAACTATAACTCGCGCCCGCAATGCACTGCTGATGACGTCACATATTACATCACTCATGACATGGTCAGTGACATCACTGATGACATCACTGATGACATCACTGATGACATCATCCACGTGATAATCTGATGCACCTCCTCACACCCTAATATAATCTTTGATACACCCACTCTAAATTACAGACTGCCATTCGCAAAACCATAGACACTCCAACACCAATAACCACATACCCACTCACTGATTCTTAGGTCTACACACACACATCCACTCACTCACCCGTACAGTCACTCATACTTACGGTCACTCAGTACAGGACTATCATATGCACTCTTACTCCTATATAGACACTCAAACACCGCCACTCATCCATAGAGGTACTCACACACCTAGTCAGTCATGCAAATAATTAAACACACTGCCATTTACTCACCTATACAGTTATACACACACCAGCTCACTTACTCATACAAATAGTAGCACATTGTTACGCTCTTATACAATCACTGATACAAGCACACACTCATCCATACAGCCACTATCACAATCACTCACTCTTGCTTATAGCTATTTATATACTCCAACACACATATATACTGCCTTTCACATATGTAGTTACTCACACATGTACCACTGGGACATACATTCACTCACTAACACACTCTTACACACACTTACCCACCCATACAGTCTATCACAGATGCACTCTTGAAACCATCCACCCAGTGAATCACCCACTCGCACATCTATGCACAGAGTTGCACACACCCCTCCCACACAAACACTCAGGCACCCATACAGATACTCAGACAAGCATTCAATAACTCATATAGACACTCATTTAGCTATTCACAAACACATGCAGCCACTTACACAGCAACAGACAGACGGATACAGACATTCACCCAGTTTAGTCACTAACCCATGCATTCAGTAAGATACGTTAAATCACTCACTTATAGAGTCAGTCACGCACCTACTAAATCATCCATACAGACACTTACACACCCACTCATTCTTCAATACGTCTTTTCCTATATATATTAAAAATATTTAAACTTTACAGAAACACACAGTCACTGGATGATGTCATCAGTGATGTCATTTGAGATGTCATCAGTGATGTCATCAGTGATGTCACTGACCATGTCATGAGTGATGTAATATGTGACGTCATCAGCAGTGCATTGCGGGGCGCGAGTTATAGTTAGCTGAACTAACTATAACGGGGAAATTTCACGGGTTTTGTACGAGTGAAATGTCCAACTAACTATAACTGTCCCTAAAACCTATGGTTTTTTCAGTGAATATATATATATATATATATTCCAATTGCACAATGAGGCAATTTCTGGTGCATCAACCGTGTTCAGTCAGTGAATAAACTGAGTCTCCTTGTTTTCTTTTTTAAGGCACCATACCGCTACTCCAATGTTTTCTAATTGCAGAATAAGGAAATAAAGAGGTGTCCCAGGTTTTCCTTGTTCTTTTTATTATCCTTACTATACTAGTATAGTACTATACTTACTATGCTTGTATACCATATCTCTTATTCAGTGTTTTTGTAATTACAGAAGAAGTCAATTTTTCAATAACAAGAGTCGAGGGTTTTCTTCGTCTTTCATATTATCCTTGATGCCATTCAAAAGTTAATGATCTGTACTTTTCAACACTATCGACAAATTTTGGCCCTTGAATGAGTTTCAGGCCTCCTTAGTACAATGTTAGTACAATGTTGTAAAACAAATATGACTCCATGTCAATGCAACATGTAGCCTCTTCTCGTTTTTATGTAGTTCTTAATTATTTTCACTCCTCATATGGCCATACAGTTTTTGTAGGGTCATGTAGTCTAATTGCACGGAGACTATTAGTCTTTTCTCATGTGCACACTGTCACCGGGGCCTATATTTCGCATGGTTAAGACTACATACGGTGCATTCATTCACCATTGTGGCCGGTAGGGCACAGTTCTGCTACTAGCACCGGGTGCAGCTTTTGTGACCTGAGTTCCATCCCTAGTCACCTTCTCTCCCCACTTCCCCTAAACATTCTTCCTGCAGGAGGGCTATTTTTGGGGTGTACGGAGAAGGATCCTGATTGAGATCACAAAAACATGAACCAGACTGTGCTGCTGGCCCATGGCTTCCCCACCAGAGCCAATTCGGGTCATCAACACTAGGGTCCTCAAGCAGGCTCCAGAAATCTGGAAAAAAGCTACACTTTATGTCAACTAACAATGGGACATGCCTCGAGTGAAAGAAAAACTTAATAATTTGAATGTCCAAACTTGGAAAAGTTGCTTTTATAAAGCATGCTTCTATAAAACTTCTAATCATCTTATAGACTTGCATCAACAGAGTACTGCCTGGTAGCAATGTGCAAAGACCAACTGCCAGCTACACCTAGTCATGTGACCCAGGATACCAGCTGCAGGCACCAAATGACTAGGAAAATAAAATGCCAACTTTCTAAAAGTAATTACCAAAGGGGATAGGCCCTAATTGGAACAGGGTCAGGTAGGGCCGTTTATAAAGTGCAAACACAAAAAAATACCTGGCCCGGTTTTGTTTTATGCTCTTCAATATAACGAGCTACAAACAGACAACCACTATATCTATTTGAATGGACTGTTTATTTATCCACTTCCATTTGATTTATTTTCTCGAACAAAATTTTATAAAAAATTCAATGTGCAGAAAAGAAAATGCTTCAATTTCAAATAACAAACATCAAATTATCCATATTTATGTAAACACAAATAACATTGATACAAACATTAAAACACCAACCACATTCACTCAATCACAGCATCCACCCTACAACTCAACCTAATCTATCAAACGTCAAACACTCGCTTTGACACACACACAGGGAAATATTTTTCGACACAACTGGGGGATACAATTCATCACAATCCCTCTCAAAGTACACAAATTGAATCGTGTTTTTAATTCCTCCGTGGACAATAAGCCAACGCGTTTCGAGACCCAGGCAACAGCTGCTGGGACTCTCCTCAGGGCTGCCTCTTAATGGATATCAACTTTTTTACTTGGAAACGGCCTTGTTGTCCGAATATACTGTGCTTAAAAGCAATCAGGACTGGCTTCCATACAAGCTGTATCGACGCTGTTCATCAACCACGCTTTGCACCAGAAATACAGCTGCACCTTTAATGCACCTTTAATGCTTGGCTGTCAAACTTCCCGGGAAGTTGTTGATAAGAGCGCTTTCGGCGCCGTGTGACAAGGGAACGATTTGGATAATCGTACACGTTGCGGTTGAGAAAATTAGGTTGCAAGCAACCGCGGTGACGCAAATGTGCTGACCGGACGGGCAGCTTTTGACAGCCAAGCATTAAAGGTGCAGCTGTATTTCTGGTGCAAAGCGTGGTTGATGAACAGCGTCGATACAGCTTGTATGGAAGCCAGTCCTGATTGCTTTTAAGCACAGTATATTCGGACAACAAGGCCGTTTCCAAGTAAAAAAGTTGATATCCATTAAGAGGCAGCCCTGAGGAGAGTCCCAGCAGCTGTTGCCTGGGTCTCGAAACGCGTTGGCTTATTGTCCACGGAGGAATTAAAAACACGATTCAATTTGTGTACTTTGAGAGGGATTGTGATGAATTGTATCCCCCAGTTGTGTCGAAAAATATTTCCCTGTGTGTGTGTCAAAGCGAGTGTTTGACGTTTGATAGATTAGGTTGAGTTGTAGGGTGGATGCTGTGATTGAGTGAATGTGGTTGGTGTTTTAATGTTTGTATCAATGTTATTTGTGTTTACATAAATATGGATAATTTGATGTTTGTTATTTGAAATTGAAGCATTTTCTTTTCTGTACATTGAATTTTTATAAAATTTTGTTCGAGAAAATAAATCAAATGGAAGTGGATAAATAAACAGTCCATTCAAATAGATATAGTGGTTGTCTGTTTGTAGCTCGTTATATTGAAGAGCATAAAGCAAAACCGGGCCAGGTTTTTTTTGTGTTTGAACTTTCTAAAAGTGGCATTTTTAAAATTGTGACTTAATATCCAACTTTACCATTAAAGAGTGTTTAAAGTTACAATTCTTTAGAGTCCAAATTTGACATTCCTAACTGCTCCCACTTGAAAGTTATCACTTATTAAATATAATAAGGTAACCCAATGTTACCCTATAGGAAAGGCAGGCCATGCAGTAGTGAAAAATGAATTTAGGAATTTTTCACTAGCAGGACATGCAAGAGTTAAAAGCACATGTCCAACTTTTTAAATACACAACATCCTGCCCTATGGGTTGTTTGTGTCCTACCCTAGGGGTGACTTATATGTATTAAAAAGGAAGGTTTAGGCCAGGCTTAACGTTTATTTTGTCAGGTCGAAATGGCAGTTTAAACTGCACACCCATGCTGCAATGGCAAGCCTGGGACCTGTGTAAAGGCTACTTAAGTGAGTAGTACAATAGGTACTGCAGGCCCACTGGTAGCATTTAATTTACAGGCCCTGGGAACACGTAGTACCACTTTACTAGGGACTTATCAAACTAACAGGTAGACTGTTGAGGAATTTGTACATGAGGAAAACACCTGCATGTTTGGCCTTGCTACATTTAATCTCTGGCAGTTGATCACTGTGTAGTAAGAGGCTGTATTCTGAGTGAATGAATATAACCTACTAATAAAGGTGCCACCTAAGCTGAGTTACTTATTCACTTTTACAAGTGCTAGGGCTTGGGAATAACAAGAGCTTTGACTTGGGGCAAAATTGCTTATTTCAGTAAACCAATATTGGCGGAAAAAATCAGAAGCAAAAATATTGGCCATGGTGAGGCATGTATAAAGGGTTAGAAGTAAGGATTTAGTTGACGAATGGATAAAGCCGAAAGGAGACGAGTAATTAAACCAGCATTGGCATGTCCAATAGGTCTCGCTTTTGGGACCTTATAAGTGTTTAGCCATGCAACAATTGATGTTGTTTAATCAAGGATATTGTGCTGGATAACTAAACACTTATAATGTCCCAAAGGCGTGACCTATCGGCTATGCATTGGAGGGCCTTATAAGTGTTTAGGTAGAGCTATTGACTTTGCCAATGTTTGATGTTGTGGTGGTGCTGAGTGATGCTGTGGTGGCGCTGAGTGATGCTGTGGTGGCGCTGAGTGATGCTGTGGTTGCTCATAGTGATGCTGTGGTTGCTCATAGTGATGCTGTTGTTGCTCATAGTGATGCTGTGGTTGCTCATAGTGATGCTGTGCTGGCGCTGAGTGATGCTGTGCTGGCGCTGAGTGATGCTGTGCTGGCGCTGAGTGATGCTGTGCTGGCGCTGAGTGATGCTGTGCTGGCGCTGAGTGATGCTGTGCTGGCGCTGAGTGATGCTGTGCTGGCGCATAGTGATGCTGTGCTGGCGCATAGTGATGCTGTGCTGGCGCATAGTGATGCTGTGGTAGCGCATAGTGATGCTGTGGTAGCGCATAGTGATGCTGTGGTAGCGCATAGTGATGCTGTGGTAGCGCATAGTGATGCTGTGGTAGCGCATAGTGATGCTGTGGTAGCGCATAGTGATGCTGTGGTAGCGCATAGTGATGCTGTGGTAGCGCATAGTGATGCTGCGGTAGCGCATAGTGATGCTGCGGTAGCGCATAGTGATGCTGCGGTAGCGCATAGTGATGCTGTGGATTCCCTGAGTGACGCTGTGGTGGTGCTGAGTGACGCTGTGGTGGTGCTGAGTGACGCTGTGGTGGTGCTGAGTGACGCTGTGGTGGTGCTGAGTGACGCTGTGGGGGTGCTGAGTGACGCTGTGGTGGTGCTGAGTGACGCTGTGGTGGTGCTGAGTGACGCTGTGGGGGTGCTGAGTGACGCTGTGGTGGTGCTGAGTGACGCTGTGGTGGTGCTGAGTGACGCTGTGGTGGTGCTGAGTGACGCTGTGGTGGTGCTGAGTGACGCTGTGGTGGTGCAGAGTGACGCTGTGGTGGTGCAGAGTGATGCTGTGGTGGTGCAGAGTGATGATGTGGTGGTGCTGAGCGATGCTGTGCTGGCCTGAGTGATGCTGTTGTGACGCTGTGGTGGTGCAGAGTAACGATGTGGTGGTGCTGAGCGATGCTGTGGTGGTGCTGAGCGATGCTGTGGTGGTGCTGAGTGATGCTGTGGTGGTGCAGTGTTGGCCCTGAGTGATGCAGTGTTGGCCCTGAGTGATGCAGTGTTGGCCCTGAGTGATGCAGTGTTGGCCCTGAGTGATGCAGTGTTGGCCCTGAGTGATGCAGTGTTGGCCCTGAGTGATGCAGTGTTGGCCCTGAGTGATGCAGTGTTGGCCCTGAGTGATGCAGTGTTGGCCCTGAGTGATGCAGTTTTGGCCCTGAGTGATGCAGTTTTGGCCCTGAGTGATGCAGTTTTGGCCCTGAGTGATGCAGTTTTGGCCCTGAGTGATGCAGTTTTGGCCCTGAGTGATGCAGTTTTGGCCCTGAGTGATGCAGTTTTGGCCCTGAGTGATGCAGTTTTGGCCCTGAGTGATGCAGTTTTGGCCCTGAGTGATGCAGTTTTGGCCCTGAGTGATGCAGTTTTGGCCCTGAGTGATAATGTGGTGTCGCTGAGTGATAATGTGGTGTCGCTGAGTGATGCTGTGGTGGTGCTGAGTGATGCTGTGGTGTCGCTGAGTGACGCTGTGGTGTCGCTGAGTGACGCTGTGGTGTCGCTGAGTGACGCTGTGGTGGACCCGAGTGACGCTGTGGTGGACCCGAGTGACGCTGTGGTGGACCCGAGTGACGCTGTGGTGGACCCGAGTGACGCTGTGGTGGTGCTGAGTGATATTGTTGTGTCCCTGAGTGACAAGGCAACCATCAGGTATATAGTCGTGACATTAGAAATATGTACAAAATTACAGTTGGCAAAATAGGAAACCTCTTTAAAAAAAGAGCCTAAAAAGGTTTTCTTAGTACAAATCTTCTGCCCCTAAGGTTTGTCAGGGGGAAAAACCAAAACCCTGTCTTTCTATGCTAAGCTGTGAGAGTCTAGGTAACAAAACACCTAGGTGCAGGCTTTAACAGATTTATTTACTACTCACCCTTAAAAGGTCTATTGGATTCAATATATTTTCACAATTAGTAAGGTAGGTCTTCTACCTTCTCATTGGAAGTGGACCAGACTTATAGCACCTGACATAACGTTTCCTGACAAACCAATCAGGCTTATAGCCATTGCCACTGGCCTGTAGCCATATCCAACTCAAGCTCACTGTATTGAGAAAAAACGTTTCCACAAGGCAAAATAAGCACTCTTTTTCAGTAGAAGTACACACCTCCTGACTAATCAATTTTGTACAGAAAATGATCAACACATAGGCAGAAGCTAAGACCCTATCTTAATATTTCTTCTTAAATTTTTTTCTGGTGTTCACTCAAAGTATAGTGAGAGCTGCACTGTGAAGGCAGAACTAAAAATGTACAATTATGGCGCAGAAACACAAAAGGTGATGGGAGGAATGCTTGCAATAAGTCTAACCACTGGCAATCGCTCAGTGTGGCATCCCAACCCATCATTCAAACAATTAATCAATCAATCAGTGGTTTGTAAAGAGCATTACTCACCCAGTAGGGTCTCAAGGCGCTAGGTGGGGTGTGTGCAGCTTCGTTGAGGTCATCTGAAGAGCGAGGTCTTGAGATCTTTCCTGAACTTGAGCAGTGTAGGGCTTTGCCAGAGGGGGAGGTCGTTCCAGGTCCACCTCAGTTTGGCGCAGCTGTATACAAATCAGTCTTGACTTTGCTCCAATAGGGGCAGTACAGTCTGAACTGCCAGGACCTTCCTGAAGCAGAACATAATCAACCAAAGACCGGTTTCACCGTTATTGCTGCTCTTCAGTTGGATACAGCCTCGTTCTAGTAGTACAGTGAGCACAGGACCCATGTCTGGGCATACCCTTAGCCACTTAGGTCGTCAAACACACAAAGGTGACAGGAGGAATGCTTGCTATAAATCTAACCAATGGTAATCGCTCCGTGTTGCATTCTAATCTGTGAGCTGTAGACGAGGAAAAACATAAATCCTATGTGGACACCACGTGACAAAATATTATCTACACTTTAATTAGGATAGACAAAAAAATAGATCTACGCTATGCTGCCCAAACTGGTAAATATTTAAAACAGGTGTCCAGAAGCTAAACAAATAATTAAAATAGCCAGACGTACTTCGGTTGAAACTGCTGATGCAAAGGAAAGACTATAGGAGTGTTTGCACTGATACCATAGTGCCATGGACGGGAGAGGTGAGAGATGGGATTATTCACACTCATATCCCCTGAACTAAGCCAATCAGAGCACCTTTCGAAGGGTTAAGAAAGGGAACCTGGGGCCAGCCCAAGATACCACAGCAGCTAATGGCCAGCTAGCAGAAGAGTTTACTGTGCACCCCAAAGGATACAGGAAGGGCCACTGATATTCTACCCGTGCGCTGGAGGAACAAAAAGCCACTCCCAGCAATCACCCTCACAAATTGGCAAAATAATCATGCAGCCACTTGACAGGTATGCTCTCTTTGCCCCAAGCACGCAAACGTCCAGCATCAAATAAAATAGAGAGTACTTGGATGCCATGAACAAGGAGAAAAATGAGAAGATGTATGTAAATATTGTAGGGCTGATTGTGGTCATTTATTGTACTTTTAGCCAATGGAAATATGTGTATTATAGTGTTGTTGTGTTTTGGCTGCCATTAAATTGTAAAGTGTAACAGTATAACCATTGCTGCCATAGAATTAAAAGCCTGGTCAAACACGAAGTACACTGATCAATACCTAAACTGAAAGCGTCTTCCAACCTTTTGATGTGACCCGCATTTCCAAATAGACTGACATCCCTCAAGGTCAGTGAGGCACTCTAAATCCATTTTCTCAGTTACGTGGAGAACTACACAGATAAGAATACCATTTGTGTAATTGTGTGTTGTGTGGCGCTCCGTCGTGGTTTTTTGCGTAAAAGTGCGGTTCAAACAATCCATGAATAAATGAATTTGCTTCTCAAAGGCTGGTAGCTTGTTCTATGTTATAATATAGAAAGGAGACTAATGTCATAGTCCAAAGTAAGCGGTGCAAACGGGCTGTCGAGAAAACGAATATGCCCACCGAGTCACAATTCCATCTGCCCTCCCTTCGCCGCCCCCGAGCCCCACTCACCCGTCAGGTTCATGTAAAAGGGCTGCCGTTCCTTCCACTGCCGCCCGCGGACCCCGGTGCAGTTGCTCCGGTCACACTGGCTCACGCAGTCCCGGTACATGGGCTCCCTGTCCCCCTGGGAGGCGCCGGCCACCCCCAGAAGGAGCAGCAGCAGCGCTGCCCGAGCCGCCATCCGCCCCCAGGATGGAGAAGCAGGAAGCTATCTTTGGACCCAGAGGGGGAACAATAACAGCACACCGGAAGCACATCTGGAAGGGGAATGCAAAAAGGGAACACCACCGGAAGTAACTTCTATCAGAAGACGGAAACAGGAACATACCGGGAGAGTCAGGGGGAAAAAGTAGCGTTCAAAAGAAAGAAGCTTAGCAGAAACAAGTTGGCAGATTTCCACGTGGGGGACCGACGGGGCCACAGAATGGTGATAAAAGTACCAAATAACCAGCTTGTGAGTTTACAAAACAGAGCGGCAGAAGGTGCCACCGCATTGGTGGCTCTGAATCCTGCATACATAATTACGAAGTACTGCTGCTGTCACGAAACTTGTAAAATACCAACACACCACTGAACAAGCACTGAAACACAAGTGCGGCCGCGAAAGTGAAACAGTACTCCGGGTTAAAGAAGTGGGAGGGGTGGGGGGAGTGTGATTCCCTTGCGGGAGCGAGCGGCGCCAGGAGCGATAATTGCTACCATATGGCGCCAGCTGCTCGCTCCCGCAAGTGAATCGCCAAACGTGCACGTGTTGCCATTGAAGGCAATGGAACGCGTGCACGTTTTTGGCTGAAAAGCCGAATCGATTGCAAAAGGTCTTTTTACCTATGCAGCGCATGCACGCTGCGTAGGCGAGACCTAAAAAGGGGGGATGTACTGGGACAAACCCTCATAACATGTATTCGCAAAGCCAATCCAGTTTTGCTTTGAACCCTTTTGGCTTTGCCAATGCATGTTTTGTGATAGATCGTCAACCTTGAATGAACGCGCTTCCACAGCTGCCCTCTTTGAACAGGATTTTTAAGAAATAAAGTGCATTCAAATATGAGTGCCGCAGATGTAGGCGCATCAAATGGGGATATCTTTGATAGTGATATATATATATTCACTGAAAAAACCATAGGTTTCAGGGACGTTAGTTAGAAATTATCATTTAAAAAACCATAGAAATTCACTGAAAAAACCACAGGTTTCAGGGACGTTATAGTTAGTTGGACATTTTACTCGTACAAAACCAGAGAAATTTGGCCGTTATAGTTAGTTAAGCTAACCATAACTCACGCCCCCGCAATGCACTGCTGATGACGTCACATATTACATCATTCATGACATGGTCAGTGACATCACTGATGACAGTGACTGTGTGTTTCTGTAAAGTTTAAATATGATATATATATATATATATATATATATATATATATACACACACACCAAGGTGTATTGAAGAATGAGTGGGTGTATACGTGTCTGAATGGATGAGTTAGTAGGTGCGTGACTGACTGTATAAGTGAGTGATTAAACATGTCTTACTGAATGCATGGGTTAGTGACTAAACTGTGTGAATGTCTATCAGTCTGTCAGTTGGTGTGTAAGCGGCTGCATGGGTTGGTAAGTAGCTACATGAGTGTCTATATGGGTTATTGATTGGTTGTCTGAGTATCTGTATGGGTGCCTGAGTGTCTGTGTGGGTGGGTGGGGGTGTGTGACTCTGTGCATAGATGTGTGAGTGGGTGATTCACTGGGTGTATGGGTTCAAGAGTGCATCTGGGAAGGGCTGTATGGGTGGGTGAGTGTGTGTATGGCTGTGTTGATGAGTGAATGGATGTCTCAGTGGTACATGTGTGAGTAACTACATATGTGAAAGGCAGTATATGTGAGTGTTGGAGTATATAAATGACTATATGTGAGAATGAGTGAGTGATTGTGAGTGACTGTATGGATGAGTGTGTGCTGGTATCAGTGATTGTATAAGAGAGTAAGTATGTGTTAGTATCTGTATGAATAAGTGAGGTGGTGTGTGCATAACTGTATAGGGGAGTAAATGGGAGTGTGATTGATTCTTTGCATGACTGACTAGGTGTGTGAGTAACTCTATGGATGAGTGGCGGTGTGTGAGTGTCTGTATAGGTATATGAGTGCAAATGATAGTGCTGTATTGGTGTGACTGCATGTATGAGTGACTGTATGGGTGAATGAGTGGATGTGTGTGTAGACCTAGGAATCAGTGAGTGGGTATGTAGTAACTGGTATTGGTGTGTCTATGGTTTCGAAAATGGTAGTCTGTATTTTAGAGTGGGTGTATCAAAGGTTATATTAGGGTGTGAGGAGGTGCATCAGATTATCACGTGGAGGATATCATCAGTGATGTCACTGACCTGAATGATGTAATATGTGACGTCATCAGCAGTGCATTGCGGGTCGCGAGTTATAGTTAGCTTAACTAACTAACTATAACGGCTGAATTTCTCTGGTTTTGTACGAGTGAAATGTCCAACTAACTATAACGTCCCTAAAAGCTGTGTTTTTTTCCAGTGAATGTATAAGGTTTTTTAAATGCTAATTTCGAACTATAACGTCCCTGAAACTATGGTTTTTTCAGTGAATTTCAAAGGTTTTTTAAATGCTAATTTCTAACTATGCCTACAGAGGTAGGACATGTGCAGAAAGAGGAAGAAAGGCGCAGAAAGAAGCAAGAGAAATGAAGAAAGAGGCAACAGAAGTCCAGAAAGATGAAGAAAAATGCAGAAAGAACCAACAGAGGTGCAGAAAGAGGCCTTGTTGCAAAGTCATCCTGTGCCCCCAACTTTTTGCTGACTGGTACTGGTGGTAACTGACTCTGACTGACCAGGCCCTGAGCCAGTGCTATGCTGAAAGACACTTAAAATACAGTGAAAACACCTACATACACTAGGGTACACTATGGGTTGGGGTACCCCTGTGATTGGCATGACCTCCCCTGTAAGGCCCTAGTACGTAAAAGGGCAGGGGGATTAAAACTACCTCTAACTCAGAGGTGCAGAAAGAGGCAAAAGAGGTGCAGAAAGAGGCAAGAGCGGTGCAGAAAGAAGCAAGTGAAGTGCAGAAAGAGGCAACAGAGGTGCATAAAGACGCAAGAGAAGTGCAGAAACGAGCAAGAGAAGTGCAGAAAGAGGCAAGAGAATTGCTGAAAGAAGCAACAGAGGTGTAGAAAGAAGCAAGAGGGGTGCAGAAAGAGGCAAGAGGGGTGCAGAAAGAGGCAAGAGGGGTGCAGAAATGTGCAAGAGGTGCAGAAAGAAGCAAGAGCAGTGCAAAAGAACCAACAGAGGTGCAAAAAGAGGCAAGAGAACTGCAGAAAGAGGCAAGAGAGTTGCAGAAACAGGCAAAAGAGGTACAGAAAGAGGGAACAGGTGGGCAGACTGAGGCAAGAGAGGTGCTGAAAAAGGCAAGAGGGATGCAGAAATTTGGAACAGAGTTGCAGGAAGAAGCCAGAGCAGTGCAGAAAGAAACAACAGATGTGCAGAAAGAGGCAAGAGGGGTGCAGAAAGGGGTAGGAGAGGTGCCCAAAGAGGCAGGAGGGGTACAGAAAGAGGCAGGAGGGGTGCAGAAAGAGGCAGGAGGGGTGCAGAAAGAGGAAGAGAACTGCAGAAAGAAGCAACAGGTGCTGAAAGAGGCACAAAGGGTGCAGAAAGAGACTAAGACAGGTGAAGGAAGAAGGAACAGAGGTACAGCAAGAGGCAAGAGTGGTGCAGAAAGAGGGAAGAGAGGTGTAGAATGAGGCAAGAGAATTGCACAAAGAAGGAAGAGGGGTGCAAAAACAGGCAAAAGGGGTGCAGAAAGAAGCAAGTGAGGTGCAGAAAGAAGCAAGTGAGGTGCAGAAAGAAGCAAGTGAGGTGCAGAAAGAAGCAAGTGAGGTGCAGAAAGAGGCATGAGAGGTGCAGAAAGAGGCATGAGAGGTGCAGAAAGAGGCATGAGAGGTACAGAAAGAGGCAACGGAGGTGCATAAAGACGCAAGAGAAGTGCAGAAACGAGCAAGAGAAGTGCAGAAAGAGGCAAGAGAATTGCTGAAAGAGGCAAGAGAATTGCTGAAAGAAGGAACAGAGGTGTAGAAAGAAGCAAGAGAAGTGCAGAAAGAGGCAAGTGAGGTGCAGAAAGAAGCAAGAGAACTGCAGAAAGAGGCAAGAGAGTTGCAGAAACAGGCAAAAGGGGTGCAGAAAGAGGGAACAGGTGGGCAGACTGAGGCAAGAGAGGTGCAGAAAGAGGGAAGAGGGGTGCAGAAAAAGGCAAGAGGGAGGCAGAAATTTGGAACAGGTGCAGGAAGAAGCCAGAGCAGTGCAGAAAGAACCAACAGAGGTGCAAAAAGAGGCAAGTGAGGTGCAGAAGGAGGCAAGAGAACTGCAGAAAGAGGCAAGGGAGTTGCAGAAACAGGCAAAAGGGGTGCAGAAAGAGCGAACAGGTGGGCAGACTGAGGCAAGAGAGGTGCAGGAAGAGGGGTGCAGAAAAAAGCAAGAGGGAGGCAGAAATTTGGAACCGAGGTGTAGGAAGAAGCCAGAGCAGTGCAGAAAGAACCAACAGAGGTGCAAAAAGAGGTAAGTGAGGTGCAGAAGGAGGCAAGAGAACTGCAAAAACAGGCAAGAGAGTTGCAGAAACAGGCAGGAGAAGTGCAGAAAGAGGCAAGTGAGATGCAGAAACCGGCAAGAAAAGTACAGCAAGAGGGAAGACGCATGCAGAAAGAGACAACAGGTGTGCAGAAAGAGGCAAGAGAAGTGCAGAAAGAAGCAACAGAGATGCAGAAGGAGGCAAGAGAACTGCAGAAAGAGGCAAGAGAGTTGCAGAAACTGCCAAAAGAGGGACAAAGAGGAAACAGGTGGGCAGACTGAGGCAAGAGAGGTGCAGAAAAAGGCAAGAGGGATGCAGAAATTTGGAACAGAGGTGCAGGAAGAAGCCAGAGCAGTGCAGAAAGAAACAACAGATGTGCAGAAAGAGGCAAGAGGGGTGCAGAAAGGGGTAGGAGAGGTGCACAAAGAGACAAGAGGGGTACAGAAAGAGGCAGGGGGGTGCAGAAAGAGGGAAAGAAGCAACAGGTGCTGAAAGAGGCACAAAGGGTGCAGAAAGACAAGACAGGTGAAGGAAGAAGGAACAGAGGTACATCAAGAGGCAAGAGTGGGGCAGAAAGAGGGACGAGAGGTGTAGAATGAGGCAAGAGAATTGCACAAAGAGGGAAGAGGGGTGCAGAAACAGGCAAAAGGGGTGCAGAAAGAAGCAAGTCGGGTGCAGAAAGAGGCGAGAGTTACAGAAAGAGGCAAGAGAGGTGCAGAAGGAGGCAAGAGAGGTGCAGAAGGAGGCAAGAGGTGCAGAAAGAAGCAAGATAAGTGCAGAAAGAGGGAAGAGGGGTGGAGAGAGAGGGAAGAGGGGGTGGAGAGAGAGAGGGAAGAGGGGTGGAGAGAGGCAAGAGGGTTGCAGAAAGAAGCAAGACAGGTGCAGAACGAAACAAAAGAAGTGCAGAAAGAAGGGACAGAGGTGCAGAAAGAGGCAACAGACGTGCAGAAAGAGGGAAGAGAGGTGCAGAAAAAGAAAGAAACGTGCAGAAAGAGGCAAGAGGCGCAGAGGGAAGCAAGAGTGGCTTGCACACCATTAGTACCAATTTAACACCCACATTTAGCAATAAGTAACAGGTGACCATTCTAGGTTTGCAAAGGGCCTTCCACCACGCGGTAACACTTGTTGCTGCATTTTTGGTAACGTTTGAGCTAGAAACGAGGCTTTTTTTGTTCAAATCTGAAGATTAGGGAGCAGATGATGAATTATGTGGCTAATGCAGGAAATGTATAATTGTGCGAAAGTTGGTGCAGCCAAACAGTCACATAATTCCAGTGGCCCTGCTCATACCTCTGACTAGGTCCACAAGTGCTCCTCAGTGATTGCTTCTTTTTTTGTCTCACTGAGTTCATAGTTGAGCTTCTATGGAAATGAGGAAGACTAAACCTGAGGTTACCACTCCACAACACAGACTACCATACCACATAATTACCACATAATTACTCTTCATAACACATAATCCCACTCTACATAATTCCTATACACTAAATACCACATACTTTCTATCCACATAATTTCACTGCACAACATACCACATAATTCCACTACACACATCGTACATCCACTCCACTCCAAAAAACATTAGTAAAAAACTTTTGCATATACACTGCCAATAGCTCTAATTCTCGCAAATGCGAAACCTATTACATTGCTAACACTTCTTTAACTAGTAGTCGCGTTTGCAGAGTGGTGGAGAAAGGGTGCTGGGCCTCCGATCAGCGCTCAGGAATTCCGCTGCGTAGGACTTACAGGAGGTACCAGGAGGGCTTCTTGGCCCCCAAAGTCCCTCAGGAGTAAATTGGACTTCATCCCCATCCCGTAGTCTGCCAGGAGGCGCGTTTGCAGAGTGGTGGAGAAAGGGGGGCATGGCCTCCGAAGAAGTCTTAGCAATCCCACTGTGTGGGACTTACTGGAGGTAACAAGAGGGGTAGTTGGCCCCCAAGGACATCCTTGGGGGGCCAACTACCCCTCCTATTACCTCCAATAAGTCCCACACAGCAGGATTGCTAAGTTCTCATAGCAGGCCACGCCCCCTTTGCCCGCCACTCTGCAAACACCCTCCCTGGCGCGCTCTTGGATGGGGATTGAAGTCCCCTAAGCTGCTGAGGGTCCTTTAGGGGGCCAACTAGCCTACCTCTTACCTCCAGTAAGCCCCACACAGTGGGATTGCTGAGAGGTGGACAAAGGCCACGCCCCCTTTCCCCACCACTCTGCAAACGCGGCTCCTGGTGCACTGCTGCTCAAGGGATGAAGTCCACTTGTGTCCTGAGGTCCTCCGGACACAAGTGGACCTCATCGCCCCACCAGCAGTGCGCCAAGAGGCGTGTTTACAGAGTGGTGTAAAAAGGGGCGTCGCCTCGGACCACCTCTCTGCAATCCAGCTGTGTGGCGCTTACTGGAGGTACCTGGTGGGCTAGTTGGCCCCCAGGGACCCTCAGTATTCAAGGGGACTTAATTCCCCAACTTAGAATGCGCCAGGGGGCGCGTTTGCAGAGTCATGCAGGGAGGGGGCGGGGCCTCCGTGAAGTTGCCGGTTTCTTTTTACTTTTTTATAACTTTGTTATTTTATGGGAGGGGGGCCGCGTGGCCCTCCTTCCCTGGGCCACTTTTGAGCCTGGGGACCCCATCCCCCGGTGCCTGGCAGCCTTGTTGTTTTTTTTAAAAATTTTGGGGAGGGGGGGGTGTGTGGGCCTCCAGAGGCCAATTATGGCCCCAGGGACCCCATCCCCCAGGGCCGGCCTTTCCGTTTTTTTTTATTTTAATTAAAGGGGAGGGGAGCCGCGTGGCCACCCTCCCTGGCCACTTCTGTCCCCGGGGACCCCATCCCCCGGGCCGACCCTTAAGTTGGGGACCCTGGGGGGAGCCCCAATGCCCCCACGGTCCCAGCCGGCTCCCCGCCTCCTGCGGGAGCCGGCATTGCTTTTGGGCAAGGGGAGCTGCTGACATGCAGCTCCCCTTGCCCAAAAGCAATCTGCTTTGCTTTGTTGAAGCGAGAGCAGGTTTTCCTATATATATCCAGCTCCAAACTGTCCAAAAATTGAGCCGCACTCCGGTGTCAACAGTAAGGCACAGCCATTTATTAAGTACAGACTGCGCACGCCAGCCGATACCATAAGACAGCCTTTCCCTGTAGCCTGACGCGTTTCAAAGGTAATCATCCTTCTTTAGAGGCATGATGGGAAAAGAGCGCTGGGACACATATATACATTTTTTTAAATTTTTTTTTACAAACCCCGTTTAAGGTTGTCTGTATGGATGTGCACACATCTGTGATGACCATCTTTAAATTAAATTTGTAAAAATAGAAAAATATTGAAAGATGCTTGTTGTGCATACATGTGCACAAGCAGGTGGCTATCTTGAAATTGGAAAAAATTACTTTAAGTGATCATCTGCCGATACAGTGACCAGCAGACAAAAATTAGTGACGGGCCGATGGACAAGAGAGGGATTGGGGGATAAAAGTGTGCTGGGTGTGGGTTTGGAGAGAGGGCAATAAGATCAGGGTAAAGAGCCAGATCGGAAATAGTCCCTCATATGTACTGCAATGCAAGATTCAACATCAGCCATGGAAGGATATATCAAACAATCAAAACTCTGTGAGACCAAGTGATCCTGTGTGGGACGAACACAAGAACATGGAGGTAAGCTGTCCAGTTAGGTTACAGAATTGACCTAGACAACAGCGCCATCTGATCAGAAGCAAGAGGTTGGCCCAAAGTCTACTGTGCGTAATGTATTTGAAACTATAGGCCTTGCCAACAGATTGCAAAACCCGTTTGTAGCCATGACTTAAAGTAAGCATTGGCAAAGCCAATACTTGTTTTGGCCGCCAGTGTTTTGGCTTTGTCAATGTTTTGGTTTTATTATGTTTTCTGCAAACCTTTAGTGTTGGGGAAGCTGCTGGGCCCTCATTCAATCAATCAATCAATCATGTCACTTATAAAGCGCACTACATACCCGCGAGGGTCTCAAGGCGCTGGGGGAAGAGGGGGGTGGTGCTGCTACTGATCGAAGAGCCAGGTCTTGAGGAGTCTTCTGAAGGCCAGTAGGTCTTGGGTCTGTCGGAGGTTGGTGGGGAGGGTGTTCCAGGTCTTGGCGGCGAGGTGGGAGAAGGATCTGCCGCCGCCGGTCGTTTTCCGGATGCGGGGGACTGTGGCGAGGGCGAGGCTGGTCGAGCGGAGCTGGCGGGTGGGGGTGTAGAAGCTGAGTCGTCTGTTGAGGTAGGCTGGTCCGGAGTTGTGGAGTGCTTTGTGTGCGTGGGTGAGGAGCTTGAAGGTTATCCTCTTGTTGACAGGGAGCCAGTGCAGGTCTCTCAGGTGGGGTGTGATGTGGCTGCGTCGGGGGATGTCGAGGATAAGACGTGCAGAGGCGTTCTGGATGCGTTGCAGCCGTCTCAGGAGCTTAGCCGTCGTTCCTGCGTAGAGGGCGTTTCCGTAGTCCAGCCTGCTGGTGACGAGGGCCTGGGTGACTGTTTTTCTTGTTTCGGTGGGGATCCACTTGAAGATCCTGCGGAGCATTCGGAGGATGTTGAAGCAGGATGAGGAAACGGCGTTGACCTGCTTAGTCATGGAGAGGGTGGGGTCGAGGATGGACCCCTAGGTTGCGTGCGTGGTCGGTGGGTGGCGGGGCTGTTCCCAGTGATGTTGGCCACCAGGAGTCGTCCCAGGCTGAAGGGTTGGAACCAAGGATGAGGACCTCCGTCTTGTCCGAGTTCAGCTTCAGGCGGCTGGTCCTCATCCATTCGGCGACGGCCTTCATTCCTTCGTGGAGGTGGGCTTTGGCGGTGTGAGGGTCTTTGGTGAGGAGAGGATCAGCTGGGTGTCGTCGGCGTAGGAGATGATATTGAGGTTGTGCTGTCGGGCGACGTGGGCGAGGGGTGCCATGTAGATGTTGAACAGCGTTGGGCTGAGGGAGGAGCCTTGGGGTACGCCGCAGATGATCTTGGTGGCCTTGGATCGGAAGGGGGCGAGGCGGACGCTTTGTGTTCTGCCGGAAAGGAAGGATGTGGTCCAGTCCAGGGCCTTCTCTTGGATCCCGGCGTCGTGAAGGCGTGTTCGTAGTGTGTGGTGGCAGACCGTGTCGAAGGCGGCTGATAGGTCCAGGAGGATGAGGGCTGCTGATTCTCCGTTGTCTAGCAGGGTCCTGATGTCATCGGTGGCGGCGATGAGGGCGGTTTCGGTGCTGTGGTTGCTGCGGAAGCCGGACTGGGAAGGGTCCAGGATGTTGTTCTCCTCGAGGTAGCGGGTCAGTTGTTTGTTGACGATTTTCTTGGTGACCTTCGCGGGGAACGGGAGCAGAGAGATGGGTCGGAAGTTCTTGAGGTCCTTGGGGTCTGCCTTGGGTTTCTTGAGTAAGGCGGTGATCTCGGCGTGCTTCCAGCTTTCCGGGAAGGTTGCTGTCTCGAAGGAGATGTTGATTATTTTCCGGAGATGGGGCGCGATGGCTGTACTGGCTTTGTTGAAGATGTGGTGAGGGCACGGGTCTAGCGGTGAACTGGAGTGGATGGTGTTCATGATCTCGCTGGTGTCCTCGTCGTTGATGTTGGTCCAGGAGAGCAGGCGGTTGGTGGTTGTGGGGGCAGTGGTCTCGGTGGTTGCCGGGCGGTCGTGGTGTTGAAGCGGTCGTGGATGTCGGCGATTTTGCGGTGGAAGAAGGTGGCCAGTGAGTCGCACAGGTCTCGCGACGGCTGGATGTCGTTGGTGTTGGAGCTGGGGTTGGAGAGTTCCTTCACGATGTTGAAGAGCTCTTTGCTGTTGTGTGCGTTGTTGTCTAGGCGGTCTTTGAGTGAGGCCCTTTTGGCGGATCTGATGAGGTGATTGTGACTGCGGGTGGCGCTCTTGTGGGCGGCGTAGCTGTCCGTTCGTGGAGCCAGATCTTCTCCAGTTTTCGGCATGTTCGTTTGGAGGCCTGGAGGTCTTCGGTGAACCAGGTGGCTTTCTTGCTGGTGTGGCTGTTGGGCGGATTCTTGTGCGGGGCGAGGGTGTTGGCGCAGTCGTCGATCCACTGTCTGAGGTTGCGGGCGGCGGTGTCGGGGTCGGAGGGTTCGGCGGGTGGGCTCAGGGCGAGGGTTGTGGTTAGCTGGTCTTCCGTGAATCTAAAACAAATGCATCAGCTGAAAACAAAAATATGTTTTGGTCTCAAAAAGCACACTTTGCCACAGGAGTCCCTGGCGCTTAAGGAAACTACTTTGTGAGTGGAGGGTCTCTTTGTAAAATCGAAGAATGCCATCACTCTGGGTGAACTGAGCTGGTGGCTTTAGTGGGCTGACCTACTGCCCCATGCTGTATGCTACAGCGGGCGGGAGAAAAATTTAAAGGACACAAACCAGACCAACAGATGAATAGGGTTGTCTGAAAGCCCCTTGAAGCAAGTAGATTATACAGATAATTTTTGTAAAATCAAAAGGTCTTAGCTAATGCAGATCTACAATGATGCCTTATAGAGCCTTCCTTTTGCGAATTGATTCAGTAACCAATACAAAAGAAAGTTACCTTTGTCTTGTCTTCTTACAATATGGTAGTTATGCCTTTTAAATATGTAGCCTTTTCACCATTTTCGTTAGCAAAACTTGTGTAAAATACACCATTCTGGCCTCTATTTTTCAAACTTTTAAAGGGCTTCCCCAGTGCCCTTTAGGATAGGTGAGTGTGTTCATCGTGATTGCTTGCTCTGTGCAATCTGTGACAGGCCTTCACCAATTTTGAATATCACCAGCTGCCACAAATCTATTGACTGAATTTCCTCCATAACATATCACTACAGTGGAGGAAATTAGGCGTACGTTTGGTTTCTAGTCCTTAATTAAAGCTTTCTCTACAAATTGGATGCTTTTCTGTTCCCTCCAAACTCCAAAATAATTGAGACAGAGTGCTTTAAAGTTGACTCTCAACGCTTTTTTTTTATCGTTTTCTTGCTTTACTCCAGAGATACCCAGGAAATGTCACTCTCGCACAGGAAGCAGCAATTAGGACGGTCAAATGGAAAACAAATGCATGTGCTATAGAGGGATCATGCTTTTACATGTAGGTAATGGTGGCAGGTACTGTGGTCCTAGACATCCTAATTTGAAGTGCGATCTGTCTACACCAGTAGTTTCTGACATGTAGATCTAGAGATGCAGGTAAATCAACATCTGTCCACCTTAGCGGTTTTGCCTCATAAATATGGCAGGAGACCGCATCAGTGAACTGCAGACCCTTGAAGTGACGGCTAGCCAAGCCATTGGCACTCACATACACACACACACAACCTAAACACCAAAGGTGGCTGACCGCTATAAGCTTGTAACATGGCCTATCAGCATGCAGCTTGGAAGCCACCTGCTTGTTTGTAAAGCAGGATCTGAAAGAGACACGTTAGTGACAGATTCCTTACCTTAGAATATCCCCAGGCGTCAGGCTGGATCCGGAAAGTTTTTTGCGTAGCAGTACCCTTGCGCGTCGGTAGGCGGCGTCGTGCGGCTCCGCGTCCGTCGTCGGCGTCGTGATCGCCGGGATGACGTCGCGGGCAGTACTTAGACGCCGCCCCTGCGCGCTGACGTCAGTTCTTCTTTTTCCGCGCCAGTAAGCGCAGATCCGGGAAGAGCAGTGCCCTGGTCAATTTTTGACTAACTTTTTTTGTGAATTTTTTCACTGTTTTTTCATCGAGTCTTCACGACTCCTAGGTGTCGTAGGGATGCCCGGCTTCAAGCCATGCGGAGCCTGTGGTCGCATGATGTCGATCACGGACCCGCATCTCGAGTGTCTCTTCTGTCTCGGCCGAGACCACGACACGAAGTCGTGCCCTGACTGCCGGAAACTTCATCCGAAAGCTTTGCGAGAGCGGTCTTGAAAGCTACTCGAGGTCCGGCAGTCGGCTCCGCGCCGCACCAAGCCCCGGTCCCGGGAGAGGTCGAGGGGCCGGTCGCGGAGTCCCCGCCGGTCGTCGGAGTCCAAGTCTTCGCGCTCCTCGGGTAAGTCGAAGCACAAAAAGTCTAAGAAGCATCATCGCTCTAAGACTTCGCCTCGCCGGTCTCGCGACTCGGCTGAGGCCCCAGTCGGCACCGTCCCCGCGGCCCCGGACATGCCTGTAGAGCCGCCCCCGCATTACCCGTCCTTTCCGGGTTCGGGGCGACTCCGGCCGAGCTACAGGAATTCCTGTCGGCCATGGCCCGCCTCTTCGGGCCTTCAGGTCCCTCCGGTGCGCCTTCGGGCCCCGCGGGCCCCGATGGGGTTACCCCGGCGCCGCCGTCGACTCCGGTCCCGGCGTCGCCTGTCCCACCAGCCTTCATCCCGGCCTCGGCTCCGGCCCCGGCCCCGGCCCCGATCCCGGCTCCGGTGGTACCGCAACCCCCATCGACGCCGGTTGACCTAACCACGCCTCCGCCGACGCCGATGTCCCCGGTGCCGTTCCTGACGCCGTCCGGGGCTCCGGACGGCGTCGGTCCCCGGCTCTCTCCGGCTCCGGACATGGAGCCGGACCGACGACGCCGGCTCCGGCGCCGATGAGACCTTGGGTCCCAAATGTCCCTCCTCCTCCATATTTTGAACAAGAGGAAGACCAGGAGAGCTGGGAGGGGTTTGAGGACCCTCTCACACAACAGTGTGAGTATGATCCGGACTGGGCTGGGCTGAGGAACTTGGGGATGCCAGTGGTCTAGACACCTCCCCTGACACTGGCATGCTGTCTCCTCTCGTGGCTACGGAGGAGGGGGCTAATTTTGCAACGGTGTTGCGTAGAGCAGCTGGAGCCTTACATCTCCAATTGCCTACTGTGGCCGTCAGGACTAACCTCCTGACAGAAGTGCTTCAGCCGGCGGCTTCCTCCTCGGAGACTGTGCTGCCGTTTAATGATGCACTCACTGACGTTCTTTTGGGTGCCTGGTCCAAACCCACCACAGGAGCTCCTGTGGATAGGAACGTGGCCCGACGCCATCGCCCTGCTCCGGGCGACCCCTTGTTTCTCTCCCAACATCCCACCCCCGAGAGCTTGGTTGTCCAAGCCTCTGCCTCCCAAACCACCTTCCCTACCGCCCCTCCGGATAGGGAATCCAAACGCCTGGACCAATTTGGGAAGAAGGGTTTTTCTTCCTCCAGTGCTGGCTTACGGTCCGTCAACACCGCTTGCCTTTTGGGCCGATATACCCACTCCTTGTGGGATTCGGTGGCGGCTGTTTTGCCGCAGTGTTCTGAGGAGGTCCAGACACTGCTTACCCGCGCCATTGCGGAAGGGCGAGATGCGGCTAAATACACCATACGTTATGGCCTTGATACCGCCGACTCGCTGGGCAGATCGCTTGCGACGACGGTGGCGCTACGTCGCCACGCCTGGCTGAGAACAACTGGTTTCTCGGGTGATGTCCAGAATACACTCATGGACATGCCCTTTGATGGAGTCGGTCTTTTTGGTTCAAAGGCAGACCATGCGCTGGAGCGTTTTAAGGACTCACGGGCTACTGCCAAGTCCCTGGGCCTTTCTGTTGTACTCCCTCCGCTCACCTCTGCTTTTCGCCCCTTTCGTGGCCACGGAAGGGGCGCCCAGTCACGTCAGCTGCCCAGCCACCGGCCCGCGCAGCAAGCGTCTTCGCATGGCCGAGGACGTGGATACCGCCGTGGCGGTTCGGGCAACCAGCGTGCGGGTCAGGCCACCACCTCCAACCCGTCCGCGGCCTCCAAGCCCTCCTAGTCCCTCCTTTCCGGTGCACAGCACGCCAGTAGAGGGCAGGGTCCGCCATCACCTTCACCACTGGCGTCCCATCACCTCGGACAGGTGGGTCTTGGACATTGTCCGAAGGGGCTACTCCCTCCCCTTCGAGACCACCCCCCAGCCATGCCACCTCAATTCCACCGCATGTCAGGGGATCACTTGGTACTTCTGCAGAAGGAAGTCTCGGCCCTCTTGGCCAAGGGGGCCATCGAGCATGTTCCGACCCCAGAAGTAGGACGTGGTTGCTGCTCCCACTACTTCCTGGTGCCCAAAAAGAACAAGGAGGACATGCGTCCTATCTTGGACCTCCGGAACGTCAATCGCTTCCTCCGGAAGGAGAAGTTCAAGATGCTCACCCTAGCTCAGGTCTTGACTGCCCTCGACCCTGGAGACTGGTTGGTAGCGTTGGACTTGCAGGACGCTTATTTTCACATCCCCGTCCTGCCGGCCCACCGGCGTTACCTGCGGTTCACGGTAGGCCTCGAGCATTTTCAGTTCACCGTGCTCCCCTTTGGCCTTACAAGTGCCCCTCGGGTGTTCACCAAAGTGATGGCGGTGGTCGCAGCTCATCTGCGCCGGGCAGGGGTTCCAGTCTTCCCCTACCTCGACGACTGGCTGCTGAAGGCGGGCTCGTCCCAGGCAGTCGTCTCCCACCTCCAGACTACGGCCGAACTCCTGCACTCGCTGGGGTTCTCCATCAATGTGCCGAAGTCGCATCTGATTCCTTCTCCACAGCTCCTTTTCATCGGAGCAGTTCTGGACACGACGCAGTTTCGGGCCTATCCTCCCGAACGGCGAGTCCGGGATATTCAGGCTATGATTCCGATCTTTCAGCCTTTATCCTGGGTTTCGGTACGGATGACCCTGAGGCTGCTGGGCCTCATGGCCTCCTGCATCCTGCTGGTCACTCATGCCAGATGGCATATGCGGGCTCTGCAGTGGGACCTGAAGTTCCAGTGGGCGCAGCACCAGGGCAACCTCACGTCCAGATCTCAGAGGGGACTGCAAAACAGTTGCAGTGGTGGCTCTCGGACCGGCAATGGGTCATGGGCAGATCCCTCTCCCTTCCCCAGCCAGAGCACACAGTTGTGACGGACGCGTCCCTTCTGGGATGGGGCGGTCACATGGGAGAGGCGGAGATCAGAGGCCTCTGGTCTCGGCGGAGTCCCGGCTCCATATCAACCTTCTGGAGCTCCGGGCGATCCGACTTGCACTCAAGGCATTCCTTCCCTCTGTCAAAGGGAAGGTAGTGCAGGTGTTCACAGACAACACCACCGCCATGTGGTATTGCAACAAACAAGGCGGGGTGGGGTCGTGGACCCTTTGTCAGGAGGCTCTGCGCCTCTGGACATGGCTGGAACATCAGGGCATGTTCCTGATGGTTCAACACCTGGCAGGTTCCCTGAAAGCCAGGGCGGACGAACTCAGCCGCAGGTGCATGATGGATCACGAATGGCGTCTTCACTCGGAAGTGGCGCTAGGACTCTTTCTACAGTGGGGAGAGCCTTGGTTAGATCTATTCGCCACCGAAGAGAACGCGCAATGTCAACAGTTCTGCGCGTTGGAATTTCCAAGGCGGCACTCGCTCGGCGACGCTTTTCGTCGCGAGTGGAGTTGCGGTCTGTTGTACGCCTTTCCGCCTATACCTCTTCTACCCAGAGTGTTGAAGAAGATTCGGCACGACCGGGCCCAAGTCATTCTTGTGGCTCCGGACTGGGCTCGAAGAGTTTGGTATCCCGAGCTACTCAGTATGAGCGTAGATCCCCCGATCCGTCTGCCTCTTCGGGAGGATCTTCTGTCGCAGCAGCAGGGGACGGTCATCCGCCCGAACCTGTCCAGCCTCCACCTGCTTGCGTGGAGATTGAGCGGCGGCAGTTGATTCCTTTCGACTTGCCTCCCGAAGTTTGTGATGTGATTCTGGCAGCCAGGCGTCCCTCCACTAAGGTGGTATACGCCTGCAGGTGGAACAAGTTTGTGGCATGGTGCACAGCAAAGGCTGTGAATCCCCTTTCTGCCCCTCTTTCTGAGGTTCTTCTGTTCCTTCTTTCCCTGCCCCAACAGGGTTCTGCCCTGGGTACCATCAAGGACTATCTTTGTGCCATCTCGGCCTTCCTCGGGCTTCCTGATCAGCCCTCCCTTTTCAAGTCCCCTGTTGTTAACAGGTTTCTAAAAGGCATTACACACCTCTTTCCTCCTGTTCCGTTTGTAATGCCTCAGTGGGACTTGAACTTGGTTCTTACCTTTCTTATGTGCGCTCCCTTTGAGCCTCTACATAACTGTCCTCTTCGTCTTCTGACTCTGAAGACAGCCTTTCTGGTGGCCATCACCTCCGCTCGGCGGGTGAGTGAGCTCCAGGCTCTATCATGCAAACCTCCCTTTCTGTCTGTCCATCCAGACAAGGTTGTTCTTAGGACGCGTCCGTCCTTCTTGCCAAAGGTGGTTACTGCCTTCCTCATTGGGCAGACCATCACTTTGCCCACCTTCTTTCCGCCTCCGCATCCTTCCAGATAGGAAGAGAGGCTCCACCGTCTGGACCCAAAACGTGCGCTTTCTTTTATATCAACCGCACACAACACTTCCGGGTGGATGACCAGCTCTTTGTTGGCTACGTGGGCGCCAAAAAGGTCGGGCGGTGCACAAGAGAACCATCTCCCGCTGGGTAACCTTGTGTATCAAAGCCTGCTATTCTTTGGCTAAGAAGGAGCCTCCTGTTGGGCTGCGTGCCCATTCCACCAGGGCAACGGCTGCTACCACGGCCTTAGGCCGCGGTGTTCCGCTGCAGGATATCTGTCAGGCAGCTACGTGGGCCTCGCTGCACACGTTTACCAAGCATTACTGCCTTGACAGTCAGGTCCGGAGAGACGGCTTCTTTGGCCGTTCTGTCCTCCGGGACTTCCTTGTCTGATCTTTGTTCGCAGACCCACCACCGGGGTTGGTATTGCTGGGGTATCTATTCTAAGGTAAGGAATCTGTCACTAACGTGTCTCTTTCAGATGCACAAGTTACTAACTTGTGTAACGATATATCTGTAAGAGACAGTAGTTAGTGACAGATTCCTACCGCCCACCCATCCTCCCGTTCTGCGAACTGATTTCTAGGAGTTAAGGACATCCCTTTCAGTGCCCTAGTATTTTTCAGACACCTATGTCAGCTTCTTGCATGGCTCTGCGTTCCTGGCGCGGAAAGTAGTGTACAGAACTGACGTCAGCGCGCAGGGGCGGCGTCTAAGTACTGCCCGCGACGTCATCCCGGCGATCACGACGCCGACGACGGACGCGGAGCCGCACGACGCCGCCTACCGATGCGCAAGGGTACTGCTACGCAAAAAAACTTTCCGGATCCAGCCTGACGCCTGGGGATATTCTAAGGTAAGGAATCTGTCACTAACTACTGTCTCTTACAGATATATTGTTACACAAGTTAGTAACTTGTGCTTTAACACCGATAATCACACACTGTGTGTGTGGACACAGGGCTCGGAAAGAAAAGGCAGAGTCCCTCAAATGCGGGACTGCATGAGTCCCGGCGGGAAGTGTTTGAGCTTATTGAAAATGACTATCTGATAACCTTGTCTGATGCGGTAAATATTGTAACAAATGTTACACATATGTTAGTAGCTCATGATCGTTTTCATTGATCAGAAGTACCTCTCAAGACAGACGATGGAGACCTGTGATCTCCATGTGTACAAAGCAGTCTTTTCGTGATGATATTCTGCATGAAGAATAATTGACCGGTCTTGCTGCCGATGGAAATAATGGGGCAAGCCTGCACAGAGACATGACCTGCTACCTTATGCTGACTCAGACAGAGGTGTCCACAAACTCTTGGAACACAGGCAGTGACCTCAAGAGTGCAGCTTGAAGGGGGAGGAAGGTAAGTGTGGACCCGCTCACATGCAACACAGAGAGGCAGTTCCAGTTCTCAATGAAACTGAGAGAATGTTGAAGCCCCTCAACTAATCAAGTCATTCTTCAAAAAGCTCAAGTGTAGGTTAAAGAGAGAAAGAATTGTTATAAAGAAGAGCAGTTCCTTCCCACCAAAGAACAAAGGTCTAAGCTGCTGTACTCGGATGGTCCATGTGAGATCATGCGCTGCCAATATAAAGAAGCAGTTGCAGCCACTGAACGAAGGAAAGCAGTAACAATATTGAGAATCAGATAGAGCTCACAAACCAAAGAACATACCTGTACAAAGGGAAAGGGAAGTGCTACGCAATCGAGAGAGGTAGCACACTTCCAAAACAGAAACGTTGATGCCACTCCCAAAACAAAGAGGGGCACTTCTCTTGGTTCTAACTGGACAAGCTGTTAGATCAGACACAAAGAGCTGTGCTCAAAGAGTAAAGGCACCACAGCCTTTATACTGAAAATAAACACTTCTCAGTGTTCTTGCTCCCTAAACGCTGATGCCTTTTGAAGTTCTGAAGCAAGCTGAAGGCACTGAAACAAGAAGTCTGGAAGAAACTATTGAGAAATGTTGATCCAGCTGATCAAAAGAAATAACTTCTGACAGTCCTGGTCAAAAGAAGAAACTGCTATGTCCCTTGATTAAAAGAAACTTCTGCACCCACTGCCCAAAAGAAGAAACTGCTGTTCTGCTTGTCTAAATGAAAAGCGAGGCTATTACAGAGATGGCCTTAGTAGGAAGACCCCTCGTGAGACATGCGGAACAGCCACATGCCATTTGAAAGTTGCTTGGCTCTTTGAGGGGAAAAAAAAAAGAAAATGCTTTGTGTGCCGTGCAATATTGCATTTTGCCGTTGGAATATTCCCCATACTGGAGTAAAGATGCATTTTTTTAAAAATATTTTTAAATTGCTACCACCTACTGGTGGTGTCATATGGAAGAGAAAAACATTCCCCGAACCATTGCTGGAAAGAATCCATGCAATTAAATACAATGTTCAAAATGTACTCACCAAAATTAAGCTTTGAAAAAATAAGAAAACGTGCTTTTTTTCTACGACGAAGATTAACAACAGCTTTTTTGTATTTTGGTTTTAGTAAGAAACAAAGGTTTTACACTTAATACACTATTACCGAATAGCGGAAAAATCGATTTCTTGCGTTTTTTCATGATTGTGACACATTCAGCAAGTTTTAAGAGGAAGCTTGTTTATGGATTGATTCCTGGAGCAAAACGTGGCACGAGTGAGAATTGCACCTTTTTATAAGCTCACCCTTTTAAGACGAGCAGCAATCTGTCTATATTGGAATGTTTCTGCCCTGCTCGTAAATAACCACTGAATCGCCACTGCTGCGAAGTATGCTCTGTGATGCTGGTCAAAGGGCTCCTGGAGGACTCCGGGAAATGCACGTCGCTTTGTCTGAACCAGCTTAACATATTTGGGTACATTTGCCAAGGCCACCACCCGCTTCTTCAACTCTAGCATGAACTGGAGCTTGAGTACTCGCAAACATATTCCCAGGGCCCAAAACGTTTTGTCTGTGATGTGACCGAGGGCCACATTGATGCCAGCGGGGTGGTGGTCGGGGTTGGGACTCTTGTGGGTGTAGGGAAAGCAAAGCATACACATCCAGTGGTTGAATTGCACAATGTGAAACCAGAACACAAGGGATTCATCTTGGCTTCTCTACTTAACCAAATTGTGTGATCCTAGGCAATTGTTTTATTTTACTTTCCCTCCTTTTTCTTCAATATGACATATAAGAGGACATCGAAATATATGACTTCAGGATGTGCTCTGTACAAAATATTCTCCTGTGTTTGATTTAATAAACTAGGATGTTGTTCGTGTATAATAGGAACCCAGGCCGCCCAAAGGTGCATTCACGTCTGACTTGCCTCTTAGTTCACTGCTGGCATTGTTGTCAGGGTGGGGTGGGGAAATACATGTTTCTAAATTCATGTTTGACAACTATCACTTTAATAAAAAAATACTTCTCAATGCACTGATATAATCTGATCTACTAAGGCAAACAGTTCTGAGTGTTAATGATATGCACTTTCTGAATTTTGACTTTGATGGATTTTTACACTTTTGCTGCAAGATGTCTTTAAAAATGAAGGTGATCCTGAAGCAGTGGATAACCTAGTTATTTCCTTCCTTTCTTTCTCCAATTAACCGTTTCAATAAATGTTTGCCTGTTTATTTAACATCCTATTATGTTAGTGCTTAGTCGAGTAAACAGCACGCCCCCACTCAGCAAAAGTTGAGTATCGGCAAGCTAGAGAAACAGAAGTCATGCATATCGTATTAAAATGAAGTTGCAGTCCTTAGCAGTGTATGAGAAGCTACACGGCACTCGCATAAAAAACAAAAATGTTTAAAAAAATTGTTAATAAAAAGCTCAGCTGCGGTTTCTTCACTTGGGTGGGAGACCATCCCCCCCTCGCCCGCTGCAAGCCTCCCAGGAAAAATAAAATTGCAATGAAAAGATTTCATTGCCATTTTATTTTTCCAAAATTTGCACTCACCACACTGCAGCAGCCCGAGCCCAGAGACATATGGGGCGTGTCCTCTGCTGCCGATTGGCAGCAGAGGACAGGAGCAGTGGCTGGCTGAATGCTCCAAAGTGCTCATGTCACTTTGGCCGGCTGTCTTTCGCTGGCCAAAGTGTCATGCGCACTTTGAAGCTCTCCACCTTGCTGTCTTAGATAGCTGGGTAGAGACCAAGCACAGGGCTACAGGGCCTGAAGGAGCGTCTAGCGAGCCTCCTCAATCCAATCCTGGAGTTGCTCTTACAGCAAGAGAGCAGCACCAGGATTGGTTAAGGGAGTTGGCTGGGCCCATGCTGGAGGGGAGAAGATCGGGAGGAGAGATGACGTGCGAGCCAGATAAGTGCTTTATAGTTTGTGGGCACATAGCTCGTGTTTGTGAGTGTGTATATCCGTGCACATAAGCTTGTGTGTGTTCCTGTAGCTGTGTGTCTTTGTGTGCACGCGTGTGTCTATGTTTAGATTTATTTCTGCTTGTGTGTTTCTCTGTATCTGTGTATATTCCTGCGTGTGCTTGAGAATGCTCACCGGGGCTCTTGTGACACTGTGCCTGTGCCGCGCCCGTGCTGGTAACAGTGGTGGGGCGATGGGGCCGGGTAAGGGGGGATTTCAAGGGACAATGCTGAGGGAAAATTAAATAATTAATTTTTCCTAGGCATCGTCCCTCGAAATCCCCCCTTGCACGGCCCCACCGCCTCACCACTGTTATCTGCACGGACCGCGGCTTGATGCTTGCGTGTCCATGTTTGTGCCAGTGGATTAATCTTTGTTCTTAACCCTCTCTGTGCGTTTGCGCTCCTGTGTCTGTGCGCGGCCTGCTTCACTACTGTTGGTGTGCGCCTGTGTGTTCATGTCCATTTGTGTGTGTCTGTAAGTGCGCCCTAGTTTGTTATTGTGTATATCTGAAAGAGACACGTTAGTGACAGATTCCTTACCTTAGAATATCCCCAGGCGTCAGACTGGATCCGGAAAGTTTTTGCGTAGCAGTACCCTTGCGCGTCGGTAGGTGGCGTCGTGCGGCTCCGCGTCCGTCGTCGGCGTCGGGACCGCCGGGATGGCGTCGCGGGCAGTACTTAGACGCCGCCCCTGCGCGCTGACGTCAGTTCTTCTTTTTTCCGCGCCAGTAAGCGCAGATCCGGGAAGAGCAGTGCCCTAGTCATTTTTTGACTAACTTTTTGGTGATTTTTTTCAGTTTTTCTTCGAGTCATCTAGGCTCTGAGGTGTCGGTAGGGATGCCCGGCTTCAAGCCATGTGACGCCTGTGGTCGAATGATGTCGATCACAGACCCGCACTTAGAGTGTCTCTACTGTCTCGGCCGCGACCACGACACGAAGTCGTGTTCCGACTGCCGGGCCTTACACCCGAAGGCTTTGCGAGAGCGGTCTCGAAAGCTACTCGAGGTCCGGCAGTCGGCTCCGCGCCAAGCCCCGGTCACGCGAGAGGTCGAGGGGCCGGTCGCGGAGTCCTCGCCGGTCGTCGGAGTCCTCGCCGGTCGTCGGAGTCCAAGTCTTCGCACTCCTCGGGTAAGTCGAAGCACAAAAAGTCTAAGAAGCACCATCGCTCTAAGACTTCGCCTCGCCGGTCTCGCGACTCGGCTGAGGCCCCTGTCGGCACCGTCCCCGCCCCGCGGCTCCGGAGGTGCCTGTGGAGCCGCCCCTGCATTACCCGTCCTTCCCGGGTTCGGGGGCGACTCCGGCCGAGATACAGAAATTCCTGTCGGCTATGGCCCGCCTCTTCGGGCCTCAAGGCCCCTCCGGTGCGCCTTCGGGCCCCGCGGGCCCTGATGGGGTTGCTCCGGCGCCGACGACGACTCCGGTCCCGGAGCCGCCTGTCTCACCAGCCTCGCTCCCGGCCCCGGCTTCGGCCCCGGCCTCTATCCCGGCTCCGGTGGTACCGCAACCCCCATCGACGCCGGTTGACCTAACCACGCCTCCGCCGACGTCCCCGGTGCCGTTCCTGACGCCGTCCGGGGCTCCGGGCGGCGTCGTTCCCCGGCTCTCTCCGGACGCGGCGTGGGACCGACGTCGCCCGACGCCGGCTCCGGCGCCACTGAGACCTTTGGTCCCTGACGTCCCCCCTTCTCCTTATTTTCAATCGGAGGAGGACCAGGAGAGCTGGGAGGGGTCGGAAGACCCTCTCACACAGCAGTGTGAGTATGATCAGGACTGGGCAGAGGAACTTGGGGATGCCAGTGGTCTGGACACTTCTCCTGACACTGGCATGCTGTCTCCTCCTTCCGTGGCTACGGAGGAGGGAGCAAATTTCGCAACGGTGTTGCGTGGAGCAGCTGGAGCCTTGCACCTCCAATTGTCTACAGTGGCTGTCAGGACTAACCTCCTGACGGCAGTGCTTCAGCCGGCAGCTACCTCCTCGGAGCCATTGCTGCCGTTTAATGATGCACTGTCTGACGTTCTTTTGGGCACCTGGTCCAAGCCCGCCACAGGGGCTCCTGTGGATAGCAACGTGGCCCGACGCCATCGCACTGCTCCGGGCGACCCCTTGTTTCTCTCTCAACATCCCACCCCCGAGAGCTTGGTTGTCCAAGCCTCTGCCTCCCAAACCGCCTTCCCTACCGCCCCTCAGGATAGGGAATCCAAACGCCTGGACCAATTTGGGAAGAAGGCCTTTTCTTCCTCCAGTGCTGGCTTGCGGTCCGTCAACACCGCTTGCCTTTAGGGCCGATACTCCCACTCTCTGTGGGATTCAGTGGCGCTCGTTTTGCCCCAGTGTCGTGAGGGAGGTCCAGACACTGCTTTCCCGCACCATTGCGGAAGGAAGGGATGCGGCAAAGTACACCATCTGTTGTGGCCTTGATACCGCCGACTCGCTGGGCAGATCGCTTGCAACGACGGTGGCGCTGCGTCGCCACGCCTGGCTGAGAACAACTGGTTTCTCGGGTGATGTCCAGAATACACTCATGGACATGCCCTTTGATGGAGTCGGTCTTTTTGGTTCCAAAGCAGACCATGCGCTGGAGCGTTTTAAGGACTCACGGGCTACTGCCAAGTCCCTGGGCCTTTCTGCTGTGCGCCCTCCGCTAACCTCTGCTTTTCGCCCCTTTCGTGGCCACGGAAGGGGCGCCCAGTCACGTCCGCTGCCCAGCCACCGGCCCGCGCAGCAAGCGTCTTCGCGTGGCCGAGGACGTGGCTCCCGCCGTGGCGGGTCAGGCAACCAGCGTGCGGGTCAGGCCACCAACTCCGCCCCGTCCGCGGCCTCCAAGCCCTCCTAGTCCTTCCTTTCAGGTGCACAGCACGCCAGTAGGGGGGCAGGGTCCGCCATCACCTTCACCACTGGCGTGCCATCACCTCGGACAGGTGGGTCTTGGACATTGTCCGAAGGGGCTACTCGCTCCCCTTCGAGACCACCCCCCCCCAGCCATGCCACCTCAATTCCACCGCATGTCAGGGGATCACTTGGTGCTCCTGCAGAAGGAAGTCATGGCCCTCTTGGCCAAGAGGGCCATCGAGCATGTTCCGACCCCAGAAGTAGGACGTGGTTGCTACTCCCACTACTTTCTGGTGCCCAAAAAGGACAAGGAGGACATGCGTCCTATCTTAGACCTCCGGAACGTCAATCGCTTCCTCCGGAAGGAGAAGTTCAAGATGCTCACCCTAGCTCAGGTCTTGACTGCCCTCGACCCTGGAGACTGGTTGGTAGCGTTTGACTTGCAGGACGCTTATTTCCACATCCCCGTCCTGCCGGCACACCGGCGTTACCTGCGGTTCACGGTAGGCCTCGAGCATTTTCAGTTCACCGTGCTCCCCTTTGGCCTTACCAGTGCCCCTCGGGTGTTCACGAAAGTGATGACGGTGGTCGCAGCTCATCTGCGCCGGGCAGGGGTTCCAGTCTTCCCCTACCTCGACGACTGGCTGCTGAAGGCGGGCTCGTCCCAGGCAGTCGTCTCCCACCTCCAGACTACGGCCGAACTCCTGCACTCGCTGGGGTTCTCCATCAATGTGCCGAAGACGCATCGGATTCCTTCTCCACAGCTCCTTTTCATCGGAGCAGTTCTGGACACGACGCAGTTTCGGGCCTATCCTCCCGAACGGCGAGTCCGGGATATTCAGGCTATGATTCCGATCTTTCAGCCTTTATCCTGGGTTTCGGTACGGATGACCCTGAGGCTGCTGGGCCTCATGGCCTCCTGCATCCTGCTGATCGATCATGCCAGATGGCATATGCAGGCTCTGCAGTGGGACCTGAAGTTCCAGTGGGCGCAGCACCAGGGCAACCTGTCCGATCACGTCCAGATCTCGGAGGGGACTGCACAACAGTTGCAGTGGTGGCTCTCGAACCGGCAATGGGTCATGGGCAGATCCCTCTCCCTTCCCCAGCCAGAGCACACAGTTGTGACGGACGCGTCCCTTCTGGGATGGGGCGGTCACATGGGAGAGGCGGAGATCAGAGGCCTCTGGTCTCCGGCGGAGTCCCGGCTCCATATCAACATTCTGGAGCTCCGGGCGATCCGTCTTGCACTAAAGGCATTCCTTCCCTCTGTCAAGGGGACGGTAGTGCAAGTGTTCACAGACAACACCACCGCCATGTGGTACTGCAACAAACAAGGCGGGGTGGGGTCGTGGACCCTATGTCAGTAGGCTCTGCGCCTCTGGACATGGCTGGAACATCAGGGCATATTCCTGATGGTTCAACAC
Organism: Calotriton arnoldi; assembly: GCA_963921515.1. Lineage (NCBI taxonomy): Eukaryota > Metazoa > Chordata > Amphibia > Caudata > Salamandridae > Calotriton > Calotriton arnoldi. Next base: position 1,311,871 of record CAWUFW010000658.1, on the reverse strand, counting down.
CTGGCAGGTTCCCTGAACGCCAGGGCGGACGAACTCAGCCGCAGGTGCATGATGGATCACGAATGGCGTCTTCACTCGGAAGTGGCGCAAGGACTCTTTCTACAGTGGGGAGAGCCTTGGTTAGATCTATTCGCCACCGAAGAGAACGCGCAATGTCATCAGTTGGAATTTCCAAGGCGGCACTCACTCGGCGACGCTTTTCGTCGCGAGTGGAGTTGCGGTCTGTTGTACGCCTTTCCGCCTATACCACTTCTACCCAAAGTGTTGAAGAAGATTCGGCGCGACCGGGCCCAAGTCATCCTTGTGGCTCCGGACTGGGCTCGAAGAGTTTGGTATCCCGAGCTACTCAGTATGAGCGTCGATCCCCGATCCGTCTGCCTCTTCGGGAGGATCTTCTGTCGCAGCAGCAGGGGACGGTCCTCCACCCGAACCTGTCCAGCCTCCACCTGCTTGCGTGGAGATTGAGCGGCGGCAGTTGATTCCTTTCGACTTGCCTCCCGAAGTTTGTGATGTGATTCTGGCAGCCAGGCGTCCCTCCACTAAGGTGGTATACGCCTGCAGGTGGAACAAGTTTGTGGCATGGTGCACAGCAAAGGCTGTGAATCCCCTCTCTGCCCCTCTTTCTGAGGTTCTTCTGTTCCTTCTTTCCCTGGCCCAACAGGGTTCTGCCCTGGGTACCATCAAGGGCTATCTTTGTGCCATTTCGGCCTTCCTCAGGCTTCCTGATCAGCCCTCCCTTTTCAAGTCCCCTGTTGTTAACCGGTTCCTAAAAGGCATTACACACCTCTTCCCTCCTGTTCCGTTTGTGATGCCTCAGTGGGACTTGAACTTGGTTCTTACCTTTCTCATGTGCGCTCCCTTTGAGCCTCTACATAACTGTCCTCTTCGTCTTCTGACTCTGAAGACAGCCTTTCTGGTGGCCATCACCTCCGCTCGGCGGGTGAGTGAGCTCCAGGCTCTATCATGCAAACCTCCCTTTCTGTCTGTCCATCCAGACAAGGTTGTTCTTAGGACGCGTCCGTCCTTCTTGCCAAAGGTGGTTACTGCCTTCCACATTGGGCAGACCATCACTTTGCCCACCTTCTTTCCACCTCTGCATCCTTCCAGAGAGGAAGAGAGGCTCCACCGTCTGGACCCAAAAGGTGCGCTTTCCTTTTATATCAACCGCACACATCACTTCCGGGTGGATGACCAGCTCTTTGTTGGCTCCGTGGGCGCCAAAAAAGGTTGGGCGGCGCACAAGAGAACCATCTCCCGCTGGGTAACCTTGTGTATCAAAGCCTGCTATTCTTTGGCTAAGAAGGAGCCTCCTGTTGGGCTGCGTTCCCATTCCACCGGGGCAACGGCTGCTACCACGGCTTTAGGCCGCGGTGTTCCGCTGCAGGATATCTGTCAGGCAGCTACGTGGGCCTCGCTGCACACATTTACAAAGCATTACTGCCTTGACAGTCCGGTCCGGAGGGACGGCTTCTTTGGCCATTCTGTCCTCCGGGACTTCCTTGTCTGATCTTTGTTCGCAGACCCACCACCGGGGTTGGTATTGCTGGGGTATCTATTCTAAGGTAAGGAATCTGTCACTAACGTGTCTCTTTCAGATGCACAAGTTACTAACTTGTGTAACGATATATCTGTAAGAGACAGTAGTTAGTGACAGATTCCTACCGCCCACCCATCCTCCCGTTCTGCGAACTGATTTCTAGGGTTAAGGACATCCCTTTCAGGGCCCTAGTATTTTTCAGACACCTATGTCAGCTTCTTGCATGGCTCTGCGTTCCTGGCGCGGAAAGTCGTGTACAGAACTGACGTCAGCGCGCAGGGGCGGCGTCTAAGTACTGCCCGCGACGTCATCCCGGCGGTCCCGACGACGGACGCGGAGCCGCACGACGCCGCCTACCGACGCGCAAGGGTACTGCTACGCAAAAACTTTCCGGATCCAGTCTGATGCCTGGGGATATTCTAAGGTAAGGAATCTGTCACTAACTACTGTCTCTTACAGATATATCGTTACACAAGTTAGTAACTTGTGCGTCTAGCGGCGGTTTGCTTGCTGCACCCCCAATTCCCATAGCTGGCAGCCGCCACTGAAAAAGCTAGTTTATTTCTGAAGTGGTGGTCTTGAAGTGCACTAGTTAATGTGGGGAGGATCACATTGTGCACAGGCAAAATGCAGTCACCCTGTATCCCATGGTGTATCCTATGGTGGGCGGACCAGAAATGTGAATGGCAATACAGCAGCCCAATGTAGGAAGGAGGATAACTGAAAGCCCCCCAAAATTTGTGTTTGTATGTATTTTATAGGATTTTTTTGAAAAACAAAAATGCTCGGTTAACGTCAGATAAAACAAGCATTGGCATAGCCAATAGGTCTCGCCTTTGGGACCTTATAAGTGTTTAGCCATGCAACAGTTGCTGTTGTTGCACCAAGGATATTGTGCTGGATAACTAAACACTTATAAGGTCCCATAGGTGAGACCTATTGGCTATGCCAATCCTTGTTTTGTTATGGGGGGGCATAAATAACAGGAGGCTGAAGCTTGGGAAATAGTACCTGTGTAACAGTTAGTGTGATAGTTAGTGTTAGTTAGTTTGTTAATGAGAGAGTTAGTTAGTGAGAGAGTGAGAAAGTTAGTGAGTGAGAGAGTGAGTTAGTGAGAGGAGAGAGAGAGTTACTTAGTGAGAGAGAGTTGGTTAGTGAGAGAGAGTTGTTTAGTGGGAGAGAGAGATAGAGAGTTAGTTATTGAGAGAGAGAATCTATGAGATAGAGAGTTAGTTTGGAGAGAGAGAGTCCGTGAGAGAGAGATAGTTTGAATTAGTGTTTTTAAAGAGAGTTAGATAGTGAGAGAGTTAGTGAGAGGGATTGAGATAGTTAGTTAAAGAGTAAGTGAGTTAGTGAGAGAGCAAATAATCAGGTAGAAGGAGAGGAGGGAGCAGTGCATCAGTGGAGCAGGACAGGGGGGGAGAACAGGGGAGCAAGTCAGGAGAAGAGGGATCTGAGGACATAGCAAAATCGGGGCAGATGGGAAGGGATCTTAGGGGCAGTTTACCAGGGGAGAGGACAGTGAAGGGCAGAAGTGGGGCAGGAGTGGAGAGGGCATGGTAGCAGTGGGGTAGAAGAGGAAGAAGAAGATGGAGGAGGGAGGGGAGGGGTAGAGGAGGAGGAGGAGAAGAGGAGATGAGGAGAGGAGCAGTATTTAGGAGGCATTATGACGGTGGAGCAGGGCAGCAGGAGGAGGGGGTAGGGGCAAACAATCGGGGGTGGTAAAGCAGGGAAGGAGAGAGCGGAGGAGGTGGAAAGGGTGGCTAATGGGGAGGGAAATGAAGTGGGGGGTCAATGGAACACGAACAACTATTTAAATGGGTGCAAGCATCCTTCTGAGATCACTGCAAGGCACATACCAGCGGGCGCGAATGACGTGCATTATTCAAGCGCCAAGAGGGCGGTGAGCGCTATAACAATGGGCAGTGTTGTCAGTGTTAAAACTCACTTTCATTGTGTACTCTTGTCAATATTAGAATGTGATTTTGGACTACAATTTTTCACCAGGGAGATGGTGCACTGACCCTGGAGACCTCTGAAGCTTGAGGGAGGGTTTTACTTTAGTGAGGAGTTCAGTCATGGCCGCGAGCTCCACAGACAACAAGCATTTAAATGTTCGTGCGCAGGGTGGGGCGCAAATTCCAAGCAGGGGACTGGTGCGATGAATTACTGAGCACAAAGAGGCGTTTGGTTGGCCAGGGGGTGAGATTTGTATGTGTAAAGGGTAATTAACAGGTTTGCCAGGGGGGCGAGAGGGCAGGGGTGAAGGCAAGTGCGGCCGGAAGTCCATGGACAGCCTTTACCTTGCGGGAGCGAGCAGCGGCAGGCGCGATAATTCCATTAGATCTCCAGTGGGGGAGGAAAGGAGCTGCAGTCTGAAGAGGACTGGCAGGCTGGTAAGAATATCTAGGACTGGACAGCAGCATCGTGCTCACAAGCTTGGCTTTCTGTACTGTAGCAAGTTACTGTGCAGCAGCCTTTGTGGCACTGAGCACCAGAGGCTCATAGTACTGGTGCTGCACACATGGGTTACAACGGTGAAATGTGCTGCGAAAAACACGGTTAAACATGGATAAACTATGCTCATTCGTAGCGGACATCTACAAGGGTGGCTTGTCCATGCACACAAAACAAATCTGCTCCATAGCAGCCTGGTTTATTTGTAAATGTATTTTTTATCCAAGCAGTCTGCTCTAGCTATTGAAACTCCCCTCTGGTTGTAAATTGTTTTATTATAATTATTAATTTTTAATCATGCCTGAAAAAGGGGCACCCGTAGGTGTTTCCATCTTCAAAAGGCACTATGAACTGTCATGGCAGGACGAAGCAGTGTTCATGGGGAAGACTGTAGAAGCAGACATCTGCAGGGAGTAAGTAGTTTCCATGGCTACGCAACACGGCATAAACTCTCGAGCAAAAAAGAATTTGGAAAAAAAAATGTTGGCACCGAAGATAAAAGCAAAATCGGTAAAGATGAAAGAAGAAATGGAGAAGAAATTAGAGCTAAAGGAGAATGGGAAACAAACGAAAGGGAAATTCGAAGGGACGAGAGGAAAGTAAGGAAGGGGAGAGATCGAAGAAGGAACACGCGATAAAAACAGAAAGGAGAAAGTAAACAACGATAACTATGGAAAGATAAAAGAGTAGAAGGTGATAATGAGAGAACGACGGGAGGAGAGAGATGGAAGCAGGCACGCAAGATAAAAATAGCCAGGATAAAACAAGAATATATGGAGATAAAAAAAGAGTAGAAGGTGATAATAAGGGAACGATGGTGGAGGTAAGAGGGTGGGAGAACATGAGGTGAAGCAAGAGGCTGCTAGAGAGGAAACGAAAGCTGGACGACTGTGAGAGGTCGGAGAGTGAGAAAGGCAGGTGAAAGAGAAGAAAAGAAATCAGATTGAACCTGAGACCAGACAGCTGGAAGGGACGAGGTTGGATCGTTTTCTAGGAAAGAGGCATGTTCGGAGAGAGAAAATGTGAACATGAAAGTGACTGGATAGAGGATGCTGGTAAGAGGCAGGAAAATACCGAGAGAAAGGGGAGAAACATGAGAGAAAGTATCAATAGCGAGAAAAGGAGAGAGCTAAGGTTTGGTGTCAGCACACGCGGCAGGAGAGAGAACAAGCAGCAGCTGTTTACAAGCACACTCGTGCTTGTGCTGGCATCCGCCTTGCGGGAGCGAGCGGCGTGAGAGCCATATGTTTTTAATTACCACGCGCGCCGCTGCTCGCTCCCGCAAGGTGGATGCCGCCACAAGCACGAGTGCAGTGCTTGAAAAAGTGAAGAGCGACTGCTAAAGGCCCTCCTAAGCAGCTGATGCGCGCTGCGTAGGCGAGACCTAAAAATGACGAACTACTGCCATCTACAGGGAAAAAACGAAATTTATATTGGATGAAACAAAATTGTTAAAGGGAAAACAGGAAGAACAGGATCGATTCCATATGTGTACTAATCTAGGATTCATCTCCTGCGATTAGTCTGAAAAGAATGAATGGAACCTATATAATAACCTCAAGGAACTGAAAAGACACTTTGTGATGAGACATGAGCTCCTTGAAAACTATTTCTCTTTTTCTGGGTCTGCAATATCTCTAGCTGTGTAGCGGTTATTGCACAGATGAAGCTTGTAACACATAGGCTACCCTACCACCATGTCCAACCAATACAGACACAATTTAAATATATGCATTTTATGCTTCTCTTTTTTAATTTATATCATTCTTTTTTTATTGTTTTATTTAAATGAAAACGGCCTTGTAAACCTTACAGGCCAGTCAGAGGGAGAACAGAACATAGCATGCACCACAGTACACCTGTGAGAAGGGCAATTCATGCAAGAACAGCATAGTCCATAGATAACGCTTCGGCCTCACACGTCACCATGATCCTCACGCCGTGGTCCCCACACCTTATATGTTTTACTGCACAACCTCGCCGCTTGTGTATCACCTTCTTGCAACACAGTAGCCCATGCCCTGTCTGCAGGTCATCACCGATGGAGGAGACGCCTCCTGCCATGAGCGAGCTCACTCTCCTTTGGCAATCAGGAACCCGAGGCCCACAATATACTCTGGCCTCTGGAGTCCATCAACCACCCAGTAATCTCCACAGCGGCACTTGGGGCCTGGCCCCGTCGTGGCGCGAAGACACCTTGCCAGGGCGTTGTAGACACTCTGTCAATGCCCCGGAAGAAGCCGACGGCCCCAAACCACGTGGTAGAAAGTGCCTTCCTCGGCCGTGGCGTGGACAGCCTTGGCTTTGGGACCTTCTCATCCTCCACAACCTTAATAATAGCACAATATAGATTGAAGTAGCTGAATTGTATAAGTCGGAGGTTGAAAGGCATGGCCAGAACTCGAGCACCCTTCTTTGAGTGCCAGTCCATAACCGGGGTTCGGTTAGTGAGTTTGTGCAGCCAAATGTTTTTCAAAGCTTCTTGCCAGCACAATACATGGATCCCTGTGATCTGTGGAAGTTCCCTGGGAGTACCCTACCTCCCCCACTCCCACCCCCAAGGGCCACCACCCGGCGCATGCAAGGGCTTCCATTTCTACTTTGATCGTCAAGTCTTGGTGGTCCTCCAACAGCCAGTCCCCCTATCGCAAGCAGTAATGTATAAATGAATTCTAAGCGATGTCAAATCAGTGTACATTAACTTTCAGCATTCGCAAATGTGACATAGGAATAAAAACAGACTAAGATGGCAGCATTTTTATTCTTGGAAGGGTTAGTGGGGAACGATAGTGGGCAAATTCCAAACTGCATGGGGCAGATTTGGACGAGTAAACATTGCCTGAAAGCAGAGAGCGGGCTGGAGTCATATGAGCCGATAGTCTTTCGGCAGGGAGGTAATGGACACAATGATTGGACGGCCTGTCATTAATGTGCTGTTAGCCTCCATGTGGATATGGTGGTGGGGCTGGTATTGCTAAGGGTGGTTGTTTAGTCTACGAGGCTGTGCTTTTCTTCAGGGGCTGGTTTGTTCTGTCGAAGGTGTTCTTTCTCACGTAGCGGGAGGGAGCGGTGCTTGCCTTGTGCACGTTTGTTTGGTTTAGTAATAAACTAGGGTGGGGTTTCAGTGAGACACATACTGTTGCTAATTTCATATAGGCCGCTTGGCGGCGCTCTGACACAGCCTTTACTTAAAGGAAATGCTGCTTTCATCCGACGTAGAACTTGACTCGGGCAATACATTATTATTATTGTAATATCTGAGCAACCTCGTTAGCATATCTGTAGAGGGACTGTAGAATGGGTATAAATCATTTTGTTTGGCGGGTTTTTGATGCTTCTCTTCTTGGCGCAGCCCCTCTTAGCACTGCAGGGAGAAGTGCGTGTTACAGGGCAGATCATACGGAAAGATTCCCGTGGATGCTCGAGCTGCTGGGCAGACCAGCTTGATTCAGATTCTCACAGACGACGAGCGCACAGACCTAATAGCTGCACAGCGACAGCTGAATTACTATTATTTGTGAAAACAAATGATCGGGATCAGCTGCACAGCCCTAAAAAAGCTAGTTTGAGTGCATTCAGGGTACGAGTCCTAAAAAAGACGTGGCAGTATGCAAGTGACATCACAGGAAGTGACATCACAAGAAGTGACGTCAGATCTTAAGACCCCACGCACTGTTCAGCAGGTCTATCATGAGTACATTTAGGCGCATTACAATATTTAACAAATTAGATTTTGCGTCGGGGATGTGCTAAAAAAGTGACGCAACCCGACGCAAATTCTGGGCCTCAACTCATAAATGTATTTTTTAAAACCCTGCCACAAAAAAATTGGCAACAAAGAGAAACGTGGTAGTAAATCTGTTATGCTTAGTTGGTTGCAAAGTCTGCATTTTAAAATATCTTGTGGGGTTAACGCACCTGCTGCAGAGATCTTTGTGTGGCAACTAATCCTCAGGGAATATTAATAATGGTAAGAAAACTGGAGGTTAATGTATTTGCTGGAGATATCTGTGTTTTATCTAGTCCCAGTTTTGAATCAAAGTAACATGGAGGATTAATAGGTCTCCTGCAAAGCACATTGTGTAACACGCAGAAGACAGGTTTTTTTTTTTTTTGTTTTTTTTTACTTCTTCTCAAGTTGCATGGCAGGCAATTTATTTAGCATCGCTATATTTTTGCCCCTACAGGCTAAGCTGGAATGTCTGTCTGGAGCCCCAGCACCTGAAACTGCAACCCACTCCTCAAATAATCAAGAATGTCACATTGTTCAAGTCTTACCAGGACAATCACTGCAGTGTTTTTAAAAGGCATTGTCTGCTCCTCCAGCATCTGGACCTTCCTTACATTCTTCCGGTCTTTGAGTGCACTCTATTCACCAAGATCTCTAGTTTTTTCCCACACCTTTAATGAAATTCAACACCTCTGTTATTCACTCTCCTAGGTCTACATGTAGGTCATTCCTTGAACGAAGGAAGGCCTGCTCGCTCCGGGTCAACTAGACAGGATCTGAGGATTCAGAACTCATGCCTGGCTGGCTCAGTTTGGACTTTGACCCCTTAAAGTTATAAAGAAGTCCTCTTTTCTTTCCTGCCATGCGAGGCCCAATAGAGGCACTGGTGCTCCTCAGTACTGCACCCACCCAGGTCAAGGCCAAGTGCAGGGAGAGGTGTGGCGCAGCGGCCATGGTGACTGATTCCGGAGCGCAGGGCTCAGGGTTCGATCCCCAGCGGCAGCTCAGCACCATGTGACATAGCTCACTTAATCTCCCCGACAGCCCCCAGCGCCTTGAGAAACTTAGGGGTGAGTAGTTCGCGCTTTACAAATACCGGATTCTAGTGCAGACATTCGTCCTCACCTCCACTTTGTTGGGGCAAAACTGGTCCTGGGTTGCTTGGCAGTTCGGGCTGGACTGTTCCCATAAGGAGCAGATTCAAGACTGATTTGCGTATGCCTGGGTTCAAACTGAGGTGCTATGATGACCAAAAGAACGATGGGTTGGAGTGCTACCCCGAGCGATTTCCAGAGGTTAGAATTATTGCAAGCAGCCTCCCATCACCATTTGAGTGTTTCATATACAGAGAAAACTCTCTCCATAGAGTAAGCATTGTTTACAGTACCTACTTTTCTACACGCATCCATTTTATTTCTGAAGGTAGGTTCGGTGACTGTCGGGGGTTTGACACACATAAAGACTGTCCGTAGCTAGGCATTAGTTATGTAACGGGGTTTAAGAATCCGGAGGAACTTGGTTTTCCCTGAAGAGTTGTTTACAGATTGAACACTACGTGCAGGGTAGGGTACCCTTTCATCTGTGGTTAATAGTCAACATGAACTTGGCTACCCATGAAGTGTATGGTATAGGGTTAATGTTGCAAATAACACAAGCTTGCTTTACCTATGGTGGTTGTATATATGATGGTAGTAAAGACGCTTCATATTCTTCTGAGCTATTGCGCACTTACTTTCATAGCTCTAATGGTATACCTGTTTATAGAGCAATGTGTACTAAAGAATCATCCAGTGATGTCATCAATGATGTCATAGAACATACCATGAGTGATGGCCTATGTGAGGTCATAAGCAGTGCATGGTTTGGGCTCAAGTTATAGTTAGCACTGCTAACTATAGCTGGTGAATTTGAAAAACATTTTTTTTTAGTTTAAAACGTTAATGCTGTCACTAACATATTCACCTAACTATAACGATACTTTAACCTTCGCTTTTTTCAGTGAATTTCTAATGTTCTTATTCAAACAAAAAACTATCTTTTTGTGGCCCACCCCCGCATAAGCCAACCCCACGTTGCGCATGGTCTTCTTTTGTGCGCAGCAGAGGATTGGCCACAAATCCTGTGGACCCCATCCCCCGGAGCCTTTTTTATTTTAAAGGGGGAGGGGGGGGGTCACTGGGCCCCCTCCTCAAGGTTCATTAGGCCTTGAAGACCCCATTCCCCAGGGCCTTTTTTAAATTAAGGGTGGTGGCCGCGTGGCCCCACTCCCTGAGCCTCTTTAGGTCCTGGGGACTCCATTCCCCAGAGCCCATGTTAAAAGGGGATGGCGGGGCCATGCTGCCTCCCTTCCCGAGCCGATATTGGTCACCGGTACCCCATCATTTGGGGCCTGTCGTTATTTTTAGGGGGAGGGAGGCACGCTGCTTCCCTCCCTGAGCTGATTTCAGCGCCAGGGACCCCATCCCCCTGGGGCTCAGCACTGGTAAAGTTGGGTGCCCACCCAGGGCACTCACCATAGTCTTGGGGCCGTGGGGGAGCTCCAAGGCCCCCATGGCCCCAGCTAGCTTCCCATATCCAGCGGGAGACGGCATTGCTCCCGCCCGTAGGGAGCAGCTCCTAATGCTGCTCCCCACGAACGGGCGCAATATCTAGATCTGTTTCAGTGCGTTTTTGAAGCTCCTGCTCGCTGGGATTGAACTTGGTGTTTGGTCCCGCTTGACGGGAGATTTGAAAATGCTCCCACAAAGAAAAATAGGTGAGACTCTGGCAGTGGTGTTTTTTTTTTTCTTTTTCTGATCAGAACCACTACAGTTCAATATTGGTTTCCTTTCCTTTAGAAAGACTCATGAAAAGAGGACTCTGCTGCCTCTGCTCCCTCAAGGTCGTCCTATATTCAAAGAGTATTTTCAGTAAGCAGGCCTTCAGCGTTTTCCTATTGGGGGGTGGGGATGTTCCTCCACAACTCTCTGCATTTTAAGACCACAACCTAGTTCCTCCCCTCTTAGTTATATTCTAGCCTCTATAGGGAGTTCAACCTAGAGTTGACCCCCTTCACTTTGGCATCTTCCTTACTGTTTGGACCCCTGTCTGTTGTTCCCCCATGAGGTGTGTCTCTGCCGAGTAGTCATTTTCCCCCTGGACTTCTAACCCTTCTCCAGCCCAGCCTTGTATCGCTGTCCTTGGACAGACGAAAGCCTAACTAAACGGCGTCCACTATCCCGTGATCCTCCACACAGTCATGCGTTTGTTCTGTCTCTGGTTGTTCAAGTACTTTTGCCAAACACGATAAATTATACACAGACCAGGAATGTTCTAAATTAGGGGCATTTGTTTCTGGCTTCAGGAGAGGAACTGCGCTGCTTTTTTCAGTATGGTGGGACTGACCCTGAAGACCAATGAGTGATTTGACAATATCAATAGGTTGGCGAATCACCAAATGAATTCTTTATGTTGTGACTGCGCTGGTGTTCATGTGAGAGGAAATGTGCATAAAAGGAATGGAGACTCGCAGAAAAGACACGGGCCCTGAATACTTCAGCAAATGTGAGGAGTTTGTCTTTAGTAGCTAAAGCTTATAAAACATTTATTATATCCTATTTTCCGTCAGTCTCAGAAAGTAAGAGTTGTTATGGCATATACTCTGTATATTTGGATTAGAAAGTAATACAATTTTGTGGCACAAATAAACTTGATGCTTTGTCATATTAATATCTTCCCTCCACCCGGCTTCTTTGTGATATTCACCTCTACCCCTCCCTCTTTCTACGATCTTGTTAATGTGTGTTTATTTTTAGGCGGGCAGGCAATGGAGGGGGACTGGAGTGAAATAAAATGTTAAAAAGAAATCCCGAAAATGGTGCTGAAAGTACAAATTGCGAAGAAGATAAAAAGTAAAGGAATTGAAAGATTCCAGGGAAACATTTGGAACAATAGTACTTAATGCACAATTGAAAGCTGAAGACAATGACAAGTTGAGTTGCGAGAGCATGCAAGTAGTGGGACATTGTGTGTACTCAGAGGTCAATAACTGCTACCGGGTTGTATGTTCGTGTCAGCAGCGCTTAACTGACATCTTCTGTTCTGTTGCCTTTCAATGTGAATAACCGCAACAACGACGATGACAAAATAATAAAGTGTACTACGTATTTTTTCTTTCTTTGTAGTTTGGACTCCAATTGCACTAGCAGTTTTACTTGTTGCGGTGGCGACCTTGTGTAAGGAGCAAGGAATTACAGTTGTCGGAATATGTTGCGTCTATGAAGTGTTCATTGCACAAGGGGTAAGGATCGATTGAACGTTCACTGGGGTCCTGTTTCTTTACCTATATTTATAGCATCTTCAGATTTTCTGGACTGTTTTTTGTGAGCATTTTGCGGGAGGGCTTTATGAGAAACCTATTTCCTTTTAATTTATGTTATTACTGTCTGCGTTCCTCTCAATTCTGATGTCGGTTTTCGATATAGATGGAGAACAAGTGATGTGTTTTCTCTTGCATGTGCCTGAAGCTTGACGGAAATGAAGGTTGTGCTTAAGACAACTATATTACGAACGCAAACGATCCAGCTTTGCAAAACAATTTAGATTATTTTTTTTAACCGTAAACGAAACTTAAGCCCTTGATAAAATCTCAAGAATGAAAGGAGCAGGCTCTATTAGTCCCCTCAGAAAGGGTTTATCCGTTGCTTATGGCCGGAGGCTGCCGCTGGCTCTGCTTTTAAATAGAAGTGGATTTCTGGTTTTACGCTCATTTCTAAAAAGGGACACATCGTAGTTTTAAGTGTAAGCTGAGGTGGATACAGAGGCAAATGGGTAAAGAGGTGTCCTATTGACAGCAAACAATATGGAATCTTTAGTTAGACCTGTCAGGCTTTTATTCAGTGCTTTCAAAACAGAAGACGTGTATGGGCATATCATTTTACATTCAATGTTTGGATGTTTGTATTTCACGCAAAATGCAGTGGTATGAAAGGAAATGAGTGTATGCAGTGGGGGCTTGGATTCCACGGGTGACCTCCACCCGCTGTGCACGCCTCCACGGGCAGCCATCTCTTGCTGGGCATGGCCTTCAGCCAGGCAGCGCAGGGGTTGGCCGCAGGACCTACCACCGAGAAGGTCCTGTGGCCAAACCATGACGTGCACGACCATAGGCTATGCACAGTTGGGTACTGCTGCGCACTGTTGTGCACCATGCGCAGTGGATGTTGGCTGTTATTTTACCCTGCACAGCTGTGGTTGGCCATCTATTGAGGGCAGGGCAAATGGCCGTCAGCATTACGTTGAGTATAGGCCCTGTGAGCAACTTGCACTGCACACGCCTTAAGACTGTCTGCAGTGGGCGTTTTCCACTCATGATATGCTGGGCATAAGGCCTGGCGGGAGGACAGGCCCCACAGCCAACCCCTCCTTCCTTTAACTCACACATAAAGCAAAAAACATATATTGTTATCTATTTTTTTAAACCATTAAAGTTAGTTCTGAGAAGAAGGCTGAAGGCAATGTGCAGAGGGGTTGGCCGCAGTTTAGCAATGCATAGCAGTGGTGCCCCACAACGGTGGTTGGATACAGGGTCTGAATGGTTGCAGGAGATGTACAAGCCTTTGGTGTCCCTCTTCCTCTTCAGTTTCTGAGCAATGAACTGCTTTCAATGCTAAGCATTAAGAAGCTTGTGGATTAATGTCCTCCCGAGCTGTATTTCTACCTCTCTACACACAGGGCTTGGAACATACTGCTTGAACTCTGGCCAGGCCCCTCACCCTTTTTTGGGATTTGCAGATCCTTATTTTGCTTTACGTATCCAAGGCAAGCTTCATGCCTATGTACCCTAAACCCAGGAGTCTGGAATCCTCAAATTCTGAAAAGAAACCACAGAGCCTGCAACTGTCTTTAATTTTTGTAATTTTTATGTTTTACCCCGAGCAGGGGACCCTTCGTGTGTTCCCCTACTAGGGGCTGGGGTCACGGTGTGCCTAACCTGCCCCTTCATTTGGCCTTTTCATTTTAATTCAGGACACTGGAACTGTGCTCGGATCCCGAAATTGCCACCACAAGAGAAATCTTTCTTTTGCGACAGCCAATAAAATCACTTGGATCCATGGTACCAGCTCTAGTACCACAAGTCTAAAAGGGATGACAGGGAAGTGTCTCTCTCACCATTACGGATTCCTTTATATTTTATTTTCTGGCTTCACAAAGGATTTGCGAATCCCAAACGGTCAAGGTATACATGTAGGAAAGTGGAGTATTATGTGATGTGGGAGTTAATCTCACCATGCAATACATCACGACATCCCAAAGGTGGTCCTTGGATTCACACCAATAGATCCATAGCCCGTCTGCGCCCGTCCGCGTTCGGACCGCGCTTAGCGCCAGTACCCCAGGTAGTTTGATGCCAGGTAAGCCCTCCATCCACACATACTCCAAAAATGCTCTGTTGGAATTGAATAGGGTGGAGAGAACGAGGGATTGTATATGTATTTCCTTTGATTCAAGGCCATTAACTCTCCCAGGGTCTTGTCCTACATGTAATATAACCCTACCAGATATTAGATTTCAGCCCATTAGGTTCTTCAAGGATAAAAGGTCATCTGCAGCCGGATGTGGCACTCAAGTTTTTAAATGCATTCTGGTGAACGCGAGGTCCCTGGTCAAACACAGTACGGAGTGTGCAAGGCTCATAGAGGAAAATGAAACAAAAATAGCCTTTATTACAGAAGCCTGGACAGACGAGGCCTCCGGTCCAGATCTAGTGAAAGCTACCCCACCTGGGTTTCTCTGTCATGCATTAAATAGGCCTGTTAGGAAAGGAGGGGTTTGGCATTAATTTACCACAGCTCGATTAAAGCTGTATTTCAGTCTGTTTCAACCACAGCGTGTGAGGCTTTGTCCTTTAACTTCACCTTATCTGATCAACATACCTTTAAAGGTATTTTATTGTACAGGCCACCTGGAGCAAAAAATTTGTTTGCCGCTCATTTTAGTAAACTATTAGAAGAGGGTCTGTGCTGTAACACCTACACTATTTTGGGAGATTTTAACTTCTACTTAGAAATGTCTACTGACCCTGACACAGCAAGGCTAATGGATATGATGGATAGTGCCGATTTAAAGCAACATGTTAGGGGACCGACTCATGTAGCTGGACATACCTTGGATGGGATTTTTCTAACCATCCCGATATGTCATTTACAGGCATATTACCACTTGTGTGGTCTGACCACGCTGCTGTTCAATTTGAACTAACTATTGCGGTCCAGCACGTGAAGAGTGGCTATCTCAAAGGACAGATAGAGACTAGAGCCTGGAATAGAGTTGATGGTACTGCTTTACAGGTTCTTCTAACTACCATGGCAGGCCAGTTACCACAGGGTGCAGAGGAGGCGACTACCACCTATACCAATTGGCTTGCGCAAGCATGTGATAAATTAGCGCCACCAAAAAATGTTTTCCCTAAAAGAGCACATCCTTCCGCTCCTTGGTTTACAGAGGAGGTGAGAAATCTAAAACGCAGCTGTAAACGTTTGGAACGTAATTGGAGGAAAGGCTATAAGGAAGCAGAGAAGAAATTGTATAAATCTAGCCTTCAGGAGTATAAACAAGTTATTTTTGTTGCAAAACAACAATTTTTTCAACCCAAATCGACTTGGCAAAGAACTCTGCTAAAGAGTTATTTAGGACTGTCTCTAGCCTGGCCTCTCTGAGCCCAGTTACAGTTCAGTCTAGTCAGGAACTGTGTGAGGAGATTGCCAAATTTTTCCTTAATAAAGTGGAGAGCATATTTTCAGTTTTCAGCGGACCTAACAATACTGGGCTGAACATGGCAAGGGAGGTATCTAAGTCCATAAGGATTGGCCCTCGGGCCCTGGACAAATTTGCACCACTGATTGTAAATGATACTCTTGAGCTTTTAATGGGAGCCAAATCTGGCTCGCCTTCTGACCCATGCCCTGGAAGGGTGGTAAAATTGGCCCCCGGTCCGATTGCTCTCTCTCTCACATCCATTTTTAATGGGATGTTTGAAACAGGACAGTTTCCCAAGCTTTGGAAGGTGGCCTCAATACTGCCTCTGCTGAAAAAGTCAAGCCTGGACACTAAGGATCCCAACAACCTCCGTCCGATTTCTCGGCTTCCTCTCCCGCAAAAATGGTTGAAAAGATCATGAATCGCCAACTCAGTGCTTTTCTGGCGGAAGTTCAAGCACTGGATCCCTCTCAATATGGTTTTAGAGAGGACATAGCACTGAGTCTGCGCTCATTAAGGCCACCGAGGAGATCAGGAAGCCGTGGATCGAGGAGGCAGGGCAGCCTTGATTTTATTGGATTTGTCCGCGGCCTTTGATACGGTCCATCATGATATTCTGATGGACCGACTCAGAGCTTGTGGGGTCCAGGGGAAAGCTTGGGATCTTCTTAAATCTTTTTTATCAGACAGGGGACATATTGTATCCCTAGGTAAATTTCAGTCCAAGCCCTTTGCACTGCCTTGTGGTGTACCGCAGGGATCATCACTGAGCCCCACACTCTTCAATGTGTATGTCTCATCATTGGCCCCCGTCATCAGTGCATATGGGTTTGGTCTCACTTCTTACGCTGATGACACACAAATTGTGGTGTCTCTATTACCTGACCAAGAACTGGGAATAGATAAATGGTTTCAGGACTGTATGGAATCTGTAGGGAGATGGATGGCAGATAATTGCCTAAAACTGAATTCAGGAAAAACGGAGGTATTGCTGTTTGGGAACGACCTTAATTTTTGGACTCCTAATTGGTGGCCTGCATCCATGGGGTCACTCCCTACACCCTCAAAGTAGATGAAAAATTTGGGTATAATCCTGGATGAGAAACTCTCCTTTGGGGCCCAAGTAAATGCAGTAACCTCAGCAACAGTGCATGTTCTTAGAACTGTCAAGAAGGTATTGAGGTTCTTACCTTCGGGGACCCGGCAAACGGTAGTCACAGCATTGGTTATGTCAAGACTGGACTACTGTAATAGCCTATATTTAAACATACAACAAAGATTCCTGTATAAGCTTCAGCTGCTACAAAATGCCGCGGCCAGATTACTTACGGGCACGTCCAAGTTTTCTCCAATCTCCAAGGAGATCAAAAAACTGCACTGGCTCCCGGTGAGGAACCGGGTGCATTTTAAATCTCTCTGTATGGTCTTTAAAGCACTTCAAGGCTTAGGACCAGATCATTTAAGGCGCCAGTTCCAATGGTACATACCAGCAAGAACTCTTAGATCTCTGGGAGCTAAGCTGGTTGTAGTTCCATCAACAAAAAAGCTCAATGGGGAGGCAGAAGTTTCTCTTCGTGCGCAGCAAAAGCCTGGAATGACTTGCCATTCTATTTGAGAAATGCCACCAATCTTCTAGCGTTCAGGAAGGGGTTAAAGACCTGGCTTTTTGATAAATAAACCTCCATTTCAGCTCAGCACTAAGGAGTAGTAACTAGCGCCAGGACACCTCCGGGTAATCGTGCGCTCTAAAAGTTCCCATAACATAACATAGCTCAGTCTTGGTAGTGTGGCAACAAGCAGTCAGGCATTACTAAAGGAATATGTGTTAAGACTTTCAGAGAACCAATATGGCGGATAAGTAATTGACACAATTTGAGAGAAATCCAAAACCAATTTATGAAAATAGTGTATTTTTATCTTAATTTAGACACCAAGACGAATGGAATAGCATACATACACCTGGAGTTATAGATTTCTGAAGCAATATAAGCTCAGTGTAGAATAATACAGTGAAACTTTATCATTGCGGGCAATGGGAAAAACCACTAGTGCCAATCGGTCACTTGCAGGTCGAGTTGGGTGGTACCCTTGCGGGGTAAAGGTGATGCGGGTCCCAGGACCAAGCCACAACAGTCAGTTCAATTTTAACTGTCCTGTGGAGGCCGAGTGCAGTGTTGTCCTGGCTGTTCCTGGTGCTGAACGGGAGCCACGGAAGAGCTGATTTTACCACTGAAACGGTGCTGTGGGGGCAAAAGATGCAAAACCACAACAGCGGATTATTTGCTGACGTCGGTCAAAGGCCGGATGGAGTTCCCTGTAGATGCAGCGTCGAATAAAGGGGTTGGGTGCCGGACTGGCAACCAAAAAGCCTTGGCAGCGGTAAGTAGAGCAGAAAGTAACTTCGATGACCAGTGGTCCCGGGGAACACGGTAGCTGGCTGTAACTTCGTGGAAGGCAGGACAACAGTTCCCACAACGCGTTAGACCATCTGGTTCTGGGCGATCCCTCGGATGACCCGATGACCAGCAATTCTTTGGATCCAGGCCACTAGTCCAGGGAAGTCAGAGGGTGCTTCAGGCTTCCACAGGGGTCCCTCTGTCTGGGGGAACCAAGAGATAGCCTAGGACAAGTCTCGATCAGGCAGTTTCAGAAGCATTGCCGCAGGTGTAAGGTATCCCTCTTTTGCTTTGTGCAAGTCCTGTTTGTGAGAAGTTGGCCTGGTATATGCTGTCCACTAATTATAGTGGGCACCTTGTACCAGTCCAAACAACCCCTTATTGGAGATAGGTTAAAGACAACCTTTATTGAAAGCTATCCTAGTGGTAGCTATGGAGAGCAGCCTTCAGGCTAAGTCTTGAAGGAATGTAAAGCGGCTTGTTTTACCAGTCTATAATCTCTTGAGTGACCAAATGAAAGAGGACCACACCAGGTATATATTTAAAATATATGTATTTAGTCTTAAACACACCCCTCTAGTCTCTTTATGAGGCTAGAGTTCGAAGTACATAAGTTACAAGTCGAATATCAACAGTAATAGCACAAATGCACGTTTGAGCCCTAGGGGCGTACCAAACCATATACCAATAAAGTGGTATAAGAACCACAACTGAGCTAGACACAAGGCCTAGAGCCTGTAGAAGTGCTTGGACCACAAGGAACCACCCAAGGTAGTGACACAGGGGACCCACGGGGGACGCGTGCAGTGTTGGAACACAGCCGCGAATCGCCGTTAACTTCTATGGGGAAAGTCGCGGTTAGGTTTTTAAAAGGAAAGGACACTTAGAGGAGGACTTGGAGCAAATCCCTTTAGAACTAGGCAGTTCTAGAGTCAATACCCACGGGAGCACCGGAGTACTCGAGTTACCTCACCCAGGGAAGCCGGGTGCATAGGTGTCTTTTCGTGTCGGGTTTCGTCGTCGTTTTCAATGGCGATCTGCTGCAGCGGGCTGCTGGCGACCAAGTCGAAAGTGTCCGGATGGATCCAAGGGTGGATCGAAGATCTGAGGAACCTGAAAGCAGAGGGGACAGAGTCTGGGTCACTAGCCAGTGACCAGGAGGGCGATGAGCAGATGCCCACCGATGTCGGGTGCTTCAGGTAGGTTACCGGTCGTCTTGACTCTTCAGCCACGAGGTCCAGGAGGCGTCGACGACGGCCAGGAGCTGGATTCGAGCTGTCCCACGACGTCTGTCGATTGCTGCGGTGTCGGCGATTGGATTGGACCCAACAAGCCTTGGCAACGGCAAGTCACGTGGAAATGAAGAAAGGACGTTGGTGCAGACCAGCAAGGTCTGGGGGACTCACCCAGTGAGGGTAAGTCAGGGCACCTCTGGAGCAACCAGGAAAGCCCAAGCAGAAGAAGAGTTGCCTTCGGGAGGGCCCACTAGCCAACGGACTAGCGATCGCGAAGGAGCCTCGAGGGGATGCACTTGGAGCTGGCTCACAGGACACTCATGGAGTGGAGGCCAGTGATCTTCGGTGCAGTCTGTGCTGGAGGCGAGGGCTACTCGGAGCCCAAAGCACAACTTCGTGGGAGACCAGGAAGAGGATGCACTTGCAAAAGTTCTCGGTGTCCAGGGGTCACGGTTCCACGTTACCCACGACAGCTACGTGCCTCAGCTTCGCTGGGGTCTCAAGGCAGCCTCGGGGAAGTCTGGAAATCCACCTCTGGTGATGCAAAGACTTCGGCGTCCGGCGGGAGCTTCAGCGATGCAGACCGGACAATTGCTTCTTTGGTGCCTGCCAAGCAGGGGAGTCACTCCTTGACCCCAAGGGAGATTCTTCAGTCCTCTAATCTTGTAGTAGAGCGTCGAAGGTCCAGGATTCGGCTTCAGAGTTTCGTCCAGGGTAATCTAAAGTCCTAAGGACTGGGGTCCCATACTTATACCAAGTTAGGGGGTTGGACATACTCTGGGGACCCACCTATGGGAGGGTCAGGGAAGAGGGGTGGTTACACCCATTCCCTTTGTCCAGTTTCGCGCCAGAGCAGGGGCAGGTAGCCCCTGCAACCGGTTTGAACTGGGCTATGCACAGGGACACCAAATGTGCCCCCAGTGTAGGACTTCAAAGCACCAGAGAGTGCTCCCGCCCAGCCCCAATACACATTGTCCTGTCTGGGGAGGTGGTTACACCTCCCTGTGACAGGAAACCTATTGTCCAGGCCTCCCCTGCCGGAGTTTCGGTCAGCAGCAGGAGGCCAGACCCGTGTCTGTGGCAGCGGCATCCATTTTGTGATGCCAGGGCTCTGTAAAGTTAATACCGGGCAGCCCGGTGTGTACATGTCTCTCCCTCTAGAAGGGTGGAATGCTACCCCCGCCGCCAGAACTGGCGGGGGGGGGGTAGTATTCCAAGATGTTTGACACCAAACACGACATGTTTTGGTGCAGCCAGTCCAAAGTTAGCATTGTACCGCGAGGATATAATGCACTTAAGAGTATATGGTCAGGCTGTACCACAAACCGCATCAGAGGAGGGACTCCGAACGCTGTAGAGGGGCTCTGCTCATGCAGGGGCACCCTCTCACATAAAAACCAAGCACTCTGCCCTCAGGATTGGTAAGGCCTGCCATAGGAGTGACTTATAGGTTTATATGTGTGTGCAATGGTAGTGATATAGGTAGCCTATATCACAGTAAGAGGTGCATGCACCACCTTACCCAGGCTGCAGTAGCAGACCTGTGGTGTCATTTTGGCTGGCCTTCCAGGGGTGGCATAATACATGCTTCAGCCCCTGGCAGGCCTCTGGGGTACCTATGCCCTGGGTACATAGTATACCATATACTAGGGACTTATAAGGGCACTCCAGATTCCAATCAAAGATGTACCTAAGGTACATGGAAACCATTTTAGAGAGGAAGCAGCTAGGCTGGGGTTCTGATTAGCAGGGCCCCAGCCAGACTAAAGTCGAAAAACAGTGAAGCATCAGCAAAAAGTGGGGGTACCCATGTGAAGCAGATCCTACTCTCCTACACAACCCCCCCAAACGCAGGGACATTAAACTAACCTTGACCAGTTAAGTCTTCATGTTCTAAGTGGAAATACCTAGAGAGTCCATCTGGATTGGCATGGTTACTCCCAGGTCTATGTTCCACTGTAAAGTCCATCCCCTGTAGGGAAATGGACCACCTAAGCAGTTTGGGGTTTTCACCCTTCATTTGTTTTAGCCATAAGAGGGGCTTATGGTCGGTTTGAACAAGAAAGTGAGTACCAAACAAGTATGGCCACAACTTCTTCAGAGCCCAGACCACAGCAAAGGCCTCCCTCTCAATGGCTGACCAACGTTTCTCTCTAGGGGTCAGCCTTCTGCTAATAAAAGCTACTGGCTGATCCTGATCTTCATCATTCAATTGTGACAGTACAGCCCCTACCCCCAATACAGATGCATCTGTTTGGACAATGAACTTCTTGGAGTAATCAGGAGTCTGGAGAATGGGAGCAGTGCACATGGCCTGCTTCAGGTCATCAAATGCCTTTTGACAGCTAGCTGTCCACTGAACCTTTTTGGGCATTTTCTTGGAAGTTGTCATTCAGGGGTGTCACTATTGATCCATACCCTTTGACAAATCTCCTATAGTACCCAGTCAGGCCTAAGAAGGCTCTCACCTGAGTCTGGGTAGTGGGAGCAACCCAGTCCATGATGGTCTGGATTTTGCTCTGCAATGGTTGAACCTGGCCTCCACCCACAAGGTGGCCCAGGTACACAACCTGGCTCTGCCCTATCTGGCACTTGGTGGCCTTGATAGTGAGGGCCTGCCTTTTACAGGGCCTCCAGAAGATTCCTTAGGTGGACCCAGGTGATCCTCCCAGGTGGAGCTAAAGACAGCAATATCATCAAGATAAGCTGCACTTTAGGCTTCCAGACCTGAGAACTGTATTCACCAACCTTTGGAAAGTGGCAGGTGCATTCTTCAGACCAAAGGGCATTACCACAAATTGATAATGTCCACTAGGGGTTGAGAATGCTGTCTTTGGCTTTGCATCATCAGCTAGCCTGATCTGCCAGTAGCCAGCTGTCAGGTCAAATGTGCTTAGATACTTGGCTGAGGCCAAAGTGTCTATTAGCTCATCTGCCCTAGGTATTGGATGGGCATCAGTCCTAGTGACTGCATTGAGACCCCTGTAGTCCACACAAAACCTCATCTCTCTTTTCCCACCACTGGTGTGAGGTTTTGGCACAAGGACCACTGGACTAGCCCAAGGGCTATCTGAGGGTTCAATAACTCCCAAATCCAACATTTTCTGGACGGACTTCTGTCCTGATACAGTCCCTGACATGGTCAGGTTGCCTATAAATCTTATTTTTAATAGGCAGACTGTCCCCAGTGTCCACTTCATGAGTGCACCAGGTGGTCTGACTGGGTGTCAGTGAGAATATGTGCCTGAACTGATTGAGCACCTGTCTGCAATCAGTTTGCCGCTGAGCAGTGAGGCTGCTTGCCAAGGCTACACCATCCACTGACCCATCATCAGGGTTCTGTGAGAGCAGGTCAGGGAGTGGGTCACTCTCTTCCTCCTGTCCCTCATCAGTAGCCATAAGCAAGCCCATGTCTGCCCTGTCCACATATGGTTTCAGTCTGTTGACATGGAGAACCCTGTGGGGACTCCTGGGTGTTCCTAGGTCTACCAAATAGGTAACCTCACCCTTCTGTTCAACAATGGTATGGGGTCCACTCTATTTGTCTTGGAGAGCTGCTGGGGCCACTGGCTCCAACACCATCACCTTCTGTCCTGGCTGGTAAACAGTCAGTACAGCCTTTTGGTCATGCCAGGCTTTTTGGAGTTCCTGGCTAGCCTCAAGGTTTTTAGTTGCCTTTTTCATGTATTCAGCCATCCGGGAGCGGAGACCAAGTACATAGTCCACTATGTCCTGCTTTGGGGGCTTGAGCGGTAACTCCCATCCTTCCTTCACCAAGCTCAATGGACCCCTGACAGGGTGACCAAACAAAAGTTCAAAAGGGCTGTAGCCAACCCCCTTTTGAGGCACCTCCCTGTATGCAAATAAAAGGCAGGGCAAGAGTATGTCCCATCTTCGCCTAAGCTTCTCTGGGAGCCCCTTAATCATGCCCTTCAAGGTTTTGTTGAATCTCTCAACTAAACCATTGCATTGTGGGTGATAGGGTGTGGTGAACTTGTAAGTCACGCCACACTCCTTCCACATTGCTTTCAAGTATCCAGACATAAAGTTTGCACCCCTGTCTGATACAACCTCCTTAGGGAAGCCCACTCTTGAGAAAATTCCCAGGAGGGCTCTTGCCACCACAGGTGCTGTAGTGGTCCTAAGGGGAATAGCCTCTGGGTACCTTGTGGCATGGTCCACCACCACCAGGATAAACCTGTGCCCAGATGCTGTTTGGGGATCCATGGGACCAACAATATCAATCCCCACTCTTTCAAAGGGAACCCCACCACAGGTAGTGGTATCAGGGGGCCTTTGTGGTGCCACCTGCCTTCCCACTGGCTTGGCAGGTTACACAGGAGCGACAAAACTCCTTGGTGTCTTCAGACATGTGGGGCCAGTGAAAGTGAGGGACAATTCTGTCCCAGGTCTTATTCTGGCCCAGGTGACCTGCTAGGGGAATATCATGGGCTAGGGTCAATAAGAAGCCCCTGAACTTCAGAGGTATAACCAACCTCCTGGTGGCACCAGGCTTGGGGTCTCTACACTCTGAGTACAGAAGTCCATCATCCCAATACACTTTATGGGGACCACTAGCATTCCCAGCAGCCTCAGCAGCAGCTTGCTGTCTGAGGGGTTCAAGAGAGGGGCAGCTCTGCTGCTTCTGGCTCAGATCTGCCCTGGAAGGGCCCCCTGTACCCAAGAACTCAACCTGGTCAGGCTCAAGCTCCTCTGGGACAGTTCCTTCCTCAGGACTGAGATCATCCCCCTCAAGAGACTGATCTTCCTTCTGAGCCAAGGGGGAAGGCACTACCTTTACCCTACTACTCCTCCTCTTGGATGGCACTTGGTCCATTGTTCCAGGATCCAAGGCCTGTTCAATGTTAGGCATTTTGCTCTGTGACCTGGTCACAGCAAACACATCTGCAGGGATGCCCAGCATTTCTGCATGGGTCCTGAGCTCCACTTCTGCCCAAGCTGAAGTTTCTAGATCATTGCCAAGCAAGCATTCAACTGGTAGGTTTGCACTCACCACAACCTTCTTAAGGCCAGTTACCCCTCCCCAGGAGAAGTTAACTGCCAGAGTATGGTCTGTTCTGACATTGCTAGCATTGGTCACTTGGTACATTTCACCAAGTATAATCTGCCCAGGATCCACAAGATCTTGGGTCACCATGGTGACACTTGCTCCTGTGTCCCTAAATGCCAAAGCCTCTTTTCCATTGATTAATGGCTGTTGCCTGTACTTGTCCAGATTACTGGGACTCACAGAGGAGTTCACATCCATGCCTCCATTACAGACTAGGACAGCCTGAGTGAGTTCTCTGACTAGGCCAGAGCTCATCTCATTACCCAGGGTCAACCCTACTAAACCCTTAGCTGGAGTAATCCCACCACCATTTGTAACTGTACTAGGGGGAACAGGTGCCTTAGGGGCAGTGGCGGTGGCTGGAATAGAGTCTTTGGACTTGGTGCAATCACTGGTCCAATGGGTCTTTTGCTTACAGACCTTGCACCATGGTTTCTTTTGGCCTTTTCCCTTGTTAGACTGTGAATCCCCACCTGAAGAAGATTTTTGGGGGCCTTGTGAAGACTTCTGGTCTTTACCCTTCTCCCCACCCTTATCAGAGTTTTTGGAATCTGGCTTCTTAGGGTCACCACCTTGGTTCTGTACCTTCTGCCTCACCCTGGTTCTGACCCATTTGTCTGCCTTCTTTCCCAATTCTTGGGGAGAGGTCAGATCAGAGTCCACCAGGTACTGATGCAACAGCTGATTTTGACAGTTATTAAGAATCTGCTCCCTCATGATAAGATTGTACAATCCTTTGAAGTCACATACCTTACTGCCCACTAACCAACCTTCCAGAGCCTTAGCAGAACAATCAACAAAGTCCACCCAGTCTTGAGTCTGTGCTTTTTGGGTATCTCTGAACTTTAACCTGTATTGTTCAGTTGTTAGGCCAAACCCATCAATCCATGCACTCTTCAAGACTGTGTAATTGTCAGCATCCTCTTCTCTAACAGAGAGGAGCTTATCTCTACCTTTGTCTGCAAAGGAGAGCCACAAGATTGCTGCCCACTGCTCCTGAGGGACCCTCTGTACTTTACAGGCCCTCTCTAGAGCAGTTATCCATTTGTGGATGTCATCCCCACTCTGGTAGGGAGGGACAATCTTGCTCAGGTTTCTATGGTCATAAGACCTTTCCCTATCTCTGGGGAAATTGCTGCCACCATGGGACTCTAGTCCCAACTTTTTTCTTTGTCTATAAAGATCTAGGGACTCCCTGTCTATAGCCAACTGCTGTCTTCTGAGCTCAAGCTGGGCTTGTTCATACTGAAGCAGTCTCTTTTTCCTCTCATGAGAGGATTCCCTCCTATGAGAAGAAACAGAGGTCCCTACTGAGGTGTCAGAGTGGTTAGACTCCTGCGAAGGAGATCTAGACCTTCTGGGTACACTCCCAACTCTTCCTGGGGGGACAAAGGGGAGGTCATTCTGAGTCTCCTCCTCATCCTCGGGAGTAGCTGCATTGTCCAGGTCAGGATCATTGTCATCCCCCTGGCCAGTTTCAGAGGTCAGGTCCTGGGCATTTTCATCCCTGGCCCCTCCCTCATCTTCTGCCCCACCCTCTCTGCCTACCCTTGCAGACCCTATGGGTCTTCTACGATCATCTAGCAGAAGCATCTCCAGGAGACGTTGGGTGTTGGCACTTTTGCCTGTCTTCAACTTCCTAACCTTGCACAACTCTCTTAATTCCAAGAATGAGAGGCTGTCATATCTGGATGGCAGGAGCCCACTGGTTCCTGGCAGTGAAGACATTACTAGTGTGGTGTGGTGTATGCACTACCTACTCTAGTGTGGCCTACTAAACTCTCTTGAGTTGTAGAAAGGGTGTGCTATCCCTTAACACACAACTCTAAGTTCAGTAGAACTTACTGTATCCTAAGCTTGAATTATATGTACCTAAGGTACCCTTAGTGGTTTTCAGTTGATCAATTCAATTGAGATTATCTGGTAAAACAATAGCAAGCTGGAATCCCACACGCTGCACACTAATGTGAGAAGTTGGCCTGGTATATGCTGTCCACTAATTATAGTGGGCACCTTGTACTAGTCCAAACAACCCCTTATTGGAGATAGGTTAAAGACCACCTTTATTGAAAGCTATCCTAGTGGTAGCTATGGAGAGCAGCCTTCAGGCTAAGTCTTGAAGGAATGTAAAGCGGCTTGTTTTACCAGTCTATAATCTCTTGAGTGACCAAATGAAAGAGGACCACACCAGGTATATATTTAAAATATATGTATTTAGTCTTAAACACACCCCTCTAGTCTCTTTATGAGGCTAGAGTTCGAAGTACATAAGTTACAAGTCGAATATCAACAGTAATAGCACAAATACACGTTTGAGCCCTAGGGACGTACCAAACCATATACCAATAAAGTGGTATAAGAACCACGACTGAGCTAGACACAAGGCCTAGAGCCTGTAGAAGTGCTTGGACCACAAGGAACCACCCAAGGTAGTGACACAGGGGACCCACGGGGGACGCGTGCAGTGTTGGAACACAGCTGCGAATCGCCGTTAACTTCTATGGGGAAAGTCGCGGTTAGGTTTTTAAAAGGAAAGGACACTTAGAGGAGGACTTGGAGCAAATCCCTTTAGAACTAGGCAGTTCTAGAGTCAATACCCACGGGAGCACCGGAGTACTCGAGTTACCTCACCCAGGGAAGCCGGGTGCATAGGTGTCTTTTCGTGTCGGGTTTCGTCGTCGTTTTCAATGGCGATCTGCTGCAGCGGGCTGCTGGCGACCAAGTCGAAAGTGTCCGGATGGATCCAAGGGTGGATCGAAGATCTGAGGAACCTGAAAGCAGAGGGGACAGAGTCTGGGTCACTAGCCAGTGACCAGGAGGGTGATGAGCAGATGCCCACCGATGTCGAGTGCTTCAGGTAGGTTGACGGTCGTCTTGACTCTTCAGCCACGAGGTCCAGGAGGCGTCGACGACGGGCAGGAGCTGGATTCGAGCTGTCCCACGACGTCTGTCGATTGCTGCGGTGTCGGCGACTGGATTGGACCCAACAAGCCTTGGCAACGGCAAGTCACGTGGAAATGAAGAAAGGACGTTGGTGCAGACCAGCAAGGTCTGGGGGACTCACCCAGCGAGGGTAAGTCAGGGCACCTCTGGAGCAACCAGGAAAGCCCAAGCAGAAGAAGAGTTGCCTTCGGGAGGGCCCACTAGCCAACGGACTAGCGACCGCGAAGGAGCCTCGAGGGGACGCACTTGGAGCTGGCTCACAGGACACTCGTGGAGTGGAGGCCATTGATCTTCGGTGCAGTCGGTGCTGGAGGCAAGGGCTACTCTGAGCCCAAAGCACAACTTCGTGGGAGACCAGGAAGAGGATGCACTTGCAAAAGTTCTCGGTGTCCAGGGGTCACGGTTCCACGTTACCCACGACAGCTACGTGCCTCAGCTTCGCTGGGGTCTCAGGGCAGCCTCGGGGAAGTCTGGAAATCCACCTCTGGTGATGCAAAGACTTCGGCGTCCAGCGGGAGCTTCAGCGATGCAGACCGGACAATTGCTTCTTTGGTGCCTGCCAAGCAGGGGAGTCACTCCTTGACCCCAAGGGAGATTCTTCAGTCCTCTAATCTTGTAGTAGAGCGTCGAAGGTCCAGGATTCGGCTTCAGAGTTTCGTCCAGGGTAATCTAAAGTCCTAAGGACTGGGGTCCCATACTTATACAAAGTTAGGGGGTTGGACATACTCTGGGGACCCACCTATGGGAGGGTCAGGGAAGAGGGGTGGTTACACCCATTCCCTTTGTCCAGTTTCGCGCCAGAGCAGGGGCAGGTAGCCCCTGCAACCGGTTTGAACTGGGCTATGCACAGGGACACCAAATGTGCCCCCAGTGCAGGACTTCAAAGCACGAGAGTGCTCCCGCCCAGCCCCAATACACATTGTCCTGTCTGGGGAGGTGGTTACACCTCCCTGCGACAGGAAACCTATTGTCCAGGCCTCCCCTGCCGGAGTTTCGGTCAGTAGCAGGAGGCCAGACCCGTGTCTGTGGCAGCGGCATCCATTTTGTGATGCCAGGGCTCTGTAAAGTTAATACCGGGCAGCCCGGTGTGTACATGTCTCTCCCTCTAGAAGGGTGGAATGCTACCCCCGCCGCCAGAACTGGCGGGGGGGGGTAGTATTCCAAGATGTTTGACACCAAACACGACATGTTTCCGTGCAGCCATCCCAAAGTTAGCATTGTACCGCGAGGATATAATGCACTTAAGAGTATATGGTTAGGCTGTACCACAAACAGCATCAGAGGAGGGACTCCGAACGCTGCAGAGGGGCTCTGCTCATGCAGGGGCACCCTCTCACATAAAAACCAAGCACTCTGCCCTCAGGATTGGTAAGGCCTGCCATAGAAGTGACTTATAGGTTTATATGTGTGTGCAATGGTAGTGATATAGGTAGCCTATATCACAGTAAGGGGTGCATGCACCACCTTACCCAGGCTGCTGTAGCAGACCTGTGGTGTCATTTTGGCTGGCCTTCCAGGGGTGGCATAATACATGCTTCAGCCCCTGGCAGGCCTCTGGGGTACCTATGCCCTGGGTACATAGTATACCATATACTAGGGACTTATAAGGGCACTCCAGATTCCAATCAAAGATGTACCTAAGGTACATGGAAACCATTTTAGAGAGGAAGCAGCTAGGCTGAGGTTCTGATTAGCAGGGCCCCAGCCAGACTAAAGTCGAAAAACAGTGAAGCATCAGCAAAAAGTGGGGGTACCCATGTGAAGCAGATCCTACTCTCCTACACTGTTGTCGCAGACACGGGTCTCTTCTTCTGTCCTCTTTGATGCAAGTTGTTCAGAACTAAGGTCCTGGTGTCAGAGGGGTCCCTTAAATCCTAGATTTGGAAGAGTTAGGGGTGTGGGAGAGGGAGCAAGTAGCTTATGGCTGCTTGTTTCTACAGCTAGTCCGCCCCTGAGATAAACAAGGGCAACCAGGTGGGCAACCTCTAAGGTAGCCACCTCGGTGCATGCCACATCACCCTCAACATAAAATTCATGTTGGGGGTAAGAAAGCATGTTGTTTGATACCAAACATGACATATATAGGTGGTACCATAATGGAGCTGCCAACTTCAGGTTTGCCCGGGTGCCAGCCCATGTTATCCTATGGAGTGTATCGCCTATAGTATCCCCTAATGGTAAAGGGCACCACAGGGTCATTTAAGCTTGCACTTACTTGTCCACACCTTTGATTTAATGCACCCTGCCTGCTGGGCTTTAGGAGCCCTTGCTTAGGGGTGACGGGCATATATCAGAGATAGTGCATTGACTTTGCCACACATGGTTAGGGTAAACTTGAGTTTGAGCAGTTTGCAGTGGTCCTGCAGTCTGCAATGGCCGGCCTGCTATGAATAGTTTTTGTGTCACTCAGGGTGGCACAAGCAGTGCTGCAAGCACTGGGGACCCTTTACCACCCATGCCCTGGGTACCTCTGGGGCTCCATGTACAAGGGACTTATAAGGGGTGGGTAAAGTCCCTGTCAAGTGGGATAGCCAATTTACACAACAGTTTTAGGGAGAGAACACTGGGGTCTGAGCAGCAGACTCCAGTGCACTATCAGAGTCATAACCATCAGCATTAGAGCAAAAAGCGTGCATTTCTGGGGCAGGGGGTGATGACCATACAAAAAGGGCACTTGCGGACAATACAAAAGTGTTAACCAATGAACGCCTGCTCAGCAGCTGTTTTAAACAATTATACAGGTTTTTAAAAAGTACTGGATTTGTTGCCTTTTTAAACGTAAGTTTATATGTTTTAACCAAAGCTAACAATAGGTTCACTGTAAACTTTTTTTCAGTGAGTATTTATTATTTTTTTTAAATTATGTACCCTATCCAAAATGTTCCTGCTTGCTTTGAGCCATGCGCAGCTGGGTTGGCCAGAGGGCCTTGCCGTGGGCCATGCGCTAAACTCACCATAAGCTGCCAATCCTATTTGGCCAGGACCTGCTTATTTTGTTGATTTAATATTTTTTTTCCACAGTTCATTGACGCTATTGTAGAGTTTGATAAACCACAGCAAGCTTCACTGCAATGAACCATAACCCGCGGCAAGTATCTTGGGCCTTTGTTGGGCCTCCTATGGGGTCAGCAGTACTGGTTTCTGATTTGCTGGACCAGAGAAAGAATCAGCATAGGTCTCTAATGCGTTCTGGGGTTTATGCATTTCAGGAACCCTGGTGGAGGCCACAAACCAAGCCACGGGTCTATGATTTCCATGGCAAAATCCATTTTAAAGAAAATTATTTATTCAGAAGAAAGGTCACTTTGTGTCCCTCACACAAGCCTGGGAAGTAGTGTTTACTCGCATTGCCCCTATGAGTACTTCAATTTCTTTTCCAGGTGCTGGTTCCTAGTGTCTTTTAATGATAGCTGTAACATTTTTTCTGAAGTTGCGGCCAACCAATTGGAAAGCTTCAGTTCCACAAACCAACTTTGGAAGTCCGCCCGTCTGCCACCCATATTGTTCAGTTTAGTTGATGTAGCATCCGAAAATCCTTTGAGTAGTGTTTATCTGCTGCTGCCTGATTAAAAGAAGCTCATCAACCCCAACCACCTCCCCTCCCATATTCCTGGGTGCTAATACCATGAGTGTCTGGTTAATTATAAATCCTTCAGAAGATGAACCAATTTCACCTCTTGATATTGATATTATTTGTTAAGTGCGTGAATGCCCGTAGGCATCTTGACACTAGCATCTGCAAGGTTTGAAGCAACAAAAAAATTAGTATGCGAGTGAAAAAAGCCAGCATTTAAGTTGCTTCCTGAAGCTGATCAGATTCTGCTGTGCATTTGCAAGTGGAATAAACAAAACTCCTACCCCCAAGACACTTTGTTGCATTTGAGGACTGTGACTGGGATTCAGCTGAGCGCAAAGCTCTCCTTTGTATGTACCATGTGAATTTCTTCCTCAAGTACTCTTGTCCTGACCCATGGAGTGATTTATGCGCCATACAGAGTGCCTTAAAACCACTCATTTCTTAACAGGGAGCCAGTGAAGCTCCACTAGGGCATGAGAGACTGATTGAAATGTGGGTATTCTCTTGAGGAGACTGGCTGCTGCATTCTGCAGTAGTTGGAGTTTGTATAAGGAGTGTTGATGAATGCCCTGATAAAAGGGTGTTACAATAATTCAGCCTGGTCAATACCAGCGCAATGATTACTGACTTCTGAAGGTCAAAAGGGATGAATGAAAAAAATTCTTAGGGTTCTTAGAAGAAAAAAGCAAAAGGAAGTGAGTTTGTTGATCTGATCTACGAATGGAAGGTTGATGTCGAAGATCACTCCCAAGTTCCTGACTTTCGGGACCGGGTTAGGAAGGAGGCCAAGAGACTGGGGCCACCACAAAGGGTTCCAAGATGAGGTGTCTTTACCAAAGAGAAGGAACTCCGTTTTCTCTGAATTTAATTTAAGGCTGTTGTTTTCATCCAGCTGACAACTTCACACATGCAACTGTTGCAGCGGTGCGAAACCTCTTCAATGTTGCTAGAAATGGACACTATAATTTGGCTGTTGTCGACATAGGAGATTGTAGAAAAGCTAAAGATTCGAATCAATTTGGCCAGGGGAGCCACATATATATTACAAAGCGTGGGGCTCAAGGATGACCCCCCCGAGGGACACCACACGGCAGTGAGAAAGATTTTGACATAACTTCTCTGGGGGAGACCGACTGTTCTCTGTCAGTAAGGAAGGATCGAAGTAAATCGAGAGCCATTCCGCAAATCCCTATCTTGGCTAGGCGATCAATATGGACAGAGTTGCTTATGATGTCGAAGGTTGTTGACAGATCCAAAAGGGTCAGCACAGCCTTCCCATCGTTGTCCATGATCAATCTTATCTCCTCAGTAGGCACTATCAAGGCCGATTCTGTGCTATGGTTTGTTGTGAAACTGTGTTGAGCACCGTCAAGTATCTCATTTTTGTTTAAATATTCCAATAGGGCAGTGTTAAGATGCTTCTCAAGAATTGTGCTGACATTGGCAGGCGAGAAATTGGGCAGTGAATTTTTTCCTCTTTGGGAGTGAGGAAAGGTTTCTTTAACCGAGGAAGTATGGAAGCCTTTTCCATTTAATGGGATACCATCCAGCCATAATAATGCTGTTCAACAAGGTAGTAAGAGGAGCTGCTACCATCCCACCTACGTCATGGAGAATCTTTAGGGGGCAGGGGTCTGAAGGAGCCCTTGATTTGATGTGTACAATTAGCTCGAGCACTCCTTCTTTGGTGAGAAGGGGGAACTCACCAAACTCGGTATTACTAAGGCCTAGTGATTCATCTCCTGAAACACATAAGTTGGTAGTGCAACTCTAGTCCATTTCTCCATACACTGCTTCAACTTTATTCTTAAAAATACGGCTAAATTATTGCATAGAGGCTGGCTAGGAGTCACTGTTCTGCTCGAGTTCAGTGTAGAAACCATTTTTACTGTTTTGAAAAGTTCTCTTGTGGAATTTTTTGCTTGATTAATTTTTAGGTGAAATACTGAGTTTTCTTAATGATGATTTTTTGTAATCCTGAATATATTGTTTATATTTCCTTCTTTCAGTTAAACCATAGTTTTTCTCCGAATCTTCTCCTGCCTGTGGAATTTTTGTTTGTGTAAAAGGTGAGTCTGTCATCAGAGAGAATGGACTTTGAGAATTACAGTTCCAGACTCCTCTTCTTCTCTAAATGTCTACCTTAGCTTGGAGTTTTCAGAACTTGATATTTCCATATTTTATAGTTATAAGTCAAAGACACTCACCTATGTTACTGTAAGCCTTACACATCGTCCTTAAAATTGAGGAGAATAGCATGCCAGAAAAATTACTGTGCAATGACTCTTTAAAATTAATAGTAAAATGTGCGTAAATAAGAATATGTACTTGAATCAATCATTTGGGCCTCTGCTTTGTCTGATGTTGTTCTAGTCCTATTTGTTAGAGTGCTAATCCGCATTGCCCAATTCTCTCTTTTTCAGTATACAATACCTATAATATGGCACACAGCTGTGCAGATACTCCGTGGAAAAGGAAGTGTTCCATATTCCATGCTTCAGACTTTGCTGAAACTCATTGTTTTGATGTTTAGCACATTGCTCCTTGTGGTTGTTCGAGTCCAGGTGATTCAGTCTCAGCTCCCCGTGTTTACCAGGTAAAAGCTTTTTAGATGTTAGTATTGTTTTGATCATTCTCTTGTAACTAGTTCCTGCTTGATGATACCCACACTCAAAAAATTGTCTTGAATTTCAGGACACTCAAACTCTTTTTCACAATGTTAATATGAAAAATAATACATGCATACCCACATCCCCTGCAGCGTATCCGAAAGCATCTGTTGCATCCGTGACTTCTAGACACCAGAGAACTGCAGTACCTCCACTTGCTGATAGTCTGACTCCTGGTTTTCACCAACTCTGTAAAGACTATATCAGCAAGGGGGAGGGAGGGCAGGGTTTTACACCTTTGGCTTTTTCCTCCTGAAAATGTGGCGACTTCTCAGGGGCCCTTGTCTACCACATATTCCAGTGTGTGGTGACATTGTGGCTTCGGGAACAGCCGCCATTACCTCAGACAGAGGAAGCCCCAGATCTGGATTACGGTTAAGCGTCCAGCCCTGAACAGCATAGTTTCAAGATTCAGGATTTACACAAATATGAAAAGTATAATACTAAACACTGCTGATTGAACAAAATGGATTACAGAAGGATTATAACCAGGAATGTATCCTAGTGGGAAAATAAAGCTGTTAATTAAGCTCCTGTGAGTGTTGTCACAGAATTGGTATGGCTTTGCTCCGTTACAAATGTAGCATCCCTATGCGCCACCATCTTGTTTACTCTCTGGTAATAATAAAGCTATTGTTTATTTTAAATGCATTTTATTATTGTCACATACACCTCAATACTTGAACTTTCTCCCGTTGTAATGAATTAATTAAAAAGGGACTTGGTATGTGCGCAGCTACTCAAGAGTGTCTCGGTGTTATACAGAGTGCAAGGAGAAATCAAATGCTGGAAGATTAACGTGCGAAAAGCTATATCTTAAGTTTCTTTTTAAAAGGCCTCTCGCCTTCAGTTTAACGCAGCTCTAACTGAAGTTTATCCACATAATGTGTCGAACCCTCAAATACTGTAAAATCCTGCCCACTATGCATCCACTCTGTGTCTCACTCTTCAGTTATTGTTAATGCTCTGGAAATATGCCATCAGTTTGTCTCAGTTTAGCATATTTGGAAACCTTTTACTTCTCAAGATTTTCTTCTTTTGTTGTGTGTTTTTCTTGCGTTCCCACTTCTGTTTAGTGGCACCCAGACAACATTGAATTAATATGGGTCTGGCAGAAGTAAGATTTGTGATCCCAGACTATCCTAAATTATCTGCACCTGCTCCATTTTGCTATTTGCACATCTTGTTGTTTGATTATCAGACACTTACACTAGCTCATGCGATTCAATTTTAGTAAATTTGAGCTTCATGTATTTGTTGCCTTTGTCTACTGAAGATATTAGAGGAAACCAATACGGTAATAATGCCCTCCTTTTTCAGGGCAGTATGCTCTTTCGATGATGCTGCATTTTTTAGATCTTTGCCATGGGATGATGGCTACTTGCTGTAACCTGCAGTGAGCCCCTAGCACTAGAGATATTCAACTTCCCAGTCCATAGCTAAGATTTGGGCTGGCTGGTATCAAGCAGGCCATTCACTGGAATTTCCCCAAAATTTAAATGTCCTTTTGCTCATTAGTAAAGTTAGTTTTTCACAGGCGATGACCTGTTGATGAGCAGAGGAATTGATTCTCCCACCTTCCTCAAGAAACCTTATTTATGTATGATAACAAAATATATGCAAGCATCTAAATATGAGCCTCATATTACTTTTTCATTGTTGGTAATGGCATCCTTCTCCAGCTGAGGATTAAGACCCAAGCGAATTGTAAAGATTGACTTTCGCATACCTGTGCTAGCTGACTGTTCTGTGCTCCAGTTTCTGGATTAACAGATACCACTGAGCTAGCACAAAAGTGTGATTTCCTACTCCCATACTTTCCTGTTCTGCTGCTCTAGATCTGCTTTCACCCTGCCCATTTATGACCTGGTTATGTGTTCTTTCATTTAACTCTGGAATTCTTCTAGTGCTGTGCATCATTCTAGCAGGCATTGTACGGCTGCCTGCAAGACTCCAATCCCCTCTTCCAGTTATTAGCAAACCAGGGCACAACATTGATGGTACTAAAACAAGGCAGACCAATGATGTTAAATATTTGACTAGAGAGGAGTGGTAACCCAAACCGTACCTATAAAAAGGGAAATAAAGCCCATGGTGTGTTCACCTGCTACTCAGCTCCATTTGTTTTGCCAAGTTTTGGACAAAAGCAGTTAAATTTCTGCCGGTGGAAACTTGCATCCAAGTGAGATATTAGTGAGCTCATGGCAGCGCCCACTCTCAATATTAAGGCTCCATGACAATCACTTTGGAAAGCAGTAACAGATTTGTCTTTGTACACCCAGATATTCTTTTCTTTCTGAGGTAAGCTGTAAATAGCCCAGTTCCATCTGATTCTGATGGATACTTCTACCTGCAGATTCCATCACTTCTTGAATCTCCCCGGTCCGTTCCCTGACTCCGGTTCAATGTTGTCCTCAGAGCCAGTTTTGGCGGGTATGTAGCTGTTACTGGATTCGGCCTCTTCACCGGCTCTCAGCCCAGAGCCCTCAACTCAGTTTCTGGAGTTTCCACGCACCAGCATGGACTCTATACAAATTGCAAGCTTGACACATACTATGCTGGCCCTCTTCCGCTTCAATTGGACTCCTTTCGTACCCAAGAAACATTTATGTCCTGGCTGGGATTTTGGCAACCTCTACATTCATGAATGCCTTTTGATCCTGTTGTGCCTCCTCCTGATGCCATTCTGGGATCAGCCGAATCTCTTCCTCTATCAAAGCCCTTGCCAGTTTACCTGCCAAGGACACCAGCATAGTCTTTGATGCTCAACGTCTGAGCCATTACAAAAGTGATTAATTTCCTCAGGACGAAGGCCGGCCTAAGTGAAATACCGACATAGGGCACAGCATATGTTGGATAAGGAGTCCCCTTAGAGTACCTTGCCTATTGATGAGTATTATGGCATGCTTGAGGGGCTTTCTGACTCTGATTCAGACCCCAATCCAATGCCCTTTGTCCTATATCATGATCACAAGACAGCAGTGTGGCAGGCAGTCTTTGTTCCCCTTTGGGCGTGGGTAGTGGTGACTATTTTACCTTGCTTAATGCAGTGGCTTGAGGCCCTCTCCTGATGTGGATCTGCTGTGTCTTTCAGGGCCTCCCGGGTTTGAATTGCCCCATTCATGGCTTTCCTATCAAGGCAGAGGAGGTCTTTGAATTGCAATTGCCAGTAGAGGAGAACAAGTCCAAACTGCTCAGAGAAATACTGCAGTAGACATCCTGTGGCATAAAGGCAGGCAGGTGAGATTTCATGGATTCAATGTTGATTTCATGGAGCAAATTGGCTTCTGTGCTTGCGGCGAAATGCCAGGTTGACTGCCGCCATCGTCCAGCTCATTGGAACCCAAAGTTTCTGAAGCCTCACTACTCTCAAGACAGTATTGTGGTTCAGGCATCCTCGTTCTCAAAGAGAACGCTGACTGCTTTCCCTTTACTCCTATAGCAGAGGCATTGAAGACTATTGAGGAACTGGGAAAGACAGTCTTCTCTTCATGGCGATATGTCCTCGGTGCCACAAATATAACATGCACAAATGGCACAATTGGTTGTTTTGAACCTCCCTGACCACCATTGTGACCATTTTGCAGAGGTAATGCATGATGGGTACTACGCAGGCAAACCAACCATCTGCTCAGGCCAGAATGCAGTGGATTTCGGTGTGTTATCCGTGGGCTCTCCTGTAGCCATCTGCTGCCATGTCTGGATGCAGTCCACTGGCTTTTTGCGTGGTGGCTCCAAAAGCCTCTGAGGGTATTACCAACAGTGCTACACCCCCTCCTTTGCCCCTGACCTGCAAAACTACTCTAATTTGACCATGCAGGAGGACATGTGACCTACGGGGGGTGGGGGGGAGATATTCCTTAATTTACCATGCTGGTAGTCTATCTCAATGGACTGTTGCATCCTCCAGTTTGTTGAGAATGGGTACGCTATTCTTTTCTAGAACTTGCCTCCTCCCATTCCTTCTGTTACCTCTGTCCCCTCCCTTCTTATTCCTCTGCCACTCAGACAACCAGGCCCACATTCTGCATAAGGAGGTTTGCAATCTGTTGAGCAAGGCGGAAGTGGAAGTGATTCTAGAGAACGAGATCAGGCAGGGATGCTATTTCTAATGTTTTCTTGTTCCCAAGAAAGACTGCGGCATCTGTCCAACTTTTGACCTTCACATTCTGAATGCGGTCTGCACAGTCATTCAAGATGCTCTCCCTTGCGCAGGCCCTTTTAGTTATGCAGCTGGGAGACTCAATGGTGTTCCTTCACTTGCAAGATGTCTATTGTCTTATAACAATCCTACAGTCTCACAGGACGTACCTTTGTTTTGTGATGAGTTCCACCCATTATCAATTTGCGGTGCTTCTTTTCTGCCTAACCTCAGCCCTTTGAGTGATCACAAAAGTGATGGTTTTTGGTTTCATAGGTTAAGGATGACTCTTTTTTAGTACTTCACTATAGACTGCTGCAGGCGGGATCCCCACAGATGGTGTCGGACCACCTGCAGGCCTCGTTCTCCCTGCCCTGCTCTTTGACTTGATGTTTTCAATTAACTTCCCCAAGTTGCACCGTTGGCCCTCCGTACATATCCAGTTTATTGGGGTGGAACTGCATATGGTCTCCGTGAGTGCCTCCCCACTAACCCAGCAAGTTCAGAATATTCTGGCTTTCATCTTGATGTTTCCTTGGGCCCAGCACTGGGGACCCTTAGGGACAGTATTCCAATTTTCCTCGAAGTGGTTCAAGACCCGTGTCGTGGCTGGTGATGGATCACCTTGTGTGTAGTAATCTCTTCTGCCCTCTCAGTGGCAGTGCCATGGTGGCTGTCAAGGCCTCCTGCATCGTTTGGGGCGATCATCTTGATGCATTGGAAATCAGAGGTCTATGGTCTCACTTCAGAGGCCTATGGTCTCACATGGCCCTCAAGGTGTTTCCACCTTCCATCCATGTCAGTTCATGTCCTGACTGACATCATTTACTGTGATGTGGAACGCCAGCAGTCAGGGTGGCATGGATTCATGCCTCATGTTCCTGGAGACAATGACACTGTGTTCTCGGATGTCTGGCTGCTCGGGCACCGTCTGGTAGTCTCCCTGAACATGCAGATCGATGATCCCAGTCACTGTTCTCGTGATGATCACAAGTATCCAGAGGTGGTCCATTCAATCTTCGCCTGTTAGAGACAACCCTTCTGTGGATCTTTTTGCCACTCATGAGAAAACACGCTGTCTACAGTTCTGTGCCCTATAGTTTCTGCTTCCGAGAGCCCTGGAAGGCACTTTCTTTTTGAGGTGAGACTTCCTTCTCTGCTCCTTGCTTCCTCAGGTTCTGAGGAAACCGCTTCACGACTGTGTGTGGATGATCTTAATCAAGGTCATGGTATTTGGGCCTGCTCTGCCTGTACCCTTCTCTTCTGCTTCTGCCAAGGCCTTCCTCTCGCTGTAGGGGGCAGGGTTTGCATCCAAACCTACAAAGTCTCCAGGAGATGGAGCGGGGCAATGTTTTGACCTGCTTGCAGAGGTTATATACATCTTCTTGTCAGCTTGTTTCCTCTCCACCAAATCAGTTTATTTTGGACCTTTTTTCTGCTTTGTTTCGTGGTGAGCCTAGGAGGAAGTTTATTCTCTCAATGCACTTTTGTCTGATGTGTTGTGGTGTGTGCTTTGCCATCGGAAATCTTTCTGTGGAAACTGTTTAGGGTTATCTATCCACGTTTTCAGCTTTTCTTTGTTTGCCAGAAATGCCATCTTTGTCAAATCTCCTTTTGTTGTATGTTTTCTGAAAGGGTTAACCCATTTGTTTCCCGCTTTTTCCTTTATCTTGTCTCAAAAGAACTTTACTCAGATGCTTACATTCTTAATGGGTTCACCCTTCGAGGTCATTCATAGTCCCGTGTGGCTGCTTGCCTTGACATCCGTGTTCTTGATCGCCATTACCTTGACTTACCACATTAGTGACCTTCAGACTTTGTCTGTTTGTCTTTGTTTTACCTAATTTTTCCTGAACAGATTAGTCCTTCAGTGTAAGGCTTCTTTTCTGCTGAAGGTGGTTACTTAGTTTAACGTGCATCAGTCAGTGCATCACTTTACTGACATTCTATCCAGCTCCTCATTTGAAAGAGAAGGAAACACTGCACCTCCTGGATCTTCACAGGGCTCTCAGCTTCTACATTTACAAGACCAGCAAGTACCTCATTCATGATAATTTTTCCTTGGCTATGCCGGTTCCAAGAGAAGCAAGGCTATTTGGAAGTGGATAATTTCATGCTGAATCGTGCTGTGCATCAAAAGGTGCAATGCCATTGCCAAAGAACAGCCTTATTGATGACATCAGGTCCCGATCAACCAAAGGAAAGGCAACTTCTTTAGCGTTATCCAGGATTTGCATGTCCTGTCATCTGCCGGCTGCAATGTTGGGTTTCAGCCCTCACCTTCTCCAGACATTATTTCCTTGACTCTGAAATAC
This sequence comes from Calotriton arnoldi, assembly GCA_963921515.1. Taxonomy (NCBI): domain Eukaryota; kingdom Metazoa; phylum Chordata; class Amphibia; order Caudata; family Salamandridae; genus Calotriton; species Calotriton arnoldi. The sequence continues at coordinate 1,272,063 of CAWUFW010000658.1, read as the reverse complement.
GCAGGGATGGCCGTTTTGTCAGATCCTTGTTGCAGGACCTCCTTGTTTCACCATCTCTTCAGACCCGCCATTTTGAAACTGCTACTTGAGTACTGATTGAAGAAGTAAATAATCTATAGGTAGACCTATCCAGAAGAACAAGATACTTTCCTTGGATAACAATATTTATGGTTGGTTATCTTCATGCAGATTCCTTGCTAACCCTGCCCACCTCCTCATTGTTAGTAGTAGTCATATAACGTTTAATAAAGTTTGGAGGTAGTTTTGGTGACTTAACAAGTTCCATACATGTCACTGAGATTTCAACTAAGGAATGGCCAGAGAAACCATTTGATACTTTGGCTAATTTACTTACAGATCACATGCCACCTCTTCCCACATTTCGAGCCCATGCCATCTCTTTCCACATTAAATCCAAGAAATGGATGGAGCATTTCAAGGGCATTTAGGGGTCTGAGGAATGGTGCTTGTCCGAATGAGCACTCAATTATACCTTTAATGCCAGAACAGTGTAGTTTAACATTTGATGTGGAGGAGGTTGAGCTAGCAATTGAACTCATGACAAGTCACAAGGCCCCTGGCCCTGACAGGATTCCTGCCGACCAGTTCAAGATGGCATCTAGCCTGTGGGCCTCGATTTTAACTCGATTATTTAATCTGTTGAAACGTATCCGGGTTACCACACTCCTGGTCCCAGTCTGTCATTATCCTGGTCTATAAGAAGAACTCTAGGAGCCTTCCCTGTTGCTACAGGCGCATTTCCTTGATAGACTCGGTCATCAAGGTAATCGGCAGGGTGATCTAGAAAGGGCCATGACTTGGGCTGAGGAAGGGTCTGTTTTATCTGATCTGCAGTATGGTTTCCGACCGGGTTTGGGCATCTGTGATCAGTGTTTACATTTTTACATGCTGATCAACAAATATACTGTTGCTAAATCAGGATCATTATTCATTGCAGGTGTACAGATCTAAACTGTGGCAGATTCTGCTGGGCTTGGACACAGCTATTGTTGGTTTACTCAGAGAGTTACATAGAGATATGAGGGCAGTAGCACGTTACAACATGGAGGGTCTTGCATTAACTCCTTCAGATTGAGGCGTGGTGTGAGACAAGGATGCATAATGGCTCTTTTTTGGTTTATGCTGTATGTGAACGATCTGAGGGCCAGGTTACTTGACAAGCCAGTTGATTGCCCCTGAATAGGTTTCCGTCAGATCCCCACACAGCTATATGCAGATGATACTGTTTTACTGGCAAGAACAGCCTTGGGTCTTCAGACATTACCTGATGGTTTTGTGCAATATATGAAAACTTTAGTTCTTTCTGCTAATTATAGCAAATCACAGGTGATGGTGCTGAGACCCAAAAAGACCAGGCTGAGATATTGTCATGTTCAGGACAACAGGCTGGCTAGGATCCAGACTTAAACCTATTTGGGAGTTGTTTTTGATGATCAGACTACTTGGGGTCTTTTGATAAAATCTAAGAGACTAACACTGTCAAAAAGCATTGGTGCTCTTTGTTCTTTTTCCACAAGAATAGACAGCAAGCTACTTTGCGCCCTGATTAAGATTTACCAGGCTAAATCTGTCTCAGTAGCCACCTATGGTAGCGATGTCTGGGGTCATGTCAACTTAAAGGAACTCCTAGTGTTAAAAATGGATTTTGTAGGTGCTTATAAGCTGTTCTTGCTTTTACCTCAGCTTTTATGGTTCATGAGGAGTTGGGATTGGGGTTGACGTTTCTGTCAGATCTTATCACGGTTCGCCCCTTGATTAGGTGGCTCACTATCTGAGAGCGATTGGAAAACCATCTAGGCAGAGAGATAGTTGAGGATTGCTTGGAGCTCAATGGGTGGAGATTGGTTAGATGTCTAACGTACATCAGGGACACCTTTGCCAAACTAGGTAGGCCTGCTTTGTTTGAGTTGCCTTCTTCAATAACAAAAGCTGATATTGCATGGACCGGGGACAATTTCCTGTTGTGCTTGAAAACTGAGAGGGAGGCAATTGAGCTGATGAAACCTTTGGTTCGTGGACATGCATTGATTGTAACTGGTCCCGCCACTTAACTTTATCTGCTCAGCACTTTTAACGTTCACCTTCGTTTCCTCCTCAACAGATTTAGGTTTAATCAGTATCACATGCTGTTGGCATACCCTACACCCGGTATGTGGAGCACAAAGCTATATTTCTGGAAAAATATTTCCCCCACAGGATCTCTTGCATTTTGTTTTTTCTGTAGTTTTTATGAGACCCCTCAAAGAATGTTTTTATTTCCTCGGCTGAAATCCTTGCATTTTGACCAGGTTATGCCTGCCTTAATGTTTTTGCAGCTCCTTCTGTATGTACACTCAATTTACGCTGTTGCTTGCTTCCTCGCCTCATCATTGAGGTTGAGAAAGTCGAATGACATGGTGGGGGATCCTCCCATTTGAGTGTTTCTTTTTCTTCTTCCCTTTATACAATGCACTTTATCATGTTTTACTGTCTTGGTCATTTTCATGTTTTTAAAGTTTTATAAGTTTATTTAATGGCCTAGAAATCAAGTGTAATATGTTTCAGGGTCATCCAAGATTACATTTATCAGGCTTAAATTCGGTGGATTTTTATATTAAAAATTACCATTTGTAAATTAGTCTGTGGGGTTGACAATGGAGGGATTGTTTTAGGTTATATTATTTTTAATTGGTGGCATATTTGTATTTATGTATTTTAAGCTTTACCAAGGTTTTAATGTTGTAACCTGATTATTGTCAAGTCATCTTGATCAATGTATGTATCACGTTTCAGCAGAACCAAAACATGCCCAGGAGCCTCTGCAGCCAGTTCCTTCACTTTCTTTTGCATCTTTGGTTTTCTTTAGGGATGTAAACCGCATGTCACTCTCAGTCTGAAGGCCATTTATATTTAGGACTGGAGAGGAAGGTTCCGCTTTAGACATAGGAGCCACACCTCCAGGATGAATGAGAGACACTCTTAATCCATTCAGACCTTATGGAGAAAGGACATACCCGAGGAGATATACTCTCACATCTTCAGGATCAATCCTGTACGGGGTTTCTTCAATAGATAATATCACTACTTTCAATAAGGTCATAAAAAGAGCTGAGGTGAAGCTCAACTTCCACTGGGTCACAGATTAATATGTCTGTTATTTTACAAGCTCACCTACCCTGCACATTTTCTCAACCTATGAATCAATTGGTATCTGTGCTTCTGGGTACACCCCTGGCTAAGTTCCTGACACTGGCTTCAGCTTAAGCATACCAGCCTGTTCACATGAAAAAAATATAGAGTTGTGGACTAAGACACATTCTTAGTAAGAGTTAACCCACCATCAAAATCAGTTGTTTATCAATCTTAAACATTTAATTTTTTCCTCACAGTTTAACATCCCTTTTAATACATAAAGCCTGTGCTCGTTTGTATACAGTATGAAAGAAAGCCTGTCCTACCTTGGCCCATTTAGGAGAACGAGTAGAAACGTACATTTGGAAAGATGTAATAGGTCACTGTGTAGGAATCTTTGAAAATATGGCTAAACACATACCAAAAGATAAAAAGCAAGAATTCTTTAATGTAGTTCATAAATGGCACTTGTGTCACATTACATATAATGTGTGCAAAACAAGCGGCTGAACTGTCAGCTCATGGATGCTGTCACAGTGTATCTTTATCTAGTCCTGCTCCTGTCACAGAGGCCTTAAAATAGATGTGCAACAGTCATGCCTGCCCTTCCTTAGACTCTTATCTGTTTGGATCTCATGCTGTTTAGGAAGTTCACTGAATAGAAATATAGATGGCTAAAATCTGTGGGCCTTGTTTAAAGGGAGGCTTACGTGCCAGTAGAACATAGGTTCAGGTGAGAGTGGGTTCAAACTCCCTACAAACAACATCAACAGCAAACGTCTCAGAACTAGCATGTACAGGAGATTCAGTGTGAACGCTGTGGAGGACTACAACCATCAGCATTGTTATAAATTACAAATTACAATGATTAACTCTGTCTCTCCTGCCCCAAAATCAAGCATGCTGGTTGGAGGAATCATTGTGACTAACCTTACAGAAGGCAGGCCATGATAAAGGCCAATTTGGTGCTCAACTTTGAACAGAAGTTTGGGCACTACAATTCAGAATGTTCATCCACAATCCCTCTTGCAAAGAAACCAGACCTCTACATCTCAAATAGTTGGTTCAGTAAAACATACCCTCTTGTGTGCTCAAATGACAAGTAGGAAACTGGTTCTCCTCAGGCTTGTAATAAGGAGACTGGATGCTCTCAATAGCTTTACAAGATGCATATTTTCATGTATTCCATTACAAATTAGTACAGAACATTCTTGAGGGTCATTATGATCAGTCAACTCTACTTTTGCAACGCCCTTTTCTTTGGCAAGAAGTTAGCCTCAATATATTTTCAAATGCATGGCTGTGGTAGTGACTCATCTCAGGAAACTAGAAACAATTGTCTAACATTCCCTATCTGATAACTTATGAAAGGGCAGTTTCCATCTGAAATTTTGCAGATTTTCATGTGGCTTCTGAAGTTCTTCAGAATTCAAGGCTTTGTACAAATCTGTGGCTCTATGAGAATCGGGATCCAGGACCTATGAAGTATTTTGGGCAGAAGGAGTGCCCAAGTGTATTCCTCGGCGGCCAGATTTTTCAACTTTACCCCAGAAATGTCTTTAACTTCAAACTCAACCTTTGACTACAGCCAGAAATATGTTTTTTCTAGGTTTAATGGATTTCTGCATCTTCATTGTACCTCAAGCATCGCTGCACATGATGGACCCATAGGGTTGCCAAGATGATCACTGGTGCCAAATAGTGCTGGAAAGAAAAACCTAAATCTACCTTTCACAGCATTACAGTGTGCCCGCTGGTAATGCTAGTGAAAGTGAAGCAATATGTTGAGCGGAGTACTTTTCCATAAACAACCCCCTCTGCTATTGATCATAACAGACTTTTACATGGTGTATTTGGTTGGTCACTGCCTTGCTATTTGGGGAATTTGGGCAAATAAGACATCTATGTACTGGAGCTTATGGCTGTTCATCAAGCCCTTAAGTTGTGTTGTTGCTTAATTACTTTGAAGACCGTGATGATACAAACAGACAATATGGTTGTGAAGTACTATCTCAGTAGGCAAGAGGAAATCGGAACCCTGGCCTTCTTAAAGGAGACTCAAACAATCTTACATTTGCTCCGTACTAGGACCATCAGATCTTTGCTGTGTGCCTCCCAAGTGTGGAAAAATGTAAACAACACCTTAAACATATCTCTCTAAAATGATTACAAGCGCCTCATTAAAGATAAATTACTCACAAAAAAGTTTCAAGCAGTGAGTGTGTTTCAGGCCTATTAGCCATAGCAACAAATGCAAAATCATGAGACTGTGTTCAAGAATATAGAACTCCAGGCATCCCAACTAGCTGTTATTAATCAATGGGTGTACTGCCCTCTGACAGAACCTGCACTTCACTTGGATAGACTTCAAATGGGGAAAGAAGGACACAACGGGGCCCTTTACTCTAAACCTAAAAAAGACAGATACACCGGCCCTAAGGCCCGAACGGTTGATATTTGGCACCAAGCAAACAAAACACTTGGATGGCATGGAAAGATAACCCAAGCTACCCCATTATGGTCCACACAGAGATTGGGTACTTTGAGCACCAAGCCGGGATTTGATAAATGGGACACCATTGGGATCTCTACAGTGGGTGACCTGTGGAAAAGAGGGACAATTCTCCGTTTTTCAGACCTACGACAGAAATATGAGTTATCCAAAAGGGAAGTGTTTCGATATCTGCAAATCCGACACGCACTTATCGCAATGCTCCCTTCACAAGGGAGGTACCAGAAGCGTTCCCACTAGAAGAAAGGCTCTTATCCGAGCATATGACCAACAAAGCGAAATGTTTGACATATCAAAAGCTGTGCAATAACCTTCCAGACCCACTCACATGCCTCTGTGATTATTGGCAGGAAGCTATTGGACCGCTCGAAGACGATGGGTGGCAGACGGCACTTATGTCCCCCGTGAGGCAGCTATACCACTCAGACTATGCCTTATCCAGCTCAAAATCCTCCACAGAACATACTTAACGGGGGCCACACTAGCTAAACTGGGGCGCAGGGAAAACTCTCACTGTATTAGGCATTGCTCAGAGGAAGCAACATTCCATCATGTATTATGGAGCTGCCCCACCATATTACTATTCTGGGGGAAAATAACGCGTCAAATGCAAAAAGCTTTGGGGGAAAAACATCACGCTAATACCCAAATTGGGACTCCTCAATATATGGGATGCCACGGATCTCACCAATATAGAACAACAATGGGCCACATTGAGGTTTACACTGGCCAAACGAAACATAGCAATGCGATGGGGGGCAGAGGATAAATGCTTTTTTTTTTTTGTGTGTTTGTTTTGTTCTGTGAAATGAGTTCTAGTCTAAATGAAGAACCACTATGACCTGTATTGCATGATTAATTAAAATGAATAAAAAAGATGGAAATTGGTGAACTTGCCAGTGTTATTTCTCTATACCTTCTTTCTCTTTATCTTATGCCATAAGCCATTTTGTGCCCAGTGACTCCAGGATGAAGTTGACCACATGGGTGTTTCCCAGACTGTATTTCTTCCATTTGTAAAGCCATATATGACGTTTTTGTGCAGGCCAGATCTACTCTTAATGATGTAGTAGATCATTCAATGTTTTAAGCTTCAGTCACCAAAAAGCCTGTTCAGGACGGGCATTTGAATCTTTCACCCGGCTATGCGAACATTCTGAAAGAGGTCAAACATCCTGCATCAAAATTCACTTACTTCCTCAAGATGGAAGAGTTCTGCATATTGTGTATACTCAAAATCAATCTGATGCATGATAGAGGTGGTGCTTCAGTACCTCCTTTACCTGATCAATTGTGGCTTAAAATAGTTTACAGTAAAAGGTGTAAGAGCATCTAATAACTCTGTTACTGAAAGTGTTATTCTCATAGGTTTGGTAATCTCTAAAAATTCCCTAACCAGATATATATATAGTGTAATGGATCCCCACATATTGTAAGAATGCCAGCAGACTAGCTGCGTTTCTCACTGACTCTGCCGTCTCCAACTGAATCCTGCCTTTATCCTGGCCAATATCTGCCATCCATATCCCACACTCGTCCCCGGCAATGAAGGAGACTGAGTGTTGTACCTGTGATGCAGACATACTTTCGGGAACCTGTTGCGTCCATACCTATTAACATGGCGCGCGCTGGTGTTTGAACTGAAAGCCCCACGGGCTCTACCGAAGGAGGAGAGTGGTGCCCGTTGCCTGGGGGTCGACCACTGGAACACACATGCTGCCGCCGATAGACCCCTGCCCGCCTGCACAACACTGGGGACCATCTTGTGCTGGTCACTTGCGTTGTTCACTGGTTTCGACTGCTGCTGCTGTTACTGTGTGTGAGAGATACCACTGGGCTGTGACTGAGACGCTGTGGGGGGTGTCCAGGGCGCTGCGTCAGCTGCCCCAGGCACAGAGACACTGGAGCGGGTCGTGGGAGAGGCCTAGGGACCCCACGGAAGCCTTCAAAGACCTGTTGATTGGAGCGCCTGTGTGCTCTCTGCCCGCGCAGTGCCGGCATTGAAGTTGCTTTGGCCTGCGCAGGATCCAAGGCCCGTCCAGGAGCTGGAGGTGAGGCCACGGCTGGAGGTCTTGATCTGCTGTGGCAGATGAGCTGTGGGCGAGTGTTGCACTGCTCGCGACCCGCATCAGGGAAGAGAGAAGGCCGGAGTGCTGTAAGTGTGCAGCACTGGTGATGAGTCCATTCGCCTCCTCCTATTGATTTTGCTCTTGCTTGGGGCCCCATACCATCAAGTGAGAAACCTCCTGGGGGACACGGCGCTCTCCTGTGTGCGACGTCCCCCGGTTGAAGGTTTGTGGTGCTCCTTGACGACGGCCCAGATTGGGGGGGCACCAGATCAGAGATGGTTATTGAGGCTTGGGGTTGGTGACCTACCGGTGTGGTGAATTGGGGGACCCCGTTGGTAACTGTGCTGGGCTGCATGGCCTGCTGACCGCCAGCTATAATAAGGATATTGGACTACTTCATACACTTACTAGCTACAAGCACATCGAGTTTGCCAGAGGACGGTGCCGCTGGCAGTCTACTCCATAACTGGGGAAGCACTCTGGGCCTAGCTTTTTCGTGGGGGCAACACCTACTCGGCGCACAAGGACGCCTGCAGAGAGAGACTGTAATCATAACTGGAGTGGACCAGCCCCGGGGGGGACTGGAAGGAGACGTGTGGCCCCCACCCTGCCACCATACACAATGGCAAAAGATAAGGACCCCAAACTGCCCAGTCAGGGCAAGATGGACCGATACACCAAGGTGATGCCCACACAGACAGATACCCTAAATGAACCTGCTTTATATCAGACAACGCTACGCTTATGCAGGGCATTTAGTCTTCCAGAGTCTCGGAGAATAGAATTGGTGAAGTTCCCTCTGAAGTTACACTGCTTGGGCAACACTTGTGTAAAGGTGTTCTGAGAGGGTGACAGTAGCGGAGACATGCATATCAGAGGTGGAGTATGCCACAATGTCACCTAATTACAGGCCACAATGAAAGATCTGCTTTGGGGGTGGATGACGCAGAAAACCATGCAAGGTGGAATAATTTACGCTTTGTGGGCTCCCGAGGGGTCGAAGGCCAGAATATGGGAGCCCTTTTGAGACCTGGCTGAGGGCGGCCATACCCTCGGAGAAGTTCTCCAACTGTTTAATTGTAGAACGAACCCACAGTGCACTTACTCCGAAGCCACCAATGTCCCCCCCCTGCCTTTGATCGCTCGTTTTTAAACTACAGAGGCATGATACCATGCAAAGTATGACTGATGGGGAAATTCGCTATTACAGCACTAAGGTGATGGTGTTCCTGGATTATTCCCGGGAGGTGCAGAAACAACAGTGCACTTTTGAATCCGCCCAAAAATTGAGAAATCTCTGCCTCCAGTATATGCTACTTTTTCCCGTGAAATTTAAAGTTCTGTTTGAAGGGAAGGCTTTCTTCTTCCAGGCACCTGAAGAGGCATGGAGATGGCTCGAGGAAGTCTTCCCCGAAACCGGGGAAAGGCACATAGGAGAATGACACTATGGTGGTACAGGAAGGGGCAAGACTGAAGAGCCGGCTCCCACAGAGGCGCCACAGATGGAGCTAAAGAGGGGGACCCCATGCCGGAACCCCATGGCCCACTTTAACAAGAGGTTCCAGATCTGGCTGATCGTCGGACACGGACCATGATTCAGTGCACGTATCAGCGATGCCACATACTATGAAGTCAAGCAGAATGGCCACCCCTGTCCCTTTCGAGCGAGCCCACACCTCAAACTCTGATTCTGAACATCCTCTCCTGCAAGAGATCACGGTCATAGAACTGACTGGACATAATCGGGACATCCCAGGGGCCGGAGGAGACTAACACATGAAAAACAAAAAAGTTGCAGATATGGAGTTGCAAGCAGCAAAGCCCCAATGAGCAGTGCGGAGGAAGACAATCCATAGTGTGGTTGGCCTCTACAGGGACAGTAAGACCACCCTGTGAGAGTAGAGGGTGTTTTCCAGCAGCATCTTTATTGTTGTTGTTTTCACTTCACTCGCCTGTCTTTTTCCCATCTTTTTCTGTTCTTTTTTGACTTTTCAATTGACTCATTTAAGTTTTCGGGGGCTATATATAGCACTTCACTAGGGGCTACAGACCGCTCGGGCTCTCCTTTCTTTACTCTGTTTTGGTAAGTAGAATGAGGTGCAGAGTGAGGGAGAACTGCAGGGCTTGGGGTAGGTGTTTTGCTTCCTTTTGTTTTTACATCTGTTTTTTGATTACTTATCATGCATCACATAAAGCGAAATACTGTCAATATGGTTCGTACTGTGTGGTTACCTCGGTTTTCGAATTTGAAGGTACTCCTAGATAAACCCATCAGAACAGCTAGCTCAAAGTTCTATCGCTGTGGGGGGGGGTACATAGCAGGTTCTAAGAACTAGACCTAAGTGGCCGAGACTGCTTGTACGCACCTAGCCTCAGCTTCAAATAACTGGGGCAAGTTCCATACAATGCCCGAAAGGCTAGGGTTAAGGCCTTGAATTTAATTCTGTTAGCGACCGGCAACCAATGCAATTCTTTGCGATGCGGAGAGATATGCTGTCTAAATGGAACACGTTTGATCAGTCTTGCAGCCGCATTCTGGACCATTTGCAATTTCTTTATCTGGTATGCCGGTAGGCCCAGATAAAGGCGGTTCGCGTAATCCAAGTGGGAAGTTACTGTGGCATGGACAACGACCCGCCGACAGTTTTCTGGCAAAAGGTGTATGACTTTTCGCAGGTTTCTCAGCCTGCTAAAGCAAACACCTGTCACCTGCTGAATTTGGGCCGAAAAAGATAAGTCCGCCTGCCATTTTACTCCCAAATGTTTTGCACACCCTGCAGGGGCGGGAGGACAGCCCATTTCCTCCGGCCACCAGAGGTCTGCAGGGGGGGGCTGATTTATACCAAAAAACAACACCTCCGTTTTGTCTGCATTCAGCCTGAGTTTGTTGTTATTCATCCATTGAGCTATATCTTTTAAGCAACTCTTAAAGTTCTCAAAAGAATCACTCTACAGATCTTTAAAAGGAAATACCAACTGGGTATCGTCGGCGTAGGAGATCGCCTTCACCCCCCAGTTGGCAATCAGCGAGAACAGAGGGGCCAGATAAATGTTAAAAAGCAGTGGGCTCAAGGCCGACCCCTGCGGAACCCCACACCATAAGTGCTTGAGATTGGACTGATGCGGTTGAAGCGCCACCCTCTGCGTGCGCTTATGGAGGAAAGATTTTAGCCACTCCAGGACTGTGCCCTCTAGCCCCATGTCCGAGAGGCGCTGGACCAGTATGGAATGGTCCACCGTATCAAAGCGGCTGAAAGATCCAGGAGCACCAGCATAGCTGATGCCCCTGAATCCAGCGCCATCCTGACTGAATCTGCCACCTCTATCAGCGCTGTCTCTGTACTGAAACCAGCGCGGAAGCCAGATTGGGTGTCGTGCAGGATACCATGGCTCTCGATAAAATTAGTCAATTGTCTCTGCACCATCTTTTTAAGCATCTTAGCTGGTGCAGGCAGCAGCGAAATCGGTCTGTAGTTATTCAGTTCGCCTGCATCAACATTGGGTTTCTTCTTGAGGGGGAGGAGAGTGGCATGCTTCCATAAGTCAGGAAAGATGCCGGTAGTGAGTGAGGTGTTCCATATTTCAGACAGCACCAGGATGGAGGAGTTAGCCAGCACTTTTCACAATTTCGGTGGGCAAGGGTCCTCCGGTGAACCTGACTTACAGCCCTGGAGCGCCGCCAGTGCCTCCTTCTGTGCGATCTGAGTGAATTCTGAGACGGAAGACCTAGGTACTTTCCTTATCATTGTGTCTGATTTGACTGTTTCAACTATTGCCGAAAAGGAATTGTAGACCTTACGGATTTTGTTGTCAAAAAAATCCGAGATCTTCTCGCATAGTGCCACCGAAGGTTGTGCGTCAGTCATCAACTCGCGCGGTTTGAGGAAAGCATTTACAACCATAAAAACAGCCTTGCCAGGTTTATCGGCGTTGTCAATACATTTAGCTATATAATCTCTCCTAGCTTCCTTCATTAATTTATGCATTTCTTTAAGCTATTTTTTATATATTATTTTTGCTGTGCTATCATAGTCCACTCTCCACTCTCTCTCAAGGCACTTGCATCTGCTTTTCGTAGTCCTAAGCAACTCCGAAAACCAAGGAGCAGAAGGTGATTTCCTAAAGGATTTCATGATTTTAGCTGGAGCAGTGGATTCTACTGCATCCGCAATCCAATTATGAAGGGTCGCGGAGTCTACATTAGGGTCCTTGGAAAGTGCAGGTTGGCCGGCCAGCAGTACAGGACCTAAAAATTCCTCTGTCAGCTTCTTCCAATTTCTTTTCACGAAAGATCGAGAGCTATCCGGTAGATGGGGTTTGGCCAAGTTAAAGGAGAAAGGCACTAGGTAATGGTCAGACCACACCAGCTGGTGCGGGGCTTTGATTTTCAAAGATGGGATATTGGAAAAAACCAGATCCAGGGTATGCCCCGCTTTGTGGGTGGGGTGTTTAACGAGTTGAGGTAAATTGGCTCCTTCAAGAGAGGAAACTACCTGCATGGCTTGCGCGCAGGAGGGGTCATTAACGTGTAGATTAAAGTCCCCAAGTACTGTGAAATTGGAGAATAAAAGATTTCTGGGCGATATAATTGCAAAGTTCAAGGTGAATATTTGGCAGGCAGTCAGGAGGTCTATATATTAACAAGCCTGAGAAGGAGGTCGTAGGGTTAGTCTTAATCCAAAAATTAAGGCCTTCAATCACATCCTTATTCTCTAATGCTGAGCAAGCTATCTCCCAGGCATCCTTTAAAATAATCGCTACTCCTCCTCCTCTTTTTTCTCCTTCCCTATTCGCGCAGCATAATTTAAAACCAGATGGAATAGCAAGTGCCACAGCTGCAAGAGTATCATCCTTCAACCAGGTTTCTGTCAAAAACATGATCTCATACTCCATCTCTGCCAAAAGTAACCATAAATCCTCCGCATGCTTTGGCAGGGATCTGCAGTTAATTAGGCATGCCCTAATGTGTTCAACTGGAACACTTTGCTCTCTTTTGCCTTTATTAAGCCCCTGTGGACTCCCACACCTCGTGGCACCCAGTTGCACTCCGTGCACATGCTGAGGGACAGATCAAATGCCGGATTACAGCCGTGTGCTTTGGTGCAGGTTTTAACATTCAGGGCCAGGACCTCGTATCTAGACCACTGGATTACCTCGTTTTTAAACAAACTGGCAGCATGGCTGGCGCTGGTCGCGAACCGGCATGGGCGCAGACGGGCTTGCCTTTGGCGCGCCAGCGGCGCGGCCGGACACGCATGCAAATTAAGTACTGCCCCCCACACGGAACTGTTGGAATTGTGGGCGGAGCCACGTCCCTCCACGCAATCAGCACTCAGCTGTGGTGGAACGGGGACCGGCCCGAATGAAAGTGCAAGTGCCAGGTAAAAACGGATTAAAAAAGGTTAAGAACAGGAATACATTTAAAAACACACAGGGTACACAACCGCTGTTGCGCAATGCCGCCCTGAACTCTGGTGACCTTGCCTTCCGGCGCACACACAATAATTAGTGTATATGCCCCGCTGCAGCTGCAGGACCCCACCCTCGCAAAACTCACATATATTACTTAAATCCACCTCAACACTCGGGAGGGTTTTATGTTATGGCCCCAGCCCTCGATCATTTTAGCTCCACACAGCAAGTAGCACAACCAACTGGCCTGGCACAATTTGTTACAGGAATGGGTCTACAAAATCTATGGAACCAGCAACACCTCCAATACATGGGCGTACTCTTATTATTCTGGTGCTCATAAATTATACTCCAAATTGGACTATATATGTGTACCGAAAGAGGAGGTTGGAGAAATCTCTCGGGCTGAATATATGGCAAGGGGGCTGTCGGACCACTCGCCTTTACTCATCCGACTGAGATTGGCCAAAAGTTGAAAGCTTGCAGCTTGGGACCGTAAAAACACAGGTATCAAAGGGCCTCCGGATAGATACAGAGCTCAATTTTAAAGAAAATGAACACTCGGTTGAATCTCGAACAGTGTTGTGGCAGGCTTTCAAAACTGTATTGAGAGATAGAGCCCAAAACCTGGTTGCCCCGAAAAAACAGACGAGAGAGGGCAGAGCTAGAAGCTCTAGAGGAGAAGATCCTACAGCTTGAAGGATCCCAAATACCAGTTTCGGATACGTTAAAGATACGGCAACATGCGGTGTACCAGGCAGAATTCAGGAATCTGGCGCAGGAAAAGGCGAAGCAACAAATGCTGGCTTTCCTGTGCTGGCTGTTTGTGTTAAACAAGCGACATGGCAGGCAGACTTCTGGCCTGGCTTGGCCGCTGGGAAAGGTATGCCGGATGGGTCAGGTCCATCAGTAGTCACAGACACAGTTTGACACCGATATGGCAACAGCGCCAGAGTTTGCAAGGTACTATAAACCGTTTTATGCCCCAAGACCACTCCCAGACCCCCCGGACATTGCCACTTACTTGGCTCCAATCATTATGCCCTACCTGGGGGAGGAAGACTGGGAAGTCCTCGAGGCAGATTTGGCACTAGCCGAAGTGTACAGGAGGCTATAGCCCGACTCTGGACAGGAAAAACAATGGGTCCAAACGGTATCCCGGCGGAGTTCTATAAGTGGAACTCCAGCCTGCTGGGACCCCATCTCCTGAACCTGTTCAAGGAAGGGAAGGGAAGGAAAGGAAAAGGGAGAACTGCCGTTGGACTTTCTAAAGGCAGCTATAGGGGTGCTCCCCAAAGAGGGTAAACCCAAAGATAGGTGCGAGTCATATCGCCCTGTTTCTTTGTTGAACGTGGAGAACAAAATCCTGGCCACCATCCTGGCGACTCGACTCGTTTTGGTCATTACTCCTTTAATACATCGTGACCAATCAGGATTTATGCCCGGTAGAGCAACTTGGCACAATTTACGCAGAACGCACTTATGAATGACAAACGTACAGACTCGCCAATCCCCTTAAGCCTTTTTGTCATTAGATGCTGAAAAAGCGTTTGATACAGTTCATTGGTCCTGCTTGGAGCAGACGCTCTCCAAATTTGGTTTTGGCCCACGCTTCCTGGGATGGTGGCTCTCCCATACAAGAATCTGATAGCTGAGGTCAGAGTGAACGGGGTGACATCCGTAGAATTCCATATATGTAGAGGTACCAGCCAGGGCTGTCCTCTTTCTCTGATGTTATTTGCCCTCACAATAGAATCCCTGGCCTGCATGATCAGACAGCACCCCCGAATACACAGGTTCCGTATAACACAAGAGGATGAATCCGAGGAGAATTTTTCACTTTATGCTGATGATATGCTCCTTATTGTATCAAAGCGATACAAAAGGGGATGATGGACGGAACGTTTGAGCCAATCAAACACTCACCCCCAGTCAACTGATCTGGGTTTAATCCATCATCATTCTTTAGCTCACTCCACCACCCCAGTTCAGACATGGCCATATGCAAATCAGTCTGACCCTGTGCCTCATGGGAACAGTCCAGCCCGAACTGCCAAGCCATGTCTTCCCTGGACCGGAAACAAGCATCCTAGGACCGGTTTCTGGCATTCCAGCCGTCATCAGCCAGGCTTGCTTGAATCCAGTGGCAAAGTGAGCAAGGGACCCACGTCTGGGCATACCCCCGCCAACTTAGGGCGAACAAAGCGATACAAAGGGGATGATGGACGGAACGTTTGAGCCAATCAAACACTCACCCCCAGTCAACTGATCTGGGTTTAATCCATCATCATTCTTTAGCTCACTCCACCACCCCAGTTCACCCTAAGACTGATTTGCATATGGCCATGTCTGAACTGGGGTGGTGGAGTGAGCTAAAGAATGATGATGGATTAAACCCAGATCACTTGACTGGGGGTGAGTGTTTGATTGGCTCAAACGTTCCGTCCATCATCCCCTTTTGTATCGCCTTATTGTATCAAAGCATGACATTACTATCCCTGTCCTCTTCGAAGTTGTGGACGAATATGGGGCCCATTCCGGATATCCCATCAACTGGGCCAAGTCACTGTCATATGTCCCACAGAACCCTGTACCGGAGTCGTGACCATTTGTTATCGCAAGCATCGCACCCCATCACAGCAGGGGTTACTTTTCCTTCGCCGAATTGGATGATTGTGTTCTCTATTTATTTCAAGCGACATCTATTCCACCTTATTGTTGTTGGATATCTCTAGACTTCCTTACCTCTCTACTGAAGCCTTGTATCAGCTTACATCATTTCGAACCTTGGCTTCCATATAACTACTCTGAGGACCGCTACCTTAGGGACCATCTACAAGGCTTGCTCTAGGAGCCCCTTCTGTCTGGACCGCTTTCTTCTTATCCCTGTTCTATTTGAAAGCACCTATAATCCTTGACCTTGAACTTTGTCCATTTGGTCAGAATTTGTCTACTGTTTGACACCAAGACTCCGTGATCCTCCCATGTTTTTAGCACCCTGAAGAAGGTGCAACCTCACTGACAGGTCATTACCGAAACGCGCGTTGGCACACACTGTGGAGACCACAAAAAACAGAACCACCATATAAAATGCCTGCTGGAGTGACAAATCTATAAGCCACTCAGAACTGTATTTACTTAGGATACTGACAAAACCTTATTGTGATAAAATAGCAATACTGTGAAAAATATCTGTCTGTTATAGATATTATTCAAAGATACTGAGACCGATCCATCTTTGTACAAGCAGACATTATATTCTAGGTTGTGCCCTAAATATTTCAGAGAGATGGTCCTCCCAGATTTCCCTATTTTTTGTGCTGTTTTTAGAATGTGTAAATTGTTTGTGGTATGAGTGCTGAATGTAGGGCAGTGTGGGGTCAGATACATTGATATTTGTTGTGTCTTGGCGTTGTTTCCATTACTTTTTCTATTTCTCATGTTGTATTAATTACTTTGACATGATTATATACTATTTAGTTTTGACTGTTTTGATTCACATAATAAAAACAAGAACGTATTTTTGGGTTGATTTATTGTGATCTATAAGAATGTACATCATTTGATTGAATACCAATATTCATATTATTTGCACAAATAGTGAGCGTAGTTTGGTTTGGCTCATGTGTGACTCTTTCTGAGCACAGCTTGAAGGTGAGTTTTTCCGCCAATTAAAGTAGCTTGCAGGCAGGATAGTATTCATTTCAATGCTCTGTACTGGAGTTGCCACTTCCTCGAGGTCTTCGACTGTCTACGGAGGGTTTCCAATATCTGGGAATCTTCATGACCACACAAAAAGAGCTTTGCGCCATGCGTAATATTGGGTGAGTTCTCACTAATTTCCTGACAGACTATAAGTGATGGAGAGGTCTTCCTCTGACGGGTCGTGCTGCCCTTTCCAAAATGATTACCCTACCTAAATTACTATATGCCCTCCAGAACACATACTGCCCTGTAGCCATGTTTGAATTCACTGCAATTAACAGAGGGCTACGTATGCTACTGTGGGGCGGAGGCTACCCCAAGTGTCGCTCCGCACTCTACAATGATCTCAATACAATGGAGGCCTAGCGCTGCAGGACATCAAAGGTTACTACTGGGCGTCTCATTTAATTGCTAGAATTGATTAGATATGCTCTCCACAGGATCATCACGCTGTGTGGAGCGACATTTCGCCCCAAACCCAGTCGCACTGCCAAAAAGTAGATTTACAATAATGCTCCAAATTGTTTCATCCATTTTTCTCCATTTACTCTGTGTTTAATACCAATTTTTATGTATTTTCATCTTTAAACCACATGTAACATGTCATGCTCTTTCAAAAGCTTCCAATGTTCAAGATGTGCCCATCCAGACCTCTATCAAGAACACGATAGAAACGCATGATTCGTCCAAAGCAGTGATCTTTATTTGAACCCAATGCATTTCGGGCTTCACGAGCCCTTCTTCAGGGGTGACTGCAAATATCAATAAAACATTCACTGTTACTACATTATCCTTTGTTTTATATAAATGATAATCCACACAGTCCGTATTATATTAACTGAAATAAAACCTTTGTTATAATATGCATTTGTATTTACATCTTTTTACTAAACCAAAGAAACATCCCCTATGTGCCTAACATAATCTTATTACATTCCTCCTTAACCCCGTGATACTTTGTGTCATCTCCTCACCCACTTCCACTCTACTTACTTTCAACTGACAACTCACAAATCAAACCACTTTACCTAACAAACTTTCCAGATTCTCCCCACCTTCACACTTCATTCACCTGATTACAACCATGTTCATGCTGCATTCACCCCCACTAATCTCTCGCACCCAAACTTAGCCTACTCTTCATTTCACACTCACCCAGCCTCTCATGTTAAAACGCTGCAATCATCCCCTTCTTTTCCGCACTCACACCTCTTTTAACTCACAACTCACAAAACAAAAACCCTCCTTCCTTACAAGCTTTCCAAATTCTCCCCGCCCTTACATTCCATTCACCTAAACGTAATCACACTCCCTAGCTCCCCGATTCAGTCTGCTCTTAACTTCGCGCTCACCCAAACTCTTATTCACACATTCCAATCTCCTTTATCTCCCGCACTCACTCCTCTTCAAATCTCCGACACAATCAGCACTCTACATCTACTACAACCGCGAATCTTCACGTACCTGCCATTACTGATTCTCACTTCCGTCCCGACCTCCATTTCCATGAAAGTGTTTCCCTCCCACCATGATCCACCCGTTTAAAAACCGCGAAGTCACACCCAAGTCCCTTCCTCCTTCGTGCTACCTAATTGACCACCTGATCTTCCCTCTGCTGCTTACCCACAACCTCAGTTACAAAAATACAACTCCCACAATCCAATGAGTGCTCATGACCAAAACAACAAATGTCAGTGAAAAAAATATACCGTTAAATGAATTTACACCATTAGATTATCAAACATGTATTGGCGCACAGTATTTCCAACACTCAAAATTTGATCGCCTTGGTAATTATTCAATGTGATAATGCCACGAACTTGCTTAATGAACACGATGTTTCACCGTACATGTGGTACTGTTAACAAATTTTAAGAATTGTCCACTTATTCACTGGGTGCAAACCGTCAGTAGGGCAACTAATTCATGAAATGTACAATAAAGGTGATGGGATGCACACCATTATATTCTCAATTAATCCATCTTGATCATCCCACATTTCGTCTTGAGAGGGAAGGATTGGTATATCCACTGTAGGAGATATACTAGAAAAAGGAACACTGATCTCATTCCCCTCACTGCAGCGGGAATATCAATTACAACCCGCCCAATTTCTGAAATTTGCACAATTGCGCCATGCCTGGCAGGCAGAGGGAATAGTTACAGAGGACATTCTGGAGTTTTTCCCGTTGGAGAGGCGTATCCTGACGGACTCACTGGAGGAAAAGGCTGCTTTGCAAACATACCGGACAATAAACAATAATTTGCCAGACACATTAGTGCTCTTGAAAGAGAGATGGTCCAGAGATGTTAATGCTATGCAGAATGTAGATTTGGAGGCTGCCCTGATGCATCCCAGGAAAGTGGCCATTAAGGCACGCTTACGACTCATTCAGTTCAGTGTTACACCAGAAGCTACACACTATGGGTAAGGCCCCCACATCTACATCCCTGAGGTGCTCAGGGGACATGGGTTCATTTATCCATACCATATGGGGTTGCTCTCATATACAGGCATACTGGGCTGAGATTATTAATGAACTTTCTTTAATATTAGAGGAACAACTCCCATTGGACCCCAAATTTGTGATCCTGGGAATCCCTAATGATGTGGACCTCTTTCGTGCTAAACTTATTTTTAGTGAACTGGGTCTGGTAGTGGCCAAACGTGATATTGTGAGGTACTGGGTGCTTCAGAGATGCCTTCCCTGCAGGAACGGCATTGTGGAATGGATCTTTATATGGCGGCAGAAAAGGTGGTATACCTTTGCAGGGAATGCCCACGCAAATATAGAAAGATCTGGGGTTAGTGTAGGGCTTACTACGGCATGGAAAGCGATGATGGTGGGGTGCGACCTCACATGCAGATAATGGAGAAGAAGGGATCCACACAGTTCAGGGATAAAGCTGCCTATAGTCTCTACATGGTACATACGATTTGTTACTATGTGGGCATGGACCGCAATAGTCCTGATTACAACTATTATTTCGCTGTATGACTATGCTTGTATGCCTGTGATGCATGAAGATCGAACTGGGCTCTTGTTGCGCAGACTTGTGTTTTCCTTTTTTCCTTGTAAAATCAATAAAATACATTTTGGAAAAAAAGAATGCTATCAGACCTCCTTCCTGGGAGGGCTTTTTCTGGGGAGCCAAAAATACTGTTTGTTGTTTAATCGAAGGCCACATAGACAATTGGCCACTGTCCCCTGCCCTAAAAAATAATCATCTTTCTTGTTATGGACAGTTGGTTTCCGAATTCTGTTGTGTTTAAATGTCGGTGATTAACATTAAAAAATGTAAAATCGCTGAAGCAGGTATTGTGCACTTTTTAAGGGGACCACGTGATTAATTTTAATTTTCGTTTATTTATTTATTTAAAATATTTATAGAGCGCTCCATCACCGAAAAGGTATCCTAGCTCTAGAGCAACTAACCAGGATAAACAAACTGTGTGAAAGCTAAGGAAGAACAACCGAGTTAATGAGGGAAGAGCCAAGTTTTCAGGGTCTTCATGAAGTGCAGAAGATCAGTTGAGAACCTGAGAAAGGCAGGAATCTGGTTCCAGAGCTGGGCAGCTCTCACTTTGAAAGCATGTCCACCCTGTCTTATATTTTGAATTTTGCAATGAATATGAGATTAGCAGATGAAGAGCGAAGCTATCTCCCAGGGGAATATCTTCGAAAACGGTTTTGAAGAGGAATTGTGCCTAAACCCTGAAGAGCTTTGAACAAAAATACATAAAGCTTTGAAAAGTAGTCTTTGCTTGACTAGGAGCCAGTGAAGCTCACTCAGTGCGTCCGATGCGGATGATCTTCTAGGCCTATCCAGAGCCAGTTTGGCTGCTACAACTTGGACTCTATATAGCTTGTATATCAGAAAATCTGGAACTCATAAAAGGAGAGTGTTGCAGTAATCCAGTCTGCTCATGATCACATTACGCACAATCAGAATTTTGGCAGTCTGGGAAGAGTTTTTTTCAAACCCCGCCGGAGCGAGAAGCAAGTTCCAGCTACTTTGGTGACGTGATCTTCAAGGGACAGTTTCTTATCAAAAATAATCCTCAAATTGCGGACAGAATCTGAAGAAGGTAGCTCTTCTTTTGTTGGAAGGGGCCAGAAATTAATAACGAGACTTAATGGGACTTTATGGGCTGAGCAGCACAGAAGCTCAGTTTTGTCTCCATTGAATTTCAGAGTAAGCATTTGGCCAGGTATCAATGTCCTTCATACAATTGTGAAAGGTTAATCGCTGTCTGATGGTCACTATCCAGTGACAGAATTAGCTGGGTGTCGTCAGCATAATTCACTAACCTAATATTGTGTGTTTTGATGACTGTTACCAATGGCCTCATGTAGGGAAGTAGGATCTGCTTTCATGGTTACACCCACTTTTTGCTTGGTGTTAGTATGTTTTTGAATAGTCTGACTGGGATCCTGCTAATCAGGACCCCAGTCACTGTACTTTCTCCCTAATTTGACCATGGTAAGTACTTCTGTACATCCACAATTGGCTACTGATGTTCCCTTGTAAGTCCTGAGGTACCCAGGGCATAGATATACCAGGGGTCTCCCCATGGGCTGCAGCATGTATTGTGCCACCCTTGGGAATCCACAAACTGTGACTACATGCCTGCCATTGCAGCCTGTGTGAGTTGGTGCTTGCAACTCTCACGGCAAATATAAGTTTCCTTATATCTGGGGTCACTACACTTAAAATCTATAAGTCACCCCTATGACAGGCTCCTCAGTCCTGAGGGCAGGGTGATTGGTTAAAAATGTGAGGGTGCCCCTGCATGAGCAGGATACCCCTACAAAACCTGGGGTCGATTCTCCAGGCTATGTAAGTGCTGTCCGACATTATAAAACATATAGTGGACATCAGTCATTACGAGATGTCTAACTATATAGCTGCTGCATGTTTTGTATCAAACGTTGGAATCATACCCCAACACCGATTCCAGTGTTGGAAGTATGATCCCATGTACTGGGGGGCTCCCTTAGGGTACGCCCCTGTACTCCTGCTTACTGTCTTTCAGGGTCTGACAGCAAGCTAGTGCTGCTGCCGACCACAGACACGATTCTGCCCTCCTGCTGCTGAGCCAAGCCCAAGCAGGGAGAGATAGAACTATAGGTTTCCTGTCACGGGGTGTGACCACCTCCCAGACAGGACTTAGTGTATTGGCCTGGGGTAGGGGCGCTTGCCAGTGGCACCAGACTGCTTTGAAGGGCACGTTTGGTGCCCTCCTTGCATTCTCCAGTTTGAGCCAGTTCAGGGAGCCCTTGGCACCCGCTCTGGCACGAAACTGGGCAAAGTACATGAGCGTATCCTCCCCTCTGTCCAGCCCCTCCTCTAGCAGGGACCCCTGAGTCGTTCCAACCCATTCCCTAGGTTACTTAGGGCTTACATGTGGGTGGTTCCTTAGATTCGTGGTGGGCCAAAACTCGAGCCTGAAACCATGCCACTCTTCGACCGTATCGACACTTGGACTTCGCTGGACTTCCCCTGAAAACGAGACTGCACCAAGGAAGACTCCTGCTGCTCCTGGTCTCGCTGTCCTGCAAGTCTTCTTCGTCATCTGTGTCTGTGCTTCTTCCAGGATCTTCAACAGACCTGTGGGCATCAAGGACACCCGAAGTAATCTCCCTTGGAGTGAAGGAGTCGCTGCATCTGCAGGCACTTTAACGAAGCTGACCGGTATGCTGCTTCAGATGTCTCACAGACTTCGAAAGGCTCAGAAACACAGGAGGTGGTCGTTATGCAACTCCCTTGAGGCCTGACCTGTCCTCTCTGCAATTTCAAAGCTACTATCCGTTGTTGGAACCGCTGTGACCGAACCCCTGTGCACCACGTCGACTTGCCGTTGCCAAGGCTTGTTGGCTGTGCACTCCAGAGATCTTCAGGCTACAAGAAGCTCCAGCATCTCTTCCTGCCAAGTACTGAGGTCCTCCTGGGACTCCTGTGCCTTCGGCCTGTGGGTCCTCCTGAGGGTCTTTTCCTGCTTTAGTGGGCTCCCATGCTTGCTCGGGCCTGCTCTGACTCTCTTGCTGTGGGTGAGCCCCTTGGACCTTGCTGGTCCCGACGTTGCTCCTTCTTCGTTCTCCACACCAGTGGCGTCTACCAAGGCTTGTTGGTGCTCCACGGGTCTTCTTCACCTTCTTAGGCACTTTTCTCCAAGCCTTCCGTTGTCATCTACAGAGATTTTCGACATCTCTTCACCCCTATGCACCCTGGTGCCCCTATGCACCTGGCTTCCCTGGTGTAGGTAACCTGGTCTCCGGGGCATCCACGGGTGGGGTGGCTCTCCAACCTTCGGTAATCCAAGGGAATTCTTCGGGGTCCTCTGAGAAGAGTCCTTCTTCTGCAAAACTGCAACTGTGACTTCTTCATTGACTTCCATTAGACACGCGGCTGTGTTCCCACTCTGCACACAGCTTCCGTGTGGTTCCTGGGTGCTTACCTTGGGTGGGTCCTTGTGTCCCCGGCTCCTCTGGATCGTCTGGTCCAAGCCCCGTCCTCTCTTGCAGTTCGCATTCCACTTTCTTAATGTATGGTTTTGTCTGCCCCCTGGAGACCACTGTATTTTGTGCTACTTACCTTATTGCAATTGAAGTATTGTGTATTTGTGTTAATATCTCCGGGTAGGAGATATACCAATGTGCTAGTGAGTGTTGTGTAATGAATAGACATATTTTTATATACACTGTGTGGTTCTTTTTCGTTTAACCTACACTACATGACTAAACTGGTAAGACAAGCTGCTTAACACTCCTTCAAGATCAGCCTGAAGGATGTTCTCCACAGCTACCACTTTCAGAGCTTTCTATGGTTATCAAAGAGCACTAAAATCACCCTAAGGGTTGCCTGGATTGGTGTAAGGTGCATCACTTAAATAAGTGTGCACCATATACTAAACCAGCCTCCTACACCTCATATATAGGTTGAATAGAATTAGGCTGAAAGCCGACCCCTGGATAATGCCATGTTTAACGTCCTTGAAAGCAGAGCGGTAGGGAGGAGAGCGAGCAACGGCCTAACAGCACTCCGACATATAGGAGTGCATGCAGTTCAATGCTGTGCCACTTAATCCAGCTACAGGGAGTCTTTCTAAAAGGATATTACGATTTGCCATGTCGAAAGCGGCAGACTGGTCCAATAAAATCAGAATCGCTGACTGACCGTTATTGACTGACTTCCAATGCTCGTCCATGGCCGTAAGCAGGGCTGACTCCGTTCCATGGCCAGGTCTGAAACCAAACTGCTCCTTTCAAGCAAGGTGTGATGTTCAAGTAGTGGGACACTTTTTTGCTGACATAACGTTCCAGTAATTTTATCGGGAAATGCTACAGTGAAATTGGCCCATAATTGCCAGGGACTGCCAGGTCTGAGGAAGGTTTATTTCAAGATGGGGGAGAAAGTGGCTTTTATCCAGGTCTGTGGTATTATGCCAGAGTGCAGAGATTGATTGCAGATCTGTCGCAACGATGGGAAAGATTCTTTCCAAACCCTAAGTGGAAAAGAATCAAGAGGAGAACCAGAGGATATGGAATTGGCTAAGGAGCGGAAACAGTAATCTGAGATGGTCTCAAACTTATCAAGCCTAGACCTGGAGCCACCCGAAAGATTAACTAATTTGGGTAGACTACAGTCCGCGTGGAGGGGAAACTCGGTGATGGAGTTGCTATCCAAGAGTGCCCCAGCCAAGCATGAGCCAGTAAGATGAGAAGAGCTTTAAATACCCTTCAGGATGTTATTGATCTTTTCCTCAAAGAACAGGGCAAGGTTGTCACAAAGCTGCTGAGATGAGATAATATCCCTTTTCAGTCTGGATTAGACACCTCACGCATTATATCAAAAACCTTTTTGATATTGTTAGGTGCTGCGAGAATGGAGGTGCCATAATGGTCAGCTTCTGCTGCGTTGATCGCCTTCTTATATTCATGCAGGGAGGATTTTAACTGTATTTCATACTTCTCCTTTCGAGGCCTACGCCATTTTGTCTCGGTCTGCTTTTAGGTTTTTTAGGGAGGAGTTCTACCAGGGCGCAGAGAGATGACTACGCTTCTTCCTGGGTTGCAGCGGAATTTCAGTGTCAAGGAGTCCTAGAATTTTTCCTCCATGATTTTATAGTTTTCTTCTACTACCGTATCTTGATCAAAATAAATAGACAAGTTTGATAGCCCATTGTGGAGGGCCGTACCAAGTTTATGCCATACCCTACCCATTAACGGGGAAGTTTCTGCCTTTATGGCAGTGTTGAGTTCTCTCACATGAAGGTGGAAGTTTATTAAAGCGTGGTCGGTCCAGCATAGTGGGAGAGTATCCAAAATAGAAACCAGCTGGGGCAAAGACAAGGTCTAATTTGTGTCCTCTGGAATGGGTAGATCCAGTTACCATGTGGTGTAACCCTAGAATATTGCAAGAGCTACAGAGTTCTTTATACGAGGGGGAAGAGGGCACCTCTTCTGCCCACATATTGAGGTCCCCTAAAATGAAAAAATAAGAATGGGCAAGCCACATTTGAGAAACTCATTTAGGGGTTGTAAGTATGACACAGAGAAACCAGAGGGTGTTAACATAAGATTCCTGACAATAAGCAGCCTTTATCAGACTTCAAGGAGAAACCCATTAAGTTAGGGTCTAAAAGTACTTCAAGGGTTAGGGACACAAATTCCATCTTTCCTTAAACATTATTCCTACTCTCACCCCTTCTTTTTGTGGGACGCAGTTTATGAAGGATATTGTATCCCAAGGGCCATACCAAGCCAAGGTCCAATGCAGAATCTGGGGTGATCCATGTTTCTGTAATGAACAGTATATCTAGGTTTTCACTCACTAGCATTAGATTAATCTCATTTGAGTGTTTGACCGAGGACCATGCATTCAGCAGGCCACATTTCAGAGGAGCGGGTGATGTGGACTGGTCAGGTAATATGCTCTCTTCATTGACATCCCCCAAAAATGGACTATAATTAATGAACCACTTACCAAGGAGTGGTAATTGCTCTCTAATGTATGTCAGTCTGCTTCTTGGAGGTCTAAAGGGTTTGCTGGAGTGCCCGTCAGCATGGCTGGCGCTGTGCGCGGATGGGCGCAGACGGGCTTGCCTTTAGGCATAACATTGGTAAAACTTGAGAAAATATAAACACCACCTTATGAAGAGAATTTAAGCTCTCTCCTAACGCACACAAGCTTTATAATGGTACCACTGCACTAGAGCTATTGCTACTCTTCGCAGGAGTGTTTTAGTTAATAAGCTTTTCAGAAGGCCATATGTTTTCAGTGGTCACGAGTTTAAGTCGACTACACATCCTCAAGTGGCTCCGACCATCTGCATAACGTTTTTATTTGACTTCTGATTGTTTGCTGCATTACCTGTACGTTGCACTATTCTTAGCTTCCCTACCAGCCTGTATCATGGGAGGAAGTGAATATTAATGAAGAATCCATGGTGGAGAACTTGGATTAAAAGGTCCCATGCTGCAGACCTTGGTACCCAACAATTTATGGTGCAAACTACATCAGGACAAAAAGTTATACTGTTCGGATGTTGTAAATTCAACACCATTTGCATGGGCTTTAGAACAGCTAGCCCTGCAAACCAATGATCCTCGATAGAACATTATGTTAAAATACTTGATGATCTTGCATTGATCCCCAGAAATTAATCAGCCCTTCTACAGTGAGTTGAACAACAGCAGCTGGCTTTTGAAGCTTGGCGCTGAAAATGTTTGGTATAATGCTAATAGCATTTGTAAGTCTGATACTGGAATTTTAAAATAACGCTATTGGGATTTTGTCCGTGAAAATGGTATTTTGTGAGAAACTAACAGGCAGCTAGCTGAGAACTTCCTTGAATGCAAGGACACTGCTTCTTTTGAACTTTATCTTGATATAATTACTCCTGCACTCACCCAGAGCTTGTATGTGCGTTTTCATTTTGGCTGTTTGACCCCAAAAGTGTGTACCTGCAGGTGGAACAGGGACACTACACTGGTTCTAGTCTTTGCCCTGCCTGTGGGTCGACACCTGAGACTGCGGAGAATTTATTGTTTTTTTGTCCTACATTTTTACATCTGAGGCGTAAGTGAATACGCCAGATCTGTTTAAACCTCGGAACCAAAATCTATTCTATAGCTTTCAGGATTCTGACGAGACACACTTCCGCACCAGTTGTGTTTGCTGTCAGCCGTTATATGGCTGCAGTTTGGCGCAAGCGTGAACCCATTTGGTCTGTGGAAGACCGACCCTTCAAGCTGTGATTTATTACCCTAGATGGGAAGGGCTGTGGGTCAAGGTTTTGGCATTCGAGGTGATCTATTCAAGTGTACTTTTATGTATAAAACTAGGATTTTTTTTTTTTACGGTTTTGGTCTGAGTTGAGCAAAATACATTACATTATGTGTAACTCTTACATTAGATTACATTTTTCAAGAGCTTTTGTATTTGCTGAGATTCTTTTAAGCATATTTTTATCATAGACCAGGACGATTTTAAAGTTTAGGTTTGAGTTAAAGTAATCTATATTGCAATGTTTGTATTTTTTTAAATCAGATTTTATTGTTTTAAATTCATAGTTTTATTCGTAATGTTTTTAATTGTCTGCTTTGATGGTCTTCCAATAACCGAGTAAAGCATTATTTGATAAGTTGAGCAATACATGTGTATGAAATGTCTTATTTTGTGCTATACTGCTAAATGACATCCAACAATGTTTTGTGCTAACGATTTGTTTACTGTTTAGATTTGACAATCCAGCTGCTGTCAGTCCAACTCCTGCAAGACAGCTGACATTCAACTACCTCCTTCCTGTTAATGCATGGCTTATCCTAAATCCCTCTGCCCTGTGCTGTGATTGGACTATGGGAACAATTCCACTGGTGGAATCTTTTCTAGATGTCAGAAATCTTGCTACGCTCGCCTTTTTTGCTCTTTGGGATCACTGGTCATTTTCAGCGTTTGCTATCCTGGAGATTCCTCAAAGACTGTACTAATGGTAAGGCTAGCATTTTTGTCAAATTGATTGACACTTGTTACACTTCTATTACAGTTGTTTTAGTCTTTAAATAAACCAAACTGAGGAATTTTGGTTCCCTCCATGTTGCAGTCTCATGGATACAAGGAAGGTTATCCCAGTTATACGAAGTAGTCCTTCAAATTTGAAGAGATATTGAAATGGAGTACAAATTAGTAACTATGCTAATATTGCTAAAGGCTGGGGTGAAGAAAGTTGGAAAGGTATTACAATCCGATGAAGACAAAAACCTTGATGTTGGAATGAATTACACTGGTTGCCATTGGCAGCTGCTGAATGTTAAAAGTGGCAGGGTGTGCTGACTTCAAATTACATGCAGTGAGGAAGCCCGATGTCATTGTGAAAGTTTTAATCTACACTAATTTTTTTAAATTTGGGCAAACTGTGCACTTTACAGAACAACGTTCACATACATTTACTTAAAAAGGAGATTCTGAATGAGTTATAATGAAACATTCCAGTATGTTAATGGCATGCCAAGCAAGCCTATAACCCTTAGGGCTGCTGGTAGTTTAACCTTCACAAAAACACTTGACAAAACAGTGAACTTTCAGTTCGTATCCCTTAATAGTTGACTAAAATCAGAAGCATTTCATCTGTGAAAATTAAGTTTGAGATGGTCTTTCATTTTTGAAAATACGTGCCATAGTGAAGATGGCTGACACTCCCTAGAGCTACCGATGGCCTTGCGCTTTGGTCACCATTTCTCTCACCCTGGGTGATTATAGGAGCCTTTATTGGAAGATGGGGGAGAGGACAACAAAGGCTTCTCAGAGATGAAAATTTGGGCAGGATGACATCACTCCCCGGCCCCCGGAAACAGCGGAGGAGTGCCTTCCCCATACGTGCTCAAGATTGTTGGAAGCGTTGGTGCCATTGCCCACAAAAAAGAGCACAGGCAATGGTGATGCAGTGACTTCAGAACTTGTTTTGCCTGTCCTTGTTCCTTCAAGGGAGTACCTGCTGTCAATAACGGACTGGAAACATGTCACCAAAGCTGCACATGTCTGTTCTTCAGGACAAATATGTGCGGATATTTGTTGGTCCTACTGTGACTGCTAGGATGGTCATTTGCTTGATGCCGCAGATTTGGTGCTGTAACTCTCACAGGGGCTAACTGCACCGCAGCTTCTCACAAAAACTGTTTAGCAGTCACTTTAGATTTGCCAATTTGTTAATGCTGGTTGACTCAGACAGCAGCCATCCTGCTTTGGGATACTGTAATTGTACTGCAGTGTTATAATACCCTTTACAGTAATAGAATTGTGCACTGTCCTTTTTGTGGCCCTGACTGAGGGAGATCTTTATGCAGTTAGCATACCACTAGCCTGCCACTATTTCCTGCTATTTACTGAAACCAGGGCCCTAATACAGCCTGCTGTGACTGGACTCCTCTTCTGCTGCGAGGGGAGACTGACTTACTTGCTCCCTCTCCAGCTGGGATTCATGTCTGCTTCACTGTACAAAACTTAGGGTTTCCAGAGCAATGATTTCATGAAACATTTCTGAAACCACCTGTACTCTTCCACGCTACCATCCACCTGGAGGAATATGTAACATGATATCACATCTAAAGCACATTAACATTTTACTGTAGCTTTCTGCAAGCATCAGACTTGACTGTGGTGCTTGAATGGCCAGGAATGTGGTTCAGGCCTCCCATCTGAGAAGGTTGCTCATTGCTAAACTGCTTTCTCCTGTTCCTGACAAAACTTCTGAGGCTACTTATTTGTACCAAGGCACTTTTAGAAAAGTCGAAGAAAGGCCAAGAGAGAACGGATATGGCAGAAATAACCCTGAAATTGATCATGAGAATTAATTCATGGATCAATTCTTTTATTGTGGCCATAGTAAGGAGCACAGCTGAAACAAAAGCATAAACAAAGGCCCGACATTTCCTCTTTCCAGGCCAGTTTCGGCTCTTAGTGACATCTTGACACGGCTAGAGAAGATCTGTAAGAAGTAACCTGAGTGCCAGCCAGGGACACGACAGGCCAGGCGTAACAGGGACTTTGTCGGCTTCTCAGGAGTGGTGGAAAAAGAAGAGCGGATTGACATGCTGCTTTCCTGGTTTTCCTTATTTTTGACAGGCTGGACCAGGCTTTTTGGCCACCCTTGGAATTTCAAAGACCCACAGGGTTCAGTTGAGGCGTGCAACTAATCTCATCTCCCCATGCTCCATCATGGCTTGTCTTCTGATGCTTGTTTCCGGTCCAGGGAGGACTTGGCCTGGCAGTTCGGCTGGACTGTTTCCATGAGGAGCAGGGTCAAGACTGATTTGCATATGGCTGGGCTGAACTGGGGTGGTGAAATGAGCAGAAGAACGACGATGGATTTAATCCGGATCTAATGGTGACTGGGAGTGAGTGTCTGAAAAGTTTCAGCGCTTCGTCCATCATCTTTTTGTGTTTGCTTTTTCTTCTGTGTCCTCATCAAGCCAGTCAGGTAATCATGGGAACGAAGCAGAGAAATGTTCCTCTCCAAGAAGCACAAGATTCTCTGCCGACTTCCTCGGGGAAACCAATGTTAGAAGGAAGAAATATCTGATTGTCTTTGGTTTCACAACTGCTGCTTGGAAATAGGACACTCACTGTTCTCTTCAGGAACTGGCTACTATTTTGGTTACTGTTGATCAAAGTCCAAAGTATTCTGTTAACTTGAAGGTCTGGACAGGTTCTTTGAATCTCAAGAATCTGTTGTGAATTACACATTACAGGTAGCTGATTGTGTGAAAAGTGCCAACGTAACACAAACGTCGCACCACCTGACGGCTCTGGTAGACATAAAGAAACTGACGCTGACCTGCTTGCGGCATGACAGTGCTTGGAGTCATTTAGGAGGTGCTGGTTTTACAAAGATCATTTGCAAGAAGGGGCGATGAACAGAGATAAGACCAGAAACCACTCTAGACATAGACTGTTGTCCCTAATGTCCAAATCCCTGACTCTTGCATAGCTTTCGAAATAGATGTTGTGTTGTATGCCTGCCACTTTCTCCCTTCCCATAGTCACCAGAGTAAGATGTCCTGTAGCATTAAGATAGTGGCCACAGAGATAAAATATTGTATGTTACATAGCCATGACTCAAAACTGCCTTGATCATAAGCCCCATAAAGCTGTTGATCCTACTCTTCCTTCCTCATAGGAGCGGATATTGATAGTTCAGTTGACCAAATAATCTTAAGTGCACACTGCCTGCGCTCGCATATGACTATCTTGTGAATGTTAGGCTTGGGTGTTTGCCTGTGGTTAATGTTTCTTCGTTGTGAATGTTGGGCTTGGCGTTTAGCCTGCCTGTTTAATTTTAAAAGTTTAAAATTCAGCTTCAGGGGGCCCCTGGATCTAGGTATTGGGATACCCTGCTGTTGACCATGCCTCATTGTCTGCACATTAGTATGTATTTGCTTCTTTGTGCTTTTCACTTCCCAATTGCCCCTCTTCTCCCACGCTCACACACCTCCCACTTTACTATCGCCCTTGCCTTCTCTTTCTGTAGACTTCCACCTCTGCATGTTCTGTGGGGCCTTGATGACACTCCATTCCATTTTTATGTGGCCTAGTATCCCGTTTTTAAATTCTTGGACATCACTACATACAATTACTGATCAAAGATTAGTTTGTGAATGAGAGATACTGTCTGTGCCCTATATGTACCATAAAGAAGACCTCCAAAGCTCATAAAATCTCACACAATCCCTCCGTGGCTTCTTTTATGTCTGTTTCAATGTTCTGAGAGCCTTTACTATGTTGTCCTTGAATGTTAGTGGGCTTACTCATTATATTAAATGGAAGAGGAAGATGTCCTATTTGTCCACTAAATTTCCAGACATTGTTCTATTGAAGGAAGCCTCTGTCCAGTAGAGACTGCAAAGCTGAATGATTGGTTGGGTAGAGTTTTCTATGCTCGTAAAACATCGAAGTCTAGGTCTGATATGATGGCCTCTGTTGCCTATAAGCAGGGTGAAAGTGTTATTTTGTTTAGGAAGTTGCTGCCTGTGTTGAACACCCGGATGACTATCAATGGCAGATATGGACATGCATAACACAATTTCATGGTAAGATATTTGCTGTGGGCTCAATATATTTCCTAATGGATACAAGTTCCCTTGTTTCCCAAATCTATCCAGAGCTTAGGTGGCTTGGAGGAGACTGGAATCTAACTGTGACTAGCAAGGTTACTAGTTGACCTTCTAGAGGACCACGCCCTAGTAGGCATTTGGAGGCTCTTACACCCTCTCTAAAGGGAACTATACTTTCTACGTGCATGGCACATGTATTTGAATTCCATTTTTTCTTGCCTCAGTGTCTGTTTTGGTGCCATATTTTGTAGTTTAGCATCAATGAGCAAACACCCATACATTTGGAGATAGATGAAGTGATCATTGCATTCGCCCACACAGCACTGATCATGGCATTGCCCACATAGCACTGGTGCATAAACATTTTCAAAGGAAGAATGCCCAAAGTGAGAAAGAAACTGCAGTGGACTTTATTCTTGACAAATAATGTTCTTTGGTCTCTAACCCGACATTATGGGTGGCTGGTAAGGGTTGAGCAAGCGGTATATTGTGATGAAATCATCCTTGAAATGGAAAAATGCCACAGAAGACCAGATGATATTAGAGGCCTCCATAAAGCACATCACTGCCAAATACAGTAGATCACACATTGCTCCTTTTATAGCAACTAGCTAGGATCAAGTTCAATCTCAATGCACTGTTCCCATCTCAAGCAGAAAATGCTCTGCATCGATTAGAGGTGAAAATATTACGGGCATGGGAAAAAGGCAGGATGGCTTCTGGCAACTCGGCTCTGCCAGACAGAATCATTATCCTGCATTCTGGCAATATGTAGCAAACAATGTGTATTAGTTACTTACCCAATAGACATAACAAGGAAATTATTACATTCTTTGTTAGTTTGTATGATTCTGATCATGCTAAGATGTAGATTTGGAGGTAAATGCTTATCCATTGTCTCCCTGTCAAAACAACAGAGTACTGCTTTAGATGGCAGCATCTCTGAGGAAGAAATGGCGAAGGATATTGATGGCATGAGAACTAGAACAGCTCTGGGAGGAGGGGGGATTGATGGGTTCCCTGTAGAATAATTAATAAATCACTTTTCGATGGGTTGTTACAACATTTAGGGTATTTGGGCATTATAATTAATTGATGCAAAAACAACAATTGATGGACAGAATGCAGAACAATGTCATACATTCACCCCAGTACAGAGATCTGGGCCTAAATCCATCGTTTTTTTGCTCACCATGCCATTCCAGTTTGAACCCAGCCATATGCAAATCAGTCTTGACCCTGTGCCTCATGGCAACAGTCCAGCCCGAACTGCCAAGCCAGGTCCTCCCTGGACTGGAAACAAGCATCCTAGGACCGGTTTCGGGGTTTCACCCCTCTTCAGCCAGGATAGCTTGATTCCAGTGGCATGGAGAGCACGGGACCCACGTCTGGGCATACCCGTCCCACTTGGGGTGACAAATGCAAAAACAACAATTGATGGACAGAATGCAGAACAATGTCATACATTCACCCCAGTACAGAGATCTGGGCCTAAATCCATCGTTTTTTTGCTCACCATGCCATTCCAGTTTGAACCCAGCCATAGGCAAATCAGTCTTGACCCTGTGCCTCATGGGAACAGTCCAGCCCGAACTGCCAAGCCAGGTCCTCCCTGGACTGGAAACAAGCATCCTAGGACCGGTTTCAGGGTTTCACCCCTCTTCAGCCAGGATAGCTTGATTCCAGTGGCATGGAGAGCACGGGACCCACGTCTGGGCATACCCGTCCCACTTGGGGTGACAAATGCAAAAACAACAATTGATGGACAGAATGCAGAACAATGTCATACATTCACCCCAGTACAGAGATCTGGGCCTAAATCCATCGTTTTTGCTCACCATGCCATTCCAGTTTGAACCCAGCCATATGCAAATCAGTCTTGACCCTGTGCCTCATGGGAACAGTCCAGCCCGAACTGCCAAGCCAGGTCCTCCCTGGACTGGAAACAAGCATCCTAGGACCGGTTTCGGGTTTCACCCTCTTCAGCCAGAATAGCTTTATTCCAGTGGCATGGAGAGCACGGGACCCACGTCTGGGCATACCCGTCCCACTTGGGGTGACAAATGCAAAAACAACAATTGATGGACAGAATGCAGAACAATGTCATACATTCACCCCAGTACAGAGATCTGGGCCTAAATCCATCGTTTTTTGCTCACCATGCCATTCCAGTTTGAACCCAGCCATATGCAAATCAGTCTTGACCCTGTGCCTCATGGGAACAGTCCAGCCCGAACTGCCAAGCCAGGTCCTCCCTGGACTGGAAACAAGCATCCTAGGACCGGTTTCGGGGTTTCACCCTCTTCAGCCAGGATGGCTTGATTCCAGTGGCATGGAGAGCACGGGACCCACGTCTGGGCATACCCGTCCCACTTGGGGTGACAAATGCAAAAACAACAATTGATGGACAGAATGCAGAACAATGTCATACATTCACCCCAGTACAGAGATCTGGGCCTAAATCCATCGTTTTTTTGCTCACCATGCCATTCCAGTTTGAACCCAGCCATATGCAAATCAGTCTTGACCCTGTGCCTCATGGGAACAGTCCAGCCCGAACTGCCAAGCCAGGTCCTCCCTGGACTGGAAACAAGCATCCTAGGACCGGTTTCGGGGTTTCACCCCTCTTCAAGCTAGCCTGGCTGAAGAAGGGTGATGCCCTGAAACCGGTCCCAGGATGCTTGTTTCCGGTCCAGGGAGGACCTGGCTTGGCAGTTCGGGCTGGACTGTTCCCACAAGGAACAGGGTCAAGACTGATTTGCATATGGCTGGGTCCAAACTGGGGTGGTGTGGTGAGCAAAAGAATGATGGATTTAACCCAGATCTTTGTGACTGGGGGTGATTGTTTGCATTGTCCAGCATTCCGTCCATCAATTGTTTCTTTGCATTTGTCGCCCCTAAGTGGGAAGGGTATGCCCAGACGTGGGTCCCGTGCTCACTACACCACTGGATTCAAGCTAGCTTGGCTGAAGAAGGGTGATGCCCTGAAACCGGTCCCAGGATGCTTGTTTCCGGTCCAGGGAGGACCTGGCTTGGCAGTTCGGGCTGACTGTTCCCACAAGGAACAGGGTCAAGACTGATTTGCATATGGCTGGGTCCAAACTGGGGTGGTGTGGTGAGCAAAAGAATGATGGATTTAACCCAGATCTTTGTGACTGGGGGTGATTGTTTGCATTGTCCAGCATTCCGTCCATCAATTGTTTCTTTGCATTTGTCGCCCTAAGTGGGAAGGGTATGCCCAGACGTGGGTCCCGTGCTCACTACACCACTGGATTCAAGCTAGCCTGGCTGAAGAAGGGTGATGCCCTGAAACCGGTCCCAGGATGCTTGTTTCCGGTCCAGGGAGGACCTGGCTTGGCAGTTCGGGCTGGACTGTTCCCACAAGGAACAGGGTCAAGACTGATTTGCATATGGCTGGGTCCAAACTGGGGTGGTGTGGTGAGCAAAAGAATGATGGATTTAACCCAGATCTTTGTGACTGGGGGGTGATTGTTTGCATTGTCCAGCATTCCGTCCATCAATTGTTTCTTTTGCTTTTATAATTAATTGAGGCATGAAAGTCATGTTTTCTGAAAATATACCCCCCTGCAGAAAACATCTCCTAACTTCTTATAAGAGAGCAGATGGTAAAAATATCCATAGCACCAAAATGTAATTATGTATTTGCGGGGGTTGGGGGGGCTATGGCTTAACAAAATGTCACACACAACGTGTGGCTGAGAGGCTGCTGCTCCCCCGCCATAATCCTACATGTTGTTGCCTGAATGCCCACAGTAACAGACCACAATCCTGTGACACCGGTGACTGCAGCTGTCCTGCCCGGTTTCATGCTGTGTTGGGGTGGCTTCCGTGCCTCTGAGAGCCATTGTTGCTGAGTGGGAAAGCCTTCCCCCCCCGCCCCCCTAGCAGCCGCTATGGCCTGGGATAATGTCATGGCCCCCAGTAGAAGTGACACGCAACAGGGCACTCCTCGGGGTGCGAGTGGACCGTTGCCTTGTGCCACCACCCCTCAGGGGATGAGCAAAGCCCTTTGTACTCCCCTTGGCCGTGTTGTCTTTGACTGCTCCTGATCGTGATGGCTCCCATCTGGGCCACAGTATTACAACATTGGAGGAAGGCCAGCCTAGTGGTATGCGGTTCCCCTCCCTTTTTCAACACACTGGAATACTATGTCGGCAGTTGGGTACTGTGGAGGAGTCCTGGAGCCTGGCCCTGTGACACGAGGTGAGAAGGGGATCCATATCCTGTGGCCCGTTCACGGACGTTGGAGACCTGGGCTGTATCTGGCTCCTGCAGTCCCTATCTGGATTCCGGACCCCAGCACCTGAGAAGAGCAGTCCTGGGAGTGAGTGCTGCAACCCCTTATGGAGAATATTGCTCAGCATCGGAGAGGCAGAATAGGCTTGAAGCTTGGTTCAGTGGTTGTGCCTGCAGTGTCGATGGGCCTGGACCAGCAGAGCGGAACTGCTGGTGCTCGGCTGGGGGCCTTTAAATGGCAGCGCTTGGATAATGCTAGACCTGGGTACCTTGAGCTAAGGGGAAGGGATGCGGAGGCAAGGGAGTACCTGGCCCTGGCCTGGCTGTTGGACCCACGTAGTCTGATAAAGCTTACTGCCTTCTTTCTTTGAGTAATTCCCTCTCACTTCTTGTCATTATGGAGTTCAAGATCTGGGACACAGACACACATCCCATGAACCTCAGTTTCTTAGCTGGTACTTTTAACACACATACCCCCTGATTTACAGTCCTTAGTCATTATAGTTGGTTACAGAAATTGAATGCCTAATACCCCACCTTCATTGTATAACTTCTAGCCTACCTTCATTCTCCTTCCTCATGCCCTCAAGCACTCCCCCCTTATAGCCATCTTTGAACTATTCTAATATTTGGCTTTTTCTCTTTTAGCCATACTGCAGCTCGCCCACACATATGCGGTCATCATCTTCCCTCTTCACGTTGTCCATATTCGGGTTAACGCGTTGTTTTGTATTGCCCTGACTATACTTCAGCATTGGTACATTACTTCATAAAACCATATTTGTGCTTCTGTTTTGTACGCCGTTGATGCTTCCAACGTGCTTAATAAAGAATTGTTGAAAAAAGATATATGTATCTTCTTTGTACACACTTCCATCTGCCATTTTGTTCATTTTTCCTTCTTTCATCTTTAGATTCCTAGCCATATGTTATGATTGAAAATCTGTTGGGATAGAGCAGGGTGAGAAAGCTGAATGTTTAAAAAAATCTCACATTTTCACGCAGTTATAAAGTTATTGAATGCACACACTGCAGAGATGCCACTCAGGTCACTGAGACTGTACTGCTTTACACAGCAAACACATTCTCAATAAAATACCAATATTGATGGAAGATCAGATTGAAGATTTAGACTTTGAAGAAATGGTGCATCATGGATGCATTTTCAAAGAAATCTCTAACCTGCAAATGTAATAAAAGTTGTCTTTTGGAGGTTTTAATTCAGATATGACCCGACCATATGTAAAAACTTTTCCTGAAAAACCCTAATTGATCCATTCTACAGAAGAAATGTAAGGTGATTTGCACTGATTGTCATGGAAAATAAATGGTAATTAAGAGTGATCCCAGGGGGTAGAGGTATAGTGAAACTCGGAAGTCCCAACGTCTCTTTTCAGTTCTGCAAACATACAAAAAAATGTAGAGGTCATGTCACCCTTCCTTATAAAAATAGTGAGGAAAGATTTCTACATAGACAGTTTTGGGATGAGAGCATCAAATGTTTGCCAAAGGCAGTTAAAGCCGCCATTTGGGTAAAGTCTCTCCCCACTAATGAGTTGCACCTGGAGAAATCAGTATGCTATCCTGGGTTAAATCTACATAGGAATTTCAGAATTGTAGATTCTAATTATTTGAAGAATATCATTGGCACATATAGAGCTGGTACTGGGAATAGATGGAGGAATATCAGAAAACTAGTCCTCTTAATGATGTTCACACGCCAAACCAAAGAGACTAGCAAATGTCTCTCCTTATCAAGACGTTTGGTGATCTTGGTTAGAACTTCTTCAGATTTGAATAAAATATTCTTGGAGTTACAGAAGTAACACCCGAATAATTGTCAGAGGTAACAGCCTGAGGATCTGATGCCTGGATTCCACCTGCTAGCATAATTTGCATTTTGAGTTTAGCTTATAGCATGAAAGCTAAGAAACGTTTATTGCGATATTTTCTATGGGATGCAGTGATTAAGTCTTGCGTAAAGATGGTAAACTATCAGCATACGATGTTAGGTGTATGGTGCACCCTAGACCTATTAGGAGGAAATAACTTTATTAGCCCCAAACTTCATGAGCAAAGTTTCCATAAGAATGGCAAAATATGAATGTGGGACCTCACGGCCTATTATTTATCCTTGCTTTATGTAGATCGGTTGTGAGTTACTCTATTTATGAGAGCTGTTTATTTGGAGTTGATTATAGAGTGCCTGCTTCAAATCTGTAAAGTTTGAATTAATGTGCGTTTGTCTTCTTCCACAAAAACTAATATGAGATCAGTTGAACACTTGTTCTGTCTCCGGTGGTAGCAAAGTGAGCGACTGATTCCATACTTGAGCACCGCCCTTCGGGCTCATTGTAATAATTAGTGTAGGAGGTGGTGTCCTCCCCAGGTATGAAGCCAATCTAAAGGGAAGAGGAACAGTGCGATTGGTTCGGATTATCGAGTACATTTGGAATCCGAGTTTAAGAGTAAAATGGGTTTGTGTGAGCCACAATATAGCATTTGTTTTTAAGAAGCCAAACAACTTTTAACCAGAGGTCAAGTGTTGTGAATTCTTCCCGGTGTTTCATGATTACCTATGAGAATAGCTTCGTGCTATCCATTTTAGCAATCTTTGCAGAAGTAGAAAGTAAACATTACCGTGGGGTCCAAAAGGCAAAATGCTTCTTACTTTAATCCCCTCTTCCCGGTCGGCTCAGCACGAAATTTGATCCTGCAGTAGTGTGCTGAACGCAGACTGTGCCGTCTTAATGCAAACTGCAATTTAACAATAACTAGGCTCATTGTGCCACTTGTATACATATATTTGTATATAAAGTGGAGCTGGTCATAAGGCAAATACATTTTGTAAGTAAAAGGTGGTGTACTGATTCAGGTTTTTATTATACTTTGCTGGCACGAGTTTGGCTTATGTTGAATGTAATGTGTAACAT
The DNA here is from genome assembly GCA_963921515.1 of Calotriton arnoldi. NCBI lineage: Eukaryota > Metazoa > Chordata > Amphibia > Caudata > Salamandridae > Calotriton > Calotriton arnoldi. The sequence continues at coordinate 1,232,930 of CAWUFW010000658.1, read as the reverse complement.
ATGCTTATATTTAGATTGATTGTACATGTACAAAAACTAACACCAGAAGGTATCACACTATATAGTCTTTGTGCCTGCTGCTTTTTAGTGCCTTCCTTGAGTCATTTTACTCAATAGCTGAAAAGTTGTATTTTCCGATGCCTCGCATGCAGTCTGAAGAATTTGAGAATAGAATATTTCACGATGTCTGCTAATGCCCAATTTTACTTTGCTGATAGCGTGGAAAAGCCGACTCATCAGTGACCAGGCAGTCCATTAATATGACTTTTGATAAAACTGTTATTTTAGCATTTGCTTCTACCATTATCTGAAGGAAGTCGGTTGAGAAATTACTGCTGTGTTAACTGCTGTGTTGTCCTCCTCCAGTTTGATAGGAACAGTCTGTGTTGACCACGTAAAATGTACTGCAACCCTGTATTGTGAGCGACATTAACGTGGGTGGTCAGAGAGAGTTTAAACACTCTGCCGAACAGCTTGATCTCCCAAGCACTGGCATAAAACCGTTGTATTTAGTTTCTTGACAGCCTACTGCTGTTTTGATGTATACACATCCCTAGCCTAGGGTGGCACTAATGATGGCAGCTACTGATGAGTGGATGTTCTTATATAGTTTAAAATAAGGATTCTTGTAATAGTTATTTTTTTTTAGATTAAAATATATTCATACTTTAAACAGGATATAAAAAAGCAGAAACCTAATTTTTCTTTTGCTTATTGTATTTATCTGCTTGGGCTTGTAATTCAGCCCCATCTGCCTCTGCTTAGCTTCAGCAAATCCTGCAAACTACATGGATTTCTTAAATATACTCTCTAACTGAGCATAAACCGCATTTTGCGCTGATAATTGTGCGAGCAACCACATAGCTTGAAGTACAGGCCCCACTGTCCAGCTGTGTGCTTTCATAGTGACAGACTGTCGCCCTAGGACCTGAGAGAAAGATCCCACCGACCGAACCATCTTCAAATCAGCCCTCAACAGGTACCACCAACGAATCAAGGACACCAAAAGAGACTCCTTCACAGACCGCATCAAAACAAGCGCAAATAGCACCAAGGAACTCTTCAACATAGTATGAGAGTTCTCCAACCAATCAGCCACGAAAACACAGTCCACCCCTAACAAGAACTCTGCGACACCCTCTCTGAGTATTCCATGGCAAGATAGCCTCCATCTACAACCACTTCGACCCCCCCAATCCACAAACTTCTATCTCAACAATCTCAGCCTACCCACGAAAACCACCTCCTCGAACACCGCATGGAGTCCAATCAGCAAGCAGACCACCACAGCCCTCGTCCTCAATCCACTCCGGAGCACCCACGAACCCGTGGCCTCACATTTCTTGGAACCCAAGAAATCAGCACGGAACTCACCAACATCCTCAATGCCTCCATCACCACAGCAACCTTCCCCAACAGATGGAAACAAGTGGAGGTAAGACCACTCCTGAAGAAACCCTCTGCCGACCCCAGCAATCTCAAGAACTACCGCCCCACCTCACTGCTTCCATACCCCGCCAAAGTCCTCGAGAAGGCCATCAAATACCAGCTCACCAGATACCTAGAAGAAAACAACCTGCTCAACTCTTCCCAATCCGGCTTCTGCACAAACCACAGCACTGAAACCGCCCTAATCGCTGCCACCGGTGACATCAGATTCCTCCTCGACTGCAGTGAAACAGCAGCCCTGATCCTCCTCGCCCTCTCAGCTGCATTCTACACCATATCCCATCACACCCTCATCAACAGACTCAACCACATCGGCATCTAAGGAAACGCCCCCAAATAGATATCCTCCTTATGGGACGAACTCCGAGAATCTGCCTGCCTCCCTTCACATCCAAACCTAAAACCATCACCTGCGGTGTCGTCCAAGGATCGTCCCTCAGCCCCACCCTGTTCAACACCTACATGACACCCCTCGCAGGCATCGTCAGATCCCACGGGCTCAACATCATATCCTACACAGACACACAACTCATCCTGTCTCTCACCGACGACCCCTCCACCATCAGAACTAACTTCCGCAGCACCATGCCCAGCATCGCCAACCGGATGAGGTTCAACTACCTGAAGCTCAACACGGACAAGACGGAAGTGCTGATCTTGGGGAAGAACACCTCTCCATTGGACAGCAGCTGGTGGCCCTCCGAGCTCGGACCCACCCCTACAACCACAGACCATGCCTGCAACCTTGGCATAATCCTCGACACCGAACTCACCATGAAGGGCCAAATCAGTGCAGTCGCCTCCTCTTGCTTCCACACCCTTCGCATGCCCCGGAAAATCTTCGAAGGGATCTCTGTCAACACTTGAAAAACCGTCACCCATGCCCTCATCACCGGCCGTCTCGACTACGAGAACACTGTCTATGCCGCAACCACCACCCAACTCCTCAAGAGACTCCAGACCATACAGAACACAGCAGCTAGACTTATCCTCAACCTTCCCAAACGTGCCCACATCACACCCTACCTCCGGTACCTCCACTGGCTCCCCATCAAGAAGAGATGCCAGTTCAAGCTCCTAACACACGCCTACCGAGCTCTACAAGAACAGGGACTAGCCTACATCAACCACTGCATGAACTTCCACAAACTCGCCAGACTCCTGCACTCTACTTCCCGGGCCTTCGCTTGCACCCCCCACATCCGCCGCAGCGGTGGCTGCACCTTCGCCTACCTAGCTGCGAAAGCCTGGAACAGCCTGCCCTTGCACCTACGAGCATCTCCCTCCCCCGCGGAATTCAGAAGAAAACTCAAGACCTGACTTTAAGAATGAGACCACCTATACCTCAGCACCCGAATACCCTCCGGGGTGAGGAGCAGCGCTCTACAAGGCTTATTGATTGATTGGAACACAAAAGTACTGGTTGGTTAACCTTTAAATTCACTGTATTGTATTTTAAATAATGCAATTGTATTTCTCTCGTCTTAATTTGTACCTGAATTACTTGTAGATTTGTGATAGGTTTTTTTTCCCAGTAAACTTTTTATTTATCCTGATATCCCATCCACTTTACGTTCTTCATGGCAAGTTTGTGCAGAATCGTGAAGCAGGGGCCAAGAAAAAAGGGGGGGGAAGGGTCCCCAAAAAGTGTCGTTTACCTATTAAATACCACAAAATGCTTGCTCTTCACAGCAGAATAAACAGCTGAAAGGAGTTTGGCACGAAGCTGGAACTTTACTCAGTGATTCTGCTTTTGTTGATTTTGTGTACATCTATTCAGTAGTTTTCGAGAAATTAGCATTTATAAAGATGCTAAGTATGGGCATGAAGATGTAAAGGTTTTCCAGTATCTGGACCATTCACTGGCAGATCCTCAGTAGATTCGCGAATCCACCAAAGATGCATGCCTCTGTTTCAAAATATAAGGACATCCCATTTAACTGGGGCAATTTTTCTCCTGTGGATTGCAGATTTTTTAATCCGATGCCTTCTGATTGGCCGACCGTCACAGAAAACAAATGCAATGCTCATCACCTCAGAATATTTATATCTATAAATAAAAACACCTAAAAGGGCAATGTGAGTAAACAACAATACATAATGAAACCAATTAATTATACTACATTCGTAGTCGTCTGTCAAAGTGTTAAGGGTAATGTGCTATGTGATCTCATCTGTAAGATGATTTAAAACACATTTGTCATTACATACGTTTCCTTAAGGGTGAGGTCATGAGCATTACATTTGCCGAGTGGGTTATAGTGTGCGTGGCTGCTTTGTGAGTGTAGAATGTGCTTCTAAACATACTTTGCAAATTTTAACTTCTTTTTTTATTTGTAACCATAACCATATATTAACTGTGCTTTTTTTAGGTTAATTTCTCAGGGTTGTTTTTTAAACATAGGTCAAGGTGTTAGAACTAACCTAAATCATAACTTCACTTTAATGTTTGTTTTTTTCCAGTGAAAATATATATGTAATAAACACTGAAAAAACAAGGGTTAAAGTTGTGTTCTAGTTAAATGTTGAAATGAGGTAAGAAATAACATTTAAAAACACAAAAACCACAGAAATTTGCCAGTCATACATTAGTTACTAATTATACCATGCCCCCGTCATGTGCTGCTTATGACCTCACATATTACATCACGCATGACATTTTAAATGGCATCATTGATGACATTATATAGTCATTCTGACAGCATCCTATGGGGTTTGTGGACTTAAAGTAATTCAACAGGCTACACCTGTCACCATTTTCTATCACCAATCAAGTGATATAGTATATATCGTTTGACAACATGCTGGACATGTAGCCTATCAGTCAAGTAACCCACATTTGGTGGATGTTTCCCACTTTTTACTGATATTCAACCCCACCTAACAAACAAAATGCCTCCACAGACTTTAATGGGGGAATCTCCTTTTTTTAAGCCTTGAATACCCTCAAAAAAGAGTTTGTACTCTATTCACCTTAACGGGAAAGCCCTCTTAAAACCGTCACATGACCTGCAGTTTTACGTCCAGGGGTTGACAGGTTTGCATTTGCCATTGATGATATACTTTGTCGGGCCCTTTGGCCAACACTCTGTAGTTTAGTTAAATACACTACAAATATTCCTGAGATGAGCACAATCAAATATAACCTTAGAGCCATGATTGCAAGCCAAGTGTCAGTTTAACCATCTCTAAGTGGGTCACCCTACATGATACATTATTCAACAATCTGCTAAGACACAAAATCTACAGAGAAGATCTGGAAATAAGCATCCACATCTTACAAACGTCTTTTTTACATAGAAATTGTCTACAGCACTCTATTACAACTATTTAACATGGACATGTGCCCAGACATCCACTGGTGGATAGTATATTGTCAGTAGAAGCTTTGGCTTTTCTCACAGATTTTTTTGCAACAGGCTTTGGCTTTAAGGCACAACCTACTTTAAATCATGCCTCTGCAACCCACATCGGGTGTGCTCAGCAGTGGTGTAACGAAACTCGAGCAGGCCTCCGGATCCAGTCAGGAGCTCTCAGCTGCCACCCGTGCATAGTTCCTGAGGAGGCTCCCTGGAGCGCGGGGGCTATTGTTATGCCACTGGTACTCAGCCTTTACCTTGTTTAACACAGAGTACTATTTGTACCCCAAACTTGACTAGCTTGTAAATGGTGCTCCATATAACTCACAACATGCACAACCATACTCAACTCCAGGGCTTATGCTATTTCCATTCTATGCACCAACATGTCTACACACAGTAGCTCTATGCTGTATAGGACTATAGACCCTTTACTAAAAAAATTATTTTTTAAATGAAGTAAGGTTTTATGGGTTATTGTAAATAGCAGTATCATGGATGATGTAATTTCAGATGTCATCAGTGATGTCATTTCATATGTCACTAATGATGTCATTAACATTCCAGGAGTGATGTAATATTTGAGCTCATGAGCAGTGCAGGACATGGCACAAGCTATAGTTAGTTATATTAAACTAAAGTTCTCCAAATTATAACTGTCAAATTTCTACAACTAACTAGAACATTACTTTAACCTTTTAGGCCAGTTTCTTTAAAAAAATAAAATGTTTTAATAATATTTAAGTTGAGCATAGGCCCAAACTGCTCGGGCAACCTGCGGTCAACCTCTCCCTCCCTAGCCATTGGCTGAGCACAGCATGGGTTGACTGCAAGGCCTGTGCCCAGCCCCAATCTTCCCTCCCCTCTCTTCCCCCCCCCCCCCCACCCACGGGCACCCAATCACCTTCTGCACATGGCCTTTGGCAAAGCACAGCAGGGGTTGGCAACAGAGCATTCCTCTGGCCAGGCTATGTTCCACAGAGGGCTGGCCACTTACCTTGGCTTCTGACCAGGCTCTGTGCCCAAGCCCCATGGGCACTCAGCTCCCTGCTGTGTATGCCTCTGGATGTATGCCATAGGGCATTGGGTGCAGGGCCTGGCCTCTGACCAAGCCCAGTGTCCAACCCCACCTCCCTTGCTGGTGCCCAGCCCCCCCATTGGTGCATAGCCTTCAGCCATGAAGAGCAGTGTGTTGGCCCTGCTTCCATCCCACTGAAGGTAGCCACCTCCCACTGCTCACTGCCTACAGGCTGCACAATGGAGGTTGGTCGCAGGGTTTGGTCTATGACCAGACCCTTCTTGTTTTACCCAAAAAAGGAACATTTTTGTACTGAAACCAGAAGTGCAGCACCATGGGGGATACCTTACTGGGTACTGCGAGACCAAGTGCTGGCACCGCGGTACTGGAGAACCAAAGAACATACTTTTTATAAATTTTGATTTAAGATGAAGTCCTATATGGACCTATGAGTCGGAATGAACCCACCCTGCTGCCTTATGTAGCCTTCAAATATTTTTTTTTCAGGACTTGTGGAGTGAGTTCCCAATTCTTGTAAGGCCTGTTGCAACATATCCATGCTGTGGCCAGCCAATCAGGATTTTCTAATGTACTTTGAATGAGTCAGACAGAGCATGTCTGGACACCAACAGTCTAGATAGCTATACCTTTTTACCAGCGTTAACCCCTTCATGCCCACACTGAGCACCTTTTAAGCGCTAATTTCTTGAAACGGTTAAATGGATTTACATCAAATACCAAAAAACCCACTTTAACAGCAAAGTATTGACTTTTTGGCAAATTTTGTGTAATTTTGTTCAGCTGTATTTCCTGAATTTGAGATCAAACTTTCCTACAGGAATTAATATGGTAAATTGTAGTTTTGAAACCCCTTCTTTTTCTTGACCCCCACTTGATGAAGCGGCACAAAACTTTCCATGAAGGAGACCAACGAAGATTCACTTTTTAAAAACTTTTTAAGGTTCAGGCAAATTCGTCAAACTAAGCCAAAATTATTAAAGAAATAACACATGCCTTTCCTATGGAAACTCCGACCTAACTAATAACTGCACAGTGACGAACGCCATTGTGTAACATTCAGTTGTGCAGAGTATAGGGTAGTGTCTGATAAAGGGATCTGTAGCAACGGTTCTCAGACACCAAATGACGACGCATGAACTCATTGATAAGGAAAGAGCTAGCGGTATGATAAACCAGCTTTCATTGCTGATCCCTGCCCACCCCATAGCAAAAAATGTTGTTTTAAATTATGTGAGTTAGTCATATTTTTAATGACTTCAGTTGACAACCATCAGTCTGTCTAACAGACTCCCATACTATAAGATGGGATAAAATATAAACCACAGACGTTTCTGAACAACCTGTATAATAGATTTATTTGATTGTGGAGTCTCTTTAGGCCTTTTTGTAGCCTCTGTGCATACCATTAGTAATCTCTGTGCTGCCCTTTACCAGTCTTTCTGTGGTACTTTAGCAGTCCATCTGTTGCCTGTCCAGAGTGTATCTGTGGTCCATTTGCAGTCTGTCTGAAGTCCATTTGCAGTGGTTGTGCCGTCCATTTGGTGTGTGACTGTTGCTCTCTAGAACTCTTTCACCAACCCTTTGCCAGCCTCGCCCCAGTCCTTTACCACTCTCTGTCATTCTTTTGAGGTCTCTCTGTTATTCTTTTGTAGTCTCTCTGCGGCCATTAGGAATCTGAGTTTGGCCCTGTAGCAGTCTCTCTGTGACCGTTTAACATTCTCTACGGTCTTCTTACAATGTGTGCAACCTTTTTTCAGTCTCTCTGCTGCCTTTTAGCAGTCGCTCTGTGGCTTGTTTGAAGTGTATCTACGGTTCATTTGTAGGCCGTCTGCATCCTGTTTAAAGTCTCTCACTGCGGTCCATTTGATATCTCTGTTGCCTTTTACCACTCTTTATGTAATTCTCTTGGGATCTCTCTAATCTTTTCTTGCCCTTCTGCACTCCTACTGTAGTCTGTCTACTATCCGTTTGGAGTCTCTCTAGGTTGCCATTTTGGAGTCTTTATAGGCTGCCCTTTTGGAGCGTCTCTCTGCTGCCTGTTTGGAGCGTCTCTCTGCTCTCAGTTTGGTGGCTGTCTCTGCTGTTCATTTGGAGCCTCTCTCTGCTGTCCGTTTGGAGCCTCTCTCTGCTGTCCGTTTGGAGCCTCTCTCTGCTGTCCGTTTGGAGCCTCTCCCTGCTGTCCGTTTGGAGCCTCTCCCTGCTGTCCGTTTGGAGCCTCTCCCTGCTGTCCGTTTGGAGCCTCTCCATGCTGTCCGTTTGGAGCCTCTCCATGCTGTCCGTTTGGAGCCTCTCCCTGCTGTCCGTTTGGAGCCTCTCCCTGCTGTCCGTTTGGAGCCTCTCCCTGCTGTCCGTTTGGAGCCTCTCCCTGCTGTCCGTTTGGAGCCTCTCCCTGCTGTCCGTTTGGAGCCTCTCCCTGCTGTCCGTTTGGAGCCTCTCTCTGCTGTCCGTTTGGAGCCTCTCTCTGCTGTCCGTTTGGAGCCTCTCTCAGCTCTTCGTTTGGAGCCTCTCTCTGCTATCCGTTTGGAGCCTCTCTCTGCTGTCCGTTTGGAGCCTCTCTCTGCTGTTCGTTTGGAGCCTCTCTCTGCTGTCCTTTTGGAGCCTCTCTCTGCTGTCCTTTTGGAGCCTCTCTCTGCTGTCCTTTTGGAGCCTCTCTCTGCTGTCCTTTTGGAGCCTCTCTCTGCTGTCCTTTTGGAGCCTCTCTCTGCTGTCCTCTTGGTGTCTCTCTGCTGCCCTTTTGGAGCCTCTCTCAGCTCTTCATTTGGAGCCTCTCTCTTCTGCCCCTTTGGAGCCTCTCTCTGCTGTCCCTTTGGAGCCTCTCTCTGCTGTCCCTTTGGAGCCTCTCTTTGCTGTCCGTTTGGAGTCTCTCCCTGCTGTCCGTTTGGAGCCTTTCCCTGCTGTCCGTTTGGAGCCTCTCCCTGCTGTCCGTTTGGAGCCTCTCCCTGCTGTCCGTTTGGAGCCTCTCCCTGCTGTCCGTTTGGAGCCTCTCCCTGCTGTCCGTTTGGAGCCTCTCCCTGCTGTCCGTTTGGAGCCTCTCCCTGCTGTCCGTTTGGAGCCTCTCTCTGCTGTCCGTTTGGAGCCTCTCTCTGCTATCCGTTTGGAGCCTCTCTCTGCTGTCCGTTTGGAGCCTCTCTCTGCTGTCCGTTTGGAGCCTCTCTCTGCTGTCCGTTTGGAGCCTCTCTCTGCTGTCCTTTTGGAGCCTCTCTCTGCTGTCCTTTTGGAGCCTCTCTCTGCTGTCCTTTTGGAGCCTCTCTCTGCTGTCCTTTTGGAGCCTCTCTCTGCTGTCCTTTTGGAGCCTCTCTCTGCTGTCCTCTTGGTGTCTCTCTGCTGCCCTTTTGGAGCCTCTCTCTTCTGCCCCTTTGGAGCCTCTCTCTGCTGTCCCTTTGGAGCCTCTCTTTGCTGTCCGTTTGGAGTCTCTCTCTGCAGTCCGTTTGGAGCCTCTCTCAGCTCTTCGTTTGGAGCCTCTCTCTACTGTCCGTTTGGAGCCTCTGTTTGGTGCCTCTCTCTACTGTCCCTTTGGAGCCTCTTTCTGTGCTGTCCGTTTGGAGCCTCTCTCTGCTTTCCTTTTGGAGCCTCTCTCTGCTTTCCTTTTGGAGTCTCTCTCTGCTGTCCTTTTGGAGCCTCTCTCTGCTGTCCTTTTGGAGCCTCTCTCTGCTGTCCTTTTGGAGCCTCTCTCTGCTGTCCTTTTGGAGCCTCTCTCTGCTGTCCTCTTGGTGTCTCTCTGCTGCCCTTTTGGAGCCTCTCTCAGCTCTTCATTTGGAGCCTCTCTCTTCTGCCCCTTTGGAGCCTCTCTCTGCTGTCCCTTTGGAGCCTCTCTTTGCTGTCCGTTTGGAGTCTCTCTCTGCAGTCCGTTTGGAGCCTCTCTCAGCTCTTCGTTTGGAGCCTCTCTCTACTGTCCGTTTGGAGCCTCTGTTTGGTGCCTCTCTCTACTGGCCCTTTGGAGCCTCTTTCTGTGCTGTCTGTTTGGCGCCTCTTTTTGGAGCCGCTCTCTGCTGTCCGCTTGGAGCCTCTCTCTGCTGTCCGTTTGGAGCCCCACTCTTCTGTCCTTTTTGAGCCTATATCCGCTGTCCGTTTGAAATCTCTCTCTCTGCTGCCCGTTTGGAGCCTCTCTCTGCTGCCCGTTTGGAGCCTCTCTCTGTTGTCCGTTTGGAGCCTCTCTCTGCTGTCCGTTTGGAGCCTCTCTCGTCTGCCCGTTTGGAGCCTCTCTCGTCTGCCCGTTTGGAGCCTCTCTCGTCTGCCCGTTTGGAGCCTCTCTCGTCTGTCCTTTTGGAGTCTCTCTCTGCTGTCCTTTTGGAGTCTCTCTCTGCTGTCCTTTTGGAGTCTCTCTCTGCTGTCCTTTTGGAGTCTCTCTGCTGTCCTTTTGGAGCCTCTCTCTGCTGTCCTTTTGGAGCCTCTCTCTGCTGTCCTTTTGGAGCCTCTCTCTGCTGTCCTTTTGGAGCCTCTCTCTGCTGTCCTTTTGGAGCCTCTCTCTGCTGTCCTTTTGGAGTCTCTCTCTGCTGTCCTTTTTGAGCCTCTCTCTCCTGCCCGTTTGGAATCACTCTCTCCTGCCCGTTTGGAATCGCTCTCTGCTGCCCGTTTGGAGCCTCTCTTTGCTGTCCGTTTGGAGCCTCTCTCTGCTGTGTTTGGAGCCTCTTTCTGCTGTGTTTGGAGCCTCTTTCTGCTGTGTTTGGAGCCTCTCTCTGCTGTGTTTGGAGCCTCTCTCTGCTGTGTTTGGAGCCTCTCTCTGCTGCCCGTATGGAGCCTCTCTTTGCTGTGTGTTTGGAGCCTCTCTTTTCTGTGTGTTTGGAGCCTCTCTTTTCTGTGTGTTTGGAGCCTCTCTTTTCTGTGTGTTTGGAGCCTCTCTTTGCTGTGTGTTTGGAGCCTCTCTTTTTTTTTTTTTAAATCTGTTTATTAATATTTATTGCAATAAAACAACAATACATTCACATTATCATACAGTTGCATATATTCAGAGCATATTGCCTAGGGGCACAGTGTGTTATTGTGGCTCTGTCAGGGGCCTACCAAACGGCAAAGGTGACTAACAATTCCTTCTGTACCCCCGTTGCCCCGTTGCCCCATTTGTACTGTGCCCGCATTTGTCTGCTTTCTCGCCCCTTTTTTTCCTTCTGTACCCCGTTGCCCCTTTTGTACTGTGCCCGCATTTGTCTGTTTTCTCGCCCCTTTTTTCCTTCTGTACCCCCGTTGCCCCATTTGTACTGTGCCCGCATTTGTCTGTTTTCTCGCCCTTTTTTTCCTTCTGTACCCCCGTTGCCCCATTTGTACTGTGCCCGCATTTGTCTGCTTTCTCGCCCCTTTTTTCCTTCTGTACCCCGTTGCCCCTTTTGTACTGTGCCCGCATTTGTCTGTTTTCTCGCCCCTTTTTTTCCTTCTGTACCCCCGTTGCCCCATTTGTACTGTGCCCGCATTTGTCTGCTTTCTCGCCCTTTTTTTCCTTCTGTACCCCCGTTGCCCCTTTTGTACTGTGCCCGCATTTGTCTGTTTTCTCGCCCCTTTTTTTCCTTCTGTACCCCCGTTGCCCCATTTGTACTGTGCCCGCATTTGTCTGTTTTCTCGCCCCTTTTTTTCCTTCTGTACCCCCGTTGCCCCATTTGTACTGTGCCCGCATTTGTCTGTTTTCTCGCCCCTTTTTTTCCTTCTGTACCCCCGTTGCCCCATTTGTACTGTGCCCGCATTTGTCTGCTTTCTCGCCCCTTTTTTTCCTTCTGTACCCCCGTTGCCCCTTTTGTACTGTGCCCGCATTTGTCTGTTTTCTCGCCCCTTTTTTTTTTTTTTCCTTCTGTACCCCCGTTGCCTCTCGCCATTCCCGCCGCTGCGTCCCCTGCGGCCCCGCCCCCCTGACTGCCCATTCGCTGCCCCTGCCTCCCGCCTCCCAGCTGCTCCTCCCTCCCACCTCCCCATAAATGGCGGCCGCTGCGCGGTGAGGAGAGCGACCCTTGACCGTGCCAGGTAGGTCGCTCCCCCCGCCACACAGCTCCGCCTGTGTTGTCCGCCCGCTGCTGCTGGTAAGAACGCCCTTCCCTTTTTCCTTCTGTACCCCGTTGCCCCATTTGTACTGTGCCCGCATTTGTCTGTTCTCTCGCCCCTTTTTTTCCTTCTGTACCCCCGTTGCCCCATTTGTACTGTGCCCGCATTTGTCTGCTTTCTCGCCCTTTTTTTCCTTCTGTACCCCGTTGCCCCTTTTGTACTGTGCCCGCATTTGTCTGTTTTCTCGCCTCCTTTTTTCCTTCTGTACCCCGTTGCCCCATTTGTACTGTGCCCGCATTTGTCTGTTTTCTCGCCCCTTTTTTTCCTTCTGTACCCCCGTTGCCCCATTTGTACTGTGCCCGCATTTGTCTGCTTTCTCGCCCCTTTTTTCCTTCTGTACCCCGTTGCCCCTTTTGTACTGTGCCCGCATTTGTCTGTTTTCTCGCCCCTTTTTTCCTTCTGTACCCCCGTTGCCCCATTTGTACTGTGCCCGCATTTGTCTGCTTTCTCGCCCTTTTTTTCCTTCTGTACCCCCGTTGCCCCTTTTGTACTGTGCCCGCATTTGTCTGTTTTCTCGCCCCTTTTTTTCCTTCTGTACCCCGTTGCCCCATTTGTACTGTGCCCGCATTTGTCTGCTTTCTCGCCCCTTTTTTTCCTTCTGTACCCCCGTTGCCCCTTTTGTACTGTGCCCGCATTTGTCTGTTTTCTCGCCCTTTTTTTTTTTTTTCCTTCTGTACCCCCGTTGCCTCTCGCCATTCCCGCCGCTGCGTCCCTGCGGCCCCGCCCCTGACTGCCCATTCGCTGCCCCTGCCTCCCGCCTCCCAGCTGCTCCTCCCTCCCACCTCCCCATAAATGGCGTGCCGCTGCGCGGTGAGGAGAGCGACCCTTGACCGTGCCAGGTAGGTCGCTCCCCCGCCACACAGCTCCGCCTGTGTTGTCCGCCCGCTGCTGCTGGTAAGAACGCCCTTCCCTTTTTCCTTCTGTACCCCCGTTGCCCCATTTGTACTGTGCCCGCATTTGTCTGTTCTCTCGCCCCTTTTTTTCCTTCTGTACCCCCGTTGCCCCATTTGTACTGTGCCCGCATTTGTCTGCTTTCTCGCCCCTTTTTTCCTTCTGTACCCCGTTGCCCCATTTGTACTGTGCCCGCATTTGTCTGCTTTCTCGCCCCTTTTTTTCCTTCTGTACCCCCGTTGCCCCTTTTGTACTGTGCCCGCATTTGTCTGTTTTCTCGCCCCTTTTTTTTCCTTCTGTACCCCCGTTGCCCCATTTGTACTGTGCCCGCATTTGTCTGCTTTCTCGCCCCTTTTTTTCCTTCTGTACCCCCGTTGCCCCATTTGTACTGTGCCCGCATTTGTCTGTTTTCTCGCCCCTTTTTTTCCTTCTGTACCCCCGTTGCCCCATTTGTACTGTGCCCGCATTTGTCTGTTTTCTCGCCCCTTTTTTTCCTTCTGTACCCCCGTTGCCCCTTTTGTACTGTGCCCGCATTTGTCTGCTTTCTCGCCCCTTTTTTTCCTTCTGTACCCCCGTTGCCCCTTTTGTACTGTGCCCGCATTTGTCTGTTTTCTCGCCCCTTTTTTTCCTTCTGTACCCCCGTTGCCTCTCGCCATTCCCGCCGCTGCGTCCCTGCGGCCCCGCCCCTGACTGCCCATTCGCTGCCCCTGCCTCCCGCCTCCCAGCTGCTCCTCCCTCCCACCTCCCCATAAATGGCGGCCGCTGCGCGCCGCGCCGCTGGCACGCGCGCGCCTAAGGCAAGCCCGTCTGCGCCCGTCCGCGACTGGACCGCGCCCAGCGCCAGAACCCCTGGCCCCCGCAGCAGCCAACCCACCCACCGGACCTACGACACCGCCACCCTCAACGCACTCAACACCGGCCGAATCCCCGGCTGCCACCGTGCCACCCCAGGACGCACCCACGGACCCTTCGCCTGCCAATCTTGCAAGTTCTCCTGCCTCCGGACCTGCACCGCACCCGCCACGCCGAGCACCAGCAGCAACCACCTGAAGTGCATCCTGCTCAACACCCGCTCCGTCCACAGACACGCCGTGGAACTTTGGAACCTGCTCGACTCCACATCACCAGACGTCGCTTTCCTCACGGAAACATGGATGAACGCCTCCTCAGCGCCCGACATCGCCATCGCCATCCCGGACGGATACAAGATCACCCGAAAGGACCGCGCCAACCAGACCGGAGGAGGCATCGCCATCGTCCACAAGAACACCATCCGCATTACGACCAACTCCGACGACACCTTCACAGCCGGCGAACACCTGCACTTCCAGATACACACCGACCCCAAGACCACCCTCAGAGGCACCCTCATCTACAGACCCCCAGGACCACGCACACAATTCAGCGAAGACATCGCCGACCTCATCAGCCCGCACGCCCTCCTCTCGGCCGACTACATCCTCCTTGGGGACCTCAACTTCCACCTAGAGAACAACAACGATCGCAACACCACCACCCTGCTGGACAACCTCGCCAACCTCGGACTCAAGCAACTGGTGACCACCCCCACACACCACGCCGGCCACACGCTTGACCCCGTCTTCTCCTCCAGCAAGGACATCTCCTTCAGCCACACCACCGGACTCCACTGGACAGACCACAGCTGCGTCCACTTCAGCTTCAGCAGGACCACCACGCACCACCACCCGCAACAGCTCCCGCGCAGAAGCTGGAACAAGATCACCACCGACCAACTCACCACATCCCTGAGCCAGAACCCTCCCGCCAGCTCAACGAACCCCAACCAAGCCGCCAGCAACCTCACAAGATGGATCACCAACTGCGCTGACATCCTCGCCCCATTGAAGACCCCCAATCAGACCCGGCAACAAGAAAGCACCCTGGTTCACCGACGAACTCAAGAAATCCAAGAAGAACTGCCGGGCCCTCGAGAAAGCATGGCGCAGAGACCCGACTGCAGACAACATGACCACCCTCAAACACGCCACCCGAAAACACCACCAGCTGATCCACACCACCAAGAAAACCGCATTCAAGGAACGACTGGACAACAACGCCCACAACAGCAAGGAACTCTTCATCATCGTCAAAGAGCTCTCGAACCCCAGCGCCGGAAACAACGACATCACCCCCTCGCAAGACCTCTGCAACTCGCTCGCCTCGTTCTTCCACAGCAAGATCGCAGACATACACAACAGTTTCAGCACACAGCCGACGTACCCTACAACCGTTCCAACGTCCCCCACCTCCACCCTCCGAGCCTGGACCCCGATCAACACCGAAGACACTATCCGCACGATGAACTCCATCCACTCCGGATCACCAACCGACCCCTGCCCTCACCACATCTTCAACAAGGCCGACGCCGTCATCGCACCCCACCTCCGGGACATCATCAACACCTCCTTCGACACCGCCACCTTCCCAGAGAGCTGGAAGCACGCCGAACTCTGCGCCCTACTGAAGAAACCGTCAGCGGACCCCACCGACCTCAAAAACTACCGCCCCATCTCGCTCCTTCCTTTTCCTGCCAAAGTCATCGAGAAGACCGTCAACAGACAACTGGCCGCCTTCATCGAGACGAATGGATCCCTCGACCACTCACAGTCCGGCTTCCGGGCCAACCACAGCACCGAGACCGCCCTCATCGCAGCCACCGACGACATCCGAGCCCTGCTCGACAACGGGGAAACAGCGGCCCTCATCCTCCTGGACCTCTCCGCAGCGTTCGACACAGTCTGCCACCGCACCCTAGTGCAACGCCTGAACAACGTCGGAATCCAAGAGAAGGCACTGGAGTGGATCATCTCCTTCCTCGCCGGAAGAACCCAGAGAGTCCGCCTCCCCGTTCAGTTCCGAGGCCACCGAAGTCATCTGCGGCGTACCACAAGGATCATCACTCAGCCCCACCCTCTTCAACGTCTACATGAGCCCCCTCGCAGCCATCGCACGCCAACACAACCTCAACATCATCTCCTACGCCGACGACACCCAGCTGATCCTCTCCCTCACCAACGACCCCACAACCGCCAAAACCAACCTACATGAAGGGATGAAGGACGTAGCCGAGTGGATGAGGAACAGCCGCCTGAAACTGAACTCAGATAAGACGGAAGTCCTCATCCTAGGATCATCACCCTCCGCCTGGGACGACTCCTGGTGGCCCCCTGCCCTGGGCAACGCACCCAAACCAACGGACCACGCACGCAACCTGGGCTTCATCCTGGACTCCTCCCTCTCAATGACCAGACAAGTCAACGCCGTCTCCTCGTCTTGCTTCAACATCCTACGCATGCTGCGGAAGATCTTCCGGTGGATCCCCACCGAAACCAGGAAGACGGTCACCCAGGCCCTCGTCACCAGCCGACTGGACTACGGCAACTCCCTCTACGCCGGAACCACAGCCAAACTTCAGAAAAGACTCCAACGCATCCAGAACGCCTCAGCTCGACTCATCCTGGACATCCCCCGACACAGCCACATCGCCGGACACCTGAGAGACCTGCACTGGCTCCCCGTCAGCAAGAGAATCACGTTCCGACTCCTCACCCACGCACACAAAGCTCTCCACAACCAAGGCCCCAGATACCTCAACGACCGTCTGACCTTCTACACTCCCACCCGCCAGCTACGATCGACCAACCACGCCCTCGCCGCCGTCCCCCGCATCCGAAGAGCCACAACGGGAGGAAGATCCTTCTCCTACCTGGCTGCCAAGACGTGGAACTCCCTACCCATCCACCTCCGCCTGACCCAAGACCACCTCTCCTTCAGGAAGCAACTCAAGACCTGGCTGTTCGAACAGGAGCGGACCCCCCTCCCCCTAGCGCCTTGAGACCCTCCGGGTGAGTAGCGCGCTATACAAATGCTTGATTGATTGATTGATAACAATCATACCCAGGACAAAACTGGAGTGACTTAGATGATGCCATAATACTTACCGGTGGTAACGCCCCAGAGTGTAGACGATATAATATGATTATGGGGGCGGGAGGTTGTGAAGTGCCTGTGACCTGTTGTGGGACCCTGGTGGTGGGATGGGGTCACGGTCTTGGGAGTGTTTTGGGATTCTAGGCGGCTGGCGCCTTCTGATTAGTTACAGGACAAATAAGAGAGCAGCTGCGTCCACCCTTACCTCTGAAGTAGTCGAGGGATTTTGATTAGTTGTTAATCTTTGTTTGTTTGGATGGGAACTAGTTTCAAGGTAACTGTCCTTGGGAGGGGGGTTGGTGAGTTTGGGGAAGTTTCTAAGGGGACCCGGCATGGTGGGTTTATTTTAATGAAGGGGCACTGGACATACTGTTCACTATGGCGGCACCAAATGACTTAAAATGCATATCATGGAATGTTAGGGGCTTACACACCATGAGTCGCCGCCATAAGGTCCACGCATATTTGGTGCGGAGGGGTGTTCAGATAGCGTTTCTCCAAGAGACGCATCTACTGGCCTCGGAGGGACATGCGCTACAGCGCAGGTGGAGAGGTCAGGTCTTTCATACCTCATATTCTGCTTTTGCGTGGGGAGTGTTAGTCTGGGTCAGAGCTGGGGTCCCTTTTCAACCTGTGCAGCATGTTGCAGATCCGGAAGGGCGCTATGTACTGGTACAAGGCAGGTTGGACGGAAGGGATATTACGCTGGGCAGTATCTATGCCCCCAATACTGATCAACAGGCCTTTTTTGCTTTACTCTCAGGGACACTAGCGTCATATTTGTCTGGTGCAGTGATGTTGGGTGGGGACTTTAATTCTATAACGGATATTGATCTAGATAGATCTCACCCCCTGCTCCCCATGGCTCCCGTCCATAAGGTGGCTAGGGCTCGCAGCGCATGGCAATTGAATTGGGGGCTATTGGACACATGGAGGGAACATCACCCTCATGAGCGCGATTATTCCTTTTTCTCAGCGCTACATGAGTTACACGTCAGGTTGGATGCGGTACTCTGTTCACCTCCCATCCACACCGCGGTCCAACACAGTGAATACCTGACCAGGACACTGTCGGATCACAAACCCCTGTTGTTGAGACTCCGTTGGGCTCCACCGCGCCCAGCGATTCCAATGTGGCGATTGAATCCGGAGCTACTGGAGGATCCAGTTTTTAAGGAGGTAGTAGGGACAGGCATAGAACAGTATTTCAGGGAGAATGTGGGCACGGCGTCCAGTATGGCGGCGGAATGGGATGCTTTCAAAATAGTGCTACGGGGACTCTGTATTGCTAATGTGGCTGGGGTGCGGAAGGTTCTCCTCCAGGAGCTGGACACTGCGGACCTGCGCCTGAGAGAGTTAGAGCGTGAGCGACCGGAACGCCCAGCTAGGCAGGATGCGCTATTGGAGGCTAAGGAGGCAGTGGCAGTGGGGGTTGAGCAGTTGCGACGTTACGATTATAAACTATATATGGTACGAACCCACGCAGAGCGGGATAAATCTGGGGCGTGGCTCGCGAACCCGGCGAGGCAGGCGGTCCCTAGTTTGGCACTTTGCGACGCGGTAGGTACTGTGTGCCACACCCAGCAAGGCATTAATACTATTTTTTCTGATTATTATGAGGAACTCTATAATAGTAGGATCGTTCTGGACGAGTGTCGTCTAGCAGGGTTCTTAGAAGGCGTACAGTTGCCGACCCTCACCAGGGAGGAAGCAGACTTGCTGGGTCAAGACGTCACACTGGGAGAGATACGAGGGGCAATCAAGCATATGGCGCGCAAGAAGACACCGGGGGTGGATGGTTTGCCCAACGAGTTTTATGTTGCATATATTGACCAGATGGCCCCTAGGCTGATGACCGTCTATAATGGCTCGCGACGAGCGGGTCGACTCCCTACCTTGACGCGTGAGGCGCTGATCATACCATTGCTGAAGCCTGGGAGGCCCCCCACAGATAGATCGGCTTATGGACCGCTCTCCATGCTCACCACAGACTATAAAATCCTGAGTCGGATACTGACTACTAGACTCATGCCGTATATGACTCGGCTGGTACATGGTGATCAGGCGGGGTTTATACCCAAGCGCAACACGGCGGGTAATGTCCGTCGCCTCCTCCGAGTATTAGAAGCCAACGCGAACTCCTCCCCAGAGGCTGCCATATTTTCGGTTGACATTGAAAAGGCCTTTGACAGCCTGGAGTGGCCTTACTTATTTCAGGTATTGCGGGCCTTTGGGTTGGGGGACAGTTTTGTGTCCTGGACGGCCTTGTTGTATAAGGACTCCACGGCTAGGACTAAAACGGGAGGGCTAGTGTCAGCTCCCTGCTCGGTGCGCAGAGGGACTCGGCAGGGATGTCCCCTGTCACCACTGCTGTTCGCATTGGCCATTGAACCGCTGGCGGCCCAGGCCCGCACGGGGCAGTGGTTTAGAGGGCTTAACATACACGACGACACCCACTATATTGCCCTTTATGCGGATGACCTTCTACTGTTTTTGGCGGACACCCGAGAAGCACTGGTGGGAGCGAAACGCCTACTCCAACAGCTTGAAGAACTGGCGGGGCTGGGGGTAAACTGGGCGAAATCGTGCCTGTTCCCCACCACCAAGACAGTTGAGGGCCCGAGGACAGCGGAGGGTGTGAAGTGGGAGTACACCTGCATAACATATCTGGGGACACGTATTTATCACGAGCAGAAAGATCTGGTAGAGGGTAATGTTGGTAGAGCTATTCGGGGCCTACAAGGCAGTATGGACTTCTGGCGGACGCTGCCTTTATCTCTGCTGGGGCGGGTGGCACTCCTTAAGATGGTAGCACTCCCAAGGCTGCTGTACTACTTTCGCACGCTTCCTGTTTGGCTCCCAGCGTCGCTATTTAAGAGGCTGCAACAGATGGTGACGGGGTTTCTTTGGCTTACTGGCCGACGACGAGTGGCCATGCAAACTTTGCTGCGCCCGCGGGGACGGGGGCTGGCGGTCCCAGACTTTGAGGATTATTATTTGGCGGCCCAGCTGCAATGGCTCACCCAGGTGGTGGCTCGGGAGTTCAGAGATGTGGGGGAGCTTATGGGGGGGCGGATCTCTGCCTCTGTGTTGGCGAGAATTATACTGAAGCAGCCGCTTAGGGTCGGAGACCTCCCTGGGGAGGTACAAACGTTTCGGTCCTGCTGGAATAGAAGTCACCAAAGGGCGCGCATCGCCTGTCCATATGCTCCGGAGATTCCGTTGCTGATGTGTCAACAGCTGCCTCATAGGGGCAACTGGTCGGCGTTGGCGGGGTGGACTGCCTTGGGCCTCACAGCAGTGGGAGACTTGTATGAAGATGGTGTGCTGATACCGTTTGAGGCACTCAGTGAGCGCTTTGCACTCCCCCGAGGAGATTATCTCCTGCATTTGGCCTTGATGTCGGTTATCCAGCGGCACTGGAAAGAGGGGTTGTCTGAGCCGAAAACGGCGCTGGTATGTCAGTATGTAGCACTGGCAGCTGGCACTATCAAAGCGGTTACTGCCTTGTATCGAAGGATGACCGTTGAGAAGTTGCCCCCCCTACAGGGGTTGAAACTTAAATGGGAGGCTGACATGGGAAAGGAAATCCCAGATAAGGCCTGGGCTGAACTACTTGAGCGCCCGTGGAAATGTTCCAGGAATGCCCGATTCCAGCAGATCCAATTCTTCATCTTGCACAGAGCCTACCTTACCCCGGCAAAGATTAAGCAGTATTTTTCCACGCCCACAGCGCCCTGTCCACGCTGCCATGGAGAGGAAGCGGATTTCCGCCATATGATGTGGGACTGTTCCCGGGTGGAGCCGTATTGGTGGGAAGTATCGGCACTACTATGTGCTGTTACAGAAAGGGATATCACATGTGACCTAGGCACGTGTCTGCTGCACTGGTTCCCTCATACTTCCAAAACAAAAATAACCAGCAAATTTATAGACTTAGGACTAGTACTGGCCAAACGGGAGATTACAGCTCGCTGGAAAGCGCCGCAAGGCCCGCGGCTGCAGAGGTGGAGGGATGAGTTTCTTAGGTGGGCTGAGTGCGAAGCGGTAGTACGCATGCAAGCAGCTAGCCGAGCTCAGAGTGACAAAGCGTTGGACTCTGCCCGCGCATGGGGGGCCTTGACGGAGCTGCTCAGGCCCGTGGATTCTGATACTGAGGTGGACTCGTTGCCTGGTGAATAGCAGGACCTGCGCTCCTCTTTATGTGTTTTGCAAAAGATGGGGAGGAGTGTTCTCAATGTTAGCCACCTAATTCTCCTATGCAATGAATATTTGATTAATGTCATTCAGTCACAAGATTATTATACAGGAATTACTGTGAAGTATGCCTCCTTCTGTTTCAAGTTACTACCACATGCCGGGGGTGTCTGGGGAGGGAGGTAGGGGGATGGGAGGGGGTTGGGGGTGTTCTGGGGCTTTGGTTTGTGTGACTGATTTTGGGTCTATTTTTTTTTTTCCCCCATGTGTTAATGTTCCTGTTTACATTGCCTGATATTGTCCATGCTACGTTATACTCTATGAACCTGTTGAGACTAAGGCACCAATGGAGAAAGAAAATGTTGCTCCTTCGTCACATAGTGTACGTTAACACATGTACTCACGTTTTATTGGAAAGTTTATATGAAAGGGCATGTATAAGGGGACAGTGTTATGTGAGCAGTAGCTCCTGTTTAATTGTATATGATTGTGTAGACAAAATCAATAAACACATTTAAAAAATAAAAAAATAAAAAAAATGATGCCATAATACAACGCAATGTGTGCTGTGTTGTCCAATGACCATGGGGGTGTGTGCTGCTGTGTACGGAACCCGTGGGCCAGCTGTGGCATAGCGTGGGCGGGCAACAGCGCGGCTTTCTGCTGGTCATCATTCTTTCGACCTAGGCTGAACGAGGAAAAAGGAGGGCATGGATGCTGGGAAGGCGTAGGATGTAAGAAATAAGGATTAGTGGTTTGTATCCTGAGGGAATGTTGATGCTGTTACTACTCTGTAGAGTCTGCGTCGGGCTCTTGTGTAGAACGTTGGAGGAGGTAGCCTTGTAGGGCGCCCCAAATATCCCGGGGACGGGAGGCTCGAGGGAGCAGCTCTGCATAATTGGTTAACTGCTCTTGACAATATACCATGTCGGCGAGCCATTCTTTGAATTTTGGCGCGCGCCCCCTACCCCAGCGACAGGCAATACGGCGCTTAGCCAATAGAAGGGCAATGGCAAGGAAGCCACGATGTGGTTTTTCAATGGATTTCGTATACGCAAGCAGGGCCAGCAGGGGAGTGCGCTCTAGTGTTAGCAATATCATTTGGTCAAGGGCGTGAAATACCTGCTCCCAGTATGTGTACCCTCCGGGACATTCCCAGGCTAAATGAAGAAAGTCTGCCTCCGGGGCACGGCATCTCTGGCAGCGGTCATAGTCTCTTAGCTTATACTTGTGCAGTTTTACAGGGGTATAGTACAAGCGGTGCAGGAATTTGAAGTGGGTGATGCGCAGCCTACTACTCGCTGAGATGAGTTCCGTTTGAAGGCAGCAATACGCCCATTGTTCATCCGTGAGCTCAGAGCCGAGCTCCACATCCCAATGTGTGCGAGAGGGGCAGGGTGGCCTTTCTTGCATCGTGTGTACCATGTGATATAGCGTAGAGACCATGTGCCCCGGGGAAGTCGCCTGTAGTACCACCTGTAAGGGGGCAAGAGTGGGAGGCTCACTAGGAAAGTCCGGGACCTCGGAACGAAGGCCCTGTCGCAAGCGCATGTATAGGAATGCGTCAAGGGGGGATGGCTGGGACCCCTGAAATATGTGAGCCATTGTCCGGAACTGTCCATTCAGATACAAGTCACCCCATGTCGTGATGTTGGTTCGCTGGATGAGTTGACGAAAACCCTTTTCCTGCAGGAGAGGCATGCGTGGATGATATGTTAATGGGAGTAGTGGGGCGTAAAGTGCAGGGCATTGCAAAAGGCGCGATATATGATGCCAGGCGTTTACCGTGCAGGTGACTGTTGTAGGTGATTTGTCTCTCTGTACCGGGGAGTCGCACAGGACGCCCTCAAGGGGTATAGGGTCAGCCAGCCAATGCTCTACCGCAACCTGCGGCATGTATCTAGGGGGTGGAACCAATAATAAGCATAGTGCGCTTGAGCACTTGTGTAGTATAGTTCGAAATTAGGGATGTCAAAGCCCCTAAGCGCATAGGGTCGGGTAAGTATGTTCCACTGCAAGCGCGGCTGCTTGCCGCCCCATACAAGCCTGATCATTTCCGTCCTCAATAACTTAAAAAATTGGCGACCTGGATGGTAAGGGATATTGAGGAACAAGTACAGTAATTTTGGCAGTACCACCATTTTGATCAGAGAGGCGCGGCCCGCCATGGATAGGGGCAGGGAGATCCAGCGAGTAACGCTATCTGTAATGTGACTTAGCGCCCTTCTGTAATTAGGCGCATGAGGTCGTCCCTGTCTGTGGTAATGCGTATCCCCAGATATCGCATGTCCGAGTGGCACCACTCGAGTGGAAAATCAAGAGGAAATGGTGTGTTTGGAGCCTCTCTTTGCTGTCCGTTTGGTGCCTCTCTTTGCTGTGTGTTTGGAGCCTCTCTTTGCTGTGTGTTTGGACCCTCTCTTTGCTGTGTGTGCCTCTCTTTGCTGTCCGTTTGGAGCCTCTCTTTGCTGTCCGTTTGGAGCCTCTCTTTGCTGTCCGTTTGGAGCCTCTCTTTGCTGTCCGTTTGGAGCCTCTCTTTGCTGTCCGTTTGGAGCCTCTCTTTGCTGTCCGTTTGGAGCCTCTCTCTGCTGTCCGTTTGGTGCCTCTCTTTGCTGTCCGTTTGGTGCCTCTCTTTGCTGGGATGGAGCCTCTCTCTGCTGTGTGTTTGGAGCCTCTGTCTACTGTGGGCTTTGAGCCTCTCTCTGCTGTCCGTTTGGAGCCTCTCTGCTGTCCTTTTTGAGCCTATCTCTGCTGTCCATTTGGAATCTCTCTCTACTGCCCGTTTGGAGTCTCTCTCTATTCCCCGTTTGGAGCCTCTCTCTATTCCCCGTTTGGAGCCTCTCTCTGCTGTCCGTTTGGAGCCTCTCTCTGCTGTCCGTTTGGAGCCTCTCTCTGCTGTCCGTTTGGAGCCTCTCACTGCTGTTCGTTTGGAGCCTCTCTCTGCTGTTCGTTTGGAGCCTCTCTGCTGTTCGTTTGGAGCCTCTGCTGTCCTTTTGGACTCTCTCCCTGCTGCCCTGTTGGACTCTCTCCCTGCTGTCCTTTTGGAGTCTCTCTCTGCTGTCCTTTTGGAGCCTTTCTCTGCTGTCCTTTTGGAGCCTTTCTCTGCTGTCCTTTTGGAGCCTTTCTCTGCTGTCCTTTTGGTGTCTCTCTCTGCTGCCCTTTTGGAGCCTCTCTCAGCTCTTCGTTTGGAGCCTCTCTCTACTGTCCCTTTGGAGCCTCTTTCTGTGCTGTCTGTTTGGAGCCTCTTTTTGGAGCCTCTCTCAGCTGTCCGTTAGGAGCGCCTCTCTGCTGTCCGTTAGGAGCGCCTCTCTACTGTCTGTTTGGAGTCTCTCTCTGCTGTCAGTTTGGAGTCTCTCTCTGCTGTCAGTTTGGAGTCTCTCTCTGCTGTCAGTTTGGAGTCTCTCTCTGCTGTCAGTTTGGAGCCTCTCTCTTCTGTCCGTTTGGAGCCACTCTCTTCTGTCCTTTTTGAGCCTCTCTCTGCTGCCCGTATGGAGCCTCTCTCTGCTGTCCGTTTGGAGCCTCTCTCTGCTGTCCGTTTGGAGCCTCTCTCTGCTGTCCGTTTGGAGCCTCTCTCTGCTGTCCGTTTGGAGCCTCTCTCTGCTGTCCGTTTGGAGCCTCTCTTGTCTGCCCGTTTGGACTCTCTCTCGTCTGCCCGTTTGGACTCTCTCTCGTCTGCCCGTTTGGACTCTCTCTCGTCTGCCCGTTTGGAGTCTCTCTCGTCTGCCCGTTTGGAGTCTCTCTCGTCTGCCCGTTTGGAGTCTCTCTCGTCTGCCCGTTTGGAGTCTCTCTCGTCTGCCCGTTTGGAGTCTCTCTCGTCTGCCCGTTTGGAGTCTCTCTCTGCTGTCCAGTTGGAGTCTCTCTCTGCTGTCCAGTTGGAGTCTCTCTCTGCTGTCCAGTTGGAGTCTCTCTCTGCTGTCCAGTTGGAGCCTCTCTCTGCTGTCCTTTTTTAGCCTATCTCTGCTGTCCGTTTGGAATCTCTCTCTCCTGCCCGTTTGGAGTCTCTCTCTGCTGCCCGTTTGGAGCGTCTCTCTCTATTGCCTGTTTGGAGCCTCTCTCTGCTGTTCGTTTGGATGCTCTCTCTGCTGTTCGTTTGGAGCCTCTCTCTGCTGTTCGTTTGGAGCCTCTCTCTGCTGTTCGTTTGGAGCCTCTCTCTGCTGTTCGTTTGGAGCCTCTCTCTGCTGTTCGTTTGGAGCCTCTCTCTGCTGTTCGTTTGGAGCCTCTGCTGTCCTTTTGGACTTTCTCCCTGCTGCCCTGTTGGACTCTCTCCCTGCTGTCCTTTTGGACTCTCTCCCTGCTGTCCTTTTGGAGTCTCTCCCTGCTGTCCTTTTGGAGCCTTTCTCTGCTGTGCTTTTGGAGCCTTTCTCTGCTGTCCTTTTGGAGCCTTTCTCTGCTGTCCTTTTGGTGTCTCTCTCTGCTGCCCTTTTGGAGCCTCTCTCAGCTCTTCGTTTGGAGCCTCTCTCTACTGTCCCTTTGGAGCCTCTTTCTGTGCTGTCTGTTTGGAGCCTCTTTTTGGAGCCTCTCTCAGCTGTCCGTTAGGAGCGCCTCTCTGCTGTCCGTTAGGAGCGCCTCTCTGCTGTCTGTTTGGGGTCTCTCTCTGCTGTCAGTTTGGAGTCTCTCTCTGCTGTCAGTTTGGAGTCTCTCTCTGCTGTCAGTTTGGAGTCTCTCTCTGCTGTCCGTTTGGAGCCTCTCTCTTCTGTCCGTTTGGAGCCACTCTCTTCTGTCCTTTTTGAGCCTCTCTCTGCTGCCCGTATGGAGCCTCTCTCTGCTGTCCGTTTGGAGCCTCTCTCTGCTGTCCGTTTGGAGCCTCTCTCTGCTGTCCGTTTGGAGCCTCTCTCTGCTGTCCGTTTGGAGCCTCTCTTGTCTGCCCGTTTGGACTCTCTCTCGTCTGCCCGTTTGGACTCTCTCTCGTCTGCCCGTTTGGACTCTCTCTCGTCTGCCCGTTTGGACTCTCTCTCGTCTGCCCGTTTGGACTCTCTCTCGTCTGCCCGTTTGGACTCTCTCTCGTCTGCCCGTTTGGAGTCTCTCTCGTCTGCCCGTTTGGAGTCTCTCTCGTCTGCCCGTTTGGAGTCTCTCTCGTCTGCCCGTTTGGAGTCTCTCTCGTCTGTCCAGTTGGAGTCTCTCTCTGCTGTCCAGTTGGAGTCTCTCTCTGCTGTCCAGTTGGAGTCTCTCTCTGCTGTCCAGTTGGAGTCTCTCTCTGCTGTCCAGTTGGAGTCTCTCTCTGCTGTCCAGTTGGAGTCTCTCTCTGCTGTCCAGTTGGAGCCTCTCTCTGCTGTCCTTTTTTAGCCTATCTCTGCTGTCCGTTTGGAATCTCTCTCTCCTGCCCGTTTGGAGTCTCTCTCTGCTGCCTGTTTGGAGCGTCTCTCTCTATTGCCTGTTTGGAGCGTCTCTCTCTATTGCCTGTTTGGAGTCTCTCTAGTCTGCCCGTATGGAATCTCTCTCTCCTGCCCGTTTGGAATCTCTCTCTCCTGCCCGTTTGGAGCCTCACTCTGCTGTCCGTTTGGTGCCTCTTTTGCTGTCCGTTTGGTGCCTCTCTTTGCTGTCCGTTTGGAGTCTCTTTTGGAGTCTCTCTCTGCTGTCCGTTTGGATCCTCTCTGCTGCCAGTTTGGAGCCTCTCACTGCTGTCCGTTTGGAGCCTCTCACTGCTGTCCGTTTGGAGTCTCTCTCCTGCCCGTTTGAGCTCTCTCTCCTGCCCGTTTGGAGTCTCTCTCTCCTGCCCGTTTGGAGTCTCTCTCTCCTGCCCGTTTGGAGTCTCTCTCTCCTGCCCGTTTGGAGTCTCTCTCTCCTGCCCGTTTGGAGTCTCTCTCGTCTGCCCGTTTGGTGTCTCTCTCATCTGCCCGTTTGGTGTCTCTCTCGTCTGCCCGTTTGGTGTCTCTCTCGTCTGCCCGTTTGGAGTCTCTCTCGTCTGCCCGTTTGGAGTCTCTCTCTAATGCCCGTTTGGAGTCTCTCTCTAATGCCCGTTTGGAGTCTCTCTCTAATGCCCGTTTGGAGTCTCTCTCTAATCCCCGTTTGGAGTCTCTCTCTATTCCCCGTTTGGAGTCTCTCTCTATTCCCCGTTTGGAGTCTCTCTCTGCTGTCCGTTTGGAGCCTCTCTCTGCTGTCCGTTTGGAGTCTCTCTCTGCTGTCCGTTTGGAGTCTCTCTCTGCTGTCCGTTTGGAGTCTCTCTCTGCTGTCCGTTTGGAGTCTCTCTCTGCTGTCCTTTTGGAGTCTCTCTCTGCTGTCCTTTTGGAGTCTCTCTCTGCTGTCCTTTTGGAGTCTCTCTCTGCTGTCCTTTTGGAGTCTCTCTCTGCTGTCCTTTTGGAGTCTCTCTCTGCTGTCCTTTTGGAGTCTCTCTCTGCTGTCCTTTTGGAGTCTCTCTCTGCTGTCCGTTTGGAGCCTCTCTTTGCTGTCCGTTTGGAGCCTCTCTCTGCTGTCTGTTTGGAGCCTCTCTCTGCTGTCCGTTTGAAGCCTCTCTCTACTGTCAGTTTGGAGCCTCTCTTTGGTGCCTCTCTCTGCTGTCCCTTTGGAGCCTCTTTCTGTGCTGTCTGTTTGGAGCCTCTTTTTGGAGCCTCTCTCAGCTGTCGGTTAGGAGCGCCTCTCTGCTGTCCGCTTGGAGCCTCTCTCTGCTGTCCTTTTGGTGTCTCTCTCTGCTGCCCTTTGGAGCCTCTCTCAGCTCTTCGTTTGGAGCTCTCTCTACTGTCAGTTTGGAGCCTCTCTTTGGTGCCTCTCTCTGCTGTCCCTTTGGAGCCTCTTTCTGTGCTGTCTGTTTGGAGCCTCTTTTTGGAGCCTCTCTCAGCTGTCCGTTTGGAGCCTCTCTCAGCTGTCCGTTTGGAGCCTCTCTCTGCTGCCCGTTTGGAGCCTCTCTCTGCTTCGTTTGGAGCCTCTCTCTGCTTCGTTTGGAGCCTCTCTCTGCTTCGTTTGGAGCCTCTCTCTGCTTCGTTTGGAGCCTCTCTCTGCTCCGTTTGGAGCCTCTCTCTGCTGTCCGTTTGGAGCCTCTCTCTGCTGTCCGTTTGGAGCCTCTCTCTGCTGTCCGTTTGGAGCCTCTCTCTGCTGTCCGTTTGGAGCCTCTCTCTGCTGTCCGTTTGGAGCCTCTCTCTGCTGTCCGTTTGGAGCCTCTCTCTGCTGTCCGTTTGGAGCCTCTCTAGTCTGCCCGTATGGAATCTCTCTCTCCTGCCCGTTTGGAATCTCTCTCTCCTGCCCGTTTGGAATCTCACTCTCCTGCCCGTTTGGAATCTCTCTCTCCTGCTCGTTTGGAATCTCTCTCTCCTGCTCGCTTTGGAATCTCTCTCTCCTGCCCGTTTGGAGCCTCTCTCTGCTGCCCGTTTGGAGCCTCTCTTTGCTGTCCGTTTGGAGCCTCTCTTTGCTGTCCGTTTGGAGCCTCTCTCTGCTGTCTGTTTGGAGCCTCTCTCTGCTGTCCGTTTGAAGCCTCTCTCTACTGTCAGTTTGGAGCCTCTCTTTGGTGCCTCTCTCTGCTGTCCCTTTGGAGCCTCTTTCTGTGCTGTCTGTTTGAGCCTCTTTGGAGCCTCTCTCAGCTGTCCGTTAGGAGCGCCTCTCTGCTGTCCGCTTGGAGCCTCTCTCTGCTGTCCTTTTGGTGTCTCTCTCTGCTGCCCTTTTGGAGCCTCTCTCAGCTCTTCGTTTGGAGCCTCTCTCTACTGTCAGTTTGGAGCCTCTCTTTGGTGCCTCTCTCTGCTGTCCCTTTGGAGCCTCTTTCTGTACTGTCTGTTTGGAGCCTCTTTTGGAGCCTCTCTCAGCTGTCCGCTTGGAGCCTCTCTCAGCTGTCCGTTTGGAGCCTCTCTCAGCTGTCCGTTTGGAGCCTCTCTCAGCTGTCCGTTTGGAGCCTCTCTCAGCTGTCCGTTTGGAGCCTCTCTCTGCTCTCCGTTTGGAGTCTCTCTCGTCTGCCCGTTTGGAGTCTCTCTCGTCTGCCCGTTTGGAGTCTCTCTCGTCTGCCCGTTTGGAGTCTCTCTCGTCTGCCCGTTTGGAGTCTCTCTCGTCTGCCCGTTTGGAGTCTCTCTCGTCTGCCCGTTTGGAGTCTCTCTCGTCTGCCCGTTTGGAGCCTCTCTCTGCTGTCCGTTTGGAGCCTCTCTCTTCTGTCCGTTTGGAGCCACTCTCTTCTGTCCTTTTTGAGCCTCTCTCTGCTGCCCGTATGGAGCCTCTCTCTGCTGTCCGTTTGGAGCCTCTCTCTGCTGTCCGTTTGGAGCCTCTCTCTGCTGTCCGTTTGGAGCCTCTCTCTGCTGTCCGTTTGGAGCCTCTCTCTGCTGTCCGTTTGGACTCTCTCTCGTCTGCCCGTTTGGACTCTCTCTCGTCTGCCCGTTTGGACTCTCTCTCGTCTGCCCGTTTGGACTCTCTCTCGTCTGCCCGTTTGGACTCTCTCTCGTCTGCCCGTTTGGACTCTCTCTCGTCTGCCCGTTTGGACTCTCTCTCGTCTGCCCGTTTGGAGTCTCTCTCGTCTGCCCGTTTGGAGTCTCTCTCGCCTGCCCGCTTGGAGTCTCTCTCGTCTGCCCGTTTGGAGTCTCTCTCGTCTGCCCGTTGGAGTCTCTCTCTGCTGTCCAGTTGGAGTCTCTCTCTGCTGTCCAGTTGGAGTCTCTCTCTGCTGTCCAGTTGGAGTCTCTCTCTGCTGTCCAGTTGGAGTCTCTCTCTGCTGTCCAGTTGGAGCCTCTCTCTGCTGTCCTTTTAGCCTATCTCTGCTGTCCGTTTGGAATCTCTCTCTCCTGCCCGTTTGGAGTCTCTCTCTGCTGCCTGTTTGGAGCGTCTCTCTCTATTGCCTGTTTGGAGCGTCTCTCTCTATTGCCTGTTTGGAGTCTCTCTAGTCTGCCCGTATGGAGTCTCTCTCTCCTGCCCGTTTGGAGCCTCACTCTGCTGTCCGTTTGGTGCCTCTTTTTGCTGTCCGTTTGGTGCCTCTCTTTGCTGTCCGTTTGGAGTCTCTTTTTGGAGTCTCTCTCTGCTGTCCGTTTGGATCCTCTCTGCTGCCAGTTTGGAGCCTCTCACTGCTGTCCGTTTGGAGCCTCTCACTGCTGTCCGTTTGGAGTCTCTCTCTCCTGCCCGTTTGGAGTCTCTCTCTCCTGCCCGTTTGGAGTCTCTCTCTCCTGCCCGTTTGGAGTCTCTCTCTCCTGCCCGTTTGGAGTCTCTCTCTCCTGCCCGTTTGGAGTCTCTCTCGTCTGCCCGTTTGGTGTCTCTCTCATCTGCCCGTTTGGTGTCTCTCTCGTCTGCCCGTTTGGTGTCTCTCTCGTCTGCCCGTTTGGTGTCTCTCTCGTCTGCCCGTTTGGAGTCTCTCTCGTCTGCCCGTTTGGAGTCTCTCTCGTCTGCCCGTTTGGAGTCTCTCTCTAATGCCCGTTTGGAGTCTCTCTCTAATGCCCGTGCCCGTTTGGAGTCTCTCTCTAATGCCCGTTTGGAGTCTCTCTCTAATGCCCGTTTGGAGTCTCTCTCTAATGCCCGTTTGGAGTCTCTCTCTAATGCCCGTTTGGAGTCTCTCTCTATTCCCCGTTTGGAGTCTCTCTCTATTCCCCGTTTGGAGTCTCTCTCTGCTGTCCGTTTGGAGCCTCTCTCTGCTGTCCGTTTGGAGCCTCTCTCTGCTGTCCGTTTGGAGTCTCTCTCTGCTGTCCGTTTGGAGTCTCTCTCTGCTGTCCTTTTTGAGTCTCTCTCTGCTGTCCTTTTGGAGTCTCTCTCTGCTGTCCTTTTGAGTCTCTCTCTGCTGTCCTTTTGGAGTCTCTCTCTGCTGTCCTTTTGGAGTCTCTCTCTGCTGTCCTTTTGGTGTCTCTCTCTGCTGTCCTTTTGGAGTCTCTCTCTGCTGTCCTTTTGGAGTCTCTCTCTGCTGTCCTTTTGGAGCCTCTCTCTGCTGTCCTTTTGGAGTCTCTCTCTGCTGCCCTTTTGAAGCCTCTCTCTACTGTCAGTTTGGAGCCTCTCTTTGGTGCCTCTCTCTGCTGTCCCTTTGGAGCCTCTTTCTGTGCTGTCTGTTTGGAGCCTCTTTTTGGAGCCTCTCTCAGCTGTCCGTTAGGAGCGCCTCTCTGCTGTCCGCTTGGAGCCTCTCTCTGCTGTCCTTTTGGTGTCTCTCTCTGCTGCCCTTTTGGAGCCTCTCTCAGCTCTTCGTTTGGAGCCTCTCTCTACTGTCAGTTTGGAGCCTCTCTTTGGTGCCTCTCTCTGCTGTCCCTTTGGAGCCTCTTTCTGTGCTGTCTGTTTGGAGCCTCTTTTTGGAGCCTCTCTCAGCTGTCCGTTTGGAGCCTCTCTCAGCTGTCCGTTTGGAGCCTCTCTCAGCTGTCCGTTTGGAGCCTCTCTCAGCTGTCCGTTTGGAGCCTCTCTCTGCTGCCCGTTTGGAGCCTCTCTCTGCTGCCCGTTTGGAGCCTCTCTCTGCTGCCCGTTTGGAGCCTCTCTCTGCTTCGTTTGGAGCCTCTCTCTGCTTCGTTTGGAGCCTCTCTCTGCTCCGTTTGGAGCCTCTCTCTGCTGTCCGTTTGGAGCCTCTCTCTGCTGTCCGTTTGGAGCCTCTCTCTGCTGTCCGTTTGGAGCCTCTCTCTGCTGTCCGTTTGGAGCCTCTCTCTGCTGTCCGTTTGGAGCCTCTCTCTGCTGTCCGTTTGGAGCCTCTCTAGTCTGCCCGTATGGAATCTCTCTCTCCTGCCCGTTTGGAATCTCTCTCTCCTGCCCGTTTGGAATCTCACTCTCCTGCTCGTTTGGAATCTCTCTCTCCTGCTCGTTTGGAATCTCTCTCTCCTGCTCGTTTGGAGCCTCTCTCTGCTGTCCGTTTGGAGCCTCTCTTTGCTGTCCGTTTGGAGCCTCTCTTTGCTGTCCGTTTGGAGCCTCTCTCTGCTGTCCGTTTGAAGCCTCTCTCTACTGTCAGTTTGGAGCCTCTCTTTGGTGCCTCTCTCTGCTGTCCCTTTGGAGCCTCTTTCTGTGCTGTCTGTTTGGAGCCTCTTTTTGGAGCCTCTCTCAGCTGTCCGTTAGGAGCGCCTCTCTGCTGTCCGCTTGGAGCCTCTCTCTGCTGTCCTTTTGGTGTCTCTCTCTGCTGCCCTTTTGGAGCCTCTCTCAGCTCTTCGTTTGGAGCCTCTCTCTACTGTCAGTTTGGAGCCTCTCTTTGGTGCCTCTCTCTGCTGTCCCTTTGGAGCCTCTTTCTGTACTGTCTGTTTGGAGCCTCTTTTTGGAGCCTCTCTCAGCTGTCCGCTTGGAGCCTCTCTCAGCTGTCCGTTTGGAGCCTCTCTCAGCTGTCCGTTTGGAGCCTCTCTCAGCTGTCCGTTTGGAGCCTCTCTCTGCTCTCCGTTTGGAGTCTCTCTCGTCTGCCCGTTTGGAGTCTCTCTCGTCTGCCCGTTTGGAGTCTCTCTCGTCTGCCCGTTTGGAGTCTCTCTCGTCTGCCCGTTTGGAGTCTCTCTCGTCTGCCCGTTTGGAGTCTCTCTCGTCTGCCCGTTTGGAGCCTCTCTCTGCTGTCCGTTTGGAGCCTCTCTTTGCTGTCAGTTTGAAGCCTCTCTCTGCTGTCCGTTTGGAGCCTCTCTCTGCTGTCCGTTTGGAGCCTCTCTCTGCTGTCCGTTTGGCGCCTCTCTCTGCTGTCCGTTTGGAGCCTCTCTCTGCTGTCCGTTTGGAGCCTCTCTCTATTCCCCGTTTGGAGCCTCTCTCTATTCCCCGTTTGGAGCCTCTCTCTATTCCCCGTTTGGAGCCTCTCTCTATTCCCCGTTTGGAGCCTCTCTCTATTCCCCGTTTGGAGCCTCTCTTTGCTGTC
This sequence comes from Calotriton arnoldi, assembly GCA_963921515.1. Taxonomy (NCBI): domain Eukaryota; kingdom Metazoa; phylum Chordata; class Amphibia; order Caudata; family Salamandridae; genus Calotriton; species Calotriton arnoldi. The sequence continues at coordinate 1,200,352 of CAWUFW010000658.1, read as the reverse complement.
CGTTTGGAGCCTCTCTTTGCTGTCCGTTTGGAGCCTCTCTTTGCTGTCCGTTTGGAGCCTCTCTTTGCTGTTCGTTTGGTGCCTCTCTCTGCTGTCCGTTTGGAGCCTCTCTCTGCTGTCCGATTGGAGTCTCTCTAGGCTGCCCTTTAGTAGTGTCTCTGCTGCCCATTTGGAGCCTCTCTCTGCTGCCTGTTTGGAGCCTCTCTTTGCTGTGTGTTTGGAACTTCTCTCTGCTGTCCGTTTGGAGCCTCTCTCGTCTGCCCGTTTGGAGTCTCTCTCTGCTGCCCGTTTGGAGTCTCTCTCTGCTGCCCGTTTGGAGTCTCTCTCTGCTGCCCGTTTGGAGTCTCTCTCTGCTGCCCGTTTGGAGTCTCTCTCTGCTGCCCGTTTGGAGTCTCTCTCTGCTGTCCGTTTGGAGTCTCTCTCTGCTGCCCATTTGGAGTCTCTCTCTATTGCCCGTTTGGGTTCTTACTCTGCTGCCCATTTGGAGCCTCTCTTTGCTGTGTGTTTGGAGCCTTTCTTTGCTGTCCTTTAGGAGCGTCTTTTTGGAGTCTCTCTCTGCTGTCCGTTTGGAGCCTCTCGCTGCTGTCCGTTTGGAGCCTCTCTCTGCTGTCCTTTTTGAGCCTCTCTCTGCTGTCCGTTTGGAGCCTCTCTCTGCTGTCCGTTTGGAGCCTCTCTCTGCTGTCCGTTTGGAGCCTCTCTCTGCTGTCCGTTTGGAGCCTCTCTCTGCTGTCCGTTTGGAGCCTCTCTCTGCTGTCCGTTTGGAGCCTCTCTCTGCTGTCCGTTTGGAGCCTCTCTCTGCTGTCCGTTTGGAGCCTCTCTCTGCTGTCCGCTTGGAGCCACTCTCTGCTGTCCGTTTGCTGTCCGTTTGGAGCCTCTCTCTGCTGTCCGTTTGGAGCCTCTCTCTGCTGTCCGTTTGGAGCCTCTCTCTGCTGTCCGTTTGGAGCCTCTCTCTGCTGTCCGTTTGGAGCCTCTCTCTGCTGTCCGTTTGGAGCCTCTCTCTGCTGTCCGTTTGGAGCCTCTCTCTGCTGTCCGTTTGGAGCCTCTCTCTGCTGTCCGTTCGAGCCTCTCTCGTCTGCCCGTTTGGAGTCTCTCTCGTCTGCCCGTTTGGAGCCTCTCTCGTCTGCCCGTTTGGAGCCTCTCTCGTCTGCCCGGTTTGGAGCCTCTCTCGTCTGCCCGGTTTGGAGCCTCTCTCGTCTGCCCGGTTTGGAGCCTCTCTCGTCTGCCCGGTTTGGAGCCTCTCTCGTCTGCCCGGTTTGGAGCCTCTCTCGTCTGCCCGGTTTGGAGCCTCTCTCGTCTGCCCGTTTGGAGCCTCTCTCGTCTGCCCGTTTGGAGCCTCTCTCGTCTGCCCGTTTGGAGCCTCTCTTCTGTCCGTTTGGAGCCTCTCTTTGCTGTCCGTTTGGAGCCTCTCTTTGCTGTCCGTTTGGAGCCTCTCTTTGCTGTCCGTTTGGAGCCTCTCTTTGCTGTCAGTTTGGAGCCTCTCTTTGCTGTTCGTTTGGAGCTTCTCTCTCTTTGCTGTTCGTTTGGAGCCTCTCTCTGCTGTTCGTTTGGAGCCTCTCTCTGCTGTCCGTTTGGAGCCTCTCTCTGCTGTCCGTTTGGAGCCTCTCTCTGCTGTCCGTTTGGAGCCTCTCTCTGCTGTCCGTTTGGAGCCTCTCTCTGCTGTCCGTTTGGAGCCTCTCTCTGCTGTCCGTTTGGAGCCTCTCTCTGCTGTCCGTTTGGAGCCTCTCTCTGCTGCCCGTTTGGAGCCTCTCTCTGCTGTCCTTTTCGAGCCTCTTTTTGGAGTCTCTCTCTGTCCGTTCGCAGCCTCTCTCTGCTTCCCTTTCGCAGCCTCTCTGCTGCCCTTTTGCAGCCTCTCTGTGCTGCCCTTTCGCAGCCTCTCTCTGCTGCCCTTTCGCAGCCTCTCTCTGCTGCCCTTTCGCAGCCTCTCTGCTGCCCTTTCGCAGCCTCTCTCTGCTGCCCTTTCGCAGCCTCTCTCTGCTGCCCTTTCGCAGCCTCTCTCTGCTGCCCTTTCGCAGCCTCTCTCTGCTGCCCTTTCGCAGCCTCTCTGCTGTCCGTTTGGAGCCTCCGCTCTGCTGCCCGTTTGGAGTCTCTCTCTGCTGCCCGTTTGGAGTCTCTCTCTGCTGCCCGTTTGGAGTCTCTCTCTGCTGCTCGTTTGGAGTCTCTCTCTGCTGCCCGTTTGGAGTTTCTCTCTGCTGCCCGTTTGGAGTCTCTCTCGTCTGCCCGTTTGGAGTCTCTCTCTGCTGTCCTTTTGGTGTCTCTCTCTGCTGCCCTTTTGGAGCCTCTTTCTGTGCTGTCTGTTTGGAGCCTCTTTTTGGGCCTCTCTCAGCTGTCCGTTAGGAGCGCCTCTCTGCTGTCCGCTTGGAGCCTCTCTCTGCTGTCCTTTTTTAGCCTATCTCTGCTGTCCGTTTGGAATCTCTCTCTGCTGCCCATTTGGAGTCTCTCTCTGCTGCCCGTTTGGAGCGTCTCTCTCTATTGCCTGTTTGGAGCCTCTCTCTGCTGTCCGTTTGGAGTCTCTCTAGTCTGCCCGTATGGAATCTCTCTCTCCTGCCCGTTTGGAATCTCTCTCTCCTGCCCGTTTGGAATCTCTCTCCTGCCCGTTTGGAGCCTCTCTCTGCTGGCCTTTTGAGCCTCTCTCTGCTGTCCGCTTGGAGCCTCTCTCTGCTGTCCTTTTTTAGCCTATCTCTCTGCTGTCCGTTTGGAATCTCTCTCTGCTGCCCGTTTGGAGTCTCTCTCTGCTGCCCGTTTGGAGCGTCTCTCTCTATTGCCTGTTTGGAGCCTCTCTCTGCTGTCCGTTTCGAGTCTCTCTAGTCTGCCCGTATGGAATCTCTCTCTCCTGCCCGTTTGGAATCTCTCTCTCCTGCCCGTTTGGAATCTCTCTCTCCTGCCCGTTTGGAGCCTCTCTCTGCTGTCCGTTTGGAGCCTCTCTCTGCTGTTCGTTTGGAGCCTCTCGCCTGTCCGTTGGGAGCCTCTCTCTGCTGTGTTTGAAGCCTCTCTGCTGCCCATTTGGATCCTCTCTTTGCTTTGTGTTTGGAGCCTCTCTTTGCTGTGTGTTTGGAGCCTCACTCTGCTGTCCGTTTGGTGCCTCTCTTTGCTGTCCGTTTGGTGCCTCTCTTTGCTGTCCGTTTGGAGCCTCTCTTTGGAGTCTCTCTCTGCTGTCCGTTTGGATCCTCTCTCTGCTGCCCGTTTGGAGCCTCTCTCTGCTGCCCGTTTGGAGCCTCTCTCTGCTGCCCGTTTGGAGCCTCTCTCTGCTGTCCGTTTGGAGCCTCTCACTGCTGTCCGTTTGGAGTCTCTCTCTCCTGCCCGTTTGGAGTCTCTCTCTCCTGCCCGTTTGGAGTCTCTCTCTCCTGCCCGCTTGGAGTCTCTCTCTCCTGCCCGTTTGGAGTCTCTCTCCTGCCCGTTTGGAGTCTCTCTCTCCTGCCCGCTTGGAGTCTCTCTCTCCTGCCCGTTTGAGTCTCTCTCTCCTGCCCGTTTGGAGTCTCTCTCTCCTGCCCGTTTGGAGTCTCTCTCTCCTTCCCGTTTGGAGTCTCTCTCTCCTGCCCGTTTGGAGTCTCTCTCTGCTGCCCGCTTGGTGTCTCTCTCTGCTGCCCGCTTGGTGTCTCTCTCGCCTGCCCGTTTGGTGTCTCTCTCGCCTGCCCGCTTGGTGTCTCTCTCGCCTGCCCGCTTGGTGTCTCTCTCGTCTGCCCGCTTGGTGTCTCTCTCGCTCTGCCCGTTTGGTGTCTCTCTCTGCCTGCCCGCTTGGTGTCTCTCTCGTCTGCCCGCTTGGTGTCTCTCTCGCCTGCCCGCTTGGAGTCTCTCTCTAATGCCCGTTTGGAGTCTCTCTCTAATGCCCGTTTGGAGTCTCTCTCTAATGCCCGTTTGGAGTCTCGCTCTAATGCCCGCTTGGAGTCTCGCTCTAATGCCCGCTTGGAGTCTCTCTCTAATGCCCGCTTGGAGTCTCTCTCTTTTCCCGCTTTGGAGTCTCTCTCATTCCCGCTTGGAGTCTCTCTCTATTCCCCGCTTGGAGTCTCTCTCTGCTGTCCGCTTGGAGCCTCTCTCTGCTGTCCGTTTGGAGCCTCTCTCTGCTGTCCGTTTGGAGCCTCTTCTGCTGTCCGTTTGGAGCCTCTCTCTGCTGTCCGTTTGGAGCCTCTCTCTGCTGTCCGCTTGGAGCCTCTCTCTGCTGTCCGCTTGGAGCCTCTCTCTGCTGTCCGTTTGGAGTCTCTCTCTGCTGTCCTTTTGGAGTCTCTCTCTGCTGTCCTTTTGGAGCCTCTCTCTGCTGTCCGTTTGGAATCTCTCTCTGCTGTCCGTTTGGAATCTCTCTCTGCTGCCCGTTTGGAGTCTCTCTCTGCTGTCCTTTTGGAGCCTTTCTCGGATGTCCTTTTGGTGTCTCTCTCTGCTGCCCTTTTGGAGCCTCTCTCAGCTCTTCGTTTGGAGCCTCTCTCTACTGTCAGTTTGGAGCCTCTCTTTGGTGCCTCTCTCTGGTGTCCCTTTGGAGCCTCTTTCTGTGCGGTCTGTTTGGAGCCTCTTTTGGAGCCTCTCTCAGCTGTCCGTTAGAGCGCCTCTCTGCTGTCCGCTTGAGCCTCTTTCTGCTGTCCTTTTGGTGCTCTCTCTCTGCTGCCCTTTGGAGCCGCTCTCATCTCTTCGCTTGGAGCCTCTCTACTGTCAGTTTGGAGCCTCTCTTTGGTGCCTCTCTCTGCTGTCCCTTTGGAGCCTCTTTCTGTGCTGTCTGTTTGGAGCCTCTTTGGAGCCTCTCTAGCTGTCCGTTTGGAGCCTTTCTCAGCTGTCCGTTTGGAGCCTCTCTCTGCTGTCCGTTTGGAGCCTCTCTCTGCTGTTCGTTTGGAGCCTCTCTCTGCTGTCCGCTTGGAGCCTCTCTCTGCTGTCCGTTTGGAGCCTCTCTCTGCTGTCCGTTTGGAGCCTCTCTCTGCTGTCCGTTTGGAGCCTCTCTCTGCTGTCCGTTTGGAGCCTCTCTCTGCTGTCCGCTTGGAGCCTCTCTCTGCTGTCCGTTTGGAGCCTCTCTCGTCTGCCCGCTTGGAGTCTCTCTCGCTCTGCCCGCTTGGAGTCTCTCTCGCCTGCCCGCTTGGAGTCTCTCTCTGCCTGCCCGCTTGGAGTCTCTCTCGTCTGCCCGTTTGAGTCTCTCTCGTCTGCCCGCTTGGAGTCTCTCTCGCCTGCCCGCTTGGAGTCTCTCTCGTCTGCCCGTTTGGAGTCTCTCTCGCCTGCCCGCTTGGAGTCTCTCTCGCCTGCCCGCTTTGGAGTCTCTCTCGTCTGCCCGCTTGGAGTCTCTCTCGCCTGCCCGCTTGGAGTCTCTCTCGTCTGCCCGCTTGGAGTCTCGTCTGCCCGCTTGGAGTCTCTCTCGTCTGCCCGTTTGGAGTCTCTCTCTGCCTGCCCGCTTGGAGTCTCTCTCGCCTGCCCGCTTGGAGTCTCTCTCGCTCTGCTCCGCTTGGAGTCTCTCTCGTCTGCCCGCTTGGAGTCTCTCTCGTCTGCCCGCTTGGAGTCTCTCTCTGTTGCCCGCTTGGAGTCTCTCTCTGCTGTCCAGTTGGAGTCTCTCTCTGCTGTTCAGTTGAGCTCTCTCTGCTGTCCTTTTAGCCTATCTCTGCTGTCCATTTGGAAATCTCTCTGCTTTGTTTGGAGCTCTCTCTGCTGTCCGTTTGGAGCCTCTCTTGCTGTCCGCTTGAGCCTCTCTCTGCTGTCCGTTTGGAGCCTCTCTCTGCTGTCCGTTTGGAGCCTCTCTCTGCTGTCCGTTTGGAGCCTCTCTCGTCTGCCCGTTTGGAGTCTCTCTCGCCTGCCCGTTTGGAGTCTCTCTCGCCTGCCCGTTTGGAGTCTCTCTCGTCTGCCCGTTTGGAGTCTCGGTCTGCCCGTTTGGAGTCTCTCTCGTCTCTGCCCGCTTGGAGTCTCTCTCGTCTGCCCGTTTGGAGTCTCTCTCGCCTGCCCGTTTGGAGTCTCTCTCGTCTGCCCGTTTGGAGTCTCTCTCGTCTGCCCGTTTGGAGTCTCTCTCGTCTGCCCGTTTGGAGTCTCTCTCTGTTGCCCGTTTGGAGTCTCTCTCTGCTGTCCAGTTGGAGTCTCTCTCTGCTGTTCAGTTGGAGCCTCTCTCTGCTGTCCTTTTTAGCCTATCTCTGCTGTCCATTTGGAAACTCCTCTCTGCTTTGTTTGGAGCCTCTCTCTGCTTTGTTTGGAGCCTCTCTCTGCTTTGTTTGGAGCCTTCTCTCTGCTTCGCTTGGAGCCTCTCTCTGCTCCGTTTGGAGTCTCTCTGCTCTGCCCGCTTGGAGTCTCGCTCTGCCCGTTTGGAGTCTCTCTCGCTCTGCCTGTTTGGAGTCTCTCTGCCTGCCCGTTTGGAGTCTCTCTCGTCTGCCCGTTTGGAGTCTCTCTCGCCTGCCCGCTTGGAGTCTCTCTCTGCCTGCCCGCTTGGAGTCTCTCTCTGTTGCCCGCTTGGAGTCTCTCTCTGTTGCCCGCTTGAGTCTCTCTCTGCTGTCCAGTTGGAGTCTCTCTCTGCTGTCCAGTTGGAGCCTCTCTCTGCTGTCCTTTTTTAGCCTATCTCTGCTGTCCATTTGGAAACTCTCTCTGCTTTGTTTGGAGCCTCTCTCTGCTTTGTTTGGAGCCTCTCTCTGCTCCGTTTGGAGCCTCTCTCTGCTGTCCGTTTGGAGCCTCTCTCTGCTGCCCGTTTGGAGTCTCTCTCGTCTGCCCGTTTGGAGTCTCTCTCGTCTGCCCGTTTGGAGTCTCTCTCGTCTGCCCGTTTGGAGTCTCTCTCGTCTGCCCGTTTGGAGTCTCTCTCTGTTGCCCGTTTGGAGTCTCTCTCTGTTGCCCGTTTGGAGTCTCTCTCTGTTGCCCGTTTGGAGTCTCTCTCTGCTGTCCAGTTGGAGTCTCTCTCTGCTGTCCAGTTGGAGCCTCTCTCTGCTGTCCTTTTTTAGCCTATCTCTGCTGTCCATTTGGAAACTCTCTCTGCTTTGTTTGGAGCCTCTCTCTGCTTCGTTTGGAGCCTCTCTCTGCTCCGTTTGGAGCCTCTCTCTGCTCCGTTTGGAGCCTCTCTCTGCTCCGTTTGGAGCCTCTCTCTGCTGTCCGTTTGGAGCCTCTCTCTGCTGTCCGTTTGGAGTCTCTCTAGTCGGCCCGTTTGGAGTCTCTCTAGTCGGCCCGTTTGGAGTCTCTCTAGTCTGCCCGTATGGAATCTCTCTCTCCTGCCCGTTTGGAATCTCTCTCTCCTGCCCGTTTGGAATCTCTCTCTCCTGCTCGTTTGGAATCTCTCTCTCCTGCTCGTTTGGAGCCTCTCTTTGCTGTCAGTTTGAGCCTCTCTCTGCTGTGTTTGGAGCCTCTCTCTGCTGTGTTTGGTGCCTCTCTTTGCTGTGTGTTTGGAGCCTCTCTATTCCCCGTTTGGAGTCTCTTTCTAATGCCCGTTTGGAGTCTCTCTCTATTCCCCGTTTGGAGTCTCTCTCTATTCCCCGTTTGGAGTCTCTCTCTATTACCCGTTTGGTGCCTCTCTCTATTACCCGTTTGGTGCCTCTCTCTGCTGTCCGTTTGGAGTCTCTCTCGTCTTCCCGTTTGGAATCTCTCTCACCTGCCCGTTTGGAGTCTCTCTCTGCTGCCCGTTTAGAGCGTCTCTCTCTATTGCCTGTTTGGAGCCTCTCTCTATTGCCCGCTTGGAGCCTCTCTCTATTGCCCGCTTGGAGCCTCTCTCTATTGCCCGTTTGGAGCCTCTCTCTATTGCCCGCTTGGAGCCTCTCTTGCTGTCCGTTTGGAGCCTCTCTTTGCTGTCCGTTTGGAGCCTCTCTTTGCTGTCCGTTTGAAGCCTCTCTCTGCTGTCCGTTTGGAGCCTCTCTCTGCTGTCCGTTTGGAGCCTCTCTCTGCTGCCCGTTTGGAGCCTCTCTCTGCTGCCCGTTTGGAGCCTCTCTTTGCTGTGTGTTTGGAACTTCTCTCTGCTGTCCGTTTGGAGCCTCTCTCGTCTGCCCATTTGGAGTCTCTCTCTATTACCCGTTTGGGGTCTTACTCTGCTGCCCATTTGGAGCCTCTCTTTGCTGTTCGTTTGGTGCCTCTCTCTGCTGTCAGTTTGGAGCCTCTCTTTGCTGTGTGTTTGGAGCCTTTCTTTGCTGTCCTTTAGGAGCCTCTTTTTGGAGTCTCTCTCTGCTGTCCGTTTGGAGCCTCTCTCTGCTGTCCTTTTTGAGCCTCATCTCTGCTGTCCGCTTGGAGCTCTTCTGCTGTCCGTTTGGAGCCTCTCTCTGCTGTCCGCTTGGAGCCTCTCTCTATTCCCCGCTTGGAGCCTCTCTCTATTCCCCCGCTTGAGCCTCTTCTATTCCCCGCTTGGAGCCTCTCTCTATTCCCCGCTTGGAGCCTCTCTCTATTCCCCGTTTGGAGCCTCTCTTTGCTGTCCGCTTGGAGCCTCTCTTGCTGTCCGTTTGGAGCCTCTCTTTGCTGTCCGCTTGGAGCCTCTCTTTGCTGTCCGTTTGAGCCTCTCTTTGCTGTCCGTTTGGAGCCTCTCTCTGCTGTCCGTTTGGAGTCTCTCTAGGCTGCCCTTTAGTAGTGTCTCTGCTGCCCATTTGGAGTCTCTCTCTGCTGCCCGTTTGGAGTCTCTCTCTGCTGCCCGCTTGGAGTCTCTCTCTGCTGCCCGCTTGGAGTCTCTCTCGCTGCCCGCTTGGAGCCTCTCTCTGCTGTCCGCTTGGAGCCTCTCTCTTGCTGTCCGTTTGGAGCCTCTCTCTGCTGTCCGTTTGGAGCCTCTCTCTGCTGTCCGTTTGGAGCCTCTCTCTGCTGTCCGCTTGGAGCCCTCTCTCTGCTGTTCTGCTTGGAGCCTCTTGCTCCTGTCCGTTTGGAGCCTCTCTCTGCTGTCCGTTTGGAGCCTCTCTCTGCTGTCTGTTTGGAGCCTCTCTCTGCTGTCCGTTTGGAGCCTCTCTCTGCTGTCCGTTTGGAGCTCTCTCTGCTGCCCGCTTGGAGCCTCTCTCTGCTGTCCTTTTCGAGCCTCTTTTGGAGTCTCTCTCTGATGTCCGTTCGCAGCCTCTCTCTGCTTCCCTTTCGCAGCCTCTCTGCTGCCCTTTCGCAGCCTCTCTGCTGCCCTTTCGCAGCCTCTCTCTGCTGCCCTTTCGCAGCCTCTCTGTGCTGCCCGTTCGCAGCCTCTCTGTGCTGCCCTTTCGCAGCCTCTCTCTGCTGCCCTTTCGCAGCCTCTCTCTGCTGCCCTTTCGCAGCCTCTCTGCTGCCCTTTCGCAGCCTCTCTCTGCTGCCCTTTCGCAGCCTCTCTGCTGCTCCTTTTCGCAGCCTCTCTCGCTGCCCTTTCGCAGCCTCTCTCTGCTGCCCTTTCGCAGCCTCTCTCTTGCTGCCCTTTCGCAGCCTCTCTGCTGCCCTCTTCGCAGCCTCTCTGCTGCCCTTTCGCAGCCTCTCTGCTGCCCTTCGCAGCCTCTCTGCTGCCCTTTCGCAGCCTCTCTGCTGTCCGCGTTTGGAGCCTCCGCTCTGCTGTCCGTTTGGAGCCTCCGCTCTGCTGTCCGCTTGGAGCCTCCGGCTCTGCTGTCCGCTTGGAGCCTCCGCTCTGCTGTCCGCTTGGAGCCTCTCTCTGCTGCCCGCTTGGAGTCTCTCTCTGCTGCCCGTTTGGAGTCTCTCTGCTGCCCGCTTGGAGTCTCTCTCTGCTGCCCGTTTGGAGTCTCTCTCTGCTGCCCGTTTGGAGTCTCTCTCTGCTGCCCGTTTGGAGTCTCTCTCTGCTGCCCGTTTGGAGTCTCTCTCTGCTGCCCGTTTGGAGTCTCTCTCTGCTGCCCGTTTGGAGTCTCTCTCTATTCCCCGTTTGGAGTCTCTCTCTATTCCCCGTTTGGAGTCTCTCTCTATTCCCCGTTTGGAGTCTCTCTCTATTCCCCGTTTGGAGCCTCTCTCTGCTGTCCGTTTGGAGCCTCTCTCTGCTGTCCGTTTGGAGCCTCTCTCTGCTGTCCGTTTGGAGTCTCTAACGTCTGCCCGTTTGGAGTCTCTCTCGGCTGTCCTTTTGGTGTCTCTCTCGGCTGTCCTTTTGGTGTCTCTCTCTGCTGCCCTTTTGGTGTCTCTCTCTGCTGCCCTTTTGGAGCCTCTTTCTGTGCTGTCTGTTTGGAGCCTCTTTTTGGAGCCTCTCTCAGCTGTCCGTTAGGAGCGCCTCTCTGCTGTCCGCTTGAGCCTCTCTCTGCTGTCCTTTTTAGCCTATCTCTGCTGTCCGTTTGGAATCTCTCTGCTGCCCATTTGGAGTCTCTCTCTGCTGCCCGTTTGGAGCGTCTCTCTCTATTGCCTGTTTGGAGCCTCTCTCTGCTGTCCGTTTGGAGTCTCTCTAGTCTGCCCGTATGGAATCTCTCTCTCCTGCCAGTTTGGAATCTCTCTCCTGCCCGTTTGGAATCTCTCTCTCCTGCCCGTTTGGAATCTCTCTCTCCTGCCCGTTTGAGCCTCTCTCTGCTGGCCTTTTTGAGCCTCTCTCTGCTGTCCGCTTGGAGCCTCTCTCTGCCGTCCTTTTTTAGCCTATCTCTCTGCTGTCCATTTGGAATCTCTCTCTGCTGCCCGTTTGGAGTCTCTCTCTGCTGCCCGTTTGGAGCGTCTCTCTCTATTGCCTGTTTGGAGCCTCTCTCTGCTGTCCGTTTGGAGTCTCTCTAGTCTGCCCGTATGGAATCTCTCTCTCCTGCCCGTTTGGAATCTCTCTCTCCTGCCCGTTTGGAATCTCTCTCTCCTGCCCGTTTGGAGCCTCTCTCTGCTGTCCGTTTGGAGCCTCTCTCTGCTGTCCGTTTGGAGCCTCTCTCTGCTGCCCGTTTGGAGCCTCTCTCTGCTGTCCTTTTCGAGCCTCTTTTTGGAGTCTCTCTCTGATGTCCGTTCGCAGCCTCTCTCTGCTTCCCTTTCGCAGCCTCTCTGCTGCCCTTTCGCAGCCTCTCTGCTGCCCTTTCGCAGCCTCTCTGTGCTGCCCGTTCGCAGCCTCTCTGTGCTGCCCTTTCGCAGCCTCTCTCTGCTGCCCTTTCGCAGCCTCTCTCTGCTGCCCTTTCGCAGCCTCTCTGCTGCCCTTTCGCAGCCTCTCTCTGCTGCCCTTTCGCAGCCTCTCTCTGCTGCCCTTTCGCAGCCTCTCTCTGCTGCCCTTTCGCAGCCTCTCTCTGCTGCCCTTTCGCAGCCTCTCTCTGCTGCCCTTTCGCAGCCTCTCTGCTGCCCTTTCGCAGCCTCTCTGCTGCCCTTTCGCAGCCTCTCTGCTGCCCTTTCGCAGCCTCTCTGCTGTCCGTTTGGAGCCTCCGCTCTGCTGTCCGTTTGGAGCCTCCGCTCTGCTGTCCGTTTGGAGCCTCCGCTCTGCTGTCCGTTTGGAGCCTCCGCTCTGCTGTCCGTTTGGAGCCTCCGCTCTGCTGCCCGTTTGGAGTCTCTCTCTGCTGCCCGTTTGGAGTCTCTCTCTGCTGCCCGTTTGGAGTCTCTCTCTGCTGCCCGTTTGGAGTCTCTCTCTGCTGCCCGTTTGGAGTCTCTCTCTGCTGCCCGTTTGGAGTCTCTCTCTGCTGCCCGTTTGGAGTCTCTAACGTCTGCCCGTTTGGAGTCTCTCTCGGCTGTCCTTTTGGTGTCTCTCTCTGCTGCCCTTTTGGTGTCTCTCTCTGCTGCCCTTTTGGAGCCTCTTTCTGTGCTGTCTGTTTGGAGCCTCTTTTTGGAGCCTCTCTCAGCTGTCCGTTAGGAGCGCCTCTGCTGTCCGCTTGGAGCCTCTCTCTGCTGTCCTTTTTTAGCCTATCTCTGCTGTCCGTTTGGAATCTCTCTCTGCTGCCCATTTGGAGTCTCTCTCTGCTGCCCGTTTGGAGCGTCTCTCTCTATTGCCTGTTTGGAGCCTCTCTCTGCTGTCCGTTTGGAGTCTCTCTAGTCTGCCCGTATGGAATCTCTCTCTCCTGCCCGTTTGGAATCTCTCTCTCTCCTGCCCGTTTGGAATCTCTCTCTCCTGCCCGTTTGGAGCCTCTCTCTGCTGGCCTTTTTGAGCCTCTCTCTGCTGTCCGCTTGGAGCCTCTCTCTGCCGTCCTTTTTTAGCCTATCTCTCTGCTGTCCATTTGGAATCTCTCTCTGCTGCCCGTTTGGAGTCTCTCTCTGCTGCCCGTTTGGAGCGTCTCTCTCTATTGCCTGTTTGGAGCCTCTCTCTGCTGTCCGTTTGGAGTCTCTCTAGTCTGCCCGTATGGAATCTCTCTCTCCTGCCCGTTTGGAATCTCTCTCTCCTGCCCGTTTGGAATCTCTCTTCCTGCCCGTTTGGAGCCTCTCTCTGCTGTCCGTTTGGAGCCTCTCTTTGCTGTCCATTTGAGCCTCTCTCTGCTGTTCGTTTGGAGCCTCTCGCCTGTCCGTTGGGAGCCTCTCTCTGCTGTGTTTGAAGCCTCTCTGCTGCCCATTTGGATCCTCTCTTTGCTTTGTGTTTGGAGCCTCTCTTTGCTGTGTGTTTGGAGCCTCACTCTGCTGTCCGTTTGGTGCCTCTCTTTGCTCTCCGTTTGGTGCCTCTCTTTGCTGTCCGTTTGGAGCCTCTCTTTGGAGTCTCTCTCTGCTGTCCGTTTGGATCCTCTCTCTGCTGTCCGTTTGGAGCCTCTCTCTGCTGTCCGTTTGGAGCCTCTCTCTGCTGTCCGTTTGGAGCCTCTCTCTGCTGTCCGTTTGGAGCCTCTCTCTGCTGTCCGTTTGGAGCCTCTCACTGCTGTCCGTTTGGAGTCTCTCTCTCCTGCCCGTTTGGAGTCTCTCTCTCCTGCCCGTTTGGAGTCTCTCTCTCCTGCCCGTTTGGAGTCTCTCTCTCCTGCCCGTTTGGAGTCTCTCTCTCCTGCCCGTTTGGAGTCTCTCTCTCCTTCCCGTTTGGAGTCTCTCTCTCCTGCCCGTTTGGAATCTCTCTCTCTCCTGCCCGTTTGGAGTCTCTCTCGTCTGCCCGTTTGGAGTCTCTCTCGTCTGCCCGTTTGGAGTCTCTCTCGTCTGCCCGCTTGGAGTCTCTCTCGTCTGCCCGTTTGGAGTCTCTCTCGTCTGCCCGCTTGGTGTCTCTCTCGTCTGGCCCGCTTGCGTGTCTCTCTCGTCCTGCCCGCTTGGTGTCTCTCTCGCCTGCCCGTTTGGTGTCTCTCTCGTCTGCCCGTTTGGTGTCTCTCTCGCCTGCCCGCTTTGGAGTGTCTCTCTCGCCTGCCCGTTTGGAGTGTCTCTCTCGCCTGCCCGCTTGGGAGTGTCTCTCTCGTCTGCCCGTTTGGAGTCTCTCTCGTCTGCCCGCTTGGAGTCTCTCTCTAATGCCCGTTTGGAGTCTCTCTCAATGCCCGTTTGGAGTCTCTCTCTAATGCCCGTTTGGAGTCTCTCTCTAATGCCCGTTTGGAGTCTCTCTCTAATGCCCGCTTGGAGCTCTCTCTAATGCCCGTTTGGAGTCTCTCTCTATTCCCCGTTTGGAGTCTCTCTCTATTCCCGCTTGGAGTCTCTCTCATTCCCCGTTTGGAGCCTCTCTCTGCTGTCCGTTTGGAGCCTCTCTCTGCTGTCCGTTTGGAGCCTCTCTCTGCTGTCCGTTTGGAGTCTCTAACGTCTGCCCGTTTGGAGTCTCTCTCGGCTGTCCTTTTGGTGTCTCTCTCGGCTGTCCTTTTGGTGTCTCTCTCTGCTGCCCTTTTGGTGTCTCTCTCTGCTGCCCTTTGGAGCCTCTTTCTGTGCTGTCTGTTTGAGCCTCTTTGGAGCCTCTTCAGCTGTCCGTTAGGAGCGCCTCTCTGCTGTCCGCTTGGAGCCTCTCTCTGCTGTCCTTTTTAGCCTATCTCTGCTGTCCGTTTGGAATCTCTCTGCTGCCCATTTGGAGTCTCTCTCTGCTGCCCGTTTGGAGCGTCTCTCTCTATTGCCTGTTTGGAGCCTCTCTCTGCTGTCCGTTTGGAGTCTCTCTAGTCTGCCCGTATGGAATCTCTCTCTCCTGCCAGTTTGGAATCTCTCTCTCCTGCCCGTTTGGAATCTCTCTCTCTCCTGCCCATTTGGAATCTCTCTCTCCTGCCCGTTTGGAGCCTCTCTCTGCTGGCCTTTTTGAGCCTCTCTCTGCTGTCCGCTTGGAGCCTCTCTCTGCCGTCCTTTTTTAGCCTATCTCTCTGCTGTCCATTTGGAATCTCTCTCTGCTGCCCGTTTGGAGTCTCTCTCTGCTGCCCGTTTGGAGCGTCTCTCTCTATTGCCTGTTTGGAGCCTCTCTCTGCTGTCCGTTTGGAGTCTCTCTAGTCTGCCCGTATGGAATCTCTCTCTCCTGCCCGTTTGGAATCTCTCTCTCCTGCCCGTTTGGAATCTCTCTCTCCTGCCCGTTTGGAGCCTCTCTCTGCTGTCCGTTTGGAGCCTCTCTCTGCTGTCCGTTTGGAGCCTCTCTCTGCTGCCCGTTTGGAGCCTCTCTCTGCTGTCCTTTTCGAGCCTCTTTTTGGAGTCTCTCTCTGATGTCCGTTCGCAGCCTCTCTCTGCTTCCCTTTCGCAGCCTCTCTGCTGCCCTTTCGCAGCCTCTCTGCTGCCCTTTCGCAGCCTCTCTGTGCTGCCCGTTCGCAGCCTCTCTGTGCTGCCCTTTCGCAGCCTCTCTGTGCTGCCCTTTCGCAGCCTCTCTCTGCTGCCCTTTCGCAGCCTCTCTCTGCTGCCCTTTCGCAGCCTCTCTGCTGCCCTTTCGCAGCCTCTCTCTGCTGCCCTCTTGCAGCCTCTCTCTGCTGCCCTTTCGCAGCCTCTCTCTGCTGCCCTTTCGCAGCCTCTCTCTGCTGCCCTTTCGCAGCCTCTCTGCTGCCCTTTCGCAGCCTCTCTGCTGCCCTTTCGCAGCCTCTCTGCTGTCCGTTTGGAGCCTCCGCTCTGCTGTCCGTTTGGAGCCTCCGCTCTGCTGTCCGTTTGGAGTCTCTCTCTGCTGCCCGTTTGGAGTCTCTCTCTGCTGCCCGTTTGGAGTCTCTCTCTGCTGCCCGTTTGGAGTCTCTCTCTGCTGCCCGTTTGGAGTCTCTCTCTGCTGCCCGCTTGGAGTCTCTCTCTGCTGCCCGTTTGGAGTCTCTCTCGGCTGTCCTTTTGGTGTCTCCTCTGCTGCCCTTTTGGTGTCTCTCTCTGCTGCCCTTTTGGAGCCTCTTTTCTGTGCTGTCTGTTTGGAGCCTCTTTTGGAGCCTCTCTCAGCTGTCCGTTAGGAGCGCTCTCTGCTGTCCGCTTGGAGCCTCTCTCTGCTGTCCTTTTTAGCCTATCTCTGCTGTCCGTTTGGAATCTCTTCTGCTGCCCATTTGGAGTCTCTCTCTGCTGCCCGTTTGGAGCGTCTCTCTATTGCCTGTTTGGAGCCTCTCTCTGCTGTCCGTTTGGAGTCTCTCTAGTCTGCCCGTATGGAATCTCTCTCTCCTGCCCGTTTGGAATCTCTCTCTCCTGCCCGTTTGGAATCTCTCTCTCCTGCCCGTTTGGAGCCTCTCTCTGCTGGCCTTTTTGAGCCTCTCTCTGCTGTCCGCTTGGAGCCTCTCTGCCGTCCTTTTTTAGCCTATCTCTCTGCTGTCCATTTGGAATCTCTCTCTGCTGCCCGTTTGGAGTCTCTCTCTGCTGCCCGTTTGGAGCGTCTCTCTCTATTGCCTGTTTGGAGCCTCTCTCTGCTGCCCGTATGGAATCTCTCTCTCCTGCCCGTTTGGAATCTCTCTCTCCTGCCCGTTTGGAATCTCTCTCTCCTGCCCGTTTGGAGCCTCTCTCTGCTGTCCGTTTGGAGCCTCTCTTTGCTGTCCATTTGGAGCCTCTCTCTGCTGTTCGTTTGGAGCCTCTCGCCTGTCCGTTGGGAGCCTCTCTCTGCTGTGTTTGAAGCCTCTCTGCTGCCCATTTGGATCCTCTCTTTGCTTTGTGTTTGGAGCCTCTCTTTGCTGTGTGTTTGGAGCCTCACTCTGCTGTCCGTTTGGTGCCTCTCTTTGCTCTCCGTTTGGTGCCTCTCTTTGCTGTCCGTTTGGAGCCTCTCTTTGGAGTCTCTCTCTGCTGTCCGTTTGGATCCTCTCTCTGCTGTCCGTTTGGAGCCTCTCTCTGCTGTCCGTTTGGAGCCTCTCTCTGCTGTCCGTTTGGAGCCTCTCTCTGCTGTCCGTTTGGAGTCTCTCTCTCCTGCCCGTTTGGAGTCTCTCTCTCCTGCCCGTTTGGAGTCTCTCTCTCCTGCCCGTTTGGAGTCTCTCTCTCCTGCCCGTTTGGAGTCTCTCTCTCCTGCCCGTTTGGAGTCTCTCTCCTGCCCGTTTGGAGTCTCTCTCTCCTGCCCGTTTGGAGTCTCTCTCTCATTCCCGTTTGGAGTCTCTCTCTCCTTCCCGTTTGTAGTCTCTCTCTCCTTCCCGTTTGGAGTCTCTCTCTCCTGCCCGTTTGGAATCTCTCTCTCTCCTGCCCGTTTGGAATCTCTCTCTCTCCTGCCCGTTTGGAGTCTCTCTCGTCTGCCCGTTTGGAGTCTCTCTCGTCTGCCCGTTTGGAGTCTCTCTCGTCTGCCCGTTTGGTGTCTCTCTCGTCTGCCCGTTTGGTGTCTCTCTCGTCTGCCCGTTTGGTGTCTCTCTCGTCTGCCCGTTTGGTGTCTCTCTCGTCTGCCCGTTTGGTGTCTCTCTCGTCTGCCCGTTTGGAGTGTCTCTCTCGTCTGCCCGTTTGGAGTGTCTCTCTCGTCTGCCCGTTTGGAGTGTCTCTCTAATGCCCGTTTGGAGTCTCTCTCTAATGCCCGTTTGGAGTCTCTCTCTAATGCCCGTTTGGAGTCTCTCTCTAATGCCCGTTTGGAGTCTCTCTCTAATGCCCGTTTGGAGTCTCTCTCTATTCCCCGTTTGGAGTCTCTCTCTATTCCCCGTTTGGAGTCTCTCTCTATTCCCCGTTTGGAGTCTCTCTGCTGTCCGTTTGGAGCCTCTCTGCTGTCCGTTTGGAGCCTCTCTCTGCTGTCCGCTTGGAGCCTCTCTCTGCTGTCCGTTTGGAGTCTCTCTCTGCTGTCCTTTTGGAGTCTCTCTCTGCTGTCCGTTTGGAGCCTCTCTCTGCTGTCCTTTTTTAGCCTATCTCTCTGCTGTCCGTTTGGAATCTCTCTCTGCTGCCCGTTTGGAGTCTCTCTCTGCTGCCCGTTTGGAGCGTCTCTCTCTATTGCCTGTTTGGAGCCTCTCTCTGCTGTCCTTTTGGAGCCTTTTTCGGATGTCCTTTTGGTGTCTCTCTCTGCTGCCCTTTTGGAGCCTCTCTCAGCTCTTCGTTTGGAGCCTCTCTCTACTGTCAGTTTGGAGCCTCTCTCTACTGTCAGTTTGGAGCCTCTCTTTGGTGCCTCTCTCTGGTGTCCCTTTGGAGCCTCTTTCTGTGCTGTCTGTTTGGAGCCTCTTTTTGGAGCCTCTCTCAGCTGTCCGTTAGGAGCGCCTCTCTGCTGTCCGCTTGGAGCCTCTTTCTGATGTCCTTTTGGTGTCTCTCTCTGCTGCCCTTTTGGAGCCGCTCTCATCTCTTCGTTTGGAGCCTCTCTCTACTGTCAGTTTGGAGCCTCTCCTTGGTGCCTCTCTCTGCTGTCCCTTTGGAGCCTCTTTCTGTGCTGTCTGTTTGGAGCCTCTTTTGGAGCCTCTCAGCTGTCCGTTTGGAGCCTTTCTCAGCTGTCCGTTTGGAGCCTTTCTCAGCTGTCCGTTTGGAGCCTCTCTCTGCTGTCCGTTTGGAGCCTCTCTCTGCTGTCCGTTTGGAGCCTCTCTCTGCTGTTCGTTTGGAGCCTCTCTGCTGTCCGTTTGGAGCCTCTCTCTGCTGTCCGTTTGGAGCCTCTCTCTGCTGTCCGTTTGGAGCCTCTCTCTGCTGTCCGTTTGGAGCCTCTCTCTGCTGTCCGTTTGGAGCCTCTCTCGTCTGTCCGTTCGAGCCTCTCTCGTCTGTCCGTTCGAGCCTCTCTCGTCTGCCCGTTTGGAGTCTCTCTCGTCTGCCCGTTTGGAGTCTCTCTCGTCTGCCCGTTTGGAGTCTCTCTGCTGCCCATTTGGAGTTTCTCTCTGTTGCCCGTTTGGGGTCTCTCTCTACTGCCCGTTAGGGGTCTCTCTCTACTGTCCGTTTGGAGTCTCTCTCTGCTGTCCTTTTTTAGCCTATCTCTGCTGTCCGTTTGGAATCTCTCTCTGCTGCCCGTTTGGAGCCTCTCTCTGCTTCGTTTGGAGCCTCTCTCTGCTTCGTTTGGAGCCTCTCTCTGCTCCGTTTGGAGCCTCTCTCTGCTCCGTTTGGAGCCTCTCTAGTCTGCCCGTTTGGAGCCTCTCTAGTCTGCCCGTTTGGAGTCTCTCTAGTCTGCCCGTATGGAATCTCTCTCTCCTGCCCGTTTGGAATCTCTCTCTCCTGCCCGTTTGGAATCTCTCTCTTCTGCTCGTTTGGAATCTCTCTCTCCTGCTCGTTTGGAGCCTCTCTTTGCTGTCAGTTTGGAGCCTCTCTTTGCTGTCAGTTTGGAGCCTCTCTTTGCTGTCAGTTTGGAGCCTCTCTCTGCTGTGTTTGGAGCCTCTCTCTGCTGTGTTTGGTGCCTCTCTTTGCTGTGTGTTTGGAGCCTCTCTATTCCCCGTTTGGAGTCTCTTTCTAATGCCCGTTTGGAGTCTCTCTCTATTCCCCGTTTGGAGTCTCTCTATTCCCCGTTTGGAGTCTCTCTCTATTCCCCGTTTGGAGTCTCTCTCTATTACCCGTTTGGTGCCTCTCTCTATTACCCGTTTGGTGCCTCTCTCTGCTGTCCGTTTGGAGTCTCTCTCGTCTTCCCGTTTGGAATCTCTCTCACCTGCCCGTTTGGAGTCTCTCTCTGCTGCCCGTTTGGAGCGTCTCTCTCTATTGCCTGTTTGGAGCGTCTCTCTCTATTGCCCGTTTGGAGCCTCTCTCTATTGCCCGTTTGGAGCCTCTCTCTATTGCCCGTTTGGAGCCTCTCTCTATTGCCCGTTTGGAGCCTCTCTTTGCTGTCCGTTTGGAGCCTCTCTTTGCTGTCCGTTTGAAGCCTCTCTCTGCTGTCCGTTTGGAGCCTCTCTCTGCTGTCCGTTTGGAGTCTCTCTAGGCTGCACTTTAGTAGTGTCTCTGCTGCCCATTTGGAGCCTCTCTCTGCTGCCCGTTTGGAGTCTCTCTCTATTACCCGTTTGGGGTCTTACTCTGCTGCCCATTTGGAGCCTCTCTTTGCTGTTCGTTTGGTGCCTCTCTCTGCTGTCAGTTTGGAACCTCTCTTTGCTGTGTGTTTGGAGCCTTTCTTTGCTGTCCTTTAGGAGCCTCTTTTTGGAGTCTCTCTCTGCTGTCCGTTTGGAGCCTCTTTTTGGAGTCTCTCTCTGCTGTCCGTTTGGAGCCTCATCTCTGCTGTCCTTTTTGAGCCTCATCTCTGCTGTCCTTTTGGAGCCTCATCTCTGCTGTCCTTTTGGAGCCTCATCTCTGCTGTCCGTTTGGAGCCTCTCTTTGCTGTCCGTTTGGAGCCTCTCTTTGCTGTCCGTTTGGAGCCTCTCTTTGCTGTCCGTTTGGAGCCTCTCTTTGCTGTCCGTTTGGAGCCTCTCTCTGCTGTCAGTTTGGAGCCTCTCTCTGCTGTCCGTTTGGAGCCTCTCTCTGCTGTCCGTTTGGAGTCTCTCTAGGCTGCCCTTTAGTAGTGTCTCTGCTGCCCGTTTGGAGCCTCTCTCTGCTGCCCGTTTGGAGCCTCTCTTTGCTGTGTGTTTGGAACTTCTCTCTGCTGTCCGTTTGGAGCCTCTCTTTGCTGTCCGTTTGGAGCCTCTCTTTGCTGTCCGTTTGGAGCCTCTCTTTGCTGTCCGTTTGGAGCCTCTCTTTGCTGTCAGTTTGGAGCCTCTCTCTGCTGTCCGTTTGGAGCCTCTCTCTGCTGTCCGTTTGGAGTCTCTCTAGGCTGCCCTTTAGTAGTGTCTCTGCTGCCCGTTTGGAGCCTCTCTCTGCTGCCCGTTAGGAGCCTCTCTTTGCTGTGTGTTTGGAACTTCTCTCTGCTGTCCGTTTGGAGTCTCTCTCTGCTGCCCGTTTGGAGTCTCTCTCTGCTGCCCGTTTGGAGTCTCTCTCTGCTGCCCGTTTGGAGCCTCTCTCTGCTGCCCGTTTGGAGCCTCTCTCTGCTGTCCGTTTGGAGCCTCTCTCTGCTGTCCGTTTGGAGCCTCTCTCTGCTGTCCGTTTGGAGCCTCTCTCTGCTGTCCGTTTGGAGTCTCTCTCGTCTGCCCGTTTGGAGTCTCTCTCGTCTGCCTGTTTGGAGTCTCTCTCGTCTGCCTGTTTGGAGTCTCTCTCGTCTGCCCGTTTGGAGTCTCTCTCGTCTGCCCGTTTGGAGTCTCTCTCGTCTGCCCGTTTGGAGTCTCTCTCGTCTGCCCGTTTGGAGTCTCTCTCGTCTGCCCGTTTGGAGTCTCTCTCGTCTGCCCGTTTGGAGTCTCTCTCGTCTGCCCGTTTGGAGTCTCTCTCGTCTGCCCGTTTGGAGTCTCTCTCGTCTGCCCGTCTGGAGCCTCTCTCGTCGGTCCGTTTGGAGCCTCTCTCTGCGGTCCGTTTGGAGCCTCTCTCTGCGTTCCGTTTGGAGCCTCTCTCTGCGGTCCGTTTGGAGCCTCTCTTTGCGGTCCGTTTGGAGCCTCTCTCTGCGGTCCGCTTGGAGCCTCTCTCTGCGGTCCGCTTGGAGCCTCTCTCTGCGGTCCGTTTGGAGCCTCTCTCTGCGGTCCGTTTGGAGCCTCTCTCTGCGGTCCGTTTGGAGCCTCTCTCTGCAGTCCGTTTAGAGCCTCTCTCTCTGCGGTCCGTTTAGAGCCTCTCTCTGCGGTCCGTTTAGAGCGGGTCCGTTGTGGAGCCTCTCTCTGCGGTCCGTTGTGGAGCCTCTCTCTGCGGTCCGTTGTGGAGCCTCTCTCTGCGGTCCGTTGTGGAGCCTCTCTCTGCGGTCCGTTGTGGAGCCTCTCTCTGCGGTCCGTTGTGGAGCCTCTCTCTGCTGTCCCTTGTGGAGCCTCTCTCTGCTGTCCCTTGTGGAGCCTCTCTTTGCTGTCCGTTGTGGAGCCTCTCTCTGCTGTCCGTTGTGGAGCCTCTCTCTGCTGTCCGTTGTGGAGCCTCTCTCTGCTGTCCGTTGTGGAGCCTCTCTCTGCTGTCCGTTGTGGAGCCTCTCTCTGCTGTCCCTTGTGGAGCCTCTCTCTGCTGTCTGTTGTGGAGCCTCTCTCTGCTGTCTGTTGTGGAGCCTCTCTCTGCTGTCTGTTGTGGAGCCTCTCTCTGCTGTCCGTTGTGGAGCCTCTCTCTGCTGTCCTTTTTGAGCCTATCTCTGCTGTCCGTTATGAATCTCTCTTTGCTGTCCGTTTGGAGTCTGTCGTCTGCCCGTTTGGAGTCTCTCTCTATTGCCCGTTTGGGGACTTATTCTGCTGTCCGTTTGGAGCCTCTCCCTGCTGTCCGTTTGGAGCCTCTCCCTGCTGTCCGTTTGGAGCCTCTCTCTGCTGTCCGTTGTGGAGCCTCTCTCTGCTGTCCGTTGTGGAGCCTCTCTCTGCTGCCCGTTGTGGAGCCTCTCTCTGCTGCCCGTTGTGGAGCCTCTCTCTGCTGCCCGTTGTGGAGCCTCTCTCTGCTGCCCGTTTGGAGCCTCTCTCTGCTGCCAATTGGGAGCCTCTCTCTGCTGTCCGCTTGGAGCCTCTCTAGGCTGCCCTTTAGTAGTGTCTTCTGCTGTTCGTTTGGAGCCTCTCTCTGCTGTCCGTTTAGAGCCTCTCTCTGCTGGCCTTTTTGAGCCTCTCTCTGCTGGCCTTTTTGAGCCTCTCTCTGCTGTCCGTTTGGAGCCTCTCTCTCCTGTCCTTTTTGAGCTTATCTCTGCTGTCCGTTTGGAGCCTCTCTCTGCTGCCCGTTTGGAGTCTCTCTAGGCTGCCCTTTAGTAGTGTCTCTGCTGTCCGCTTGGAGCCTCTCCCTGCTGTCCGTCTCCGTCTGGAGCCTCTCCCTGCTGCCCGTTTGGAGCCTCTCTCTGCTGTCCGTTTGGAGCCTGTCCGTGTGGAGCCTATTTGGAATCTCTGTGCGGCCCTCTGGCATGCTGGGGGGAGGTCCATTTCTTTTCGTGGGCCTCTGAATTTCTCAAGGTTTTTAGTCAGGCTTTTTTGAGTTACACAAGCTTTCCCCGAAGTTTAAAACAAAGTGGAGGCGTTTATATTTAGAAGAGTAACATTTTTTCCGTAAGTGTCTTAAGATTTTACCTTTTCTCTCCTTCTTAAATATTCCATCTGTTGTCTCTGGGTCCAACCTTGCAGCAGGCAGCTTGTACATGGGTATCGGTGCTTTTTACAAGTATGATCCTTCCATCCTTTTCACCCTCCCAGCCCCAATCCGGCGCCCTCCCCAGTATGGTCTGGTACTGCCTAATACCCCCTCCCCTCCAGAGGACATATACCCTTGGTGAAATGAGGGACCCTCCCTACTCCCCTGGGAGGCTCACCGACCCTCACTTTCCCCCAAGGCAAAACAATGCAAACACCACAACTGTTCGGATTAGGGGTCGTAGTAACCCTGGCCGTATTTTATTACATAAAATCTTAAAACATTAATAATCATTTTATTTACATTATGTACAATACGCAGAAAGTCCAATACATTGATAGGTACATGGTGTCAATTGGCTAACCTTAACATGTTTCTAATACAGAACCAATCCTATCATAATCTAAGTGATGAAGCTATTAACTTTCTGCGTATCCCTGTTAGAGCCTACGGCAAGGTCAATGACTGGCGTTCCCAGATCCTGATCCAGCTAGGTCCACACCTCCTTACCGGCGTGACCTTGCGTAGGGGGCCCAGCATACCGGATGGATACCTCCCCCGGGCCCCCCCTACGCCCTCAACGTTAAACTCCATAAAAAGGGGGCACGGCAATTATGCCTCCTTGCGCCCATGAGCGCATGCGCGTGCGGGGATTGGCCAACCAGCCTACTGGAAGCGTGACTTCCCTTCCCCCCCCGCACCCCTCCAGCCTACCGGCTGTAACTGCCCCTGGAGTTCCATGAGGGCCCCTCTGTCTCCCCCTCGGGCGTCCTCATTTTACAATTGTGATGCCCGCTAAGGACCGAAAACTATGCTCACCAATCATGACCTTACCGCCACAGGCCAGTATAGTTGCCCGACTATCTGCCCCCCCTCCTCTACCTACTAGAAGGTCATGTCCTGCGCCTTGCTCCCTCTAACCATGCCATTATGTTCTCCATGAATATCTGATTGCCCTGATTTGAGAGATGCACCCCATCCCGCAGAAAAAACTGTTCCCCTCGGATGTACCCATGACCTATAGATCTTAGTTTCGGGGTCCTGAATAACTTTTCCATTTTCTTGTTAATCCGTTTAACCGAATTATTTAAAGCCCATACTGACTCACCACCTCTCCACTCTAATCTAGGAATCATAGCTGACCACACTATCATTGACTCGGGGCATCTTTTTGCCAACCACCCTACCTCCGTCAGCAGCGCCTCAATTACGCCCCTTCGCCCCAGGTGCACCAGGTCATTACCCCCTAGATGTAAAATCCAAACCGCAGGAGGTCCCTCACATTTTTCCAGGGCACGTGCCACCAGGGCCCTAAACTGGCTTAGCCGCAGACCCCCCTGCCCGTGAAATTAGATTTTAGCGCCTGCCTTGCGTGCCCTGGCCTCATAGGAACCTGCAACAAAAAACTGTTTTAACCTCCTTACATATGAGTGGCCGATTATCCACACCTCCTGTTCCCTGCGGTCCCAGGCGTGCACCTGGTCTGTAACGTTTGCTGCTTGATGATGACCCGCTGATCGTTGTCTTCCTGCCTGACAGGATGTTGCCACCTTTGTTGGACGGTGGACCGAAGCAGGCTTCCCCCCTGCGTCACAGGATGTAGAAACTGCAAGAACCATAAAAGAAAACCAACCGTCAGTGCGTTATTTTGATACTTCTATAGCATGTGTAGGCGCACATAGTGTTTATAACAATTTGAGGACCATCTCCCGATCCTTTGCACCTCACTCCCGGAGAATCCCCTGGCCACTGCCTCGGTGGCGGCCCCTATCCTGAAAGAGTGAGTCTCAAAGCTGCCCGGGTCTAAACCGGCCTTCTGCATGGCTAGGCCCATGACCCTTTTGAACTGGAAGAGAGTGCAGGGAGTCCCATCTGCGTGCACCAGTAGTGGTCCCCCCGCGCCCCCTGGACGTTGCGCCAGAAATTTCTCCAGACTGGCAATGGGGCAGCAAGTACTCCCTTCAGCCCTACGCAATACCACTCCTTCACCCCTGCCTTCCTGATCAGTTTTGGACCTATGTATAGATATCAATAGGGAGTCACCCTGAAGCAGCACGTGGGCCAACTGGAGCCCCCCCTGCCAATCAGTTTTGTTTTTTGCTTCCAAATCCCCTATCCTAAAAGCGCCATAGAACGCTAGACAGAAAGCTGTCTGGAACAAAAGTGTTTCCCCAGCTGAAGTGCACACCTGGTGTAAAGCATCCATCAGCGTGGCCAATGTCTGAATACCTATTGGTTTCCTTCTGTCAGGCTGTCCACCCTGTAGGCGTCGCCACCCTCTTAAGGCTTTCCGCACTATGAAAGTGCTAGTGGGATCCCTTTTTTCCCTAGTTTTTGCAAAGAAGGAAATGGCTGCCATATGCCGCCTTGCCAATGCTACTGAGCGCCACTCATCTCTCATGGCCCTCAAATAAGAAATGACAGACTCAGTGTCGTGCCATTTTTCCGGCCAATTGTCCCCCAGAAAATAGCAGTAAGCCCCAAACGCCCCTTCGTATGCCCTCCTGGGTGCTAGGCTAGCTGCCACGAGGTCCGATAACTGTGGGCACCAAGTTGCCAAAGCTGTTCTAGGAAAGGCGTTGGGTTCTCCGCCGCCTCTGGGCGATGAGACCTGAATACCTGCATCTTAAAGCGAGAGAGAGCATCAGCAGCGTGGTTTAAGACTCCTGGCACATGTTTGGCTCTAAACAGCAAATTCATTCTCATGCACAACAGTATTATCTCCTTCAGTAAATGCAGGATCATTTTACATTTTGCATTTTGATTATTTATGCATTCCACCACAACCATGTTATCGGACCAGAAGACCACTGATTGATTCCTCAGTTGTTCCGGCCAGACTGTCAGTGCGACCAGGATGGGGAAAAGCTCCAGGAAGCTTATGTTTGTTGTAAGCCCAGTGTCCACCCACCATGCTGGCCAGCGTTGTGCAACCCATGCTGTACCTAGAATGGCACCAAAACCCTCGCTACCTGCTGAGTCGGTCATCAGACCCATCTCCAGGCTGGAACTGGGAGCAGCGGGCCACACAACCCTACCGTTGAAATCTCGCAGAAAGGCTTGCCAGATCCGCATGTCCTGCTTGACCTCACTGGACAGTCTGGTGTGATGGTGCTTCTCCCTGAGTCCTGACATGGCCTGTGCGATGGTGCCTGAGAAAGGTCGTGCCATAGGAATTATTCTCAAAGCTAAATTAAATTGTCCCACGACCTGCTGTAACTGATGAAGCGTAACCTTATCTTTTACCAAGCACTGCTGCAAAGCATCCTTAAAAACCGCTATTTTTGCCTGCGGTAGACGTGGCACGCCCTGTACCGAATCCAACTCAATCCCTAGGAACTCAATTTCCGTGCTTGGTCCCGCAGTTTTGCCTTGTGCCAAAGTCTCGCATAAGTGCACAGAACTTCTGCAATGCCCACCTGCACTCCTGTGAATCTGGCGTACCCAAGAAGAAGTCATCCAGGTAATGCAGTACCCACTGGTGCCCAGTCGCTCGCCGAAAAACCCATTCCAAAAAGGAGCTGAATTTCTCGAAATATGCGCAAGACACTGAACATCCCATAGGCATACATTTGTCCACGTAATACTTCCCCTTGAATTGAAAGCCCGGTAGGTGAAAATCAAGTGGGTGCACTGGCAATAGGTGGAAAGCTGACTCAATATCTGATTTTGCCAACAATGCGCCCCGCCCCAAACCTTTGAGTATCTCAACTGCCTGATCAAAAGAAGCGTACTTGACACTGCATAGGTCGTCATCAATGGCGTCATTTAGTGACACACCTCTGGGGGCCGAAAGATTATGAATCTATCGGAATTCCCCTTGCTCTTTTTTGGGCACTACCTCTAATGGGGAGCAGGCAAAATCCTTCATTGGGGGGGCCTCAAATGGGCCAGCTACTCTGCCCAACCGAACTTCCTTCTCAATTTTAGCTGCCGCCACCACTTCATTAGTCCTGACTGATAACTGATTCTGGCAGTGTGACACCCCTACATACCCAGGCGCGGGGATCCTGAAACCATCCCTGAAGCCTTCTAACCGAATTCTCGCAGACTTGGGGCAGTTGTAACTGTTCAACCATGGTATCAACGTGCTGGTTATAATGGGAGATCTGGCCTTACTGAGGGACATACTCTCAGTCATGTTTTTTGCCTCCTTTGTCTTTTGTTTTCTTAAAACACTTTGTCTCCGGATGTGAGGAGTTCCCACAGAAAGAACATGCGTGCTTGAATTTACATGTGCCCGCTGCTCTGTTACACGAGCGCCTGTTAAAATCCCAGCACGCCCCCTTACTTTTGCCCCCGCCCCCTGAGCTGCTGGGGACCAGTTGCCCACCTTACCCAGCCAAGGAAGCACCGCTGCTAGACTAGCTACTAAATCAGGCTGGACTGGCGTGCTCCCAGATGTGCCCCCAGTCATGGGGACCAGCGGGGCCTGTGGGGTGCCCCCCATCGCTCCCGGCTGCCCACCACTGAGGATAGGGACACACGGTGTGTTTGGTTGACCCCCCGCCGGAGTTCCTGCCCCCTTGCTGCTGGGTAGACCACGCCCAACACCCGCATTAGGCTGACTGCTGTTATGTGGGACCAATAGGGGCTCTACAGTCCTGGGTCCCACCTCCTCCTCTGGAATTGGCGCTGTGGCACCCTCTGTCCCTTCCCCCTCACAAGGTCGCGGTGCCCCACCTTTCCTAGTTCTAGTCCTTTTAGGTACTGGGGGAAAAGCTGCCTATGGGGCAACCCCCATACGCCTGGGCCTGTCCCCTCCTGGCCCTCAACCCTGTCTGTCAGAGCTGCTAATGCCTGCCCCATTTCATCCACCTTTTTCACCATGGAGTCCACCGCCCCCATTTTCCTCATCATTGTAGCCATAAAAATATCCATCCGTAAACGCTGCTCATCCCGCTTCACCTTCGGGGCCATTGTTGTAGGCGAAACCAAATGTACTGACACACAGTTAATACTGTCCTGCAATAGCTGGCAGCAAGATCCTTATAGTATGTAGTGTACCAACTTAATAACCGGTTGCACCCGGGCGCAAAAAACCACCCTTTAGATGACAACCTCCCGCAAAAAAGGCGCACACACCAAATCCCCTGTGCTCTAGGTCTGAGCCACTGCCCAAAACCTTTACCTTGCAGTTGTAGCACCCACCAGCCGGCCACTGCACCCACGCAACTAGAGCCACGCCCACCAGCTAGTCTAGTGGGGTCAGGTGAGTAAACTCAAACCCGCGTGGCTCCCAGAAACGATGGTAAAAATGCAGGCCTGCTGGTGTTGCCTTAGCTGGATGGTTCTGAGGGACCTGCTGCCTGTGATGCCGCCAAATTCCTGCTGACCGGTGCGTGCCTGCTGCTTTCTCTACTGCATGGGAATAAACCATCAAGGAAAAAGGGGGGTGGGGGGGGGGCGAAACCTCCCGATTTTCTGCTTTCCTGTCGTGCTACCTGGAAAAATCTGGCACTTAATAAACGCCCCCCACACGCGCTCCTCCTGCTGCTGTCGTTTTGCAGCTAAAAATGCCACTGATATTGCCCAGACACACGCGCTGCCGAAAATGCGCTGTAAGCGCTTAATATGCCCCGCTTAAATTCCACTGATATAGCCCAGACACAAGCGTGCCGAAATACGCGCTGTAAGCGCTTAATATGCCCCGCTTAAATCACGCAAAAACTGCTGCTCACTAATGTGCTCTGTTTTTGCCCCAATAGCTGGCCGGTAATTAAAAACCAGAGCCCCGATCGCGTCACAAAATGACTGCCGTGCACCCCTGCCGCGCTCTACCTGCTGCCGACTGCGTGTAAAACAAACCGCTGACACGCTCCCAGCCGCTCGCAGGACCGCTGCTCCCGCCTCGAAAAACACAAGCAAAAACAACAATTGGGTTTTCGGGCTGGACTGTTCCCATGAGGCACAGGGTCAGACTGATTTGCATATGGCCATGTCTGAACTGGGGTGGTGGAGTGAGCTAAAGAATGATGATAGATTAAACCCAGATCAGTTGACTGGGGGTGAGTGTTTGATTGGCTCAAACGTTCCGTCCATCATCCCCTTTTGTATCGCTTTGGTCGCCCTAAGTTGGCGGGGGTATGCCCAGATGTGGGTCCCTTGCTCACTTTGCCACTGGATTCAAGCAAGCCTGGCTGATGACGGCTGAAATGCCAGAAACCGGTCCTAGGATGCTTGTTTCCGGTCCAGGGAAGACATGGCTTGGCAGTTCGGGCTGGACTGTTCCCATGAGGCACAGGGTCAGACTGATTTGCATATGGCCATGTCTGAACTGGGGTGGTGGAGTGAGCTAAAGAATGATGATGGATTAAACCCAGATCAGTTGACTGGGGGTGAGTGTTTGATTGGCTCAAACGTTCCGTCCATCATCCCCTTTGTATCGCTTTGGTCGCCCTAAGTTGGCGGGGGTATGCCCAGACGTGGGTCCCTTGCTCACTTTGCCACTAGATTCAAGCAAGCCTGGCTGATGACGGCTGAAATGCCAGAAACCGGTCCTAGGATGCTTGTTTCCGGTCCAGGGAAGACATGGCTTGGCAGTTCGGGCTGGACTGTTCCCATGAGGCACAGGGTCAGACTGATTTGCATATGACCATGATGGAACTGGGGTGGTGGAGTGAGCTAAAGAATGATGATGGATTAAACCCAGATCAGTTGACTGGGGGTGAGTGTTTGATTGGCTCAAACGTTCCGTCCATCATCCCCTTTTGTATCGCTTTGGTCGCCCTAAGTTGGCGGGGGTATGCCCAGACGTGGGTCCCTTGCTCACTTTGCCACTGGATTCAAGCAAGCCTGACTGATGACGGCTGAAATGCCAGAAACCGGTCCTAGGATGCTTGTTTCCGGTCCAGGGAAGACATGGCTTGGCAGTTCGGGCTGGACTGTTCCCATGAGGCACAGGGTCAGACTGATTTGCATATGCCATGTCTGAACTGGGGTGGTGGAGTGAGCTAAAGAATGATGATGGATTAAACCCAGATCAGTTGACTGGGGTGAGTGTTTGATTGGCTCAAACGTTCCGTCCATCATCCCCTTTTGTATCGCTTTGGTCGCCCTAAGTTGGCGGGGTATGCCCAGACGTGGGTCCCTTGCTCACTTTGCCACTGGATTCAAGCAAGCCTGGCTGATGACGGCTGAAATGCCAGAAACCGGTCCTAGGATGCTTGTTTCCGGTCCAGGGAAGACATGGCTTGGCAGTTCGGGCTGGACTGTTCCCATGAGGCACAGGGTCAGACTGATTTGCATATGGCCATGTCTGAACTGGGGTGGTGGAGTGAGCTAAAGAATGATGATGGATTAAACCCAGATCAGTTGACTGGGGTGAGTGTTTGATTGGCTCAAACGTTCCGTCCATCATCCCCTTTGTATCGCTTTGGTCGCCCTAAGTTGGCGGGGGTATGCCCAGACGTGGGTCCCTTGCTCACTTTGCCACTGGATTCAAGCAAGCCTGGCTGATGACGGCTGAAATGCCAGAAACCGGTCCTAGGATGCTTGTTTCCGGTCCAGGGAAGACATGGCTTGGCAGTTCGGGCTGGACTGTTCCCATGAGGCACAGGGTCAGACTGATTTGCATATGGCCATGTCTGAACTGGGGTGGTGGAGTGAGCTAAAGAATGATGATGGATTAAACCCAGATCAGTTGACTGGGGGTGAGTGTTTGATTGGCTCAAACGTTCCGTCCATCATCCCCTTTTGTATCGCTTTGGTCGCCCTAAGTTGGCGGGGGTATGCCCAGACGTGGGTCCCTTGTTCACTTTGCCACTGGATTCAAGCAAGCCTGGCTGATGACGGCTGAAATGCCAGAAACCGGTCCTAGGATGCTTGTTTCCGGTCCAGGGAAGACATGGCTTGGCAGTTCGGGCTGGACTGTTCCCATGAGGCACAGGGTCAGACTGATTTGCATATGGCCATGTCTGAACTGGGGTGGTGGAGTGAGCTAAAGAATGATGATGGATTAAACCCAGATCAGTTGACTGGGGGTGAGTGTTTGATTGGCTCAAACGTTCCGTCCATCATCCCCTTTGTATCGCTTTGGTCGCCCCTAAGTTGGCGGGGTATGCCCAGACGTGGGTCCCTTGCTCACTTTGCCACTGGATTCAAGCAAGCCTGGCTGATGACGGCTGAAATGCCAGAAACCGGTCCTAGGATGCTTGTTTCCGGTCCAGGGAAGACATGGCTTGGCAGTTCGGGCTGGACTGTTCCCATGAGGCACAGGGTCAGACTGATTTGCATATGGCCATGTCTGAACTGGGGTGGTGGAGTGAGCTAAAGAATGATGATGGATTAAACCCAGATCAGTTGACTGGGGGTGAGTGTTTGATTGGCTCAAACGTTCCGTCCATCATCCCCTTTTGTATCGCTTTGGTCGCCCTAAGTTGGCGGGGGTATGCCCAGACGTGGGTCCCTTGCTCACTTTGCCACTGGATTCAAGCAAGCCTGGCTGATGACGGCTGAAATGCCAGAAACCGGTCCTAGGATGCTTGTTTCCGGTCCAGGGAAGACATGGCTTGGCAGTTCGGGCTGGACTGTTCCCATGAGGCACAGGGTCAGACTGATTTGCATATGGCCATGTCTGAACTGGGGTGGTGGAGTGAGCTAAAGAATGATGATGGATTAAACCCAGATCAGTTGACTGGGGGTGAGTGTTTGATTGGCTCAAACGTTCCGGTCCATCATCCCCTTTTGTATCGCTTTGGTCGCCCTAAGTTGGCGGGGGTATGCCCAGACGTGGGTCCCTTGCTCACTTTGCCACTGGATTCAAGCAAGCCTGGCTGATGACGGCTGAAATGCCAGAAACCGGTCCTAGGATGCTTGTTTCCGGTCCAGGGAAGACATGGCTTGGCAGTTCGGGCTGGACTGTTCCCATGAGGCACAGGGTCAGACTGATTTGCATATGGCCATGTCTGAACTGGGGTGGTGGAGTGAGCTAAAGAATGATGATGGATTAAACCCAGATCAGTTGACTGGGGGTGAGTGTTTGATTGGCTCAAACGTTCCGTCCATCATCCCCTTTGTATCGCTTTGGTCGCCTCGAAAAACAGCAGATCCGCGCCTCGAAAAACAGCTGATCCGCGCCGCTCGCAGCTTCCTTCTCCGTTGACCACCTGCAGGGGAACAGAAAAAAGAAACGAAGCACGCTCTCCTCGCCGCCGCGATACCTGTAAAGACAAAAAGGAAAAAGAGAGAAAAAAACTTTGTTGGGGCCTCATCCTGAGGCCCTGTCCCTGCGTGTCCTGTCGGCAGGCTGGGGAGCGGTGAACAGAGACTGTTCGCTCCGCTCCCCAGCCTTTTAACTCATTGGTGCCAGGCAAGCCGGTTCCGACCGGCTTTTCCGACGTTGTTCCAACGCGTGAACCGTAAGCACTTGAACCAATCAGGCGAATGTTGACAAGGGGAGGCAGGGCGCCGCGTCACTACTGTGCGCGGCGCGACCGCCATAATGGCGGCATGCCCGAGTTGGGCCCGCCTTCCAATTAGCGTCGTCCTTGTAGCGCTTTGATGGTAAGAAATGAAAGCATTACACAAAAATACTACTCGGTTTTTTTTCTTCAAAACTCGCCGAGTGCTTGAGTTACTTGTTTGATTATTAGAGAAAAACAAGCTAGTCCCGTTTAGTTGACAGAACTATTCTAAATGTGAGTAAAAGCTTGACAACCTTAGAACACTTGTCACCGTTTTTTCGGATAGAGGCTCTTGTGGTCTGCGGTAAAAATCAGAGTCTTGAGGCAAACTGTTAAGAACAAATGACTTCCGCAGAAAATCAAACCATTCAAATAAAATGTGTTCAGTGTGCCTAAAACGTATCTGTGCCACTGTGAATTCCAACATCGGTTATGGGCTTGCAGTTCAGTGTCATGAAAGCTCCTCATTTGTGAATGCTATTTTGTATTACTGTTAAGGCTATGGGACTGTTTTCAGTAGCGTGCCTGTTATTTAATAATTGTTGGCTAAATAGTTCAGGAAATGTATTGGGCGGCAAGTGGGAATACTTTGTTAGCCAAGAGAAAAAAATCAGGTGAACAACATAAAGGACGACTTTATAAATGTTGGTTGGCTGTAGGTTTCTGGAATGCGAAGAATATTTATCGGAGCAGAGTGGTCACGGCGTAATAGAATACTGGCACACAGGTAGCATTTTTTTGAGCTCGATCAATGTGTCCTTTTTTATCATTTTTTCCGAAGTTCGAATTTTCGGGATGTTGTTTTAGTCGACACTTAATTTAGTTGAGGTGTTGTAATTCTTAGGTCTGGCCGAGATACTGCTTTAGTTGTCTTGTCAGACTATTGTTTAAATAAAAAAAACTCAAATATATATATAACCTACAGGGGCTTTCGGTGATCCCTCTTCATCCATTGGTCTGAACACGGTGTCATTAACATTTTGCTTCCGCCCCTCACAGCGTACAGGGTGAACAGTTGGTCAGATCATTTAAGCCCTGTTGGCTCACTTCACAGTGAGTGGCAGCATTTAGCTTGTGAACAAGCGCACAATTGCCTGAAAAGTAATGCACTTCCATGCCACGGCGGGTAGGCCAAGCTCCGATTTAATTGTATTGTTTTTATTTTTCTGTTGGCCGTTGTTCATGTATTTATTTTTATTGCAAACACTTGCACACCACCTTTATGCGGTGACATTTGCAGTATGTATTTCTTTTACATTTTAAATGCCTCTTGCATATGCTTGCCAAAAATAAATACATAAATATGATATTGCAGGCTTCCCGATGCTTTCCCAGTGCTTGTTCTGAAGATGTTTTGATAACTTAAGCGTGTGTATCACTTGCTTCATGGATGTCACAGATACCTGGTTGTAAAGCAGTAGTCTTTAAACCACACGTTTGAAAATCACTGCCTTCGTGAGTTAGACATGTGGAGATGGACGGGTGCAAGGCTTTGTTTGTGCCCTGGCTGAAGTGTGATGTTCTTGTCTGTAACTTGGCACTGGGGGTTAATATTGCCCCGTCCCCAATGATTTTGTGCATGATGGCACTAGATTTCAACTGTTGCCTCTTGTTGATGACGCTGTAGGCGGCTGCCTGTATGCTGAAGTGATGTTAAGTACTGGGACGACCTCTTCCACAGTCTGAAAGGCTCATCTTCTGAACATTGGTGCACGCAGTGTGATTCTTTGACATTCCCTCGACCTGCCATGTGACAAAGGTAAAAATCATTCTACATAGCTCATTCTTGTCTTCATCTCTTCCCTTTAACGAGATGAAAGAGAACACTTAGCTCCCTTTGAGTCAGTGTACCCTTGCTAGGCTAGTGTCTGGTCATGGCACTCACCCCAACTGACCCATTGATTGGCCTGTGTGGCTGGAGGATGAGGGGGGAGTATCACCCGAAGCTAGCAGGAGGTGGGGCTTGGCCGGAAGCAAGAATATGAAATCAGTATCTTCATAGTCGGGCCAGATTGCAATGGAAGCTTTTATATAAGGTCATGAGTCCTTGACTTTTTCACCTGCACTTTGGCCCAGACCCAAAACCACTGCAACAGTGTGGGCTTACTTTCATACATTTCCCTCCCCTTGCAATTTTAGATAGTTTGAGCTACAATGTAGGGGTTACAGAATTGTGTTTGTTAGATTGAATTATGCTTCCTGTCTAGTAGTCCTGATGTCAGCTTGCTTCCTTGGACGTATTTGCTTGAGATGTGAGCGGATCTCAACAGTAATGATTGGTGAACAGGTTTGCAGCTAAGCACTACTTGAGAACACCAAGGATTTGAATGAAGTATTTTTATTTTGTATTTTTCCCCGGGGGTGGAGGTTTATGGATTGAGACATTGTGTGGCATAGAGGAGCTGTAGCCTCTGATCTCACTGCAGTGTTTAAGACCCTACAGTACCTGTTGGTTGGGGGGCGTCTGGGATTTGCATCCAGTTGGGTGGTTCCAGGAATTTCCCCCCAATAGCGGACATGTGGGTGGTTTCACCTGTATGTGAAAGGACATCCAGTACTAAACCTTTAGTGTTGTGAGACCGACACTTTCTATTGTAAATATGCTTCAGATCTTTAAGATGTTTGAATTTCAATAATTGCTGCTTTTTTTTAAAAACATTCCCGCTATGAGCACAGCCTCACCTCTCAGCACCTTTTATTCTTGTAAACATGTTATTAATGTAGTTCCGTGTTTGTGGGCGAGTGAAGCGGGTCACTAGTGGCACTGGTGCACGGGTTGATTTAAAGGTGTGAGCATGTGTTCCTTCCTTCCAAAACGATTTTTTTTTTTATAAAATAGGGTAAGTCCTTATTATAACATAGCACAGTAATCCAGGTGTGTTTAAGTGAAAGTAGTTGTTTTTATTTTCATTTATTCACCGCTTTATTAATCCATTTTACTCTTTATTTGATTACAGGTGTTTTTGATAAAGTTGACAGCCGACACGTGTTTCGCCCTTTGTGGCAAGTAAAGCCAGGGCTTTCTCAAGGCTAAATAGGTTCAATAGTCTTAAAATCTGGTGACGATCATATACATTTCAATGTGTTTCAACGTAAGCATCCAAGTTCTTTCGTCTCCGGCAAAAAAAATCTTAAACACCCAGTATCCACTTCCTACTGCAACTTCTACATTCTCAACACGTAATGATTGGTGAACAGGTTTGCAGCTAAGCACTACTTGAGAACACCAAGGATTTGATTGAAGTATTTTTATTTTGTATTTTTTGCCCGGGGGTGAAGGTTTATGGATTGAGGCATTGTGTGGCATAGAGGAGCTGTAGCCTCTGATCTCACTGCAGAGTTTAAGACCCTACAGTACCTGTTGGTTGGGGGCGTCTGGGATTTGCATCCGGTTGGGTGGTTCCAGGAATTTCCCCCCAATAGCGGACATGTGGGTGGTTTCACCTGTATGTGAAAGGAAATCCAGTACTAAACCTTTAGTGTTGTGAGACCAACACTTTCTATTGTAAATATGCTTCAGATCTTTAAGATGTTTGAATTTCAATAATTGCTGCTTTTTTTAAAAAACATTCCCGCTATGAGCACAGCCTCACCTCTCAGCACCTTTTATTCTTGTAAACCTGTTATTAATGTAGTTCCGTGTTTGTGGGCGAGTGAAGCGGGTCACTATTGGCACTGGTGCACGGGTTGTCGTGAGAGTGGAACCTTCAGCCGATCTGGACTGAGCTCTTGCTTTAGAGAGCTGCTGGTGGCGCTAGCAGTTCGGCTGACATTTCTCAATGGAAGGTCTGTGGATCTACTTGTAGAGGCTGTGGCCTTACCTTTAGTGACCAAGCCACTGTGGTGGTTTTAAAAATGCCCTCTAATCCCTGATTAGTACCATTCTACTGAAGCTTTAATCATCCCCCTCTCAAGGGGGATATGTTCCAAAATTGTTACAATTTTTAGCACCACTTAGCTTATGTTTAACATTCCACTTTTAGTCCAAACAATACTCACTTGTGAGGTGCATTCTTGTTTATGTAATGTTTGGTATTCGAAGGTAGCATCTTGAAACTAGACTTTGAATATTGGAAATGCATTTTCTGTAGCAATTTTTTCATTATATCCACAATTTGACTTGTTTGTCTTTTTTTTTTTCTTTTTTCCCATTTTTTTCACTTCATTATTTAATTTCAGATTCATTATGCTTATGGTTGGGTTTTATTTCTCCAAAATTAGTTATCACTGCGTGCAAATTTATTTTAAAACCAAGGTTCTAATTTTATTAGAAGGGGCGCTGATTCTAGGTACATGTTTGGTGGTAGTGTAATGTAATTAGTATTCTTTTAAAAATCGATTGGGATTCCAAGTATCGAGTGATGCACATAGTTATTCTGCTATCGGAAGGCCAAGGGTTTAACGTCTGGTGGTTAGCGTGCCCTAAAAAGGTAGTGATCTTGTAGAAGCTGCACTTGTTTGAAAGGTGGTGTCTGATTATTCTGCGGTTACCCTTGGTGCCTAGGTATCTTAAGAAGGGCTCTTTGACAGCAAGAAAGAAGGGGGAAAGACAGTAAAGCTAGTCAGTCTGCAGGAGAGATTAAATGGATTAGGGACGCAGAGGTGAGACCAAGGGAATTAGTAGAGGCGCAGACAGCCCGATAAACTGAAGGAAGGATAATGAAGAAACCAGGGCACAGGAGTCGAGGCACGTTTCTAGCACGGTTATATTTTTGGATGGCAGCTACCTTAGCCTGGTCGTGGGACTGTGGAACTGGGTGCTATTTAAGACACCTGCCTTGTGATTCAAAATGACCGACTTGATTGCATTTTTATATAAATGAAGTAAAGCGTAGAGTATTGGGTGGGCCATACGACTTACTGTTGTAAAGACAGTTCTTTGGTAGCCCCCGACAGATTTGGGCTGTGGGGTTTTTGATGACGCATTTCCATTATTTATTCCCCTGGATTGCTAATAGTGGGTTACTTCAGGGTGAATGACCAGAGCTGACGGTGCAGCTGTGCCATCCGAATTTTGCGTTTGCTCCACTAGTTCTCCTCTGACTTATTTCCTTTTTTCAATATTTTGTCAGACCTCTGTACCCTAGAGCCTCCTCAAACTGGAGAGCTTGCCGAGCGTATCAGGGAGCCTGAGTGGGGAGACTTCAGTTGATCTTCCCAACAATAGCCCCCGAACCCCACCTCATAACCACCTGGGCTGGAGCCCTTACTAGTGGCAGCATAGTTTTTTGGGTGCCTTTTGCCTACAGGTTTTCCGGTTGAACTTGAAGCCTCAGTCTGCAAAATGTTTTTTTTTTTTTAATTAAATGTAATATTTTTTAATATTACATGCAGCTATTGCTGATGTAACCACTTGTGAACATTGTAACAATTTTACAATAATTACCTGTGCGCCTGCCATTAGGGTTACCTGTACTGTGACATATTGCAAACATTTACTTTTTTACAATGGCTCATGCGGGTTGGAGGGTGAGTGGCCCCCTTCAGGGCCACCTTATCCTCCGCTACTTCTCTTGCCTCTCCTTAGTCATTATTTTGTCTGGAAAAAATGCATGGAGTTTCCCACCAAATAAGAGCATTCACCTCAAACCCTGTACATAGGCAGTGACTCTGTCTTCTCGAGTCCTCTCTTACGAGGGAAAGACTGACCCTGCCTGATTGACTCAACCTTTAAAATGGGAAGCATACCTTCAGCACTGCTCAATAAGGGACATGTCGAAATGCAGAGCTTTGGGACTATAACTTGTAGCTGTCCGGTATATCGTTTGGAGTCACCCTGTTGCTGAAAGTGCAATCCATAGTGTGGACATGTTGTGCTGCCCTCTTCATCCTCCTTCCAAGGCCTAAACCTATGTCCGTCCTGCTGAAGTTCTGCTTGCATGCCCTGCTGCTGACTATCCTGTGCATGGAAGCCCCCACCCAGCACCACTAAGGTGAGCCTGAACCCATCCTCCCGCTCACCACGAGACTGAGACCGACTGTTTGAAGAATCAATCTCGACCAAGCTAATGTTAACAAACAGATGGACTGCTGCAGGTGCAGACGAGGTCATGACAGTTTTGCCTGGGGAAAAACCCATCTTTGCACCAAATGTTCTTGTTATTTATCCAATTCCTTTCTCTCTTTTGTATTTTTTGACCTACCATGTGCATCGATCCAGGCCCGGTTGGCCAGCCTTCAGGCTTGATCCCTAGACCAGCAAGTCTATTGATAGCCCAGTATGCCCCCAGGCTATTGCCTCTTTGTGTCGCATGACACCACAGACGTTAGTGTATCGCTCTCAAGTAATGTCACCAAATCTGAGACACTGCATGTATATGGCCCTCGCCTTCCAGGTACCAATGGCACTATTTGCCAATGTCTTTTTCCTTTGCTTTGTGTTGTTTTAGATGTAGAAACTTTAGGGTTATGATCCATAATTAATATTGAAGATACATTGTAACTTTTTTACTGTGAATTCTTTAGCTACAGAGTCATTTCATAGTTTTGTGAGCGTTAGCTGTTTGCGGCTATATTGGTCCTATATTTGCACTGCCTTAGATTAGAACCTTGTCCTTTTCATTCCTAGTGCGTTCCAGCCAATACTATCAGTAGAGCTTCACAAGCATTAACTGATCGCGAACAATGTAACGTGTGTTTAACTAGTGCTCTGATGTCATTACTGTATAGCGAATAATATCTGCTTCAACTGCTGGCCGGTACCCACATTGTGAGATTACCGATGTATTGTACTGTTAATGCGTTACATTGGTATATTGTGTTTTGTAAAATGTTTTGTCCTTTCCAGTGATTTGATTGCAGTTCATACTGTGAATATTTTATATATGATAAGTGTTGTGAATGTCTGAGTATATATACTTTATTGTGAAAGTGTAACTGTCATACTGTGCAGTGCCTAGACTTACCCAAACATCTCCTCCGAATTAACATTGGCTTCCCCTGAACATGATTCAGGTAGGCTTCTCAGAGACCTCCTTTCTGTTTCAGAAAGAGAATCCGGAGCGTCGGTTTCTAGAGTCTCTGAATTTTCTATCTTTAAGCGAACCCAGTGGCCCCTGTAATATCCAACTGCAGAGAACTAGACCAGGTGTACTCTTTCACTAAGTAGGCTGAGATTACACAGTACATTTTAACCTCTAACCAATGTCCCATCACCCCAGCAGAAGCCATTTTGTGGAAGTGGGACATAGTCACAGTTCCGCTTTCCTGCCTCGTAATATCCAAGGGGGCAGGGGCATGAATGTAACAGTTGTATTTCCATCCCCACCCACTGAGTATTTCTCTCTTAAAATTGTGTGCATCCTGGCAAACAGGACTGGGGAAGAACAGAGTAGTCATTATGGGGCAGCCGCGAAAATGTGTCCGTGCAAAGGATACTGATTTTGAGGAGTTAAGCAAAGTCTGCAAATGCATGAGCATCCCACCGCGTTCAAGCGAGAACATGTGTTGTGGGCTAGAAGTAGCAGGATGTCGATCTAAGAGGTAGCAATGGCTGTGCTGGTGTGACTTGGTTGCACAGGCCCAATAAGGGTAGCTTATGCGCTAGACTGGTGTACCTGGAGTGGTCAAGGTCAATAGCTGGTGTGTCGGCGTCCAGGAAGGAGGAGAAGACCCTTGTGCATGCCGTGAAGAGTGCATGCACAGTGAGTTGAGCCGTCTCACCACAGTTTTCCATATGATGGTGCCAGGCCCGGTTCAACAGTCTGCAAATGTTGCCTCGTGGCTTTTGAATACCTATAGATTCCCTCGCTTGCTATGTCACTGGCAATGTAGCATCGGAAGCGAGTCCCCACTCTTGCTCCACTTGATGGTGACACACTTGAGCGTTGGAGTAATGGGGGTTTCTGATAGACTTAGATGAATGAGTGCTAAAATGGATGACATAACATTACATGTGTATTTGTAAAGCGCACGTTCACCTGTGGGCATCTTGGCGCTGAATAACAGATGTTTATTGTTAACCAACTCAATGGTACTCATTTTATCAACCTCAGAAGGATGAAAGGCTCAGTGGTCCCGCCAGGATTTCATCCTGTGACCATGAGGTCGAACACAGGCCCCTACAGTGGACACAAAAGCCACCAGACCCGGCTTGAGTGAGTAAATGGATGCAATAAAGTTCCTTTTAAGCATCTTTCCATGTTGCAGGGCCCTGCATTGCATCTGTAACTGGCCACCGGAGGTTCATGGTGACAGTGAAGCCCCGGATGCACGGAGACCGGCCTGGCAGCTCAGCAGCAGCATGCGTCTGGCCACAGCATAATCGCTTTTATTGCTGCTCTGATCTTACATCCTCTGCGCTGGCCCGTGGCTCTCACATGCATTGTCCTGAGAAGCAAGGCCTGGTTAGAAGCTATCAAGAGAACTATACTAGTAGAAACCAACACACCTTAAACTTCTTTGAACGATACACGAACGGTCGGAGAGAGAAGCATAGAGAGATGTATACTAGAGGTGGAGGGAATGTAAAATGAGAATGAATGAGTGGCAATGGTTCATCCGGAACATATGCGAGAGACTAGGTCCAGATAAACCCAACAGAGCCACGGGAATGAGTGGAACGAAGAAAACACGTAGTGCCCTGGTAAGTAGTAAGAAGTAGGTGATGGAGTGCAGAAACTAGAACAGATTCAACAGAGGAGAGCGGAGGTCGAAGAAACTGAATGATTAGCACCATCAGTGGAGATGAGTGGTGGGGACCCCTTAGGAGTACATTAGAGATCTGGAGCAGATAAGTGGAACCGAGGAAAGATGTAGGGAATGTGAGGAAACTGGGGATCTGTGCCGGGAGAAGCACAGAGGAGCCAGGGGCCATTGGGAAGCTGAAGATCCCAGAACACGGAGCTGCATAAGGAACATGGGACAGGAAGAATCCTCCAGGAACCAGGGGGTTGAGGAGAGGAGGTAACGGGTAAGAAGCAGGGGGCCTGGGTAAAAAGAGAAATGCAAAGAAACGTATAAAAATGCTATCATTCCATTCGCCACAATAAAGTGGTGTCCAGCATAGCTTCAGGAGGGCTGCTGCCGTGCCAGATTTTAGGGTAACCACGTATGATGCATGTATATACAGTAATGGAAATTGGAATTGTTTACATAGTCCGTGGTTATCCCAAAAATCTCCGACCAATCCGACCCTTCTGGATCTACGTTGGACACCCCAATGTAGCCTATATTCAGTTTCACTTCGGTTTTTATGTGAATCGCGGGTCAAACTAAAGGTACTTATTGTGATTTTAATGGTCGTGAACTGTGCTGTTGGTAGCATTGGAAAGTAAACTGTGGCGAGGTGCTTGCGTTTGACTTACTGTTTTTTTTTTTCTTTCCAGGCCCTGTCCCTTATAGCGCTGCCGTTCGTCCCCGCGTCGAACCTGTTTTTCCCTGTTGGTTTCGTGGTCGCAGAGCGGGTGTTGTACGTGCCTAGCATGGGCTTCTGCATTTTGGTTGCGCACGGTTGGAGGAGGCTGTCTAGCAACAGGTGCGTATTATTTTACAGTTTGAAAGAAACAAATGACCTTTTGAGTATGGACTATTACTTTGCACATTGGTACTGGCACAGAGCATTGTATTGTTTTGTCTTAATTTCACGCGTTATGTTTGGCACTGAAGAGTCACCCCCCGGAAGGCCTATCAGTGATGACGTGAGGGGGCGAGGGCGGGGAGTTGGGGGCATGCTCATTCACTCAGGTTGATTTTGTGTCACTATAAGTGCTGGTCTCTTCCAGTCTGTACCTGTTCAATGTACAACACGCGCGACCGAGGGAACCCTTCATTTCCGTTAGTTAATGGGAGGATGAGCATATCCGATCCCCTCTGCCCTTTACCATCACTGGAGCTTGCCAAGGTATTAACTTGCATTTTACAAGGCTCAGGAAGGCAGCCGGATCTCAGGAGGGAGAGGAGCCTGGGAACCGAGTCCAGCTGGCTAC
Source organism: Calotriton arnoldi (assembly GCA_963921515.1). Lineage (NCBI taxonomy): Eukaryota > Metazoa > Chordata > Amphibia > Caudata > Salamandridae > Calotriton > Calotriton arnoldi. The sequence continues at coordinate 1,159,071 of CAWUFW010000658.1, read as the reverse complement.
AGACTCGATTTTTTTTTTTTTAAATACCTTAACACGGCCGATCCCAGTCCTGAAGCGCGTCATTAAACCATTGAGTTCGTCAAACGCACCTTGGCCTTTCGCTGTTTACTTTATTGTGTGTAAGTAACCGTCCTCCAGCCAACTGGAGTCAGTCCTGGTGGCCAGCGGCCGAGTCCACAGACATCTGCAAGCGCCGCATTAAATCAGCAGGAGTGCTTCTCTGCGCTCCAGGGCGCGCGTTTCTCTGCAATCCTTGATTTATTGCCCTGGCAGAGGCAACGAGTCCACAGCCTGCTGCTGAGAGCCAGCAGGCCCGAACCTTGTCAATGAGTTGTATTTCTTAATGAACGTTTATAAACAAATAGTCCATTGCGCAATTGGTCGTTCACTGCTCATTTGGCACTGTAATGCCCCCGCTAATTAGACCTTAATGCACTTTTAACAAAATAATTAGCCTCGTCTGTTTAGTATCAGAACTGCGGAGCGCTTTTGATTTAACTTTGGTTTACATAATGCGGGGGATTAACGAAAGCGCATCAGCCATTCAGATTCTAAGCATGGCCCACAGAGGAACGTGTCTCGGCGCGTACCCTGCAGTGTTTGATCAAGGTCCTAATCTGGCAGCGCGGCCATGATCTTCAGTTTACACATTGCCCAGGTAAAGACGATCTTTATGTAAATACACAAGTCCTGGTAGTCTCTATCCAGAGCACCTAATTGCTCCTGAGAAGTACCGGTACTCTCCCGTTAAATGTATTGTAGCCATGCTAAAAAGTGCAGGTACCCCGCCACCCCCCTTTCAAATGAAAGAAGTGCAGGTACTCCGTACCGGGTAGTACCGGCCCATTTAAAGCACTGGTTTAGAGTAGGTGGTAACCGCAAGAACATTGTGCTTCACGGCATCGGTTCAAGCTTGCCTCCTGTGAGGACGCGTAAGTGACGAGGATTGCGTTCTCCGTGAACTGAACATTGCTTATGGGCACGAGCAAGGCTGCCTGGTAGAAACACATTGGCGGCCGCTCGCTTTCTTGCAGTTTCGATTAATAAAAGTGGCGCGAATTAACTCTCACGCGCATCTTGACGTTTTGTTTAAACAGTTGTGGAATTTATTTAGGTACCGGGTTTGCTGCAGGTCTCCCAACCTCACTGTATTGAAACGCAGTCACTAGTTCTATTTTTTTTGTTTTTATTCGTGTGTTAAATCAAGGTTTCTGAACACTTCTCGTTTTAAGAAATTGTTTTGCAGCCTTGCTATCTGTGTTTGGGCATCCAATCGGTATAGTTTATACAGCAGTTGCCGTGGAATGTGCTCGCTGACGTTTACAGTTCGTTTTAAGTCACTTGCTGCTTTATTGATTTGACTTCTCATTGTTTAATTACAGCAGGATTCGCAAGTTGTCTTGGGTCTGCTTGTCGTTGGTGCTGTTCACCCACTCTTTAAAAACCATGCTCAGGAACTGGGACTGGGAGTCAGAATACACTCTATTTATGTCGGCTCTGAAGGTACATAGTTCTTTTTTCTCTCAATTTGGCATGTATATTTTGGATTAACAAATCAATTATTGAATGTCTTTCCAGCCTGTTTTAATTTCACTTCAGAACGAAAGGAACAGTGAATAGAGTTTTAAATGCCAATGGCAATCACAGTTGCTATTACTACAACCTTTTAGGCGATGTCTGTCTTTAATGACCATTTTTGTCTTTACTTAAGCACTGTGTTCTTGTAGTGATGGGGCTTATCTGGTCCACAGGTGTGTTTAGGGACCCTCCCTCTGAGTGTTTGAACATAGGTGTTAATCATGTTCTTGCAGAGAATAGAAAAGTACTGGTGTAGTGGCAGTTGTTCGTAATGTATTAGGGAGCAACAGACTAGCAATAACATTTGCATTACTTGTAACTATATTTCTGACTATAGTTGTTTAAGATTCATAGATGCACACCAGGATCGAACTGGGAAACGTATCAGCCCCATCAAGTCTTTTCAAACCATTCCCACATTGCACCAGGTGCACGTGCCTGATCCCTTCTTATTGGGTTTGGGACACATGTCTCCTATCCTCCATAGAAAATTTCAGAAGGAGTTGGTCTAGTAGATGCATTTTGCACCATTCTTTTTCATAGGTTTTGGCCAAAAAGACGTAAGATTTAAATGTAGTTTGCAGGAAACCTAATGGAATGATGCAGTGCCTCAGAGTCTGTCGCAGTACCCAGGAGAAATATCTCTGCAAAGTATATATGCATGTATTTTTCATAAAGAAATTGTGTGAAGATCCAAAAATATTGATTGTGAAATAGGCAATCATTTGTGCCAAGCACAATAGAATGTTTCACCAATACGTAATTCCTCACCTAGCATACAGATTCCTATACGAAGAAGAATACCATCCATTTTAAATTCTGTGCCAGTGTTTTTCTCTTCACCGTTCAAGTTCTGATGTAAGCATTTGAACATGCCAGTCTATCGGGCACTTTTCAGCTGTACCAGAAAGCTTCTAAAAATGCACCCTGTGAGGTCTGATCACTAGAGCATCTACCTGTGCTCGTGTTTGTCACGGGGCATATATTAGCGATTTCCCTCTAAATTGCTGGTGCTGCCATGATGCTGATGTCGACGCTACTCCAGTACGAAAAACAAAAACCGTCCATGGTAGATTGAACATTAACCGTGTATGTCAATCAACACTTCTGTGACAACCTTCAGTTTGTACAGGTATGTAAAACAATAATGTTTTGCCAGAATACATATTGCTCAATATGTAAAGCAACATTCCAGTGCCAGAATAAATATTTCCCTGGTATGGAAGGTGCATTTACCCTGCCAGCATCCACATTTCTCTGCTATGTAAAGTACCACTGCAATGCAACCATGCACATACCTGTGGTTTGTACAGCACTTCATCGGGCCAGAATGCACATTGCCAAGCTAAGTACAGTAACACTGTCATGTCAGAAACAACAAATTGCCTTTAATATATATACTCATTTCAGTGCAGGCGCCATTGCCAACATGCCATCAGCATCTTCCGACTTTCCTTCCCTCATCCTGCTACTCACATGGGCCTATGTATTATATCACCAATTAGGATTTGTGAAATACCTGATATTGAAGTCTGTATACTTGGTGTCCTGCCATTGCACCTACAGCTAGAGAAGGAAGAGTATAATATTCCCCATGCCCTTTGTATTCTAGATATTGACATAATTTTGAAATCCGTAACAAAGAACGTATGAATCAAGGGTGTGCCCCCACCAGACCTAGAAGACGACATGGAACCCCCCCCTTTCCATGTTACCAGGCTGCTCGACCGAAATAGGGCACTGAACCACCTCATGCCAGTGCCGACTGAGAGGACCCCTTAACATGACACAGGGGAGGTGCATTGAGACCGGCAGTGCCTCCGACCGGGAACCCCAAAACACAGACGCAGGGATCGGAGGGCCCTGGGACAGTGGAGCCCTGCACAAAAATGATGAAAGGAGGGACAAGCAAAACCCTCACAGGGAACTCTAGACAAAAACACCAAACAGGCACCCTCCGCTGGAGGAGCGTCAGTCCGAACAAGACGTACCCTCAGTCAAAGCACCAGGACTCTTCTCCATCAGGAGAGGAGGCTGACACTCGGTGGACCCGTGTTCAATTGGTGAGGTGGGGACATCCGACCGGGGGGGGGGGTGTACCTCTCTGACCCAGTTGTTTCAAACCCAGCGGTCCTTTCAGTGTTTTTGAAATTTTGAGAAGTGCGTGGGATACAATATCGACTGGGATAAATCGGTACTATACCAAAGATATTTATCCCACCTCAGATGTGAACGACCAGAGAGGGTTTTCCCTACCTGGAATTGTAATTACATTCTTCTAAACAGTGGTTTTTCGAAGGGAACATGGAAGCGGTCTGTCAAACCTTTCTGCAGAACTTTGGTAGCTGGTGGCAATTGCCTCTCTCCATCATGGAAAGAGCATCCCTTTTTCAGATAATCACTCTGCCCAAATAAAATTCCTGTATGTGCTACTAAACACCCCATGATTGATACCCGAAGAATTTAAATAAAATCGACGGTACGCTTCGGACCCTACTCTGGGACGGGGGCACCCTGCGCTTTGCCCTCTGAACCCTGCAGAGAAGCATATATAATGGAAGCATCTCACTCCCAGAGCTTAGGGTATACTTCTGGACCTCCCAAGTCTAAGCGTTAATGAGTGGTGCTTCGCACCCAGGTCTGACCTGGTGACGCAACTGGAGGGGTCAGTCATAGAGGATAAGTTCCATGTGCACTACATATATGGCAAAAGATTCAGTTTGCAATTGCTTGGCCCCACGAAAAGTACCCTGGATGCCTGGGACAAAGCTGTCGCCTATGTAGATTGGAGAGAAAAACTCTACCCGATGACCACGCTGTGGATTGAGGACACACTATAAGAGCTCCAAGGGATGTCAAAGATGACCCATTGGGACTTGAGCGGGATCTCAGCGCTGGGACGTACAGGCAGAGTACGACCTGCATAATGTACAAATCTTCCGATATATATTCAAATACACCATGCCCTGCAAGCAGAGGAAATACCGTGGGACACAATGGAGGACAGCAGCCCCTTGGAAAGTAGGAAACTCTGGAATGAAATGCCCTAAAAAACGATTTCATTAACATATCTCATACCTTCGCAACAATAGTCCGCTAAGAACTAAGTGGAAAACAGACTAGGGCCCCATGGAGGACACTGACTTGGAGGTAGCAATAAAAGCAAGCTTAAGACTGATACAGCTTAAGGTCCTTCACAGGGTATATTATACTAGATCACAATTGTTCACAATGGGAAGTGCACAAACCCCCAGCTGTCTACGATGTGGAGAGACGTGGCTACCTTTATAATATTCTGTGGTCCTGTCCACACATGCAGACATACTGGAGGATGATAGTTGTAGAGCTAGGGGAGGTTCTGGAGGCTGACATCCTTTCCACGCCACAGTTCGTGACCGACGTAGACCTGGGGCCGTAGACCCTCCCCAGAAGGCAACTTGTATTCTGCGCCCAGGATTTCTGCATAGAAAAAAGGGACATAGCCAGTAAATGGAGAAGCCTTAGTCCCCACACAAAAGCTAGTGCGAGGCCGAAATGATGTGCTGCATGGAGTCTGAGAGAGTGGTTTATCAGATGGGTGGCTGCCTGAGGAAATTTCAGAACGTGTCGGGACAGTGGCGAATTCACCGCAATCTGGACTGGCAGATCACGGCTTCTTGGATTGTTCCCAACACAAGATGGACAGAGTGGGATAGGTGGGGACGATGGGAGGCCGGGGTCGAGCTTGGACACTCGGGAACAGAAGGAGAAGGAGGAGATCCAGCCTCCGCGGACCTCACCGCTTCTATTACAATAGAAACGCCCTGATAACAATCGTAAAAGACTACTCAGATTAAGTGGTAGTTGCTACATGTGAAATGGTGGTGCGCTTTTTTTGTGGAAAATGAAAACCAACAAAAAGAGTTTTTACAAAAAAAAACACAAGTGTGAGGTTTCTGCATCTGACTGTCATCAGCCCATCTGAAGGAGTAATCGGGAAAAGACAAAAGGGCAGGTCTCACACAAAATTGTTGTAACCTTTCAAAAGAGAATCTGCTTTCCCAACCCCAGTGCCAGCAAGTGATATAAGGTGGCGGCATTTTGCTTGTTTTTTTTTTCAGTATCATGTAAGTGGAATAGTTGACGTTTAACAAATTGGCATGACTGTAAGGGTAACTGACGGAAATGGTGTGAAGCAATGCTTTTGTCTATATATCTAGAGATTGCTTGCAATCTATATAGCCTTAGGATCTGCACTCTTGATGCAAATCATGCAGAATTAAAAACCTGAGGCCTCATTAAGGGTGTCTTGTTACTCTTGATTTACCTGATAATGAGATAATAGCCGAATCAGATTACAGTCCCTTGGGAACTGCATGAGTTCAAGTATTTGGACTGGGGGCAACGCCGAGAATGGCGGGCCCCGAAGACCGGTGCGGGCCGGATCGGACCGGTTTAGGGCGGCGGCCAACGGTGGTCGCCGTAGGTTCGAATTTTCCTGGGCACCCTGGCACGTCAGCCATTGGCTGGCGAGAAGGATGGGGTCGCCTAGGGGGGCGGCAGGGGCAGCCAGGTAGGATAAAAGGAGGCACAATTTTCGTCCCACATTACCTTGTTTCCTGTCTGGCTGCCCCTGACGACCGCCGACGCTCCTGGGATCAGCCCGCATCTTCTTGGGACCGCTGGGAAGATAGGTGCCTGGGGGGGTGGTCAACCATGACTCCTTCCAGAAGTATTGTTAGTAGATTACATGTATTAGAGATCCACAATGAAGTGCTGTACATGTTGTAAATAATAGATAAGAATGAAAGAACGTTTAACATGTTTTAATGTCGTGTTTATGGTTTTTATTAATAAATACGGCCAGAGAGGTGTTATTCTCTCTAACGCAGGAACGATGTTAGTCTCTTTCTATCTGGTAGGGGGGCGGATTCCACCTCACATGGGGGAGCGGGGCTAGGCCTTTTTGTGTGGAGCTGAATAGGTCTCGGTACGGTCCCCCACCTGTCGCTTCGTGACTACAAGCAAGCAGTTTAGAACGTGGGTGAAATTACTGTAACAAACTTGTGGGAATTGATGCGAAACACTGCTTTCTGCATGTTGTTCCCTGACATTCCGTAATCTGAAATATTTCAAACTCCCCTCAGTAATTACTAAAGACCCCGTTATCAGTACTTCCAGGAGGGCTGGAGAAGAGGGTTGAACTCCAGTCCGTTTTGCACTCAATTCGTAATAGACCGGTGGTAGAGGAACCTAAAGAAAGCATCACCCAACATCTTGGCGCCATTAGAGCACTATACCAGAGAGCTCCTCTAGTGGAATCTAATCTATGTAAATATAGGCATTTGACCAGAAGCTAATACATGCTAAATTGGATCTTTTGCATATATTGAATGTGCTCGCAGCCCTCCACATTTGAAATTATGTATTTTGAACCAAGTGTTCTTTCATTGATCAGTGTACATAAGTGAAAATAAACTGAGAACATTTGTATCCAGCAGCCTTCCTGATGTATAAAAGAACGTTGCTTATATTATAATTTTATATGCGTACCACTGTAACTGCTTCTAAATCATTTAATAAACGTTTTCACCGCTGCCATTTGTACCTACAGGTAAATAAAAACAATGCCAAGCTGTGGAATAATGTTGGCCACGCTTTAGAAAACGAGAAGAATTATGAGAGAGCCTTGAAATTCTTCATACAAGCTACACATGTGCAGCCAGGTAAGAGTTGGGTTACTTATTATGTTTCTGAACTTAGTAAGCAAGCAGGCTTCTCCTGTTTTATACCAGACAAAGCTAACCTTTTTTACATGTTGGCCAAATTTGCAATTTCTACATTGTTCTTGGAAGATGATCTCAGTTAAGGTACTGTCCACTTATTTCTCGCTCCAACCATGCCAGTTCAAGGACACAATTATGCACAAAATCTCAGAATGGACAACCCAGTGCGGTAACCAGCTAAGCAGGCTACATCATATGAAATACCATAAGAGACCTGCAGAGCTGTTCAAAGCTACCAGCATACTGAAAACCATAAAACTGCACATTTGTCTCTCACACTTCATCATCCACTACACTGCTGTGCGCTGCATCCCATAACACAATAACTGCACCCTGTGGGCCATCACGCACAACATGGAAACACTTCCCACATATGATCAAACAAAAACAACATCCTTCCAACCACACACCCTACACGGTGTAGCGTGCTACTCATGAAGGCAAGCACTTCAGCGTCTCACATAGGGGTAATAAGCACTATATAAATGCTGCAATACAATACTGTTATGTGTGATGTTTGTCCATATATCCTGAAATGAAGTTGAACCTGGTTCAGTTTGTTGGTAGCGTGCATGTGCATCAATTTATTGAGCATCATTTTAGATTTTGCACAGGTTTACTATTCTCATAAAAGTACCTGAAAGATAGATTAGAACATGTGGATTGAATTCGAAATATGTTTACTAACCCGTTTTTTGGTGTGAAAAAGTGGTGTATTTCCAAAATAATCATGTAACATCCCTACACATTGGTGCAGTTATCTGAAGTGAAATACAGGCTGTTACAGCACATCGCTTTTGAGCGCTCTCCCACTTTTGGCTACATTTTTAGGAGTTTTAATTATTTGCACACCAGAAGTAAGCTTACTGCCCTCAGACATTTCAAACCACTGTGTAACTTGAATCCTGGGAAGATCCTTAATTAGGAGGTGTGTCTCAAATTATTCAAGTTGGTACTGTTCAAATCTATTTCTGTATTGCGCCTGCAGGACATGAGGAAGATTTCTTTTTATATGCTCATTATTTTATGTAGTAATAAACCTTTTTCCCTGGTATAACACAGTAGTCCATTTTAGTATTTTTGGATTTAATTTAAAGGTCTAACTGGTCAGGTTTCTATTCTAAATAAAGACATCAACAGCTGGGTACTTTGTGAAACCATAGCACCCTGGTTGACATTCCTTGGTATCAAACATTCCATAAAAGATATAAAAGTACTGAGCATGAGAAATTTGTTTTAGGTTGAATAAAGTATGGAAGATGAGCTAAACCCTTTCTCCATCGCATTCTCCCTTAAATTACTTCCAAATTTAGATACCCCAACTTAACATTCCCTCCTTTCTCAAACATCATGCTTAAAATACTTCGATGCCACAAAAATCATAGAAAGAAATATTGGTTTTGAAGTATACGAAGCCACGTATTTAGTCATGCTCGTAGTTTGGTATTGGCAGAATGCCTTAAACAAATATACCTCATAGCGAAGTTTGTCTTGTCTTTATCAAGTTTATTTTAGAAAGCTTATCTGAGTTTGAGAGGTAAATACATATTTACCTCAAGTGCCCCTGGAAAGCCTGGAAGAGTTTACTAGACCTTATAGAAAACATCTGTGTTCTCATGACCCTTGTCAAACCATCATGGTGTATCATGTTACATTTAATTTAAACGATTAGGTGTATTATTTGTGCTTCGTTTTTAGAGATGATGTTTTTGTATCATTTTCTGACAGTGTGCTTGTACTCGGAGTGGTTTGGTTGCAATTCCTCGAACTGTATTCGCAAAGCTCTTAAAGTGGCAGAGTTAACACATCAGTTAAAGTTGCTATTAATTTTATATACATTCCTTGCAGTATTTACTCTATTATTTCATGACGGCAGCTTAGTTCATGCCCCCCCCCCCTCTCTCCAGCGTTCTAAGAATGGCTTTAAACTTGTAGTCTGATAGACATATAACTGCAGCTTCCTTATCTTAGCATCCTCCCCAGCTGCCAGACTGGATCCGGAAATTTTCCCAGCAGTACCTCCGCGCATCGGCAGTAGGCGTCGAACGACGCCTTCCTGTGTTGTCTCCCGGATGTGACGTCAACGGAGTCCATATAAGCCCTTCGCGGACGCACCAAAGTCAGTATCTTCTTTTCCGTGCTAACACGAATCCACACTGCAGTTCCTATGGCCGTTTTTCGTCTACTTGATGTCTCTTCTCGACGGAGCAGTAAGCCTTTCTTCGATGTCATGGGGTTTAAAGCCTTGTGAGTTCTGTGGTCGACAATTGTCCACCATGGATCCTCACTCGATTTGTATGTGGGGTCTGGGGGAGCACCACGACTGCCAAGTGTGATTCTTATCAACAGCTCAGACGGAAGTTGCACAGGAAATGTCGCATGAAGCTTGTGACAGCGTGGATGTCACAGTCTTTGAAGTCTTCTCATCATCCTCGGTCCAATAAGCGTTCTTGGTACTGACCCCGAAACTGGTCCCAGGATGCTTCTTTCCGGTCGAGGGAAGTCCTGGCTTGGCAGTTCGGGCTGGACTGTTCCCATGAGGAACAGGGTCAAGACTGATTTGCATATGTCTGGGTCTGAACTGGGGTGGCGATAGTGAGCTAAAGAATGATGATGGATTCAACCCAGATCTGTGACTGGGGGTGAGTGTCTGAAAAGTTTCAGTGCTCTGTCTATCATCTCCTTGTGTTTGCTTTGTTCGCCCTAAGTTGGCAGAATATCCCAGACGTGGGTCCCTTGCTCACTTTGCCACTGGATTCAAGCTAGCCTGGCTGATTAGGGGTGTTACCCCGAAACCGGTCCCAGGATGCTTGTTTCTGGTCCATGGAAGACCTGGCTTTGCAGTTCAGGCTGGACTGACCCATGCGGAACAGGGTCAAGACTGATTTGCATATGTCTGGGTCTGAACTGGGGTGGCGATAGTGAGCTAAAGAATGATGATGGATTCAACCCAGATCTGTGACTGGGGGTGAGTGTCTGAAAAGTTTCAGTGCTCTGTCTATCATCTCCTTGTGTTTGCTTTGTTTCTGCTGGCCATTTGTTTCATCCTGTCAGTCTTCTTCTTTTTCATTTTACCTTCCTGGTGGCCCTTCCATGTACTGTTATTCTTTGCTTCTTATGCTGCCGCCTGCTGGCATCCTTTCTCAGCCGGTGATGTTGGTTCTTGGATGGTTGCCTTTGTTTTCCTATAGTGGGCACTGCCTTCCATTTCCTATTCTTAGGCGGCATTGCGTTGCTGTTTACCAGCCTTGTCTTTCTGTCTCCACCTCAGTTCCTGCCATAACTTCTTCTTTGACAGTGGGACGTATTATTTCTGTCCTTCCTTGGTTACCTTTGTTCTTGTAGTACCCTTCATTTCCTCCACTTCTCGTCATCCCACTCACTAGCAGAGGACGTGGGTTGCCTTTTGGAGGAGTGGATATACTTTTGCTGTACCCTGTATGACTTGTGTGTCTACCGGAATATCTATGTTTTTTTATATGCATATTTATCCTCGTATATGTTTATCTTGGATGTATATATCTCTCCATGTATATACCGATCTCTTGTAGATGTCTTTCACTTCAGGTATATTTTTATGTATGTTTTGCACATATGATAGTCTGGCCTTCTATACGATGTACGTCGCTACATTTTACCTACACCATTCTTGGTGACCTGGTTCAACCTTCTTGGTTGTACTTGTCTGTTTCCTTCCTTCTCTTCAATGAGCATCTCCGTTGCATATTTTCGGTGGATGCCATATATATCTATCAAGGTTCTCACTATAAGAGCGGTTTGTTTACCATTCTTGTTGTTTTTTCTATCCATGCTCTTCAGCAGTCATTGTTCTCTTTCTCTGTTCTCCATCATTCTATTTTGCATCTGTTCTCAGGATAGTTTCCTCGACGATTGGTGGGTGCTCTTGATTCGTTCTATGTGTTCGCAGTGACTGAGCACGCTGTGTATTCTCCTTCCATTTGGTTTTGAGCCTGGACTCTATGGACTATTGTCCTTGGTCCCGCTACATTTCCCGATCTTAGGTTGCATCCCATTTGGGGGTGCCTCTTATACTGATTCAATACCGTGTTCTTACGGTCTTACACCTTTCTACTCCCTAAGGGCTGCATAGTCCTTGGAGATTGGTCCTCTCTGTGAGCATCTTGCTTCACCTATCATTTTCGGATAGTTTAGTCCCTTTCTGTCCTTGGGCCACCATCTCCTATTGGGGATCTTTGGTGAGGTCTGTTCGCAGCCCCTCCTTCGAGGATGGTATTGCTTGGGTATTTGATTCTAAGATAAGGAATCTGGGACTAGATGTCTCTATCAGATGGACAAGTTACTTACCTTCGGTAACACCTTATCTGGTAGAGACAGGATCTAGCTGCAGATTCCATATCGAAACGACCCACCATCCTCTCTCTGCGAACTGAGGGCCCTGTTGTCTCCTGGATTCCCTTTTTGCATTCTACTTATGTTCTTTCATTCTGTACTTTTTGATAAAATAATTTTTCCCCTTTTGGCACACTGTCTCCAGAGGCTGTTTATCAACGTGGCTCTGTGTTGTTGGCGCGGAAATAGTTACAAAAGAAATTGATGGCGCATCGGGGGAGGGCTTGTATGGCTCTGTTGACGCCACATCTGAGAGACAACGTCGCTATAGAGTCACTCAACTCCCACTGCCGAAGCTCGGACGTACTGCTGGGAATATTTCCGGATCCTCTCTGGCGCCTAGGGAATATTCTAAGATGAGGAGCTGCGGCTAGATCACGTCTCTACCAGTTAAGGCATTACAGAAGGTAAGTAGCTTGTCCAACTGCTACTAATTTCCCTCATTAAGAGGCCAGTGAATGTAGATAACAGACAATTGAGAGAAAACACATGTGCGGCGTGCTGGAACATTTCTATTTAAAAAGGGATGCAGTTCCATAATTGACTTCTATGCGACACAGAAGATAACACATCAGGAGTTGTTTTTCTGATGCTCAAGTATTGTAGCTTCTGATTCTGCTTGGTTTTACAGAATGCAAACAGAGTGTGGCTTGTTTTAACACAGGATGAAGGTGTATGGAATTGAAATTTTATGTTTTTCTGTTATATTGACATTGAACAGATGGGAAATGACCGCAAGATGGCATGTCAGATACGCAGGAAAAACAGAATGAATCAAACGGTTAATATGTGTTCTGGATACTCCGTCAGATGTTTTCGGGGGCAAAAAAGGCATTCATTTAGTTTTTACTTGAATGACGTGCTCTGCTTTTTATGTTACTACAGTTCTTCCATAAACTGAACTAGGCCTGTGATTTCCCAGTTACGACCTGATTATGAGTCTAACCAAGTTTAGTGTGTTTTCAGAAGCATTTCCCCAACCGGCATTTTTGGCAATTGTTGTTTTGTTTGCCCCTGGTACTCTGAGGGGTGTTTTTCTTTTCACATCCTTGTCTTGGTTTTAGAATTTGGATTGACCATTATCTTGCAGCGGTTCAGCTTGACTTTTTTGAAGCATGTCCTTAGCTATGAGCTCTGTTTCGCCCACATACATGTGATGGCATTTTTGCTGTTAAAATTCTGGGCAATAAAGATGTTTTTCTTGCTGTGTAAATAGTTTGGGTGTCAGTTACTGTACATATAACTTTTTTGAAAATATGCTGCAGACTCTATGGTTTCACCTCCGTGAAACTCATTGAGAATAAGGTTAGTGATCTGAACCTTCGACTTCCTTATGTGTTTAAAAAAAAATATATATATATAGATATATATCTATAGATATATCGCCATATCTCTCTATATAATATAACTAATTTCTGCAGTTACCGAGTTTCATAATCTCACCAATCGGGGACATTTTAGGACACCTTCAAGTATAATCTGCATATTTGCTCTAATGGTCTGGTCAGTGCTTGGCATACTAGCTCTGATGTACCTATTCGTTTCTTTCTTGATCATTTGGTGAAGATGGAAGAGACGCAGTACATGGATTCTTCTCTCCCTTTTAAATGACAAATACACATATCGCAGGGGTAAAGCTAACTCCATCAGATAATTGTAGCCCCCTTATGTAAATACCTTTGGGATTATCTTCATTCCGAAGAACAGGACACAGTGTTTTGCTTTACTCAGATATGTTTTGCAAATCCCTCACACTGTTCAAGAGTGCCGCAATGTCACGTACGTGGGAGCTGTGCACTCAACAAATGTCATTCGCATTGACATTTGCCCAGGTATGAAGTTAAGAATAATATTAAGGTCCTACCATCTCCCCTTGTGCTTCCCAAAATATGCTGGCAGACTTGATAGGCATGCCTTATGTTCTTATTGGCGAGTTACTTGATTGCATCACTGGACAACATCTGTAAGTGCAGAGGTTCCTTTAGGGTAAAGATGCATTCAGTAGCACCTCATCTTGCATCATGTTGTTCAAGTCGACCACTCTGAGGAATCCTACTGTACATGTATCACCGTGACACAAAGTGGTTGGATTGCAGTGGATGTGCATTTCGCGAACCAGTCCATGAAACTAAGCTGGTCCCTTTAGCACTCCTTGTGCATTGCATTCACCTTTCAGTTTGCTGTATTCAAAAGTATTTTCCACATTTAACGTTTCTGTGAGTCCCGCTGGTCACTGCGCTCCTACATTTTCATTTGAAGTACTATGCCAGTATGAGTCCCCCCTCAAGTTGCATTACTCCGGATGTGTCAAATTGACTTTGTTTTTGTTGTAGTATATTCACTTGTATTCCTCATGTAAACAATTGACCCGTACTCTGTGCATAGTGATATATTTTTCATATATCTTCCCCTTGGATTGAAATAATGATCTTCGATACTTCCACACAAACTGATTCAATATCTTTTATCCATGTCCTCAGTCCCCAATGCATTTTAGGCATATCTAATGCCCTTCGTCAGGTGTTGATGTCTGCAGTTCTAAAACCAACAAATCAATTATAGAAGTAAATTATGAACAAAAGCTTAAAAATGATAGTCCTTCTCAAACAATTATCATTACAAAAAAAGGCACATGTATAAAGCAAGTAACCATGTGATCAAACAACTACGTGTGTTGTAAAATTCTTGTACTAATCTTTGTTGAAGGGCCCAGACACTTTAGCATGTCTCAACTCTGTGCACCACCTTCTGACTGAACAGAACATTAAAATAGTAATACCCTTCTTTCGAAGAGTAAGACACTGAATAGTGTCAGATGGCAAAAATGTATGCTTGTGAGAGAGTTCAATGTCACTCTATTTGAGAAACGTGTTTGAAACTATGGGATTTAAGAGTTCATCGGACGCTTTAGAAGTTGATTGCAAGATTGTCACGAGTGAATGACGTCAAATGCAACAAATTATGCACACTTCGTCTCCATCTAAACACTGCTTTCAACTGGTTCCCTCATTTCCTCTCCTTTTTCAATGTACTGAACCATTGTAGTGTGTTTTTTGTCAACAACCGGCCTTAAACAAACGGCACATACTCCAGGATCCAAATTTCTCACCACTGCTTACCAATACCCTTTCCACTATTCTCATTATACTTTGCCTCTGCACACCATGTAACACAGTCTAGTGCTTGTGGTACTTGCCTCCCATATCTGGAATGATTCCCTTCCTACCACTGCTATTTCACAGTCTCCTCTTGGTATGCACATTCTCCTTCGACTCCAGCCGATCCCAGTTGATGTACCTTTTAGCTTTTGATATCACCTATGCGCTGATGACGCTTGGGCGATTTTCCCCTCCCTGTCGTTGATTTCCCCTCCTACACGCAAATACCTCATTGTTACATTACCATATGGCATTGGAGTGCCAGCCACTCCTTAATATTACAAAGTTTTAAAACTGAAATAATCCCATTTCCGGTATTCTCTACGCCATCTCTACTCCCATTCCACTCCCAGGGGATGACACCTTCACTCTCTGGGAAGGAATTTAGAATCTCCTTTTCACTTCAACTGGCAGCTGGAGTCCCTAATAGTTTCTGCCATTATATTTTCTAGGTTCTAGCTGCTAAACATCAAAAAAATCCACAAGCACCTTCCTTCCAAACATCTATTTTTAGTAGCCAGGCATAAAGATTCCCCTTAAATGCTCATGGTCCCGGGAACATATGCTTTCTTTTGGCTCACAAGATTGTTACCGTGCCTTGATCCCTTTGTAGATGGATCATTTATTTTGCCATTTGGACCCTATGCAACCTACCTAGATCATTCACATCACTTTATCAGTGCTAAATGGAATGACTATCTGTCAAATACAAGGTCTCACATGAAATTCTCGCCTTGGTATTTAAAACCAGCCACAGAACACACTAACCTACTTTGGCAGACTGGTCACACGGCACCTGCTTGCTGTTTATTCTCCAATATCCACCTTCTGACACCAGGAGGTCTGGGTACTTCAGATTGTTGTAACTTTTTCCCTATCCTCTTGATGCCATCTTTGTTCAATACCTATTCATGCCATCTCTTAATGGCTTTAATAGACCCTCAAGGCCTATCTCCTTCATCTTGACTTCCCCACTTTATGACAATACATAGCCATAAACCCTACACTCTGAATGTACATGTCATTCATCTACCTGTGCCCATATTTATGTAACCACCCCAACTGGAATTGTTCTCATTTTTCACTTTATGCTATGTTAGAATGGCTACTAATTTATTATTTTTACAATAACTAGTTACTTGCCCCACTACCCACTGAACAGGCAAAAAAAGGGGCGACTGTGACACACATTCTAGGTATTACACTAGCCCAGCCAAGATCTGATCACGATGCCTTACTTAAGAATGGTTGCATGGTGTCTAGCTGTTTCCTGATCCTGACCACCAGGAGGCTAAACAGTCAGATAGAAGGTCTTATAAGAGGATAGTTCACAAACCTTTCCATCCTCTTGTTTTATTAATCCCCCCAGAGGCAGATTATTTGACCTGGACACCAAAAGAATCCGGATCAAACCCATTTCTCCACTACATAGCAAGTTATTTTCCTCTCTTGTAGAGGCAGCAAACAGATCAGTCCAGTCCCTCATAGCACATAAATTGGGTGATGAATATAAAAATGAAAAACCTCATTAGCTGTACTTGGGAGAAGTCTAAGCATTGGAAGAGTTGCATTATCAGCATCTCTCCTTCAGCGTCTCTGAGCTCGTGTCCAATAGAGGGCTGTTGAGCTTTTGGAAGAATCACTGCCGTAGGGCATCTGGCTCATGAGTATATTCGGTGATGGATTCAACAGTGAAATTTCCAGTGCCACCAACATTTACTGAGGATAAAATTACTTTATCTCACAACCCCACTGAAAGAGCCTCTTTTATTCTATTGTTGAAGTGAAGTTTTTTCATGGGGCAGGATGCAAACACTCCCATTCTTCCACACTTCCCACCTTCAAAGACTGCCTGGGTTCAGGATGATTGACCCTTAGGATCTATTGCTTGGTTCCCAAGTGGTTCTTTGTCATATGGGATACATTCGGCCAGAACGAGCTTTTTAGCACTCTGTTTGCTGGGACACTATAGCATACACTTAACAAGGAAGAAAGTGAAACCATAGAGCTTAGCCTGCAAAGTGGTGTTAACTTAAAAGCTGGCTGATGGTTTCACATGTGGTATGTCGCTAATAAAGCATCACATAGGATGACCTCTGGGATGGACATGACTGGTTTAGTCTCAAAGGGATCATGTACTCTGCTTTTTCCAGCCTCATCTCTTCCTATTTCTCACTAGGAAGGATACATTGGGTACGTATTTTCATTATATGCTTCGTGGTATCCCTGCATCTTACATGAGCTATGCTTATTACCTTATTGGATTGAATCATCCTGGGCATTTGGTATTCTTGCAGCAGATTATGGGGTTTCATTTTCCTCAGTTGATGTTGTATCACCCACAGTATTGTATTGTTTTGCTGCAGTTATATAAGGCTTATAACTCCTATGTGGGGTGCTGAAGCGCTTGCCTACATGGGTAGCACGCTACACCGTGTAGAGTGTGTGGCTGGAAGGATGTTGTCTTTTTTGATCATGGGAAGTGTTTCCATGTTGTGCGTGATGACCACTGAAGTGCGGGTATCGTGTTATGGGACGCAGCGCGTAGCAGTGTGGTGGACGATGAAGTGTGAGGGACAGACTTACAATTGTATGCTTTTCAGTATGCTAGCAGCTTTGAACAGCTTGGCACGTTCCTTTGTGGTATTTCTTAAGATTGCTGTCGGCTTAGCTGGTTACAGCACTGGGCTGTCCAATCTGAGATTTTGTATATAGTTATGGTCCTGAGCTAGCATGGTTGGAGGGAGAGAGACGTGGAGATATCTATTGGGTTTGGCATTGTTACTATCATCCCTCATTTGAGTGTCATTGTGAGATATTAAAAAGTGGTCAGAGTGTTTAGTTATTTGGGACCTACAGTAGTAGACTATATTAAGTCCTCCCGAATGTCCAGCAGTGTGTGATAAATCTCTTCAATTATTCCAATCCTGTTCGTTTGGCGAGGTCTTTGTTTTTTGGCTGTACAGTACTACCATTAGCCCACAATGCCACATGTGACCATCTTCTTTAATAGGTTCATGCTGCAAAAATATAATGAGTGCATTTAAAATTTGATCCATTCTGATCTGATTTTGGATGCCTGGAAGAGGGCCATATAACTAAATCTAAGCTTGGGTAAAAGGACACATAAACATACCAAATCCTTTGAGTGGCATACATTTCCAATTCATATATTTGCAATACTTTAACATAGCGCCACAAATGAAATCGTGGAAAAGATTTCTAAGCTTACAAATTTACGAACAGGCAACTTTAACATAGCGCCACAAATGAAATGGTGGAAAAGATTTCTAAGCTTACAAATTTAAGAACAAGCAGCCAGAGGATGTTTTAAAGAAAAAGTAAGTGTGCTTTCAGCACGTCAAAGCTAGCTACTAATGTGGCAGCTCATTCTGAACAGTCTGTTGGTTGGGGGCTGTGCCAGCCATTATGTGTTGAGGGAGCGAGCCAGCCACAACTAAGGCAATGTGTTGATAGGAAAAAACCTCACAGTTGCAACTGCCATATACCCACAGGTATCATGGGCCATGCGCACAGCAGTGTGACCTATAGCTTCAGTCCGGATAATCTCTTTGCCATCGAGGGTCATCCTCCTTATGTGGTCAGGCTGATTGTGTTGTGATCTCTAACTGGTCCCTTGTGGGGCGGTAGGAGACAGCTAGTGGGCCTGACAGCTTACCTCCACAAACCTTTGTCCTGGGTAATTGCCACAAATTTTTGTCGACCCCTGTAACGATCCTGCACGACAGGCTGTCAGCAGGGCACAACTGACAGCAGCTTAGATGAGGCCCCGCTGGAATGGGCAGACTAAAAATCTCCGAATTGACAACTTAGGGCCTGATTCTGATGCGGGTTGGAAAAGCTTCCCGACCGAGGGCCTGATTCTGATGCGGTTAGGAAGGCCTCCTAACGGCATTTGCTCCTTCCAAATCGGATCGGGAACGTGTCTTCCTGACCGAGGGCCGAATTCTGATGCGGTTAGGAACAAATTTTCCCATTGAAGTCAATGGGAGTTCAACCAAATCGTATCTGGAAGCATCCGGATGCATCCTACTCCGCCGGTCGGACTTTCCCGATCCGAGTGGGTCGGACACCATTTCCCAACCGATTCGGTCGGGAAGCTTTTCCAACCCGCATCAGAATCGGCCCCTTAGTCTTCTGCAGAGCACCAGAACCTTGTGACAATGGACCCTACTGCAGCTGAATCTCCAAAACCACGTGCTTCTGGTCAGGAAATGGAACCCAGTTCTGATAAGCTTGACACTATATTAGAGGCGACTGGAACAATCATTTAAAGCCGTAGCTATTGATGATGGCCTCTCAAGAGAAGATTTTTTTTTTTTTAATGCTAGCCAAAAAGGATGTCCCAATCGGAGTGCTCACTACAGGAACTGCAACCACAGGCCTGAAAATTACAGCAGCAGGTCCTGGATCTCACAAATTGTGTGCATTTTTTGCATAGCAGGGCAGAGGATGCTGAAGTCCAGGCTCAGTGCGGCAACACAATTGTTAGTGTGCCCAAGAGTTCTGAGGGGCAGGGCATTATAGAACTCCTGGAAATCTGGATTAAGTTGCTTCATTCAGCCAATGGCTCGTGTGTTCCCTCCTCTGCAGCATGTGACTCTTCTTCATGCCTTAGAGATAATGATGAAGAGACTTGTTTTACTTGTTCTAGCAATTTTGTTTTTTATTAGGGATAAATTATCTCATTTCCATCCTTGGGTCACTAGGTATGTTACAATTATATTGGCTCTGCCCCCGTTTTAAACAAGACATGGAGAAGTCTTGAAGATGACCCTTTGGCCTACTTGGGGGAGAATACAGTTGGAGGTTGATTAATGCAAACACAATGCAGTGTTTATGCTGAGGTTCTTTTACCACCATGTGGCACCAAGAGCGTCCGTTTGGAATAAACCAAGGCCATGCTCACCTATCTTAAACGGACAGCTCAGCAGATGGGCCTTTATTTGCCTTTTGATGGAAAGCTTGTGTTTGTATCATTAACTAACTAGGTCATAAACCAATGTGAGATAGAGGTGGTGGCTGACAAAGGTCTGTGGATTGTTTTAACTAAGCCTTCTCTGAAACCTTCCCAGGGGCATTTTTGACAGATCAAGAATGTGCAATGTTTTTATTGCTTTACTAACCTCAGTGTGTGCATTTAAGCCAAATCAAAGAGGGTTCAGAAAATGCAAGTGTTGCAAATACGTATTGCCTTCTCTCTCCTGGCCTCACTGCCCCTTCAAAGTACCCAAAAGCTATTCTACAGTATACCATATAACTAGTTTCCCTATGAGAGATCACCCAAGATTTTACTCCTGCTTCTTTGTGGACATTATAAAGATGGAGCATTTGCTCAACACTTTTTACCTGTATTGTCTCCTTGCAAATGACTACTCTGTGTTCTGCATACAATAAAAGTTTATCTACTTATCAGGGCAACGTCACAGGAAGTGTATCAGATTGGTGGTGGGTCCTTTATCAATACCAGATAATGCATTAAGCCAGCAGCTTCACTCACAGGCTTTCAGGAAACATATGCCAGTGCTGGCAGCCTTTTTTAAAGCATAAGGAATATGTACATCTACTTTTCGAGATGGCTTCTTGTGTGCAGAGGCAAAAGGCAATTTCTTCTGTCATCTCGGGGTGGTAGGAGACAAGTTCAAGGAATCCTGAAATTTAATAGGGCATTCGGGTATGTAGGTCGTTCCTATTGATGTTCCCTCAGAACCTCAACATCCACTTGCCGGTGTGTGTATCTGTAATCTCTAGAAAAATATTCCAGGTGTCTTGCTGATTCTGTCCTTTTGTGGAGTTTCAGACTGACATTACTTAAGGGTCTTTTATGTTCTTGCTGGAAGGAGCAAGTTATTTCCCCTTTTGGTATTTCTGTATTAGGGGCATTTCAAAAGTGCAGGATTTGCCTCTGATGTGGCTAGAACTTTGTTTGATTGACAACCAAACTGGTGCTTTGTCAGGCATCAGTAATCTACTGGGGGCGCAGTAAATGGTCAGGAATGTTGATAATAATTATTAGCAAGGAATTTACACATTTGGGATGCTTGAGTTTAAAACTCCATCTAGTTTGTGGACTTTGTGACTACAGGATGACTAGAGGTTGGTTGTTTATTTTTGTAAGGCTCTCTGCAGGACTTGAATGGATTTAAATGTAATGTTGCTGGTCATAGGAAGCCAGTGGAAGGCGATAAGCTGCAAGTAACAGTGATCTGGTCTTTTTTAGAACGAGTGGAAAAATAAGACCATTTTGAATGCAGCAGAGGCTAGAAATAAACAGGAAAACCATGGCGCAGGATATTGATCAATGTAATGAAGATTCAATTACTAATTGAAATCCAGTATCCTGAGGTAGGAAAAAATAGATACTTGGTACTGTACCAATTTGCAATTAAAATGAGCACTCAGATCCCAGCATAATATGCACTGTGAACACCAGAGCTGTTCACAACCCAAGGCTTCCTATCTATTGACTAGAGGTCTGCAGGACGTCCAAAGGTCTCTGATAGAATTCATTTTATAGTTGCCCCATCCAGATGTGCATGGAAAAGAGACAAGGTCTTGACGATTTGATGATGAGCCTACCCAGAGCACAAATTGTCAACCAGAGATGAATCTTGGTCATATTGAAATAAGCTTAGCCATAGTTTAGAACTATAAATCAAAGGAATGAATCATACTATTCAAAGGGATGCAGTTAGCATTTCGAAAAATTAGATAGACAGGAGGGAAGATACTTGCGGAAACGCAACATTTCAGGATTGAGTGAGGATTGAAAAGATGGAAGTGCAACTGCCTGGCTTTGTTTGGTGAGAAAGAATGTCAGCCAACTATGTTACGAGGGGTTTTTGACTGTCCCTCTGACAGTTACAGAGAAAACCTGTGTCATGCAATCGCTATACATTTTCCTCTTTTTCACAAGCAAATCAGCATAAACAAAAACGTATGCTTTATTTTGGCTCACAAGATTGTTACACCGTCTTGATCCCTTTGTAGATGGATAATAAGATAGCAGAGTGTTTTTTCAATCCGAAATGCTTGATCTCACGCACGGCTGGCTCTGCCTTAGCTCATTGCTGCTAAGTGGTGATCTATACTCAAATTCTCCCATTCAGCATGGTACATGCAGAGAAACCTCTTGTGTGCTTGTGCCAAGGCTTTCTCAAACAGTAGGTCATTATGTGTAGTTTGCTTTGAAAAGAAGTTGTAATCTATATTGTTTATTTACAATTGGCACACTGAAGCAGAAGGTTACATAATTGGCCTCTCCATCTAATTTGTATGGTTGAGTGATACAGGGGTAATAAATACTGTTCATCTTGGGGGTTACCATACTACTGGTGGTTTTTGACACCACATGGCAAAAGGCCCCTTGATTGACTTGAATTTCTATGGTTTTGAAAATAAATATATGCTGTTCTGAACCAATCCAAGCAGAATTTCTGCCTGACAATTCTACAGAAACCTCACTGATAGTTGAGGGATAATATTTTGGCAACTGTAAATGAGGATGATTTGTCTTCTGGTTCCGCACAACCTGTTGTTGGCTTGCAGTAAGCTGGCTCATAACATTATCCCAGTTATCCCAAGATACCCAGTAAGCACTCCTTTCTGCTTATCAGTCATTTGCTTTATTTTGTGGGGATATGTTCCACCACTTGATGTTGAGTAGTTTCAATCTTCTTTATTCAATAATTTATATTGAGGGTTTATTATTTTCGAAGAGGGTCTGGTTACAGCATATCTCTCTAGGTGCAGTAAAAGAAAATGCAGCCAGCTGTTAAGTCATAACCATGAGAAAATAAGCATTGAGTGCATGTATACACATATTAAACAGGCAGATATCAATAATTGGTGACAAACATACGTATTCCACAGAGTATATTACATCGTGGATCAAATGGTGAGTTCCAGTACAGACATTCATGTGGAGGCAATTAGTTTAGGGTGCAAGGTTAAGCTTCTCAGGCACTCCATACAGATGAATGCAACATGAAGGAGAAAGTGGGGGAAAACCTCTTGCGTTAACAGGAGGGTGTAGGGAAACTGGGGGAAGATAAAAAGTGAAATGTAAGAGGTAACACAGATAGTTTCAGTCCTCTAAGTGAAGACACAATATGACTTGTAGGGGGTCTCCTGTCTAACCCATTTCTTTTGCTTTAGCATTGTGGCTCCACAAATGCACATGAAAGCTACATTTATCTGATGGCCGAATTTGATGAATATTGGATGACTTCTGACTTGCTTCACATCAACTCTGGTAAAATAGTGATCTTTATTTGTGATTCTTCAAACCCTTTAAAGATCTCAGACCACCTATCCCTAAGAGTTTACTTCCCAAATTTCCAACCCTCACTGTTACATGATAAACACTAAGGGGCCGATTCCGATGCGGTTCGGAAATCATTCCTACCGAATCGGTTTGGGAATGGTTTCCGATCGGATCGGGAGAGTCCGACTGACCGATTACGATGCTTCCAGATACGATTCGGTCGGACTCCCATTGACTTCAATGGGAGCCTATGTTCCGACCGAATGCATAGGCTCCCATTGAAGAAAGGGGTGGCTGGGGAAAATCGGGCACCCTGTGGCGGGCACCCCCTGGTGCCTGCCACACTGTGCATGGCTGGTAAGGGGGGACCCATGGGTACCCCCACGGGCCCGATTGGGAAGGCTCCGGGTGCAGGGGGGGCTGCTACGGGCCCCCAAAGTCTGATTCCGACTGCCGATTCGAGTTGGATGGCACGATTCGGAAAGGCTGTCCGAATCCAGCATCGTTATCGGTCGTTCGGAAACGCCGCCCGTAGAGACGTACGAGTCTGCTCCGTACGGCTCGGTCATTCCGAATGCCACCGTGTTCGGATTAGGATATTCCTAACGCCTAACTCTCATCGTAATCGGTCGGTCTGAAACCTTTCTGATTCGGTCGGAAAGACACATTCCCGATCCGAAATCGGCCCCTAAATCTAGAAAGGGTTGGGAAAAGGCTGCCTCTTCAAAGAAGAGGTGTTAATTACACTTTTAAGTATTTTTGAGACCCTCCCACTTGCAACATCTGTTGACTTTCTTTAAAAGGTGTGGATTATTAGATCTCTTACAAATCTCACCTTTGAGCTACTGCTTATGACAGCCCCTCTCTGGCATTTGTGCAATTTCTGTCAGCAGCACAAAATGGAGCATTCAGCTGATAAGCTAACTGTAACGTAGATGCAAGTCTTGACTCACAGTTTTATTAAAGTTGTCATCTGATAGAGACTTCTAGCTGCAGATTTCTACCTTAGAGTTTTCCCTAGGCGTCAGACTGGATCCAGAAAGTTTTCGTGAGCAGTACCCCTGCGCACCAGTAGGTGGTGGTGTTGGGCTCCGCATGGTGTCATCAGCGTCATCCGCGCCGAAAGTGACATTCGCTGTGCTTAAATAGGCACCACCTCAGCTCACTGACTACATTCTTTTCTTTCCGCACCAGTCAGTGAAGGCCCAGAGAAAGCTACCCCTTCAGTCACATTTTGACTGTGCTTTTTTGACGTTTTTTCGAAGTTTTTAGAGAGTTTTTCTCTTGCTGTCGCAGGGATGTTCACTAGGAAGGCAAGCTTCAAGCCCTGTGGCGACTGTCATCAACAGATGTTGGTGACGGACCCTTTGGTGCCTGGAACACGACCATGACGTGAAGACCCACACTAATTGCCGCACCATGCACCCCAGGCCTTAAGGGAGCGGTCCCTCAAGCTCCTGGCCGCCCGACGTGCGATGGTCTCGATCCTAGCAGAGAGTGAGCTCCTGGGATTGGTCGCGGGGCCCGTAGTATTTGTTGCACTCAAAGTCGTCGGGCCACTCGGGTACGTCCCACAGCAAGAAGAAGAGCAAGAAGTCGAAGAGGTCTCCAACTTTGCCTCGGCTGACGAGGGAGCTTCGCCATTTAAGCCTGGTTCCACTGTTAAGTCAGGGCCCAGTTCAGCTCAGCGCTTTCCGGAGTTTCCGGGAGCCGGAGCGACCCCATCTCAACTCCAAGAGTTTTATGAGGCCATGTTGCTCATACTTGAGCTGCCTGTTCCTGCCGGCGCACCTTTGTGCCTGCAGGTTTGGGGGGGTACCTAATGCTTCCATACCAGCAGCTCCGGTGCCAGTCAGGCTCCTTTGATTCACGGATAAATCCAGACTAGCGTTGGTTGTACCACCTCGACCTCAGGGGCGTAGCTTAGTCAAAAACGTTAGGGGAGTGTGAGTCTGAGATTTCCCAACTAGCAACATGGTGGACCCAACTGAAAAGAGTACCGACGGTCTGATGTCACTGAACGGGAATAACGGACAAGCTTATGGACATTAGTTTTACATTATTTAGTAGAGCATGGACATTCTTTGTTGCAGTAATATAGTCTTAAGCCACAACACAAATTAGCATAGAACTGTGTCTACTATGTATTTTCAAAATACAGTACACTATAACTAAAGATTTTTAGCATGTGCTTAAAAAGTGCGATAGAATACTTATAATTGGAAACATACCGCCTTTACCTGAAAAATGAATTTGATTGTTTTAAGTTAAATCCTACACCCAGGTCACTGTGTCACAAAAGGACCACATTTTTTAATTAAACAAGAACACTTTAAAAGATTTGATTCTCTCTCTTATTTTTGTCTCTTGTTTATGCAACTTATTCCGATGCCAGGGCCTGCTTTAGCACTGGTGGTACCTGGTGCAACACCCTTTTTTAGTACCACCTCCCCCCCAGTGACCTCCTTCTCCACAGATTTCCTAACTACAGCCATTCAACATTGCTCTTTCTATAGCCCCTCTCGCAAATGCATTTCAGTATTTTCAAGCGCTATTCATACCAGTGTAGGGTGTCAGAGCGCTTTACATCACACAAAAACTATGTAGAGACAATGAATCATATGTGTGCAAATCAGTCTATAGGGAATGTTACATAAGACCATGAGGATTGCAAGGTGTAGGAGTGACATGTCATCCATACTAGTAGGCAGTATATTTTAAGAGTGATTGGTCTGAAGAAAAAACAAATTTAGGATTTAATGTATTATTGGTTGGGATTATTGGTTGGGGTTGGCTATACTAATGAGCCAGTAGTTCTATCGAAACCAACCTTTTTTTTATAGCAACATTAGGATAAGGAAAGACTGGGAAAAACATAACTTTCTAACCATATACCATACAGTTTGCATGCAGCTCTTATATGACAGTTCATAAGTCACTGTGGTATATTACGTAGGATTGATATTTATGAACAGCTAGTAACAAAAGGATCTCTGTGACGAAAACAGAAACCCACTGAGCTATTCACATAAATACAGTTCTGTGCTCTGCATGGTACACATTCTTTGCAGAAGGCACAGTAACCCTCTGTGTTAGTCAAAACTGCCACTATACAAAACTCCGATCTCTCTCTAGCAGGAGCATAATTTATAATAGTCAGCGTTATCTTGACATTTTTATTGTTGCCTTAATCCTGCTGAAACACACAAGTAATTGTAATGTAGCAGACGCTTTTAAACCAAGTTATTTTTTTAAAACGGTGTACCCCACAACTCATCTTCCCCAAACTCGGTGCCAGGTGCTCACTGCCCTAAAATCCGACTCTGTCCATTGCCCAGCTGTTGGTCACCCAGAACGGCATGCGTAAGTTTTAAACTTCAAATGCACGTTCCCAGAATCATAAGAATTCAGTTTTTATTGTCTGACTTTCTTAAGGTGCTGCTGATAACTGACAGCTGTTTCAAAGCACTTTTTGGTCGGACAATGAATACATACATACATGAAACTTGTACATCAGAGTTTCCGAACAAGTAGAGTACATATACATGGCAGGTGCACATGTGGCCTGTGGTAGACAAAATTGTACAAACTACACACCTGAAGAGTGTCAGTCTCCCCCACCTGCCTGGTCCGCCTGCCTTCTCATGAGCGAGCACAGCACTCCGAGAACACACTTGAGTAGAATTCAAATTGTAGATAAAATCACTGGCATGCAGAGACCGCATATGTCACAATGCTGTTCAAGCACTGGGCCCCGAATGTGGTGCCACACCCTGACAAAGGCACAAAGCGATGAGTGTTAGGTCACTGAGGGGGTCACCTCAGCACCACAGGCACAGTGGAGTGGATAGAGAGAGGCCCATTGCTCTTGCGTGATTGTGCCAGTGCCAATTTAATTTGGATGTGTGCTTTGAGCTCTGGGCCCTGTTTGTGCTCTCACATACTCCCTCCTCCTGAACCTAGTAATCTTGATAAAATAAACACATGATTACCGGCAGCAGAACAAATTATGCTGCCTCGTA
This sequence comes from Calotriton arnoldi, assembly GCA_963921515.1. Taxonomy (NCBI): domain Eukaryota; kingdom Metazoa; phylum Chordata; class Amphibia; order Caudata; family Salamandridae; genus Calotriton; species Calotriton arnoldi. Next base: position 1,131,890 of record CAWUFW010000658.1, on the reverse strand, counting down.
AATGACAGAGCAATTATTTAGAGGGGTGTTACACCCCATACAGCCCCCTGAAGCAATGCCCCTGCTCGGCCTTCCCCAGTGCCGGTCCTGATGGTTACGCTCCCCAGAGGGGCATTGTCCCATGCTGACTCCGGCGCCCTGCCTTCCAGGCAGGAACCTGAGCCTGATTCCTCTGGGCAGGACTCGGGGAGGATTGGGAGGGGTCGCTGGACCCTGAGGAATACCAGCCTTTAGATCCCCAAATGGACTGGTGTAAGGACTTGCTGGAGGCTAGTGGACTGGACACTTCCCCAGATACTGAAATGCTTTCTCCCCCAACTGTGGGTACGAAGGAGGGAGCGTCCTTAGCAGTGGTGGTGAAAAGGGTGACTGAGATTTGGACTGGATACCACCAACTCGCTGGGGAGAGCGGTTTCCATGACAGTGGCCCTATGTTGCCACACCTGGCTGAGAACAACTGGTTTTTCAGGGGATGTCCAAGCTTCGCATATGGTCATGCCCTTTGATTGCTCCTGTCTCTTCAGAGACAAGGAGGATTCAGCTCTGGAGCGCTTTAAGGACAGCAGGGCTACGGCCAGGTCCTTGGCCCTTTCCATGACCCCTCGCCAACCCCAATCTGCTTTTCGTGGCTACGGAAGGGACTTCCAGCTGCTTCTATACCTGCCCAGCCACCACGGCGCACAAGCTTTCTAGCCTCTGCTTGTCAGAGGGTACAGTACCCACAGGCTCCGTGGGTTGGGCTGCTGTAGGTCAGGCTTGGGCTGCTGTAGGTCAGGCTAGTCCACCCCACCACCAGCCGCAGCCTCCAAACCCTAATAGTCTTTCCTCTTACCATTATTGGAACCCAGTGGAAGGCAAGATACGCCATTACCTGCACCACTGGAGGTCTATAACATCAGACCAATGGGTTGTTCAAATTGTCCGAAGGGGTGGCTCCCTACCTTTTGTGACTATCCCTCCTCCTTTACCACCTGCTTGCGACAGGCTCACGGAGGACCATCTTACTTTGCTTCGCCAGGAAGTGACGGCTTTGTTTGCCATGGGAGCCATAGGGAGGGTGTCGACACCAGAAGTAGATCATAGTTGCTGTTCCCTGTACTTTCTGGTGCCCAAGAAGGATGGAGGCCTCAGTCCTATCCTGGACCTGCGCCTGCTCAATTTCTTCCTCAAGATGAAGTTCAAAATGCTCAAGCTTGCTCAAGTCCTGTGTGCCCTGGACCTGGGAGACTGCATGGCAGCATTGGACTTGCAGGATGCATATTTCCTCATTCCCATCCTGCCTACCCATAGGCGTTACTTGCTGTTCACTGTGGGTCACAAGCACTTTCAGTTTGCCGTGCTACCTCTTGGCCTTACCAGCACCCCTCGTGTGTTCACGAAGGTGATGGTGGTGATTGCAGTGATTGCAGCTCCTGTGCAGAGATCAGGGGTGCAAGTCTTCTCCTATCTTGAGGTGTGACTGTTGAAGGTGGACTCGCCCCAGGCTGTCATCTTCCACCTAAGGACTACTTCGGACCTCCTGCATTCACTAGGTTTACTATCAATGTGCCGAAGTCACACCTGACTCCCTCGCAGACACTCCCTTTCATCAGAGCTGTTCTGGACTCGGTGCAGTTTCAGGCCTATCCTCCCAAATGTCAAGTCCAGGATATTCCGGCTATTATACCGATGTATCACCCTCTATCCTGAATTTTGGTGAGACTGACTCTGAGGCTACTGGGCTTCATTACCTCCTGCATTCTGTGTGTGTCACATGCCCGCTAGCATTTGAGGTCTCTGCAGTGGGACTTGAAGTTCTAGTGGATGCAGCATCAGGGCAATCTCTCCGACATGGTCCAGATCTTGGAGGAAACTTCACACAATTTACAGTTGTGGCTACCAAACCATGATTGGATCTGGGGCAGACCCCTCTCCCCAATCAGATCTGACAGTGGTGACAGATGCGTCACTCTTGGGATGGAGCGTCCTTCTGGGAGAGGTGGAGATCAGAGGTCTCTGGTCTCCGGCAGAATTCAGACTCCGCATCAACCTTTGAAAGCCTTTCTACCCTTCATCAAGGGAAAGCTAGTGCAGGTGTTCACCAATAACACCACCGCCATGTGGTACTGCAACAAACAGGGCGGGGCAGGGTCGTGGACCCTTTGTCAAGAGGCCTTGCGTGTCTTTGGACATCGCTGGAACAGCAGGGCATATCCCTGGTGGTTCAACACCTGGCTGGTTCTCTGAACACCAGGGCGGACTAACTCAGACGAAGATGCCTAGCAGATCACGAATGACGTCTCCATCTGGAGATGGTACAAGGTCTCTTTCTGCAGTAGGGAGAGCCTTGGTTAGATCTGTTCCCCACCGCCAAGAACGCCCAATGTCAGCAGTTCTGCGCACTGGAGTTTCCAAGGCGTCTCTCGCTCTGAGACGCTTTTTCATTTCAAGTGGAGCTCAGGCCTCCTGTGCGCCTTTCTGACTACACCACTCCTGCCCAGAGTTTTGAAGAAGATCAGGAATGACCGTGCCCAAGTTATCCTTGTGACTCAGAACTGGGCTCAGAGAGTCTGGTATCTCGAGCTGTTGAGCATGGTCATCGGTCCTCAAATCAGGCTGCCCCTTCAAGACTATACTCTTTCGCAGCAGCAGGGTAGGGTTCTCCACCTGAATCTGTCAACGCTCCACCTTCTTGCATGGAGATTGGGTGGCAACAGTTGACCGCTTTCGACCTTCTGCCAGAATCCTGCAAAGTTATTCTGGCTGCCAGGCTTCCCTCCACCAAATAGGTAAATGCCTGCTGTTGGGGCAAGTTTGTGGCATGGTGTGCTGAAAAGCAAGTCGACCACCTTTCTGCTCACCTTTCTCAGGTTCTTCTATTTATTTTTTCCCTTGCCCATCAAGGTTCTGCTTTGGGCACCTTAAAGGGCTTCCTTTCTGCTATATCCGCCTTTCTGCGATTGCCAGACCAGCCATCTCTCTTTAGATCCTCTATTGTACGTAGGTTCTTGAAGGGTTTGCAACATATGTTTCCTCCTTCACCCTTCATCATGCCTCAGTGGAAACCTAATATAGTCCTGACGATCCTGATGTGTGCTTTTTTTGAGCCCTTGCACAATTGTCCTCTCGGGCTCCTAACCATCAAGACTGCCTTCTGAGGGTCAGTGAGCTTCAGGCTTTGTCATCCACCCAGACAAGCTGGTTCTACATACTAGAGCTTCATTTCTGCCGAAAGTCGTCACTCCCTTTCTTGTAGGCCAGTCCATCACCCTGCCTACTTTTTACACTCTGCCGTATCCCTCTGAAGAAGAGGAGCGACTTCATCGACTGGACCCAAAAAGAGTGTTGTTGTTCTACCTTGACGGCAAAGGGAGAGTTACGGGTGGACGACTAACTCTTGGTGGGGTATGTCGGCATGAAGAAGGAAAAGGCACTGCAGCAGCAGACCATCTCCTGATGTATTGTGCTCTGCATTCAATTCTGCTATACTTTAGCCAAGAAGCAAACCCCTGAGGGCTTGCGTGTTCATTTCACCAGTGCCAAGGCTGCGATCACTTCGTTAGCACGCGAAGCCCCGGTCCTGTACATCTGCCAGGCAGCAACATGGGCTTCTCTGCACACGTTCACAAAACACTACTGCTTGGACAGTCTGGTCCGTCGGGACTATATTGGCACCACGCGGTAAACATCGTTTACCATGAATACTTTTCCCCGCAGGGAATTACAACGCGGCCGTTGTAACGACCGTGTTGTAATTCCCTGCGGGGAAAAAAAATGCGGAAAAAGGAGGTATATTCGGCACCACGCACATCATTTCTGGTGCTGACAATGCCATATGGAACCAAATGACGGTACCTACCGGTGCAGGAATACAACTCACGAAAATGTGCCAGATCCAATCTGACATTTCAACAAACAAAGTAACTCTGAAACCATTGATCACAATATTTCTTATGCCACACTAGTCCTTTTTATTGACTCTGGGCTTCAATTATTAGTCTTTTTTCTTTTTTTGTTATTTACATTTAAGAATCCCATCACCAAATGAATTTCAACATCCCCTCAATATTTTCAAAAAACATTAAACAAATATGTACAACACATATACACACTATATGACTGACTACACAAACTTAAACTTATTGCACATAGATGAACTTGTGTATTAACAACTGCTATAATTGTGGTATTTCATTTGATTCACACACAAATATACATATTGTCTACACCTTTTTTACACTTTTTTTCTTGTCCTACTATTTTATATACAAGTTGTACTGGGACCTTATTCTTCTTTGTCCTCAGAACTAGCTATTAGCATGGTCCTGCAGAGGTCAGAGACTGTTTACAAACTATATACAAGAGCAAGAACACTCCAGCTCGGATGGCCAAAAAATCGGCATCTTTTTATCCGTGTTTGCTCTGAACCTCTGTGTAATAAAAGGCAACGCGTTCCTACCTTAGGTAGGTGGAACCAAAACACTGTGTTTATATAAAGGTCTTCATCAGGGCTGGACTTAGTTCGGGTAGGACATCTGTTACCTGTGTGAGTAACAATGTTACTAATTTTAGTATGTGCTAAAACTCATCATGAATTTAAAAATACTTGTATTTTGGCGCCTTACGTACCATCTTCTATTGATGCGCTGTGGTGCAGTGGCTTTCTGCCTGTTTAAATAAAAATAAAGATGACATCTCAATTAGACGATGCCTTCTATTGTGTTCCTTGTGGTCCGAAATCTAATAGTAGCGGGCTGTCAACATACCGGAACGGTTGTTGTTTGGTGGGAGTAGTTTCAAGTGGTACGACTACTTAGGCTGTATTTCTTGCTGTGTTGCTCAGGTACTGCTGTGGACAAAGGGAAGCAACTTTGTAGCTTGACGCTAATGTTCCCTAAAGTGCCTTAACGCTTGCATGCTCAATTTAACTGGCAGCGTATCCTAGTTAATTCTTTACGTTCCAACCTTATTTCGTTTAAAGGGGAAAGTGAAGTGTTCTAGTGCCCACACTATCAATACATGTGCATGCTGTGCGCCGGAAAAGGTGGTGTGTCATAAATGCACCCATGCTCGCGAGGGAAAGATGGTGTGTATTAAAGTGCTCTGTGTACGAGGGGTACATGATCATTCTCATGTTCATTCCGGATCTCCGCACCTATTTTCGGAGAGTCAGTGTCTTGTCCTCGGTTGTTCAGGAGTTCGGTTCTTTCTTCTCTGCCGGCGTCCGTCTGTGAATCACCGAATTCTCGATTTCCGTCTAGTCTGGCGTGTGAGGAGACCGATCCTTCCTGATCACGCTTTCCTTGCGTGTGACGTGATTGCGTACGTCACGTGAGCGTTGCTTCCAGGCAGATCGTTGTCATGGGGATCAGGGAAGCTGGGGTTGTGAAACTATTTTGACGAGTCTGCCAGGCAGCAACATGGGCTTCTCTGCACACGTTCACAAAACACTACTGCTTGGACAGTCTGGTCCGTCGTGACAGGCACTTTGCCCGTCGGTCCTGCAGAACTTTTTGGCATGAAATTGTTTCGCAGAACCACCTCCAGGAAGGTATTGCTTGGGTATCTATTTTAAGGTAAGGAATCTGCGGCTAGAAGTCTCTATAAGATGAACAAGTTACTTACCTTTGGTAACGCCTTATCTAGTAGAGACTCTGTCTAGCCGCAGAATCCTTATCAATGCTCTGCGAACAGTTTTCTAGGGACAGGGTGGATCATCTTTCAGGGCCCTAGTTTTCCACATCAGTGGTCAGTGTTCTTTGTGGCTTTGCGCTCCTAGCATGGAAAGTTGAGAAAAGAAACTGTCAGCGTGCCGGGGTGCACCTATATTGGCACCACGCGGTAAACATCGTTTACCACGAATACTTTTCCCCGCAGGGAATTACAACGCGGCCTTTGTAACGACTGTGTTGTAATTCCCTGCGGGGAAAAAAAATGCGGAAAAAGGAGGTATATTCGGCACCACGCACATCATTTCTGGTGCTGACAATGCCATATGGAACCAAATGACGGTACCTACCGGCGTGCAGGAATACAACTCACGAAAATGTGCCAGATCCAATCTGACCCCATAGAATTAGTTCTAGGGTAAGGAATCTGCGGCTATATAGAGTCGCTACCAGATAAGGCTTTACCGAAGGTAAGTAACTTGCTTGTGGCACTTAGTGCAAATAGGGCTTTGGGGGTGCTGAGACATTCGCACCAGGGGTTTTGAGTACCCACGTCTGCAAGTTGTTTTTGTTTGTGTTTGAGATATGGGGACTGCACTCATATGATATTTAAAAGATAAATTTGAACATCATTTTCAGACAGTAATTAACATGTGGAATAGCAAAGTAAAAACAAGTACAATATACATTGATAAATTGGGGTGTATAGCAAATAAGCATTGTTTTTTTTTTTAACTTTCCTCATTAAGTCCACATTTGCCAATTTTTGAAGTCCATAATTACAGAAGGCCTCATGCTTGAAAAGTAACTATTACAGTCACTTTTTAAAGTTGTCATAAGTTATTCATTAAACACATTTCGGCAGTAGGTGGTTAGTTCGTGGAAGTACTCTCATACAACTCATACATATTGACTTCGCTTGGAACAAAAGATAAAACCCGTTTTTACAGTTGTAATATATTAATACATAAATAAGGAAGATGGAGGGGACATTGTGTCAGCTACGAAAGCTATTAAAAGGAAATCAAATATAAGAAAACATTAAGGAAAATATCTCTCATGCCACATCGAAAGGCATTGTTGAACGTTTCATCTTGATTTCATTGTGTACTCATAGTGTCCTCCAAAAATTCCCATTACCACTACCCTCATTAATGTAAATATTGGATGGTGCCTATTCCTTGATGGACACCATCTTTATCAATGCTAGATCCATCAAAATTATCACACCTGGCCCACGTTGTTCAGTTAATCATGCTAACAGTTTATTGCTTAGGGCATCTGTCTGCTCTTTTTCTGTTTTATCCATGTAAATTATAATAAAATTCATCTAGATCTTAGACATTCCTGGCCGTGATTGTGGCATGTAGAATTTCTCCTTGATGATGCCTCAAGGGTTGTTTACTGGTTGTCTCTTACTGACCATACCCGTAACGGTCTTTGCGTACTGCCTTGAAGGGCTTCTTTCTGTGGTTTCCCCTGGAATGCCTTCAGTATTTGGTCCCTCCTTGGATTTTTATAGCTTTATCAATATGCGCAGAGCTGTCTCTTTAATTAGAGACCAAAAGCACCATCTGACACTAAACTGGGGCAGTCTGGCATGCCTAAAGTAGTATTGTGTTACATTTTCTGACATAGCTAGCCTTTTCTTATTTCCAAGCTCTTCTCATAATTTGTGATTGTTACCTTTTGGTTGTGGGGCAATGTTAGTAACTGCCTTGTAATTTCTATACTTTGCCAAAGTGCTATGTACTGGGTTGATCGTCGCCTTACTCCTCTATTTTCATCGAATTAGAAGTATCATTTAAGGTGGTTGCATGCATAAATAAATGGGGTTAAACTATTGTTCATTTCCAGGGGTTGACTTCTTGCCATTTTTGTCCATTTTTGTCTTAATTTTTCTTTGGAGACCCTTTTATCTGATGTTACATGTGAAATTCTTACCTCCCATCAAATAGCTCCTAGTCATTTTTTTATTTTATCCTTCTGCTTACAAGGATGTGTTCTGGGGACAACTGGTGTGAAGCTCAGTAGGTTATCAGCATGGAAGAGAAACTTGACCTTACCTCGCCAGACTTTCAATACATCTTTGTTCTCTGCTAAAAATATCCTCATTTATGCTCCATGACTCTCCAAAATCTGCTACAAAATTGATGCTAGATTAGTTAATGGGTCTGGAATGGATGAATGGGTGGTTAATTATTCGTAAAAGCGTGGACACAGGGAATTGGGTTCCCTGTTTCTTCCTACATCCATCTGAGGAACATTTCAAAATTTCCTTGATCACTCTTCTGGTCCACTGATACTATGGTAGGGTTGTAGTTTTCCATTCGCATTAAGCAGTTACTTTGCCTAACCTAGGCACACTTGATGCTCCACATGGCATCGCAACATGTGGGCTTTCATACTACCCTGAATCTTGGTGCTTTGTTCTGAATTATCAGTGTGATATGAAGGGCCTGATTTATATGTTGGCGGAGAGGAAACTCTGACCCAGTGGCGACAAAGTTCCCTCTCAGTCAACATAATGGTCCGCCTCCCAGATTTAGAGTTGTGCGGACCATAGGTTTGACAACAGCAGACTACTCCCATGGCGAGGGGGGGAGCATCTTTTTTTTGTTTTCAAAAATAAAATCCTGCTCTGGGATTTTCTTTTTGAAAATAAAAAAAAAGCACATTCGATGTACGGCTGCGTTACGGCGGTTCCTGGAAATGCACGAGCTATCCTGAGGGGCAACGGGCATCTCCAAATACAGTGGGTGGAGTAACATCAGCATGGGGGAGTATAGTACTTGGCCATAGCAATGGTAGGTACTCTGTCTGCCAAAATATAAATCAAGCTCTAGGTTACTGGGTTAATAACGGTGAGCTAAATATGAGCTGTACGATATAATTTGGGCAAAAGCTTTCAAAATTCTCTAGTACTTGCAAAATCTAGGAGAGATGTGCAAAATGCCTCTGTCCTGCACTGCGCCATTATTCAATTAGACAATTATTTTTTCCTCAATGAAAACTCACCAAAAAGGGTACCAATACTAATCCTACACTCCACTTCAACAGCAGTCCTCTCTATATGTTTGAGGCACTGACTGGGAAAATTGGATAAGGTCAGCAGCTAATAAAAACAACCACCATTTTCTCAGTGTTTCACTGCTTGTTCTTGCTGCCCGGCTTCCGAGTGCATTAGGATGCAAACAAATGTGATAGACCTTGCATTAAAAAAGGAAACGTGGAACGGAGTGCTCGCTCCACACTTGCACATCACTCAGATGGATGGACAGGAGTTGAGCATGTTTGTGAGAAAACCCTCAGGCAACTCCAGAAGCAGGGAGAAAAATTGGAAAGAATTAATGAGTGGGAACAGTGAGGAAGTGCAGCAAGCCACAAGAATACTGGCTTCAGACAGGAGCTTTTGTTACGTGAGTTGCCACTTCCATCACTGTCACTCTCTCGAGTCTCTTGTGACTTTTGTAGGGTTCTCATTGAGCCTTGTAATCACTTGCAGGATATCTTGGTACTGTAGGTGAAGAAAGGAAATAGGTTCTGCATCAGCTTGGCTATTAATTAATCCTCCACATTGAATACGAATACAGGTATTTACAACCTTTAAACATTTCTAGTGTTACTCACTTCATAATGTTTCTGGTAGTCAGTTCAATAGCTGTTAAAGTCTAAAGAACTTTTCACCAAAGTCTGTACCCTTAAACTGTGGCACGTTCAGTCAGATCTTTGAAATTTTGATCAGAAAGAATCAAATAATATGAAAGATATCCTTTGTGCAGTAAATTGAATGCTTTTCTTAACCAGAAGCCAGTAAAGATACTGACCTACAAGCAAGCTGATCACACTTTCTGAGGCCAAGCATCATCTGGGCTACTATTGAATCCTTCATAATGACTGTAACCTCAAGTATGTACAACTGTTCGTCATTTCTAGAGGTGTTGCTTCCTAATGTTTCGTGTAGTGAGTTCCATCGCTGTTCAGCTTAAACTCTGAAGGATTTGCAACCAAACGTTGGGTGCATAAACTCTGCAACTGTAGACAACCAGATCTTTAACCATTGTTGATCAGAAAGAATTGACGAGTATGAATTAAGTCTTTATTTTACTATACCTATGGTTGTAAATGAAATGTTTTTCATAACCCGAAGCCATTAAAGAGGCTGGACTACTGTGATGACATGATCACGGTTTCTCTGGCCAACCATCAGACACACTGCAACATTCTGAATATGCTGAAGTCATTTGATAGAATCCAGTCAACTGAGTTATGTGATGGAATGGTAGACTGAGCATGAACATTTTCAATAATTTACGCAGTTAAACGTTGTGCAGTTAGTCTGCACTGATATGGGAATTAAACCACTGAAAGCACACCAGAGTTAAATATTTTTGACTACTAGACATGATGTGAGTTGGTCCAAAGCTAGCTTCCTAAACTGCACACAAGCTTGTGTGAGCAGGATTTCAGGTTTACTGGTATTACGCTTCAACTTTACTGCTGACCCACTCCAGCTGATCATTGATTGAACTGTGTTGTGCATATAAGGTCCACCTTGCCAGCAGTACCTTTCATTTTGTGCCTTCATATGTGAATCTGGAGCTCAGTCCAAAATGTTTCCTTGTCAGTTGACAAGTTTTCTCCAATTACAATTTTTTTCCAGTGTGCAAGGGAACCAAGTGCCTTCCTAAAACTACTGGGGTTATGCCTTGTAGTAACTGTCGCAAGCAAATGTTTTTGATAGATTCCCATGAGGAGTACCTCTGGTGTTTGGGTTCGTGGCACAACTCCAAGTCCTTTGAGGAATGTGCTGTTAAGAATCCGACGATGATTGGGAAACCCAGAGCAAAGCTGTACGTTGTCGAACTCTTAAAGAAGTCAGTGAAGTGCCAATCTCACCCAGTCCGGAGGGCTGACCTGTTCTCGATCTTGGGGCTGTTCCTGCAACAGGTCCTCATTGCGGTGTAAGTCTTACTTGAAGTGGAATCTGTCCCAGTCTCACCACTCTCAGCCTGAGAAGTTACAAGGATATTAAGGTGTGTTTCTATCTCAATCCTGGTCCCACTATGAAGAGTAGATTCTGCAGCTCATCCCAATGTACCCTGAGTTACCAGGGTTATCAGTGACATTGCAACAGTTTGAGGACTTTAAAGAGGGAATGTTCCGCATCTTTGGCACTGGCTTGAACCCATCTCAGGTTCCCCTCCAAACACCAGAGCTGACTTACTGTCCGGCACCGAAATCCAGGCCATTCTTTTTGACATCAATACCGGGCCCATGGCGCCGGAGGAACACCCTGTTCCTGTAGTCCTTTCTTACTCTGAGCTGAGTTCATCTCAGCCCACACCGAGATCACTTTCTGATGCCATACGACTGGACCCAGGCACAGTCCAATCTGACTCTGAGAGAATCACGTCACTCCAACAACTTTTCGGTTTCCGACTCTCAACAGTGTCAACCAGCCTTGGGTGATGACAGTGGAGATGACGGGGACTATTTTCCCTCACACTATGACAATGACAACCTATACATGAACCTGCAGGAGGCCAGTGGGTTGTACGCTTCCCGGGACACTGGATTGTATTCACCCCTGTGCAATCCATGGAAGAGTGCCTCCTGTGCTGCGGTGATGAGACAGGCAATGGAGGTACTAGACTTACAGTTGCTAACTATGGAATTTTAACCTGATATCTTAACAGAAGTTGTAGAAACTGCACAAACTTCCTCTGTTCCCTTGCATCCATTTAATGAAGCCCTGATTGACACTCTTATGGGCGCCTGGTCTAAATCATGTTCCTGTCCTCCTGTGAAAAGGCACAATCAGGTGTCCCTGATTTATTTATTAAGTTATTTATTTATTTTAATGCAGCTCCCTACACCAGAAAGTTTGGCGGTTCAGGCTTCATCATTAGCATGAACTCAGACTTATTCCCCACAACTTTCCTAGAATTTTGGGCCAACCTGGCGCATACCATCCAGAATTTTCAGGATGCTGCAAAGTACATCCTCTGGTCTGGGCTCAACACTACCGTACCATGGTGCTTTGGCGGCACGCTTTGATGAAATTCGTAGGCTTCTCAGTTGATGTGCAAGCCTGTTTAATGTACATGACATTCAGTGGGTCTCATTATTTGATGAGAATGCCGATTCAGCATTGGAGTGCTTTAGAGAAAGCTAAGCCGACCCAGGGACGGACGGCCTGAGGGTAGGTTCTGACCCCAGCACCTTGAGAACCACAGTGGGTCCTTCTCGCAATAATTAGCGAGCATCTCGGTTACGTCCCTGTTGAGGCACCTCCACTTCCCCCTTCTAGGTGCAATAATTTCCAGAAGGTATACCTATACCTCCGGTGATAGTTCTTTCACATTTTTTACACTTCCAGGATTACTACCGAATCCATAATTAAGGGTACGTGACACATAGTTCCTATAGGCGGAATACCACATGCCGCCCCCTTAGAGTAGACGAGGATTTTGGCGGTCCTGAAGAATTGCCTAGATCCCCTTGGGACATTTTTGAGGCAAGAAACATGTTGACCCCCTGCACAACTCACTAGGACTGACACAGGTTTAATCTTCCCCTATCAGTCCATGACCCTCTAGTCTATTTTTAATCATGGCCCAGGTACTCCGCGAATAAAAGGGTTGGAGAGTCCAGGAGCCATTTTTATTACACATTCACTATCCCACTTCTACTCACTATATAATGGCACCCTCACATACATACCATCTAGCTTCACGACGGCAAACCGAGAAGACCTCCGGCAAAGAGCCCGTTGGGCATTGCAGCTCCGGCCCAACGAGGAGCTGCCCTATGATGAAGCATGACACCCCTCGGGGTGTGTGAGGGCCCTTGCTCCTTATAGGAGCTATCCCTAGACGAGTAAGCCAATCTTTACTCTACCTAGCACCTTACGGGAACTAGCCACCACTGCCGTGGCCTGCCCCCTTGCACTTTCTCTTTTCTCCCCCCCCCCTTGTCACCCCTAGGAACAGCATACCTTTTCTGTGTATTAGAGAAAGCTGAGCCACAGTTCATTCCTTAGGACTTTCCACCCCTGTGAGACAGTACCCTCAACAGTTTCTTCCCTTTTGAGGTGACTCCAGAGGCTTGGTGTAGCAGCAATGACCAGGCCCACCACCCCGCAACAGGCATGCCAGTCGTTTTGGGGTGGGTTTTTGGTAGGGATTAAGCAGACAATGCCCAGGCCATCAGGGCAAGCACGTTTCCCAGTCCCCTCTCCCTGGGGCACCAGCCTCCAAGCGTTTTAGTTTGCCCTTAATGACAAAATACTATCCTGTGGGAGGCAGGATCAGACATTTCTTCCAAGTAAGGCAGTGCCATCCGAAAGGTAGGGCCTTTTAAACCCACCACACGTCCCCCCCACATCAGAGCATCTTTCAGAAAAGCACCTGCCCATCTTCTTCCATATCTCCACAGGTGTTCACGAAAGTGATGTTAGTGGTTGCAGTACACCTTCTGAGGTTGGGTATTCCAATTTGACTGTAACTCAATGACTGGCTGTTGAAGGCGGTTTTGCCACAGTCGGGTGTAGACCACCTCTAGACAACGGCGAACCTCCCGACATTCCTGGAGTTCACTTTCAACGTGCCAAAGTCATACCTGACTCATTCGCAGAGACTTTCCTTATTTGGAGCGATCTTTGATATGGCACAGGTTTGTGACTTCCCTCCACCTAAACATGTGCAGGACATTTGAACCTCCCTACTGGGTGTCGGTGAGAGTGGCTGTCAAGCTTGGCTCTGAGGCTTCTTGGCATCTTGCTTCCTACAGTGTAATTTGAACTCTCAGTGGGCCGAGTACCATGGGAACCTGTGGGATTCCATCCTGGTTTCGGTGGGTACTGCACAAGACCTACAGTGCTGGCTGAACCATAATTGGATCAGTGGCAGACCCCTCTCCTTGTCCCTCCCAGAGCAGATGGTGGTGACAGATGCGTCATGCTGTGAGGGGAGATCATCTGGAAAAGGTGGGCATTGGTGAAGATCAGAGGACTCCAGTCTGTGGTGGAGACCTGTCACCACATCAGCGTATTATTGTTGCGGACATTCACCTGTTGCTAAAAGCCTTCCTACCACCCGACAAAGTGAGGCTGGTTAAAGTTCTCACGGACAACACCACTTCTATGTGGTACTGCAACAAGCAAGGCGCGGGTGGGGTCCTGTACAAGTAGGCACTTCTTCTCTGGAACTGGCTGGAGTTTCAGGGCATTTCCCTAGTCTTGAACCACCTGGCAAGATCTTTGAATGTCAGGGCAAACATAACTCCGCCAACGGCGTCTGGGGGCTCAAAGTTGGTGGTTACGTCCTGAAGTTGCACAGGGCGTCTTCCAGCAAAGGAGAGAACCTGGAATAAAACTTTTTGCCACCTTAAAGAACATGCAGTGTGAAAACTTTTGAACGCTGGAGTTTCCAACAAGGCTCTGTCTCAAAGACACATTCCAGATATAGTGGAGCAAATGACTCTACTTCTTTTTTGGCAGTGTTCTCCTGCCCGAGTTTGAAGAAGATCAGGAATAACTGTGCCCAAGTCATTCTAGAGGCTTTAAGTTGGACATGGAGAATATGGTACCCAGAATTCTGGGGTTGAGCATGTGTCCTCTTATCAGGCTGCCTCTTCCGGAAGACCTTCTGACGCAGCTGTAGGCGGGGTCCTGCACATCCATGCATGGAGATTGAGCAGCGGCAGGTGACGGCATTCTCCCAAAGTTATGGATGTCATCCTGGTTGCCATGCGTTCTTCTACGAAGTCTCTCTATGCCTGGTGTGGCAATCGCAATACTGACTCATTACAGGCCACACTATTGAATGTCCTGTTGTGTGCTTTAGCTCTGGCCCAGCAAGGACTTGCATTGAGCACAGTTAACGTTATCGGTTGGTCCTTTCGGCCTTTTTATGTTTAGGGGGTCAGCCGTCTTTGTTCAAATCACCCATTGTGATGAGGTTTCTAAAAGGTTTGACTCATTTGTTTCTTCCAGAACCCTTTAGGATGCCGCAGTGGGATCTTATATTGGTCTTTACTTTTCTCATGTGCACGCCATTCGAATCAATGCACAGCTGTCCACTACTTCTCCTGATGCTGAAGACTGTGTTCCTGGTTGTGGTAACTTCAGCTCACTGCTCGAGAAAACTCCAAACTTTCTCGCTGCAACTGACTAACATCCCTTTTTACCTGATAAAGTGATGCTGCAGACCACGGCAGCCTTTTTGCTGAAAGGCACCCCTCAAAAGAGGATAGACTCCATCGTCTGGCTCCTAAAAAAGCTTTGCATTATTAAATTGATCGCACCAAAGACCATTGGATGGACGTTCAGCTCTTTGTTGGGTTCTCTGTGGCAAAGAAAGGCAAGGCAAAGCAGAAAAGGATTCTGCCATGATAGATAGTCCTCTGCATTAAAATCTGCTACTCACCGGGCAAAAACCAGCCTTCAGGCTGCTACCTGTCACTGGCACACAGTGTGCTTGTCCTTGACATCTGTCAGGCTGTGACAGAACTCACGTTCATGATACACTACTCTCTTGACAGTGAGGTTCAACCAGATGGGCATTTCTCCTGTTCGGTCATGCAGGACTTTTTGGTCTGAGCCATTCCACAGGCCCCCATCACCTTGAGAACGTATTGCTTTTGGTTTCTATTCTAAAGGTGATTAATCTGTGGTTAGAAGTATCCATCAGAAGAACAAGTTTCTTGCCTTCTGTAGGAAAGTTTAATCTGCTTATATGGTTATCTCCACTTTTTGACTGTTACGCTGTTTCTGACTAGTCTGACTGGGATCCTTCTAATCAGGACCCCAGTCTCTGTGCGTTCTCCCCTAAATTGGCTATGGTAAGTACTTAGCTACACCCCAGATTGGCTACTGGTGTAGCCTTATAAGTTCCTAGTATATGGTATCAAGGTACCCAGGGCATCTCCCATGGACTGAAGCAGGTATTATACCTCCCAAGGGAGACCACTCAAACTGTGGCTTCAGGCCTGCCATTGCAGCCTGTGTAAGCTGGTGCTAACACCACTTACGACAGATTTGCTTGCTTAAATCTGAGGTCACTACACTTAAAACCTATAAGTCACCTCTAAGGCAGGCCTTTCAATCCTGAAGGCAGGGTGCTTGGTTATAAGTGTGAGGGTGCCCCTGCATGACCAGGACACCCCTACAACCTTCAGAGTCCATTCTCCCGATTTGTAAGTGCATCAGGAATTGCAATATATAGAGTGGCCATACGTCATTACGCAATGACCATCTCTAAACTGGCTGTAACGAACCCAGTCATGTTTGGTATCAAACATGTTGGAATCATACCCCCATGGGAGGTATGATTCCATGCACTGTAAAGCTCCTCCGGGAGGCCCTCAGTGCTCCCGGTACCAGTCTTCCAGAACCGGACAGCAAGCTAGGGCTGCTGCCGACCAGAGACATGTTTCTGCCTTCCTTCTGCTGAGCCAAGCTCGAGCAGGGGAAGGCACCTCCCAGACAGGGTTTAGTTTATTGGGGCAGGGTGGGGGCGCTTGCCAGCACCACTGAGACTGCTTGAAGGGCACATTTGGTGCCCTTCTTGCATACTCCAGTTCAGGGAGCCGTTGGCTTCCGCTCTGGGTCAAAACTGGACAAAGGGCATGGGAGTATCCTCCCCTCTGTCCAGCCCCTCCTTTGGGAGGGACCCCTGAACCTTCCTAACCCTTTCCCTAGGGTACTTAAGGGCTTACCTGTGGGTGGGTCCCTAGATTCGTCATGGGACAAGATTCAGGTCAGACACCACTTCATCTTCGACCGTCTGGGCACTCTGGTCTGCGCTGGACTTTGTTCTGGTCACCGAGACTGCAACTTGGAAGACTCCTGCTGCTCCTGGTCTCGTCTTCCTGCTCGTCTGCTGCAACGTCTGTGCCTGTGCTCCATACAGGATCCTCCTAAGGCCTGTGGACACTCAAGATACCCGAAGGAATCTCCCTTGAAGTGAAGGAGTCAGTTCCCTGATACTGCAGGCACCGCAACAAAGCCCAACCAGTCTGCTGATCATGGCTCCCACGGCCCCAAAAGGCTCAGCAACACAGGTGGTGGTTCTTCAACTCTCTCGAGGCCTGCACTGTCTTCTCACCGAGCTTGAGGCCATTATCCCTCATCGAAACCGCACTAACCGTACCACTGTGCATTGCGTTGATTTGCCGTTGCCATGGCTTGTTGGCTCTCTTCGCCAGAGATCTTCGGGCTCCAAGAAGCTCCAGCCTCTCCTACTACCAAGATCTCTTGCTCCGTGGGCCTGCATCTTTGGTGAGCTGCCAGAGGTCCTCTTGCGACTCCAGTGCCTTCAGCCTGTGGGTCCTCTTGAGGGTCTTCTTTGACTCCAGTGGGCTCCCCTGATTGCCTGGGGCCTACTTCGACTCCCCTGCTCGTGGTAAGCCACTTGGACCTTGCTGATCCTAACTCTCTACCTTTTTCGCTTGCTACACTGTTTGTGGTTGCCAAGGCTTGTTGGTGCTCCCGACGGACACCGGTCCTTCAGCTCTCGTCATCTGGCTCGGACAGCTCGTGAACGGCTCCTGGTCTTGCGCAGTGATGCCTGGTCCACACAGCTTCAGCTTCAAGGTCATCGTCAACTCTCCTGCATCACCCGACATCAGTGAGCATTCGTCTCCCGTGCCTCCTGGTCACTCCTGAGTGGCATAGACTCTGTCCCCTCTGCTTGCAGGTACTTCTCAACGTGAATCCACCTTCGGGTTCCTCCGGACACTTTCACCTTCTTCAACAGCGGCATCTTCCTGAATCCTCCATTGAGTTTGACGGCGGTTTTCGACTCCACTTCGCACCTATGCACCCGGCTTCCCTGGTGTAGGTATCCTGGTTCCTAGGGTATCCACGGGTGGGGTGGCTCTCCAACCTTCTGTCTTCCACTGGGTTTCTTCAGGGTCCACTGGGAAGGGTCCTTCTTTAAAATTGCAACCGCGACTTTCCCATTGACTCGAATTGAGCACGCGGTCGTGTTTCCACTCTGCACACGGCCTCCGTGGGGTTCCTGGATACTTACCTTGGGTGGTTCCTTGGGTCCTCAGCATGTCTACGTCTTCTGGGTACAGTGTTAACTACAGTCGTGATTCGCATCCCCCTATTTTAGTATATGGTTTGGCCTCCCCCTGGCGACCACTGTGTATTCGTGCTAATGGCCTGTTTTCCTTGCAAAGTATTGTGTGCATTGTTATATCTCCGGGTAGGAGATATTGTTATGTGTTAGTGAGTGTCTTATAATAAATACATATTTTTATAAATACACTGTGGTTCTTTTTCACTTAACCTCTACCAATAAGATTACGGTCTGGTAAAACAAGCTGCTTTACTATCCTTCTCGACTAAGCCTGAAGGCTGCTCTTCACAGCTACAACTTAGAGAGCTTTCTAAGGTTGTCTAAGACCACTAAAGTCACCATAAGGGTTGTCTGGATTAGTGCAGGGTGTTACACCTACATGAGCACCATTTACGAAGCCAGCCTCCAACACCTTCAATATTCTTTTTTCTGATACTGTAACCTCCGATTTCTCAACATCCTCCCTCATCCCTGTTCTGTGGAATGGTCTCTTTTTCCATCTAGAATGGTCCCAATTTAGACATCTGCACACTGACTGGTACCTCTGATATTGTTGAGCTGCTCTTCTTAGGATGCGGACAGAGTCAAGAAAGAAACTGACAAGGACATGCAGGGGTTTTCTCTTATATAGAGCTCCATTGTCGCTTTCGAGGTGAAACAAAGTCAACATGGAAGGCACCATCTACCAGCGCCTGGAACGATGCTGTTGAAACCTCTGGATCCAGTCTGGCACCTGGGTATAATCTAAAGGGGAGTAAAGAAAGGTTAGATAGATATCCACCAGAAAGAGTTCCACTGAAGGTAAGTAACTTGTTCACTTGGGGTAGAGTAGACCTATCACTTATATCTATCTTTATAATGTTAACACTTTTTTTTCCTATTACATAGTACTGTTGATCACAAGTTAAAAAAAAATCTGTTTTGTTATTTTAATAGTAAATATATAATATTATATTTTTTTGTGGAAGATGACATTGGTGCCCACATGAATGTTGGAAGGACCTATAAAAATTTGAATAGAAGCAAAGAAGCTGAGGAGTCCTACCTTATTGCCAAGTCACTGATGCCGCAGGTAATCAATTTTTTATGTGAATTTCATTAAGTACTTGCATGGTTTAAAGAGGATCATACTCTGAATTTCTGTTTGTGTCCTCAACAGAAAAGGATAATGAATTGGTGTTTGTTTTATTTAACATTTTTATTCAATTTTCAGAATGAAGTATTATGCCGATGTCACTCGTATTTATAAAATAAAGGGCAAACCAATATAGTTGGTCAAGCCTGCACCATGTTTAACTCTATGAAGTTCTCTTTCAACCTCTTCTGAATCCCTATTGTTTGACTAAGTGGCAGTGGTTGTGTATGGAAAACATGCTATGATAATTTGGATATAACTGTCCCTCTGTTCAGACAGTCAAACAAATAACCTCTAAATATTGTTTATGCACTAATAGTTCATCTTAAATCGCAACTGGCTAATTATTATTAATTGAACAGTGGCTGAAAATGTGCAATTTAACATAACTACACAGAGAATTTCACTCTCTGCATTATATTCACCCTGGTTTATTTCCATTAAAAAGATTTTTGCCTTATGTTACCAGATATGTGAGTGGGTAATTTGAAAAATATTAGCAGCATTACTTGTCTTTTTAATTCACGCAAAGAGCGCCCTCACGTGGAGGGTGTGATCCACCTGCACAGCAGAGTGTGTGTTATTGAATGCCTGAAAAAAGATGCTAACTGTAGCGTCACTTAGTTAAGTTTCCTGGCAATCCCATGCCTAGTTTCAGAGTACCGAGGCATTGTGTCTGGGACGGAGAAGGACCCTACCCAGTGCTACAGCCCCTCCCCACAATAAAACAGGATTTTAATAAATCTCACCCAAACACTTAAGCAGTTTCTGCACAACACAGTTTCGTTTTTAATGACAGTGCACCAGTTAACCATGTTACAGTTACCATAGTGTCTCATTCAGAAGTTTAATATAACATATTTATACCACCAAAAAAGATTATAGGGAAAATCACAAAACGTAAACTACATATTAAGTTAACAATGCCATTTTCTTGGGCATTAATATGGTATTTTGTTCTTTCTTCTATCGCCTTGAAAACCACATTCATCCTGCAATGTTCTATTTGAGTATCCTCCATCTGCATGTGGAGCTGGTCAGTGGCAAGAGGTAAGTAGTGAACAGTGATAGTGTCAAGCTTTGGAGGACACCACAGTTTAGATTGAGAGCACAAAGATGAAGCTCATTCTTATTGGTTCGGTACAGATCGTGGGAAATGAATAAGTGTATGGCAAGGCTGTTCTTGACAGACTTGACTACTCAAGTCAGTCACCCAGCAGAATTGAATGAGTTTTCTCGGGACAAGCTGTCAATAGAACACAGGTTGCCTTTCTTTGCTTAAATGTGTTTCACGACCAAAGCTAGTAGAAACACTGAATAAACATTTTTCTCCAGTACTGTTCAGGGTTGGATTTAATTTGTCATCTCAATTTGGTTCTCCAGTAGTGTGCAACAAGGAGCATTTTCTGGCCCATTGTTGAGACGAGGTTCAACCTTAACTTTTTTAGTTAGTCAAGCAGGCTAATAGGACATGCATTGCATTAGTCTGTTTCTGATTGCGCTAGTTTAAAACAAAAACATTTGAAATTACACAGCCCTCACACAATAGTTTATAGTAACCATGTGCACCGATTCATCTTATAGTCCACACCGAATTTAGTTTGGAATATATATGCTGCTCAGAGCTTGCATGAGACAGATCTTTACTAGTTTTGGGTCATAAGATTTAAGACAAGTTGGACAAGATTTCTAGAGCACAGTGCAAGTTAAATCTTCTGATAACGGGTGTTAACATTATTAAACGTGTGCTTTTTTCATCCTTGAAAAGATGAAAGGCTGTTGGTTGCAAGCACATATCTGCAGCAGGTGTGTTAAGAGTGACTTATCGCATCATCTAGCAAAATATGTTTTTTAAAGACTGCACTGATCTGTAGCGTGACACTATTCCACTCAGTTTGAGTTATGTCAGGAAGGAAGAAGGACAAGAGACAGATAGGAGGGGGAAGGAAGAACTGGAAGAAGGAATTGGGAATAGAAGTAATAAGAGACGGAAGCTATGCGATGGAATAACTAAAATGGCATATTGTTTATCAGTGTTCAAATCGTGGCTTCCTTACCTGATAATCTTATGTTCTTCAGGAAATCAATTTTTGGTGAAATACTTAAATGCATAATAAACTGACATGCGGTTGAATATTCTTTGACACTCCGATCAATCAAGCATTACTTGTAGAGCGCGGCTAAACACCCCTGGGGATATCCAGGCGCTGAGGTCTCGCAAGTCTTTAGACGAAGAGCCAGGTTGAGTCCCCTTCTGAAATCTGCTAGTGGAGGAGAGGTTCGCACGTGGAGGGGGAGGTTGTTCCAGGAATTGGGGACTAGGTAGGAGAATGAATGACCTCTGCTGTGGCTTAGGCGGATGCGGAGGATGTGGGCGAGGGAGGCAGAACGTAGTTGTTTGGCGGGTTGGTGGAAGGTCAGGCGGTGGTTGATGTAGGCTGGTCCCTGATCATGGAGGGCTTTGTAGGCGTGCGTTATCTTGAACTGGCATCTCTTCTCAATGGGGAGCCAGTGGAGGCTTCTGAGGTGCTGGGTAATGCTGGACCATTTTGGGAGTCTGGCTGCAGCATTCTGTATAGTCTAAATTTGCTTGATGAGTTGGGTGGTGGTGTTGGCATAGAGTGCGTTTCCATAGTCTAGTCAGCTGGTGACGAGGGCTTGCGTGACTGTTTTCCTGGCGTTGATGGGGATCCATGTGAAAATCTTTCAAAGCATGCAGAGGGTGTGGAAGCAGGAGGAAGATACTGCGTTGACCTGCCACTTTGTGGTGAGTTTGCTGTCTAGAAAGATGCTGAGGTTGCGAGCATGGTCCGTGGGGGTAGGTATAGGTTTGAGTTCGGAGGGCCACCAGGTGTTGTCCCACAGTGAGGTGTTCCTCCCGAAGATAAGCACTTCCGTCTTGTCCATGTTGAGCTTTAGGCAGTTGCACCTCATCCAGTCGGAGATGTTTGTCATGGTGTTCCGCAAGTTGGTTCTGGTGGTGGGAGGGTCTTCCGTGAGCGAGAGAATGAGTTGTGTGTCATCTGCCTAGGAGATGATGTTGAGCCCATGATTACGGACGATATTGGCCAGTGCTGTCATGTAGGTGTTGAACAGGGTGGGACTGAGAGAGGAGCCTTGGGGAATGCCACAGATGATGTTCTTGGGCTTGGAGGTGAAAGGCAGTAGGCAGATTCTCTGGGTGCATCCTGTAAGGAAGGAGGCAATTAATTTGAGGGCGTCTCCTTGGACGCCGATGTGGTGGAGCCTTCTGATGAGGGTATAGTGGGATACGGTGTTGAATGCCCCTGAGAGGTCGATGAGGATAAGGGCTGTCTTGTCTCGGTCGCTGAGGGTTCTGATGTCGTTGGTTGTGGCGATCAGGGCAGTCTCAGTGCTGTGGTTGGGATGGAAGCTGGATTGGGAGGTGTCGAGTAGGTTGTTAACTTCCAGGTGTTCCTTGAGTTGGCAGTTGATGGCTTTCTCAAGGACCTTGGTGGGGAACGGGAGGAGTGAGATGGGGCAGTAATTTTTGAGTTTGCTGGGGTCGGTGGAGGGTTTCTTCAGGAGGGGTTTGACCTCTGCATGTTTCCATGTGTTGGGGAAGGTGGCCGTGGTAATGGGTGCGTATAAGTGCACTGCTGATTTCCTTGTGTCCAGGTTGGTCGGTGCTCCGGAGTGGATGGAGGTCATGATAGCTGTGGTGTCTGGCGTGAAGAGTGGTTTCCATGTGCTAAGCAGGTTGTGGGTGGCGTCTGTTGGTGTCAGGAGGTGGCTGATTTCGGTGGGTTGTGGTTCAAAGTTGCAGTAGATGTCCGATATCTTGTTGTAAAAGTGGTCAGCCAGGGTATCGCAGAGACCCTGAGAGGGGCAGACCGTGTTCTCTGAGGCTGAGGGGGCAGGAGAACTCGCTGACTATGCTGAAACGTTCCTTGATGTGGTTGGTGCTTGATTCGTTGCGGTCTGTAAGGGAGCGCTTCTTAGCTTCTTTGAGGCTTTGGTGGACTTGCTGAGGGCTGATTTGGAAGTGGTGAAGTCTGTGGAATTCCTGTTGGAGCACCATCGTCTCTCCAGTCGTTTGCATTCACGTTTGATCGATTGGAGTTCCGGGGTAAACCAGCTGGCGTGTTTGGAGGATCTGCTGGTGAAGGCCGTCTTCATGGGGGTGACCATGTTGGCGCTGTTGAAGATCCAGTCGAAGAAGTTCTGGACGGCCATCTCCAAGGTGCTGATTATGTCGGGCCTGGTGGTGTTGAGGGTGGTTGTTCACTGGGTTACCTGTAACTTTGTTCCATCTGTGATGGGTGGTGCTGGGGGGGGGGGGGGCTTGGTGGTGGAGCCCGGTGAACCTGCGATGGAGAAGTGGACGATCCTGTGGTCGGTCCAGGTTTGCTTGGTGGTGGCGCCCGGGGAACCTGCGATGGAGAAGTGGACGATCCTTTGGTCGTTTCAGGTTGGCTTGGTGATATGGCTGAATTTGACTCTGTTGCTGGCTGTAAGGATGGGGTCCAGTGTGTGTCCTACACTGTCTTTGGGGCAGGTGACCAGCTGTGTGAGGCCAATGTTGCTCATGCTTTCCAGGAGGGTGGTGGAGTTCGGGTCTCAAGGGTTGTTGAGGTGGAAATTGAGGTTGCCGTGGAAGATGTAGTGCTTGGAGTCAATTGCTAATGGTGTGCTGAATTCAGAGATGGTGTTGCAGAAGCTGGGGCGGGAACCTAGGGGTCTGTAAGCGACAGTATGAATTTGGCAATTGAGGTGTTTCATGATTGATGTATCGGACAGTTTCCTTGTGGATGATGGCGATGCCTCCTCCATGCTTGTTGGTGCGGTCTCTGTGTAACATCTTGTAGCCATGGGGCATTGTGGTTGCGATGCCGGGGTCGAAGAGGGGTTGAGTCCGGTCTCTCTGATGATCACATAGGGGGAGAGGGTGAAGCTGGTAGCCTAGATTTCCGTGGCGTGTTTGCAGAGGGAGTGGGTGTTAAGCAGCAAGCACTGAAGCTGTTACAGGGTGTCGTAGGTCAGCTGGGCAGGGGTTCCTGTGTTGCATATGAAGCGGCAGTGGCGGCAGGTGAAAGGTCTTTCCGTTGATCATGGAGAGGAACTGCAGCAGTTGTTGTTGAGGCGTCTGGGGGCTAGGGCCAGGAGCTCGGAGGTGGCATATCGGTGGGTGGCCGGAAGGCCAGGGTTCCTGGCTCTGGGCATGGTCCAGCCACGGACGAGTGCAGACGGGCTTGCCTTTGGCGCACCAGTGGCGCGGCCGTTATGCGGCCTCCATTAATTTGGTGCTGGGTGGCGGAAATCAAGGTGCAGGCATGCAAAACAAGAGCAACAATTATGAGTGGCACGTAATAAAGGGGCAAAGACTGACTAAACCAGAAACAAAAGGCTATCTAGATTGGCACAAATAACAACACAGTGAGGTGTGGGCTAAGAGAGCAGAGGGTATGGGTTCACAAAGCAGATAATTGCACTGGGCCACAATGTCACACAAACCAGACGGAAGCATCAGTGAGCGCAGGAGGCCGGCGGTTCAGAGCGGCAGCAGATGGGACCTGTGGCAGCGAGGAGGAGCTGATACGAGGACCTGATTAACAAATGCAGTTGTGTTGCCAGTACTGCAGATTACCATAATTCTAATTGCCGTACGAAGTATGGTGCACATCCACAGACTCTTAACCCCTTAGCTGCTGAGGCTTTTCCCTCCCTAGTACTGAGCCTTTTTTGTGATGTTTGCAGCACTTTCCGCTTAAGCTTTCGAACCCTTTTTTCCACTAAGGTTGCAAGGCCGAATTAGCGTCCCTTTTTTCCTCGAATCTTTTGGCTTCTAAAAGTACCCATGGTTTTGTGGATTCGCTAGGAGAGAACCGAGAAAATTGTGAAAATATAGCAACATTTTGCATTTCTTTGCAAAAATGGGCAACAAGTGCTGTGCAAGAAAGCGTGTTTTAAAAAAAAAAAAATTTATGATATCAACAAAAGGTTTGCTATGCTAAGATCACCAGGTTTCAGGAACAAGAGAGTTCAGGTAAAACACATTTCTTTACCACAGTTCTTGCGTTTTTTGCATGTGGTAGTTAATTTGTTCTATTTTTGTGGTTTCTGCCTACTTGCAGTTGGTAGTGAAAACAAATGTGTACCCAGAAAGGTATACATTTCTGAAAACTAGACAAAATTCTGAATTCAGCAAGGGGTCATTTGTGTAGAATTTTCATGATGCCCAATGCCTGAGTGGACTGCCTCACCCAATATATTTTTTGCAAAATATTGTCCCTGGTGTTTAGTGGCCTTTCTGCCACTTCTCCACTCGTCTCCACCCGCTGGGTGGCAGATGGAAGGTAACACCCCAGTCTGCCCGCCAGGGAAGCAGAAAGACAGCTGGGCCTGTTTTGGGGTGGGGCTTTCACCCAGTGCCTGTGCAGGCTGCCACACATCACCTTGTGTGTTTTTTTTAACCATGATTTCCCTGGTGACTGGTTGGCTTTCTTCCTTTCCCTTCCCCTAGTGACTCCTGGGCCAGGTTGTGGGGTGGAGGGGTTTGGTTACACTAACCGACAGATGAGAGGTTCCCTTTCTAGCACTGCTTCTGCCTTCATGATCGGTGCTCAGAGTGTAGAGTTACTGATCAAAGTTAAAGCAGACCTTGCCTACTGGCGTGGTCTGCCTTCACTTTGATTTTCTGTGACATCAGCGCCCACTGCACATAACAGGAAGCAAGAAAACAAACTCTTTACATGAAAGAAACTTTTTCCTTGTGTCCCAATTTTCATTTTAAAAAAGAAAACACTTCCGTTGCTTTTATTCGAAGCAATATATATATATATATATATATATTTTTTTTGCGGGCGTCAACACATTCACATCAGTAGCACTACTGAGGTAGTGTGGCTGTCGGGAATGTGTCTGCAGCTGCGTTGAAACGATTAAGCTTGTTTGTATTTGTTAGGCCTGATACTCTTGAGGTAGCGTTTCCCTAAACTTTTAGCTTTTTTCTCATGGGTTTTACTGATTCTCTTTTTGTGGTCTTTGGACTCTGGGCACTTTCCCACTGTAATGCAGTGTGAAAGTGTGCGCACCCTTCCTACCCATGTTAGGAAGTGGTGAGTACCTGATGTTTTTAAACATGCCTCAAGCCTGCCATTGCAGGCCTGGGTGTGCGCATTTGCCAATGCTGAGGGTGCTTTTCCTAACACTAGAGCACCCCTAGGATGAGCCCTGCGGGGGTGGATAAGTGATAGGTGGAAGGCAGGGTAGGTACACGTGTGTTCTCTGCCCAGGTAGTGAAGAACCCCCGCATGTGTGTTTTCACTACCTATGAGGTTTGCTCTCCCCGTGGGTTAACATGGGGGAATGACTGTGATTACTTTAAGCTGCAGTGGTGGCTTACAGTGGAGCACCCTCCTGTTAACTATCATTGGATTCACAATGACAAATCCTCCCTTGAGGTAAAGGTGGATTTGTCATTAATAACTTAGAAATGCCACTTCTGAAAGTGAGCATTTCTCTGTGCTAAACCCTTTTGGGTGCCTTTTAGTTTGACTCCAGTCCACACTGGAGGCTAGGGGAGCACAGCTATGCATTCTCCAGAGACAACCATACACATTGGGCATGCAACTGGAACAACCGACCTCTTGCATTTGAGGACTTTGCTGGATAGAGTGGGGAAAGAGGTTTTGATACTTGGCCTCTGGGAAGCCAGATCATGGTACCACTAAAGATTAATATCTGCATTCCAAGGCCTCATGGCAGACAGGACTGAAATTTAGGGGAGACATCTGTAGTTCAAAGGGGGAACCCTCTGAACCACCCCCATCTTCAAAGGCACACTACAGTATAACTACTGGTGCCATATTTCAGCAGAGGAGAGATATGCTTGTGGGGACATGGGACCAGACATCCTGGACTGCGTGGTGCACACTGCCAGAGGAATCTGTTGTGCACAAGGAGGAGGCTGCCATTGGGAGGGACCGTTTGGCTTTACCAGCGTCCTTTGGGTGTTCACAAAAGTGATGGTGGTAGTCACAGCTCACCTCCGAAGGTCAATTGGCTGTTGAAGGCAGGCTCGCCACAAGCAGTCATCTCCCACCTCGAGACTAAGGTGCTTCTGCATTCGCTGAGGTTCACTATCAACGTGCTGAAGTCACACCGACTCCCTCTCAGGCCATCTTTTTCATCTGAGCTTTTCTGTACTCAGTACAGTTTTGGGCTTATCCACTCAAACAGCAAGTCCAGGATATTTAGGCTATGTTTCAGATGTTTAAGCCTCTATCCTGGATTTCGTGAGAGACTGACTCTGTGGCTGTTGGGCCTCATGGCCTCCTGCATTCTGCTATTAACACATGTCCGTTGACGTATGAGGACTCTGCAGTGATACCTGAAGTTCCAGTGGGTGCAGCATCAGGGGAATCTCTCCGACATGGTCCAGATCTCCGAGGGAACTGCAAAAGACCTGCAGTGGTGGGTAACAAACCACGGTTGGGTCAGTGGCAAACCCTTCTCCCTTCCCCAACCAAAGCTGACTGTAGTAACAGCTGTGTCATTCCTGGGGTGGGGCGGCCATCTGGGGGAGCTGGAGATCAGAGGACTCTGGTCCGGGCTCCACATCAATCTACTGGAGCTTCGGGTGATCCGATTGGCTTTGAATGCCTTTCTTCCTTCAGTCAGGGGAAGGCTAGTATAGGTGTTCATTTGCAATACCACCACCTTGTGTACAGATAAAAATGTTGTCTCTATCTGCACCCATTTCCCAGGATCTTTTGTTTATTCTTACCTTGGCCCAGCAGTGCTCTGCTTTGGGCACATTAATCAATTATCTTTCTGCCATCTCGGCATTTCTATGGTTGCCAGATCAGCCATCCCTTTTCAAGTCCTCTATTTTATATAGGTTTTTGAAAGGTCTTCAACATATGTTCCCACCAGCACCTTTCATTATACCACAGTGGGACCTCAACCTAGTTCTGACATTTTATATTTATCCTCCCTTCAAGCGTCTACATACCTGCCCCCTCAGGCTTCTGGCAATAAAACCGGCCTTCCTAGTGTCAATAACATCTGCCCGGGGCATCAGTTAGTTACAGTCTCTGTCAGCACAGCCTCCGTAGCTCAACATCTACCCGGACAAGCTGGTCCTTCGGACTAGAGCATCCTTTTTATCGAAAGTGGTAACTCCCTTTTGAGGTAGGCCAGTCCATTGCTCTCTCTACTTTTTGCGGTCTGCCTCACTCCTCCAAAGAATGGGAGAGACTCTATTTTCCGGACCCAAAAAGAGTGTTGTCATTCTACCTTGACCGCACAAAAGAGTTCAAGGTGAATGATCAACTTTTCGTGGGGTACTTCAGAACAAAGAAAGGAAAGGCAGTGCAGAAACGAACCATCTCACAATGGGTAGTGCTCTGCATCAAAATCGGCTAAGCATTGCCAAAAAACAACCTCCTAAAGGTTTGCAAGTTCATTCTACCTGAGCCAAATCTGCGACCACTGCATTAGCTCGCGGAGTTCCTGTCCTGGATATCTGTCAGGCAGCAACGTGGGCTTCCTTGTACGCTTTACAAAGCACTACTGCCTGGACACTCGGGTCTGGCGTGACAGTCACTTTGCACGTTTGGTCCTACAGGACTTTTTAATCAAATTTGAATCGCAGCCATGCCTCCAGGTAGGTATTGCTTGGGTATCTATTCGAAGGTAAGGAATCTGCGGTTAGAAGTCTCTATCAGATGAACAAGTTACTTACCTTCGGTAACGCCTTATCTCGTAGAGACTCTATCTAGCCGCATATTCTATACCAACCCACCCATCCTCGCCACTCTGCGAACAGATTTGAAGTTAAAGGGTTGTTCCCCTTTTAAGGGCCCTAGCTTAATGCACCAATGATCAGTGTCCTTCGTGGCTCTGCACTTCTAGCGTGGAACATTGCGAAAAGAAACTGATATCAGCTCGCTGGGGTGGCGGCTACATAGGTACTGCGCACGTCACTTCTGGCGCGAATGCCGCTACACAGAGCCAAACATTGCCACCTACAGGCACGGAGGGGGTCTGCTTACCAAAAATTTCCAGATATAGTCTGATGGCTGGGGAATATTCTAAGGCAAGGAATCTGCGGCTAGATAGAGTATCTGCCAGATAAGGCATTACTGAAGGTAAGTAACTTGTTCTACATGTCCTCAAACCGGTGCCCTATGTGGACTGTGGCTGAAGATAGTTTATTCTAAGGTGTATCTGGTGGAGGTAACAGGTGTACAGAGGAACAAAGAGAATCGAAGATCTGCCCGGATGGATACAAAACGCACCTCCTTTAAACAACTGCTAATATGTGAGTGAAGTAGTGCAGTAATCAAGACGCACTACATTATGTTCGTAGTTGATATAATTGAGATTATAAGATGTTGCTGCTCATAGTATGTGACTACTTGGGACATGCAGGGTGGCCTGAGGTAGAGTCCTCCTGTGACCAGCAATGTGTCGGATCTGTTCAGTAATAACCGACCTGTATGATTGGTATTGATTTAGTAAATGCATCGGTGTCCTTCAATAACCAGCTGAGTAGCAGGTCCTTTCATACATTATGTGCATGTCCCGTTAGTTATAAAGGGTGAAGTAGTAAATTGGTATATGATGTCATGTGATGATACAGGTATTATACCGGATTGAGACAGGATGGGTAGTTCAATGACTAAAGTTACTTTTATTCCTCATGTAGTTGGAAGTAGGGGGTAAGGCAGGTATTGTTTGCTGTTGTATTGATCTGTGAACAGGGGCTGTAGTTTAGAGTCGCCCATCTTACCTGTTAGGTCGAGGATTTTGACTGTTGATAAAATAAGCCAGTATCCTCTAGGTCCTCATCTTGTAGAAATGGTGAATTGGCTATTGTAGTTTCCCAGTTTCAACCATTTTAGGCTTTCAGGTACTGTAGGACCTCCAACAAGACTGAGTCTGAGCTTATTTTAAGTGCTTTCGGCATAACTGCCTTTCGCACAAAGAATCAATCACACATAAATCCATGCATAAAAATGAGATACTACAAATACAATAAAATTTAAATTAATCTAATTCAACATTAAAAGTAATTGAATTCACTGTATCTCTGCCAAATTCGTTGGATATTTGTGTTAAAGTAGTTACTTTTTCTGCTTCATTGATTTCGAGGCCTTTGGGGTTTTAGGTTACAGACTCTTAACTCCTTAAAGGGAAACAGGTGGTATTTTACACGAGGAGGGCCATGGTGTCACTGGGTTTGGTTGGGGTTACAGGAATGTTCATGGAGGCCTACAACTTTTTTCCCCCGGAGTCCTTTGTAGCTTTAGTGCGGCCATTAAGACTCCCGCCTGCTACCTTCTTTTGCCGCTTCCCATTTGGAGAGATGTCAATACATAGGCTCACTAACAAGGCTTATATGGTTTCTACTACAAACATTCATATTTAAATCCGAACTCTTAAGAACTGTTAGTGATAACAATTTAAATGACAACTTTTTTGGCTATTTGCAAATGGCTGAAAAAAGGGGTTTGGTTTTGTGTAGGTGTGACAGGGTCTGGGTGGCTTCTTTACTCCCTGTTGAAAATTGACTCTCTCTGCAGGCCAAGGCTCAGGTTAGTAATGTCCGGTTTAAATTTACTCCCACTTTTAATCTAATGTCTCACCTCAGGATTGCTTCTTCTTTTGGCTTCTCCGAACTGCAGATAATGAAGTTGTTTTATACTGACTTTGGAATAAAAAACCTTTACCACTGCTATTGGTGTGGCTTCTGATCTCGATTACGATGATGTTCTCAACCTACGGCTACCAACAGATATGTTTGCTTATCCCCCAGCTGGTACAGGATGCAGTGATTCAGCGGTCACTGCGCCTGTTGTAATTTGCCTGGTTAGTTCGGCAGCCTCGGTATGTGCTTTCTTTCGAGCAACACGTAGGTTTCAAAGTACTTTACATGGCTGTTCTGGATTTGCATGGGACTATTTTCTAATTTCTACAGAAAAAAAGTCCCTTCCTACACTCTCTGGGTACTTTGCTCTTAACATAAACCGTTTTCTTGCTCATTGTTCTCAGAGTCTGGAACGGAAGACCTCATTTTCCCCTAATCGCTCCTGGCCTTTGGACTGCCCTGCAATCTGGATTCTACATAGGATTGTAATACATAATCTGTTCTTCGTTACAATTTATTGAGTCCTCTTGTAGTTTCAGCTTAATGTGACCCAAAGTTGCCTTTGGGTATCTAGCTGCTTTTTAGAATACTCGTACTCTCGCATATCCACTTTGTTCCTCAAATTTGATTACTTAATCCTCTTTACGTAAAGGATTTTTTGGGCGTTTTGCTGGTTCATTGCTACACCCATTATAATTACTTTATTCGTCCTTGATCTGCTGTGCCATATTTATTTTTTGGTTGCTTATAAATATTGTTGACTCCAGCACATAGTTCCTGAACACATATGTATTAGCTGATTTGTATACAAACATGAACACGCCTATATGGTAGCTAATTGTCCGCCATGGTTTGTGATGGGCTTTGTTTCTCCATTGTTTCTTTTGTGGTAGATCATTCCAGGGAAAAAGTATGCAGCCCGAGTAGCTCCTAACCACTTGAATGTTTACATAAACCTTGCAAATTTGATCCGTGCAAATGAGTCACGCCTTGAAGAAGCTGACCAGCTATATCGGCAAGCAATAAGCATGAGACCAGACTTCAAGCAAGCTTACATTAGCAGGTACTATTTATGTATGAGCAGTAGACCAGAGCTCCTATTCCAACCACAAGTACTCACTTTAAG
This sequence comes from Calotriton arnoldi, assembly GCA_963921515.1. Classification (NCBI taxonomy): domain Eukaryota; kingdom Metazoa; phylum Chordata; class Amphibia; order Caudata; family Salamandridae; genus Calotriton; species Calotriton arnoldi. The sequence continues at coordinate 1,100,272 of CAWUFW010000658.1, read as the reverse complement.
AAATGCAGTATGGTTTCTGACTTTCATTTACACCTGACCAGCAAATGCATGCACTTTACCATCTAGGTCTGTAGTGCATGAGCAATTCAACACACCAGTATTTTTTTGTGTGTGTGTCAGTCAGTCAGTCATGTTGGTTGCTAGCTGTTCAGCCTTTCCTGGGAGCCACATAGGTATTCAAGAGCTAACCCATCCTCGATTTGTGGGCTAGGGGGGGTAAGCACTAAGCTCTGATGCACCATTTCACGTTTTTTGTCATGATCTTTAATGCCCTACAAATCAGCCTGAGCGCGTCATCTGCTCTGCTATTCATTGGCTCCCTTGAGCCAAGTTGACATTGTGACTGAGCCTCCTGATGTTATGACTTTCAGGGAGAGGAGTGTTGACCTGTATGACCCTTGAACGACCCTTATAGACTAATGCATACATTTCTATTTCCACACACTTTCAAGTCTGCAATACAGGCACAAGACATTTCTACCCCTTCTTAAATTTCATATTCTCTTGTGACAGCCCTGCTGTAGATTAGGAGTGGCTTAGGGAACATGTTATGCCAGCTGCTTGTTCCATCATGTCTCTTTGAATGAGTGATGCACTGGAGTTTTTGCCTGATGCATCCCCTTTTACATACACTTGAGTGCTAAAATTACATAGTAGCAAGATCCATGTATGGAAGGCAATTTAAGCACAAGCATCTCATTTTGAACATGTATGAATTCTATGTGAATTTTCACACATGCAAAATGCGATCCAGTGCTAGCACAGAATGGGAGAAAAGGTTTTATGAATTGAGCCTAAAGTGTTTGTTTTGGACTCTGCTGTTTCTCACAGTGTGACATGACATACCACTATCTGGGTGCAATTAAATTCTGTTACGGGCCAACCCATATTTCAACTTCAAAACAATCAATCTACCTAATGAATGACGGTTTCTGTTTAATTCAAAGGTGGATGGTAGTCGACCTGCTGATCCATACCCCAGCTTCTCCTCCCTCCTCACCTTTGAATAATGTCACTAATCACAGAAGGTATAGTACAAAAATTTCTTTCTACCTGCAGATTCCTCATCTCTTGACTCCTCCATGCACATATTGAGTGTGGAAAAGTTGAAATAGTTCTGCTGCACCAACAGGTGGTTTCATGGCTCTGACTTGACACTATGGTAATTCCCAGATGTAGCATCACAGAGCTGCATGTAGCACCAGCCCAGCTCACTGACGTCAGTTTCATTTTTTTTCTGAAATGTATTGTCTTGCTGTGTATTGGCACCATGTCCCTCCTGCGGTTTCAGGGTTTAAACAGTGTATTCCTGCCAGAAATGGATTTTGCTCTTGAAACCCCACAATTTCTGTTTGTGGTGCTTGGGGCCCACACACGGCTCCAAGTTGTGAAAATTGCAGCCACATGCATGCTCAGGCCATCAGAAGCGAGAGCTCTTAATGGTGCTGGCATGCAGCACCTGCTGGGCCCGTCACCTCTCTAGATTTTGTTCTGGCTTGCCCTCAACCGTTAAGTCTTTTAAGTGGGCCACTTGCAAGGACCAGGACAAGTCATACCGTAATGAGCACAAGAACCACTGCAAGAGAGATTCTTCTGCTTCTCAATATTGTTCCCACTTGCGAAGAAGATCTTCAATTTGGAGGTGTCTTTACCAACCTTCAACCTCAGTGCTGTTGTCAGGAGCTGTATTGTTGGAGATGCAGCTGGCACCAAACTCCACTAAGATTGCTGCTTTCACAAGGCTATGCTGTCCATCCTCCTCCTAGTACAGGCTCCCTCTGGGGCACCTTTGAAATCACCAACCTGGCTTCCGGCTGCAGGTCCAGCCCTGGTACCAGTGACCCCAGTCTGCCCTGTCTTGATGGAATTCCGGCACCAGTAGCTTCTCTTCCCATGCCAGAGGCCTTGCTGGTTGATTTGACACTGTGGTCTGTGCCATATCCATCATCATTGCCACCGGTGCTGGCTTAAGATCAGTCATTTCTGATGAGGTCTAGATGTAAGGTGCAACAGGCGGTTAAGGACCAATTCCTCCACAGACACTTTCCTGCTACGTAGTAGTTTGGTCGTCTTAAGGAGCTCTTTGACTCTGATTTTGACCACATCCAAATGCCTAACATAGTCTACCATGATGAGGACAGCAGTGAGGTGGGAAGTCTTCTCCCTCCTACTGGCCCTACTGGCACAGATGCGGGTGACTATTTGGCCTTGCAGAATGCCAGATACCCGACTACTTCTCCTGAGGAGGATCTTGAGTGGTCTTTCACTGCCTCCCACTAAGGATGTGTCCTCGTTTACTAATGTTTTGCTCAAGGCTGCTAAAGTACTTCTGTTGCCTTTGAGTAGAGAAAAACAAAGCTAACCTTCTCTCGGCAATCCTGCAGCTGTCCTCCTCTACCATGTTGAACTTGCTTCAATTCAGCAAATCTTTGATGGACCCCATCTGTGTCGCATGGAGCAAACCTGCTCCTGCAATGAATTGCCAAATTGACCTTTGCCGTATCTGGCTGTGTGTGACCCAAATATATTGATGGCTTACCCGTCCCCAGAGAGTCATGTTGTTCAGGCTTCTTCCTCCTCTAAGCAGAACAAAAACGTTTTTCCTTCCACTCCTCCTGATAGGCTGGCAAAATGGATTTAGCTATTAAGTAGAAAGTCTTCTCCTCGGGAAGCTTGTCTCTTAGCTCAAATAATGCAGCATGCTGTTTGGCTTGTTATTCCAGTGTCCTGTAGGAGGTGATACGATTGGCTGGTCCAAATCTTCCAGACACCTATGTGCCAATATTGTTCAAGTGGCACATGATGGACAGGTTATGGCCCCACAAATCCTTTGCTTTGGCCTTAATATGGTGGACTTAGTGGTGCTGTCAAAGGGTTCCTTGTTTGCTGTTTGTCCTCCTCCCTGGATTAGCTCCACCGAGTTATTAGGTGATCTCCAGGCAAAACCTATGGACATGCGCTTTGAAGGAGCTTTCCTTTTTTGGTAAAAGGACGATTTGGACCTTGAGTGCTTCAAGTAAAATAGCACTGGCTTCCCCCAGGCACCAGTAATGCCACAACTTCAGCAGATATTCCTGGAACCTGCTTTTTGTGATGGTGTCAGCCCTCGCAGCCTGGGTAGCACCCAAACAAGTTATTTTCTTTATGGGGCTGTGGCAGCTCAAAAGGTCATTAGGGCAGCACCAACACTCAGTTTTCTTCTCCTCAGTCCCTTATGCCAAGACAAAGTTGTTTGTCCTCAAGGGCGCATGTGTGGCTGTGGTGGTGCAGGTATCCTTTGACATGGCAAACTGGCAGTCCATTACTATGGACCATTGGGCCTGCAACATTGCCGAACATGTCTATACCCTTCCCTTCCAGGATTTGTCTTCCCAGATTCTTCTTGTCACTTCAGTAGACTATGCTTGACTTCTGCAGCAGGAGATTATCGCTCTATTTACCAAGCATTTGCAATGCAATTGGTCTCGCCTTTGGGACTTTATAAGCATTTAGCTATGCAGCACATTATCGCACATTACTGCAACGTAGCCTCGCTCACATATCAGCATATTTAAATTCTGGTAAATGATCTGAAATTAATAGTTTCGGAGTGGCAACAGCTCTACTGTTATACTAATGCTGATTTAAGAATTTTATATTAAGTACATATGCCTACACAGTTTCACTTAAACATTAGCGTTGAAAGATATGCCATTGCATAAAAAAGAGATTGGTAACAAAATACAGTAGGGTATATGTCGGTGTTCTGCAGTACAACAGCACCCGCCTGCCCATGCCCTTTCCACCTCTATTTAAAAACCACACCACTAATAACAATCTACCATTCAAATCTTTCCATCCAGTTACCATGATATTATTTATGTGGCTTTAGGAACTACTGGGGTGTGATGATTCAGTGGTGATGCCATCTGACAGGATTCATAGCTCACTCATGCTCGCTGTGAGCAGTGCAAATATGAAGCATCATTTCTGACAGCAAGGTTGCACATCATCATACATATTCCCTCATCTGAAAAATACAGTCTGCACTTAAAAACGTTGCACACTGATCCCTGCCAAGTGAAAAAAAATCTTTTTACTGTGTGAGATGGTGTGTACTTTCGCATCAGGAGCAGCCTGCAATTATGACACAGTACACTCCCAAGAGCTCCTGTGCTAGTGCTTCATACAGTGACAGAGTTGAAAGCGCTATCAGAGATGCTCCTTTCCCAAAGACAGCCTGTTTCATAGCTGGCAACACCACACACACTAAAAAAATATTTATTTTAATACAACTTATTTTTTTGTTTTTTATGCACAGGGAGATTAAGCGATTTGCCTAGAATCATAGGATGTTGAGGCCACACCGAGACTCGAACCTGGTTCAGAGTTGGCAGATATGGATGCTACGCCAATTGAGGACTGTTAAAAAGTTGTTCTAATCTTGCCGGAGTTGTTTATAATACTGGTGCTCTACAGCTGTTTATGCTAATCTTTCTCTCTGCTTAGTTTCCTAAGCAATCATGTTACAAAATATAGTTACACAATGTACTTTTACAAAAATAAATACAGCAAAATGATTGTATTTAGAGGACATTAGAATAAACGGGGAGCATGGCACGTATTTAATTCAACGGCACTAATCGCTCAAATAAGCAAAATCATTTCTTTTCACAGTTACAGTAGTTGTTGCTTTTGATTGTGAATATGTACTTGTTGCACCTAGGTCATCACAATCCGCAGGCTTGATCACTGATCTATGTGTAGGCCTATAGGGAGGGGTCAGCTACAGTGATCAGGCAAGTAACTTCGAGGGTGCGATGTGCAGGCCGGACAGAGATGTCTCGCTGTAGGGTCTCACTGAAAGGGGCAGCTATAGCAGGCTCTGATGCGGAACAGCTCTAAAGCACTTCAAGAGTCTCATCTCTCACAGGAGAAGGGTAAACAAAGTTTGGGGAAAGGCAGCATGTGCACACTGTATTTGGTCTGCGCAGGCCACCAGTAATCGTGCAGATGGCTTGCCCATGATGATGTTTTGCTACCCGCATGCTATTCAAAGAAGTGCTTTTTATGGCAGGCCACAGAAGACTTGGTTCTGTGATAGCAGATCTACCAGCATTGTACTGCTCTACCCTGTCCTCCTAGATCCCCAGGAACGGAACCCTTGCTCTTGAACAGCATCCCCATGTACTCTACCCTGTCCCGGCCCCCTAGCTCATTTGCTCTCCCACGAGGAGTGACCTTCACATGCCCAGCTTCTCGCCAACTGTGACATACTGTGGGGAAAGAGCCAAGCCAACCAGGGGGTAGAGCATGAGATGGACACGCCAACTTCTACCGCTGACTTCCAATCAGCATAGAAGAAGAAATAAAAGAGGCGGCTGCCATTGACGTTTCTCCGATGAGAGACACTGTTGGAGTTTCAGTAAAGTATCTATCTGAAAGAAACACATAGTGAAAGATTCCTTACCTTAGAATATCCCCAGGCGTCAGTCTGGATCCGGAAAGTTTTCGTCAGCAGTACCCCTGCGCGTCGGAAGGTGGCGTCGTGCGGCTCTGCGTCCGTCGTAGGCGTCGTGATCGCCGGGATGACGTCACGGCAGCTACTTAGACGCCGCCCTCGCGCGCTGACGTCAGTTCTTTCTTTCTTCCGCGCCAGCAAGCGCAGATCCGGAGAGAGCGGTACCCCCAGTCTTTTTTGACTGAGTTTTTGGAGATTTTTGTCTCACCTTTTTGAGTCGAATCAACTCCTGGTGCAGTTAGGGATGCCCGGGTTTAAGTCTTGCGAGGACTGTCATCGGATGATGTCGGTGACGGACCCGCACCGCGTGTCTCTCTTCTGCCTGGGGCGCGACCACGACCCAAAGTCGTGCCCCGACTGCCGGTCCATGGCACCGAAGTCTTTGCGGGAGCGGTCCCGAAAACTGCTTGAAGCCCGGCAGTCGGCTCCGCGCCGTGAAAGGTCCTGGTCTAGAGGGAGGTCGAGGGACCGGTCGCGGAGCCACCACCATCGGAAGTCATCCGAATCGAAGTCTTCGCACTCTGGGTCAGGTAAGGCGAAGCGCCAAAAGAAGTCGAAGAAACGTCATCGTTCCCCGACTTCCCCTCGCGCGACTTGGCTGAGGGTGCGGGTGGTGCCGCTCCGGCGGAGCCTACGCAGTCGCCGGTGACCTACCCGCCCTTCCCGGGTTCATCGGCGACTCCGGCCCAGGTGCAGGAATTTCTGTCCGCTATGGCTCGCCTATTCGGGCCCCTCCGGTGCGCCTTCGGGCCCCGCGGGCCTGACTGGGAGTCCTCGCCCTTTGACGCCGGCGGCTCCGGTCCCGGCGTCGCTGTCGGCTCCGGCCTCGGCACCGCAGGACTCCCGTGGATCCCGTTGTGGATCCCGGTCGACGCCGGTTGACCTCGTGACACCGACGTCGACCCCACCGGCACCATGTTTCGCGTCGCCCGGTACGCCGGATGACGTCGTCCCCGGTTTCAGCCCCGAATGGAGACGGTGCCGGAACGGTGTCGACCGACACCGATTCCGACGCCGTTTGGGAATCTGTTTCCCTATCTCCATCCTCCTCCTTTTAGGCCTGTACAACAGCATGAGGAGGAAGGGGAGGACTGGGAGGGGTCTGAGGACCCTCTCGCTGCTCAATGCGAGTATGACCCGGACTGGGCAGAGGAGTTGGGGGATGCCAGTGGTCTGGACACCTCTCCAGACCTTGGCATGCTGTCTCCTCCTACCGTGGCTACGGAGGAGGGTGCTTCTTTTTCTGTGGTGTTGCGTAGGGCAGCCGGGGCTCTCCACCTCGAGCTACCTACGGTGGCTGTCAGGACTAACCTCCTGACGGAAGTGCTTCAGCCAGCAGTTACCTCTGCGGAACCACTGCTGCCCTTTAATGACGCACTTTCGGACGTTCTTTTGGGCTCTTGGTCCAGGCCCAACACAGGGGCTCCTGTGGACAGGAACGTGGCCCGACGCCATCGCCCGGCCCCGGGGGACCCCATCTTCCTCTCCCAACACCCCACCCCTGAGAGCTTGGTTGTCCAAGCCTCCGCTTCCCCAAGCGCATTCCCTACCGCACCCCGGACAGGGAATCCAAGAGGCTGGAACAATTTGGGAAGAAGGTTTTTCTTCCGCCAGTCTAGGGCTGCGGTCGGTGAACACCGCATGCCTCTTGGGCCGTTATTCTCACTCTCTGTGGGATACGGTGGCGCAGGTGCTGCCTCAGTGTCCGGAGGAGGCTCGGACACTACTCTCCCAGGCTATTGCTGAGGGGAGAGATGCAGCCAAGTTCACGATCCGTTGTGGCATTGACACCGCCGACTCGCTTGGCAGGGCGATTTCCACGACAGTGGCGCTCCGCCGCCACGCCTGGCTGAGAACAACAGGCTTCTCGGGGGATGTCAAAAACACTTTGATGGACATGCCCTTTGATGGCATTCGCCTCTTTGGCAACAAGGCAGACAGTGCTTTGGAGAGATTTAAGGACTAACGGGCTACGGCCAAGTCCTTGGGCCTTTCGGCCACACGGCCTCCTCAGCCTTCTGCCTTTCGTGCTCGCGGAAGGGGCAACCCACCATGTTCGCAACAGAGCCACAGGCCGGCGCAACAAATCCACGCGCGGCCGCGGAAACCGCCGCGGCGGTTCAGGGGGCCAGCGGGCGGGTCAGTCCACCACCACCCCAACCACCACTGCCTCCAAACCTTCCTAGTCCGACCTTTCAGGCCCACCAAACGCCAGTGGGTGGAAGGCTTCGCCATCACCTCCCCCACTGGCGCACCATCACGTCGGACAGGTGGGTTTTACAGATAGTCCAAAGGGGCTACTTCCGCCCCTTCGAGACTACCCCTCCAGCCATGCCACCTCAATACCACCGCATGTCGGGGGATCACTTGGCACTTTTCCAGCAGGAAGTTGTGGCCCTCTTGGCCAAGGGGGCCATAGAGTGCGTTCCAACGCCAGAAGTAGGTCGTGGTTGTTATTCCCACTACTTTCTGATTCCAAATAAGGACAAGGGCCTGCGTCCTATCTTGGATCTTCGGAACGTCAATCTCTTCCTCCGAAAGGAGAAGTTCAAGATGCTCACACTTGCTCAGGTCTTGTCTGCCCTAGACCCACAAGACTGGATGGTAGCGTTGGACTTGCAGGACGCTTACTTTCATATCCCCGTCCTGCCGGCCCACAGGCGTTACCTGCGGTTCACGGTAGGCCACGAGCATTTTCAGTTCACCGTGCTTCCTTTCGGTCTTACCAGCGCCCCTCGGGTGTTCACGAAAGTGATGGCGGTGGTCGCAGCTCATCTGCGCAGATCAGGGGTTTCAGTCTTCCCCTATCTCGACGACTGGTTGTTGAAGGCGGGCTCGCCCCAGGCAGTCGTCTCCCACCTCCAGACTACGGCCGACCTCCTGCATTTGCTGGGGTTCTCCATCAACGTGCCGAAGTCGCACCTGATTCCTTCTCAGAAGCTCCTCTTCATCGGAGCAGTTCTGGACACAGCGCAGTTTCGGGTCTATCCTCCCGAACAGCGAGTCCGGGATATTCGGGCTATGATTCCAATCTTTCAGCCCTTGTCTTGGGTTTCGGTCAGGATGACCTTGAGGCTGCTGGGCCTCATGGCATCCTGCATCCTGCTGATCAATCATGCCAGATGGCATATGCAGGCTCTGCAGTGGGACCTGAAGTTCCAGTGGGCGCAGCATCAGGGGAATCTGTCCGATTACGTCCAGATCTCGGAGGGCACTGCAAGACAGTTGCCGTGGTGGCTCACGAACCTGCATTGGGTCAGCAACATATCCCTCTCCCTTCCCCAACCGGAGCACACAGTGGTGACGGACGCGTCCCTCCTGGGATGGGGCGGCCACATGGGAGAGGCGGAGATCAGAGGCCTCTGGTCTCCGGCGGAGTCCAAGCTCCATATCAACATTCTGGAGCTGCAAGCGATCCTACTTGCACTCAAAGCATTCCTTCCCTCTGTCAAGGGGACAGTAGTGCAGGTGTCCACAGACAACACCACCGCCATGTGGTACTGCAACAAACAGGGCGGGGTGGGGTCGTGGACCCTATGTCAGGAGGCTCTGCGCCTCTGGACATGGCTGGAACATCAGGGCATTTCCCTGGTGGTTCAACACCTGGCAGGTTCACTGAACGCCAGGGCGGACGAACTCAGCCGCAGGTGCATGATGGATCACGAATGGCGTCTTCACTCGGACGTGGCGCAAGGTCTCTTTCAACAGTGGGGAGAGCCTTGGTTAGATCTATTCGCCACCGAAGAGAACGCGCAATGTCAGTAGTTCTGCGCGTTGGAATTTCCAAGGCAGCACTCGCTCGGCGACGCCTTTCGTCTCGAGTGGAGTTGCGGTCTATTGTACGCCTTTCCGCCTATACCACTTCTACCCAGAGTGCTGAAGAAGATCAGGCGCGACCAGGCCCAAGTCATTCTTGTGGCTCCGGACTGGGCTCGAAGAGTTTGGTATCCCGAGTTACTCAGTATGAGCGTGGATCCCCCGATCCGACTGCCTCTTCAGGAGGATCTTATGTCGCAGCAGCAGGGGATGGTCCTCCACCCGAACCTGTCCAGCCTCCACCTCCTTGCGTGGAGATTGAGCGGCGACAGTTGATTCCATTTCACTTGCCTCCCGAAGTCTGTGATGTCATTCTGGCAGCCAGGCGTCCCTCCACTAAATTGGTATACGCCTGCAGGTGGAACAAATTTGTGGCATGGTGCACAGCAAAGGCTGTGGATTCCCTTTCTGCCCCTCTTTCTGAGGTCCTACTGTTCCTTCTCTCTTTAGCCCAGCAGGGCTCTGCTCTGGGCACTATCAAGGGCTACCTTTCTGCAATTTCAGCCTTTCTCAGGCTACCTGATCAGCCCTCTCTTTTCAAGTCCCCTGTTGTAAATAGATTTCTCAAAGGCATTACTCACCTTTTCCCTTCTATTCCGTTTGTGATGCCACAGTGGGACTTGAATCTAGTTCTTACTTATTTAATGTGCGCTCCCTTTGAGCCGCTTCACAACTGTCCTCTTCGTTTATTAACCTTGAAGACTGCTTTCCTGGTTGCCATCACCTCCGCTAGGCGCGTGAGTGAGCTCCAGGCTCTGTCATGTAAACCTCCTTTTCTGTCTGTTCATCCGGACAAGGTTGTGCTACGCACACGTCCATCCTTTTTGCCAAAGGTTGTTACTGCCTTCCATATCAGGCAAACTATCACCTTGCCCACTTTCTTTCCGCCTCTGCACCCTTCCAGAGAGGAAGAGAGGCTCCACCGTCTGGACCCAAAACGTGTGATCTCATTTTACCTCAACCGCACACAACAGTTCCGGGTGGATGACCAGCTCTTTGTTGGCTACGTCGGCGCCAAGAAAGGCTGGGCTGTACACAAGAGGACTATCTCCCACTGGGTTGTCTTGTGTATAAAAGCCTGCTATTCTCTAGCTAAAAAGGAGCCTCCGGTGGGGCTGCGCAACAATTCTACCAAGGCAACAGCAGCTACTACTGCATTGGGACGTCGTTTCCCCCTGTAAGACATCTGTCAGGCAGCCACGTGGGCCTCGCTGCACACTTTTACTAAGCAATATTGCCTTGACAGCCAAGTCCGGAGAGACGGCTTCTTTGGCCGTTCTGTTCTCCGTGACTTTCTGGTGTGATCTTGGTTGGCAGACCCACCACCGGGGTTGGTATTGCTGGGGTATCTATTCTAAGGTAAGGATCTATCACTACGTGTTTCTTTCAGATGAACAAGTTACTTACCTTCGGTAACGATATATCTGTAAGAAACATTAGTAGTGATAGATTCCTTACCGCCCCACCCATCTTCCCCGTTCTGCGAACTGATTTCTAGGGTTAAGGTCATCCCTTTCAGGGCCCTAGTTTCAATGCACCAGTGGTCAGTATCTTGCATGGCTCTGCGTTCCTGGCGTGGAAAGTCGTGTACAGAACTGACTTCAGCGCATGAGGGAGGCGTCTAAGTAGCAGGCGTGACGTCATCCTGCCGATCACGACTCCTACGACGGACGCGGAGCCGCACGACGCCACCTTCCGACGCGCAGGGGTACTGCTGACGAAAACTTTCCGGATTCAGTCTGACGCCTGGGGATATTCTAAGGTAAGGAATCTATCACTACTAATGTTTCTTACAGATATATCGTTACCGAAGGTAAGTAACTTGTTCTACATGACATGGGGCACTAGAGGGTGGGCCAGCTAGATGGCCGCACTGGCGTGAGGCTTCTGCACTCCCGGACGCAAAACGTCAAAATCCTGGCCCTGAAGCCCTGAAAAGCCCCAAAAGTATGACAACAATGACCTGTTAATGTATTGAAGCGTGCGATACACTCACCCCTTTTGCGCTGACTGTTGAGGAAACGGTCCAACAAGACGTCATAGCAGTGGGGCCTGAGAGGCTGAGGCAGAGCTCCGGGACGAATTGCAGAGCTGGGGTCGGTGAGGTGAGCGACTGGCCTTGACTTGCTGCAGCTGACGAGAGATTGCCACGGAGGCGGTGGGGGCGGGAAGAGGGCCCACACAGCGGCAACGAAGGATCCCCGGAGACAAGCGGAGGCAAGCCCGTAAGGAGCCGAGCTGTGTCGGGGGCGGGGGTCACTGCAGTCCTCGCGTGCCAGAGGTCCCTGTGGGGGGAGGCGCCAGACTCCAACGACTGCCGAAAGAGACTTCAGCCTTTTGGGGACTCCCGGACAGGCACGGGTATCGAAAGGAGGCAGGTCAGCAGCTCGATACAGACAGACGCGGCCCGCCCTGCTACCAGGGCGCGGTCCAACACGGGGCCTAACTGGTAGACCGGGCGAGGACGCCATTTTGAAGTGCACGGGCCGCTCACTGGGCTGCAGCTTCACATGGACCAGTGGAGACACACACAAGGGCTCAGGAACTATGCATTTGACATCTCACACACGCTGCAAACAAAGAGGGAAAGAAGTAAGAAGCACAGACCCCAAAACACAATAATACAGGAATAAATACACGAAAGGGAGAAACAAGTAACGACCGGCAGGGATGTTCATTCAAGGGCCAGGCCCATGATGCAATACCATAGGCCCTGCGAACCCACCTCCTGAACCGCTGCGCTGCAGACTGCTGAGTTGATGTCCCGGCCGGCTGGAGGCACTGTGGACCTGCTTAAATTGAATGGACTGGCACAATTCACTACACTGACAGCTGCCTGAGGATAATAACACCATGCTGCTCGCTGCCCTGCTGGGTTAGCCAGGATAAGGCTCCATACCACAAGGGGATGGGCAAAGCTGATGACAAGCAGTCTAAACTGCCTTTCGAACCCTGAAAATCATCACGTGGCCAGAGCCAAATCACGCCAAGAGGATGGAGACCACTCAGCAATCTGGCGACGAAGACATGAAAACTCTCCTGCTCACAATGAAACGCAGCCTCACATCGATAGAATCTAAAATGGATTCCATGTGTACCCGGATGAACTTCATAACTCAAAGGCTAGAAAAGCATGATGTAAGAATAGGCGAGGCAGAGCGTAGGATATCGGAACTAGAAGACACTACCACCCAGACGGGGGACCAGATGAGCTAAATTTTAGCTAAATGGATTGCCTACTCAGGGTCATCGCAACAAAAAAGGAAGACTTTGAGGCGAGGTCTAGGAGGTACACCATACGTATATTGGGGATTCCAGAAATGGGCAAAAGCGAAAGGATGGAGGCGTATGTGGAAAGCATGGTGATCACCACCTTTGGCAGAGACACCTACTCCCCAATACTCGTGGTGGAACGAGCACACAGATCCCTAATGGCACGCCCTCCTTTCCCCCATATGGCTCAGCTTCTCAACTATTGCGATGGCGACGTGGCTCTCCGAATGGCAAGGGAGCAGAGGATGCTCTCGTTCGAGAGTCACAACATCGTACTATATCCGGACTACATGCTAGCGTCCAAGAAGCCCGGAAAAAGTTCAGCCCGGCCCAAAAAAAAATTGCAGCAGGCTAACATCACCTACGTCATGTTATACCCGGCCAGGCTAAGAATTAAGCACCAAGGGGAATAGCAGATATTTATCACCCCGCAGCAAATAATGGACTTTCTCAAACGGCTGCCCCGAAGCTCACCCTCAGGGGGACGCACTTCATCTGAGAATAGATTCACTCCCCCCCCTTCCATATCAGGACTAACTACTCCAGTCACTCAATGAGGTGACATCAGTCCCTTCTGCACACCGTAACCGCTGTTCTGATGGTAGCTGGACTGGACGGGCTCTCCCTGGTTCACACTACTTCCTGCCCACTGCAGCCTGGACTTCAGCAGAGGCGTAAAACCATGTACCAGAAGACATTTTGGACAATATGAGTGACAGAACACTGGGTCAATGGGGCCAACCCGCCATGATCCTGGACACCACCGTTCACTTGGGGTGGAACGGCCTCGCCCTTGGCGACACCCCCGAAAGCATACCCCTCACAAGACACAAGGACACAATTTCTCTTCTCTTTCCTTCTTTCTGTCTCTCAAACTACTCAATCTTGCCCCGCTCTTCCCTTGACACTGAACTATATTTCCCCTGGCAAGTACCTACCCTGACCTACTCCTGACCCCTTCTGCTCCTTTTTTCCTCCTGGCAACCCACCTTGGGCCTGCAATATGCTTTATATTGAACTTGTTGTTTGACAGTGGGGCAGTATTGCCCTCTTTTGAGATGTTGGGGGGGTAGGGGAAGATTGTCGTCGGCACGTTGAGGACGCCAAAGTGGGAGGGGGCGGAGGGGTATGGGTTGTTATAGCATGAGCAAATTCCATAAGGCCTCTGGCATTTACATCATCCACCCATCACTGGCCCATAGCCTTAATATAAACGGACATGTCCCACTATGCCCCAGTTGCTAAGTCACCATGGCAGACAATCAAAGACCCACGGGGATTAACTTTATAACGTGGAATATCCGGGGCCTGGGGAACTCGCGGAACCGTAGGCGCATCCTCGCATACCTCGACTGGCACAATTTACAAGTCACTTTGCTACACGAAACATATATTGCCCCGGCATCCAACCCCACTTTCGCGACGGGTTGGGCGTCACATAGGAGTTTCTCTTCCTACTCCTCATGTGAGAGGAACGGCTATCATAATTCGTAAGGATACCCCCTACATTGTGGAGGATTCCCTGCAAGATGCGTAAGGTCAATACAACATAATCATCCCAGTCCATCATGCTTATTAATTGCTATGGCCCCAGTGCAGATGATGCCGATTTTTTTTTACTGAACTATTGGGCATAGTTCTGAACATTGGTTCCACTCACACCATATGGGGAGGAGATCTAAACCTCACTATCGTCCTCTACCTTGACCTCTCGCACCCCCAGCCACACCACCATACTCATGCATAGCACCACCTACGACAGATTATTGGGGAGCATCAATTACTAGACGCTTTGCGGTTGACACACCCCACTGCCAAAGAGGGCACATTTTACTCCTCGGTACACTCTAGTTGGTCTCGGATACCCCCTTTAGGGAGGAACTACGACAGGAGCTGGAGGATTCCCTCAAACGTAATATCGAATCGGTCACCACTCTTACCACAGTATGGGAGGCACTCCGGGTAACAATTCGGGGCTTCTGCACTGCTAAGACGGGAGGTATCCTGAGAGACATACGAGGTACACTGGAAAAAACTAGAAAGGGAGCTCAGGGGGCTGGAGGCGCAGCTGCCTGCCACCCAGGAGGGGGAGGTTCAAGACAAGATCAGGGACACACTCACGGAATGCCAAAGTACTGCCAACAGAGAAGGTTTATTCCGAGGCAAATATCAGGCTAGGAAATATGGGGAAGGTGAGAGACCTGGGAAAGCGTTAGCAAATATGACTCGTAAACCCAGATTCTCCAACTACATTCTGGAAATTGAAGTTGCTGAGGGGCAACCACAAAAAGACTCTAACACCATTCAAGACACCTTCTGGGCCTACTACTCATCGCTATACACGACACGCAGCTCCATCCCCTGACGTGGACACTTACCTAAAGGGCATAGCCCTAAGTTGGCTGAGCGACACACACTGACTGTTCCTTTCTGCTGAATTTGAGGAGGACGAAATTAGGACAGCCATTATGCAGCTCAGGTCCGGAAAGGTGCCTGGCTCCGACGGCCTCCCAGCTGAATTCTATAAAACGTACATTGATATCTTAGCACCACTTCTGAAGTCTCTCTACAAGGATGCCCGCGAATTGAGCGCGCTCCCTTACTCCACGAGGGAAGCACTACTTATCTCCCTCCTGAAGCCAGGCAAACCGACCGACGCCTGTGAATCCTACAGACCCTTATCTTTAATCAACTGTGATGCAAAAATACTGGCCAAACTGCTGGCTAATCGCCTCAGTCTCCTGATGGAAGTGCTAGTGCTTCCAGACCAGGCCGGCTTTATACCCGGGAAAGCAATCTCACATAATTTACGTACCCTATTCGCGGTGATCCAGGACATCTACCCGAAGTTGGCCGCAGTGGCGGTGTTCCTGGATGACACCAAAGCATTCGATTCTTTGGAGTGGGATTTCCTAATGGCTGTGATGTGGCGCATGGGCTTCCCTCCTCAATTTCTGGCATGGATATGACTCCTATACCACCAACCCTTGGTAAAACTCTCAATCAACGGGACTTGTTCCCCCCCACCCCCCTTTTGTTATATCCTGAGGCACCAGACAGGGGTGTCCGCTCTCGCCCCTCCTGTTCGCCCTGGCGATAGAGCCACTGGTGGCTGTGCTCTGCCAACACCACCAAGAGCGTGCCCTCAAATACTCGACTAGGCATATTCTGGTGTCCCTATATGCCGACGACCTCACGCTATACGTCGGGGACCCCCAGGACAACCTCGGTGCCATGCTCTGTGAATTTAAACGATTAGGAGAGATTTCGGGAATAACGGTTAACTGGGAGAAATCCCAGATTTTCCCGCTCACTCCAAACACTCCTCAATTTACTCCAGACTACCCACCAACATGGAGCAACCCAGAAATCAAATCCCTGGGTAGCATCATTTCTAGGGACAAAGCCGGTCTCATGTGAGCTAATTATGGCAGAGTATTAGATTTGCTGACTGATTGTATTACCCACTGGATATACTTGCCTTTGTCCATGGCGGGACGCACAGCGCTGATGAAATTTATTATAGTCCCCAAGCTACTATACTTATTCATCAATATCCCCTATTCCCCCCGGCCACCAGTTCTTCAAAAGCATAAGAACGCAGTTAATCTGGCTAGCATAAGGTGAAAAACAACCCCGGGTCAGCTGGGACATACTCTCATTGCCTTTCTCCAAAGGAGGCTTTGAAGCCACAGATTTGGAATTATATTATCTTTGTGCCCAAGCGCACTACGCTGTATATTGGCAACAGCCCCCCCCTTCATCCCCCACTTGGCAGTGGAGCAGGGATACATGGTAGCCTCCCCTACGATCGCGTACCTCGGCACAAGACTACATGAGTCAGGGGGCTCAGACTCCATAGTAGTGTGCACTAATGCGGCTTGACGAGGGATAGCCAGGCGGCTACATACGCTAATGCTTTATTCCCTGGCATTACGCCTTGCTGGACACCCCGACCTCCCGGTGACGCGGGACACAAAGTGCCGACGGATGCTTAATTGACTAAATATGTATACATGGAGTGACATATACACGGTAGAAAGTGTTGCCCATGTTATGTTTGCATGCCAGGCATACTCCACACCAAGGGCAAAGTGGTGAAAACCGATTTGCCGGCAACTGGGCACACGGGAGCATTGTGTTGCCCTGCGTATCCTTAGGTCGGACCCAAGACCGCTTTTTGCCTGCAGTATGGCTAAGTTCCTAAGCCATTTTTTTCCCCTCTTTTTTCCCCCTAAGCCATGCATGGCTAATGAGAAGGAAGGCCCAGACAGGAACGCAGCGATACCAAAGGGGATGATGGACGGAGCGTTAGAGCAAATCAAACACTCACCCCCAGTCAACTGATCTGGGTTTAATCCATCATCATTCTTTAGCTCACTCCACCACCCCAGTTCAGACATGGCCATATGCAAATCAGTCTGACCCTGTGCCTCATGGGAACAGTCCAGCCCGAACTGCCAAGCCATGCCTTCCCTGGACCGGAAACAAGCATCCTGGGACCGGTTTCGGGTTCAAAACCCTCATCAGCCAGGCTATCTTGAATCCAGTGGCAAAGTGAGCAAGGGACCCACGTCTGGGCATACCCTGCCAACTTAGGGCGAACAAAGCGATACCAAAGGGGATGATGGACGGAGCGTTAGAGCAAATCAAACACTCACCCCCAGTCAACTGATCTGGGTTTAATCCATCATCATTCTTTAGCTCACTCCACCACCCCAGTTCAGACATGGCCATATGCAAATCAGTCTGACCCTGTGCCTCATGGGAACAGTCCAGCAGACAGGAACGCGGCAACCCACAGTTGCATGAGGCCTATGTGAAGCTGTCGCTGGGCTCTCAAGATAACAATTCAAGGCCTATTTATATACCTTGCACGTGCACTTTACTGTTTTTAGCTCTCTGACAATGCTGCCATGAGGGAGGGTTGCAAGTTGGGTCTAACTGAAATTGCACGACAAAAGGAAGTATTTTAGTGCCTTGACCCACCTCTTTTTTTAAATGTAATCTATGTATATTTTAATTTTCCTATGTTGTATTACTGACCGCTCTACCTTTGACGCGCTGATTAGCATGATACTTTCTGGTTTTAGCATGATACTAGAGTGGTCTAGTTGTATATACTTGTAACATGTTCTTGACGATGCAACTATTTTACATTGTTTTATATATCTAAAATGGCGTTTTTATAGCTTTTATGTTGTGAGCTGTTGAAATAAAGCTTATACAACAGCATATACACGGAAGGGAGTTTCACGCACAGGGAAGACTTTTTTGGGGACAGCATGCCCTCCCCCATGGAGATATTTATCTACCCAACCCCAATACACACAGTATCTAGGCTATACTGCAGCTATACTGCAGCACCATGGTGACCCGGCCTGAGTCACCAGGAAGATCGAGGATGGGATGGGAGACAGAACTAGGGGCACCCCTTGAAGACTCTGTGGCAATACTGCTGCCAACAAACGGGAAAGTTAACTGCCATAAGCCGGTTGCGAATCATTCACTTCAAGTTCATACACAGTACATACTACACCCGAGCGATGCTATACCGGTTGCATTTGCGGTCGACAGATAATTGCGACAGATGCAGGGAGGCGGGGGCGGACTTCCTCCACTTAGCCTAGGCCTGCGGGCCGGTGTCTAGGTACTGTAGGGAGATCGAGGACGCCCTTTCGCAGATGACAGGCGCACCAATATGACTTACCCCCCTCATAGCGCTCCTAGGCTAAATGGAGACGGTGGAAACACACGTCAGGAGATTTGTTGGGTTGGGGCTCTTGCTAGCCAAGCGACGAGTGACATGCAAATGGAGGCGAGGCAGAGTTCCTAAGTTTAAGGACTGGCTGAATTACTTATTATATTGCCAGGAGCAACTGACCACATACTCGGAGCTCCTGCCTGTGTTCTCCAGATTGAGAGATGTATGAGAGCCCCTAGACACTTACTTGCTGCACCACCCCCCTTAGCCTTGAGGAACAAACTAACCCAGGCCGGCAATAATACATTACTAGCACTGGGCCATGACCTCTTACATAATATCTCATTGGACAGAGTGTTATAGTAATTGCTGCTGACACCCAGAAGACACAGAAGCTACTTTGTGCAGATGTGTGCTGCAGGTGAAAAACCAATAGATAAGCGTTAGGCATGTGTGAATGCCTTGTTACTGCTAAGAAAACGTTAATATGGAACTGCTTGATGTTTGACTTATAAATGCAAATAAACAAGAGTTTAAAAAAAAAAGCAACTTACATGACATTAAAAGTTACTATTTATGTGCTACAAACTGATAGTCGGCATGTATTTTGCATGTAAAAAGCACAAGGCAGGTGCGGTCCCTTGAAACTGTACTAATATTCAAATCTTCGATGCGGGACTGAGGGGGTCTCAGTGCCACATTCAGTGGAGTTCAGGTGGAGGCAGAAGAATAACTAATGTCAGTCCCCAGGCTGCCGGACAAAGCTGAAGCCAATCCATGGACACCGCTCTGTGCGAAAAAGAGCAGCTTGTACGCCTCAGACACGAGGCGCCTCAGACATGCAGCTCGCCTTTTTTAGTCTGAATTTCTGCTAACATTTTTAAGCAAGAGGAGAGCAGCGCTGCAACTTCCTTAGTACCTGGCCCGATTGTCCCAGGATCCTGACCCCTGCGCAAGCCACTGTACACCCCACCTTACAAAGAGATTATGCCGGAGGCCGTTGTGAGTGATTGACGTGCCAACTTTTACTCGCTTGTAAGTCGCGGAAAATATGAATGAGAAGAGAGCTAAAGTGCAGGCTGGAACAAAATACATGTGTGCTGACTGGCCAACACTCCCTGGTTAAAGAGGGTCAATGGGAGGTGGGTAGAAGAAATAGTACCTGCATGGCAGCGGATAGCCACTAATAAAGTTAAATTAATCTGAACTAGGCCAATGTGCCTCCGCTAGTAACAGAAGTGATGTCGCGTGTGTGAACCAATTAGGAGGCAGGAAAGAAGAGCGACGCTGGAGTCAACCTATGGTATGGAACAGGCGGGATTAAAGCCCTATATTGAATACAGCATGTCATGCAGATAGCGCATGTGCGCTGCCATGCTCGGCCTAAAAAGGTACCCATAGAAATAGTTCCTGAGAAAAACATCCGTTTAGAGGACTTGGTCTCATTCTGGATCTTTATATCCTGAGCGCCTTCCTTTGCAAGAAGAAAATCAAGACGTTTTCTATTGCTCAGGTCCTTTTGTCTTCAGAGATGGAAGGCTTGTTTGTGTCCATTGACTCGCAGGGTTCCTATTTTGTATATTAATCCTGCAGTCACACAGTATGTACTTGTGTTTTGAGGTGGACTCCTCCTACTGCCAATTTGCGGTCCTTATGCTAGGGCTATCATCTCATCAGTCTTCACAAGCTAGCCGTGATTGAGGTGCATCTTCACGTGTCAGGGGTTTTGGTATTCCTGTACCTCGACACACTTGCTGGTTAAGACTGGCTCGGAGCAGCTGGTGGCAGACCACATTCAGACCACAACCTCCTTGCTCTTTGACCCATGGGTTCCATCAGCCCCCTCCAAGTCTTCCCTCCAGCCCACTCAGCATCTCCTCTTTATCAGGACAGAATTGGACACTGTCTCCCTCAATGCACAGATGTCCGTTGGTGTACTTACTCTGAAGACTGTTTTGCTGATTAACTTACCTTGATTCGGTGTGTTGACGAGCTGCAGGCTTTGTCTATTCGCCCTCCTGGTGTGCCCGTTCTGTGGACTAAGGCTTTTTTCCTTCCTGAAGTGAGTACCTTATTTTACTTTGGCCAACACATACCTTTGTCCACATTCTATTCACCTCCTCATCCCACCAAGGAGGAGAGGCTGCATGGTGTGAATCCTTGCATTGCACTTAAAGCAGTGACAGAACCTGCGATTATCAGATTAATGAGCTAACTTTTTCTGGACTAAACTGGCTCCAAAAAGGCCAAAGCAATTCAGAAGCAGACAATTTCTTGCTGAACTGTTTATGTATCAAGATCTGCTACCCGGGGTGGCACCTCCGCTAAGGAGGAGGAGCGTCACCCCACAGTGGAAAAGGGAAAAATAAAATAACGTTATCATTTTATTTCTCGTTTCTGCTGGGCTGGGTTAGCGCAGGGAGCGGCTGGTGGCTCAGGGAGGAGGAGTGAAGTGCGCACGACTGCTTGGCCGACTGTCTCGGGCCGGCCAAACAGTCATGCGCTCTTTGCATGTTCCCCACCCAGGCTGCATTATAGCCTGGGTGGGGAACCTGCAAAGGCTCCCTGTCCCAGTCTGAGCGCCGAACCATGACACTCAGACCAATCACAACGCTGGCTCAGGGAGTCTGTGTGCTTCTGGACTCTTCAGCAACTACGGAGAAGAGACGGAGGCGTCCGTAATGGAGGAGATAAGTGTTTTGTTGTTTTTTTAATTAAATATTTTGTCCCCCCCCCCCCGCCATCTGCCTGCCTCCCGCCCCCCACCCTTGTTTCCTGCTAGCCTCCACTGTCTGCTACACCCTTGCCATAAAGGTTCCCCCAAAGGCATCAAAACCCATTTCACGAGGGTGAAGGCAGCATCTTTGGTGTTGTCTCTGGGTTTTCTCATGTTAGACATCTGCAGAGAAGCAGCGTGGGCTTCTGTCCACACCTTCACCAGTCATTACTGCCTCAACAGCAAAGTCCACAGTGATGACTATTTTGCTAAATTTTGTTTCAGGACTTCCTGGTTTGACCATCACCTCATATCCACCACCTTGGAGGTACTGCATGCATGCCGATTAAAGAGGTGGGGAAGGCATTAAAGAGTAAAGTAACTTGTTATTTTATATAGTAGAACAGGCATGTTTTTTAAATTAATTTCTTTGCACTTAATACTAATTAACTTGCAGGTGTAAATGGTAATCTTGACCACATTCTTCAGAACATCATGAATGCAGCCTTATAAGGAAATGTAATGTAGAAGCACAGTTTAGTTTTGAACAGCAGATTTGTTCAGGTAAAACAAATTGTTAGAACATCACAGTGAAATTCTGCTTCGTGTTGTACTACAGTTGGTTTGTTTTTTCCTTTAGAGCATATTTAATGTATACAGCTGAGAAATAAAACTTAAGGACACCTCCCCACCACTCAGAGCAGTGGCTTTTTGATGTAGCTCAGTGTCATAGCTTACTGTAAATTAGGACAACCGGTTGGGGTTAAGTCAAATTTCAGGACTCATAGATGTCCTGGATAGTATTCAGTGTTATGCGATGTTTTCTGCGATGTTTTCTGCACTATTGTCTGCACTAATTACTAGCTTGTCTCAGCTCAACTACTTATTCTACAAAATTGTTGAATTGTATAGCGAAGGCTGGGTGGAGGGGACGGGTGGCTTAAATTCAGCTTAAGAGCCACTAGGCTGCTAGTGTGAGGTATTTTTATTTTTAACAGTAGTCGGCGGGTTCAGTGAAGGTGTTGACAGACTAACTCTGAAGTTATGTCTCCTTCAGATCTTGATGCGGAAAATAAAGTCATATGAAATGGAGTTTGGGTAAATGAAATTATTTCGTTGCCGCAGTCTTGGGGTTTTATTTGCGCCCTTGAGACTAGAGAGTGCCTAGCCGCTCCTTGCAGTGCATAGTAGCACAGCCTTTTTAGGACGAAGGGGGCATAGCTTTGTCCAAACATTTGCTAATGAATGGTGGAAGGTGACCAGAAGTTTAAATGTTGTGGTTTAGTGATGGGAAGATAAACGAACTGTGTACTTCCTTAACAGGGGAGAGCTGCTTTTAAAAATGAATAAGCCTTTGAAAGCGAAAGAAGCGTATCTTCGAGCCTTGGAACTGGACAAAATGAATGCTGATCTATGGTACAATCTGGCCATTGTTTATATCGAATTAAAGGATCCAGCGGAAGCCCTGAAGAATTTTAACCACGCTTTAGAACTAAACCCCAAGCATAAGTTGGCATTATTCAACTCTGCGTTGCTCATGCAAGAATCGGGTAGGTAAACGTGGTCAACGTCGATTAACTTATGCAACACCTCTGTGCTAACGTGCAAAATCTTTTCAAATGGTGTCCGTGTGCAACCATGAGCCAGACTTTCCATTATTTTAATTTCAAAGCAGATGCGTATTAAGTTAATAAAATGTGTCACTTTTTTTAGAAACTGCTAATAAAGATGAATGTTTCCAAACCTTTTCAGGTTTGTTATTCAGGCAAAGTATTGTGTCATTTCCAGATCTTTACAGCTAACCTGAGGGTAAGAAAGGCAATTTTAATGTTTGAAATATGTTGCACAGGGAACAGTCACCTTGCTTTACCTATTGAAATTAAACTGAATTTCAGTTTTTCTTTTTTTGCATTATTAAAAACATCAATCAGTCACGAGCCTTATATAGCACTACCAACAAGGCTTAAAGTGTGATGGAAAAAGTGTGGGGGGGTTCTCTAAAAAGGGCGCGGTCTATTTAGTTAAGTGCGTGGCTTACACGCTTAAACTACATTTCTGTGAATCCAGTATTGTGCCACTCGACCAGTATATGTGTACTTCCTTCACACACATTTGCAGAGAATCGCAAGTGCATCTGAAAAACGTGACCATTGCTCTGTATGCTCTGCAAAGAGGCCAAGGATGGATGTAGGTTGGTCCACCCGAGTTTCTTATTTATTTCCTTGTATGCGCATTAAGCACAGGGAGGTGCTTGGCTCCCATTTTCGGTGGTGGCCATTTTCGGTCAGTCCACCGATGTGCCTATAGTGCTGCAGATCTCCTTAGGTCTTATCTGGTTGGCACTAGGTGTTTTTAACTTTGTTTAACTTTGTTTTCTGCACTGATACTGTGTTTTTATTCCACTTCCATTTTTAATCATTTTTACTACTGAAACGGAGCGCTGTTGTCTCCGGTTTCACACTCTTGAGCCCTCACCAGTCCAAGGTCAAAGCCACGCCCGTTTGGAGGCGGGCTATATATTCATTCAGCTGCGTGGACACGCTGGGTTTCGACTGCCTGGAGGGATTGCTCTCCCTGGGTGGCCGAGCTTTGTGCTTACCTTGTTTCCTCATTCCTGCTGATTTC
This sequence comes from Calotriton arnoldi, assembly GCA_963921515.1. Lineage (NCBI taxonomy): Eukaryota > Metazoa > Chordata > Amphibia > Caudata > Salamandridae > Calotriton > Calotriton arnoldi. The sequence goes on along the minus strand of CAWUFW010000658.1, from coordinate 1,076,638 downwards.
CTTGTATGCGCACTAGGCGCAGGGAGGTGCCTGGCTCCCATTCCTCGGTGGCGGCCATCTTAGGTCGGTCCTCTGGAGTTTCCTATTTATTTCCTTGTATGCGCATTAAGCACAGGGAGGTGCCTGGCTTCCATTTTCGGTGGCGGCCATTTTCGGTCGGTCCACCGACGTGCCTATAGTGCTGCAGATCTCCTTAGGTCTTATCTGGTTGGCACTAGGTGTTTTTAACTTTGTTTTCTGCACTGATACTGTGTTTTTATTCCACTTACACCTTTAATAATTTTTACTACTGAAACAGAGCGCTGGTGTCTCCGGTTTCACACTCTTGGGCTTTCACGAGTCCAAGGTCGAAACCACGCCCTCTTGGAGGCAGGCTATGTATTCATGTCAGCTGTGCGGACGTGCCGCTGGCACGCCGAAGGCACACCAAAGGAAAGCCCGTCTGCGCCCGGACGGCGCCAGGGGCCGGGACCCCTGCCTCTCACACCCCTCAGTCCCACGTCATGAAGCCCCCTGTTGCTAAAAAGCTGACATACTCGCGTAAGGACCTTATGGAGCTAAACCACCCCATGAGAGAAGTCTGCTAACACTCTATTCATCTTTCACTAAGCCCAGAAGGCTGTAGCAGTTGCGAACTCCAGCTAGGTGAACAGAAACCAGCACGCTACTCTGGTAAGTCAACTCAAATACACCCCGCCATTAAGCAATGCCTTCTATTGAATTGTCGGTCCTTGCCCAAACATACTAATGAAATAGCGGATTTAATTTTGGAACACCAACCTGCTGCTTTCTTCCTCACGGAAACCTGGCTCTCAGAAACGTCAGCCCCGGATGTACTTGACGCAGTCCCCACTAATTACGCCATTCTAAGACTTGACCGCCCCCTGCAAAGGGGTGGAGGTCTGGCGATAATTTTCAAGCGCTACCTGCAATGTATGCTGCAACCGATAAGTATTGCTAACTCTGAAGCAGCCTTCTTTAGTCTTGTCCTGAATAATCAGCTCACACTAGCAGGATTTTTAATTTACCGCCCCCTAGGCCCAGCTACCACATTTGTAAAACATCTAATGGATGTCATCCCGGACTATGCAGTCCGATATGCTAACTTTTTAGTACTAGGAGATCTTAACATCCATATAGACAATGAGTCCTGTCCCATTGGTAAAGATTTGGTGGAAGACCTTGGCCTCCTCCAACTCCCCCAAATGGTTGAAGCACCTACTCATGCTTTAGGCCATATACTGGACCCTATTTTTACTAATTCCCACTCCTTAATGGTGGCCTCGCCCACACCGGTAGCTTGGTCAGACCCCCACCTGATCCCGTTTGGGATCTCGGAGCCCCCCAACCAGTGATGCCACCTCAAAAATGCTGCTCGCGTAAATGGTCCTGCATTACTCCCATGTCATGTCCAGCGGTCTTACACCAAAACACGCCCTCACTTGTAGCCTGTCCATCCTCTGCTAATACCCAACTAAAGGGGTGGATCAACCAAGCGTTAGATACCCTAGCCCCGCAGAAGTCCGCCACCAGCAGATGGACAAACCCCTCCGCACCATGGTTTTCTGAGGCCCTCCAGGAATGAAAAAATCTTGTAAAAGGCTAGAACGCACGTGGGGCAAATATTTACGATGAGCAACACAAAACTGTCTACCTTGCGGCCTTAAAAAAGTATCAAAAGGAGCTTAGGCGCGCTCGGGCAAACTTCTATGCTCAAAAAATCACGCAATCCAAAAACTCGTCCAGGGAGCGCGTCCAGATTATCAAATCTATAACCTCCTTAGAGCGCACGACGGCGTCTATTTCATCATCAGTTGATCTCTGCGATCAGATTGCACAAGCCTTTCTTGATAAGATTAACACCATCTACTCCACGTTTCCGGAGATTGCTAGGTCTTTCAGAAGGACGAGCCCTGCCTGTATTCCCGTAGATGCTCCAGTCATGCTCCTCTATCTGAGACCTATCTCGGAGGATGAAACCAACAGAATGATGCTGAAAGTCAAATCTGGATCCCCGTTAGATCCCGCACCCTCTCAATCTTAGTACAGGGTAGAGAAGCCATGGCACCAGTACTCACAAAGCTACTAAACCTATCTTTTCGCTTGGGTTAGGTTCCCAAAGAGTGGAAACATGCCATGGTGATTCCACTATTAAAAAAGCCCACTTTAGACCCATCACTGCTGGAAAATCTCAGACCTATTTCGCTACTGCCTTTCTTTGCAAAAATTGGGCGAACCAACAACTTATGCAGTTTGTGGAGGAGAAGGATCGCCTTCACGAGACACAATTGGGTTTCAGACCCTCCTTTAGTACAGAGTCGGCTCTGTTACTCGCAACTGAATCTATCCGCAAAATAGCAGACGAGGGCCACACTACTGCTCTAATTCTGCTCGACCTGAGTGCCGCTTACGACACTGTTTCTCATGGTCTATTACTAGATAGGTTATACCATGCAGGGGTGGGCGGTTCTGCTCTGGGCTGGCTAGCCAACTTTTTAGAGGACCGCACCTTCCAAATCGCCCTTCAATCTTTTGCTTCTTCCACTCAACAGTTGAAACAGGGCGTACCTCAAGGATCCACTTTGAGCCCGACCCTGTTCAACCTCTTTATGCGTCCGCTCACGGACCTCTTGGTAAAGCATGGAGTGCAGACTGTGTCATACGCGGACGAGACACAGTTGATCATTACCATGGCCCAGGATAACGGCCAGGCAGCAGAGGACTTCAAGCTATGCTTGATCGACCTGGCTAATTGGATGACAAATAGCTTCCTTAGATTAAATGCCAGCAAAACTGACATCTTCGTTGTAGGCAAGCAACCATCCACCTGGTCCTCGACCTGGTGGCCCAGCGAGTTGGGGTCTCCCCCAACTCCAAGCCGCAAAGTTAAAAACCTGGGAGTCTGGCTTGACTGTACTCTATCCCTCTTGGACCAAATTTCCACTCTCACAGGTTCATGCTTCGGGACCCTAAAAATGATCAGAAAGATTCTCAGTCTTATTCCAGACGGTGCAAAAAAAACAGCGGTCCAGGCCCTTGTGACTTCTAGATTAGATTACTGCAACGTCCTGTACCTGGGGGCGTCTAAGAAGAGCATACACCGGTTACAGCGGGTACAAAAAGCAGCAGCTCGTATGCTGCTGAATATCCCTAAATTTTCCCCCACAGGGCGGGCCCTGGAAACTCTCCACTGGCTCACTGTGGAGGAAAGGATATCCTTTAAAGCCCTATGTTATGCTCACAGAATACTACAGGGCAAAGGCCCGCAGTACCTGCTCCCGATGATCCAACCTTACCATCCTAGGCGCTGCCTAAGATCTGCTGGTACTGGATTGCTTAGGGTCCCCTCATACAACAGAAAACACTTTGGCGGCGCCTCCTTCAGATTCCTGGCAGCCAAACAATGGAATTCTCTCCCTCTACATCTTAGATTAGAGCCTTCTGAACTGGTCTTCCGAAAACATCTCAAAACTTGGCTGTTTCAGAAACAACTTAACCAACATTAGTTTTTGCCCTGTCTTTCTCACTCTAGCTCAGTCGGTTTCCAGCACGGGGAGACTCCGAATTGGAGTAACCAGGCGCTTTACAAGCTGCAAATAAAATAAATAAATAAATACTCTGCACTCTTTTTTGACCCTCTGAGAGATATTCGCACTGCCAGTTATAAACACCTAGATGCTCCCTGAGAGTGGCAACGAGATTAGACCTATTGGTCTAATTTATACAATGCAAAAAGTATTTTCTCTGGTAATTCTAGATCGATTGCAGGACTGGATAAAGGAAGAAAAGGTCCTCGGCCCATTTCAAGCGGGCTTTAGACAACGCACATCTATTATAGGTCAAGTCTTTTGGTTGCAACTTTTATATTGGAAAACTGCCATCCTTCAGGATGGCAGTCTCTATTTGATATTTGTAGACCTAAAGTCGGCGTTTGATTTTGTCCCGAGGGACTTTTAAAAAAAAATATTTGTTGATTCAGTTTTCTGTCAAATGAAACACAAACAGTGCAGCTCAAGACAAGCAAATACAATCATTATTATTTGGCAATGGGCAGTAGGTGGCAAGGACAGGCAAGGGGTTCTCAGGATTCAGCATGGTTGGGAGGAGGGGATAGAGTCCAGAGGGACCTATTTCATCAGTATTGGCTGACATGGGGGTTCCTTCTTACCTGTGTGATGTAATTAAGAGGTTGCATCAGAAAAATTTTGCACAGGTTCGTTGTGATAAATTGGGGTAACTTTCCAAACCCTTTGATGTTGGTAGAGGCGTACGACAAGGGTGTGTGCTTGCCCGACGTTATTTTGTTTGTATGTTAATTGTCTTATAGATACATTGAACACCATTAAGAACAATGTTGCACCTAGGCTTGGCTCTTGTAAAGTACCGGCATTGATGTTTGCCGACGATGCCCTTCTTCTTTTAAAAACCCCAATGGGTATACAAAAGATATTAGATAGCTTCAATGCCTTTTGCAAGGTAAGGGGATTAGAAATTAATGTTACTAAAACCAAATTTAAGGTTTTTAATCCACCTCGCTCCACACGTCCAAACCTCAATGAATGGAGTATTCTCCTTGAGAGGGTTTCTACTTTTGATTATCTACGACTAACTCTTAGCGAGCATATGGATTGGCTTTGCCAACCAAAGGCTTAAACTAGTACAATACATGGGTGGGCTTGCAAGGGTGTATAGGGGATCTTTTTATAAACCTGTTAGTCCCACTATTGAGATATACAAAGCTCAAGCCCTAGATGTTATTTTGTATGACGTGAGCTATGGGTATATAAAGCAGTAAAAGACGTGGTGCAATTGCAGAACAACTTTTTAGGCAACTAGTGAGCCTCTAGCATCTTGTTAATTCCGTTTCGACTAGATCTAGGTGTTAGATCAATTTCAAAGGGGATTGGACTTAGGCCACTACTATTTTGGTGAAGAATATTGGCCACCCCTGAGCTGATGATCTATAGATAAGCCCTGGTGGAGATCCGAGGGCTACAAGGGGTGGGCAGGTTGCCATGGCTTCATTATATTAGAGAAACTTTAAAAAGCATTGGCATGATCCTGCTGAGGCTTGCTCTGTGATGTCCAAGGCGGAACTGGCAAAATGTTACAAAGGGTTTAAACTATCTTCCCTCATGATGAGTTCTTCCCTGGGAACTTTGACATCAAGATTCACAGGGATTAAAGTAACGTACAGACTAGAGAATTTCTTTGATGAGCTGCAACCGGCCCTAGCGAGGAAGCTTTATAACCCGTTCAGGCATGGATCACTTCCCTTGCGCACATTTACTAACCATTGGAGGGGTGAAGGCTATGATTCATTGTTGAAATGCCCTTTTTGTGCCACAGCTGAGGAAACAGAGGTTCATGCCTTATTATTTTGCTCAGCCTATAAGAAATCTAGGTCCAAATGTCTAATACAATTCTAGAAATCTAGGGACAGCGCACTGTCATGAGGCCCTTAGAATTTTGAAAACTGATACTCATCAACCTATTGTTTTCACAGTTTCTTGATATCTCTTTTTTCTTTGGTGTGTGCGAAAAAGGTTTTTGAGAGGTTTGTCTATTTTGGTGGGGATGAAATCAGGCCCTTGCATTTGACATCTAATAGTCAGTCCTGTGAATTACGGGGGGGGGAGTGTAGTATGGTTTATATTATATTAAATGTGCAATTTCCATTCCCCTTTTTCTACGTTCAACTTGGTACACTGGAGTAAATGTGGGTGAAACATTTTTTTCCTACTAATTGTCATCTAGATGCAAGGATGTTTTAAGGTTTTAGTGATTCTAAAATATTTTTTATCCCAAGAATGCCAACATCCTCTTGTTTCTGGACTTTTTGACCCCTTTGTGTCCAAAAACTGCGATATAATTTCCAACTAGTCAAACATGCCTTGAGGGATCGTGTAATCAAATACTCAATGATCTTTCCAGCAAAATTGCAGCAGGTGGGAAAACCTGGCTCTTCATGACATCTGGGGATGGCTGGAGGAGAGTTGGGGACGCCGGGACATACTTCCCCCTATTCCAGATGAGAGGAGCTCACCAGTAACAATGACATGAACCACCACAATGTTTTACTTAAGGGCTGAATGGCTCAGTGAGTTCTTGATCGGCGATGCTGGGTTCATGTATTGTCTGCATATTGAACACTGCCTCACTCCGAGATACTGGCTGTATGATTCCTTGCATCCTTCTCCTACAGAGTGTAGCCACTGTGGCTGGGGAGGGAGAACTCCTCATGATATCAAAACTGTGGTGGCGACCACTGCCTCTTAAAAATTGGTGTATGTTTTGGGGCGACAGGCGCTCTACAGCGTTGGTGGGTGGGCAGTTTTGAATCCATCATGCAGGGATGCAGGAAGGGTGTTTGGGGTTGGGGTTTCAGTATTACTGTTTGTTTATTTGTTGGTGGTTTTCTTATGGCATCCTAGAAGATAACATGGCAGCTGGGCGTGCAAACCACTCTGTTTAGACCGAAGGTCCATCCCATTGCCGGAGCGGGAGCCACTTCCCTCCTACACTTATATATACCTATGCCTTTCAGCTAGTCTCGCCCCCACCCCTACTACTTCCTTTTTCGTCCCGCAGTGCCAATGTGAGGCTCGCACTCTGACTCCAGTGGCAACCTTTTGACACCTGGCATCTGACAGGCCACCGATCACCTCAAACTTTAGACTCCTCTCCTGGAACATCAGTGGGCTAAGGCATAAATAATTAAAGTGGAGAGTGGTATTACAATACCTCAAGAGACACTCTCCAGACATGGTCCTCCTCCAGGAGACGCACCTCCTCAGTACCACTTGTCGAAAACTAGATAGATGGAGGTACAAAATGGAAGCTCACACCAGCTTTACAACGGGTTTCACAGGGGTTGGTATTCTTCTCCGCAAATCGCTGTCATTCATCATACTACACCTTGAACAGACACTCATAGTAGGTATGCGGCAATCTCGGGACAGTGGGAGGGCCTGCAACTCAACCTTCTCTCTATCTACATACCCCCATGACTACACAAGGCAGCATTCTCTGACATCAGCTCACTCCTCCTTCAGCTTCCGGAGGATGGTCTGTTGTTGGGCGGGGATTTTAATGCTACCATGTGCGATGACTCACTGGCCACTTTGTTCGACTGGGCCCTCTCGTCGGCCTCTAGCCGATTTCACAGCTGCACTTGGCCTTGTTGATGTATGGTGTGCATACAACCCCACAACACAGCTATACACCTTCTACTTGGGAGCACATTGCAGCCTACCACGCATCTACTACCTACTTGCTTTTTCCCACCAGCTTCCCCACTTTTGGGATGTTTGCCACTTGGCCAGGGGCGTCTTTGACCGCTCCCCTCTCTGGGCGACCTATGGCCTGCCACTCCAAAGTGATAACTGCTGTTTTGTACTTAGTCCCTGTTGCTTTAAGTGTACAACACTCCGTTCAACACTCCGTCCATCATCCCCTTTGGTTTTGCTATGTTCGCCCTAAGTTGGCAGGGTATGCCCAGACGTGGGTTCCTTGCTCACTTTGCCACTGGATTCAAGATAGCCTGGCTGATGACGGCTGTAAGCCAGAAACCGGTCCCAGGATGCTTGTTTCCGGTCCAGGGAAGACATGGCTTGGCAGTTCGGGCTGGACTGTTCCCATGAGGCACAGGGTCAGACTGATTTGCATATGGCCATGTCTGAACTGGGGTGGCGGAGTGAGCTAAAGAATGATGATGGATTAAACCCAGATCAGTTGACTGGGGGTGAGTGCTTGCAATTTTCAACACTCCGTCCATCATCCCCTTTGGTTTTGCTTTAAGATACCCGTCATCCGCACAGGCCTTCACGGCGCCACTAAGAAATACTTTGAGGAAAACAAGGGCTTGGTGTCCTCGCCACAGACCCTTTGGGAAGCCTACAAAGTGGTCACGAAAGGTCAGGGCCTCTCCGTACTGGGTGTGTACAAAACAAAGCAGAGGGCCTGTCTGGAAACTCTAGAGAAAGAGATCCCTGTACTGAAATCCTAATTGACTGACTCAGGCCAGGGCAACTTATACTATTACTTAACCCTGAACAACAAGTTTACAAAGACATAGCAACGAAAGCTGCTAAGATCGCCCACCGTGCAACCCAAGACCGCCTCTATGAAGTGGGTGACAGAACGGGCAAACTCCTGGCCTGGCTTGACAGATGGCAACAAGCGAACCAGTAGGTGCTTGAGATACTGAATGATGTAGGAGACTGAGTGAGAGACAGGCAGGGTGTGGCCATTGCCTTCGCAACCTACTATACTCATCTATACACTCCTACCCTCACTGCCCTAGCTGAGGAGTCTTGTGAATTGCTAGTGGCTCTCTCAACTCCCCAGTCTCCCACACTCGGCAGGGCACTCTTAGAACAGGAACTTACAGAAGGAGAAGTAACGCAAGCTATATGGGACCCAACTGCCTCCCTATAGAACTCTATAAACTTACTGCTCCACAGGTAGCGCCACATCTTCTGCACATTTTCCTCGACAGTCGTAGGACGGGTATCTTGCTTAGGGATCAGAGGTTGGCCAGTATAGTGGTCACACACAAGGCTGGTAAGCCTCAGGAAGATTGTGCCTCCTATCGGCTGATCTCTTTACTAAACGCGGAGGTCAAAATTTTAGCGAAATTGTTGGCCACTCGCCTAACACGGGTGATTCAGACACTCGTCCATCCGGACCAGTCAAGCTTTATGCCAGGAAGGAACACCTCACTTAACCTGCAGAGATTATACGGTGTCCTAGGCCGTGCGAGAGGATTCCTTGGTACTATCACTTGACGCACGGATTGCCTTGGATTCGATTGAGTGGCCCTACATGTTTGAGTTCCTGAGCAAACTGAGGTTTGGCCCTCATTTAATGTCCTGGGTAAGGCTCCTATACACTGTACTCTCTGGCCCAGGTGACAGTGAATGGAGTCACGTCCCCATGTTCCAACTCCACCGTGGCACGAGTCAGGTAGGTCTGCTCTCCCCCCCCTGATTTTTGCTCTTGTCTTGGAGCCCTTGGCCATTGGATTTGAGGGACCCCCCTCATCAGGGGCTTGTGTTGGTCTGCTGACTGGGAGTAAAGGATCTCCCTCTATGCGGATGACATCCTGCTCTACGTCGCTGGACCTAGTTTTTACTCTTGACAGGATAATGCACGTACTTGCCCAATTCCGTCGGTATTCCGGTTACACTATTAATTGGCATGAGTCCCTTATCTATCTCCTCCACAGTGGCGCACCACGCCTGCCTACTGGCTGTGAGGCTCGTGTTGTTTTGGAAGGTTTCTGTTACTTGGGGATCTTCATTACGGGAGACCCAGCCACTTTCCATGCCCACAATTTGGAGCCACCGCTCACACGCCTGCGAAGTGACGTCCAGCACTGGCGGTCCCTGCCTTTATCACTCCTTTGGAAAGCTGGCCTATTTAAAATGATGGCTTTTCCCTGTTTTTTATATGCGCTCCACAACAAACCCTGGGCCAGATGTACTAACTATTTTTGTGGGCGCAAATGGGTTTTAGACATGTGGCCCATGTACTAATCCTATTTTGCGCGTCGCAAATCAATTTGCGACTCGCAAAGTATGATTAGCGACTCACTATTAGGAAGGGGCGTTCCAAGGGCGTCCCTTCCTAATAGCGACTCCTGAAGCTATGTATGACTGTTTTGCAACTGCAATTGCGGTCGCAAAACAGTCGCAGTTTACCACCCTTCACAGAAGGGTGGTAAACCACTCGCAAACGGGAAGGTGTCCCCAGGGGACCCCTTCCCCTTTGTGAGTGGCTCTAAAAATATTTTTTAAGGACCCTTAAACGAAATTGAAAAGTTTCATTTTTATTTTTTAAATGCATCCCGTTTTCCTTTAAGGAAAGCGGGCTGCATTTAAAAAATAAAAAAACTGCTTTATTTAAAAGCAGTCCCAGACATGGTGGTCTGCTGACCCCAGCAGGCCACCATCCCTTGGAGTGCCAGCCATTCCCAATGGGGTCGCAAATTGCGACAGCCTCATTAATATGCATGAGGCATGCAATTTGCGACCCCATTGGGAATCGCAAACAGTGTCTCAGACACTGTTGTGCATCCCAATTTGCAAGTCGCAAATGCAAAGTAATTTGCGACTCGCAAATTGGTGAGTCGTACATCTGGCCCCCTGTCCAGTCCCGACGACGTATTCCCAAGCGATTGACAGTGTAACTTGCACTCTTTTTTGGGATGGTGGCCCGCTCGGATAGCTCTTAAACTGATATGGGGTTGGTATGATATCAGAATTGCCCTGCCTGATGTTCAAAAATATTATTGGGCAGCACAGCTTTTCACCATTAATTATTGGGCCCACCTTCCTGAAAACAAACTGGCCTATCGAATGGGCATAAGTGTTATGCGACCTGGGGGATACCTCAGGGTTATCTATACGGGTACCCACTCCACGTCTTTCCCCTGCCCTGGCGCCAAATGGCACACCACACTGAATATGCTGGGTTGGCGAGGCAAAATCAAATGGGCCGCCCCCCTGTGGGACACTACAAAGCTACGTATCCTCGCAACACAACAGGGCTTTGACAAGTGAGACCTTATTGACTTGGGGTTGGGGTCCTCTGGGATGGTTTCCTTTGTGGACCTATGAGAAACAAAAGGATCCACCCTTGAGGAGACATATAACCGTGTTCTCCCAGACTTAGTGTGTCTCCTACAGTGGTGGAAAGCACACAGCTTTGTTTAAATACCCCTCACACACCAAAAGGGCCCTTGGTGTCATGCTTCATCATAGGGGTCTTCCCGCCCCGCTGCGGGACGGGGCGTGCTGCGACCTACGACTACGCGGGAGCACTAATTTTAGAACAAAACTATGTGTAGGGTAGGAATGTGAGTGGAAGGGTCAGGAGTGAGTGAAGGAGTGAATACAAGTTAAAAAATACCTGGCTCTTTGGAAAGAAAACTTTAATATTCCGTTGAGCTGGTATTATTAAAAGTGGGGAATGAATTGGAGATACAATGCTATAATGAGCTGTCTCTCCTAAGTCAACATGTTTCGAAGCCCTCCCCTGGCTTCTTCGTCAGGACCGAAGGATCCCTTCTACACTCAAATTTGTAATGCAAGGAAAAGTACAAGAAGTGTATATACATGTAGATAATACTACGGGGTGTACATGTAAAAATAAACATGCACTGTATACAATACCTCAATAGGTATGCTACTTAATGTATATTTTTTCTAAAAAGTGATGATACCCCATGAGCCTCACAACGGGGTGGGAAGGAGTGTCTATAGTCAAACAAATGTCAAGATCACTGCCTCTCCTGGATACTACCTCCCCGCGGCTCTGTGGAACCTTTTTATTGGGCAGCACAGCTTTTCACCATTAATCATTGGGCCCACCTTCCTGAAAACAAATTGGCCTATCGAATGGGCATAAGTGTTATGCGACCCGGGGGATACCTCGGGGTTATCTATACGGGTACCCACTCCACGTCTTTCCTCTGCCCTGGTCACCATATAGCACACCACACTGAATATGCTGGGTTGGCGAGGCAAAATCAAATGGGCCGCCCCCCTGTGGGACACTACAAAGCTACGTATCCTCGCAACACAACAGGGCTTTGACAAGTGAGACCTTATTGACTTGTCTAGGGTTGGGGTCCTCTGGGATGGTTTCCTTTGTGGACCTACAGAGTGAGTACCAATTGGCAGCAACTGAAACCTTCCCTATGCCCAGAAAGGCAATCTCTCTCACTTATAGGAACCTGATTAACAATTCCCCTGATACTCTAGCCGGTCTACGAAAGCACTGGGACAAGGATCTTGAGGGTTTGCAAGATGACGAATGGCCCAGGTCCCTAGCTTCTCCCAGGGAGGTTGCTATACGATCAAGGTTTCAGTTAGTGCAACTTAAAATCCTGCATAGAAGTTATTTTGCATGCACTACCATGGTGAAGATGGGTATGGCAGAGACCACTCTATGTACCAGCCAATGTGGTCAAATGGGGACGTTTTTCCATATAATACGGAGCTGCCCGGCCTTCAGTCCTACTGGTAATCTGTGGTCGCTTGTCTGAATAATGTCTGTGGGGGTGCGGTTGAGTTAACGGTAAAGTAGTGCATCCTAAATATTTGGGATGCAACCGACCTTACCAGAAAGGAGCATATCTGGATGACTCTGGGATTGATAGTGGCTAAACGCAACATTGCACGAATGTGGAGAACAAAGCTTGTACCGCATTTGTACGTCTGGGAGCATATATGAATTGGTGCATGCTGGCGGAGAGAGTGGTCTATGAAAGTAGGGGCTGTCTGAATAAATGGGCCAAAGTCTGGGGGAAATGGAATGCCTCCTCTGGTGATATATACACTCCCATTGTAAGTGCCAATCATTATTTCTGCCTTGGGTGGGTGGGGGGGGAGATCCAGATTTGGCAGATGCCTAATAAAACGTTGGGTGGCAAGTCCGGGTATTGTTTGGGACGAATGGGTCCTGGCTGCTGTACGGCTAAGTTCTTTTTGATACCACACTGTGTGCTATGTATTTTCTCTTGTTGTTGTTTTGTTTATCTTGAAAAAAAAAACATCTAGAGGCAACTGAGATCAAAGTATGTTCAATACAAGAGTAATATGCCCCCCCCCAAAAAAATACTGTAACGCAACATCCTGGAAAAAGCTAACCATCTTAGCGAACGCAAGACTAAGCAAAATAGGTGAAATATAAACTGGAACTAAATCGATGACATGGATTACCTTAAAGTTTTTTATATTAATTGTTCAAAGTTCGTTCGCTGTTATTTGCCAGTAAAGTTAAGGACTTAAAAATAGGGCCCGATAGGGTCCAGTTTCAATGTCTGTTTTTAATTACTACGGGGTCTCAGTCAGGTTTTTGAGTGAGCCGGGTCCAACAACCAAGAAAATAACAAGTATTGTGCAGTTTCCGTGTCTTTATACAACAAGATCTTAAAGGACTTCTTGAACCCCAGAAGTTTAATCAACCCCTCTCATTTTTTTTTACTGGAAACATGTAATCTTAACATGCCAACGCTAGAAACTCTATGCCTGTTTCCTTGTTTCTCACAATTTTGGATGGTATTGGGCAGACGTGGCCCATTCTAATGGGCTGAGGGGCCATGCCACCTCACCTTTTGGCCACTATAAAGAACGTTTGTCAGGCTGAGCAAAGGTCAGCACATTTTCAGGTCAGGCAGCCAGGAGCTAGACATGCGCTAAATGCACTGGCTCCTGGTTGTCTGAGCTAAACTTTGCCAGGCTGAAGAAGTCACAGCTCCTTTGGGCGTGATATCTTTAGCCTAGCAAAGCACCTCGAGGCCCTCCTCCGTGTGAAGAGGGGGAGCGTCACTGATTGCCTCTGACCTGGGCTCTTCAGTTCAAATAAGCCCTGAAGTGCCCAGGGCTGAGTGTCAATCACTGGCACCTCGTCACAGAGTGGGGTGGGGTCAGCAGTTTCACTGAACCCATCCCACTCTGTGACCAGTGAGGGACTGCTGCCTTCCCTCATTTGCTCATCTAATGTCAGCCAATGAGAGAAGACAGCAGTCCCAACCCTCATTGGATCTCTGAATCAGAGCTGCGCAGGTAAGTATGATTTTATTTTTAATGTTTGGTGCGTGTGTGCATGAATATATAGGAGTGAGTATTGTGAATGGATGTTTGTGTGTGCCTGCATGTGTGAATGCATGAGTGTGAGTGAGTGTGTGAGTTTGTGCCCCGACCGCCCCGCTCCCTGCTAATAGTTCAGGCCGCCACTGGTATTGGGCACTTTTAATTGTAAGAACTTGGAGTCCTGCTTAGAGATTAATGGGCAGATTTTTGGCCAAAGAATTTCAGTGATTTTGATGGACGTGTGTTAAAACCAAGGGGGTGATTTAAAGCCCGGTGAATGTTATACTAGGGGCAGGGCGTAAACCACGCCTCCGTCACCTGGCAGTGGGCCGTTCGCCCTATTTTAAGATCTGTGCCCTTGTTGCGAGGATCTCTTTACTGTGATGCCACGGCTCTTGCCTGCTCTACAAACTTTTTTTTTGTTTTGTTTTTTGAGTAACCAAACTCCCAAAGCAGAAAGTTTGTTTTCTCTTAGCAAAAAGCACCTCGACTGACAGGCCTGGAAAATCACTGACAGTCCCCATGCACTCAATAAGGCAGGACAACTGCCACCATGACCCAGCGGTTCTGTGACAAAGAGACCACCGGGCACGGGTTACCAGGGTAACCAAGAAATGTCCCACCTGTAAATAGGACGGGGAACTGCTTTACTGCATTCCTCCCGCTTCGCCAAACCCAAAATAAGGCCCCAACATTTTTAGGTCGAGCGTGAGCCAGCGCGCAAGCGCTGCGAAGAGCTGTGGTAGTTCAGTTACGGAGAGAAGCTTCGCCCACTCCCCGCCCTTATTTTTCATTGGCTTGTGTGTTTGTCCTTTGTAAATGCTGTCTTCTGATTGATTATGAGGCTTGTTAGTCCCTCCTTAGTACAGCAATGTCATCATTTGCATCCTCCCATGGCTACTGGCCCCTTTACTTGGTTGTTACACGGATCGTGTACTATTTCCTTTTGGAGCCGGAGCCCGCCGCAGGAGACGGACCAGGTAAATGTGTGTTTTGGTGCCTTCTACCCCCCCCTCCCGTTGTCGTGCCTTCTTACCCCCTCCACCCTCCCTCCCGTTGTCCGTGCCTTCTTTTCCCCTCCCTGCCCTGCCTCCCGTTGTCCGTGCCTTCTCCTCTCCTCCCCCCACCCGCCCTCCCGTTGTCTGTGCCTTCTCCCCCAGCCCTCCCTCCCTCCTGTTGTCCGTGATGACAAGTTGCCAACCATTTGCAATGCAATAGGTCTTGCGTAAATTGGAGACCTATTGCATTGCAAATGCTTGTTTTATATGTTAGAAGTACTCACAGACTACCAGTGCAGCTTGCACTGTGCCTGTGGGTGATGAACATTTCTAGGTAGGTTGAAAACTGTTCCTACTGCTGAATTTTTCAGGACCTCAAGTTTCTTTTTGTATGCCTCGTATGTTCGCTGCAGCAAGAAGTTCCCATAATCAAACATTACACCAATGATAGCGCTAACCACACCTGCTTTAAAAACATTGTTTTTGACAGGACAAACTGTAACCCTCTGAAAAAGCAATTTGGAGGAGAATGATGACACAGAAGCCAGAACCGTTGGTGATTAACTGAAAAGTGTCTATTTTAAATGCAGTGCATAGTGACTATGGACTGAAGTGCTTGAGCAATCAAAAAATGAGTTCTCTTTGTGGATGAGAGAGCTGCCTCTGTCTAACCCAAATTCTCTTGGCACTGCTCCACTCTTTCACTTTTTAACAAACGTACAATGTAATTGTTTCAGGTTTCTGCAAGTACACCTTACCTCTCGATGAACTGAGTTATTTTCAGTCCTCAAATCCAATACAGCTTCCCCATAAGAAAGCAATCAAAAAATCCTTTTTTTCACATATCTACGAATTGACAAATGTGGCTTGTTACCATTTATACAGAGCGACCATTTTAGAATCAATGCTCCGCCCAGCTTACAATCTTGGCAAGTGGCAACATGTTGTTCCTTCTTCTTGAAAAGACTAGAATCGATCAAAAAAATAATGTATATACAGCCATCCCCAATACAACAGAAACTCATCTGGCAGCAGCTGATAAACCTTTGTAGCATAATAAATAAAAAAAATTCTCATGCTGTATTCTCTTTGCATCCAAGCTCTAAAAATGTACTGTCATCTGCTGACAAGACTGTCAGACGCGTTCACAAAAGGTAACGGGCAACAAAAAAAACGTGCTTGGCATGACTTTAAGTAGGGTACCTGAGTTGGCACAGCTCAACATGCACACAAGGGAGTGTGAAGACTTCGCTATTCGAATACTGTGACACAGCAACCCCAAAAACTTGAAACACGTGGGATTTCAATTAATAAAACGTACTCTAAGTTAATTTTGTCACGTGAGCTTAAATTCATAGGAAATAGTTTGGTATTTATGCTAACTATCCTTAGTTATGCAACAATTTTTTTAACCAGCCTTTAACAATTTTTTTCAAAATTCTTAGTTGCACCACTACATCTACGAGAGTCCATTGTTTACTTGCAGTGTGAGAAGCTATGAACTTGCTTATCACATTGGCTGAAGTAACTTTATCAATAACACTGATTTCCTTTAGCCTTGTAGAGACAAGGGCGCATGGGATTATAAACAGAAGATCAGGAGGACAGCTGGTCAGTCCATCAACATTTGTTACTGCCAGATTGACTTTTGGCTTCTTTCCCCAAATCCATGTTCAGCAGGCAAGCTACTTTCTCATCACGAATGAAATGACTTATGAATCCTGTTTGAAGAAAACTTCTCCCTTCTACATAACTACTAATGCAGCCATATTCCCTGTAATCTCTGATCTGTCTTCCCTGTACTCAAGTAAAGTAGCTCCTCTGTGTCCTGTAGACCCACACTGCAGCAGTCCAAAGTAAGGGAAGGTCTGAGATGCTGTCCATGACATCAGTGCTGCTCAGAAATATCACAGAGGGTGAAAGCGAAGACTACTTGTATTTGAACATAGAACCGAGTCTATCACAATAAACACAGGGTAAGCAAATTACGGAAGCAGCACCTTTAAAGACTATTGGAGGGTTCAGTAACTGCTGGATATATTTTAATTGTGAAGCACATTGAAAGAGGAAGACATTTTACATGCAGCCATCTTGCAACCTAGACCCCTCTGATTTTTAAATATCCATGGATGACTGTGACTTGTTTGTAAAGGAAAGTTGGCACTAACCAATGTGTTCTTCATTTGTAATTAAAACTGTTTAGCTGTTGATTTACAGATGATGCTCCTATTCGTGCTAAGATATTTGGTTTGATACTAGTGGAGAGAAGCAGTGCAGGTTACGTTGCCTGTATATGAATGCTAAAAAATCTTAACACCTTCTTCTAAGGGTGATAAGCGGCCATATAATCTTCTTGTTGCAGAAGCAGTCTGTGTGGTTGGAGAAATCCATACCTCTTGAGTTGTATAGATAAATTATAACAAATATTTTTTATTATAGTAATGGATCTACGTGCAGACTTCATAGCACTGCTACTTCTCTTAGTGAGAAATCAGGATAATATCCGCACAGGCCCAGAAAATCTAAATATGTCTATTCTATATTTGTTCTGAGCTAACTAATGGATGAACTAGATCAATACACTTGATCTGCATATTGCATCTTAAGAACAGCTCTTGCTCACCATTTCCTTTGAGGATCTTCACTGGTGTAGGTGAGCCTGCAAGCTTCAGCATATGTTACTTAGTCACATCTGTCTCCCATCCATATATTTAGAATCTGGGCAGGTGCGTCCATAAGGGTAGTAAGATAACCTAGCGGTGGTGCCAGATTAATGCAAAACACTCAAAATGGCTTTATTACAGTGTGTGGGTTGTGCATGAAGTGGAAAAATGGTGCTTTCCTTTGAGCACTGAATACCCATGTAATGCTCCTGTTTATAATTGCGCCATTGTATCGGGATTTTAGTCTCTTTGAACTTGTTCACGACACCTGGATCTAAGCTTGCCAAGTTTCTGATCAGTTATGACGTCTTTCACTTTTCCTGTTAAGTACCCCTGCTTTTTGACAAAGAAAATATCTCCTTACAATTGATTTCTTCTGACAATTGAAGTGATAGAACAGCTGAATGCAGCTCGAGCCAAATGTGCATAGCAATTTTAACAAAATACTGGTTGCAATTTTCGGCCAATGTGCTATTCTGCCATCCGACCTATGTACTAATATGTACATTCACAACGGGGAAGAGGTCCCCAGGGACCCCCCTTCCCGTTTGCAAATGCCTTACCACCACCTTTCAGTAATCAGTACAGTATTAATATTTTGTGGCTGGATTTCAGTGCAAAACATTAATACATACCAATTAGATTTGGTATATGGAAGGGACTCCCTAAACACGCCCCCTCCAAATACTAAATCACTATTTGCTCACAAACCCAAGTTGTGTTTCGGTAACATTTGTCAGAATTGCAATTTGATTTTCATGCTTCATTTAAAAAAAAAACAAAAAACTTTTGCAGTCGCAAACACAGATTCTGCGAATCCGGTTGTTTGCAACTGCAAAAAGACTTCATACATTTGGCCTTGAGTCCGGTTCTTGTGAGTTTAAATACTATTCTCTTGGCAAATAGAGGTCCTGGTGACAGAATGAAGCTGTGACTGGTTAGCTCCGTTTAGGCTAGGTAAGCAGACATGATTCCATGATGATCAATATCTGGGTCTTTGTGACTGGAATATTTGGCTGAAATAACATCTCAGACACTGGTAAGGGAAGGAATGGATAATGTTTAGGATAGCTGAAAAGCGACTTCAGGCGTTTGATATAACCATCAGCTGTCGTAGAGGAAAGCTGAGCTTTTATTCAGGTTAAGCTGAAATCAGCCATACAGGAGGAACGTTTGATGGTGAACAGACATTAGCTTGAGCCAAGCAACAGAGAGTGGCCATACTATAATGATAAAATTGAGCTCAGCTGCTGTACCAGCTGCGAAGTGGGAGAGTCAGTTCTCAAAATGACTCCTGGCACCAGCATTAACTGAGGAAAAATGCAGGTAATTTTATCCAGCCCTCCTGCCTCAGCCACCAAATAACTCACAATTCATTCAAAATGGCATACTTACCCACTGACCACACACTTCCACAAAATCGAATCAGACTCAGGCTTCCAATAAGATTTTTTTTTTTAAGTCATAAGGGAGGCACCTGAAGGCATTTCAATGCCATATTGTTGGCAGATTATGAACTATACAAGCGCTAATTTACTAAATACGTTCTCCCTCTTTCCTTCATACAGTATGTTTTGACATTTCCAATTTGTTTGTCAATCCCGACTTGGCTTTTATTATTGTTGTTCCGATCCACTAGGCTCTTCTGGCTTACAGGGGACTTTTGGTAACCCCCATGCCTGCGAGTGTTATCTTGCCCAACTTTCTGGTTTGCATAAGTTTGCTGGTCATCTCTCTAACTATACTGCTTAATTTGATGTCCCTGTTTAACTTGTGGGGATCTTCTGGTCATCTTTCAGTCCCATGAGGGGGGTTGTCTGTACGTCCTTGCTTGTGGGGTTGGGTGTTTTATTTGAAAACCTCCTTTGACCATCACATGTCTTCTGTGGATCCTAGTGGTACACCTCGTCTCATTCTGCTATACTGGCCTTACTTCTATCGAGTTTACTAACCAGACTGTATTTTGGTGTCACCTATTGTAGCAGAATTCTGTACTTGGTCCAGCCCGCTACAATTGCACATCCAACTCCTGTCAGTCTGTGCCATAGAGACTGATATTTTTTGAGGTTATCTTTGGCATCAGGGTACATACTAGAAGCTAGACCCTCGCCACTGGGGGCTCTTTACAATGGCAGGTGATTGAAATATTGATCCTGGGGTGATTTATAATAGTTGCTGCAAGTGTACTTTGCACTATTTTTTGACAGAAATAGGTTTGATACTATCAAGCAATTTCTGGGGCGCCATCAGCATTTTAAACGACTCTTACACAAGTCTCCTGTTTTGTTATCCTAGGGGTCAAAATGTTTTGCTATTTGCCTGTAACAATCAATACTGGGTTTGAGCGTGGTTCAGATATCTGTGAATTAAAGAGTAATTGGTGCTAATTCTCCTCTGTTCTTATGAAGACATTTGCCATATGTGTTCACTTCCCATCACTTAAGAATATTTTATTAAAACAGATTTCCAGATGGCAAGTAAGGATTTGCTTCCCTTGTCTAAGTGTGTACTGCTTTGACAACTCGGTATACAACGCGTAATTATTAAACAGC
The DNA here is from genome assembly GCA_963921515.1 of Calotriton arnoldi. Taxonomy (NCBI): domain Eukaryota; kingdom Metazoa; phylum Chordata; class Amphibia; order Caudata; family Salamandridae; genus Calotriton; species Calotriton arnoldi. The sequence goes on along the minus strand of CAWUFW010000658.1, from coordinate 1,056,824 downwards.
CAATCTTTCTGTGAGGTTGTAATTAAAAGAAATATAAAGGAAGCCTGTTGGTGTGAATGGAGCTTGAAACTCTGGAGAACCCAGACATCTTTTAAAGGATTTCCTACATTGTAGAACCATTTGTCTTAAACAACTGATAGTGCTCAGCAGTTTGCTTTTATGTCCTTTCAAGTCCATTTTAAGATAAAAATGCACCAAGAAACTGACCTTAAATTTGAACAGGTCAACAGTGGAACTGCATAAGGGTGCCCATTTTAAGGTCTGTCTTCACAGCACAGCTGTTGGCAATACCGATTATTAATAATGCTTTAAAAACTATTTCTCTTTGCTGTGAGGTATTTGGTGTATCATTCCAGCTCCCTTGGAGTACTTGCATTGACATTCACGAGGAACTATTTTACAACCCAAAGTATGCCGGATCATTACTCATTAAATTCTCATAGGTGCATTGTATACATAAAATGTTAGTATTTAAGTCTGCGTTTAACAGCACAGCTGTCAAATAGTCCTGTAGTTTAAAATATACATAGAGTTGGCTTTGGGTCTGTTGCTTCCAACCCGTTGACTTCAGCCATTGGCATGAGACTGTCAAACACTATTTAGCTCTGCTACATGGAGTATTCATTTCCCACCTAATGCTATTGGCTTATTTGGTGTTTCCTTCCGCCTCATCTCTATAGCTTACATTGAAATCCATGTGGGACTGCTTCGCAGCTAGATTCCTCTGTCTGCTCTTTTCTGCGTGTCTTGATCTAATGTTCTAACTTGACGTGTGTTAGTGCATTAAACCCAGACCATTTAGTTTTGCCAGAGCTTGATTTTTGTCTTGCATTACAGCAGACTTTTTTCATGTTTTAGTCATCATTTAAAATGCACACTAGCCCAATTGACTTTGCCAATGATTGTTTATAGTGTACTACTGTGTTTGCCAGTAGCCAAAGGTAGAGAGAGTACTGCCGTCTGAGGCTCAAAACCTCCCCGTTGCTTGACTGCTGAGAATTGTATCTGACTGCCAAATAATTTTTCTTTTCTAAAATGTGTGGTTCTGATTAATAAATTAGATATCAAGGGCCAGATGTACGACCCGTCTTTGCATGCGCAAACGGGTTTGCGAACCCGTTTGCGCATGCAAAAACATCATGGGCCATGTACAAAGCCTATTTAGCGAGTCGCAATTTATTTGCGACTCGCTAAGTAGGTTTTGTGACTCGCTATTTGGAAGGGGCGTTCCCTTCCAAATAGTGAGTCTCAAAACCACGTACTAATGTTTTGCGACCGCAATTGCTGTCGCAAAACACTCGCAATTACCACCTACTTCAAGTAGGTAGTAATGCATTCGCAAAGGGGAAGGGGTCCCTAGGGGACCCCTTCCCCTTTGCAAATGCATGCAAAAATATTTTTTAAGGGCAGGCAGTGTGGTCTGCTGAGCCCAGCAGGCCACCATCCCTGGGAGGGCCCGTCATTCCCAATGGGCTCGCAAATTGCGAGAGGCTCATTAATATTAATGAGCCTCGCAATTTGCGACCCCATTGGGAATCGCAAACAGTGTTGAAAACACTGTTGTATATTTTATTTTGCCCCTCGCAATTTGCGACTCGCAATTAGTCGCAAATTGCTCGGCGCAAAATAAAATGGTCGTACATCTGGCCCCAAGTGTAGTGTTATGGTTTGCGATTAGCTTTCATATTAGCAAAACCCACCCATGGTGCAAACTTACGAGCGTGGAAACGTGCATAGTAAAGCCCAGGCAACAAGAGGCGAGAACAGATGTCCTAATTAATTTTAACAGAAGGTCACTAATATATTTCTGAAATGGGGTGATAAAGAGAGAGAATGGCGATGTAGGATGGCAGAACAGTGGAGCCGATGATTGTGCATACTGCTCCGCTGCCGAAGTGGAGCAACACAAATAAGGTAATTAACCAGCATAATAAATTGATTAGGCTCATATTCATCTTTCTTAAATTATGTTTGAGATTGGGAGAGTTAATCCACTAAGCAGCAACAGTATTTGAGCCCAGTCGCTCCTAAAATCTGTAGTTCATGAAGCGTGTGCATGTGCCTACTCTGATTGCATAAATGTTTTAAAAAATGGAGTACTTTCTTTTTTGAAAGTCTACCTGGCCAATATTATTACTTGTATTTTAAGATGATACTTTCCCGTAGCCCTCGCCCTGTAGCTTACATGTCGGCAGTCTAAATACTGTGGCCTGATGGGAATGTGCACTCCACTGAAAGCAGAGTCAAGTGGCTTCATAAAGGTCTGCTACACAAATAAGCAAATACGCCAATTAACAACAGTGGACTTTCTGTTGCCTGGTTCTTTTTAGGTCTGGCCTAGCGGTAGATTTAGATTTTTTTTTGGCTGCCTCATTTAATCAAAATATTTCATGGATAAGAAAATAGATACGCATGTACTGGCATAGACGGGCGCTGGACAGCCTTTTTCATCAATTGGTTTTTAGGTCGAGCCTAGCGTTGCAGCGCATGCGCTGCTCGCTTTGCAAGGCATGCTGTATTAGGGTATGTTTTAGAAGTGGTGTGGAAGCCCCGCCCATATTTTTCATTGGCTGGCGTCATCGTCCAAGGTAAATGCTGGCTTCCGATTGATAATGAGGCTTCTTAGTCCCTCCTTGTTACCGCCCTGTCTCCTTTTAGGACCGCCCATCAGGACTGGATCTTTTACTTGCGGGGTTACACTGTCTCCTTCATTAGTCGGTAAGCACTATATTTTTTTCACAATGGCGACAGCTTGTCTGGTATTTGTATTCGGGGTTTTAGCGCGCGGCTGTAGAGCCTGAGAACCAGGTCAGCAGAGCTGCTGTAGAGCCAGAGAACCAGGTCGGCATAGCTGCTCTAGAGCCAGAGAACCAGGTCAGCAGAGCCCTTGTAGAGCCAGAGAACCAGGTCAGCAGAGCCGCTCTAGACCCAGAGAACCAGGTCAGCAGAGCCGCTCTAGACCTAGAGAACCAGGTCAGCAGAGCTGCTGTAGAGCCAGAGAACCAGGTCAGCAGAGCTGCTGTAGAGCCAGAGAACCAGGTCAGCAGAGCTGCTGTAGAGCCAGAGAACCAGGTCAGCAGAGCTGCTGTAGAACCAGAGAACCAGGTCAGCAGAACTGCTCTAGAGCCAGAGAACCAGGTCAGCAGAGCTGCTGTAGAGCCAGAGAACTAGGTCAGCAGAGCTGCTCTAGAGCCAGAGAACTGGGTCAGCAGAACCGTTGTAGAGCCAGAGAACCAGGTCAGCAGAGCTGCTCTAGAGCTAGAGAACCAGGTCAGCAGAGCTGCTCTAGAGCTAGAGAACCAGGTCAGCAGAGCCGCTCTAGAGCTAGAGAACCAGGTCAGCAGAGCCGCTCTAGAGCCAGAGAACCAGGTCAGCAGAGCTGCTCTAGAGCCAGAGAACCAGGTCAGCAGAGCCCTTGTAGAGCCAGAGAACCATGTCAGCAGAGCCGCTCTAGAGCCAGAGAACCAGGTCAGCAAGCTGCTGTAGAGCCTGAGAACCAGGTCAGCAGAGCCGTTCTAGAGCTAGAGAACCAGGTCAGCAGAGCCGCTCTAGAGCTAGAGAACCAGGTCAGCAGAGCTGCTGTAGAGCCAGAGAACCAGGTCAGCCAGAGCCAGAGAACCAGGTCAGCAGAGCTGCTCTAGAGCCAGAGAACCAGGTCGGCAGAACTGTTGTAGAGCCAGAGAACCAGGTCAGCAGAGCTGCTGTAGAGCCAGAGAACCAGGTCAGCAAGCTGCTGTAGAGCCTGAGAACCAGGTCAGCAGAGCCGCTGTAGAGCCAGAGAACCAGGTCAGCAGAGCCGCTGTAGAGCCAGAGAACCAGGTCAGCAGAGCCGCTCTAGAGCCAGAGAACCAGGTCAGCAAGCTGCTGTAGAGCCTGAGAACCAGGTCAGCAGAGCCGTTGTAGAGCCTGAGACCCAGGTCAGCAGAGCTGCTGTAGAGCCTGAGACCCAGGTCAGCAGAACCGCTCTAGAGCCAGAGAACCGGGTCAGCAGAGCCGCTCTAGAGCCAGAGAACCAGGTCAGCAGAGCCGCTCTAGAGCCAGAGAACCAGGTCAGCAGAGCCGCTCTAGAGCCAGAGAACCAGGCCAGCAGAGCCACTCTAGAGCCAGAGAACCAGGTCAGCAAACTGCTGTAGAGCCAGAGAACCAGGTCAGCAAGCTGCTGTAGAGCCAGAGAACCAGGTCAGCAAGCTGCTGTAGAGCCAGAGAACCAGGTCAGCAGAGCAGCTGTAGAGCCAGAGAACCAGGTCAGCAGAGCTGCTGTACAGCCAGAAAACCAGGTCAGCAGAGCCACTCTAGAGCCTGAGAACCAGGTCAGCAGAGTTGCTGTAGAGCCATATAACCAGGTCGGCAGAGCTGCTGTAGAGCCAGAGAACTAGGTCAGCAGAGCTGCTTTAGAGCCAGAGAACTAGGTCAGCAGAGCTGCACTAGAGCCAGAGAACTAGGTCAGCAGAGCTGCTCTAGAGCCAGAGAACCAGGTCAGCAGAGCTGCTCTAGAGCCAGAGAATCAAGTCAGCAGAGCCCTTGCAGAGCCAGAGAACCAGGTAGGCAGAGCCGCTCTAGAGCCAGAGAACCAGGTCAGCAGAGCCGCTCTAGAGCTAGAGAACCAGGTCAGCAGAGCCGCGCTAGAGAACCAGGTCAGCAAGCTGCTGTAGAGCCAGAGAACCAGGTCAGCAGAGCCGTTGTAGAGCCAGAGAACCAGGTCAGCAGAGCCGTTGTAGAGCCAGAGAACCAGGTCAGCAGAGCTGCTCTAGAGCCAGAGAACCAGGTCAGCAGAGCTGCTCTAGAGCCAGAGAACCAGGTCAGCAGAGCTGCTCTAGAGCTAGAGAACCAGGTCAGCAGAGCTGCTCTAGAGCTAGAGAACCAGGTCAGCAGAGCCGCTCTAGAGCTAGAGAACCAGGTCAGCAAGCTGCTGTAGAGCCAGAGAACCAGGTCAGCAGAGCCGTTGTAGAGCCAGAGAACCAGGTCAGCAGAGCCGCTCTAGAGCCAGAGAACCAGGTCAGCAGAGCCGCTCTAGAGCTAGAGAACCAGGTCAGCAGAGCCGCTCTAGAGCTAGAGAACCAGGTCAGCAGAGCCGCACTAGAGCTAGAGAACCAGGTCAGCAAGCTGCTGTAGAGCCAGAGAACAAGGTCAGCAGAGCTGCTCTAGAGCCAGAGAACCAGGTCAGCTGAACCGTTGTAGAGCCAGAGAACCAGGTTAGCAGAGCTGCTCTAGAGCCAGAGAACCAGGTCAGCACAACTGTTGTAGAGCCAGAGAACCAGGTCAGCAAGCTGCTGTAGAGCCTGAGAACCAGGTCGGCAGAGCCGTTGTAGAGCCAGAGAACCAGATCAGCAGAGCTGCTCTAGAGCCAGAGAACCAGGTCAGCAGAGCTGCTCTAGAGCCAGAGAACCAGGTCAGCAGAGCTGCTCTAGAGCCAGAGAACCAGGTCAGCAGAGCTGCTCTAGAGCCAGAGAACCAGGTCAGCAGAGCTGCTCTAGAGCCAGAGAACCAGGTCAGCAGAGCTGCTCTAGAGCCAGAGAACCAGGTCAGCAGAGCTGCTCTAGAGCCAGAGAACCAGGTCAGCAGAGCCGCTCTAGAGCCAGAGAACCAGGTCAGCAGAGCCGCTCTAGAGCCAGAGAACCAGGTCAGCAGAGCTGCTGTAGAGCCAGAGAACCAGGTCAGCAAGCTGCTGTAGAGCTTGAGAACCAGGTCAGCAGAGCCGTTGTAGAGCCTGAGAACCAGGTCAGCAGAGCCGTTGTAGAGCCAGAGAACCAGGTCAGCAGAGCCACTGTAGAGCCAGAGAACCAGGTCAGCAAGCTGCTGTAGAGCCTGAGAACCAGGTCAGCAGAGCTGTTGTAGAGCCAGAGAACCAGGTCAGCAGAGCTGCTCTAGAGCCAGAGAACCAGGTCAGCAGAGCTGCTGTAGAGCCAGAGAACCAGGTCAGCAGAGCTGTTGTAGAGCCAGAGAACCAGGTCAGCAGAGCTGCTGTAGAGCCAGAGAACCAGGTCAGCAGAGCTGCTGTAGAGCCAGAGAACCAGGTCAGCAGAGTTGCTGTAGAGCCAGAGAACCAGGTCAGCAGAGCTGCTGTAGAGCCAGAGAACCAGGTCAGCAGAGCTGCTGTAGAGCCAGAGAACCAGGTCAGCCGAGCTGCTGTAGAGCCAGAGAACCAGGTCAGCAGAGCTGCTGTAGAGCCAGAGAACCAGGTCAGCAGAGCCGCTGTAGAGCCAGAGAACCAGGTTAGCAGAGCCGCTGTAGAGCCAGAGAACCAGGTCAGCAGAGCCGTTGTAGAGCCTGAGACCCAGGTCAGCAGAGCCGTTGTAGAGCCTGAGACCCAGGTCAGCAGAGCCGCTGTAGAGCCATAGAACCAGGTCAGCAGAGCCGCTCTAGAGCCAGAGAACCAGGTCAGCAGAGCCGCTCTAGAGCCAGAGAACCAGGTCAGCAGAGCTGCTGTAGAGCCAGAGAACCAGGTCAGCAGAGCTGCTGTAGAGCCAGAGAACCAGGTCAGCAGAGCTGCTGTAGAGCCAGAGAACCAGGTCAGCAGAGCTGCTCTAGAGCCAGAGAACCAGGTCAGCAGAGCCGCTCTAGAGCCAGAGAACCAGGTCAGCAGAGCCGCTCCAGAGCCAGAGAACCAGGTCAGCAGAGCTGCTCTAGAGCCAGAGAACCAGGTCGGCAGAGCTGCTCTAGAGCCAGAGAACCAGGTCAGCAGAGCTGCTGTAGAGCCAGAGAACCAGGTCAGCAAGCTGCTGTAGAGCCTGAGAACCAGGTCAGCAGAGCCGTTGTAGAGCCTGAGAACCAGGTCAGCAGAGCCGTTGTAGAGCCAGAGAACCAGGTCAGCAGAGCCGCGCTACAGCCAGAGAACCAGGTCAGCAGAGCCACTGTAGAGCCAGAGAACCAGGTCAGGAAGCTGCTGTAGAGCCTGAGAACCAGGTCAGCAGAGCTGTTGTAGAGCCAGAGAACCAGGTCAGCAGAGCTGCTCTAGAGCCAGAGAACCAGGTCAGCAGAACTGTTGTAGAGCCAGAGAACCAGGTCAGCAGAGCTGCTGTAGAGCCAGAGAACCATGTCAGCAGAGCTGCTGTAGAGCCAGAGAACCAGGTCAGCAGAGCTGCTGTAGAGCCAGAGAACCAGGTCAGCAGAGCTGCTGTAGAGCCAGAGAACCAGGTCAGCAGAGCTGCTGTAGAGCCAGAGAACCAGGTCAGCAGAGCTGCTGTAGAGCCAGAGAACCAGGTCAGCAGAGCTGCTGTAGAGCCAGAGAATCAGGTCAGCAGAGCTGCTGTAGAGCCAGAGAACCAGGTCAGCAGAGCTGCTGTAGAGCCAGAGAACCAGGTCAGGAGAGCCGCTGTAGAGCCAGAGAACCAGGTCAGCAGAGCCGTTGTAGAGCCTGAGACCCAGGTCAGCAGAGCCGCTGTAGAGCCATAGAACCAGGTCAGCAGAGCCGCTCTAGAGCCAGAGAACCAGGTCAGCAGAGCCGCTCTAGAGCCAGAGAACCAGGTCAGCAGAGCCGCTGTAGAGCCAGAGAACCAGGTCAGCAGAGCCGTTGTAGAGCCTGAGACCCAGGTCAGCAGAGCCGTTGTAAAGCCTGAGTCCCAGGTCAGCAGAGCTGCTGTAGAGCCAGAGAACCAGGTCAGCAGAGCTGCTGTAGAGCCAGAGAACCAGGTCAGCAGATCCGCTGTAGGGCCAGAGAACCGGGTCAGCAGAGCCGCTGTAGGGCCAGAGAACCGGGTCAGCAGAGCCGCTCTAGAGCCAGAGAACCGGGTCAGCAGAGCCGCTCTAGAGCCAGAGAACCGGGTCAGCAGAGCCGCTCTAGAGCCAGAGAACCGGGTCAGCAGAGCCGCTCTAGAGCCAGAGAACCGGGTCAGCAGAGCCGCTCTAGAGCCAGAGAACCAGGTCAGCAGAGCCGCTCTAGAGCCAGAGAACCAGGTCAGCAGAGCCGCTCTAGAGCCAGAGAACCAGGTCAGCAAAGCTGCTCTAAAGCCAGAGAACCAGGTCAGCAAGCTGCTGTAGAGCCTGAGAACCAGGTCAGCTGAGCCGTTGTAGAGCCTGAGAACCAGGTCAGCAGAGCCGCTGTAGAGCCAGAGAACCAGGTCAGCAGAGCTGCTGTAGAGCCAGAAAACCAGGTCAGCGGAGCCGCTCTAGAGCCAGAGAACCAGTACAGCAGAGCTGCTGTAGAGCCAGAGAACCAGGTCAGCAGAGCTGCTGTAGAGCCAGAGAACCAGGTCAGCAGAGCTGCTGTAGAGCCAGAGAACCAGGTCAGCAAAGCTGGTGTAGAGCCTGAGACCCAGGTCAGCAGAGCTGTTGTACAGCCTGAGACCCAGGTCAGAACAGGTGCTGCAGAGACTGGAGAGGTACAAACGTACTCAGACACAGAAGAGGTGCAATGATGCAGCGTAATATGGCACATTCTGTCGCAATATTTTGCTATTTTGTCATTTTACAACACAGTAGTACTGTCTGGGCAAACGTTTCTCCTCATTATCAGCACTCTAACACGCGAATACAGCCGTCAGCAACAAAATGTTGACAGTTAATCTTTGCAAAGCGTCTGTCCCCCCGGGGAACCACGGCTGATGCTTTTTAAAGCCTCTTTTAATCCATCTGAGCTAGAATCAATGTTTGCAACTGATATAGAAGATCTGAATCATGCGGCAAGTGTGGAAAATATGTAAATACTCCGAGAACGCGGCAGCCACAATATTGCGTTATTCCAGTGTTCCTGCCTATGAGCAAAGACTTGTAATGTAATGGCCTTGATTTACTGACTGTGTTGTAAATCCATGGAACTGTCCCCCAGAAGAATATTTGGGCAAAAAATAACCTTGAAGTACTGATTCTGTGGTACTGATAAAGTAAGGGTAAAAGTGGAGGCCATGCAAGGTCACTGAAGTCGGGAAGGAATGGGCAGTTCTGGACAGCATTGTCATTCTCCAGGTTGGAATTCCCATGCAGGGCAGTGCCAAGTAGCTGGGATGAAACAAGCATTTGCAATGCAATAGGTCTCTCATTTACGCGAGTTGAAGCTATTGGCATTGTAAATGACAATGTCTTTTATTTATGTTTTAAAAACCAAAACATAAATAAAAGGCATTGTCATTTACAATGCCAATAGCTCAAACTTGCGTAAATGCGAGACCTATTGCATTGCAAATGCTTGTTTTCAGCTCTCATTCACATGATGTTTCTGGCCACACATGGGGAAGTGAGTCAGCCAGCCTCAGACAGTGATTCTCTTTCACTGGGAGTGACCCTGTTCCTTTTCAGATGTGCACACCCTCCTACAAACAAGTGTACTTCAGCTGCGGGGCTACTGGGACAGTACTTTACAGTGCCAATGCTTTTTCTTACCATTTGGCATTCATTTCTAGTCACGCATGTTGTCTTAAACTAGGTCTTTCGGTTACAGGAGTTCAAAGTCAGTAGCACCTTTTCCTTGTATTCTTATTTGCAGACATTTGTCTGCCACAAGTTGAAAGTTGCTTGTTTTTATTTTTGTGGTATATGCCTGCAATAAGAAATAAAATAAAAAATTGAACCATTGCACCTTTTTACCAAGGGGACACCAAATGCCTTTGCCAATGCCCGTTGTTGTTCTGGGCTGACCTCAAGGGCGTCACCCCACTGCTCTCAGAGCAGAAAAAAATAAAATGATAACCTTGTTATTATCATTTTGTTTTTCTTTTCTAAAGGGCTGGCTTAGGGCGGGACGGGGCTGGTTGCACGGGGGAGGAGTGGTGTGTGCACACACTAAGTGCACATGACTGCTTGGCCTGCTGTCTTGGGCCGGCCAAACAGGCATGTGCACTTTGCATGTTCCTCACCAGGCTTTCATACACAGCCTGGTGAAGAACATGCCCAGGCTCCCATTCCCCAACTGAGCGCCGAACCACGGCGCTCAGACCAATCACAACGCTGCATTGCCACCCCTATTCCTTGCCAGACGCCACTGGCTGAACTATCTTTTGTTCTTGGTTTCTCTCATTTCTAGGCTTCTGCAGACAAATGGCCTAATAGTAAAGTTCAGTATTTAATACAATGTTTTAAAAAAACATTTTCTGTTTGATGAAAAATCATCTTTTTCCATGCAAAGTGCATCTAAAAAACAAGTAATTTAAAAATTGACAAGTGGTAACTTTTCATTGTATTATTTATTTGATCAGTTAATTAAAACCACTACAATTTAAAACAGACCCGTCCCCAACGGTAAGGCATGGATCAGAGAGATGCTTCAGATAGCAGAATTTGTACAGATTATATATAGGCTTAATGATCAGTTAGACACATTTATGGATGTATGGGAAGATTCTTTAGAGGATGAGGGCGTGTCCTAATTCACGATGCACAGTCGGGTTGTTTAGAACGTAGCAAGCTAATGAGCTAAATAAGCATTACATGGAAAAAATGCTAATAATTGTACTAACCTATCACACTTGAAGTTTAATGAACCTACTTTAAGACCTAAACCAAAGTTAGTAGCATTGTTACAAAACCCAAGACCTAAGGAGAAATTTCACATTGGCAGGGCAGGTGCACAATGTTTATTAGACTGCTTATAATACACGGATTGTGCAATCCCTGTATAAAAAGCTGTCTCTACTTTCTTTGTTATGTATGGCTCTCACTGAGAGCCATTAGCACTAATGTCACATTCTAAATGCGATAATTCACTGCTGTGACATAGCAACAGTGGGTTGCAGATCTCATAACTCTCTGTTGCTTTGTCATAAAGGAATTCCATGCCGCTCTGGATGGGCTCAGTGAGAGCCAGCCAGAGCAGCGCTAGAATGCAGGGAGCACAGCTTCTGAAGGGGAGGCACAGAGAGTAGTGGAGGTGGGTAACAGGAGGTCGGGTATTATTTTTATTTTTTATTTGGGGCCGGGAGGAGAGGCCATGTTATGTATGGCTCCCCCATTAATCCTCTGCTCCTGCATAGCAGTTGAAAGCAGGGACACGTTTTGTCACGTAGTGGAAGGCCAATTTAAAAGATTCACTTGTTGCTTATTCCTATATGTGGGTGTTAAAATGAGGCGCAACCAATGCCCTGACAGTGTTAACAAGTGTAGTAAGCATTGGAAATGCAATCGGTCTTGCATTTGTTTGAGTTAGAGCTATTGGCATTATAAATGGCTATGTCTTTTACCTATGTGTACTTAGCACACCATATTGACGATGTGACAAGTCCATGAATGGAACACTGCATTAAAATACTGCCCTTACCCTCAGTAACAGGATCTGCGTGCAGAAGGAATCCCACTTAACAGAACACAAGAAGCATACTGAATCCGAACGTGGGTTATATATTCAAGTAATAGAAATGAAAATGGGATACAAGTTCTTAAAGACATGGTATGGATGTCCCAAAGGCGTCGTAATGATTGAAATTGACCCCCACCCGAATCTCACTGACCAAGCTACAACCCTGGTGTTCACATAGATCAGGATTGACTCCTACTGCTGGTAAAAGGATCACAGATATGTTAGTGACAGCTCTGTAATGAACAATCAAAAAGTCAGTCGGCCTGGCTTTTGTTAGCAAAAAACTGCAGTGCATCACTGCCAAACTAAAAAGTACTTGCATTTGAAATGTGAGCATCTAAACCTAATTTGCAAAAATATATACGGATTTACTATGTGCAAAACAGCGGGTGTTCCCTCCGGACACTTGCTTCAAAACCGGAGGGGTGGAGGAGGGGCTGGCCGGTCAAATAGCGATAAAGCGGTCATCTTGCTGAACGCCAACCTTTGTCATTGTTACTGCCCGTTCCTTTAAACTATGACTTAAGGCACCGACAAGCTTCCACGGTCAGAGTACAGTCTCTGAAATGTTACTGCTTCACAAGCGAAGTTGCACTGCAAGGCTTAAGCTGATGGGAAAAACGGCTAATGCCTCCTATAGCTATCGATACCTGGAAACTTACAGCAAGGGAGTGGTAAAGGGTACTGGGGGAAAGATGGTTAGGCTTTCATATGCTGGAGAACGCCACTCAAAACCCTCCTGAGCAGAATTTCCATAACAAAGGTCACAGTCACAAAAGCCTTAGGGTTGACAGGGGGAGGGAGTCAAAGGATTCCCCTCTTCCACTGCTAGGAGGAAAGCTGCACAATTGGTTTCCCGGCACTGCACCGTGGAGTGCACAGAAAATACTGAAAGGATGGGCCAATGGTTGATTCATGGCCATCCCTAAATTTTTGGGGGGAGGTTTTATATTGCGCAGGGTTTGCCATCCATCATCAAGTAGGTGTTTCAACACATTTGTATGGATGATATATTTGCGCACAAAAAGAGGTGAAGTACTCACGCTTGTTTCGGGGGGTCTCCAAGTTGCACAGCTTGCTGAGGCTGCTCTTGTCTCTGATTCTTTCTGTTCCTGCCCCCTCCAAAAACAGCCCTTGTGCAGAGGCAGAGAAGTAGTAGCCGAGACCCAGCTCTGGCCATCCTCAGGACACCGAGAGTGGCGGCGCCACAAAAAAACTTAAAGCACCCGGACACAAACGGAGTCAGGCAAAAGCGAGTGGCAGAACCCCAATGCTAGACACCTCATATACACAACGTGCACCGACCTCAGCCAGCATAACTAGGGGACGGCAGAGGCGAGGCTAGCAGCAAGGGGCGTGGCTCTTTGGAGCGTGTAGGAAGACAAGCTAAATCATGGGTGAGGCTCAAGAGGAAAGTAACAAGCCGCTTACTGAGGCTAGGGATGGCCAGTGGGAGAAGAAGGCGGAGCAATGATTTGAGGTGAGGAGTGGGACAATGAATGGATGTTTGCCGACGGAAGCTTTGTGAGTGTGAGCAGAAGGGTACCGTTTACAGTGGCGTGGTTGTTCCAGGTATTGAGCCAATAGCAGAGCTGTGGCTAATAAGTGTTGCCAAAGCAATAGAGGTGTGCGCACCGCTTAAGGCTCGAGGTCCTCTTGGGCCCTTGAGCCCAAAATGAGCCGTGCTTTAATGTGGCTGCTGTCTACCATCACCCTTCCAACTTACTGCTCCAAGAATGAACATGCACCGGTGAATGAAACGACATGGGCTCGTCATGACGTTAATGATTCATAGCGCATGACGTGCATCTGCCATCTTAAATTGGGGCAATATACATTAAAAATAAACCTACAATAGCCAGACGGGAGGAGTGAGAAGAGGCCATCACACACTATAACAGTGTGATGTCCAAACAAAACCTTCTCTTAGTGAAATCGCCAGAGAGGGAGCTAAAACACACAAGGGGGGGGCATTTAAACAAATGCACCAATAACAAGCAGGCATTTTTAAAAGACACAGATAACAACCAATGGCAATTGGTGGATGTGCCTAATGCCCGTAGAAGAAATACAACAGGTCTTGCAGACAGCCTAAGCGCTTTCAAGGCTTGACCTAAAAATGACAAAATACGAAGTAATACAGTCACAAAATGTGCATCATTACGTCGCATATTTTGCCTTTTCTTGCTGCATGGTTTACTCAACCCTGCCGCAGAATTTGGCCCTCCCCTGCCACATAATTCCAGTGGCCTTGCCTTTTATAAAGAAGTTATGTCAGAACTCAACTAAAATACATTTTTACCGTAGGCGCTGGAAATAGGGCAGCTGGGGGGGGTACAACAGCACCCCCCAAAAATACCATGCTGGAGTTCAGAAGGTAAATAAGCAATAAATATGCTCTTAAATTTTGTTTTAATCTTGTCACAGAAACCAAATGTTACACTCTGTCTTCTGACAAATTACTGCTTATTCTTTTAACATGGAGGTTGGTGTTTACTTTTCTTTCTCTGACTGCAAAGTGAGAGGATTTTGTAATGTGAATATGCCACGATCTTGCTGAATTTGAAATGAAATGCTGTAGGATGATAATTTATTTTGTGGCACACAACAAAGCTTGAACTGTACAAATATTTCAAAATGCATCACCTGTTTGGGAACGAAAAATGAAGCAATTTGTTATTCTAAAATGTAATGGAAACAAATATTTTAATAGGTTCAAAACAAATACGCCATTACTTGGTGATGCACAAATGAAAATATTCACTGAAACCCGATTTCCACACATTATCATGTTTTTCACTGTATGGTTTTATAAGTATAATTACATGTCTGTGCAAATTTAGTTGCCATTTCAATGGAAAATGCACTGTCTGTAAATAAATGTGCTGCCACACTATATTTGCCACAGCACGTTTCAAAATGCATTACTGGCTACATACCACACCCTTACCACCCTCCTGCTGAATAGTCGTGGCTCATATGCTACACTTGTTCTTAGTGTGATGCTTGAATTTTGCATAATTCCTATCACTTCAGTGACGTAACACAGATGGCAGCACCCCCTCTAAGAAAATTGTTCCTGCACCACTGCTTATTGCATTTGAGTTCTTATATTACAATGCCCGCTGCCAGATCGGACAGCCAGGGGAAAGGCAGGTCAGGTCACAGAGCTTAATTAAAACAGCTATTTAAGGAACAAAACCAAACTTTGCTTTTCTTTCTTCTGTTCAGTTTTAATAGCTTTATACTGCTAAGCAGAAAGGAGATATTTATGGCAATGTGTTTATTTTTTGCACTCCGTAGGTAATTATAGAAATGTTAGAATCGTTTGCATGTTTTTATTCATTCCGAGCTACTGTGCATTTAAAAAAAAAAAATAATAATGATTTGTATAAAACTGATTTTAACATCTTTTTCAAAATAAATCTAACGGCTTTTTTGATGTTTTATTTTGCACTAGTGAGTCTATTTGTATTCTTCATGTTGGCAAACATACGCTCTCTTTCCTATGAAAGTTACGTACCAATGATTAAAGTAATGTGTGGGAAAAGTGATGGTGTGCCCATGTATTATAAAAAATAATAAAAATAAAGTACCCCCTGCCGTACATGGTAAGGATATTTCAAGTTGCCTTGGAGTTCCATAACCTTATAAAGGAACTCAGCCTTCTGCCTCATTCCTCTCTATGGCCATGGAACGCCTCAATGACTTGCAACATTCTTGTATGGCAGGGTGTTCTTTATTCCATGTATTAATGGGTGACTTACGTGACAGGTCCTCTTTACACTGCTGCCACCGGTTGCTCTCCCTTTCTTGTTCTCCGATATATGCCTATTTGGTGTACTCTCATATTCAGGGTCTCTGTTATTTATTTTTCCTCTTTGTTTTTTAAAAATATGTTCTATAATTATTCTACACATGTGACCTCCACGGGTCACCTCTTGGCATAAAATGTTTCTGTTAATTTATTCAGTCAA
Source organism: Calotriton arnoldi (assembly GCA_963921515.1). Classification (NCBI taxonomy): domain Eukaryota; kingdom Metazoa; phylum Chordata; class Amphibia; order Caudata; family Salamandridae; genus Calotriton; species Calotriton arnoldi. The sequence goes on along the minus strand of CAWUFW010000658.1, from coordinate 1,041,623 downwards.
ATATATGTTTATCATGTGTGGCTCACTAAGAGTTGAAAATGTAATTAATCTTTATTATCTCCTACTTGTATATTGTACTGCAATAAAACATGATAAAAAAAACTACAATTCAAAACCAAAAAAATAAAACCAGCCAATTAATTTATAGCCTATACTACACTGGCCCCCGAAGCAGACTCTTAAACTTCTTAGTCACAATGAAGGATCAGAAAGCTCAATAAATCATTAAAATACCGGAATAAAAGAGAAGTTGTATTAACCGAATTCAAAAAGTGTATTAATGCAGCCAGTAAAAACACACAAAGTCCCAAAAACTTAGCCATGACATGAAGCATTCCTCACATTGGGTGTGGTGCCCGCCTCGTTCAACATGCAGGCTGCAGAATGTTTTTCTCAATTTGCTACAAACATTTAATGAATCAAACTAACAGTTGAGGGACTTCTTCTTTGCAAAATAACTTGTTTGCTTGCCTGCTGGTCGTAATGCCCATTTTAATGCATAATGGGTGCAACCATATGCTGTATAGATTTAGCAATGGTCGCATATGCAAACAACGTGGGTCCATAATTCCTTTTTGTATCCACACAATATACACGCGAGATTGCCTTCCTTGTTTCATGATGGAGTAAACTCATTTATGTCCATCTACAGAAATGTTACCCAGATAAATCCTAGTTTGTTTTTATGTGGAATGTTTCTTTTAAAAAACCTCTATGTATTAGACCATATGTGTAAGACTCGTTAAGAAATTCAAGCTTATCCTCTTGACAGGACAGCACTAAGACCTGTCTGTTGATTTTTTTCTATATTTGATTGAAGCACACCTTAGAATTCTGGTTTATTTATATACATTTGTGGTATTTGTATAACGCAAACTAATGAGTTCCATGTAGAGGTTCAGGATGACGGTACAGTATGGAATCCTGGGGCACCGCGCAAGTGATGGAGGTTTACTCTAACCTTGAGTGAGGTTAATGATTTTTCAACAGACTTCGCCCTGGAACTAGTCATTGCTTTATTCCTGTTATTGACCCAGGCCCAGATCAAAGACTTTACACTATCTATATAATCACTAGTTTGAGCCTATACCAAATTTTCAGAAATGTGGCACCCGCTACGCTGGACTGCCTCACTAGGTTGAATTTGAGACTTATTTGCATTTGAGAACTAAATTCGGGCAGGTGTAATAATGTACTGTATATCTTGCTTTGCACTAAGTCCAGCCTTGATGAATACTTTAAAGGAAGACCTCCGTGCTGTAGCAAATTATTGGAAGTAACTTGGATTTAAACACCAGTAAAATAGGAAGCTGAGACAGGCTTCAGATGTTCCTGATAAGGAAACATACTCCAAAAATAATCGAGTTTGACCTAGCTCTAGATATGTTTAATGGCATCTACTAGCCTCAAACCAGATTTTATCTATACTGTTGGACCTGTTAAAAAATTATTCTGTATTGTGTCAAACTCATTGTCTCTTAAACTATTAACCAAAAACTATGATTTTCTTTCTAGCATTGAGAGCCAGGTAATTTCTCTAGCAGTAGGTGTCCAAATTAGCAAGTAATTTCTGAAGACCAAAGCCTGTTTTGTCATGGAGCACTGTGTCGGCTGCATGCATAAATGTACTTGTCCTCCTAGTTGGATTGCCAGTCCTCTTGCTTTACATGTTCCCATAACTGCCACATACATATTTAATTATAATGGCGCTAGGACTCATCCCTGATTGAGGTCTCTATTTGTGAAAATATTTGTTGATAAAATCTGGTTATTGCTAACTTTGATTCTGATTTGTGTATTCTGGTAAAGCATGAATGGCTTGCAGAGCTCACTGTGAATTCCCCATGTTGCCAGTTTTGACAAAAGCAGTCCTCTGTGTACACCATCAAATGCAGCCCTAAAATCCAATAAACATGCATCCTAGAGGGCTGCCTTCTGATTGATGGAGCGCTGAACTAGGATTGACAGGGCCCCTAAATTGTCTGTCCTATATCCAGGTTGAAAACAGGTTTGATACCTTGGGTTCAGAGATGGTAAAGAAGCCCAGATTTCCAATTCCCGCAGGAGTAGTTTGATGTTTTATTTGGCCACGACATTTAGTAGGGAGATGAGACAATATCTGTAAAGAATTCCTTGGGCCCCTTTCTTAAACGAGGTGTAAATTAGACCCTCCCATCGATTCTGTAGTCAATAGGAAGCCCTACTTGTCAAAAATATAGTTAAACATCAGTCCACAAACAAATAATCCCCCTGAAAATGAAGGCAGGGATGCCGTTTTGACAAAGTAGCAAATTGCATCCCAATTAAGCCATCCAGAGGCACCAGAAAAATGTTCAAACCACACCACATTTGCCACCAGAACCCCCATTGACTTTATTATTAGACCATAACACATATGTTTACGATATGCTTCTGCTGCCCACCCTCCCAGGTTCACTCGTGTTTTTGTTTATTGTGGGGACCGCTTGCAGAATTGACACAGGCTCATCTCTTCATGCTATGCTACCACTCCCCAACTATTGGCGCTTCAATGCTAGATGATATCCTACTTAGCTATGACTATTTCTTCACTCACGACTATTTGGGGCACAGTAATGTGGTCCAGATCCTCTGCCGTGCCCATGAGTGTTAATTTAAGATTGCCTCTAGTTGCTGCTTAGCATCCCCGTCACGTTATCAGTAACTTTCTTCCTAAATCTGTGGGTCATACAACAACTCCAAACCAAAATGAAAAACATTTAATTTTTCAGTGATGTGTCTCTAGTCCGAGGAATTACTACACTTCATCCTCCCCAATTTCACCCTTGGATATTAGACATGATTAAGGAAGTTTAATTAAATCAGTTTAAATCTGGCAAGGGTTGTGACTTCCTATGTGCTGTTTTTTTTGTTCATGTCGCTCATCATTGGTAATCTCCTGTAAGTGTTCCTCCTATTTCCCTGAGATTTTGAACTGATTTATTGCATTTGTCACTGGGAATTTGAATACCTATGAGATTTTTGTTTTTTAAATTTAGTTTGTGAACTGCAAGTTTAGCATTCAGAAGGGTATGATCCAGCAACAATGCAATGCCCACCTTATATGGGTCTATTGTTTGGCATTCCTGCAGGTACACACAGAATTCACAATGGTGCCTATTATAATCATTTTTGAGATTTACAAATGCTTTTAATTGATCAAGTTGTGCAGTATCACCTTTTTCAGTGGTCTTACTTAACTTCCAACCACAAACCCCTTGAGTAAAGTCACTTTTCAGTCAATTCTCCACAAAGAGAGGGGTTTCATTAGAAATCCGCAATGCCTTTTTCTAGCTATGGAGCACTCCAAGTGCAATCCGAATACTTTAGCTTGGGATTAGACCTCCAAGCATAATGTGTAGCATGTTGAGCACACTGACATCTTTCACTTCCAGTGTAATGGATGGGTTATCTCTTAGCCTGAAGTGCCTTTCATTCTCTGCAGTCAAATGTGGTGCCCATTAAAGGAATGAAGGACCTTCACACCTAGAGAGTCCTGTTCTAGTTTGACTGGCAGAGTTTATTCATAGCAGACATACACATAGCACCAGGCTATATGCAGATCACTCCCAGCCAATCTAATAAGAACCTGCATGTGAAGTTTTGAAATGCACGATTTGCAAGGACAATCTACTTAAATGAGACAACTCAACCCATATGGGAAGTTTTAAGGTTAGAATGAGCTGCCAGCAATCAGTTTTTTGTCTGGTTACATGAATTCTAAGTCTTTTTCCAAGCGCCAGGTTTTGGTATGGACTCATCTGTCAGAAGACCAACTTCTCTCCTCACAGACCAGGTAGATCTCCAATTTGGTCTAATTCACTGCTAGTCTCAGAAAATGTACTGTGTAAGTTCACTATTTCAATGAATATGGACCCTGTTCTTTGTGGGTTTCCCATATTTATAAGTATAGTGTCCGCATGAAGTGAGGGCTGATCTTCCTGTATGGTGACCATTGAAATCCCTCACCAGGGCATCTTAACTGATTGATTCCACTAAAAAGTGAATTAGAAATTGTCTTGATAACACTCTGTTTACCCTTGTACAGTCTATGGATTGAGTATTTGAAAATGTTTCAGAATGAAAGGCCAATATTTATTGTAAAATGTGGAACAAAAGCACTAACTTTAAATATCTCTAAGCATCAATATCATGGCTTTAGGGATACCCCCAATGCTGTGTCTGGTTGACCAACTTAGCATAACCCCAATGAATAGACTGTTGCCTAGACATTTACCGACTATTTTTGTCTCATTAATTAGAGAGAATATTAGGGAGATTAAGCGATCAAGGATCCATTGGTCTCTCAGCTTTAGATATTAGACTGATATGGGCTTCTCTCAGGGCTGTTGGGAGAATATCAATCTCCGTTTATTTCATATGTATTCTCCATAAATGCATCTCTACCTCTTTGTAACGTTTCTTGAAGAATCCCATTTCGAAGCCATACAGCCCAAGAGTTTACTCTGATTTCAGCTCCAGCATCGCTGCTGTCAGTTCACCACATATATTCATCATCTAGCATTTTGTGATCAATTCAACTGAATTTATTCATAGGTGACTTCCTTTGCTCATTCTGACTATGTTGTAAAGCACCTGCAAATAGTCTGCAAACGTGGCTGCAGTCTGAGAATTCTTGACAACCAAATTATGAAATGAATTTCTGGTTTCAGCTTCATCTGGAAGCCTTGTCTGTAGTGCCTAAAGAGTGAATCATTATTCCTGTTCTATCCCTGTGTTTTTTTAATATGGCCCTTGAATATCATCCTTCAGTTCTTCCCCGTGTCAATGGTCGTATGTTTCATCCTGAGTTGACTTGTGATCAAGTCATGCAGGATTGTCTCGGCACAGGTCTGTAAGTATTTATTTTCTAAATCAAAGTTTGGGTTTCAATGGTGTACAGTACCTGTGCTTCTTTTCAGAGGTAAGGCATTGCCCTTCCCACTGAGCACATACTCGAAAATACTATGGATCTATTCTTTTGCTTCATCTTCGAACTATTCAACCACTGCCTCATCTGGAAGTATCCTGGTTAAAAAGGTCGAATAGGTCCTGAGCAAAGATCCAGGAGCTATACACTTTATTGGCATCAAGGTATGAGCTACAAATGCAATCTTTACTTAAGAATGAATGGTGTGCGGCTGAAAAGAAGATATATGCCCGCTTGACTGTTAAAATTTCTCCAGCTTCTCTCACCCCCTGGACTAAACAAGGAACCCCTTTGGATTTCCTGTGCCCACCATCAGATCTCCTCCAATCTTATCAATGTTCCCGTCTATCCATGCATGAAAGTCCCCTAGTCCTGCCATTCACAATGAGCTTCAATTAGTAGATTTAAAAGTGTTAGCATTCTCTGGGATCAAAGAGGTTCTGGGGAAATACATAGGAAGGAATCCAGCAATACCTCTCGCGCTGTTAACCTAAATGTATCACTCTTAGTACCCATGTCAACCCAGCAAATGAAAGTTAGTATTCATGAGGTGGGATTCTGTAGCTTGAAGATGGCTGAGGCGTGTCTCCTGGCAAATTGCTTCACCCACCATTTAACTTTGTCTTTGAGCCCATTTACAGATCCCAGAATAGGAGTGAGACTTTAGGCCATGGAATCAGGCCGTGGGCATGTAGCCTCAGGGTGGAGTCACTTTTCAGCTAATTTAAAGTTAGAACTCTGTTTATTTGCAACTGGGATCGTTACTGGTCTATTATAAGCATTAGCAGCGGGACAAGTATCTGTTCATTAATAAATCCAGTGCACAACTAATTGACTGGCGGTGTGGCAATGACCTTTGTATGACCTGGTCTAGGAACAGGTACTTCGAACTGTCATAAAAAATTGCCTGATTAATGGTACGAGTAGCAGTACCCCAGTTCATTTTATCAGCAATTTAAGTGGTTCTCAGTGATTTTGTGGGAGGACATGTGCCGATCACTGGGGTGGAGTAAAGTGTCTGAGTAACATGTTACTTGTTTCTTACCCGCCAGTTCATTAAACACTGAACAAGGCCAGCAGCCTCGAAACAACTCCTAGTAATATGAATAAGACTATCATGGGAAACGTTGAAACGGGACCCCATTCAACCATAAAAACGTGACTAGCGTGACAATTCTATATTTTCTCTTTGGTTGCCCGAAGGCTAGAAAACTGGTAATGTGCAAAAATAAGTGGATGAGTTTGCACGCAAATTTATTACGATTTTATTTGTATTGTGTTTAGTTTTAGCCATAGATTCTTTTAACCAAACAGTTTGACTTGATTGCTGTTTCGTCTGAAAAATAACAGTCTATTTACTAAAAATGTTCTGAAGAAAACTGTGCAGAAAATTAACAAATGCGTTTGTGTGTATAGATATGTACGTGTCTTTATAGTTCACTAAACGCAATAATACCCACTTCCCTCTGTGAATTCATTCAGTACAGTTATGCTGAAAGATGAGAATGTCTGGTTCCTTTAGAGTTGGTCTTTGATTAGATTTCCGTGTTTTTCTCTTCCTCCGTGGGGGAAGCGGATGCTTATTTACTTAGTGACTTACATAATGATATGAGCTTTATATAATAAAATTGGACTTGTGCCTTGTGGAATTCAGTTCGTTCCAACAACTAGAAAAAAATTGCTATTCTCAAAACCAGATGCTTCACAATGCTTATTTTGTCTGTTCTGTCCCTTCCTTAGTGAGGAAAATGGCTTTTCTTCTGAGGCCACTTTAAGTTAATTTGTGTTCAAATATTTAGAGGCTCTAAGCAGTGTTCATTCATTTTAACGTGACGAAAGTTAGTCGTGGAGGCAGATTTTGACAAGAAATCTCTTCAGCACTTTGTAGAGCCCCACTGGTGTCATTCTCATCCAGTCACATAACTTATCCTGTGCTGTGGATTCAAGAAGCCCTTTTGGCTAATGTAACAGGATGGAGTAAAAGGGATGCGGGGACGGACTGCAGCAATCTGTATTCTCTTGTATAGTATTGAATGTCTGTTTGCTTCCAAGCAAAGTTTCTTGGCTAGAACTAGGTTTAGTGATTTAACTCGGACAATTATCTGTTTTAGGTATTCAATACAGTAGTCATTACAAGACTGAGCTTCCGCCAGTCTAAATGTTGGCATATAGGAGAATGTGTCCGCCAAGGAACCTTAAATTTGATTCATTCTCATCAGTTTGCCTCAAGGAATTAGAATAATAGAATTAATATGATTTGGAAGGAAGGTCTCACTTTTTACATACTTTGGGATTGTTACTTTGAATGCTGAAATGAGTTACTTCTTAGCTGTCTGACTTGGTGTTTTCCATCATTATAGAATATTTTAGCACCACTATGTGCTTGCCGTGTTCGGGGCCACAAAGTAGAGTTATATTACGACCATTCACTGCATTCATACATTTTTTGTAGTTTAAGATTCTTTGACTTAAAGAAAATCATGACAACAACCCTGCTATGTTGCTGAAACATACTTCTGATTCGACAAATGTTTGGTCTGATTGGACAAATGTTTGGTCACGTATAACTATGCACTGAGGGTATAGGTGTTATTTTGTTTATTTTTACATATGAGGTAATAGTTGTGACTGTGCTAGAAAGAAGCAATTAATGCAAGGTCTTCATTTGCAACTGATGTAATATAGGATACATTTAATTGGTGGGAGTTGCCAAGAGTGCCTACTTCTAGCGCATGACTCTCAGCAAAAAATAAATATTTAACAACTGCTCCCCTGTGGTAACGCATACTAAGATTTCCATACAAACAAGTCTCCAACTTCTTTACCACCTCTTTATTGCTCAGACACTCTCTACAAAATGAGAGGAGGCAGCACATCATTGTTCGTTAACAAATATCAAACTCCGATAAAGAAGGAATGCATTTTTTTAGGGTATTCTTTCTCATTCACACTTTGACCCGATATAGTTCCTTGACGTTGTAGAAAAAAATCTGGCATAACAAAGACGATGCGATCAGTTAAGTTCTTCTGTCCAATGGTGGTAATATGTTCAGATGTGAGAGGTCTCACAGGTTAGCTAGGCCTCCTCTACAAACCCAAAGGGAAACTCCTACAACATCCTCTTCCCCCGACGACCAAGTCCAGTCTCCACTGTCAAAATCCATGCACAAAGCAGATGATGGGCTCACAGTGGGATATGAATTCAAGTGGAACACAAGAAACCTTAATAACACTTACTCCTTCACTCTTAAATGCCTATATATATATATTTATAGCTTAGATCCTGGTCTCCAGGCTTGAATGGCTGCATTCCCAACGTATTGTAATTCAGTTACAGAAAAAAAAGTAAAAGGTCCCTAGACAAGACAACTGTTAGAAATGGGGGTCTCTAGTTGGCAGTGGTATACACCCTGTCCAAGTAGGGACACTTCCTCCCAGTCAGGATAAGGGAGTTACACACCCAGATAACCCCAGCTCACTCTCTTGGTAGCTTGGCTCGAGCAGTCAGGCCTATCTCGGAGGCAATGTGTAAAGTATTTGTACATAACACACACAGTAACACAGTGAAAACACTACAAAGGGATACCACATCAGTTAAAAAAAGTAAAGTATCTTTATCTGAACCAAACAAGACCAAAACAACAAAAATCCAACATATACAACTCAAAATATGACTTTTACAAGGTTTCAGGCAATTCTGTCCATTGAACTCTAAGGATGCAGTGATGTTACACAAAGCACCTCAGATACATCAAAGTCCACAAGGCAAAACAGCCGCAGAGGAGGTAAGCGTTGGAAAACACAGCGATGCGTCGGTTCGAGTCTACAGGGAGGCACGCAGGAGAAGTGTTGCGTCGAATCCAGACTTTAGGGGGAAGTGATGCGTCGAAATCCAAGACGGTTCTGGTCTGCAGGTGATGCGTCAGAAAAACGCACAGGGGCGATGCGTGGAAATTCGGCCGCGCTAGAGGTCGATGTGGCGGCGGCAAATAGGCACTGGGTCGATTTCTTCAGTCCCCGTCCCACGATGCGTCTGTTCTTTCAGCCACACATATGTTGCACAGCAGCACGGACTGCTGTGCAAGATGTCTAAAAAACATTGACAAAAGAAATAGATCTTGCATAGGCGAAACCGGTTGGCTTTGCTATTGTTTGTTATTAATTTATATTAAAATTTTGCATTTGTAGCATTATGCATTCTGGATTTTGCTGCTTGTACATCTCTTACATGTACGAGAACTTGACAGGACCTGCCCTGCAGTCCCAGCTGCTCCTTCTTCCCCTGCCAACCCATCACATGGCACTGTTGCTCCTCATTTGCCCACAGGGCTGCTTTAGAAGTGCCTGCTGGGATGCATCATGCAGACCCTACATCCCTTCCCTTCCCTGTTGCCCCATCATGCAGCATGCATTGCTCCTTTTCCCCAGTGGGCCTCTCATACACCTATCACCACCTGTCTGAAACCACCATGCAACTCGCACTCTTTCTCCATCCCCCATCAGCCCACCTTGCAGCCATCACTACTCATCCCTCCTCTGCCCGGCCGCTCTTACTCCTATGAGTGCCTGGTAGGACCATCATGCGGCCACTACTACTCTTACCTGCCCGTTTGCTCATTAAGCAGCATACGCTGCTCCTCCCTCGCCGTCTTGCCACTCTTAAAACCACAAGCGCCCAACCGGACCCATCATGAAACTCCCACTTCTCCCTGCTTTCTCGCCGGTCCTTCATGCAGTCCCGCTGCTCTTCCCTTTATCACGGCCCTTTCAAACAGCCCCTTGCTCCTCTCTTCCCCTCTGGGTCGATTGGCAACACTGTTTGCTTAAGCAGCCTTTAAGAGTCCCCCAACTTGGATTAACAGACCCTAACTGCTCCCTACATGCCCAAATAAGATCCTGCATGCACTAATTGGGCTTTGGATACACTCAGCAGACTTACCGTGACTCGACCCTTACATGCACCCAACACTTCTGGCTACATTGCACCCTGAACACACCGTTACCATGTTTACACGTAAAAACAAAAACCCAACATAAGATAATTAAGCTGTCTCACTTTAGTGTGAGCGCTTTAAAGAGGTTTCTTGGCAGTACAAGCTCAGCATAAATAAATATTGCAAAAACTGCAAAACAATTTTTTTTCTAGGTTTAATTGTATAAATGGCAAACAAATGCGATGTTCACGATAGTGTATATACCTTTCTATTATATCTCCAGAGTGCAGTCGGCCGGGCTTGTGCTTCTAAAGTGGCAGGAAAAATATAACTTGAAATGGAAACTACATGTGCGAGTCTAAAGCAGATTTTATAGGGTAGTCCTTACCAAGTTCATTTAAGGACACGCAGTTGCATTCCAAATGTGTTTTATACATGGAAATATGTTTGTGCGGGATAGGTGTGCACAATGTTTTTAGGTCTCGCCTAGGCAGCGCTTGCGCTGTCTCATTGAGACATGCAGTATATACTATAGCAGGGAAGCTTCGTTTAAGCTCCGCCCATGTTTTGGATTGGCTTACATCCTAAATGCTGCATTCTGATTGGTTTTTGGCTTCCTAGTCCCTCCCCATGACAGCCATGTCGTCATTCGTGTCCTTCCATGGCTATCAGCCCCTTTACTGCACAGACTATTTTCTTGTCCCTGACTTCTTGCCCACCCCTCCCCTGGAGCGCGAGGGCTCCGATCTGTTTCCGCTGCTGTCCTGGCAGAGACCGCACCTGTTGTGCTTTGCGGGCCGGCCCGAGCAGGAAGCTGCAGAGGAACGAGTGCCTCTATGGTGGGTGGGGCTCAGTGAGTGGAGCCGTGCCGCCTGTTCCCCGTCTACCTCGGCTAAAGCCATACGGCCCAGTTCAGGGGCTGTGTTCAAACAGGAGACTTTGCTCCGTGCTGCACCCGAACCCGCCTGAGACCAGAAGAGGTCTCCTTTTATTGTTTAGCTTTTGTAGAAGACGGGCGGCGAGGGAGGCCTTCCTGTTGTTAGACGGTTCTGCGCTGGATGTGTGTCGTACCCAGGTGGCAGCGGCAGCGGCAGCTTGGGTGCAGCACAAGTTTTGAAACTGCTTCTAGTTCTATGCACGAGAAGTGTGTGTTGGCGCCCTGACTTTGTGGACTGTCTAGATCACCTGAGAGGAGTCACACCAGGCGTTGTGCGTCCTTCCTTGTGTCACACCGTCCCCCACCCCTCTGTGCAGGAGAGACTGTCTCACTTACTCCATAACTGCGCGACTGATCTGTTCCTTTTAACTTTTTTGGGTAACACTGCACAGTCACCTATTTAAAACCGGACAAGCGAAGAGAAGGGTGAGGCGTGCAGGGGCTGGCCCTGGGCCAATGAGGTCCCCGAGGGTTGGGTGGTGCGGATCCGGCATCTGTGCCTGCCACGTGCTATAACCCCCCTCCTTATGTGCGAGGGGTGGGCCGGGGCAGGGTGTGGCGGTAACACAGGTATCTGAGAGCTCCCGACAGTTACATCCGCCCCACGCTGTGTTGACATTCACAACACTGGGAGTGCGTCACTGTGCAACTTAAAGCGCTACGGGCGTTCCTCAGCTACTCGCACCGCTGCCTGCTCTGCACAGAACCTAATGTTAGTGGAAATAAAGGCTATTTGGATTAATAGTGTGGCACTACGACGAGTGGGGCCCCAAGGGAGGGGGTAGGTATTGCTCCGGACTTATTGTTTATGTAACTCTTGGTACATCAACACCGGCCATATAACTTTATCGACAGGTTTATGTAATATAAAACACATTGTTATTAGTTGCTTACAATAAGTTGGTGCTTCCTATATCTGTTTTTTAGGTCTCTGCCTGCACCAGCGCTTGCGCTGGTCTGGCCGAGAGTTTTAGTAAGCGGGTTTTGGAAGTGCAAACACTGGCTTTCGGCTGGCGACCAGCTTGAGTTCACGATGGCGTGCACGCGCAGCTGGCATCTGGGTTTCCTATCTCTTCCTCATTTCCTCGTCATGGCTCATTAACTCTCTGGACTCTGATGTTTCAATCGCAGCAGCAGCGCACATTACCAACTGAGGGCCCTGGACTACAGTCACATGGAAAACAACAGCGATTAGCATTGAAATGCAAGCTTTTTTTTGTCTAGTTAGAAATATTGCTTCGGTGGGTTGATTTCACCTTATATCGCTATTTGTTTTATATTGGGAGTCACAGCCTAATTACCAGTATTTTTGTCTCTCACTGTTTTTTTAAAAAATATTTATTCGCGCAAAGCACAAAGCTATATTTAAGGTTACTTTTTCCGCGTCACTTCTTCACTCTATTTAAACTCCACACCCCGCACTGTTATTGTCTCGCTCCTTCTCTCTCTCCCCTCTCTAATTCTCTCTCTACTTAATTAACTCTCCCCTCTCCATCTTTTTTAGCCTTTCATTCTCTCTCACCCCTTTATCTGTTTCTCTTTCAAACTCCTTCATTCACTCTCTCCCCTTCTTTCTCTCTCTCTATCCCGCTCCACTCTTTATTCTATGTACACCCTTTCTCTCTCTTTCTCTCTCACCACCCTCTCTAATTGGGCATTATATCTTCACTCTATCTCTCACTCGGCAACATCACAGCATCACTCAGCGCAACCACAGCATCAATCAGAGCCAGCACAGCATCAATCAGAGCCAGCACAGCATCACTCAGCACCAACACAACATCACTCCGCGCCACCACAGCATCACTCAGCACCACCATAGCTTTACTCAGCGACACCACATCATCACTCAGGGCCAACACTGCATCACTCAGCACCACCACAGGATGACTCAGCACCACCTCAGCATCGCTCAGCGCCACCACAGCATCGCTCAGCGCCATCACAGCATCGCTCAGCGCCATCACAGCATCGCTCAGCGCCACCACAGCATCGCTCGGCGCCACCACAGCATCGCTCGGCGCCACCACAGCATCGCTCGGCGCCACCACAGCATCGCTCGGCGCCGCCACAGCATCGCTCGGCGTCGCCACAGCATCGCTCGGCGTCGCCACAGCATCGCTCGGCGCCGCCACAGCATCGCTCGGCGCCGCCACAGCATCGCTCGGCGCCGCCACAGCATCGCTCAGCGCCGCCACTGCATCGCTCAGCGCCGCCACTGCATCGCTCAGTACCGCCACTGCAGCATCGCTCAGGGCCACCGCAGCATCGCTCGGGGCCACCGCAGCATCGCTCGGGGCCACCGCAGCATCGCTCGGGGCCACCGCAGCATCGCTCAGCAACACCTGAGTATCATTCAGCATCACCTCCGCATTGTCTCCGCAACAGTCACCACCACCACCACTACCACCTCAGCATCACTCAGCACCACCTCAGCCTGCTCTCAGAATCTGGCATCTGTTGATTCTCCCCTAGCGTCTGGCCGCTAGTGTTATAATACAGGTACTAGTTCCCAACCTTCACCCTCCGATTGTTTATGCCCCCTCAAAAAAAAAGCTTTAACAAACAACCATTGCAATAGGCAGAAACAAGTTGCCAGCATTGCAAGAACAAAAGAAAACTGAGGAAATGTTTTATTGTAAATACTTTTTTAATATGGTCGTTCAGTTTTACATAATGCCTTCTTGGTCATATATAAAGTAACAAAAATGCTTCTGACACTTTTTTATTATAACTTTTCAGCATGCCGCACAGCAGCCACACTTCTCTACAGCACAGCTTGAAGACATTGGCAAAGTCAATAGCTCTGGCTAAAAACTTATAAGGCCCCAAAGGCGAGACCTATTGGCTATGCCAATGCTTGTTATATATAGCAATAGTTCTAACGACATCTAATGCGTTCCACGTTAGACACTTAGTGATTACATATAGCTGATGTTCCTCACTGTCTCACAAGCTCCGGCTTATTTACAGGATCTTGTGTTTGTTTTCACAGTGTTTTAAACACAGTCTATACGTGCAGTTGGCAGATTGTCTTGTTAACATTGCCACAGAATTTTTATAATGCGCAAATTTTCGCTTTTCTGTAACAAGGTGCGTAAGCTTTTGAAAGAGCTTGCACTTATGTAGCATTATTTAAACCTGTATTCATAGCACAAGGCTCACGGTTCGATTCCTGGGGCCCGCAGCAGGTCATCTGAGCACTATCTTATTATAAGCTAAAGCTTGCTTAATCTTTTCTACAGCCCCTAGCGCTGATATTAACTACAATGTTTTTGTTTTCTTCCATTCTTTTCATACTTTTATTTTCCATCAGTAATTACATTTTTTTCAGTCCATTTTATATCCTTCCTCTATTATTTGTTGATCCCACCTTACTTTTATCTTTTACATTCAAAAAAAGAATAATAATGGATATACAGTGTTACAGTGTAAATTATGAATTTGATATTTGTGTTTTTGTATGAGATGAATAATAAAATGATGGAAATATAATAAACAGATTTTGAAGTGGAGAATTGTTAAGGATTGATTAATGACCCGCATGAAAGCTACAGGTTAGCTAATAACAAAGAAATTTAGGTCACGTGGGAGGTCTTTTTTCTATATTGGTTTTTTTCCCCCTTACTCCCAGACCTTTTCGACGTTGCCTTTAGGGGGGTGCCTTTTCTAAATAGACTACAACGAGTGGGGCCCCGAGGGAGGGGGGTGGTATTGCTCTGGATACTATTGTTAATGGAGCTCTCGGTACATTAACACCGGCGTTATAACTTTATCTGCAGGTTTATTTAATATAAGACAAATTGTTCTTATCTGCTTACGAGTTGGTGCTTCCTATATCTGTTTTTTATATATAATAATAGTCAGTGCTTTAAATGGGGAAAAATAAGTGCAGGTACTCATTAAAATGAGCTAGAGGTGTAGTGAGGGGGCGGGGCTTGGGGCGGGGCTAAGTGCAAGACATGATGATACTTAACAACTTCTATATTAGTTGCAGCACATACCAAAACACATTAGAAATGTGTTTATATAAACAAAGCAGGTTAACTCATTACACAAAATGAAAGAGAAATGCGATAATACGTTAACATTTCCTTTTTTTCAATAGTTGCACCTTCTTAATGTTGTACTGTTAATTGCGGTTTGGCACAATACTATATATTTTTGAGCACGCGAGTAGGAAGAAACTGAAAATACCCCCACGTCGCACCAAAGCTCTTATGGCACCAAGCAAATGAAGCAACTCATCATGACCCTCCCCAGAAGATATCTCTGGTCTCTTCCATCAATCTATCCATTCATTCTTTCATCCTACCATTTACCTGTTGATGTCCACCATATAACCTTTACATTCTATCGTCTATTCAGTCTTTCATCAATCATTCAGATTTTCACCATTCCGTCTATCCAACCTTCATATCCAAACCTATCCATCCATCTTTATCCACCCTTTCCCTCATCCATCAATCCTTTCGCTCATCCATCCATCAACCCTTTCACTTCTTTATTCTATCCACCCTTTCACTCAATCCCTCCTTTCACTCAATCATCCACCCTTTCATCCATCCTCCCTACCTTTCATTCATCCATCCAAACTTTCACTTATCCACCCATCATCCGCCCTTTT
The DNA here is from genome assembly GCA_963921515.1 of Calotriton arnoldi. NCBI lineage: Eukaryota > Metazoa > Chordata > Amphibia > Caudata > Salamandridae > Calotriton > Calotriton arnoldi. The sequence continues at coordinate 1,026,177 of CAWUFW010000658.1, read as the reverse complement.
ATCCAATCATCCACCCTCTTTCACCCATGCATGGTTTCACTCATCCATCCATCTATACATCCACCCTTGCTCACTCATCCATCCACTCACTCATCCACTCACTCACCCACCCACCAACCCTCCCTTTTACGTTATTTATGAATCTTTGTCACAGAGCAGACATGTACAAACAAAGTGCCACACATTTTCTTTAAAATACCTCCTGAGAGTGTCTTGATTCTCTCTCACTTTTTCTTACAAAAACAGGCATACACACAAAGATAGCAGACACACAAAAGACTCAGGTATGATAAAAGCCATCTTTTCTCTTCACCTATCATGGCTTTTTTAATTGCCACCAGGGCAGGACTGGCCATAGCCACTGCCAGGGAACTGACATGATTCCCGTGCTTGCACGAACGCACAGGATAGTGTGAATGTGATTGACAGCACAGGGCCTGAATGGACCCTGCTCTGTCAAGCACAGCGTGATGGTGAGCACTGGGACATTATTCAAATGAGCCCTGCTGAATAGCTCAGCTGGGGCTCAGATCGGTGCTGCAGAAACGGCGCCTTGGCTGCCAGAGACACGTTCTACTTCTGCTCACCAGCACTGCCAATGAGCCTACCTTTTCATGAGTACCGGTACTCTCCAGGGCAGTAGAGAAGTGCCGGTACTCAGAGCGATAAATCTAAGAAGTGCCGGTACTCAGTACCGGTGAGTACCGGCCCATTTAAAGCACTGATAATAGTTCGAACGGTGTCTAATGTGTTCCACGTTAGACACTAAGTAATTACATATAGCTGATGTTCCTCACTGTCTCACAAGCTCCAGTTTATTTACGGGGTGTTCTGTCTGTTTTCACACTGTTTTAAACACAGTGTATGTGTGCAGCTGGCAAATAAAGTGCAAGTTTTGCCTTTTTATTTTTCCGCAATTGTCGGTTTTAAACACGGTGTATGCGTGCAGCTGGAGCATTTCTTTCGTGTAACAACTTTTAATGCAGTCAGCAAGTATTTTTGGGGCACATGCAGCTGGTAACAGTAATGACCATCGCATATTGTCATTTTTTTTTTCTTTCAAGCGAAACTTTTTCTTAACAAATGCAGACTCAATTTAACCCGTTCACACCATCACAGACTTCTCGTCTCGGCCAATCTTATCTCTTAACAATAAAATATGTACGCATTAACACTGGTTTCTTTTAGCAAGAAGGTGAGTGCGCATTTGAAAGAGCTTTCAATAAAGTTAGTAAATTACCTTCACAATGGCGTTTGTGCCCACCTAACCCCACTATTAACCAGAAAAAATAAGAAAATAGCTGTATTAAGTGGTGCTTTTTAACTTTAGCGTCCGGGTGTATGCTACATGTAGAGTTTTTACTATGTTTAGCATTTTTACACAAAAAAGATTTTTTTGTTACCTGCAGGTGAACTTTAGTTATTTGTGATTAGGAGGAACTAAACATTGCCACAACATTTTTCTCATACGCACACTTTTCGCTTTTCTGTAACAAGGTGCGCAAGCTTTTGAAAAAACTTGCACTCGTGCAGCCTTATTTAAACTTAAATTTCACCGTGCCTTCATTCACATGAAGTTGAGCGCAGCGGCCACAAGCTCCGGCTTATTTACAGGATCTTGTGTCTGTTTTCACACTGTTATAAATGCCGTGTATACGTGCAGCTGGCAGGTTAACAAGTCTTGTTAACATTGCCACAGAATTTTAATAATGCGCAAAATTTTCGCTTTTTGTTACAAGGTGCGTAAGCTTTTTAAAGAGCTTCTACTCATGCGGCATTATTTAAACTTTTATTTTCTGCCGTACTTTTCTCAACATGAAGTATAGCGCAGCAGCACAAGGCTCACGGTTCGATTTCTGGCGCACGTAGCAGGTCTCATTTTCCATCTAAACTATACTGAAGGGGCATTTTGAAGGGGCTTGTTTGTATGTTTTGACCTGGCTGAGAGAGAAATAAATCGTTTCTCTTACTGCTAAAGTAACTTTTCACATATGTGTTCTGTTAACCACATGAGTCAGAAATTACATAAGTATATAAAGCATGGTATTTCTGTGAGAAGGGAGGTGAATAAGCTCCATGTTTTCAACATTTAATCGTAGCAGACGGCTGTCATCTGGGCTCTATCCCTGACCCCTTGCTTTCCCATAACAAGCATTGGCATAGCCAATAGGTCTCGCCTTTGGGACCTTATAAGTGTTTAGCCATGCAACAGTTGATGTTGTTGCACCAAGGATATTGTGCTGCATAACTAAATACTTATAAGGTCCCAAAGGCGAGACCTATTGGCTATGCCAATGCTTGTTATGTGGTTTGTCGTCCTTTCAAAGTATGTGCTTTTGGTCAGGTGACTTATGAGTTTTACCTCAGGGTTGTATGACTTTAATGTACATACATATATTTTGAAAGGAATGTACAGTTTTGTTTTTTTTTTACTCTGGCCTGTCACTTTTTAAAGGGTTTTGTGTAAATATTTCTAAAACGTGATGGGTGGTGTTGCCTTCCTACTAGGCATTCGCAAATTTCCTGTTAGTGTGCGGTTAAGACATTTATTCCGGCGCGTGTTTCAGCATTCGCTTTCATCCTCTGTCACAAGGATTATATTCTTTGCAAAACGGACTCTCTTGGCTCTGAAAATGAAATAATGTTGTTTCCTAGAAAATCCCCATTCAAGCAGTTGGAATACCCTTACGGGCAAAAAGAGATTACCACCCTCCCAGGAATGCAAAAATGTTGATAACTTGTACAAAACAAGCATTGACAAAGCCAGTAGTTGTTGCCTTTGGGACCTATTGGCTTTGCTAATGCCTTCTAGCAGTAGAGTACAACATCGACAAGATGCTGTGCAACATTACGCATGCACGTCTACAAAATTATGTGGGTGCTATTTTTTAAAAATATATTTACCTATCTGAGATGGAGGGGAATTAGTAGATCAAAAACAAATAGGCATACAGGCCGGCAGCAATTTGCTGCCTGCTCTGCAAAATAAATGCAGTTAGAGGGGGCACCACACAGGTGAGAGAGCAATACCGGAGCACAATGGAAGGCGGAGAAGAGAATTACATGAGTGAGACAGCTGGAAAACACATGCACTCTCACTCATGGAGTGCTTAACCAAAAATAAAAATGTCGTTCCTAAAAAAGTAAATGCTACAAGGACACAAGTAAAAATTATGCTACAGGGGAAGGACAAACACAGAAGAGGAAGGCAAGCCCACACAAGGCAACAAATATAAAGCAAGCTAATCAGTGACAATGAAGCCAACTAGTTGTAGTCGATGGGCGGGCTCTGAGCCCATTGTAAGTTCACATTTGGTCTTTCTCAACCAGACAGCTTGTGATGTCTGCTAGGGTCGACCTAAAAAAGCTTGCATTCAAGATCTTGAAGAAAACTGCCTCTTTACAGTTAGCCAACATAGTTCTAGTGTGCAATTTTTACTTTGTATGCTTTTTTAAGTTTCCCACCTACAACACATGCTTTGTCTTATGACTCCTTTTTACAACAGTCTTTTTTGAAGCAACAGTTTCACTCTGCTGATGCAGTCTGCTCAGTAAAAGGTCCCTACTCCCATCTTCCTTATTGTAGTAGGTCAAGAAGTTGCTTCATTGTGTTTTTTTTAGATCAGGCTTACCAGACAGTGCAACTGTTTGATTTGCTAAAGACATCTTGGGGACAGTCAGAAAGTTGACCTCAGAATGCATTCTGCCTGTTGCTTGCCATTGGCTTTGTAATTCAAGTTTTCTTGCTTTCCATTTGCTGGCTCTATTTGTTTTAGGCTGTCCAGCTTGAGTTCGTACCTTCCCTTGCCTAAACCTTATTTACAGTATCCTTCCGAGTGCTCCCTTTCTGTAAACAGGCCTGTAAATCTTGTTCTTATCTCGTTACATTTGATGTGCATTCAAATACCGAGTTCAAATGTCAGGTAGGAAAGAGTTTTTTTTCTAGTGCACAACATTTAAATGAGCTGTGTAAGTATTTCAGAATATATCAGAATTAGGAACACAAATGAAGCACATTTTTTGTTATTTCTGAAGTGTGTTGGAAGCAAATAGTTCAATATATGATCAAAACAATTCATTACACTAGGTGAGGCAATTTCCACACATTTTCGTCTGTCCATGTATGTAGTTTTATTAGTAAAACTGTTTGTCTGTGCAAATGTAATGGTCGTTTCAATTGAAAATGTGTTGTATGTAATGGCAGTGTGCTTCCACACCATGAAAACTCCACTCTATGCCACTCCACTCTACTCTGCACCACCCCACACCACTGCATTTTACTCTGCGCCACTCCACTTTACACCACTCCATGCCACTGCACTCTACACCGCTCCATTCTAAGCCACTGCACTCTACGCCTCTTTAGTCCACCCTTTACCACTCTACGCCAATGCACTCTTCGCCACTTTACTCTACACCACTGCACTCTAGGCCACAACAATCAACTCTGCACAATTCCACTCTACACTAGTACACGCTATGCCAATTCACTTTACTCTGTAACACTCAATTCTAAGCCCCTGCACTCTACACCAATCCACTGTACGCCACTCTATCACCAGTGCACTCTGCCACTGCACTCTATACCACTTTACTCAACACCATTACACTATGTGCCACTCTAGGCTGCACCCTCCACTCTATGCCTCTTCACTCTACTCTGAAACAATCTACTTTATGCCACTGTACTCTACTCCACTCTATGCCACTCCACTCTACATCACTGTACTCTACAACACTGCACTCTCTGCCACTGTACTCTATGCCACTCTACTATCCACTACTCCACTGTATGCCACTCCACGCGACTGCGCTCTATGGCACTATACTGTACTCTGCACCACTCTATGCCACTGCACTCTGTCACTCGACTGCACTCTGTGCCACTGCCCTCTGCATTATTCAACTCTATGCACTCTACTATATGCCACTGCACTCTGTGCCACACTACTCTGCGCCACTACACTGTACTATGCACCACTCTAATTTACACCACTGCCTTCTGCAACGCTGTATTGTACGCCAGTGACCTCAATGCCACTGCACTCTGCAACACTCTACTCTTATGCACTCTAAACTAGTCCACTCTATTCTATGCCACTGCAGTGTACGCAACTCTGCGCAACTCCACATTATGCCACTCCAATACACAACACTCTGTGCTGCTACACTCTACAACACTCTACTCTTTGCCATTCCACTCTGACACTCCACGCCTCTAACTTTTAGCCATGCTGAACTGCAGCCCTGCTCGTGTACAACATGGCTAAAACACATTGGCAAAGCCAATAGCTCTTGCATAGGCGAGACCTCTTGGATTTATCTGAAAGAGACTATTAGTTATAGATTCCTTACCTTAGAATTACCCCCAGGCGTCAGACTGGTTCCGGAGATTTTTTCTTTAGCAGTATGCCTGCGCATCAGTAGGTGGCGTTGGTCGACTCCGCGTCTGTCGTTGGTATCGCGGTCACCAGAATGACGTCGCGGTGGCTACTTAGACTCCGCCCCTGGGCGCTGACGTCAGTTTTCTTTTTCCGCGCCAGGCAGCGCAGATCCGGAGAGAGCGGTACCCGTAGTAATTTTTTGACTAGTGTTTTTCGACTTTTGTCGACATCTTTTTCGAGTCGTTCGACTCCTGGTGAATCTTGTCACAAGCTGATGTCAGTCACGGATCCGCACCTTGTGTGCCTTTGGTGCCTGGAGCGCGACCACGGCCCGAAGTGGTGCTCTGACTGTCGGGCCATGAACCTAAAGTCATTCCGGGAGCAGTCTCGAAAGCTTCTGGAGGCCCGGCAGTCAGCTCCGCACTGCTCGGGGTCCCAGTGGAGAGCGATGTCGCGGGACCAGTCGGGGAGTCACCACCATCACTCCTCATCGAAGTCTTCATCTTCGGGTAAGTCGAAGCACAAGAAGAAGGCGAAGATGCACCGTCGCTCTTTGCCTTCTCCCTGTCCATCGGCCGACAGGACGCTGAAGGTCGTCATCCTTCGGCTCCGCCCGCGGAGCCTACTGGGACGGCTCCGAGCTTCCCTCCCTTCCCGGGAGCCGGAGCGTCCTCTGCCCAGCTTTGTGCATTTTACGAAGCCCTCCACTTCATCCTTGGGCAGCCCGACCCCGCCGGCGCGCCTTCGGGCCCCATGGACTCCGCTGGGGGCTCTAAGCATTCGATGCCGGCGGCTCTGGCGCCGCAGGGCCCCCAAGGATCCAGGCCTGGATCCGGATCGGTGCCGGTCGACCTCACAACACCTCCTCCGGCACCAATTCCTCTGACGACACCTCCGCCACTTCCGACGCCGATCGTGTCCCCGGCCGGCGTAGAGCCCGGCCTCCCCCTCGTCTTGGACACGGAACCGGACCAGCGTCAACCAATGCTGGTACCGGCGCCGACCGCTGTTCTCCCCTGGTGTTCCCCTGAGTGGCAGCCAGAGGAAGGTGAGTAGGACTGGGAGGGGTCTGTTGACCCTTTGGCAAACCAGCTGGAGGAGTCGGACTGGAGAGAGGAGTTGGGGGGGGGGGGTGTAGCCAGTGGTCTGGATACCTCCCCAGACCTTGGCATGCTTTCTCCCACTACCGTGGCCACAGAGGAGGGAGCCTCCTATGCTGTGGTGTTGCGCAGGGCGGCTGAGGCCTTGGGCCTTGAGCTTCCTACGGTGGCAGTCAGGATGAATCTCCTGACTGAGGTGCTTCAGCCGGCAGCGGCCTCTTTGGAGCCCCTGCTGCCATTCAATGAGGCCCTCATAGACATCCTTCTAGGCACTTGGTCCAGGCCTAGCACAGGGGCTCCTGTGGATAGGAGGATTGCCCGACGCCACTGCCTGGCCCCGGGCGACCCCCTTTTCCTCTCCCAACACCCTAACCCCGAAAGCTTGGTGGTCCAAGCCTCAACATCCAAAGGCGCGTTCCCTTCTGCTCCCCCAGATAGGGAATCCAAGAAGCTGGTTATCTTGGGAAGAAAATGTTTTCTTCCGCCAGCTTAGGACTGCGGTCGGTGAACACCGCATGTCTCTTGGGCCGTTACACTCGCTGGGCCTGATTCACAGAACTAACTTACGTCAAAATCCTAAACTTACAACAATATTGGTATTCACAGAATGAACTTACACATTTGGGTATTCACAGAATGAACTTACACATTTGGGTATTCACAGAATGAACTTACAACAATTTTGGTATTCACAGAATGAACTTACACATTTGGGTATTCACAGAATGAACTTACAACAATTTTGGTATTCACAGAATGAACTTACACATTTGGGTATTCACAGAATGAACTTACAACAATTTTGGTATTCACAGAATTAACTTACTCATTTTGGTATTCACAGAAGGCACTTACTCATCAATGAGTAAGTGCCTTCTGTGAATACCAAAATGAGTAAGTTTAGGATTTTGTCGTAAGTTAGTTCTGTGAATCGGGCCCACTCTGTGTGGGATACGGTTGCGCAGGTGCTGCCACAGTGCCCGGAGGAGGCCGGGGTCACACACTCGCGTGCAGTTGCGGAGGGGAGAGATGCAGCAAAGTTCGCTATTCGCTGTGGGCTGGACACCACTGACTCGCTGGGTAAAACGATTTCTACGTCAGTAGCCCTAAGAGACTACGCCTGGTTGAGATCCACTGGCTTTTATGGGGATGTCCAATTGACTCTTTTGGACATGCCCTTTGATGGCCGTCGTCTGTTTGGCGACAAGGCGGGCCATGCGCTCGAGCGCTTCAAGGATTCTAGAGCTACGGCCAGATCCTTGGGCCTCACTGCCACTTCTCGTCCTGTGCAGTCTGCCTTTTGCCCCTTTCGTGGCTACGGAAGGGATGCCCCACCACGTTCAACCCAGGGCCACAGGCCGGCGCAAGCTACCCAGCCTCTGCGGGGACGTGGGACCCAAACGCCGTGGGTCTGGGGGCCAGTGGACGGGCTAGTCCACCAGTGACCCCGCTGCAGCAGCCTCTAAGCCTTCCTAGTCCGACATTTCAGGGCCACCAGTTGCCAGTGGGCGGCAGGATCCACCATCACCTCCCCCACTGGCACAACATCACGTCGGACAGGTGGGTTTTGCAGATAGTCCAAAGGGGCTACTCCCTCCCCTTTGAGACTACCCCTCCCTCCATGCCACCAACACTCCATCGCATGTCAGAGAATCACTTTGCCCTTCTCTGTCAAGTAGTTACGGCTCTCTTGGCCAAGGGAGCTATCGAGCAAGTCCCTGTCCCAGAAGTAGGTCGTGGTTGTTACTCCCAATACTTCCTGGTGCCCAAGAAGGACAAAGGCCTGCGTCCTATCTTGGATCTCAGGGACATCAACCACTTCCTCCGGAAGGAGAAGTTCAAAATGTTGACATTAGCTCAGGTCCTGTCTGCCCTTGACCCTGGAGACTGGATGTTAGCGTTGGACTTGCAGGATGCTTATTTCCACATCCCCATCCTGCCAGCCCACAGGCGTTACCTGCGGTTCAAGGTAGGCCACGAGCATTTTCAATTTACCGTGCTCCCCCTCGGGTGTTCACGAAAGTGATGGTGGTGGTCGCAGCTCATCTGCGCAGATCAGGGGTTCCAGTCTTCCCCTATCTCAACGACTGGTTGTTGTAGGCGGGCTCGCCCCAGGCATTCCCTGGGGTTCACTATCAACGTGCCGAAGTCACACCTGATTCCCTCTTAGAAGCTCCTTTTTATCGGAGCGGTTCTGGATATACAGCGTAGTTTCGGGCTTATCCTCCCCAGGGATATTCGGGCTAAGATACCGATGTTTCAGCCTCTATCCCGGATTTCGGTGAGAATGACTGAGGCTGCTGGGCCTCATGGCCTCCTGCATCCTGCTGGAGGATCATGCCAGATGGCATACGCGGGCTCTGCAGTGGGACCTGAAGTTCCAGTGGGCGCAGCAACAGGGGAATCTTTCCGATGTCGTCCAGATCTCGGAGGGCACTGCACACCAATTACAGTGGTGGCTAACGAACCAGGATTGGGTCACCGGCAGATCCCTCTTCTTTCCCCAACCAGACTCAACGGTGGTGACAGATGCGTCACTTCTGGGATGGGGCGGCCACATGGGAGTGGCGGAGTTCAGAGGCCTCTGGTCTCCGGCGGAGTCCGGGCTCCACATCAACCTTTTGGAGCTCTGGGCATTCCGTCTTGCACTGAAAGCATTCCTTCCTTCTGTCAAGGGAAGAGTAGTGCAGATGTTCACGGACAACACCACCGCCATGTGGTACTGCAACAAACAGGGCGGGGTGGGGTAGTGGACCCTTTGTCAAGAGGCTCTTCGCCTTTGTACATGGCTGGAACATCAGGGCATGTCCTTGGTGGTTCAACACCTGGCAGGCTCACTGAACGCCAAGGCGGATAAACTCAGCCGCCAGTGCGTGATGGATCACGAATGGCGTCTTCACTCTGAGGTTTTGCAAGGTCTCTTTCAGCAGTGGGGAGAGCCTTGGTTAGATCTGTTCGCCACCAAAGAGAACGCGCAGTGTCAGCAGTTCTGCGTGTTGGAATTTCAAAGGCTGCACTCGTTCAGCGACGCTTTTCGTCGGGAGTGGAATTGCAGTCTTCTATACGCCTTTCCGCCTATACCACTTCTGCCCAGAGTGCTGAAGAAGATCAAGCGCGACCGGGCCCAAGTCATTCTTGTGGCTCCAGATTGGGCACGAAGAGTCTGGTGTCCCGAGCTCTTGAACATGGCCATCGATCCTCCGATCAGACTGCCTCTTCAGGAGGATCTTCTGTCGCAGCAACAGGGGACGGTCCTCCACCCGAACCTGTCCAGCCTCCACCTCCTTGCGTGGAGATTGAGCGGCGGCAGTTGACAGCTTTTGACCTTCCTCCCAAAGTCTGTAATGTCATCTTGGCAGCCAGGCATCCCTCCACTAAAACGGTATACGCCTGTAGATGGAACAAATTTGTGGCATGGTGCACAGCAAAGGCTGTAGATCCCCTTCCTACCCCTCTTTCAGAGGTTCTCCTCTTCATTCTTTCTTTGGCCCAACAGGGCTCTGCTCTGGGCACTATTAAAGGCTATCTTTCGGCCATTTCGGCCTTTCTTCGTCTTCCTGATCAGCCTTCTCTTTTCAAGTCCCCTATTGTAAATAGATTTCTTAAGGACATTACTCACCTTTTTCCTCCTATTGCATTCGTAATGCCCCAGTGGGACTTGAATCTGGTCTTAACTACCTTATGTGTGCTCCTTTCGAGCCACTACATAATTGTCCCCTCAGACTCTTGACTCTAAAGACTGCTTTTCTGGTTGCCATCACCTCTGCTCGCAGGGTGAGTGAGCTTCAGGCTCTTTCTTCTGAACCTCCTTTCCTTGCTGTTCATCCTGACAAGGTTGTTCTTCGAACTAGACCTTCTTTTTTCCCAAAGTGGTTACCTCTTTCCACATAGGACAGACCATCACTTTGCCCACCTTCTTCCCGCCCCCGCATCCTTCTAAGGAGGAGGAGAGACTCCACCGTCTGGATCCAAAATGTGCGTTATCCTTTTATTTGTATCGCACAAAACAATTCCGGGTGGAAGATCAACTCTTTGTTGGCTATGTGCGCGCCAAGAAAGGTCGGGCGGTGCAGAAACGGACCATCTCTCGATGGGTCGTCCTTTGCATTAAGATCTGCTACTCCTTGGCAAAAAAGGAGCCTCTGGTAGGACTGCTCACCCATTCCACCAGGGCAACGGCAGCCACTACTGCTTTGGGGCGTGGAGTCCCCCTTGTGACATCTGCCAGGCAGCCACGTGGGCCTCCCTGCACACGTTTACGAAACATTACTGCCTGGATAGTCAAGTCCGGAGAGACAACTTTTTTGGCCGTTCAGTTATCCAGGGCTTTCTGGTGTGAACTTGGTTCTCAGACCCACCTCTGTGGTTGGTATTGCTGGGGTATCTATTCTAAGGTAAGGAATCTATAACTAATAATCTCTTTCAGATGAACAAGTTACTTACCTTCGGTGACAATATATCTGTAAGAGACATATATTAGTTATAGATTCCTTACCGCCCCACCCATCCTCCCCATTCTGCAATCTGACTTCTAGAGTAAGGGACTCCCTTTCAGGGTCCTAGTTTTGTGCACCAGTGGTCAGTGTCTTGCTTGGCTCTGCGCTTCTGGCGTGGAATGTCGTGTAAAGAACTGGCATCAGCACGCTGGGGCGGCATCTAAGTAGACACTGCGACACCATTCCGGCGACCACGACGCCAACGACCGACGTGGAGTCGACCGACGCCACCTACTGACGCACAGGGGTACTGCTAAAAAAAATCTCCGGATCGAGTCTGATGCCTGGGGGTAATTCTAAGGTAAGGAATCTATAACTAATATATGTTTCTTGCAGATATATCGTTACCGAAGGTAAGTAACTTGTTCGCCACTGCTTGTCTTTGTAGGGCAGCTGGCTCCGTGTCAGTTGGCAGTGGCGTCCATGCTGGAAGTGACATCACAGTACCTATATAGTCTCACCCAGGCGCGCTGATGTCCGTTCTTTTCTTTCCGACCCAGCCAGCGTTAATCTGGATAAGAGCTAACCCTCTGTCATTTTTTGACAGACTTATTTCGACGTTTTGTTGACTTTTTCAGGTTTACCTCCTGATGTGTCAAAGGATGTCTTTGCGCAAGTCAGGTTTTAAGCCCTGCGGCGCCGGTCACCAACCGATGTCTGTGACGGACCAGCACCTCGTTTGTCTTTGGTGTCCAGAGCACGGCCACAGCACCAAGTCGTGCTACGATTGCCAGGCCATTGTCCCCAAGGCTTTGAGGGAGCAGTCCCTGATCTGCTAGCAGCCCGGCATGCGAATCTGCGTAAGTCGAGATCCTGGTCGAGGGGAAAGTCCCGGGATTGTACGTGGAGCCCGAGGTCCACCTTCTTCCATTCAAAGTACTCAGGACACTCAGGTAGGAGGCACAAAAAGAAGAGCAAGAAGTTGAAGCGCTCTTTGACTTCTCCTTGTACGTCGGCCAACGAGACGAGGGACCCTCGGTGTTCTAGGCCTTGTTCCCCAAAACCTGTGCCTCCGCTTACTCCACGCTTCCCCGAATTTCTAAAGGCTGGAGCGACTCCCGACCAACTGAAAGAGTTCTATGAGGCCATACGCCTCATATTTGGGCGGCCCAACCCCGCCAATGTGCCGTCGAGCCCCTTTGGGTCAGAAAGGACCCCATCTTGTTCCACGCCGGCGGCTCCGCCCCTGTGGGGCCCCAGGGATCCATCCCTGGATCCAGACCGACGCAGGTCGTGCCATCTTGACCTTCCCCCGCTCTGGTCCTGATGCTGTCTGCACCGCCCGACGGTGCCATCCCTATTGTCATCTCCGACACGGAGCCTGAGGGGCATCACCTGACGCCGACTCTGACGCCAGCTGGAGCCTCTCCTCCTAGATCGAAGCCTGAGCCTTGTTTTCATCGGCTAGGCCTCGGGGAAGACTGGGAGGGGTCACTGGACCCTTTACAATACCAGCCCTATGAGGAAGAACAGAGTGTGGACTGGTGTGAAGACCATGGTGAGGCCAGCAGCCTGAATATGACTCCAGATGCTGGTCTGATTTATCCTCCTACCCTGGCTATGTAGAATGGAGCTTCCTACGTAATGGTGGTGCAGGGGGCAGCTGTGGTCCTTGACCTTCAACTGCCTACTGTGGCAGAGAAGACTAATCTCTTGACAGAGGTGCTGCAACCAGGAGTCTCCACGTCGGAACTCTAACTCCGATTCAATGACGCACTCACTGACGTCCTGTTGGGTACCTGGTCCAAACCCAGCACAGGGGCTCCTACGAATAGTTTGATTGCCCACAGCCATTGCGTCGCATCTGAGGACCCAAACTTCCTCATGCAACGCCTTACCCCTGAGAGCTTGGTGGTCCAGGCCTCCACCTCCCAAGGCACTTTCCCTACCACCCCTCCACATAGGGAATTAAAGAGGCTGGACTCATTTAGGAAGATGATGTTTTCTTCCGCGTGCGTGGCATTGCGGATCTGTGAACACCCCATGCCTTTTTGGCCATTATTCTCACACTGTGGAATACCGTTGCGCAAGTGCTGCCACAGGTCTTTGGTAAGACCTGGGCTTTACTCTCCCAACCTGTCACTGATGGGAAACGCCCCAAAGTTCACTATTCAATGCAGACTTGACACGACTGACTCACTAGGCAAAACGGTTTCCACAACAATGGCCCTTAGGCGCCACGCCTGCCAGAGGACAACTGGCTTTTTGGAGGATGTCAGAGCTTCCCTTATGGACATGCTGTTCTATGGCACCAGTCTCTTCAGAGACGAGGCAGATTTGTCACTTGAGCGCTTTAAGGATACTCATGCTACGGCCAGGTCCTTGGGCCTCTCTGCTGCCCCACGTCCACCTCAATCTGCCTTCCGCTCCTTTCGTGGCTTTGAAAGGGGCTTCCAGCCACGCCAATTCCCACCCTGCCACCGTACTGCGCAGGGTCCCCAGTCTAGTCAGTCAACCATCAACCGTACTGCAACCATCTCTGAACCCTCCTAGTCTGCCCCTTTATCACCATGAGCATTCAATTGGCAGGATTTGCCATCACCTGCCCCACTGGCAGTCCCTAACATTAGACAGGTGGGGTTTGCAGATTGTCCGAAGGGCCTACTCCCTCCATGCCACCATCTCACAATCGGCTGATGGAGGATAATCTGTCTGTTCTCTGCGTGGAGGTTACGGCTCTCTTGGCTAAGGAGCCATAGAAAAGGTTCTGTTGCCAGAAGTATTCTGTGGTTGTTATTCCTGCTACTTTCTGGTTCTCAAAAAGGGAACGCACTGGCCTTCGTCCTATCCTCGATCTCCAAACTCTCAATCTCGTCCTCAAAAAGGAGAAATTCAAAATGCTCGTTAGCTCAGTTCTTGTCTGCCCTGGACCCAAGAGACTGGATGGTAACGTTGGACTTGCAGGACGTTTATTTTCATATTCCTGTCCTGCCTGCCCACTGCCACTATTGCGGTTTACGGTGGGCCACAAGCACGTTCAGTTCACTGTGCTTTCTTTTGGCCTTGCCAGCGCCCCTCTGGTGTTAACCAAGGTGATGGCGGTGGTTGCAGCTCATCTGCAGAGGTCTAGGGTGCCAGTCTTCCTCTACCTCAACGACTGGCTGCTGAAGGTGGGCTCCCCCCAGGCTGTCATGTCCTACCTCCAGACCACGGCAAACCGTCTGCACTCGCTGGGGTTCACTATCAAAGTGCTGAAGTCACACCTAACTCCCTCCTTTTTTTTTTTTTACGGAGTTTTATATAGCGCGAACTTGACCCGGTATCGGGTATCAGAGCGCTTTACATAGCACCAGTTGCGTTACATGAGGACACAATCTTCCCATGCCTAACAAAAATGATGAATAAGTGATTTGCCCAGAATCACAGGATGTTCAGCGTCATTGCCGAGACTCGAACCCGGTTCCCCAGATTCGAGGTCGACCGCCCTAGCCGTTAGGCCAACTCCCCACCCACAGACGCTCCCTTTCATCGGAGCTGTTATGGACACGGTGCTGTTTCGGGCTTATCCTTCAGAGCGGGTGCTGCATCAGGGGAATCTCTCCGACCTGGTCCAAATCTCTGAGGGAACTGCAAAGGATTTGCGGTGGTGGCTAACGAACCGTGATTGGGTCAGAGGCAGACCCCTCACCCTTCCCCAACCAGATCTCACAGCAGTGACCGGTACGTCACTCCTGGGATGGGGTGGCCATCTGGGAGAGGTGGAGATCAGAGGACTCTGGTCTCCGGCGGAATCTGGATTCCACATCAACCTGCTGGAGCTCCGTGCGATCTGACTGGCATTGAAAGCCTTTCTACCCTCCATCTGGGGAAGGCTGGTACAAGTGTTCACAGACAACACCAACGCCTTGTGGTACTGCAACAAACGAGGTGGGGTGGGGCCGTGAATCCTTTGTTAAGAGGTCCTTCATCTCTGGACATGGCTAGAACAGCAGGGCTTTTTTCTGGTGGCTCAACACCTGTCTGGTTCTCTGAATGCCAGAGCAGATGAACTCAGCCAAAGATGTCTAGCAGATCATGAATGGCGTCTCCACCCGGAGGTGGCACAGTGTCTCTTTCTGCAGTGGGGAGAGCCTTGGTTAGATGTGTTTGCTTCCGCCGAGAGGGCGCAATGTTAGCAGTTTTACGCGGTGGAGTTTCCAAGGCAGCACTCGAGATGCTTTTCGTCTTGCACGGGGCTCAGGCCTCCTGTACGCCTTTCCGCCCTTACCACTCCTACCCAGAGTTCTCAAGAAGATCAAGAACGACCCTCTTTCCGAAGTTCTGCTTTTCGTTCTTTCTCTTGCCCAGCAGGGCTATCTATCTGCCATTTCTGCCTTCTTGCAGTTGCCTGATCAAGCCTCTTTGTTCAAGTCCCCTATTGTACATAGGTTCCACAAGGGTCTTACTCATCTCTTCCCTCCTTCACCGTTCATTATGCCTCAGTGGGACCTTAATTTAGTTTTGAATTTTGTGATGTGTGCTCCTTTCGAGCCTCTACACAATTGTCCCCTAAGGCTTCTCACCTTGAAGACAGCTGCCCACGGAGTAAGTGAGCTGCAGGCCTCATCATCTAAGCCGCCTTACCTCTGTCTATCCTGACAAAGTGGTACTTCGCACAAGGGCCTCCTTTCAGCTAAAAGTGGTCACCCCTTTTCATGTAGACCAATGTTTCACCGTGCTCACCTTTTATGCTCCTCTACATCCCTCTAAAGAAGAGGAGCAACTCCACTGTCTGGACCCAAAGAGAGCGTTGTTGTTCTTCCTTGACCGCACACAAGAGTTTTGATTGGACAAGCAACTCTTCGTGGGGTATGTTGGTGCAAAGAAAGGTCGGGCAGTAGAGAATCGGACCATCTCCAGATGGGTCATGCTCTGCATCAAAATCTGCTACCCGCTGGCCACAAGGCACCCTCCTGAAGGTTTGCAGGCTAATTCCACCAGAGCTAAAGCGACCACCTCTGGATATCTGCCAGACAGCAACATGGGCTTCCCTACACACGTTCATTAAACATTACTGTCAGGAAAGTCAGGTCCGCAGGGATGGGCACTTTGCCCGTTTGGTCCTACAGGATTTTCACGTTTGAAATTAGTTGGCAGACCCTCTTCCGGGAATGGTATTGCTTGGGTACCTATTCAAAAGGTAAGGAATCTGCGGCTAGAAGTCTCTATCAGATGAGCAAGTTACTTACCTTCGGTAATGCCTTATTTGATAGAGACTGTATTTAGCCCGCAGATTCCTTACCGACCCACCCATCCTTCCCGCTCTGTGAACGGATTTCTAGGGACAGGGATGACCCCTTTCAGTGCCCTAGTTTTGACAAACCAGTGGTCAGTGTTCTTCATTGCTCCGCGCTTCTGTTGTGAAAAGCCGTGAAAAGTAACTGACGTCAGCACGCCTGGGTGGCGCATATATAGGTACCACAACGTAATTTCCGACACGGACGAAGACGGACGCGGAGCCGATCGATGCCACCTCCCAGCGTGCAGGGGTACTTCTCACAAAAAATCTTCCGGATCTAGTCTGATGGCTGGGGAAACTCAAAAGGTAAGGAATCTGCAGCTAGATATAGTCTCTATATTGTAGTAACTTGTTTGTTTAGAGTACATATGTTTACAGCAGTCGTTAAGTGTTTAAAATTATTTGAGAGAACTATTTAAGATTCAATGAACATCCAGTAAGTGGGTCTTCATTATCGGACATCTTATTTAAATATGAGAAAACACTAAAGAATACACTGTTTGACTAGTAGTATTTAGGTAAAGTAGCTGAAAGAGAGTATCAAATTGGAAAATTGTTCAGGTAGTACCTTTATCCACAAGTACAAATATATTAATAGGCAAGGTTAGCTTGGTAGTTTTCCCCAGCTGAGGTAGGACAGATGCAGAAGAAAAAAGAAACATTATTTTATGCCACTGGATAGACCAATACATCTTAAACCAGACCACTACAGGTTAGTACTGTGTCCAAGCAATGCTCTTGTTTATAGTAGTGTTCCACAAATCAACTCCAAAATACTTGACTAATGAACAACAGTATCTACCAGCCAAATATTTAAATTGTCTGTGAATAATCCATATCTGTAAACAAATTCAAAAATAAAATAGAAATAAAATCTGAAAGCTTTGAATTGGTTCTTGAGGGTAGTAGAAAACAAGTAGTTTGCAGGAATCTGAGGCTGACACAGACATACAAGACTATTCACAATCCAACCAATTGTGCTCCATTTATGACAGTTCCTATTTAAAAGCTACTGAAATACCTCCCTGTTTTTCTGACAGATGAGCTTCTCGTATCTTAGAGTAATTGGTACTGACAATATGCTGGATTCAATGAGCTTTATAGATTTCCCTAGTTAATCAATGAAAGTGCACAGGATAAGCATTCAAATTTCTTAATTAGGTGCATACGAAATCTGCGTAATTTGTTTTCATGTATTTATGTAAAATTTCAGACTATTACGCAAAATTAGGCATAATTACTTGAAGTGCAAAACTGGCATGTGGCGCTATATTTTAGCGGATATGGACCCTTGTGTTAAGTTTTTTACAAGAGGACACATTTGCACAAAACATAAACCACCCACTTGGGTCATTTGCGTTTTCAGATTTTTTTACGCAAATGGCACATAAGGATGCGACATAGTGGAATTTAGGGAACTTCGTGTAACTAGCATAATAAAAATTATGTGATATTATGCCAGTAGAACAGAAGTTTCGCCAGCCTACTGATTTTTGAATTTCTAAACCTCATTACAGGGATATCTTACCTTACCGATTTTATTTATTATTGGTGTTTTTAAGTTGCATCAAAATGCAGTCTTTCAATCACATTTGAGAGCTGGGTAGTGCATTTAAGTAAACCTGCAGTGGCTAAATAAAAAAAAAATCTACACATGAGAATGAGTAAGATCTAGTAGAGGATAGTGATTTCTCACCATCGATAGACATTGAAAACACTGCTAAGATCGTACCCACTTGTTGGATTAGAGTAATTTCATGAGTAGAGTTGAAAAGTGAGGGAATTTATTGTATAGCTTGCTGCCAACTAGAGGCCTATGATTAGCCATTTTTATGCTGTGATATTTGGCAACTAAAACTTCAGTAATTTTTTTTCATTTACTCTTTTTTGAGATGTCTGCTGCAGAGTAGTGTTTTAGTTGCATTTGTAATGCCTGTGCTGTTTTGGGTCTGCCCCAATATTTAGCTGTCTAAATTTTGGTTGGCAGACTGATTTTAGTGGTAGTTGTGAGAAGTTGGCCTGGTATATGCTGTTCACTAATTAAAGTGGACACCTTGCACCAGAACAATTCGACTCTTATGGTAGATAGGTTTAAGACAACCTTTATAGAAAGCTATCCTAGTGGTAGCTGTGGAGAGCAGCCTTCAGGCTAAGTCTTGAAGGAATGTAAAGCAGCTTGTTTTACCACACAATCTCTCACCAAATGAAAAGACACCACACAGGTATATATATCAAATATATATGTATTTATTAATAAACACTCTCTACTAATCTCTTTATGAGATTAGAAGTCAGGAACATATGTACAAGTCAAATGTTGTCACAATAAGTTTAGCACAATCGAATATCCCAATCTTAGTTAGCTAGACCTAGGTCTAGGGCATCTAGAATCGAGGGACCCCCAAGAACCACCCCAGGTAGTTGTAGGAGACCCACAAGGGACGGACGCGGTGACCTGGCACCGGTGCGAGTCTATGCACTCAGACGCGATTGAGATATCGATGTTAAAGGTCCCTTGCGTGTTCGAGGCGAACACACCGATCGGTCCTTGTACGAGTCGAAGGACGCGGTCACAGAGATGCAAGGGAGATGGACGCACTGTGTCTAACACAGACGCGAACCTTGTGCGAGTCAGTGCAATGGAGATCTCAGAGTTATAGGCCCTTTGTGTGTTCGAGGCGAACACCGATCGGACTCAATACGAGTCCAAGGATACAGTTTTAGATAGTGTTACAAAGGAGATGGACGCGGTGTGTCTAACACAGACGCGAACCCTGTACGAGTCAGCGCAATTGTCGCACTTAGAAAGTTAGAGTTTTAGGACACTTCTAGGGAAGCTACAAGCAAGTCACTTACATGGTAAGTAGTTCTAGGGTCTATAAAGAACAGAGATCAAGCAAAGTGTGATGAATCACTATATGATTTGAAAGCATGAAAATATAAAATACAGAACCTAATGACTAGTGCCACAGAAATATCTGTGGGCACTTCCCTTTTAAGGACGAAATCCCTCACTCACCAAAGGTGACATGCTTCATCATTTGGGATTCTCCTCCCAGAGGAAAAACCTAGTTCCTCTGAGGGCTACAACTCTCTCTCTGAGAGGGAGGAGCTCAGGGATGTTTTAGTAGGATATTATAAATCCACAAATGAAGAGACAACTGTGTGAATGAAGGCGCAGCGCAACAAAAAATGCGTGAATGTGCAAATAGTGAAATTTAAAACTGACTAGAGAACGCAAACCAGTTGCTTTATTCAGATACGTCCTTTGCCAGGATAAAAAAGCGTGTACCCGCGGTATGAATTTAAACCGCAAAGGTAAAGTAAAAAATAGTGGTCAACATGTTTCAGCCATCCACCTAACAGTAGGCAAGGCTTTCATTAGGACCTTTAAAGCTGCTGCTATCTCAATATATGTACTATAACACAAAGGATATGAAAACAGAAAAGCTCCTCAATCTGTCCATTCTTGAAGGGAGGATTACCTACAAAAAGAGAGAAGAAACAAATCTGATCCTTACCTATGATCATCAGCATCATACACAAACTACAAAAGGTTCTGTAAACAGTAACAAAGAACAAGAAGAAACCTTACCCGTCACTGCTGGGTAAGTAACCACACCTCTACCTGGCGACAGCTCAGGAAAGGAGCACCGCTCTGAAACAAACGGTGTATTTGTATCTTTAACAAATCATATCCTATCAGAAACTAGGTTTATTATAATAATAGTACCGATATCTACGATAGGCATGTAGATGGAGTAAATGTACGGGTAAGGTTTCTTCTTGTTCTTTGTATCTGAATAAAGCAACTGGTTTGCGTTCTCTAGTCAGTTTTAAATTTCACTATTTGCACATTCACGCATTTTTTGTTGCGCTGCGCCTTCATTCACGCAGTTGTCTCTTCATTTGTGGATTTATAATATCCTACTAAAACATCCCTGAGCTCCTCCCTCTCAGAGAGAGAGTTGTAGCCCTCAGAGGAACTAGGTTTTTCCTCTGGGAGGAGAATCCCAAATGATGAAGCATGTCACCTTTGGTGAGTGAGGGATTTCGTCCTTAAAGGGAAGTGCCCACAGATATTTCTGTGGCACTAGTCATTAGGTTCTGTATTTTATATTTTCATGCTTTCAAATCATATAGTGATTCATCACACTTTGCTTGATCTCTGTTCTTTATAGACCCAGGGGTTTTATATTGTGTTATGAAACTGTTTTTGGGGAGTGAACCCTGTGAGGTCTTTAAAATTTCCCTAGGACCCTTTGGCGGTGATCCGTTCTTTGTTTGGTAAGTAGTTCTAGGGCCCTCACCCACAGGGGCACCGTAGTGCTGAAGTTACCTCACCCAGGGGAGCCGGGTGCATAGGTGTTCTTTGGTGTCGGGTCGCGGCGTCGTTTTCAATGGGAGCCAGTGAAGACTTGCTGCTTGCGGCGACAGGAGAAGTGTCCGGAGGAATCCAAGCCTGGATTCAGAAGATGGAAGACCTGAAAGCAGAGGGGACAGTGTTCAAAGTCACTTGGCAGTGACTCCGGGCAAGGAAGATGGATGCCCACCGTCGTCGCAAGATTCAGGTCGTTCGCGGTTGCCTTGACTCTTCAGCCACGAGGTCCAGGAGGCGTCGACGACGACCAGGAGCTGGATTCGGCGTGTCCCACGATGTCTGCAGCTTACTGCGGTGTCGGCGACTCGATCGGAGCCAACAAGCCTTGGTAACAGCAAGTCTCGGGGAAAGTGTGAAGAGGCAATGGCGCAGACCAGCAAGGTCTGGGGGACTCACCCAGCGAGGGTAAGTCAGGGCAGGCCTGGAGCAACCAGGGGAGCCCTTTGGTTTCTTTAGAAAGTCTTCTGGGGACCCACAAGCCGGCTGGCAAGGGATCGCAAAGACGCCTCGGGAGGATTCGCTCACAGGGGCCCACGGTCACTCGGGACGTGGTAGGCCTCTGATCTTAGGAGGGATTCCTGCTGGAGGCTGGGACCACATGTGGTCCAAAGCACAAGTTCGTGGAACGTTGTGAAGGGGTTGCACTCGACAATAGTGCACGGTACCCAGGGGTCGCGGTTCCTCGTTACTCTTGGGATCCACTGGCCTCAGCTTCGCTGGGGACTCACGATGGCCTTTGAGAAGTCAGGAAATACACTTCTTGGGCTGCAGGGACTTCGGACTCCGGCGGGAGCGGCGTAGTTTGCGACCGTCGTTTGTAGTTTTTGGTGCCTGCCAAGCAGGGGAGTCACGCCTTGACTCCAAGGGAGATTCTTCAGTCTTCCAAAGGTAGTGGAACGTCGAAGGTCCAGGATTCTTCTTCAGAGCGTCGTCCAGGGAAATCTAGGGTGCAATGCACAGGTTCCCCCTCTTATACTAAAAGAAAGTGAGGGACTAGCTCTATGACCCTACCTATGGGAGGGTCAGGGAGTGGGTGGCTACACCCACTTCCCTTTGTCCAGTTTCGCGCCAGAGCAGGGGCAGGTAGCCCCTGAGCCGGTTTGAACTGGCATATGCACAGAGGAGCCTTCTGCTCCCCCAGTGCAGGACTTCAAAGCACTCTAAGAGTGCACCCACCCAGCCCCAATACACTAAACCCTGTCTGGAAGGTGGTCACACCCCTTGGGACAGGATATCTATTGTTGGGCTTCCTCCACTGCGAGTGTTGGTCATCAGCAGGAGGGCAGCCCAGTGTCTGTGACTGGTGGCATCCATTTTGTGATGCCAGGGCTCTGCAGGATTCTACCGCGTTTCCACAGTAGGTACATGTCTATCCCTCTAGAAGGGTGGAATGCTACCCCCGCCGCCAGGACTGGCGGGGGGGTAGTATTCCAAGATGTTTAACACCAAACACGACATGTTTCGATGCAGCCATTCCAAAGTTAGCATTCTACCGCGAGGATATAATGCACTTAAAAGTATATGGTTTAACCGCATCCACAAACAGCACCAGAGAATGGACTCTGAGAGCTGCAGAGGCACCCCCTCACATAGAAGCCAAGCACCCTGCCCTCAGGATTGATAGGGCCTGCCTTAGGGGTGACTGATAGGGTTATATGTGTGTGTAGGAGAGATATAGGGAACCTATAGCTCAGTGAGGGGTGCTAGCACTTCCTCACTCAGGCTGCAGTAGCAGGCCTGTGGTGTCAGATTTAGTCTGCTTCCCAGGGGTGGCATAATACATGCTGCAGCCCCTGGTAGGCCTGTGAAGTACCTATGCCCTTAGCACCTAAGGTACCATATACTAGGGACTCATAAGGAACCACAGCATCCAATCACTAGTGCACCTAGAGTGCACTCCAAGTCGTTTAAAGAGAAAGCAGATAGGCTGGGGACCTGAATAGCAGGTTCCCAGCCAAACGAAGTCAAAAACCCACAAAACACCAGGAAAAAAGTGGGGGCAACCATGTAGTCAGATTCCACCTTCCTACAGTAGTGTTGACATCTTCTCCCAGGCCTTTGTCCTAAAGTGTTTTGTGCATGATGTATAATAATTTAATAATTTTCCTAGCTCTTAGCAATGCCGCTGTGAGAGATTTTTGGACTGGTATAATTGAATTACATTTTTGCCAGTTGATGGAGAAACCTCCTGCTCAACTCTGTGTCAGTTGTATTTGGTGAATGATCCTCTTGAGAAACCCAATGTACACCATGTTCCAGTAATAGTCAAACCGCCACCTGTGCTGGGCTGACGTTTATAAAATATTACATTTTTCCACCCCATTCTGATCTAAAATTACTTTTAAGTTTCTCACTTTTGTAGAGGGGTTGTGGATATGCCCAGCATTGGTCATTATGCAAACCGAACCGATTTTATTTCATGGCTGTCTAATAATATAATTTTTGTTCCATTGCAGCACAACCAGTGTTGTCACATTCAGTGATATATGTTGTTAAGGCAGTTTGGTGTTCATTTTCATTGCTCAGATGGATATGAATTTAATGTCATCCACATACAACCGTTATTTTAGGTGGTACTGTTTAAGTAGTTGCGGCAGTGAGTACTTTTATTTCCTGGAAATTAGTGGTAATTAAGATATATTCTGGGGTTCTCCTTGCTGGAGCATTCAACCATTCTCATTTCATTAGTTGAGCATGTGGTTTGGAGATAAATATCACATCTATGATGCGAATTCCAAATGTTTTGAAGTGTGCCACATCCTTTCTCTGTGGATGTCACACAAAACGGGCAAGGGCGTCTTGCTTAGGAAGGCATCGTTGTTTAAGAGAATTTGATGCCTTTCAAATTATGCAAGCTTTTTAGAATTTTTTAAAAGCTTCTTGAATGGATAGAGTGACATATCTATCCCTTTAAAGTATGCTTAACCTTTAAATTCATTCAGACCACTGATTTGATGTACCGGAATCAATTTTATGGTTCAAATATTTTTATTGCATTTAATTTAAAACAAGCCAGCTAATAGTGAGCGGGCATCGCTCCATCACTAAAGTGAGCAAATCAGATTTCAAAACAAAATCTTTTACTCCCTACACCTACCCTCCCACCCCGGAGTACTCACACTCAATATCATCTGATTAGTAACTCACCATTTATCATCCGTGGGTTCTCCCCGGTCGGCCTCCCCAGTTCGTTTGCGGGTGTCAGTGTCTGCCCGACGCAGTAAACGCAAGTATCTAGGGCAAGTCAACTCCCACACTCCATGGACAGGAGACCAGAACTGTTGCAGGAAAGCGGGCGACATAAGCCTGTGCCAGTCTCTGGAGACCAGATTGGTCTCTTGTAGGAGAAACGGGTCAGTCCAAGTTTGTTCTAGATAAGATTCTTTCTGGGCTTACTGGGATTGTTGAGCCCCTTCACATTGAGGGTGACAACCCTTAGTCTATTGTGTGTGGAGGGGAAGGGGCGAAGGTGCAGCAACGGCTAACCAGGGTTATAACCAACCCTCCCACCAGTGTGGCCAGATCGGACCCTGGCAGACCCTTTGCTTGTAAGAACCTAGAGTGTAGTGCACCCCTGTGGGATTACTCCCCCCAACAAGAACACACCATGTAACAAAAACATAGTCCCATCAAAACTTAAGGCACTGGCCACAGTTAGGAGTGTCCCGTAGGGATCCTGGGTGTAGGGGCCAGTTACAGTATCTCAAACACCTCTCGGAGAGGTCCAGGTCCTCCGTGCCCCCACCCCGGCAGCCTCCTCCACCCCTTATTACTGTTGAGTGCAATCTAAAAAGCCTCTGTTCTGCTCAGGTCATCTCCAGCCTACGTGTCCAGCACCGCTCGCCGCTCTATGGCCATGGTTTTGGGGTCTGGGCGCAGTTTCTTAGGAGAGACCGAGCCCCCCTGCCACCGAAAGCGCTTCTGGGCTCTCTGGTCTTGGGAGCCGGCCTAATGTTTCTCCTCGGCAGACTCCTCAATGTTTAGCATCCGGCAGGGATCAAAGTTGATGGAGCTTCCCCTCCCAGCGAAAAACTATGCGGAACAGGTGGCCCCAGGAGTAGGTGATGCCCTTGTCTCGGAGGAAGGTGGTGACTTGGCGAAAGTCTTTGTTTCTGCAGGGTGAGGGCCGATAGGTCTGATAGAGTGCCAGCGTGTGCCCCCGGAATTGCAAAGGATGAAGCTCCCTGGCATTGCGGGGTATGAATTCTTTGAGCTGAAAGTCATGAACACATGCTAGGATGTCGGCTGGACGGGCATTCTCTAGCTTCTGAGGACCTACCCTCTGGGCCCTGTCGATCTGTAGCTCTCTGTCGGGTGATGCTTCCAGAATCTGGCGGAATAGGGCCCTCACATGCTCCTTCGTCCACGCCCTCTGCTTTGGTTGGCGCCCCCCTGATGCGGATGTTATTCCACCTCGGCCAGGTCTCTAAATCCTGCGCATGGGCCTGCAGGTCGTTCTGTTGTTCTCTGAGGCGAATTACCTCCTGCTGAAGTTGCTCGATTTCTTCGTTGCGGCTGGTCTCATGGTCTTCAAGGGTAGAGACCCTGTACCCCACCTCCGTCAGGTTGCAACGTACCTCCTTTAAGTCCTGTGACACATATCTTTTAGCAGTTATGAAGTCTTCTCGTAGGGATGCAAACAGGGCCTCCAGAAAAGAACGTGTCACCGGCCTCTCGTCTTCTCCGTCTACCAGCTGCTCTGGTTGTGAGGGTGTTGGCCGTTCCCCGGAAAGGCCCCTGGCCAGTTTGGTCAGCATCTCTTTATGGGCGCATTCCTTTTTCGCTTGTGCTTCAGCCATGATCCCCAGAGGCCCTGGCAGGAGACAGTGCGTCTTTAGCATCGTACAGAGGCTGGCAGGATGCCCGGTAATCGTTAAGGCCCCCCTCCGGCAGATCGAGAATGACAGGGTCCTGGTAATCGCTGTCTTCAGCTCTGTCAAAGCCACCCTCCTGTGCTGCCCTTAATCCCTGGGCGGGGGCCCCATGCTCTCCCCCTCAGTGTAGTCCCTACTTCACTGCTCAAGTTGCGCCTTCGTCCAGAATCCGAGGTCGGGTATATTTTTCTGCAGGAGGGTCTCTCAGCCTCAGGGTCCTAGGAAGACTGGCAGTGACGAGGGGGAAGAGCTCCAGTCCATCACCTCGAGGAGCGACTGTAGCTAGAATGCAGGAACCCAGTGGCGTTGGGCAAAGTCTCTGCCGGAAGGGGGGACACCTCCAGGGCCTGCCTCACGCCCTCCTGGTCCATTCCTGCTGAGCCTCCTGCTGAGACTGTGCTTAAGCGTCCAGGCAGGGATAGCCATGCCTGGACGCTTAAGCATAGTCTCAGCAGGAGGCCGCAGGCCAACCACAGTTGCAGCTCAAATCGTCCCTTCAGATCTCACGGCATGCCCGGGGGTTTCAGTGCTGTTCACGTACCCCCCTGGATCCTCTCTTAACCCCCTTGATGCCAAACAGTACCTGTCGTTGCAGCGGAGGTCCCAGCAGGGGGGCAGCAGGTGCCCAGTGGCGGGCTCAAGAAGAATCCAGTCAGAACTGGCCCCCAGATCATTACGACCGCTCCAAGTGACTGCTGCGGTGCGCGTGTCCGGCCCCAGCTGCACTGCTGCTCCATGGGGGCATCTGCTGTGCTGAGGGCACCTGGGCAAGCCTCAGCAGGGCCGGGATCAGTCTTGCACCCCCGACATCGTTGTAATGCCAAGAGCCCTGGTGCTATTTCTACCGCACTGCCCAGTGCTCAAGGGCCTCCATCCATTTTCCCGGTGTCCCAGCCTGGAGGCGGGCCCCACCTCTGTGTTCACTCGGCGTCCTGAGCAGTGGTGCCGGGGTCAGTACAGTTGTGTCTTTCTGCGGGGCTGCAGTACTCTCCTCACTTACGAGGCCACAGCCACTGCCATCTTGAAGGCCAGGCTCAGCTGCAGCATGGCCCACTGCGGTGGTGTCCTGGGTCGTGCGGCGGGCTGTCACCAGTAGAAAGTAGCTCTGGGGCCTCTAATCCGGAGGGAGGCCTGTACTGCAGGCCAGTGCGCAACGACATCTGGGAGAGGGTGCCGGGGCCGAAGCAGGCAAGTCGGGGTCGGTGCAAGTCTTACTGTGTCGCGGCCGCCACCATGTTGCATTTCCTCGGGCGGCTGCGGTCGCGGATCTGAACCAGCCCAGAAGTCCCCCACTCTCCCTCTGTTAATGCCTCTCTGCCCAGCCACCTCCACGATGCGGTGTGACACCGGATGGCCTTTGCTGTGTGCTATGGAGAGTGTGCAGCAGACCCGGTCGGCAGTGGCGACGGAGGGACGAGAAGGCGCGTCCTATCCGTCCACTATCATGGCCACGTCCCTATACATAGCAAAGAGTCAATTATAAACTGGAAATGTGTAATCTTTTTTTTATTGTCTTAATATTTGAGCCTGGACCCTCAATGTATCTTTAAGTACATCGAAGAAGATGAGCGCACTAAAAGGTTCTGATCTTCTTTATATCGAGGACCTTGTGTTCAATATTTTATTAGTGAAATAGCTGTAGCCATACAAACTATATGCAAAACCCTTCCTGCCTCGAAGTGAGAGCATTCTTGTCTAACATGATCACATAGCGTTCCAAGAGAAAGAAGCAAAACTCACTCTCCATCCCGCATAGGATTAGAGCCTTGACCGGAAAACTCTGTTCCACAATTCTGAGGGTTGCATCAGAATTCCCCTTTGCCTGGTTTGTCGTCCAATAACAAAGAGGACACCACAAAGCAATGGGCTACTGCATCGCTCGCAAAGAGAACTCAATTCTGACAGCTTATGCCCTTAAGAAAAAACATAAATGAAAGTAGTCTAACACATCAGTTCATGAAACGGAATACTTTTTGTACTGCCATCCAAGTTACTCATATGCTGTCCTGAGTAGCCCAGTTCTGGAATTGAGTGCTAAAACATAAGGAGCAGAGGGCATGCGGGGTCACCTTTAGCTCCATGAATCTGTTTTGTAGACTGGGCCACTTAGTTCTGCTGCGGAACCGATCCTTGTGTAAATTTAAAATTAAATAACTCAATAAAAGGGTCCCTGTTACTACTTATCATTAAACTAGCTCAAGTTAGTAGTGCCAACATCCACCCAAACTCTACTAAACACACAAGAAATCAAGAGCACAATCCAAACACGACTAATGCACGAAGAAAAACAAAACAAAAAAATTGTACTAACTACTAAACTTGGGTTCTGGAGTAGCATGCTACTTGCCGGAAGAAGATCTTCAATGCCTTTTCAGGGGTCGTAAGCGCTATATAAATTCACTTACAATTTCATCTTTGAGTGGAGTAAAGTGCAGGTCTGATCTGCCAGGAACACTTATCTGTTATTATAACTGCTTTGTGATGCTGCTACATAGGCACTGTAACACCTCAGCACTTCATCTTGATATGAACAGGGTATCCTCGACCAGTAATCTGTCTGTTCTCTTCGTTACATAATCATTTTCTTGACCTCCGTTTTATACCATGTGAACCTTTGCAAGAGGTGGTTGTGTGAGCTCTTGCACATTTCACCAAGCGCTGATTTAACTTATTAAATAGGGAGTAAGGTCCTGTCTCCCAGCACCTAGTCCTCTTCGGGGAGGCCGATTCACATGACTTCACATTTAAGATGGTAGTACTCCAAAGCACATAATAACTATCCTTACTGGACTACTTAAAAGCAGGAAAACACCTGTCACTCTGATCGCAGACCACCTAACCCTCTTTGACCACCATAGTCTGTAACTAAAGGCAAATTATATATGTTTACTTTTAGGGGGGGGGTGTATGATTTCAGAGCCCCCACCCCACAAACGTGGAAGTATGAAGACACAGACAACAGTATTCTGGAAGGAATTATTTTCGTCCTTCAGATGGTAATCAGTTTTGTTCTTATTACTTTTTCTGATTTACAGTCGAAAATTGGGAACGCTTATACTCTTTTTAAAAAAGCAAGCCTTCAATTGCGATCAGGCCATTATACAACCAAGAACTTTGATTCCACCAGCAACCAGTCTAACTCGCCATCATAAAGGCACCGGAGAGATTTCTCGAGTCCTGCCGAAGATAAAGCAACAGCAAAGAGCAATTGTAGTGCTAAGAAACATGGCTTGGTACAGTTATCGGAGTTGTAAACCTGTGTTCATTGGTATCCAATGGCTTGCCCAGTTCTGCAACACCTGTGCTAAAACCAAACCTAGTCATTTGACTTTGTTGGGGCTTTTCTCTATTGGGGCTTTTGTAGACCCTACCTGTGTCCCCTTATCAGAGGCACAGTATGTCCATAGATTTCATTAGATACCTATTTGCCCGGCAAGTGCATGATATTGTATGGACAGTGTGGGTTTCCTGTACTAAAATCGCCTGTTATGTTACTCTGAAACTCATCCTCGGTGCAAGTGTTCTGGTTGCAGATTGTATGCACCATCTCTGGCAGGTGCATTAAATCCTTGCGAGAACGATTGCCGAGTAGCACATGTAGTTCAAGGAAAGTTCTACAGAGATGCACACAGCTTACTACACATATGAAACAGTGTTTTTCCATTGCTTTCAATCTTCAAATTAAAGGATATTGCAAAAGAGCAAGTTGCACTAGAGAGCAATACCAAATTTGTTTCTGCAGCACCAGTGTGTAGTTGGATCTTCATCTGCATGACCCAAGTACCAACATTTCTACTAGTATTTCGCTCTTTTTTGCCCTTTTTAAATATTTTTTGAGAGAAAAATCCCGCAAGGTGTAGGAGAAGGGCAAAATAGTATTTTTGCTACCAAACTATTACAGGCGTGGGTGTGTGGGGAAAGGGAGTGAAGGAAGACTTACAACTGAATGAAGCACTGTAAAGGTTATGGGTTGACTTCCCTGTAAACAGGAGTAGGTGGGGGAGGGAGGTTAGCAGTCACAAAAGTATACAATATTGTCGACAGACGGTACTTCTACATCATTATTTTTAAAAGAAAGTGATTACAGAGATTGACATTAAATAGCTGAAACGTTGGTTCCAAAGATTTCTGTACTGCCAACTCCTATTCGAAAGGAAGTGTTTTTTGTCTTCACGGAAAACAGCAAAAAAGAGGCCGTTTTACTGAGAGGCAGTTAAATGTGTTCTTGACCTGCTACTAGCACCTAAATACAGTTGGTTTTGTGGTGAGTGCTTTCGTAAGGATTACTAAATAATTGTTCTAGGTCTTGCCAGTATAGAGAACATTGTATTGTATTATTTTGCAGCATTTGAATAGCTGTTTACATGCCTGACTAGGCAGAGAGGCACTCTTACTTGCACCGGGTTCCTGGGAGACCGTTTAGTGTGTTTGATTCGATGGATGTTAAATGCAGTATATCCTCTTTGGGAGATATTGGGTGAACTGTATGAGGTTCAAAGGCAAGCTGCAAACGTGGTGCGTTGTAGGCCGCTGCACATAAACATAAAGTGTTGCAGAGGATTGAGCATAGGTTACTATGTTCCAGCCCATATTGTTAGTCCTCTGCATATTGTGAGTCTGACTGTGAAGAGCCTGGTTTTTAGTGTACACTCCAGAATTCAAGATAGTTCCTGATTCTTATTTGTGCAGTTCCAAAGCTTGACCGTCTGGACAGAGGAGTTTCTGCCATTTTGCAACTTCGTGCAGGGTGAGATAGTCAAAGTAGGCGCAGTGATCTTGTTTGGTGATAGCTTCCTCCATGATAACATTGTCAGATTATTGAGCCAAGGCTTAAAGTTCCCATTAATGGAACACATCATCTGTGCATGTGGCTTCTAGTTGCATATGTTTGCATAAGCTGCTTACAGTTCATTGTAGACTTGGAACTCTAACCTCACTCCCTCCCCCCAACCATGTGCTTATGGAAACGATGCAAAGTTCAGATGTCCAGATTGTGGTATATGAGAGTTGTCTACAGGTGTGTAAGCTTTCTTTACATATTTTGCTTCAATGGATATTTTGATCCTTAATAAAAAAAGAATCGTGTGTACATTTTGTTACATACTTCGATCCATGATCTAGAAGTATGTTAACTCCTACAACTATCAGGTGAGTGTGTTTCAAATAATTTATGAATGATTGCAGTGCTCACAAAGAATAGAGGAAGTTAAATTTGCATTTTCGTGGTCGTCGGCTGTCAGAATCAGTGTGAGATACAAGGCCACCTACGGTTTTGCTCCGTATCCATTTCTCAAACTGCCTATCCCTCCGGCTCTTAAGCTTTACTCCCTTTGTATGAGCATCAGGATGTCTTATGGTCTCAGATTGCCTGTTGGTATGCTGTCGTCTAGGCATAGTGCTCAGTCACTTTAACTGCTCTTAACATTCATCCTATTACTTCCTGGTAGAAATTCTCAGGTTAAGACCAACATGGATCTATAGGTACTAATGGGCTTCATCTTGTGCTTGCCCGCATGTATGTAGCCAATATGTCTTCTAGCCAGCAGAATCAACTTACAAAATGGAATTTAAATCCTGTTTTTCTATTTTATTTATTCAGGTGATGCTAAACTTCGTCCTGAGGCCAAGAAACGACTTCTCAGCTATGTGGAAGAAGAGCCATTGGATGCCAACGGATATTTTAACTTGGGCATGCTGGCTATGGATGAGAAGCGGGATACTGAGGCAGAGATGTGGATGAAGAAGGCCATTAAATTGCAGGCCGGTTTCCGAAGTGCTCTCTTTAATTTGGCTCTCCTGTATTCTCAAACATCGCAGGAATTGATGGCCCTACCTGTCCTGGAAGAGCTGCTGCGTTACTACCCTGACCATACAAAAGGACTGATCCTGAAGGGAGATATCCTAATGAATCAGAAGAAAGACATCAAAGGAGCAAAAAAGTGCTTTGAACAAATCCTGGCGATGGAGCCCAACAACGTGCAAGGGAAGCACAACCTGTGTGTTGTCTATTTTGAGGAGCGGGACTTAATAAAAGCAGAGAAATGCCTGGTTGAGACCTTAGCTTTGGCGCCCCACGAAGAATATATCCAACGTCATCTGAACATCGTCCGAAGTAAAATTCTAACCTTAAATGCTGCAGGCCATTCAGTTCCACCATCAGGTGCAACAGCAGCTGTGGAGGAAGGAAAAAAAACTTTGTTTGAAAACATGAAAGAAAGAGACAATGAGCAGAAAGGTACTTTTTCAACGAGCACTAACAATAACAAAGGGCACACTAAAGCCAAGAAACAATTAGACAAAAATACCTCTGACAAAGAGACCAAAAAGAAATCAACAAAAGACATAAAGGACATTGAAAAGAAGAGAGTGGCTGCTTTGAAGAGGCTGGAGGAGATTGAACGTATTTTAAACGGTGAATAGCCTTTCATAGAATCACAATAGAGCTTGCAGATAACAAACAATTTTAAATCTGTTGTTTGGACCACAAGCACTCCTTTCAGATTATGAAAGTGACAATTCAAAACATCTGATATCAGACTACAGCTCCTAGTCCTAAGAACAAGTGTAAGTTATGTTACTTGACAGAGAGGGGATCAGATTTTTATTTAAAGAAAAAAGAGCACTGGAATGAGGAGGTCATGAAGATGAGAATTTTTAGAAACTTTGCTTGATGCTTAATAAGGTTTATCTGAAAAAAAGAGAAACGTTCCTAAAACTGTGTAACCAAGGAGGTACTTAGTGGGAACATATCATGCCACTTAATCCAATACAGCCTATGTGTGCGTGTGTGTGTTATTTAGCAGTCGATGGAGTTTTTTTCCGTTTTGGATCTTTTGTCTACACAGACATGGTGCTTCAGAAAAAGTTGAACTCCAGGCTAAAGTTTTCCGTGGGTTTGTGTCATTGTGTGTGTAACTGCAAAACTTGTGTTTTGCATTTTAATAGGAAAAAATGACTATGTTCGTCAACACAATTCGAAGTATATCAAATTCTAAAGTTAGTTACAGGGTAATGCGTTTTCTTTCTGATTTTGTACATCATGCAGTGGAGTTACATTTGATGAGCTGAGCCAAACCTGCTCAGTTGCAATCCAGTGCACAAAGTCTTCTTTTTCTTCTGGGTTTTTCTCTTTTAAAAGCAATTGTGAAATCACAATTTCACCAAGAAACCCTGCACGAGCCAACGAATGCAAGTTAAATCAGGGTTTCTAGTTCAAAAACACAGTCAAACATCACTTTCCAGTACAAACCTCAGTAGTGTTAGGCGCCTCGGAGATGTTCCCATCTGCAGTGTTGTATTTGATGGTCCTACTTTATTGTGTACCATTGTCGACTTTGGGACTGGTGCTCGATGAGGTGCCGTGGAAGAGAGGTTTAGATGTTGTGCCATTACTACGGGTTTTCCACCTCATTGGTGCAACATCTTGATAAAGTTCCCTCTTCAATTAATTAAATTAAAAATATATGTAATCAAGTGCAGAAGAATCTGCCTCCTATCGTTTGATGTAAGTGAATTTGAAATCCCATTGGTCATATCCTCTCAGACTGCACAGTGCCATGTTGGGTGTAGCATTTCAAGCAAATGGTAGAAGCTGCCCATGTTGGCATCTGGTTAATTTTCATTTTGTGAGATGAGCGTATGTATTTTAATCATCTGAAGTACTTGCGAGGCCTAGACATTCACCTGTTTTAGCATTTTAAATCGAAAATCGACACAGTTTATTGGGATAATCTTACTGTGGCACATTCAATCAGTGGACTAGTGCTAATGCCTGGGTTTAACCTGGGCTCATTTCTGAGCGCCTAGAAACAGATGATTTGTTTTAAATAATAAATATCGTTATCCTCAAAAGGTGAAAAAATTAAGCCCAAATTTTCGGATAATTATATTTTTGGAGAATTGCTGTGGGGCAGCGTACTATAAAAAATAACACAAGTAACGCTGTCTCTTTCTGTGCATGTCCGAGAGTGTGTGTGTGTGTGTTTACTTTTGTCTGTTTTAACTCCAATTAAATGGAAGAACGATTATAAACCATATACAGACATCAGGCGGTGAAGTTCAGTGTAACACTACACAGAGCGAAGAAGACAGACAATATCGATACACACATTCGTGCCATGCTCTACTTGTGTGCTGGTCTTTGATACTATCTTGTTATCCAATCCCGAAATCATCATTTTCCTTTCGCTCGGTCAAGGATTTTAAAACTGTTTCACTAATGATAAAAGATTCCTGGTGTTAATTTGTTGTCGACGCCCACATTTCTTGCATTTGTAATTATTTGAATTGTACTTCGATCTTTAACAGATTATATTTTGTGTTTCATTTCCCTCTTTGTAATGTTTCCTATTTTACTTGCATGATAGTTGTTCTCATCTCACTTTTCTAGCATTCGAAAGCTCCAGTATCTATGACCAATAGGTATTAAAAATGATGCTTTGTATATAAATTGAGGGGAGCCAGAGGCATGTCCGGTGCACAAATTCTTCTTGCTGTAGGCAAAGTAACATTTTGCTGCCCGGGCTCCCCCATTAAGAGGTCACAATGGCTACATGTCTGGGCAATCTAGTGATCCCATTTAGTAGCACCTGAAGTTGCCACCCAGTATTGGCACATATGTAGAACATTTACGTGACAAATGGACACATATTTGTGACATGTATATCTTGTTCTGAATGTCTCTCATATGCTCAGCCTCAATCCCTCCTTATCTAAAGAGATGTGTGGTGCTTTACCTTGCTGCTGTGGCACATCCAACGGTATCCCAGTGGATCTTTCAGATCCAGTCTAAAACCATGCTTAAATCTTTGAAATGACTTTGCTTACCTATTTTAAGACATGTCTCTAACCATCATGTGGCGGCCTCCTTTTGAAATGGGTTGTATGACACAATCACTCATGCCTAAACCACGCTTGCCTTAACCACGCAGTCTTAACGGTTGCGTCTTTACCACACATGCCTTTACGATGAATTTTGGCATGATTGGTAATGGCATATACGTGGTAAAGATCACACCCCAGCTCCCCCATCCTGAGCCATAAACCCCGGCCCCAAGCCCTGCAATCTACTCGCCCCAGCCCTAATAACGACCAAGACCCCCTACCCTGAGCTCTAAAACCCAGCCCAAAACACTATCCTGACCCCAGCCCCCCTGACCTGAGCCCGAAACCGACCTCCAGCTCTTAAAATTCCCCCTCTCCCCCGCCTGAGCCCTAAAACACAGCCCCGCCCTAATAACTACCCCAAACCCCCGCCCTGAGCCTTAAAACTGGCCCAGCCCTAGAAACTTCCTCTTCCCCCCGCCCCGAAACCTAAGTAAAAATTTAAAAAAGTACTTTCCAAGCTGCCGTTCCATCCGCCGACTGCAGATCTGCAATGCTAGACCGCTAACTTCCTTTACCACGCAAATGCATGGTAAAGGCATATGCATGGTTAAGGCAAGCATTGTTCTGCTTGCGTTATAATGGCACGTGTGGTTTAGCCCGGGTTGGTAATGCCGTTTCCCGTTGAAATGGTGTACAAACTATCTCTGGCTTAACGCTGAAATTCATATAGGTTGGTGTTCTTGTCCTCTCCTCTTCTCTGGTGATCACGCCACTATAAATACAGACAACAATGAATTCTGAACCCTTGCTGTGATAGCAAATGTGATTCAGACCCTTTTAAAATATCTTTTAAACACAGTTGTGCCTAAGTAAATTGGTACATTTCTTTCTCTATGCACACTATTACAATCAATTACCACAATAGAAATACAGGGAATGATAGTACTGCACAGCGTGTATTTAGCATATGTGTATATATATATATATATATACTACAATCTTGCTTATCCAGGAGCTGTCCCCGTAGTAAATGGTTGAATCCTCACAGAGCACTGCACACACAGATCACTGTGCCTGGAAAACACTGTAGTTACATCACTTATCCTTTCATCAAAGATCTCTTTTCACCTATTCTGTGGCTCTTGACTGAGATCTACCTATTTCTTAGGAGAGCTGGTCTTTCATGCACTGTTGCTTTATTCATTTTTGATGCCGTGTAGTCGCTGTATTAATCTTTATCTTAGTTTGTCTAAAGTTTTTTAAATGTTATCTGTCTTACCCTCCTGCAACATTTCAAATTTACCTGCAATATATCCAAAACAATGCAGCCCCACTGGTAGAAGTAACCTCCAGAAGGCACTATTACTTGCCTAGGCTGGACAGACTGCACAGACTGACAATTACTGTGAATAGTTGTGTTTTGGTCACCTTGTCCTTACCAACCGAATTCAAAAGTACACCCTATTCCTTGCCCTTGGATCCATGTTTGCTGGCATTTTAAAGTCCCATGGTTTAATGGTACCCAGACAGGAGACAGACTCTTTCTGTGGTCAGACCTGATAGAGAAATGGTGCAAGTAAGCCTTTGAAATCAGTACTACTTACTGGACCCTTTCCAAAGAAGGAATGCATAAAATGAGATCAGGTGGGTCAAAGAGTTTCATTGTCATTATTTCAAATGCTGACGATATTTGACAACAGTATTAATTTGGAAGAGTGCATTGAATTGTTATCGAAGGATAAATAAATTGATGCTTTAATTATGGTGCCGAAGACGGAGGGCAGTTATTGAATTTTCTTATTTTATATATTGCCAAATTTCAGGAAAGGTGACACTTAGGAGACATTCCTGGCTTCATTCACCCATCTATAGGTTTGGTATTTTTATAATAATATTGGTCCACAGTTCTCTTTTGATGACAGTGTGCTGTTTGGTAGCCTAGCAGATGAAGAATTAGAAAGTTGCAATGAGGAGACAGACACTTTGAAGTCTGTTAAGGTGACACTTTTTTTGTAGAGTGAACATTTATTTAGGTTGTAACCCTGTCTGATGGATGACCTCAACAATAATTTAAAACTACTGTTGGACATTACATACTTCCTGCTAGGCAGAACCTAAGAACGATGATGGAAGATGTGTACCAGCTGTAAAATTATAGCAACAGATATCTTGGTGCTCATGATTGTCCAGACCTGGGCAACATGATGCAGTTACAACAGCGTTTCATACCTCTGAATTGTATTTAATCTGGGGCTATCCTTAGCACCCCTCTTCTCTGGTCATGGACATATTAAATGTAATTTTATATCTCACATCAGTAAATCGTAGGGGGAAACAATAGTATCTAAGGTGGGATGCAAGGACCCCGGCCCCACCAACGTTCCCACTGACAATCATGGGCCATAATCAGCATAAATCACAAACTCTACCCCTCTATCCCAACCCCGAGTATGCCATGGCTTCTCTAAATTTGGGACATGAATAAACATTCGGGCAACATTCCAGTAAAATTCAATGTGAAGTAATAGGGTGTATGCATCTACATGTTATCCTTTAACTCAAAATCCAAATTCGGTATTTGTAAACCGCGAACTACTCACCCCTAGGGGTCTCAAGGACCTGTGAGCCTGTGACCCTGAGGTTTAGTTCTGATAGTAGATAATCCCCTGAAGCTTTCTAAAACGTGTTAAATCAAGATTCCCGCTTCCTGTGGGTGCATTCAGGGGGTGTCTAGTTATTCCTCCTGGGAGGGGAGATCAGGGTGCCTCAGTTCTTCTACATGCCTGGCTGCTTCCAGTGAACCCTGACCCCTCTTGGCTTCTCGTATCTGTACCGCTCCCTCATAGTCTGCCCACCTCATAAGCTCTCTTCCACACCTCAGTTCTAGGCCCCCTCTGGGCTTTCCAATTTCTGGTTATTTCTCTCTTTGCTAAAAGTAGTGCTAGGTCCTGAAATGTACTCATTACCTCAGTCTTAGCAGTGTGTGGGAACCAGTGTAGGAGACAGTAGCCAGGTGTACAGTGGACTTCTCTTTCAGTTACTTCAGCTAAAGTGTTCATGACGGCTTCGCAATAAATCGTCAATTCTGGGCAGCTCCTAAACATGTGGATGAACTCAGCCCCTATTTCTCCACAACAGGGGCATTTTGCCTCAAAATGTCTGTTTATCCTCCCTGGTGTCAGATACGCCCTGTGCAACACGTAAACGTTAATGAGCTTCATTCTAGTATTTCTAGATACTTTGGGGATACAGGTTAGGTCATCCCAAATTTTCTCCTCCTGTCGAGAGGTAGCATCACATCTCCCTGTATTCATCTATTGGCAGGGGACTGCCTTATAAGTGCCCAAGGAGGCGGCTATTTACTGGCATCCCTCCAAGTGTGGTGGCTCCGTCATTCCCCTCTTCCAATGCTTACGAATCGCAGATGTAAGGCCCTGTGTAGAAGGAAGTGTCCCTGAGGTATATCATACTGCTCTCGGGAATCTGCAAATGGTAGCATGAGTTCATCTTCGAATAAGACCTGTACTGTCTTTACACCCATCGTCGCCCATTGCCTCAGTCCCCGCCAATCTCCTCCCTGGGCAACATTACCTTCATGTAGAGGTTTTCCAATTTAACTCCTGCATTTTAAATATACTTTAGACAGATATTTGACTTTCTTTTAATAGAAGGGGTAGCATATGATCAAAGTAGGAGCCCCTCATCCTGGGGAAGGTTGCCAAAGACGTGTGCCCAATTTCTGGTCTAAGGATGCTAAGGAAATTTGTCAAGGCAGATAATATTGAGATGGTTTCATGACTTCTTCTTTGCTGCAGTGAGAAGTGATTTGCTTCAGATAGTTAAGCGTTCTTGTAGTCATTAACACCAGAGCAGTGTTTTTGAAATTTTAGCCTACTACTTAGGTTTTTACATGAAAGCATTTATAGCAGGTGGCCCCTCACCTAAGAAGATCAGTATTCCTGAATAATTGACTGAAACAGTATTAGTCAAGATAGCAAAACTATATTATCTGAATCTGATTAGTCCACTTATGTTTTATCAGTTCTTCTTTAAAAGGAGAAAACGTAATTTTCCTAATGGAAATTGCAGTGTCTATGAGCTGTAATCAATAGTCACATTTATCTATACCCCTCAAAGGACAGGGTCCAGTTTCTGATGAGCACAATGTGATTTCACCAAGCTAATGTCTGACAGGACTCCTCAGATTATCTTTGTGCTGCTTTATAGTTCCTCATTTCCATGTGAGACTATGACTCTTAGAAGAATGCTGTTAAGCTCAGTGGTCTTGGGGTCTTAAGAAGATTGGACCATTCAGTTCCATAGGATTGCATTATTCTTTAGGGGTGAAAACTAATTTTTTAGTGATTCTATGTGACCTTTCCATGGCAAGATAGTTACATGCCATGGGATAAAGTGTCACTTGCCAAAAATCATGGTTCTCCAGCATTAACATCTTCTGCTTGGTCTGTTTTGCCTCAAAATATTTTTTTTGCCACCCTATTTGTTCTTTTTGATGGAAACTGAAAATTCTTCTTAACCTCTGCATCAGGGGGGAACGAACCCAGAGCAGCCTTGGCAATTTTCTGGAACCAGCCCCTGGGGAAGCACTGCCTGGTCCCGGGTTGCTGGAAATGCTTGCTTGCTGTTTTAGTTATTGGAGGCCGGTATTGCAGCACTGCTGCGAAACCGGCCCCAGTAACAAAACCAGATTCCACTGTTCCAGTCTCCCGGGGAAATGCCCGATGCCGGATACGGCCAGTCCCGTCCTGCTCTGCATGCATCACAAAAATGAAGGTTGTATTTCAGTTCTACCGATGCAGAGAAGTAGAACTCATCTTTATTGTTAAGTACTCCTCAGCCCCTGCCTCCCCCCATCTATACACACACACACACACACACACAACATTGATTTATTCAATCAGAGGCATGTATCTATGTAAGATACAAATGCTCTAGAACAGTGGTTCCCAAACTTTTGACTCCTGAGGACCCCCATTGAGTCACCACTGGAAGCCGAGGACCCCCAAGCAATTTGTATGATTTAAATTTCAAACATTAAAACAGTAATTCAGAAAAAATAAACACACGTGCACACAAAACAAATACTCGAATTACTAAGGATTTTAGGGGCATATTTAGAAGCCCCTATCGGTATGGGAACGTCACTTTTTGCAACGTTCCCGTGGCGATAGAGGCTTCGCCTTATTTACAAGGCAGCGTTAAGCCACTTAACATGGCTTAAAGCTGCCTTGTAAATAAGGCCCCCTGTCACACAATGCCTAGCGTGAAAGGGGTGGGCAGTGGGTGTTGCGGTGGGCGTTCCACCGCAACACCCATTGATTTTGACGCTGCCCCCTATTTACAAGGGCAGCGTAAATAGGAGGTAGCGCCAAAATTAAGCCAGGGAAAACCAGGTCTTAACTTGGCAAAACGAGGAGAAATCCTTTATTTCTCCTCGTTTTTGCTTTTTCAATGTGTGCTGCTTTGTGCAGCACACATGGAAAAAGCAAAAACGCCTTGGATTGTTTATGTTCAGGAAGGTGACCCTTCCTGCACATAAACAATCTTTTTAAAAAAATGCCATTTTGTAACTTCCATGTGTGCTGCATTAAGCAGCACACATAGAAGTGACAAAACGGAATTTCAAGATTGAAGGGGGACCTTCCTGCACATAAACAATCTTCCACTGCATGCACACACCCTTGCACTATGGTGCAAGGGTGCCCCGTTGGCGCTACACTGCTAAGTGTAGCGCCAGCACAGGGGAAAACGCAGGGCTGCACCATATTCTTGAAAATATGGTGCAGCCCTGTGTTTCCGAAGTGGCGGAGCGTGTCGTTAAGCCAAGGAGGCTAACGACACGCTCCGCCACTTCTGTTGTAAATATCCCCCTTAGTATTTTATATTCAAAGAATTTGCAAAAAACAAAACATTTTAATGGGAAAGTTGGTGCTGCATCTCCGTGACTAACTTTTAAATGGTTGGTTTTATTTCGCAGTACGAGGCTCCTGCTAGGGCCAGACTGGAAACCCAAAGCAGCCCTGGCAAATGTTTTCAGACCAGTCGCCATATGGTGCACACCAAGTGCAGTGTGTGAGTCTGACCACTACAAAGGAGGCTTTGGGAGGCTCTCCCCCCCAAGAAATTTAGGAAACATTGGTGCAGTCTAAAACACATTTATCATTATATATTAAATTGTATTGGCTTTTAACGAATAGTAAATGAAGACCTTACTATGCACCAGGATACGACAATCCTTGTTGCGGTTCTTCAATGATTCCCTTATTATCACCCTTCAACAGTGCCTCTCATCTCTCCATAGCCCCTCTGTCACATGTATTTCATTTGTTTTATAGTATCTCTCATACCATTGTAGGAAGTCAGAGCACTTTTCATCACACACATATAGCGACAATGAATCATACGTGTAAATCAGTGTATAGAAAATGTTACATAAGGCAAAGGGTACTACAATGTGTAGGATTCACATGTCATTCATACTGGTAGGCATTTTTAAAGAGTGCTTGATCCGGAGAAGCGCAAACTTGGGATTCAGAACATCAGCCAGTGGTTAGCATTGACTTTAAAAAATAAAAATGTATTTCTGCCCAAATAAACCTTTTTAGCAGCATCAGGATAATGAAAGACTGGGAAAAAACATAAGTTACTAACTTGTACCATGCAGTTTGCAAGCAGCTCTTTGATGACAGTTTATAGGTCACTGTGCTAGATTACGATTGTCACTTATAAACTGCAGAGTAACAAAAAAATCTCTGTGACAAAAGCAGCAACCCACTGACCAATGCACATAAAACACTATTTTATAAAATGCATGGTACACGTTCTTTGCAGTAGGCATATTAAACCTCCTTGCTACGTTAGATTACTCAAAGCTGCAACTGGACAAAACTCTCATCTCTCCAGCAGGTGCATTAATCAATGGCGTTATTTTGACACTTTTATTGTTGCTCGAAAACTGCTAATTAGACAAGGAACTTTGCAGTGCTTTTAAAACTGCCTCCTGGGGACCCCCTGGGAATGTGTCACGGACCCCTGGGGGTCCGCGGACCACAGTTTGGGAAACACTGTTGTAGACCATCTCATTGACCTTTCTTTCGTAAAGCATGCAATGAAAAATATAGTAGTAATATGTGGATAATTTCTGATAGAGATTTCTAACTGCAGATTCCTTACCTTTTAAATACTCCCGACATCAGACTAGATCCAGAAAATCTTCAGCAGTACTCCTGCGCACCAGTAACTCCGCATCAGTGTCATTCCACGCCAGATGTGACATGCATGAGCCTATATAGCCGCCAGCCATGCGCGCTGACATCTGTTCTTTTCTTTCGTGACGCAGATCTAGAGCTACCCCTCGTCTTATTGAGATACTTCTACTATAAAAATTCCAATAAAAGACTGTGAGCAAGGGAAATATGTCATCTTCCAAGTCTACAGGGTTTAAACCCTGTGGGGAATGTCTGTGACTGACCCACATGTGGTTCTCCTGTGGTGCCTGGGCCCAGACCATAATTTCAAGGCCTGCAGTGGCTGTGCCTTGGTGCACCCCAAGGCCATTTGAGACGAGGAACAAAGCTCTTCGTGGCGAGGCACCGCAAGATCCTGCACCAGGATCGGTCGAAATCTAAAGGTAGGTTCCGGCTACGCTCCAAGGTTGGTCCTGTGAAAGGCAGTCTTCACGATATAAGTCCCTGGGCAAAGCCAAAAAAGTGCAAGAAGTCCCAAGTAAGACTGAGCCCCATCCCACCACTCGTGATCTCCCGGGAAGGCACAAGGACATCATTGTGCCTCCAGGTCACGCTCCGGAAGATGCTCTACTTTGGAGTCGATACCAATCCTTATTCTACGGCAACTGGAATTTCCGGGGCTGTTGGCGACACTTCAGCAAATCAATGACTTTTTCAAAGCATGCTGCAGCTCTTTGGCATATTACTGGGGCCCTCTGGCATGCTTGCGGGCCCCAGAGAGCTGCGAGGCCTCCCAACTGGGATTCTACCTGCAGGGCCGCCCTCGGGTCCAGTTGGGCCCTCTGGATCTGCTCAGGGCTCCGTACCCTCTTTGGTACCGTTCCTTCCCTGGCGTCGCGATCCACCAGTGTCATTATCTCTGGATGATGGTGGCCAGCCATAGTGCTGTCTGACACCGCCCCAACCTTGACCGAGCCAGCACGCTCCTTTATCTGTGCCGCAAACCTCTTTACCATCCTTCTGATTCTGACACCGTGCCTCTGCCCACTGGAAAGGTTCATGTTCTTCACAAGTTACTCGGTACAGACTCTGATAATGGGGGATATGATGCTGGGGATGAGATTGTCCAGCCTTACCTTAATCAACTGGTATAAGGATCTGGAAGATGCCAGAGGTCTGGATACTTCCCTAGAGACTGGGCTAGTCTCCACACCTGGGACTTCCATGGAAGACAGCGTCGTCTTTGCTAGAGTTATGCAAAGGGCAGCTGAGTTTCTTGACATTCAGTTCCCTACTCAGGAAGTTAAAAACAATGTACCGACTGAGGTGTTACAGCCTTGCCAGTCGAGCTCTCATCCCCTACACACATTCAATGAGGCTCTTACTGATATGTTCTTAGGTACCTGGGCCAAACCCTGCTCAATCCCACCTGTGCATTTGCAGACCCCATTGCCCTGCTTCAGGTGACCCACCTTTCTTCACCCAGCACCTCACTCCTGAGAGCCTTGCGATGCAGGCTTCAGCCAGTAGAATAAACCCAAACATGTTTCCCATTATTCTTCCTGACAGGGAATCGAAGAGGATAGAGACTTCTGGTAACTGGGTTTTTTCCTCTACATGTTTGGCCCTTCACTCAGTCAATACCAGCTGCCCCCTATGCCGCTTTTCTCACGCCTTGTGAGACTCAGGCCATGCAAGATGGTTGTGATGTTCACTATCTGCTGCAGGCTGTGTATACCACTGACTCTCTCAGCAGGGCTATTGACAACAATTTGGTGATTCACAGGCACGCCTGAATGTGGCCCATTGACTTTTCGGTAGACGTTCAGGCCAGTTTTATTGACATGACATTTGACGGCTCCTGGCTTTTTGGGGATAAAGCGAATTCGGCCATGGAGTGCTTTAAGGATAGCAGGGCGACAGCGTGCTCCCTGGGCCTTTCTGCTCCTCCATACTAGCCTCCCCAGCACTTTATCCCCCTCCGTGGCTATGGTACGGTCTTCCGATATTACCAACAGCCCAACTAGGTGCAACAATCACTCCTGCCTTTTCGTGGCCCTGGCTTCAGCAGCCACAGGTGGTGGCAACAGGGACAGTGAGCAGCCCAGTCTTCTGCCTTGACGGCACACAGCCACCCGGTCGGAGGCAGGATCTGACACTTTCTGCCAGGGTAGCAGGC
The DNA here is from genome assembly GCA_963921515.1 of Calotriton arnoldi. NCBI lineage: Eukaryota > Metazoa > Chordata > Amphibia > Caudata > Salamandridae > Calotriton > Calotriton arnoldi. The sequence continues at coordinate 982,511 of CAWUFW010000658.1, read as the reverse complement.
AATAGCTTTGAACAAGTGGTTCCTGTAAATTGTTCAGCAGGGTTACGCTTTACCATTTCTCGAGATTCTGCTGCATCTTCCACCTTTTACAGACTGGCTGACGGAGGATCACCGTTTGCTTGCAGCAGGAGGTACATACGGTTATGGCCAAAGGGTGTTCTTAGAGAGGGTACTCGCACCAAAAGGTGGTCTTGGTTGTTAATCCTGCTACTTCCGACTGCCAAAAAGAGGACGGGGACTTCCGTCCCATTTTTTACCTCGCCCTCTCAATGCCATTCTGTGGAAAGCCAAGTTCAAGATGCTCACCCTGGCCCGGGTCTCGTCTGCACTAAATCCTGGAGACTGGATGGTAGCGCTGGACCTGCAGGACGCGTCTTTCCACATCCCTATCCTGCAGGCCCACAGGTGTTACCTGCAGTTCATGTTAGGCCACAAGCTTTTTCAGTTTGCTGTGTACCCATTTGGTTTTGCCAGTGCCCGGTTGGTGTTCATGAAAGTGGTGGTGATGGTAGCAGCACATCTTTAGAGGTCAAGAATTTCAGTCTATCCCTATATCGATGACTGGCTGTTGAAGGCATGTTCGGCCCAGCCTGTTGTCAACCCCTTCCAGACTACGGCAAACCACTTGACATCCTTGGGGTTCACTATTAATGTGTCAAAGTTACACCTGGGTTATTTGCAGAAGTTCCCCTTCATCAGAGCCAATCTGGAAATTGTGCAGTTTCACACCTATCCCCAGGAGAAGCGAGTCCAGAACATCTGGGCTATGATCCTGATGTTTCAACGTCTGTCCTTGGTCTCAGTGAGAATACTCTGAGGTTGGTGGGACTGATGGCCTCCTTCATCCTGCTGGTCAAGCGTGCCAAGGTGGCATGTGCGGGCTCTGCAGTGGGATCTGATGACTAGGTGGGCACAGCACCAAAGGGATCTTTCTGATCTGGTCCATATTTCAGAGGAGACTACTAAAGGTCTGCAGTGGTGGCTGCTGGATTGTGATTCGGTCAGCAGCAGACCCCTCTCCTTACCCCACCCAGAGCTCACAGTGGTGACCGATGCATCACTTCTTGGTTTGGAAGGCCATCTGGGAGAGGTGGAGATCAGTGGCATCCATTTTTTTGTAGAGTCCGGGTCCATATCGACCTTCTGGAGCTGAGAGCCATCTGCTTTGAAAGTCTTCCTGCCTTTCATCATGGAATCTGGTACAGGTGCTCATGGACAACACCACTGCCATCTGGTGCTGCAACAAGCAGGGCAAGTTGGGTTCATGGAACCAGTGCCAGGGGGATTTTCGTCTCTGGACGTGGTGGCTAAGCCACCAAGGAATTTTTCTGGTGACACCCCATCTGGCGGGTTCCCTGAATGCCAGAGCAGAACTAAGCAGTCAATGCTTTGCGGATTATGAATGGCAGTTACATATGGAGGTGGTACAGGGTCTCTTACAGGAATAGGGAGAACCCTAGCTGGATATTTTTGCCACCGCTGAGAACATGTAATATCAGCACTTTGGCACATTGGAGTTTTCAAGGCATCTTTCGCTCAGAGACTCATTCCGCATGGAGTGGAACTCAGACTCCTGGATGCCTTTCTGCTGATACTTCTCCTGCCCCGAGTTCTGAAGCAGATCAGGACCGACCTGGCCCAAGTCTTCCTTGTGGCCTCAGATTGGGCATGAGCATCCGTCCTCTGATTAGGCTGCTCTTTTGGGAGGATCTCCTGTCTCAGCAGTAGGGGAGGGTTCTGCTCCTGAACCTGTGCAATTTACACCTCCATGCTTGGAAATTGAGTTGAGTGTTTTCACCCTTCCTTCCAAGGTCGTGAATGTTGTCTTGGCAGTCCGGCGTCTGTCAGCCACATCTGTATACGCCTGCCGTTGGGCCTTCTGTGCTGCTAAACAGATGGACTTACTCCATGTCTAACTGTCCAAAGTTCTGTTGTTTGTGTTGTCCCTTGGCTAGCAAGACCTTGCTTTTGACCCTGTTAAAGGGTACCTGTTGGCTCTTGCGGCCTTCACATGGTTGCCAGACTAGCCATCATTATTTAAATTACTTGTGATTTGTTTCCTCAAAAGGTTACAACATATGTCCCTGCATCCTCCTCTGTTTGATGTGCCCCAGTGGTATTTAAATTTAGTTCTACATTCCTCATGTGTGCGCCTTTTGAGCCTCTCCTAAGTTGACCTCTCAAGCTCCTTACCCCCAAGACAGTATTTGTTTTTGCTATTACATCAGTGCAATGGGGCACTGAGTTGCAGGCCCTTTCTGTTAACCCACTGTACACTGCGTTCTACCCGGACAAGCTGACTCTACGGTCTTGATCCTCCTTTATTCCGGAGGTAGTGACTCCCTTTTATGTTGGTCAGAACATAAAGTTGCCAATGTTCTTTGCTATGTCTCACTCCTCTAAGAAGGAGAACACCAGGTAGACGATCAACTTTTTATCGGGTTCACTGGAGCAGTGAAAGGCAAGTTTGCACAGAAGAGGACCATCTTGGTCTGGATTGTACTCTGCATCAAGATCTGCAACACACTGGCCAAAATGTAGCCTTGTGATGGCTTGCGTGCTCATTCTACCAGGGCCAAGGCTGTTATTACTGCGTTGGCACGTGGAGTGCCAATTCTTGACATTTGTCAGGCTGCGATGCGGGCATCACTACATACGTTCATGAGTCACTATTGGCTAGACATCCAGGTCCACCAGGAATGGCACTTTGCCGCTCAGTTCTTTAGATCTTTTTAGTTTGAGTCAGTTCATGGACCTACCACTTAGGGGGTATTGCTTGTGTATCTATCCAAAGGGTGAGGAATATGCGGTTTTGTGTCAGAAGAACAAGTTATTTATTTAAGTAACTCTCCTTCTGGTAGAGACTCTATCTAACTTTAGATTCCTCACCGACCATCCCACCTTCCTGTTCGATGAATGGTTCTCTTTATATAAAAAGTTCCAAATTTTAGAATCTGCGCACTGGTAGCAATCAATCTGATTGGCTGTGCGTCGGCTGGCTTGAAAGTACCAAGAAAGCAACTGATTTCAGCATGCATGGGTGGCACCTATTAGGCCCATGCACGTCAAATCCGGCATGGAACATCAACCCGGAGCCACCGACGCCTCTTGCAGGTGTGCAGAGATACTGCTGGAGATTTTCCGGATCCAGCCTGATGCCTCAGGAAGTATTCAAAAGGTTAGGAATCTGCGGTTAGGAAGTCTCTACCAGAAAGAGCAGTTCCACAGGTAAGTAATTTGTTCTCTTTGTAGGACTGTATTGAGGTTAGGGATTATGAGTAGTGTAGCATGGGGTAAGGTTAAAGGCAAGCATAGGGCTTACGAGTATGTGTTATGGATAATGAGTGAAGCATAAGGGAGAAAAATAATGGTGTAAGGGCTAAGGTGTTAAGAGTAAGAAATAAGGTGGTGTGGGTAAGTGGGCACAGGAGTAAGGGCTTAAGTGGACAGTGGAATAAGACGTTAATGAAAAGGGGTTATGAATACGAGTAAGGGGTTATCAGTTAGGGTTAAAGGATAAGGATGTGAAGGTTGTGGGATAAGGGCTTAAGGGTAAAAGGGTAAGGGGCTTAGCGGCAAAGGGGTCGTTGGTTAATGGTAAGGGGTTATGTTTAATGTTAAGGGAAATGGTTAAGAGTAAAAATATGAAGGGTAAAAAGATAAGGGGTAAATGTGTGAGCGGGTAAGTTGATAAGAAGTTAAGGGTATTGGGGCAGGGGTAAGATACCAAGGGGATAAGAGGGCAAGGCACACAGGTGTAGGGGAAGGGGGAAGGGAGCAAGTGATTAAGCATAGGGGGTAAGTATATGTGGCTAAAGGGGTTTGGGAGCAGGCAGCCTTGGTAAAAAATAAAAGAAATGAATTATCAATTAAGGGTAAGGTGGAAGTTTAAAGGTAAATGTACAAATAATGGCAATGAAATAGGCCTTACCCACAGAATGTCAAGGAAATGGTGAATCAGGAAAAAGCTGCAGGCGATGGCATACATACAAATACCATGTGAGGAAATGGTATGTATTCATCTTGGAGTACTTGCCAGTTGTTGAATCCAGCTGATGCTGTTTGCAGAGTCATAATTACCCTACCTCGTCTGCTGGTTTGACCATCCTTCCCATCTTTTTTCCACCCACCAGTTTCCCAAATCCTGAAATCCATTTATCTTCTTTGGGCCCTGACTCTTTTCTGACAATTTTCAAACTCAACCAGCCTCTGTTTAGCTTTTTAGCTTCAGTGTTTTCAGTTGGTTCATATTAGTTGTATGCACACTTTCCATACTTATGATATAGGTATAGTGGTGCACTCAAAGTTAAATCGTTATCAAAGCAAAACAAAGTCCAGTTAGATCCTTCATTTTTCTATGCGTCTTTCTTTATTAATATGTTTCAACATGCTCTTTTGTTTTCATAATCCACATGTTACAACCTCAGCCAACACGTTTCATCCACAGCAGTGGACTTCTTCAGGGCATTTAGAATTTACCGATGGGCAACCATTAGGTTTCCCGGGAGCAACCACTCCGGCTCCTCCTCATATGCAGGGATTTGCCATTGCGCAGGACACGGATTCAGGTGTCTGGCATGGATTTGGCCTATTCCTGCATATGCAGGTTTGGCATATGATTGATATCTTTGAATTTTCCCTTAAGAAATTGAACTCTTGGATTGAAAACCTATGAGGGGCCTGAGTGGTTGCCCCGGGCAACCTGATGGATGCCCATCCGTGAATTCTAAATGCCCTGAAGAAGTCCACTGCTGTAGGCGAAACGCATATCCAAGATAGGCCGGTTCTAATAGAATGCACACCGTATATGTATTGACGTGTGGGGATGTAGGAGAAATAAGAGGGGAGGTGTGATTAATGTTACCTGACACTTGGTTTTTTCATTGTAGAATTTCCATACTTACTAGACTTAGCAATTCAACCATCCGTAATACCTCAAGAATAAGATAAGGAAACATTTCTTGATATTTGTGAGTGTCAGCCACTCATGAACTTTCTTCTTTGATTCCTTCACAGATCGCTCTCTTTGGACCAGTTATTTGAACTTTCTTTCACTCTGGTTTGTATCCCATGGGGAGGTCCCTGCAGACTCTAAAGAAGTAGAGTCTGTTTGTGAAAGCAAGAGTTTTTTATTTGGAGCTTTTTAAATTTAGAGTAGAGTCGAAATTTTAAGGTGGTGTTAGTAATTGAAAGTCCTCTCGGAACATCTTTCATGACTGAAGGACAATGTGAAAGCCACCATCTTTTATGGGTGGCACTCTCTGAGTAAATCAACAAGTGTGTTCAATTGCCACAGTTTAAAATATTAGCTGCAGTGGCAGTTGTGCAGCATTTTTAAGTTCTTTTAAAATATTTTTCTTCTTGGCTCAACCTTAAAACTATGCACAGGGAAAAAGCCTCCTTTAGAGAAATGGATTGTGCTTATTTTAACATTCTTAGTTTGGATGTTTCACTTTTAAGATATATCCTATTTAAAGCTCTTTCCGGGGCAGACTACATGTGTACAAGTAGATGTCCTGCAGAGTGGTGGTGTCTGGGGTGATGGTGGAAGGAAATGTAATTGTTCAGGTAGGTGGGACCTATGTTTTGTAGAGGCTTGAAGGTGTGAGGAGTTTGAACTGTGCGCTTTTGTGTATCAGGAGTCAGTGGAGCTCCTTGAGGTGTAATGTGATTTGGCTTTCTGCGTGGGAGGTTAAGGATGAATCTGGATGATATGTTCTAGATGGTTTGAAGTCGTCTGGTGAGTTGCTTGCTGATTCCGACATAGAGGTTATTCCCATAGTCCAGCTTGCTTGTGACTAAGTCGTGTTTGACAGTTTTTCGTCTTCTTAAGGTGCCATCTAAAGATTTTCCTCAGCATTTTCAGGGTGTGGAAGCAGGATGCTGTGAATGTTGTGGAGTTTTCATTCATGTTTCGTAAAGCTTTAAAAAGAAATCTCCTGCTTTTATATGTGATTTGTCACAGCATAGGCTAATTTTTCTTTCTACATGAAAGAATACTTTACAAATTAAAAAGTAAAAAAAACATACAGTGATATTGCTACAAGGCTAACACATTTTTTGGTTTCTTGCTTGCAAGCATTAAAGTACCTTTTTTCAGTCAGTGTTAAAGGAAATGCAAGTTTGGTTAAAAAAAAAAAAAAGTAGAGGAACTAAAGATAACACTTAGAAATTAACATGTTTTCTCCTGTAATGTTTTTGCTTCCATCCAATTAGTCTACTCTAGGAAGTATTTGCCAGAGGAACAGGCAATTCTGGTCTTGAAGGCCAGCGAATACAAATATGTTACTCTAATGAAATTATCATCATTGTAAAAGCTGGTATTTCGATAAAATGCACCCTTTGCTTGGCTAACATATTATTAACTTTCATTTTTTTTTAAAGCTTATAGAATTTGGTTTTACATTACTACATGAGTGCAATATTAAATTAATTTGTTTTCCGTTGCATTTCTCTGGCAAACTGAAAAGTCCATTTAATAAGAGGATAGCCGCCCGACAGGCACCATTGCATAGCAACCCTCTCCTGACTCTGTCTCTTGGCGCTCGCCTTGGAACTCTGTAGCCAAATAAACATGTCTTCAGCTGTTGCCTGAAGGAGTTCAGTGAGGCAGAAAGCGTAATTTTCAAGGGAACAGTGCTCCAGATGCCTTAGGTTTTGAACTGCAAAGTAATGGTTGCATTTAGAAGCATTTAGGGAGGTTTTATATTTGCTCCAAAGGCTATAATATGGTTGATAGGGCCAAAGTTAATCTGACAGAGAGACAAGGGCCAGGTCATCTAGGCATTTAAAAGCTAGGGATGCTGTCCTGAAATGAATTGTACCAGCCACCCGGATCCAGTGCAGAATCCTTCTGACTGCTAAGTCATTTTCTTTTTTACTCGAGCCTGTAATGGCTCTCACTGCGGCGCTTTGTGTGATTTGAAGCTGCAGTAACAGGTATTGATGAATGCTACAATAGAGGTAGTTAACAAAATCAGGATGGGCATTGATAATGGCATCAACTGCTAGGAAACAATTTTTTTTCATTGAAAAAGAGAAGAGGAGTCTTCATTCTACTAATTTCGAAAAGGAAACCTTTTGCCACTGCCTTGAGAGACCTGGAATGACGCACAAGGTTTTAAGTTTATTCAGTGGTTCCATGTTAGGGCCAAAAACGTCTGGGGCTTTAAAGTCAGCAAGAGCTGGCCTGCCCTTTGGGCCAAAGAAAATGAGCTCCATTTTGGCACTGTTACGCTCGTTGTAATATTGGCTTGAACTTTGTGTAAAAGAGGTTGAAGATCACTTATAGGGGAAGTGTTTGACCAGAATCTAATGTATAGTTGGGTTTCATCAGTATAGGTTTGATCAGCCACCTGAAGGCATGTAAAAGATGGACAAGTGGATGGAAGTATATGTTAAATATTACAACGATCTAATGCAGACCCTTGACAGATGTCTTAAGCATCCAGCTGACTTTAGATATGAAAGAACCTAATTTGACCGGTCTTCACAGAAAAATGCAAACCATTTCATGGTAGTGTCTGAGGCCTGTAACCTGATGAGAAGGTTTCTCTAAAGGAGAGCATGGTTCACGTGTCAAACGTGGTAGATAAGTTAATGCGGAAAAGTAGAGATCCAGCTCCCTCATACATAAATCGAGTGTCGTCCCAAATACCCAAAAGGGTGGTTCGTGTGCCATGGAGAGACAAGACCAGGGTGCAGTAGAGGTAATATGTCATGAGTGTCGTGGTACTCTAGCAGTTTAGTAATAACTGGAACAGGTAATGGACCAATAATTTGAAACCTCAGAGCAAGAAATTCTGTGTTTCATAAGAAGTGTAATTAAGCCTTGTTTCAACCATTTGTTGATAATAGCCTCCTCAATTACTAAATTTATAAGATGACCAATAATGAGTGTGAATACATGGTCATGTTGTTTGAGAACCCAGGCAGCTGTTGGCATTTATACGTGAATCCTGGATATCAGCCATATCTAAGAGTGATTCCATTAAGATGCTTTTTTGACCTTTTCATCAGACATGTATTTTATTTAATCTATATACTCTGAGTGTATAAAACCTCAGGGTAATATTATCCAAATGTCCAAAGAAAAATTGTACTCAATCTTATAACTTAAGTGTTATTTTATCAAGAGAGTCTCTTAGATACATTTCAAAATATTTTTTATATTCTTATTTCTCAGAGGTGCGTGGAAAAACTTAAGTTGTGTTCCTGAATATCATATAAATTCCCTTAATACAGGCATCATATATTTACTTGTTATTGTTCATTTTGCAGCCTTATGTAGCCCTTCTTATGCAGCCAACACATGTTTCGCCCCTTTAAAGTGGCGTGCAAGCCTGGGGCTTTATCATCAAGGCTGTTTGCTGGTGATGTAATTGGTCCATTTTTGGAAGGACATCAGAGACATAGAGAACATAAAGGGAATTATGCCCTTGACTGCCACATTATCAAGTTTCTTACAGGAAGCAGAGGTTCAATTACAAGATTATAAATATTTACTTCTAATTACTCCACCAGTGAACAGCCTTGATAAACCCCCAAGCTTGCATGCCACTTTAAAGTGGTGAAACAAGTGTTGGCTGCATAAGACTTGCAGCATAATGGACAACAGCATGTAAGTATATGATGCTTGTATCAAGGGAATTTATATGATGTACAGGACCACAGCTTGTTTTTCCAAGCACCTCTGAGAAATAAAAATATAAAAAATATTTTGATTCATACCTAAGAGAAACTCTCTTATTAAACTGACATTTAAGTCATAAGATTGTGTACAATTTTCCTTTGGACCTTAGGATAATATTAACCTGAGGTTTTATACACTCATTAGAGCATGTAGACTGATTACTGAGAGGTTTTGTTGGCCCAACCTTTACATGAGTGTCAAAAACCTATCCCATTAGATTTATCCAGATACACAATGAGGGTATTATTTAGTAGGTTTTGAGAGTGTTGGCCTCTAGTAAAGACTCCTCATATGTATTTTATTTAAGGCTCCCACGGGTGCAGCTGAGCCAAGCATTAAAACCCGATTCCATTTTCTCATCTTCTATTTTCAAAGGAAACACAAATTCTGATACTAACATTCAGTTATGTTTCCTTCCTAGCAGAATCAAGCAAAAGGTTCCCACCCTTTTAAAGATAGAGAAGTGCAGTGCATTTACAACAAAAGATCAGAAGAACACAATCCTTGATCGTTCTGCATGCCTTAGAACAGTACTGCTGCCTTCGTGTGACCTCAGGGTAGATAGTGTTCTGAAACTTTTTTGGATCCAGAATCCTCTCCCCTTTATTTTATTTAAGCAGTTTTCTATATCATGAACATGGCCAAAAGCATTAGAGTGCTCTACATCTGAGCAGGAGATAAGTAACATTCTGATAAACAAAATCACGTATGTCGAACAGAGTAAAAACCAATCACAGCCAGTCAGCGGATTAGATATAAGATGTTAAAGAGATGATAAATTACAGAGTCTCAGTGAAAGTGTCTTTGGAACATAAGGATTTCTAGCTTTTTTTAAAAAGTTACAAAACAGAGTGGAACATAGAGCTGGTGGATGGGAATTCCATATTTTCATGGCACTAATAGAGGAGGATTGCTTCATTCACATGGCTCAAATAGGAGTGGTTTCTCAACTCCCTTTGTCCACAGTTCTGTTTCTGACCTAAATATATAAGACTTGCCGTGTAGAGTTTTATGGGTGATGCAGGCTGTCAACGTGCTCTAGCTTGAAATGGGAAGTCATTTTTATGTTATAAGGACAGGCATTATGTTTGAGGATTCTTTCCAGAAACAAAGTGAGCAGCTGCATGTAGCACGGCTCTATGGGAGTCTGGATGAATTTATTTTTGTAGACCAGGGATAAGCACATTCCAAAATCCAGCCTGGAAGGAACAAGCGACTCCAACCTCAGATATACCAGAGGAACCTAATTTGGTAGAGAGAGATCTTGGGCATAACTGAAATGGCGCCTTCTAGGTTAAGTCTGCTGTTGGGGATCACATTCAGGAATTTTGCCTTATCAATTATAGTAGCTTTACAATCCAGGAGAGTGCAGGATTCAATTCACAGTTGAACAGGTAAATTGGATTTTCCCCCATGACTAATAGGAACTATGAAGAGTTGAGTTTTAAATGATGATTTAACATCCATATTTGGATGTTATCCAGGGTGAAAGAAATGGTATTCGGAGACAAACATTTAAGATAGGTTTGGGTGTTTTCCACATTGATGATAAAATGTGACTAACCCAGAGTGGATTCAAGTACAGATTAAATAGTGTTGGAGACAGAATGGAATCTCGAGGAACTCTTTGTTTTAGCATTGCAATGCTAGATAAGATAGAGTCAAGGGAGTGAATTGTGTCAGCAACAGCATGTAGAACAGCAGTCTCCTTGCAGCAGCCCTGTCTGAATTTATATTGAAAATTTTCTTGGAGAATATTTGTCTGAATGTGATGAGGGAGTTCAGAGGCTGAGTTTCGTCAAATGGTATAAGACTTGCTCAATTTTCACACAGACGAGGAACAAACCTTGAACAAATGACAAATTTACCAGTGTCTTGTAGGGTAGCAGATGTTTACAGGCACTGAGTTAATACAATGGTTAGAAGGTTTTACTTTTGTTATAATTTTGAGTAACTCGATCTCTGAGATGCCGGTAAAATGAGACCAGGTCATCTGATCTTCTAGGTTTAGCTTGCAGTCAGCCTGAGGATCATGCAACCATCTAATATGCAGTACAGTAACCAGTCGCGGTTGCTACCTGGAAGCAGCAGTGGAGCGGGTGGGGGCGGGAGGGTAATCGATTAAAAAATTTTTTTTTTTAAATCACTTACCTCCCGCCTCTCCTGCGTCCTGTCCTCCTTCTGGCTTCTTGGGAGAAGCAGGAAGCACCAGGGCTCCCACGCTCCCCACAGCCAATCACAATGCTGCAATGCAGCGTTGTGATTGGTCTCAGCGCTGTGTCAGGGCTGGAGGGGTGGGCATGTTCTTCATGCAGGCTGTATTGCAGCCTGCATGGAGAACAGGGAAAGTGTGCATGACTGTTTTGGTCGGCCTGAGAGGGCCAGCCAAACAATCAATGCGCACTTAAGAGGGTTCTACCACTCCTCCCCTGCTCTGCAGCCCCGCCCTGTCCCACCCCCAAGCTGCCACAGCAGGTGGACAAATTAAAATGATAATAACATTACCTTATTATAATTTTATTTTTTCATTTCTTTTGCTGCTTCAAGGCAGTGGGGCGACGCTCCTCCGCCTTAACGGAGGAGCCGCAACTGGCAGTAACATAGAATTATGGATGGGTAACAATTATGGGGATGTTAATCACAGAGGGGTTCTGAGTAACATCAGATAGACAAAGAAAGCGAAGGCTGAGTTTCCATTGATCTCACCCAGAACCCTTTGATGATAAACATCCCCATAATTCACTTTTTACTCCTCTATAATTTTATGTATGGCCCCCAAAATTATCTGCCTCTGCTTTCAACGTCTATGCAGGCGCAGAGGTGTAATATAGGGATCATACATAACATGGTCTCTCTTCCTGTCCAAATTAAAAAAATATATATATATACATCTGACCACCTGCGACCCACCTCCACCACTTTGTGCCCTCTCCTTCAGAAACTGTGCTTTCTGCTTTCCATCTCTTCTCGAACAGGCTCTCAGAGAGCCCAGGTAGAGCAGCCTGGAATTCCTTTGTAAGGGAACAGTGGGTAAAAAGCTTTGTTACCCACCGTAGCTATGCCATGGCAGTGAGTTACTGGATTTGGAATCCAGTTATTCATGCTAATGGGTCTCTATGAGAGCTATGCACCACATAATGTATAACTTTTTATCTTTGATAACCACACTGTTTTCCATAACTGTAAAACTGTGGTTGTCTGCGTAGTCAAAATGTTCAGATGATGTATGCTAACCTTTTTGTTTTCTTTGCCCTCCTTTCTGTTTTTTTACGTGCGTCTGTTGTCTGTTTTTTCAACCTTTAATGACGATCTAATACTAACAGATGGACAAGATCACAGTCTGAATGCATAAATTACTCTGAAAAATCATTGTTACTCTTAATATTTTCTCTTTTAAACTGCATTGAAGTTAAGATTCACTTTCATTACACTACTTCATGAGCTATTGTTATTTAACAATTCTGTTTACACAGAGCTCTTGATCTAGCATAGCCGTGGTCTGAAACAAATGTTACTTAAGTTAGGTTAGTTTTTCCTTCATACTGCATGAGGGTTTGCTCCTAGCTAAATGTGCTTATGCACAAAATCAGATTAACACTTGAAAGTAGGATCTGTCAGTAACTACGTCGTTTAAAGAGCACAATATTCTCATTGGTGGTATATTTCCTTTTTTACGCCATGTTTTCATTCCAGTATGGTACTCATTGTTTTCTATGGATAAAGCTGGCTTTGTTACTGGAATAGTGAAAATGGCCTACTGTATTTGTTTTGCGACTGAAAGTATGCACGGCATTGTTGCCCAAAATAGGCATTACATTCAATAAGTGATTTCTGCAACAGATGCTAAAGCCAACTTGTATTTTACAGTGATTGTATTGTTGAACAGTGCGTTATTATTTCAATGAATATTTATTTGGACTACTAAATTTCTAATTGGTTACCACTAAAATAAAAATAAAAACGATATATTTTACGTGGTTAGTGTGCTTCATTTTTTAACTGACCTACTTTGACTTTGTGTATGAAACAGTTACCCAAACAACTCTGAATGAAACTTACCTCTTTATCAGAAAGGTTCTTCATTTTAAAGCTGCAGTGTTAAATTGATTTAAAGATCACCCAGCAGTTGAGTTAGGGCATGCAAACCTGGGAACTGTCCTGTCATAAGACTGGAGAAATCAAAACTGGCAAATGTTTGATAATACCAGGCAAAACTAAACTGGCGTAAGATCTAACAGTTAGATCAATTTCATCAATCAATCAATCAATGGGCTTGTAAAGCGCAAACTACTCACCCGGAATGGGTCTCGAGGCGCTGTGGGATAGGGGGAAGGGGGAGGGGCGGTCCGCAGCAATCTGGAGGGTCACTGAGTTCCATCGAAGAACCAGGTCTTGAGGAATTTATGGAGCGATGTGGTCTGTTGGAGGTGGAGAAGAAGGGAGTTCCATGCCTTGGCCGTGAGGAGGGAGAAGGAGTGTCCTCCTACTCTGGTGTTCTTGATCCCAGGTACCGTCGCGAGGGAGAGCTGGTCCAAGCGGAGAGAACGTTGGGGAGCGTGGAACGTGAGGTGATGTTTTAGGTTGGCGGGTCCGGTGTTGTGGAGGGCCTTGTGTGTGTGGGTGAGAAGCTTGAAGGTGATTCTCTTCTCGGCAGGGAGCCAGTGTAGGGTCCGTAGGTGTTGGCTGATGTGGCAGTGGCGTGGTAGGTTGAGGACTAGTCTGGCGGCGGCATTCTGGACGTTTTGGAGTTTGCGGGTGAGGTTCTTGTTGATCCCGGCGTAGAGTGCGTTGCCGTAGTCCAGTCTGCTAGTGATGAGGGCGGGTGTGACGGTTTTCCTGTGTTCGTGGGGGATCCAGTTTAAGGTCTTTCGGAGTAGGCGGAGGGTGTGGTAGCAGGAGGAGGTGATGGCGTTGACCTGGCAGTCCATTTTGAGCTCGCAGTCCAGGATGATTCCGAGGTTGCGTGCGTGGTCCGTAGGGGTGGGGGGTCCCAAAGGCAGGGGGCCACCAGGTGCCGTTCCAAGCGTCGGGGTGTGGGCCCATGATGAGCACTTCGGTTTTGTCCGTGTTGAGTTGTAGGTAGATGTTTTTCATCTATCTGGCGACGGCTTCCATTCCGTCTTGAAAGTTGAGTCTGGTGATGTTGGGTTCGTTGGAGAGGAAGAGGATGAGTTGGGTGTCATCTGCTTTTGATGTGATGTTAAGTTTGTGTGCTCCAACGATGGATGCGAGCGGGGCCATGTAGATGTTGAACAAGGTAGGGCTGATGGAGGATCCTTTTGGGACTCCGCAGGTGGTTGGAGTGGGTTCCTAGAGAAATGGAGGGAGTCTGACTCGTTGAGTTCTGCCAGAGAGGAAATGGCAGATCCAGTCGAGGGCCGTGTTCTGAATACCCACTTCGTGGAGTCTGTGGGCTAGGGTGCGGTGAGAGACAGTGTCGAAGGCCGCGGAGAGGTCCAGGAGGATGAGGGCCACCGTCTCTTCCCTGTCGAGTAGGGAGCGGATGTAGTCTGTTGCCGCGAGGAGTGTAGTTTTGGTGCTGTGGTACTTTCTGAAGCCTGATTTGGAGGAGTCGAGGATGTTGTTTTCTTCTATGAAGGCGGCGAGTTGTCTATTGACGGCTTTTTCGATGACTTTGGCCGGATAAGGGAGCAGGGAGATCGGTGTGAAGTTTTTGAGGTCGGTGGGGTCCGCTGAAGGTTTTTTCAGGAGGGTGTTGATCTCCGCATGTTTCCAGTCATCTGGGGTAAGAGGGGGTCTCGAAGGATCGGTTGATGATTTCATTAAACCTACTGGGAAATTCCTGAAACACATGTATGCCTTTTAACCTCTTTCCTTTTAGAAATACTTTCTGAAAGGAAGCACCAAACCTGGGTAATATTTACTTCTTTATTTGTGCTCCTTCATACATGACTGGCAAGGAAAACAGGTTACAGCAAACTGCCAGTATTTCATATCATTACATTCCACTCACATTGTGATGCCCTGGGTATTCCAAATGAGAACCCAACACATCTTCCCCCTTACTCAACTGCACATATGAGAAATGAACATAGCATATGCAAAATATAACAACCCACCAAAGGTTACAAATTCAACAATAAGATAACAAATAAAAACATTCTTTATGCAAATAAATGCAAGATTGCAAGATCAATAACTGATACATTTTCCGGTATGTACTCACAATTCATTGTAACTTGTAATCCTGTAACTTAACAGGAACGGTACGTTCTCTGGCTGACCTTCTAATCACAGCTTCCTGTGATTCTTTCATAACAAGAACATCCTATATTCCAACACCCTGTTCCGCAGATATTTTCTCCTTGTTCCAACACCTGCCATCGTCTAAGGTCACAGTATGCATTCTCATTCTTACTGACCTCTTGGGGATAGAAAAACGACTACCTTCTTTACCAGAACCAACCTTTCGGACCCGAACCATGTAACTTTCTTTCACCATCAGCTCTCTAGATGCACTCTACACGTACTTGTTTTACGCAGCGTTCCTCCTCGCTCACACTGTCCAAGGCTTCTTTAGAAGGCATTTCCTTCTGCATCAAATGCGGTTCGACTTTGACCCTGGTACTCTTCCTTTCATCAAGATAAAAGGTGATATCTTAGTTGCTGAATTAGGGGTAGTGCCGATTGCCCTATAACAACTTTCTCACCTCCAACATCCAGTCCAATCTATTTACCAATGACAATTGAATATTCTCCTTTATCACCCTGTTATACAGTTCGGCTAGACCATTGCTTGTGGGATGATATAATGATGTGCTGGTGTGCTTAATGCCATAATCCCTGAGGAATTCTTCAAACTCTAAAGAGACAAATTGTGGCCCATTATCAGAGATGATTTAATCTGGCACACCTTCTCACAAGAACAACTTTTCTAACATATTCTTCACTGCATACAAAGTAATTTTGTTCACAAACGCCACTTCCGGCCATCTTGAATGATAATTACCACAATGCCATACTTGACCTTGGTGTTACCTTCACCTAAATCTATGGCTAACTTGAACCATGCCTTATCAGGCACCGGAATGGTAACATGTTGGCAACACATATGGAGATGGGGTACTAGACCCCCCTAGTCTCCACCATTTCTTTTAATATCGAGCACACTCGGCATCATTAAATTTCACGCAGGACTGTGCATCGATTTTTAGACATCACTCACTCACTTTTTTTCAGCACGGGCCCCCACTTAGTTTTAGAAGTGCCTCCCTGTCTCCAGGTGCAGGCCCGCCCTTTATCAAACGTGGTTTTTAAAGGGCAAGGACAGCCGATGATGAAGCATGACACCTGGTGGTGTGTGAGGCCAGTCCGTACATTTTTTTGAGATGTCCAACACCACCTGAATCACCGGCGAAAATGTGCCTTAACTTTCACTAAGGATCAGACACTGAGTCAGGGTAGCTTCTTTTTTGATACTCAAATTTTATTGGATTTAAAACATACAAACAAATCAGCAAAATCACGGATGGCAAATGATCAATTACATCTTCAAAATCAATGCAACCCACAGTTCCACTCCCCAGGGAATGTATATTGGCAAGAAGATTTAGCAAATCACTCAGTTTCTTCCACAGCGCCCAGCCATTTACCCCACACCCTCCGATATTTCTTAGGGCATCCTCGTGCCGTGTACAGGACTTTTTCTTGGGTCGCGCACCAGTCCACTCCCTTGTGCCACTTTCCCAGGTCTGGAGGATCGGGACATTTCCATGCCGCCGCTATATCGCGCTTAGCTACAATCATAGCTGTGTTAAAAAATGTCTTGTCATTTCGGGACCCATCTAGCCCATCCATGATCCCGAATAGCGAGGGACGTGGGTCGTGGGGAACCGCCCAACCCAGGACCTCTGTATGCTCCTCCTCAATGGCCCCCCAGAATCTCACCAGCCGAGGACAGGACCAGACCACATGAAAAAAATCTGCTGGAACCTGACCGCACCTTGTGCAGGACGCGTCAGAGCGTAAGCCCGCTCGGTGGAGGCGCAGTGGAGTGAGGTAAGCGGCGTGTAGATAGTATAGTTGGATTAGCCTGAGTTTGGCGGAGGCGGTGACCGTCTTGGGTGCCATGAGTGCATCGCGCCAGTCCGCCTCGTCCAGGGGGCCCACCCATTCTACCCATTGATCCCTCAATTTGTCCAGTGAGGTGGGAGTGTTGTTGATTAGGGTGCAGTATATACGGGAGATGCCCCCCCTAACCAAATCACCCAACAGAGTCTGGGCCTCCGTGGGGCTGTATTCCGGGAGCCGGGTGTCGTCAGTGATGTGTGCCTGGAGGGCGTGTCGTAACTGTAAATATTTATAAAATTGGGAGGGGTGTAGGGAATAGCGGGTTCGCATGTCTTGGAAGGAGAGCATATGGCCTCTAGCCCAAACGTCCCCAAGTTGCGTGATGCCGATGAGATCCCAGGTTTTGAACCGCCGCAGGCCACTTACTTCCCGGAGCAAAGCCCCATGCCAGAGGGGTGTGCATTGGGTCAATTTACCCGACCAACCGGTGTGGCGCAGCGATGCCCGCCAGGCCAGCAATACGGACCGCGTCACGTCTGGCAATTGGGACGGGATGGGCCCCCCGTACATCATGGCCTGGACTTTAGCTAAACCCAGCTCGCTCAATTCCAGCCGATAGGCCGGATCAGACCATCCCCAATTAAACCAATCGTGGACCACCAATAGACGTGCAGCTAAAAAATATAGATACAGATGCGTCATTCCCATGCCCCCGTCAAAGGAGGGGATCCGACATGTGGACAGGGCCAGACGCGTCCTCCCTCCGCCCCATAGAAATTTATGATTGTACAGCTTTTGGCTGTGGGAACATACCTGTGGTTTTTTCCTAAATATGGAGCAATTGCAGCCAGTTTTTGATACAGTGAACTAGGACAATTTCTTGGTTCCACCCCTCCGATTCCTTCCCTGTAGTCAACATGGACCTTACTAATGAATTGGCTTTTGATGAAGCCACCATAGCAGAGATTCTAAAAACACCCTCCCTGTTAGCAGACACTGTGATTACTCATACCCTAAAAAACTGATGAATGGGAAGCATTAGCAGCCAGTAAAAAGGAACAGGTTCGCACTGCCCTCCACGGAGCCTTCATGACAGAATACCTCAGAAAGAACAGCGCACCTAGGGGGTTGATAGTAACCAACGAACCACGCATCTTCCTTAACAACAAGGAGTTTAGGAAAAGTTGGTCACACATAGCGTGGAAATGCACGAAAGACTGGCTCGTACTTATAATTAGCACGGCCAGGAAACTAGCGGACATACTTCTAGCTGAGATCCAAACAAGCGAGAACAATTTGAGGACATCAGTACATATCACGGTCTTCAAGAAGAAATTGGAATAAATAAATAATCAACACAATGAATACAAGGATTATTTGACTCAATTCAAGTTGACGAAACTGAAGAAGGATGTGCAGAAGTTCAGTCACGAGACCACGTATCCATATGTGACAGATGAGTACTATGACAAACCACAGACCCAGAATACAACTAGAAAACAACAGAGACCCAGACCAACCCCGATGAACTGGACCTTCAGTTCAGGAGACGACAGGAGCAGCAGCGACAGTGGAGACGACGGAGCGCCGGCAAAAGGACCCCAGCAGTTCTACGGAGAACAACGACTACCCCTTCCTATGCCCCCGTTTGGATACTGGCAGCAGTCCTTTTATCCACAGGGATTCCCATACCAACAAGGACCCCCGCCTTTTTTATACAGAGGCCGGACCCGCGGGAGAGGACGGCAAAAAAAATCAAAGACAAGGCGCCAGAGTCCAGTGGGAAGACCAAACACCCAATATAGTGATGACAAGAAGCAAGGGGAAAGAACAAGGACCATCAACAAGCAAATAGCACCCAATGTGGTAAACTTGAGCAGTCACACCTTGACACCAGATGAGGAGATTGTCCTCGCCAAAGGATTAGGCTTTGTGCCCACACTCAAGAATGACCTTTTCACTCTTCGCACCGAGCTGGCTCAATTCTTCAGGAAAATCAAACTCAAAGATTTCTTCGAGGGAAAAGAACACGACAGGGATAGTCCGACCAACAGCACGGGCTTGAGAAAGAAATCCACGTTTGTACCACCTACCATGCTATTCCATGCCATATCCAGGCGTTTGAACAAGCAGTCCTGAAAGAGGTAGATGCCCTGAACTACACGGAGAACAAGGGATTCCAAAATCTGAAGCGAGGAGAGAAGATAGCATTGGATAACCTGAAGAAGAATTCCAACCTGGTTATCAAACCAGCGGATAAAGGGGGAGCGATCGTCATTATGGACCAGGACAAATACCATGCAGAGTGCATGCGCCTCCTCTGGGACAGAAACAGTTACGAGATCATCACAAATGACCCCACGCCCAGACTATCCACCAAAATCAAAACTATGGTTGAAGAAGGGATCAACAACAATTGGAAAACAAAACACGAGGCCGAATTTCTAGGGGGGGACACCCCTCGGACCCCAAGATTCTACACCCTACCGAAAATTCACAAGAACAAGGATCCACCATCGGGACGACCGATTGTGTCGGGCATCGGCTCGGTACTCGAGCCCCTTTCACAGTTTTGCGACTGGTTTCTTAAACCAATTGTCCAAACGTCCACATCACACCTGAAAGACACTAAGGATGTACTCTGCCTCCTTAGAGACATGGAGATCGACCCAGCAGAAGATTGGCTGATCACAATGGACATAGAGGCTTTGTACACAAGCATCCCCCAGAGACGCACGTTAACAGTTGTGGAACACATACTTCAAGAAAAAGAATGGGACTACATCACTCCATGCAGTTTCATCATGGAATGCGCAGAAACGGCCCTTACGGAGAACTTTTTTGAGTATAACAATGCCATATACCATCAAATCAGAGGCACGTCTATGGGTAGCACCTTTGCTCCCAGTATGGCGTGCCTCTAAGTACGCCAATTTGAGGAAGACTTCATATACAACTCAGGAAACCCCTTCAGACAACAACTGAAGATGTGGCGCCGATACATTGATAATATCCTCGTAGTATGGCATGGGAACCAGCAACAAGCCACTGACTTCTATGAATGGGTGAACACAAGAGATGAACACCTCAAGTTTACGTGTAACATCGACAAGAACGAATCAGTTTTTTTGGACCTCATGATCACCCTGAATGAGGAAGGCCTCAGCACGAAGGCACACAACAAACCTACGGACAAGAACAGCCTTCTTATGTATGAAAGCTTCCACCCAAGAGCACTTAGACAGAACCTCCCAGTGGGCCAATTCCTCCTCGTGAGGAGGAACTGTTCTTCACTAGAGGCCTATGACCAGCAAGTCCAAACTCTGGAAAACAAGCTGATCCAACACCATTACCCAAAGAAAATGGTCACAAGGGCCAAGAAAAGAGCCCGGAACAACAATCGAGAGGCGTTGCTTGAGCATAATGAGAAACAAGAGAGTGAAAAGATAGTGTGCGTCACTACATACACCCCGATTTCCAACAGAGTCCAAAACATCATCCGGAAACATTGGCGCATACTCAACGGATCAGGAAAACAATGGACAACATCTATGTTCGCCTTCAAAAGGAACTCAAGCATCTGTGACGCCCTGGTGCACTCCAAAGTTACACCACCCGCAGTACAGACCCAAACTACCTTGTGGGATCAGAACAGACCTGTCGGCCACTACCCCTGTGGAGGCTGTGTAGCATGCCAATTCACCCACCCCACCAAAGAGGTCAACATCAATACGGACAGACCTTGGTCCTTGAAGAATCTGACCAACTGTAACACTGAGAATGTGGTTTACCTTATTAGGTGCCCCTGCAACCTCCTATATGTAGGGATGACACTACGTAAGGTGAAGGTCAGAATTAATGAACATCGCAGTACCATCAGATGCAAAAAAAGCAACACGAAACTTACGCGACACTATCTGGAACAGGGACACTGCGACAAAGACCTTGATGGGTAGTGTTGGAGAAAATGCAGCCGGGCAGTCCCAATCTACAAAGAAAACTGCACATCCGGGAACAGAGGTGGGTGTACCGCCTAAAATCAAATGACCATGGTTTAAATGATGAAATACCATGGCTCCATATGAGATAGAACTAACTTGACGCAGTGTTGACATTAATTAACCACCAGTCTAACCAGAGATTAACACTGTTATGTGTCCATTCTATTTTTTATGAAACCCCACATGTGCAACCACATGGGCAGACGCCTAGTTTACATGGCACAGAATGTGGCCCCCATGCCCATTCATTACTTTCACGCATGGTACTAGACGCATGAGCAAACCAGATCTTCCATCCTGGGTCTCAGTCCGTAATGATTATTGTTAATATGGTCCCTTGTATAACCATATAAATGATCCCTAGTAAGGTTTATTTGCAGAACTGTCCATCACTCTTGCACCTTCATGAGTGTGGTTCCTATGCGCTCTATACTCCTTTTCTTCCTTTTATATGTAACGATGTGTGTTAATATGTGCCCATGTATACTCTATAAATGCCCCCTATTGAGGGTTTATTCTGGCCATCACACTTGCACTTTGATGAGTGTGGACCGTATGCGCTATTCGCTCCTTGCTTTCCTTCTTTAAGAAACATACAGGGAGGCAGAGAACGGGTTAAAGAAGCGTGCTGCATATCCATATGCATGCGCGACACTCGGGACACCCTGTGTCCCCTTACGCATGCGCCAGCCTGGAAACATCCGTACAGGATTGGTGCGCACAAACGCTTCGGCCAGGCCATGACGCTCACATCAGGCTGTGATTTCTCGGACAGCGGAAACTCAACGCGGATAAAAGCGCCAGACTCCATCTTTGGCGATGCCCCAGGTGCATCCAATTGCGGGTCTAATTAACCATTAAGCCTTGCACCACTGATATAAATACCGCGCTACCTCTCCCAGCCATTCATCAGCGGGGAGCAGCGAGGAAGGACGATAGGAACGACTCGAGGGACGCACCTTGGAGTAGTAAGGGAATGAATGGATGTATGATTGAGTTGAATGGTGGTACAAACAACCACTGAGAATAAGAATGTATGTAGCATTTTCCATGGCTCAAGCCTTGGCATTCTTTACTCTTTCATTTATTTAACCTGGCAATTAGAGTTTGACTACAGGGGTCCCTATACCCCTCCCTCCCTATGGGACATCCCTACACCTACAATAGGGTAAGAGTGTGAGCTGGTCTCACAACTGTTTTATTATTGAGCGTCACGTATGCAGTGACACGTGTGCTCACCACATGCACTCTTAATGTACCACGTGCATGCCTTTGTTGTCTGATTCTCGTTTGACCAGTATGAGTGTATTTTAAACTGTTTCACTTATGCTGTGATATGTCATTTTTGCAGGAGTTCTAATTAAAGACCTTGGTAGAGTTGGACTAGAAGCCAGCCTACGCAAGTGGTTTTATCTCTGTCTCTTAGAGACAGGATAGGAGCCCTCTGTCTTACTTACGCCCTGATGAATGCCATGGACCCTCCAGGCCGCGACGGCAGAAACATGTTGGCAACACATATGGAGATGGGGTACTAGACCCCCTAGTCTCCACCATTTCTTTTAATATCGAGCATACTCTGCATCATTAAATTTCACGCAGGACTGTGCATCGATTTTTAGACATCACTCACTCACTTTTTTTCAGCACGGGCCCCCACTTAGTTTTAGACGTGCCTCCCTGTCTCCAGGTGCAGGCCCGCCCTTTATCAAACGTGGTTTTTAAAGGGCGAGGACAGCCGATGATGAAGCATGACACCTGGTGGTGTGTGAGGCCAGTCCGTACATTTTTTTGAGATGTCCAACACCACCTGAATCACCGGCGAAAATGTGCCTTAACTTTCACTAAGGATCAGACACTGAGTCAGGGTAGCTTCTTGCTGTGTTATATATGTTGTTTGGAGGCCAGCTTACCCTGTTTGCCCCATAGCCTCCTGTTCCCTCCCCTTTTGACCAAAAAGGGCGTTTGTGTGTGTCTTTGGACCGGAATGGTACTCACACCACTGGGAATTGTCACTTGCGGCTTATCACTGGCCACACAATAGACACACTCCCTGACAAAATGTTCAGCCTCCCTATCCATTCCCGGCCACCAAAACATGTCTCTCACTCTCCTTGTCATGGCCCTCATCCCTATTACCTTCATGCGCCAAAGACACCACTTTGGACTTCACCTTCGCAGTAGCAACTGAAACATCCGGTCTGTACAAAAACCGTTTGACTACTGAAAGCTCTGGCCCAATATCTCTTTAGACATCCAACAAAGCATCTGCTATTTTTCCGGTTGGCCATCCACTCTCAACATAAGTCATCATTTATTTTAGAAAGCTTCTATCCAAACCTGCTCAGTAATGGCTTCCTGGACTGCAGCTGACAATTCGTTGACCACAATATCATCATCGTCCTTCCAGGATGTTTCATACTTCTGACCTCCAACTTTTAAAGGTCACCTCGAAAGGCAGCCAGCCATCTCATTTTTAACACCTGGGATATACACCATCCGATAATAATTCTTTAACCTGTACTGCCATTTAGTAATCCTCAGCAAAGACCTACCTGCTCCTTTTGTGGTAAACAAATCGACCCACAGTTTATGGTCCACCCATACCTCGAACTGTGATCCCCACAAATACTGCCTGAAATGATCAATGCCCCACCAGCAAGCTAGCGCCTCACGCTACACCGAATAAGATGTCTCAGCCCCCCTTAAGCTTCGACTAGCGAAAGAAGCAACTTCATCTTTACCATTTCCTCTTTGCATTAAGACTGCCCCTAGCCGATGACGGCTGGCATCTGAGACCACAGTGCTGGGATCCATGGTATTGAATGGCTTGAGAGGAATAGCTTAAGCCACCATGCATTTGATGTCCTCAAACTCACAATTACACTCTTCATCCCATACATATTCCTCACCCTTTTTGAGAAGGGCACTCAAAGCATGTGTTCTCTCAGCACACCTGGGGATGATTTGTGCATAGAATTCCATAAGACCCATAAAAGATTGCAACTGATCCTTGCCTTCCGTAATAGAGGCTTCCACAATTGCCTTCATCAAGTTCTCCTTCAGTTCCACACCTTGCACAGACAACTTGTGTCCCAAATACTCCAAACTTTCCACCCCAAACATTCACTTTTCTGTCTTCAGAGTAACACCCTTCTCTTCCAGAATTTTCAAACCCTGAGCCAGTGTTTTATCATGCTTAGTGTTGTTCTCTGCATACACCAACAGGTCGTCTTGGAAACAGGTAACTCTCCCCTTATTCAACATGTTATCCATTAAACGCTGAAATACTGCAGAAACGGAGGCTAACCCAAAGGGCATCCTTTTGCAATGAAAAGCCCCTTCCGGAGTGATGAAGGAGGTTAAGTGCCACGAATCGTGATCAAAGACGACCTGATGGTAGGCAGACGCCATGCCCAAAGTAGAAAACACTTTGGCACCTTTTACCAGGGAAAGCATTTCAGTGATGTTGTCTAGAGGATAACGGCCAACCCAAATTCTGGAATTCAAGTCCCTCAAATTTACACACAAACGTAATCTACCATTGGGTTTGCAAGCCAAAACAACAGGAGATAACCACTCTGAACCTTCAATGGGCTTAATTATGTCATGAACGCACAATTTATCCAACTCTTTCTTTAACTCTGGTCTAACCTCCAATGGAACCCTTCTCACATTGTGCACCACATGTTTAGCCCATCCCTTAAGCTGTATCTTGTGTCTGAACCCCTTGAACTTTCCTAGTCTGTGAATACTTTACTGAATCTTCTCTCCCATTCACCCTCTACAAAAGCTGACACAGCCATACACTTCTTCAGGAGCACTTGTTCATTGTTATATGGATCCAAAATAATCTCCAAATTGCGCTGTTCTAGCCAGCCCAATAAGGATGATCCATACTTGGCTATGTATACAGTGGCATACGGCAAGTTCCCTTTGAAAGATACCACAGTATCTAACTCACCCACAACCTTTATGGGCTATCCACCATACGCCATGGGTTCGATAGTAGATTTCCTGATGACAATATTCTTACTTTGGAAGTTTTTCCAGTCTTCCCAATCACCGTAAAAGGTGACCCCCAGAGTCAACCATCATGTTCACACTCTAAATCTGATCTTCAACATACAAAATGACACTTTCATCACTAAATTCAGAGGATCTGGGATCATCCACAGCATTGACAACTATTTGTTTCTCCTTTTCCTTCTTTTTCCCTTTGGATTTGCATACTTTTGCGAAATTTCCCTTTTTTATTTTTTTTACAAATAGCACATAATTTACTAATGAAAGGGCAGATAAGCACATTTCCTAAGTGATAGGCACTCCCACACCGTAGTATCTCAAATTCTTAGATTTGACCTTGTTCTTCTTAGAATTTTTGGTTCCTACTTCAGCTAACCACATCTTTAGTTGACGTTTGGGACATCGACTTTGCACCATGAAGGTCACCTTACTTTCAATTCCAGCAGCTAACTCTATAGCTTTATTCACAGTTAAGTTTTGCGTGTTAAGCAACACTTCTTGGACTTATCTGTTATTAGCATGCTCCACTACTTGGGGCCAGATGTATGACCGTTTTTTGCAGTCGCAAACAGAAAATCGGCCCATTTGCGACCGCAAAGTAGGTCTGTGCAATGTATAAACCCTATTTTGCAAGTTGGTAGCCTATTACCAACTCGCAAAATAGGGTTTGCAACTCTCTATTAGGAAGGGGCGTGCCAAGGGCGTCCCTAATAGCGAGTCGCACTTCTATGTACAATTGTTTTGCGACCGCAATTGCGGTCGCAAAACACTTGCAGTTTACCACCTACTTCAAGTAGGTGGTAAACCACTCGCAAACGGGAAGGGGTCCCCAGGGAACCCCTTCCCCTTTGTGACTGGCAGCGAAAATATTTTTTAGGAGCAGGCAGTGGTCCAACGGACCACTGCCTACTCTTAAAAAATAAAACAGAAAAGTTTCATTTCTCTTTTTTAAATGCATCCCGTTTTCCTTTAAGGAAATTGGGATGCATTTTTTTTTAAACAAATGCTTTATTTAAAAAGCAGTCACAGACATGGTGGTCTGGTGACCCCAGCAGGCCACTATCCCTGTGAGTGCTGGTCATTCCCAATGGGGTCGCAAATTACGACCTGCCTCATGAATATTAATGTGACAGGTCATTTGCGACCCCATTGGAAATCGAAAACATTGTCTGAGACACTGTTGTACAATCCATTTTGCTAGTTGCAATTTGCGACTTGCAAAATGGAAGGGTCGTACATCTGGCCCTAGATCCCTAATCAATTAGTCTTCAAAGTCCTTATACTCACATGTCGCTGCCAAAGTTCTCAGAGCGTCCACATAACTTTCCACAGATTCACCTGACAATTGATTACGTCTGTATAATTTATGTCTTTCCATAACTAAATTTTTATGGAGTTTAAACCTCACATCCAGGTGGTCTCAGTTGCAGACATCTCACCAGTACGCAGGAAATTCTTCAAGAGCATGTCTATGAAGACCGTTCTGGTTTCTTCTCCTCCTCCGTCTACATAGCAAGAATAACAGGTTGGTGAGCTGTCCCTTTAAAGTGATACCGGAGGACCTCAAGCACCCGCCTGGGTCCTGCAGTATCAGTTCCTCTAATATCGTGACCTCAAAAGTGAGAGGGGCTTAAGCTATGCCAGGGCAAGCAACAAGTTGACACAGTAAACTGAAGGTTTTTACTATTGGTACTGTCCAATTGTAGAAAAGAAGCATCTTGACAAATTTCTTTTACCAGCAAGAGACTCTGTAATTGATTTCAATGTGTGTAAATCAGGTAGTAACAGAGCATTACCAACCAGCATCAAGAGCTGTCAACTTCCTATGTGAAACTGATGCAGTGAATGTAACTGATCATTTTCTTTTTGCTTCCTACATAGTTTATAGCATGCCCATGCTCGTATCACCATGTAGTACATTTTCTTGAGTGCACCTTTCAAATATTATTATTTTTAGCATTGGTCTCTTTTTCCCCACCCCTTATTTGGGTAATTGTGTATCACTGAGATAATTTAGTTCATCGATATATGTAAATTGACCATTAAACTATTTTCTTTTTCTTATATTTAAGTTTCCTCCCAAATTCTCCATATTTAAGAGTGTTCAGTGCTGACAGTTGGGTGTGGCTATTATGACTACCTGTAGTTATTTAATAAGGCAGGGTATAAGTTCAGGTTATCCACTTCACTTCTAGGACTTCAAATTGATCGTCCTCTGAGTAAAACACAATTAAAGTGCGAAGTAGTCTATAGGCAGTGCTCTAGCATGTATGTGTGTGAGTGAGTCTACCACCATGACATATGTTTCGCTTTTGTAATTTTACATTCCTTGAAAGTGACCTGCTTTTAGGAGGGGCTGTCCTTCCATTCAACATTCTTTGAATGGCTTATATTGTCTGTGTTTCAGGACCTACTGCTGGCCATATCCAACAAATTCTGAAATGATGGACCTAAATCAAAATAAAATGTTAGCTCCAGTGCTACAAGGCTGCAGTGATCTGGCCATCCACCCCTCTATTTGGGTAGCTGCTGCAACCTGATTGTAAGAATGTTCTTGACCGACCTCAACATCGCATTTGCTAATAACTCCTAGTCTCTGCATGACTGAATATGTTGTACCAGCAGACGTAGCACTGTAGCGTCTCCTTCTAAATTAGTTTTCTGAAATCTAGTTGAAGACATCTAAACCACAAAGAAGTGGTACTTTTGCTCAATGAGGAGTGGACCAGGCTTCAACTCACACCCGTAATGGTAACCAGGTTCAATTTTCTAACATTTACACTGGGATAAATATTTGGTGTGAAGAATGTTTTCAGGATCAGGAAGACTGATCATCTGCAGAATTGAGGAATTAAACCTGCTGCAACCAAGCTTTTTTACATATTTGCAGGAACAGGATTATTTCAGGTGAAATAAAAAGCTATATATATGCTTGAATAGATCTTACTTGCTAGAGTTTTTATCCAAGAATTCTATGCCGTCTTGTCAACCTCAAGAGAGAACTACTCAGCAGCCTTGGCTGATAGATGGTCTGCTGAGGTGGGGATGACTATTAATCAACATGAAATTTCCCTGGTCTTGTTCGCAGCTAGTACCAGCCAGACTAAAGTTACAACAATTTGAAACTATGTTATGCTTTAGTCTTGACAAGATATCTAAATAGAAAATTAGAGGGAATTCAAATTGTCCTCAGTGCATGTTTGAGAATAATGATGTAGTACATATGTTTGCTTGTTGTCCTATTTGCTCTGTGGATATTGTACGGAACTCGCTAGATGCTTATCCAGCAGACTTAGTGCTGATGTAGAGCTCATTGTGCGTAATATTATGTTGTGTACCGAATTGAATTCACCCTGTAGAACTGTATCTATTGTATTTATTGCAGTAGTCATCCATATTGTGTATAGCTCATCAGTGAATAAATCAACTCTCACCCTTGAGTAATTGATGGGCACTGATGTGTCACTATCATGAAATTGAATCTGCCATTCGCAAGGTTAAAGGAAGAATGGACAAATGAGATTGTCTGAAACTTGGCATCTACTGTTCTGAATTGTATAGTACCTGATTATCTCCTTTTCTCTTTTTGCTATGTGCCTCATGGAATGTAATTATGTCTGAATGTCATTAATGAATGTATGCAGTAAGCTTGTATTTATTGATTTGTGGCCAACCTAACATAGGCTTTTCACAATAAAAAAGTCAGGCCTGAAAAAAAAAAACTAAAACGACCTCCTACAAACTGACACATTAATTTACCAAAATGCCTTTTAAAGACATTCTCAGTTTCAGCAATTGCATACGATTCGTAAAGCCTGCTGTTTTTCTCCAAAATGCCTATGAAGCTTTACCTTTCCCCAGTACAAGGGTCCCCGAGTCCTCAACCAAACAGTGAGCTAAAAGACATGAGTGTTCTGGGAATGAGTGTCTTCTTGTCTTCTCTTTGGAACATAAGTCTACTGACAAATCTGGTTCTCACATACTGCGTCGAATTCTGTTAGTAGAAATTTTGACCTGTGAAAAGGCTACAGGCTGGGGCTGGAAAGGAGTGTGATTAAGCAGAGCTACCAGCAAACACACCCAAAGGTGTACAGACTGACAAGTCAGTAGGTATCTTTGAATTGCTCCTCTGCTCAACATACGGTTACACATGTTTAACTCTAAAGCATTAATTCCTCCATAGGTTCTTTGGGAGACAGAATTCGATAGGACCAATTTTTTAAAAACCGTATTAGATAAAAATATTATAAAAAAGGTGGAATGTGTACAATGGAGAAAAACAGTCTTAACTGCTCATTAAGTGGCAACAATGAATGATAAAGCCTACTGAAGTCCATTAATGTCACAGTTGAGAAAAATTCCTTTACTAGTCTTTCTACGTCGAGGAAGGTTGAGTTGTAATGGACCTGTGTAGCCTAAACAGCCAATTTGGCCCATTCACCTTTTATGGTGCTTAGTCAGATCCAGAAGCAGTTATTTCAAATCAGCATCAGAGAAGGGATCCACTATCACAGCATCAGAGAAGGCTTCCAGAAGGTTTGTTGCCTTGGAAAGTCATGATCAAAGAGTTCTTCAAAGATATAAAATCTTTAAGCAGGAATGTGCAGAAGAGGATCCCAGAATATTCCAATCTTCTCGAGATCACTGGTGCTTGGTGTACATCTTCTGATGAAACTCAAAATCATGTCTTTCTTCTGCTGTAATTTGCCGAAATTGTATACTTAATCCCGCAAAATTCTGGTCTAATAAAAAGGGTATTCTGTGGTCACTAAATGAATGGAAGCACCCTTGTCTAGTGCCAACAATGCTGCAATGAGCTGCACCTGTACCCAGCAGGCATAAGCACTTAAAATTGGGCTTCAAGGCACTGGGGACTCTCTTAAGAGTGATTCAGTGTCCTGCAGTCTGCTTCTTTCCCTCTTATTTGAACAGTCAAATAGAAGCCAAAAAACTTTGCCGCTGAAGTCTAACCTGTATGTCTTTTGCAAAACCTTTGATCTCTGAACATCAATTTCATATTTCTGAGCCAATTCAACTAACTTTCATGTGTTTGTCTAGCTCATCTGGTAATGTCTTTACAGAGACACAATAGTTTCTCCTCCTGGTAGCTACGATGGACTTAGAATTCCCAGAATCATTTCTTCTAACTCTACCTTTAACTTGGCCGCATCTAAAGTTTTTCCCTTGACTGGGACTGGAACAGTTTCAGAACTTGATTATTAATTGGGATACTAAACCCTCTGAGCCAAACACGTGAGTGGACTATGCCCGAAGGGGGTTGAGTCTGGCCTGGGATACACCTGTTGCCCTGCGATCCCTCTGGAGCGAGGGTAGAGACTCGGAGACCTCAGATCCTGGCACTCCGCTCTACCTTGGATCATACCCCGCCAGGCAAGACTCAGTGAGCCCCCAACAGAAGTCATGAGCTCGTCATTACATGGAGGTAGGATGATCAAAAATTTACCCAAATCCACAAAACTGGGGGTAGGAATGATGTTTCGTATCACAGACGAGCACTAAATGCCTGGCAGATGGTGCTCAGCACTGCGGCCAACACTGACCACCAGGCGCCTTGGGGACAGAGACTTGAAACGGGCTAGAAATGACCAGAATGATCTGCCAGGCCGGGTGACCTAAAAAAGAAAAAGTTGAACTGTCCAAGGAAATCTAAGCCATCTGGTCACTCTCTGCCAAGACTTCTATGATTATTGATTCCTGCATGTGGGGAGGGGGCTGCAGAATTTTTAAGGTCCTGCCATCCTAGGTGCGAGACGAACATTGGTTTTCATCACAAAAATGGCTTGGTTCATTGCTGAGAGGGAGGCCTGGGAGGGCATCTAGCAGCTGCCCTCCCAGCTGCTTAGTCACGGCGTGCACGTAAACGCGATTATTTAGTCAGTGTCGTTCTCCCGGACGCTCACTCAGACGTGAGACGCCTGGTTGTACACATCGATCGTGACAATGTAAAGCACTATGCGCCCCCCCCCACTTTAACGAGATGCCGACTTTGTCCCTTATTTAAGGCCTAGCTCTTCGCTGTAAGTTTTTGGGTTTAACCATATAATTGCCTCTTTCACCTCCATTGGAGATCCGATTTCCTCGGATAAACAAGTCTCTGAGCATCTATAGAGCTTTATCCATATTGCAGCGCTTAACTATTCCACACCACCACTATGTCACGCACTTCGCTGTAATTATTTGGTTGTAATAATATATATTCGCCTCACCGCCATTTGAGATCTGAATTATTCGAATTAACAAATCTCAGAGCATTTATAGAGCTTATTCCCTATCGCAGCGTTTAACTACTCTTCAGCACCACTAGGATTTTACAGCCATTTTTCCCTTGAGACACCATTCCATGTCAGTTACTAGCTCGCACATCTGCATCTGACTTCCACTACTCAATGCCCCCCCTTTTTTTGTCTGTAGAATAACGCGGATTCATTCAGCACTACCTGTATTTTTGGAACACCCTTGCTGCCTTTCCGGTCTCAACCCTTTATGCTGGGGTACCTCCAAGGCCCAACGTCACCATTGATGTAAAGCCCCTCACTACCTTTTGGATTCAATCCTCCTTGCTGGAGTACCCCCAAGGCTCAACTTCATAATTTTTGGTAAAGCTCTTATCCTGTGAGTATTGCCTTTATGGACCTTAAACTTTATCT
The DNA here is from genome assembly GCA_963921515.1 of Calotriton arnoldi. Lineage (NCBI taxonomy): Eukaryota > Metazoa > Chordata > Amphibia > Caudata > Salamandridae > Calotriton > Calotriton arnoldi. The sequence goes on along the minus strand of CAWUFW010000658.1, from coordinate 951,096 downwards.
CATGATAAATTCGATTGAGCACTGATGTGCCTTCCTTTATCTTTCAGTCCTGTACCCGCTGTGTCTCAGAATTTCTGGTATCTGGAGCGACCTAGCCCTATTACCTACACTACACTGTAGATTGAGCAGTGTTTCATTGAGGTGAGCTTCATTGCCATAATCCTGTTATCACACGCCCCCTTTTAAGCTGCATCAGTATTGATGATAACTTTACCTACCTTGTATGTTGCCCCTCCAACTGTCCTGAGGAAGACCCCGTTGTAAGGATTGAACCACCTTCTTCTAGTTTCTGGGGTCGAAACATCAACTTTACTTACATTTGGATCTGTACTTACTCATTCAGCCGCGAAGCGGAGCAATCTATCATGCATTGATGGCATCACATTGCTTGGGCTATTTAGTTAGTCTTTTGAAACATTGTTAGACAGGTCTTTTTCATCCTTCTAAATATTGTAAATATTGGGAATTTTATCTTTCACATCTCCTTCACTTCATGAGCACTACTTTGAGCACTTTACTCACCATGTCACCTTGGAGCAACCATTGAAATTGCGAATTGACGAAAAATTGTTAATATAAACATTGTTGACAACAAAGTCAACCTGGTTATTGTTCGATTTCATTATTGTGGGGTATTCTTACCTTTGTTTTTCTTCTCTAGAAGTTCACCGGTCAGTTGGACAATTGTTGTATGTATCATTATTGGCCTAGGTCCAGCTGGGTACTGGGTATACCCTATTGTTATGTAATCCATTGCAATGGAGGCTTTTGCTGCCATTCGGGGGTGCGTTTGGAACTGCACGCCATGAAGGAAACATCAAGCTTGGGCGTGGGGCCCAATGAAATGGTGACTTATTGGCCTGGCGATTGGAGTACGTCCCATTAGATTTTGGCACCCCCTCGGCAGACTGCCTGGCTCTAGGGGGGGTGGCCAGCCAGCCCCTTTCCTGGGGAGTCAGCCAGCAGAGTGGGGCCCAGTCTTTGGGCAACCAGGCTATTCTATGTTCCCACGGAATCATCATTGACACCTGGAGCTGGTGTGAATATCTGATCAACGCAGCCACAATAACCCTGAGTTTCTGGAAAGAAGTAAAGCTTTTTGACCACCGAATACCGTCTGTAGTTTTTTCTGTTCTGGAAAAGGGAAGAGAGATGTTGTTTGTTTTCCTATCAAGGGGATGAGCTACTGGGGTTTAGGCTTTTGATATTATTATTTATTGTCCTCGTCTACTTTGGGGTGTGCCTATTTTACTGTTGGTTTTGCGATTGTGAGGAGGCACTACCTCCCCACACTGTCACTCCACCCTAATGAGGTTGCGGCCCTGGTCCCTGCTGTGCCAGGTTACTTGTCTGTGGCTGCCACAAGCTTGTCAAATTTCTGGACCCCTGCTGCTGGTGTGAGGAGACTGATGGACTGCCCTGCGGCTGAGCGTAGGGCACGTTCTGATTGCCATGTGCTTGGTACTGAGGAGGAGTGTTCATGGTGGTTTGTGGCAGCTGATCCTAGTCCCGGTTTACTGCTGCTCATGGTATGCCTTTATCCAGCACCTCACTACCAGGTGACCCCGCCTGTGGCAATAGAAACACTCTCTAGGGTCTGATTGCGACCAGCCCTCCACTACCATAATTTGGTCATGGTCCTGGACTGCCTGTCTGGTACCCTCTAAAGTTTTGCAGTGGAGTCCCCATTGTAACTGGTGCCATCTGTATGGTTGTGGCCATCGCTGCCCCCTCAAGGGTGGTCTTTTTCAATTTGTGTTGCACAAGTTTCGCTGCATCTCTTTGGGCCTGCTTCTCTAAATCCTTATCTTGCTTCTCCTTGTGATAGTGGAGTATGTAAGCTTTCATCTCCCACCAGGGTTTGGTGTCTAGCCCCATTACACTACCCAGCCTGCTTTGTATCTCGGTGGGTAACCCTTTCTTAAGAATATTGTAGAAGAATTTGACTTGTGGGCCCGTATCTGTCCATGGCTATCTGGTTTACTGTCCCCCAACTCTCCCTCATTCTATTCAGGAAATCGTTTATTTTTTCCTCTGGCTTCATGGTCTCTGCCATTAGCCCTCCTATATCTGTGCAGTCAGGGAATAATTCCCTCAGGGTGGTCCAGTGCGTGTTAAATGCTGTTCCGTTATGCTGGGTATCTGTTAGCGTGATTGCTGGAATGCAAGCTCAGGCAAACACTGTGTTAGTCTGCTCCCCACATAGACTGCTTAGCAGGCTCTTAATGTCTCCTATTGCTAGATTGATACCTGCATTGTTCTTCTTGAAGCATGTAATCCACTTCCCTGCGCCATCCAGCAATGGCCGTAACTTGGTTCTCAACCCCTCTTTATCCATCTGGGCTCATGGGACCTATACAATCCCCACAGCGTCTTTCTGTAGTAATGGGCACACTCTCATGCTAGGTGACTCTATGGGTCTATCCTCGACATAGCGTTCCCATCTCGCAAGGCATCGCTGCATGTAGAGAAAGTTCCACTTAGGGTTTCCTCCCTCCTGCCTGATGGAGGCCTCTGCCATGTCCTCTGGCTCAAACGACCCTTACCTCGGCCAAGGCCTGTCATAGCGGCCCCTTTCCTCCGTCCATTCAGCTACCAAGTCGCAAAACGGGTGCACAAAGGTCTTGCCTTCCCTCTTAGCTAATATATCCCTTGGGGTTTGCCTATCTTTGTCATTCACCCATGAGAAACAGCACGTATCCTCGTCGCTGCTCCGCTCATGTGCGTGCACTGGTAACATCTTGATTTTCTGCGTCGTGGGAAAGTAAGTACATGGCTGCCATGTTCTTTTCTCTCTTGTTTGGCCCCTCTCCTGTGCCTGAGGGATGTGGCTCTGAGCCCCGCTAACAGTCTTTCATCATCCTCTGACTCTTCCCAGCATGTTGCGCGGTGGTGGACGGTGAGTCGAGCTTTTTGGGACCTTGCCTAGAAACGTGGACTGTGCTGGCAGAATCTGGGCTCTCTTGCTTTTAGATTTCTTGAGCTTGGGCCTGTCTGACCTTCTTCTGGTGGGGGGTTCATTTGCTTCTACTATTATCGGGTCTGAATATCCTAATGCAGGGGGAGCAGGGTGCGCATGTCCATCCCAGCATATGGTGGGGGGAGGTGTTGAGGCCTTCTTTGATGTCGAGGTGTTAGGGATATTGGATTGAACCTTTTCAAAGAAAGCCCACAATTTTAGCACTGTCTCCCTTTCATATCTTTTCTAACCTGTATATTTGGTTTTTATATGTGTTTTAGTGTGCTCAATTGTATTTATGTCAAATGTTCTCTCCTTATGCCAGGGAAATGTGTGTGCCTTTGTGTGTAAATGCCACTCTTGGTAAAACGCATTGTCTTTTTATCTGTTTGGTAAACTTAGTCTCCATGTGTTTTAATGGGGAATCCATGACAATTTTGGGAATTTAAATAATACAGTTCAGTTGAAGTTGTTCTAATTTGGTTTGTCAAATCGCAGGGGCAATTCATGCGTGGTGTACTCTTACAATTTAGATACTATGAGCTCAGCGCTTACACTTTTACATCAAAACAGTTCGAATGAGCATTTCAATAAAACACAATAAGACTGCATATGTAGTATTGTAACACAGGGCGAATATGCTATGTGTTAAAATAAAACCTGCATGAACTCAATTTGTCATTTAATACAGTTTTTAAGGACAATCAAGGCAATAGCATCACACAATAACACATGTAATAAATAACACATTTATATAACTGTCGAAAGAAAAAATTACTTTCTCAAAAAACGTAGTTGTTCAATGCAGTTTATCCTCCAGCAAGAGAAGACTAGTGTTGAACACGTTCCTAAGTGAGCTGGACAGTCTGCCACTATCTGCTCCTAGACAAAGGTGGTCCAGACAACAAAACGTGATAACTTGGGAATCACCGGCACCCCTTGGCCACACAAGTTACGCCCAGTTTCCTGGTTCCAAGTTTTCCCTAAGTTCACCCTGTATCATACCCAGGGTATGATGACATCCTGTTTTAGGCCCTGGGGTCCAAGCAACCTGCATCTCCCAACTCCTTTCAGATATTAACGGTGTTAAAAAAACTGCATAGCACAGAGAAAGCCTTGAGCTAGAAAACTATGAGACTGAGGTGACCGCTCTGCTCAGTCAGGATAGCTGTATCACAAAAATAGCATCCTGGGAGCTATGAAGGGTTATACATAGTATTACGCAATATTCACCTAAGCTAGTGGTCAGCAATCGAACAAAGCGGACTTCCGCTGGAACGCCTTCGAGGCCACCTTACGACTGATACAGTTGGGAAATATAAAATAGGTAATATGCCAGACCCCGTCAGTGGCAGGGCTCTCAGGTTATCATTTTACACTTCTCCCTAGTTTGTCGTACACCAAATGCTTTAGAAGACAATGTTTCAGGTTCGGATGTAGTCCCTTACCCTCTGTAAAGGCTGCTTCAGGACGGACCTCTGCCCCGTGGATTTAGCAGAACTTCCAATCAATTGCGGTGTCTGCCCACCTCTCTCTTTGTGCAGCATAAATCTGTCCATGTGGGATCACCTTCCTTTGGGTGCAGTGGGTACGAGGTCCTAATCCCTCCTTTCTGGCTCACCAAACTGTTGCTCAGGTTCAATTTTCCTTAACAAACAGAAGACAAGAGGCATTTGGCAAAACAGGAACAGTTTGTTTAATTAAACAGTTCAGCCGAGATAAAAGGTGCAGGCACAAGGTCTGAGGACTGTGTCAATTTACATCGAGTTTGCAGTCAATCAATCAATCAATCAAATTGACTTTATTCGGTTTTTTGCAGAAAACCATAAAAGTAATCTAAAACAGTTCATTATACAAGAGAATAACATAATTGGCAGCTCTTACTTTAGAAGTCACTTATACAGTACATATTCTACAACAATTTATTAAAATGTGAGTGAATGCCAAGTCTTTAAAAGGGAAAAAGGAAAGCACAGGAGCCCAGGCTGTACAAGATGTTCCCCAGCCCTACATACTGGAACACGTTGCAGTCACTTAAGAGCCATTATCAGTTAGTCACAGCAGGCTCTAAGCCTCACTGCTGATTTTAAAAAGTTAAGAACGTAAAAAATGGTGTTACCAGATAACATTTGTAAAAAGATAAAAGCTGGTCGCACCTGCTTGAAATCCAATTGTTTCAAGATGAGAATAATAAAATGTTTCCGGGGGATCTCGTAAAATTTACAAAACATTAAAAAATGAAGCATGTCCTGTGGAGACTTGCCGTCACAGCCACAGGACTCTAAGCTCCGACCTCTTCTACACCCACGTGGCTGTCCCAACAGGAAGAGATCAAAACGAAACCTAGTTAATAAAATACGGTCTTAAGAACTAAAGGGCCCTAAAAGATGCGACTCAGTAAGTTGTACAGTTTTCATAATAACAAACCTACGAACACTAAGTTTCCTCAGCTCACACTCCTCCCTTTCAAGGGTCCTCTGCTTAAAAAAGGTCTTTTTTTAGCCAGCCCAAATAGTTCTTGTGCACAGGTTCCGGGTTGGAGAATAGTTCAGCTGTTCCCATCCTCCCAAAGCATTTCCTAATGTAATTGAGCCACGGGATATAATGGGCGGGGTCGAGGCCCATACACTCCTTTACAATTAATTTACTTAAGGTTGGTCCCTGATGCAACCAAAGCTTCAACCACAGTGTTAGAGGGTGAAAAGCCAACAGGTCCGAGAGATAAGATATCCCCAGCTCTTCGTGAACCATTAAGCCTGAGGTCCCCTGGGGCACACATAAAGGCGTTTTAGGAAATTATTTTCAACCACTTGTAATTCCTCCATGGTAATATGGCCCCAAATTTCACTGCCATGCGAGACTTTAGCAAGGCATTTTGCCTGGTATATCTGCAGGAGTGCCGCGATCGGTCTCCTACCTAATCTTGAGGCAAAGTTAAAAATAGCAGTTTTGGCACGCACTAGATCGCCCTTCTTACTCTGTATTTAAGGTCCCCATTTCATCTTGTCGTCTATCAGGACCCCAAGATAAGAAAAAGCCTCTGTACGGGGAACCGGAGCAGCACCAACCCTAAATTGATACTGCTTTTTTGTGCGAGTTCTCACCTGCATCACGTAGGATTTGGAATAGTTTATGGACAGGTCCAAATCTTCCATGAAAGATGAAAAAGAATTGAGCAGAAATTGTAACCCCCTAGCAGTCCGGGCCATAAGGACCGCGTCGTCCGCATACAATAAAACCGGCAGGCCACGCCGTCCCACTTGGGGATAGTCTACCTTAGTCTCCAATACAACCGTCTCCAGGTTATTGATATATAAATTAAACAAAAAGGGGCTAGGATACACCCTTGACGTACTCCTCTTTTTATGGGGAACTGGCGGGATACCTTGAGGTCTTGTGAGTAACGAACTTCAGCTTTGGTGTCACTATGGAGATTCTCAAGGAAATAAACGACATCACCGTCCACCCCCTTGGACAGCATGGTCTGCCAAAGCTTAATTCTATTTACTAGATCAAACGTGGAAGACATATCCATGAAGGCCAGGTTGATGGTACCAGGGCGGGCGACTGTATACTTATTGAGGATAATGTACAAGTTAAGACATTGGGCCACGGTAGACCGACCAGCGCAAAAACCATACTGGATGTCGGTTAAAATATTATTGTCATCTGCCCAGCCGGTTAACCTGTCTAAGAGAACACGGCCAGCCACCTTGACCACCGGGTCCAACAAGGATATGGGTCTATAGCAATGGGTACTATCCCTGTTACCCTTTTAAAAAACTGGAACTATGGTGGAGGTGGCCCAAGAGCCAGGAGGACCGGTTCTAACTGCTGCATTAATAATGGCTGTGAGAACAGGTGCCCAGAGGTTCACATCAGATTTGTATAAATCCAGCGGGATACCGTCGGTGCCCGGCGCTTTGTTGTTTGACAGCTAGTTAATACCTTTCCTGACCTCTTCAACCGAGACAACCAAGGATGATTTCCCCTCCACTACTCCGGGGGATCTATTCCTGTCTGTTGGGCATTGAAACATGACCTCAAAATGGTGCACCCATTCATTCTCCATTATATAGGCCTCCACCACATTTCCTACGCTCTTGGTTAAAAAGGGGCTGTTAATAATGCCCCAAAACTTGGCACTACTCTTCAAGGTACCTGCCTCAATTAAGTCCCGCCATATTTCCTCCTTCATTGCTGCCTTATGTCTGGCTAGTTCTACTTTATACTCCCTTCTATGGGTTTTAACTAAAACCATGTCCCTTGGATTCTTGCCTAACGCTTCTTTCAAATTCCTGGCAGTACGGGAACAATCAGACTCAATCCATCTAGGAACCACAATAGCTGGTCGCCGCACAGGAGCACTAAGAAGCTCTCTTATTGTGGAGGAAATGACTTTAAAGGCTTCTATGATTTCACCCGGGTCTGTTAAAGGGGCAATACACAATGCTAGCTCGCAATCACAGCGGCGGATAAGGAGTCATAAAATGACTCCGGAGTGATCTAGGCCCATTTTAACCTTCTACCTCCATCTGTTATTTTCAATACCCCCTCTTTACTACCCCCCGAGTTGGCGCCAGTGAAGGCCAGCTAGCATGCACACATAAGGGATTGTGGTCACTATGTACGCTGGCCTCAATGGAGAAACCCGAAATCAAATCGAGGAATGGCGTTGATACAAGAATAAAATCAATAACCGAACCGCTCCTACACCCTACAAATGATGGATTGGAAATCTTACTACATGGTTCTAATATGCACAAGGACGAGGATAAATCAAATTTGTGTAATAAGTCATTGAGGGAATCACCTTGTGCAGTATGCTCAAAATGGAGACCCTTTACACATGAACAACCCAAATCAATAAGGTTAGTTTTCCTTGGATCCCTGCATAAGTGGATGTTAAAGTCCCGACTGTCATAAAATTACAGCGGACTACCTTGAGCTGATTTCTTAAAAAGGATCCCAGCAAAGATATATTACAAGCTTCTAGGGGACAAGAGGTTGAGTTATAAAAGTCCCAATTTATCGGACCCTTTCCATAACAACAGTGATTGTATGCAGGGATTATCTGTAGGTAACACTGATACTTTACAGTCTAATGCTAAGGAAACATAGATTAAAAGACCACCCTTTGATCTTTCTGAACTCGAGGGGATAGCCGGGACAAAAAAGGACTTATAACCCTCCAAGTGGAAATCATTTGTAGTCACCCACGTTTCCTGTAAGCAAATCAGGTTAAACTTTTTTTTTTTTTATAAAAAGAAGCCATGAAAGGTTGAGAAACTTGTTGGCCAGGCCAGCGATGTTCCATGAAATACTATTACAACCCTTTACACCCATGATGCAGCGACTTTGGCGGGAAGTGTCCTGCTGGTGATTTGGTGTCCCTGGTTCCCATGGAACTGCCCCACTCAGTCAATCACAGACATCCAAGGTGCCCAAAGGTGCAAAACTATTTGATAATTCCAGGGGGGCGGTGCGATTATCTGCCCTCCGTGTGAGTCCCGATAAACGTAAGTCAGGGTATTACGGGGCCCTGTGATGTTAAAATCCCTCGAGGGAAGGGGGAACTGCATCTGCCTTCTAAAGTGAACCTTTCTATCGGGGATCATAGTATTCCAGCCTAAGTGCTCAGGTTTGTAGAAAAAACCAAGGGGGAGGGCCAGAATGGTGACAGAGGACCAGGGGTGGTATTAATGTGAGAAGAGGATGAAGCCAAGATCCTTTTAGCAACATGTAATTTGTTAAAGTTGATGATAACACAGTCACCTTTGTAGGACTTTCTAGAACCCCCTAGCTAGTTCACCCTGTGCACCATATTTATGCATTTTCCCACCCTTAGACCCAAAGTAGTATTATGGGACAACCAGTGCATGACTTTGTTCTTCAATTGGAAAAAGTCTTCCTTAACACCTGGAGAGAGGGTTGGCACATTCCCCAAAACCACAACATACGGTGTTGATTCCGGCGGGAGGTGTAGGTTAATTAAGTTCTGGTTGGAGCTCCCCTCTCCACCATTTGGTGTTGCTCCCGTGTTAAAGTTCCCGGTGTTCATTTGTTCTGTGCATAGGCCCATCTGGTTCTGTGCAGGGAGCAAAGGCTGAAGATACTGGGGACAGGGGGTAATAGTCCCTGTTGCAGGCTTTGGAGGTGTCGGTAGCTGCTCCCTATGTTTTGTTTGTGGATCAGCTAGAATAGGTCCCTTGATTGCAGTATGACCCATCGTTGGGATTGATCCTATGTTGATAGATACAATGTTTAAGGTCAGAAAGTTCCCTCTCTATAGAGGTGAGACGTTGAAGAAGGAGGTCAAATTTTGTGTCCAGTATAAACCTTACAGATCCCCGAAGTGACTCCAAAGCGGCCACCATATCTCCCTTGGTGAGTGCTTGCTCAATAGGTGCTTTTTGGTGCGTCCCCTCATCCCTCGGTCTTTTTGCTTTCCCTCCAATCGTAGGGCCTTTCTTTTCGTCCTTGAGCCTGGTCCAGCCGCTATTACTCCTCTCGCCCTCCGTTGCGGGGGTGACATGTTGGCAGCTAACTGCTTATCCCGGCTATTAATAGCTAGCTCCTGGGCGGGGGGTGGATTAGCCCCCATTACGTTGGAGACCTGTATAGTATGAGAGAGGGGTATAGATTGACCAACCACACAGCTTCCTATGCCCCGTGGTTCTGGCGTGGGAGATATGTTAGATGATCCTGAAACAGGTTCAGGAATCGCCTGAGCCTTGGAGGGATTAGTAAGAAGATGGCTGATAGGGGAGCAGGAAAGCCGCCGTGTAACCATCTCTATCTCCTTGTCAAGAACTCCAGCCGCCCTTAATAAAAAGGAGTCCATGGTAACTACTGTACTGGTTGTGGCCTTCTCAGGCAACATCACCACCTTGTGTTTCCCCATGATGGTCCAGGATGGGAGCGAAGTCCACTCTGCACACTCCTGATAAAACCCGAGGTGGCAAGTACATCAATCGAAAACAAGAACACCAGGTCACGGAGCAACCCCGAGGTAGATATAAAGGAAGTAGCACGAAGGAACACCACCCTTCCCTACCTGCACCTTGGGTGTTGTGCTGAACTGGGCACAAGTGTCCTGCATTCGCCGCGATTCTCCAATGATGCTGTCGGTCCCTGCAATCCAGGCGGTTGATTAAATGATGTAAAGAGGAGGGACCAAGAGGGTAGGCCTAGCCTCCTTCGGTCCCTGACGGCGCAGACAGGCCCGCCCCACGCAGCGAGGGCCCATACTGGCAGAAATACACACCTCCGGCGGCAAGCAGCAGGCGTGTGGTGGCGGCGATGGCCGCTAGGGATGCTGGTGCTTGTGGTCCCCTCTCTCCACCTTGGAAAACGAGCTCCTGTGCAGCGGTGGCCCCAGTGGCAGAAATACGCGTCACCGGGCGCAAGCAGCAGGCGTGTGGTGGCGGCGACGGCCGATAGGGATGCTGGGGTATGTGGTCCCCCCTCTCCAACTCGGAAAACAAGTTTGTAGTCCCTTTATATACAACAGCAATAAATGTTTTCCGGCGTACCATATATGGTAAGGAATGTTGGTTGCTGCCTTTAGGGTCATAAATGAATGGTCAATGATTTTTACATGTGGGTCTTGACCTGCGTGGACAGTGTGGCTAGTGGTGACTGTGTCCAGATGTCTGTCATGGGGTGGCACGTGATCACTACTTGTGCTAGGCCCTGATTGGCTATGTGTTCCTAACTCATGTGGCATCTGACTTTATGGTGTTTTTAGGAGCGTGTACCCTCACCGGTCATGTGTGCTTTATTGGGGCAATCTCCCCTGACCATTATAATGACGCTGCACCTATCTGTGAATAGACCAAGAGTTTCCTGCCCGAGTGTTTGCAAGCCATACACCCTCCCACCTGTGACCCATCAATCAGTAATCCGGGCCTAAGTCACAGGACCTGCCTGACCACATACTTGTGTGCCAAAGTAGATGTGGAGTTTAGAAAGGGTGATTCTATTAATAAGGACGATAGTTCATTTTTGTCAACAAACTCATTGATAGCCCTATTAACAATTTACACCACTTCATTTCAGTGAGAAGTGTTTAGTGTTCAAAATCTTGCATTTTCTTGAAGTTATCCTTTTTATATTGCAACATTGCCTAATTTGTCTTACGTAGTCAAGGAGTAATATATGGGATACAGTAACCTCTGCCGTACAAGATAAGGATATTGCAAGTCATCAAACAGGTCCATGACCATGTAGAGGAACAAGGCCAAAGGCAGAGTTCTTTTATGAGGTTATGGAATTTCGAGGGGTTACTTTATTCCTTATAATACATGGTGATACCATTACCTTTCCCACAAACCACTTAAATCCTTGGTGCATAGCTCCTTTATATGAAACAGAGAGCAAGTTTGCAAACATGTAGAATAAAAATACTAGATTTAGTCTAAAATTAAACACATAAAAAAAGCTGCTAGACACTTGTTGCAAAAAGATATTAGTTTAATACAAGTCAGTTTCTTTTAAAAAAAGGAGCAGGAGAAACATGCAGAAAGATTCTAACATTTCTTTTTTTTTTAAACTTTATTTATAAATATAATCTTGGGTAGGCAATACAGCAAAAACAAGTAACGACCAATAAATAACATTTCATGACCTCATTTCTTCATTATGTTAAAACCTTTTCTCTCAAATGTATTTCACATTTCAAGGCTATAGATCTAGGAATCTAAAAAGCAGAAAGGTAAAGTATGAAGATATAAAAATGTGGAAAAGTCTCACCAAACCCACTGCTCTTCCTTAGGTGTTCCAACCAATCTCCCCATTTTCTTCTTTATCTACGCATATTTTCTATTCTTCACCCCAGATTTCGACAAACTTTTTCACAACCCCCTACTCTTAGGGAATACAGTTTTTCCTTATTTTTGACTTGATTCATCTTTGCTTCCCAATGACTAAATATAGGTGGCTCTGACATTTTCCATCTTTGCAGAATTAGAGATTTAGCAACTAGAGAAGCAATAAAAACAAACTGCTTTCGTTGAATTGGTAAATTGATGTTAACGATTCCAAACAGAGCCACCAATGGATCAGGAACTATTTGCCGAAAATTTCCTAGTAGCCCACTGGAAGATCTGATTCTAATACTCTGCCAAAATTGAACCGGTAAAGCAGACGTGTATCCAGCCTCTTATCGGATGATTTAATCTAAAGCATTGCCCTAATACTAATGTGACATTTTTTTGTAATCTCTTTGGGGTGTAGTATAGCTGCCATTTACAAATAAAAGCCATATTGTTGAAGTTAGCCCCGCATATGGCTTTATGAGACCATGCATTATACACTTTCCACAGTGTTGCTTCTATCTGGCATCCTGTGGATGTCTGTATTTTCTGCAAGGTACTTGGAACTATCTGCTTGTAAAGTTGTCGCTGAAGATTTCAGTACCAATTCCCTACCCCCAATGTTTCACTCACATAAAATGCATGGCTAATCGCGATTGGGAGCGGACTATCTGGAAGTTGTAGATTCCGTACTAGACTGCATAGCTGCATAAAGGAAAGGAATAGCGGAGGGGGAAGTTCTGTTCTCCCTATTTTTAATTGATCCCAGGTCTTCAAGTTTCCCTCAATCATTAGGTCCTTTGCTTGATAGACCCCTATCCTTTCCCAGCTCTTTATAGTCTGTATACCTTACTGGAGCCCTAGGACATCACAACGTCGTATCCAAATATCCGGATGTATCGAGGTGAATTGGTGTTCTTCTTTCATTTGTGTAAATCTTTGTAGAATTATATGCGGGACCTTATATCTATTACGTGTGGGTAGTCTGGGATCTTAATAAATAGTACTAGCTGGATGTTATTTTCTAGTAGCATTTGTTGAAGGTAAAAATGAGTTCCATGGCCTTGTGACGTAGCTGCACGTCCACACCAATCCATAAATGCTGCTTGGAAGAATTTTTTAATATGCAGTAATCCAAGACCGCCCTTTTCCAAACTCAATTGTAAAGTTTCTAGCTTGGTGCAGGGTTTCCTGCCTAGCCATAGAAATTTGCGAAACATCTGGTCTATTTCCACAAAATAGCTTTGAGGAACTTTAATTAAAACATTTGAAAAAATAAAACTAAATAGCTGAAGTATCATAATTTTTATCAGAGAGGTTCTCCCAATTATGATGAGTGCCAGTTTCTCAGAATATTCTTGACTTTGATTAATGTCGGCACATAATTAAGTGAGAAGAGTTGTGAAAAATCATGCGAAACAAAAAAAAACGAATATCGGATTGGAGCAGATTTGGATGCCTGTAATCGCAGATCACTCTGCTGAACCTGATAGAGACAATTAAATAATAACATTTCCGATTTCTCCTGGTTAATCCTATAGCCCCCTAGATCTGAAAAGCTTCTAATTGTATTAAAAGTAATATTTTGAGGATCTGCTGCCAAATACAGAATTAAGTCATCTGCAAACAGCCTGAGCATTGGCGCCCCTAGTATAGGTGCCTTAATTTGGAGGTTCTGTCGTATCTGCGAAGCCAGTGGTTCAATAAATACTGCAAATAAAACTGGGGACATAGGGCACCCTTGACGAGTACCCATTTGAATTTTTGCTGACCCAGCGATGTACGCATTAATTATAATCTTGGCCTCTGATTTGTTATATAGGTTCTGTAGCATATTAACAAAACGCAAAGGATACTCAAACTTAATTAAAATGGCAAACAGGAAATCACAATAAACTAAATGAAAAGCTTTCTCTGTGTCATTCATGATGATTGCAGCTTTGATATAATTATCAGAAAAATAATCAATAGTCTGCACTAAAAAATTTGTATTATTAGTTGGGGTCCTCCCTGGTAAAAATCTGCACTGATCTTCATTCACTAGCTCTTGAGCTAGGGGAGTTATCCTGGCTGCCATAATTTTGGTAAATAATTTAAAATCACTGTTAAGTAAACTAATTGGGCGATATGATCCAGGATCCATCGAGGATTTACCTTTCTTGAAAAAACTAACTATGACTGCTTCTGAAAAGGTTTTAGGGATCTGACACCCCTCTAAGATTGCATTAAATACTAATACCAACAGTTTTGTAAATTGTGGCATACTATTTTATATATTTCTATTGGTAGTCCATCGCTGCCACAAGCTTTCCCAATGGAGGTGTGTTTAATGGCTTCCTGAACTTCCTTTTCCAAAATTAGTTCCAAAATCTGAGCCCGTTGTATAGAACTTAATGTAGGCAAATCAATTGGACTAAGGTAGTTATCGACCATTTCTGTGGATATAGGTGCAGAAACGGTAAACAGCCTACTATAATGTGTCAGAAACACCTTATCGATTTCTGCCATTTGATTTACTACCTGGCCTCTATCTTCGTCAATTATAGAGTTGATAGTGGCATTATTGCATCTTTTTTTTACCGACCAGGCCAAGAATTTACCCGCATGTTCGATTTCCTCGTATAGTTGTTGCAAATACATGATGTGGTTGGCTACTGACTGAGAATCATAGAAGTTTATAATGCTCTGTCTAGCTTTTCTTAATCTATATTCTGTAGCCTGTAAATACACTCTTAAGTGCAACTGACTTGCCTGATCCACTTCCTGTTGCAATCGTCTAGCGGTCTTTTTTCTAGTTTTCGATATGTTAGCTTTACATGATATTGCCTCCCCTCTGATAAAAGCCTTACAGGAGTCCCAAACTGAGAACGGTGGGGCTTATCCTATATTCGGCTCAGAGAATTCCGTAAGAAGAGTTTGCATATTTTTAACCCAGCCTTTGTCAGTAAGAAGAGTTTTATCCAGCGTCCACCTCGGGCGCTCCCCTATGTTTGCCTTTATTTTAATTTCAGTCACTGGAACCGAATGATCTAAGAAAGGGTTTTGACTAATCCATGACTTGCCCTTCCCCAATGATAGGAAATGTAAAAACTATCGATTCTTGATGCTGAATTGTGTCTTTTTGAGAAACATGTATATTCTCTTGATTTCGGGTGCTGGATTCTCCACGGATCAACTAATGCTAAATCCCTTATCAATTTTCCCAATCGTCTAAAGGAATTTGGCTTATTTTGTATCTTGTTTTTACGAGAAGAGTCTAGCTTTATATTCTGTATAATATTAAAATCCCCTCCTATAACTAATAATCTTGGTAATGTGTTTAATATATTGCCTAATTCTTCTAACACAGCCGTCTCATCTTCTATGGAACCATAATAACTAACTATTTGAAGAATTTGTTCTGCAATCTTTAGGCCTATGATTATCCATCTTGCTCCAGGATCCCTCATAATTTTGAGGACTTCCCCCCTGAAAGTGGCATGTGAGTACTATCACTAATCGCCTAGCAACTGCACCTACTGATGCCAAAAAAAGCCAGAGAAATAAAATTGGGCCATTTCGGTGGTCGAGTGCCCTTTGAAATGGGTCTCCTGGAGCAAAATAACTTCTGCCTGGGTTTCCATGAGCCACTGAAGTGAAGATCTCAATTTAGTTTGATTATTTGCGCCATTTATATTACACGAGGCTATAAGCAATATCTGGTTATCAACCATCTATATTTACTAACTCTTTCCACTCTACCTTGCTCTGCGTATTACTTCCCCGTTTTAACTGGCTAGTTCTGCTATAATATATGATACAAATCTGCCTGGTCCTAAATCTTGGAACGTTACTCTCCCTTCTACCCGAGATTATTATTTCTTTTTTTACCCCCCCACCTCTAGGAGCCCTTGTTGCCTCCCATCTACCCTTGCTCAGCGCCCCACCTGTCATGGGCTTCTTCCCCACCTGTGCCCTAGCCCACCACCCATACCTCCCCCCCTTTCCCCTAAGGTAGCATCTTGGAATAGTACTTATAAGCTCATCTAGGGAGGTATGCAAAAAAGCCTAAACATCATAATGCCATATTTCTTTAAATGGATCTCTGGTTAGCTAGATTAAATCAAATCATTCTTGGCTCTTTTTATCCCTTGTCACAATTGTTTTTTGTATGGATAAAAATGCTATTTCCTAATCCCCTTTCGTCCTTGACAGTAAGAAGAAATTCTTTAGCATGCTCTATTGACTAAAATAAATGAGATTGTCCTTTATACAAAACTTTTAGCTTAGATTGTTGGACTATGCTGGCTGGAGCACCATTTCATTTAAAGTCGTCTATTAATCCAACAAATTCACGGATCCTTCGTGCTGCCAATATTGACATATCCGGATATATTCAAAATGAAAAATTCTCAGGTGAAGAAAAGGACTCCTTTTTGATCGCTTGTGTCAGGATTTGCTCTTTGATACGAACATCCCCGAAATTGACCAGGATTGTTCTCGGGTATTTTGCATTTGTAGATCGAATTTCTGGTACTCGATGTGCTCTAAACAGTCAAATCTCCAATTTATTTCCCTTTTCGGGAAGTACCACTTTGCAGACAAGATCTGATATCAATTTCATGGGTGAAAGGCCTGCTTCACGATCTTCTGGTATACCCACGAACCTTAGATTGGCACGCCAAGCTCGATTTTCTACATCGTCCAGTTTAAAGTGGAGATCTTCCAGCTCAGTTTGAAATTTGCTCAGATTCCTTTCATGACTGTTGTTCTCTTCGAAAGAAGATACCTTCTGTTCTACCTCAGTCATACGAGTAGAGAGCTGATGAAGATTCTCATTAATCTGGTCAATTGTTCATTAGTTGTATGGTGTGTGGCTTCTTGAGAGAGCTTCATTTTGCGAAGTTCATTTAATATCTGATTTAATGTCATATCGATCGTTGACGCCTGCAATGATACTGCTTCGAGAGTCTGGGTTACACTTTGCGTCTGGATAGTGCCTGCTTTGGGATCTTTTTCCAAGGCAACTGTAGTACTCAGATCAGCTTTGGTAGTCGATTGAATGCTATCTGCATCAAATAGATGTTTCTTTTGGCCCCCTCCCGAGATCCCCACCATGAATAATGGATTTGCCAGTTTCCTATTTTCTTTAGGTATCTCTTTGATATCGCCTCTAAATAAATAGTAGACAGGTTTGCAGGGTCTCTTTCAACCATGGTTGGAGGAAAAATACTGGGGTTATCTGGGATGTGCATGGATTCCATCCTGCCTTCAATGCCCTGAAAGAGGTTGTTCCAAAATCTATCCGGAGAAGGTGATAACTAGGTCGGCATCTGGAATTGATTCTGACCAATTTGTTTTTGTGTTTGTGGATTCTTCCTAGTCGTACGTGTTTTCATTGACAAATCTCTTGATATGCGCTTCATTAGAGCATTTTGTAGCATTTATCTTGAAGTATTATGGCTGGGGAATGCAGGAGTTGTCACGGGTCAGCTGCAACTAACATGCCCTTCCTCCTCTTGAGAGTGAGCCTAGAGCTCACTCACAAGCTGCTTCAATCCCTCTTCTCTTAATAGTCGAACAAGGGAACTAGCCCGGTATTCTGTTGGTTGGGGTCGCTTGCCCAGGTTATAGCAGGTAAGTCTGGTAGTCAACAAAAACTGGTGTGGAGCTATGAGGTGATTCACTGGAGTGCATCTTCCTTTTCCTTAATTAACTCATTTGACACTTGCACCCCATTTCTGTATTGTCCCTGGAAAACTCTCTGTAGCCCCACGAAATGCCCCCAATCAATTTACTGTATTCCTATGAAAGAGGGGGGAGGGGAGACATTTACAGATGTACACTCACCAAAACAGAATCTTGGAGTCTTTATTCCTCCAATAGGGCATCCACATGGCTCTGTTTTCGCACTCCTGGAGTGGTACAGTATCTATGGTGAAGCCAGTTCTCCACCTACTACTCCAGATAAATCATGACTGCCGATTTTATCGCCCTCACAACTGCAGGACAAATAACTGCAGGGCACGGGTCTTGCGGGTCCACACAGCTGTTGTCGATGGTACGTGCTGCACCGCGGCGCCTCCTGAACCACTCCTCACTCCTCAAAGCTCTGCAGCTCCTGGTCTTGACTCGGGCCCCCCGCTGCACACCGAGCCGCTGTCTCTGCTCTCCCGCTACCACCGCTGATACCCCTCTTCACTGATCTCGAGCCGTGAGTCGGCCTCCCGTGCAGACCAAAAATCTGCAGCCACGTTACAGGATGATCAATGCAGCCCAGAAATCAGTAGAGCGTCGACTGGCCATCTTGCATCCTCCCCAGAGGTGAGCTCAATCGGAGACTATGACGGGAGCTCTTCGCGGGGTCACTTTTCCTGACTCCTCTAACTTTTCTATAATTACTTAAGGGGTGCAAAAAATTCACATGTTTTAAATATCTACTTTCTGATTGTCACTGTACAGCTAGGAAACAGCAGCAGAAAGAAAAGCAACTTTTGTTTTCGTTCTTTAAACAGCTGCTTTAATTATATGCTCTGTGACCTTACCTGCCTTCCTGCTGGGGGTGGGAGGCATTGTGACCACAGATCTCAACTGTAATACATTATTACAGTTGAGTTCTGACGTCATTTCTTTAAAATAGTTGACTGGGTGTGTCGCAAATCACCTTTTAAAAAGAAATTGCTGACAGGTTTTTATACAGGGATTTCAGAATCCCAAGTGTTATAAAGAAATTAGAGACTTATTTCTATACAGGGAATGCAGAATCACATGTATTATAATATACTTGTTAACACATGCATTATTTCTCATGGACACTGGCGTTTGTTACCCCATCTAGAGGAACTCCTTTAATTTGTCTGTTGCTTTGGTTGAGGAAGCACTTGAGTCCGTTCTCGTCACTTTACAACCCAGGCAAAGGAATAGTTTATTCGGAACAAAAGCTTACGGAAGTCTATGACGCTGCATTTTGTGTTTCATTCATGATGATGAAGTCACCATACCATAGCAGTTGATTGCTTGACTCCATAGTTTCCTTTCCTTTACTACTAGCAAAGCATTTTTTGTTTACTTTAATTTCTAGATATCAAACAGTAATTCTCGTCAATTGGCGTGAACAATTATGAGTGAAACGTGTTATCCCATTGGTAATTATGTCCATATTAGCCGTCGATCCTTGACCCCATCAACTCTCCAAGTGCAGTGGTGCTTTTGAGCATATAACTCTGCCCATGATGGAGTTTCCAATGGTCTTTGCCCTTCCAACCCAGAAGCACTCCAGGTGTGTTACCTGAAATATACTTTGGCATTTGACTTACTTTGATCTACCATATTAACCTTGTGGAAGAATCCATCGTGTCCGAGGGTGGGCCCTTACATTCAAAATGTAAATAATATTAATGTAGCTTAAGAACACCAACGGCCCGAATACAAGTTTTGCGTACAACAGGCATAAATGTGCACCGAGAAATACCATTTCTAATTGTGAAATCTGATTGTGGGATCCCCCGTATGCAAGTTTTTCTTCTTCTGGGTACCACCATATTGGATTTTCTGTCCCGAAACACTGCATATGGAATATTGGCACATGGTGTCTCTGTATGGTAATGCCAGCAAGTATTACCGCACCAAAAAAATGCACAAAGCAAGTTCGCCGCCAGGAAATTACTTTGGAAAATCCATAAATATGGTTTGTATACTTGCCTTCTTTGCTCTTATTGCAGAAAATAGCCACATGAGTGTTGATTTTATAACCTACGAAACACATAATTCAGTTCTGGAAGCCAGTCTCTTCATCTATATCTCGTTGGCAGCCATCTTTGCAGGCACAATCCTTTCCAATCCTCCATCATCATGAGCCATCCATATGTAAGTGCCAGCTTCTCATCAACCATGGCCTCTGAGCACCTCATAAAGGTGAAATTTAGTGAAGCGCAAGTGCCAGTATTTGTGGAAGTGGCAAGGAGGAGCCACCTCTCAAGGGAATTTTCTACTGAAAACCAGTACCCAAGAGAGAGGTAGTATTTGGAAACAGACCAAACAAAAGTTAAACTCAGCCTTCTTTCACTCCCAGGATAGTGGAAGATCGCAAAAATAGATTCCATGACCTTAAACGTTGTTTGTGGGAACTTCTGTCGAAAAACAGATGTGAAAGCCTTACGATTGGAGGTGCACCAGAGACCATCCCTTTGGAGGAGTAGATCAGGATTATCATCACCTCACACGGTCACACGAAATTCAAGGTGTTGGTGAGTAGAGGACCTAGTTGGAGCCCTCACAAGCTTTGCTATACAAGTACATACATCTATGCAGCACACTGCACTTTCTTATGTGTATAAGTCCAATTTTTTTTATGTGATTCGTCTACTTATGAGAAATTGGTGTCATAAGAATATGCCATGCAAGATATGTAATAGCATCATGTAGCAACTCTCCCTCATGAGAGAGAAATGGCAACCCTCAATGTTGTGCTTGAGAGGCACTCTATGCAATATATTTCTTCCTGCCATTATGGATGTTTTATATACATCAAGATTGTGCTACCTCAGAAGATAGCAATCAGCCCAAGGGCATGCAAGGCCCTCCGTGACTAATACAAAGATGTGAGCTATTCCATTGGAAGGTGCTTGGAGAATCAAAAGTACTAGGACTTAGCACCTCTGTCCCACATCACTTATGTCACCATCTCTTCTTTCATGCATGTCCTGAATTGCTATTGTAGCATCACTAAACAACAGGGGTGGCTGGTGACATTTGAAAGTGGTGGGCCGTAAAATGATTGGCATACTGCACCGCAGCGAGCGAGCGTAGCGAGCGCGCCCGAACAACCTAAGGGGGGTTCAAGGGCGTTCTCCCCCCGAGAAAATTTTGAAAAAAGAGTGGACAAATGGTGCATTTTCAAGCAAATTTGAGAAAGCAGGAAGGTTAATAAAGCAATTGTGAAAGTGCAGTTATTACATTAATAAAGAGATGTCATATAACATAGGTAGCTGCTTATTCAAGCTTTCTTTCACCCCATAGTCCAGCAGGGTCTTGATACAAGACAGATAAGAGAAAAAGCAGTGTGGTCCTCGACCAGGAAGACACTCATATTTCGTTGGTAAGAAGTCAAAAGATTGGTCAAATTGAAAACCTGAAATGCAATACGCAATCAAACAATTTGCAAGTACATCTCATCTATGTTCAACAAGCCATGTTTTACCCATGATTGGAATTGTGAATCACCAAATAAACTGAGCCACTGCAATCAAAAGCAGAGGGCCGCCTCAAAAAGTATGCCCTTAAGAGAGTTCTCTCATCTCATGTCCTCTCTATATTTTCTCTGGAAGTTGAAAACTCATCCCAGTCTACTGCACAAACCTGAACCCTTCTGCATATTCCAACACCAGAACTCATTCTTGGCCATTTAGTTTGGAGCCATTCATACCAGGAATACAGAAAATACCTTTAAATAGAGTAGAAGGTATTCCAAAACAAGGAGTGCTGAAATGTTGCTTAAGATAAGATGTACACACTAAGTACTATGGCCAAGAGCACGTAATGTTCAGTCAACAATAGGCTTAGGAAAAACCAACCATTCTGAGAGCACCTACAGTCAAGATCCTTCACCTGAGACTATGTGTTCCCAAAGATGTAGTGATATGTTAACAGTTGTAGCTAGACTTAAGGCCTTCTAACTGATGTACAAGGTGAAGGATCTTGACTGTAGGTGCTCTCAGAATGGTTGGTTTTTCCTAAGCCTATTGTTGACTCTTTCTTCCCCTCTCCCTTTGTCCTCTACACTCTCTATCTGTGCTTTTTTCCCTCACTTCCATTTGTCTATTTCAACACCTAGAGCTCAGTTCCTTTAGTTTTTCTCTCCTGGCATCCTCTTTCTATGCTACTTTTCTTTATTTGTTTCCGACTTTCTCTTTATTTACATATGTGCTTCGTTTACTTTCTCTGTTGCTCTCATTCAGATGATTTCTTTTTCTGTCTTGCGTTCTTTCTTGCTCTTTTTCTTTCTTCCCTCCTTTCTTGCCATCACACCTGTCCCATCTCTTTCTCACTACCCTTTCTTTCACTTCACTTTCTTCATCCCATCTTTACTATCCTCTCTTTCCCTTACTTCTATTTTCCCCTTCTTTGTTTTTGTTTCCCTCTTCCCTTCTCTTTCTGTTCCTTTTCTTTCACAACTTTCTCATTTACACCCCCTTCCTCCATCTATTTCTCTTTACCTTTTTCTTTCCTTCGCCCTTCTTTCCAACCATAGTCCATTTCTTTGCTTACTTCCTTGTGCATTTCTTCCTCCCTACCTCCTTTATTTACACATGTTCTCCCTCCAGTTTATCTGTCACCCCTTCCCTCCTCCATCTTATCCCAACCCCACTTCTTCCCTTGTCCCTCTCATCTCCTTTTTGCTCTCCCCTTCTGTTGTGTCCTCGCCTTCATCTTTACCTCTAGCTCTCCCCCTCTCGCCGTCTCGCTTTGCTTTCCCTCTCTTCAGCAGTTTTAATTTTCCAGGTTTGGGTTGTAATATCCCACGCAGCGCCAATTTCCCATCACTAATGTAAGGCGCATTTGCATATCTAACCATTGCAGTCACTATCCTATCAGCTGCTCTTGAACTTCTGATTCAAGGCGCCATTGTTCCAGGTGCCCTTCAGCATATCGGATCATAAAAAAAAGGCAAAGAGATAATTTTCCTTTCAGTCATTTTGTTTGTATATGTGCGCGCGCGTGCGATTTAGAGAAGTAATCACAAGGGCAGACTCCTTGTTGATAATCTCCGGCTCGCGCATGTGTTAAAATTCAAGGAGGCTGAAGCACAGATAAGGAATTGAATTTTGAGAGGAAAAAAAAAAAGCCTAAAGTGTCCTATGAAACAGAAATAATTTTACCTTAGGCTGGTGGGCCCACCGGAGATGACTTCCAAGTTCCTCTTCTTTCTACTTGTGTTTTTTAGAAATTTTGTTTCCCACAAAATGCATCCTCGTGCCTCAAAAGCAAATTCGGCAAATTTCCTGCACTCCAATCTATTATATGTCTGCATCTGCACATGTATCCCCCCAGAAGTGAGCGGGCCTGGTCAAAAACCCACCACCCACTTGCAACAGAGGTCCAACCATGCACAGAAAATTTCAGTCATTTCACAAGCGCACGTGTTCCAACTGGTACTTGATCTCTGACTGAGGAGCTGATAGTGTGTTAATAAACTTACTAAGAACCATGTGACCTTCTTGAGTTATAACAAAGACGACGAGTGCCTGTGAGCGGACAGCGACACCATCACCCCTATTTGATGTACTCAGTCAAGAGCTTGCAGTTTTCATCTCAACCAGAAGAGTGCGAGAGAAAACGGTTCCATCACAGCAAGTCTGTCCTCATAATTTAGACAGGCTGATGGTGAATACTCATGAAGAATTCTACAAACTAAGGTAAGTCATCGTGCTGCCAGCTATTTTGAAATGTTGCCTGCGATATCAGGAGAAGCTGCTGACTTTTAAAGGAATTCTCCAACCGGCTTCAGAGCTCAAAATAATTATAACCATTGCTATTCTGTTTAGCTCTTCATTTAGCACTTACAAGAGTATGCAACATATCAACTAAATTCTAAGGAGACAAGTGGCAGTATAGCGAGTGAAATTCACCATGAGCAGTGCGACAATCACAGCAATAGTGAACTGTTAATAAACGGCTTGTAAGCAGCTTTGCAACTCAATCTCAGTGCGGGCTGAGGAAATTTAACTTTGAGCACCTCCAGCGTTATGATAATCTAGATGCTGGCACGGGGTCCCCGGGAGAGGCTGGCATGCATGCATGCACTTACAGTAGCCATTTCCACTATGCAAACAATTGCTGCTGGCCATTTCCTCGCTCGGTGAAAGCACACAGCATCACTCACACGTCCGCTCTGAGGCCTACAGGCGCAGCCTATGGTTTCTTACTCTGAACGCCTGTAGCCCCCCTCCAGACACTGCAGAGAGAACCAGGGCTGCCCAAGGAGGCCACACTGGAGGACAAAGTAGGAAAACGGACAGAAACTACTTCCGTGAAAATACACCCTGCCACAACTACTCACTCCATGTTAGGGCGCAAATACACGAAATATTCAAACCTAATGTGAGAAGTCATCTGTAGGAGGAGAGGCTGTCAGGCCTGGGGCTGCTACCCTCTTAGATCGGCAACAGCTTCCGCCTGGGTTAGTGAAGATGTCTGCTCACGACGTGTGTGGGAAGTGAGATGGAGCACAGCCTGTGTCTGTCTGTCTGCAGATGCTAGCTTGTCACTTTACATCATATCGACTCACAGCCCCCGCCCTCGGCTCTTGTAACCCGGGGAGGGCTTGTGTTAAACAGTAACCCAGGGGCCGCTCTAATGCTTGTGGCCGGACAGGTGGCGCTTCCTTCCTGGCACCATCCTTGGCTGCGGGGAGGGCGGGGGAGTCATGCAAATAAAAGGCTGCTCTTCGCAGCCGGGGAGGCCCCTGTACTCTGGCTGTTTCACATCCTTACACCACACACACTAGAAACAGTGCGATAGCTCAGTGGGTTAATGTACCCGCTGCGGAGCTGTGTGAGGCCATAGACTTGAATCCATGCGGTCCGGCGAGCCCTGCACGGACGCACCTTTCGAGGGTGGACAGAGAGCCCAGGACTTCAACAGGAACCGCCATTATTAAACCGCCTAGAAACAGGTCAGCTTCTGGGTGTGAGCTGTAAAGTGGTTAATATTAGTAATAATGACGCGTGCTCCTAATCAGCTCCTTGAAGTATCGCAAGGGTTATAAGGCGCTCCATTGGCGGCCACGCTAGTTAATTGTTGGTCATTTTTCAGTGTCCTCACAAACTGAATAGTCTTATGGCGATTTTAAAAGTAGGTGTTGTTGCCCCCGTCAGTGGTACTCCTTCAATGACATTGGGACTGAGGATGAAAGGCTCAGTCAGTTTAGCCTTTATTCGAATGTGAGACCTGCAGGTTACCAAAAAATGTGTGCAACAGACGCTCAAACCCACTGATCTATCTTACCAGTTTTTGGATACTGAAGCCTGCATTCAAGCTAGGATTGATTGACTTGAGTGCCATCTCCATCGATGTGCCATGACTTATGGCACATCGTATGGAGATGGCACGCAAGTGCCCATGAGGCCAACCTAGCCACGAATCAACAGAGATGGCGACCTCGCAGGACAGGGACATAACCACTCGGCAGTGTGAAGAACATGTTCTATTTATTAGCCAGGGCCAGGCCCTCGAGAAAAGAAGCCTCCATCCTTAAATAGACTTATCCGAGGAGCAGTCGCGGCCCGCGGGGGGTGGGATGTCGCGGGGAGGGGGGTGGGCTGTCGCGGGAGGGGTGTCGCGCGGGGGTGAGGGCCGGGGTGGGGGGTAGTTTTAAAATAAAAAAATTAAAATCCTACCTGACAAGGTCCGCGCCGCCTCGGGTCCGTTCTGGCGCCTACAGGAACAGCCGCATCACTTCTGGCAAGTGGCAAACCCCTCTCAGCCAATCTTGGCGCTGCTGGCAGCGCCAGGATTGACTGAGGGCACGGTTACTCTCCGCCCGCCTGCCCATTAGGAGAGCGAGGTTTGAGCCTTTGCTCAACCCTCGCTCTCCTAATGGGCATGCGCCAGCCACAGCAGACACCAGTGCGCATGACTGGGCACAGGCGAAAAATTCGCTCACCTTCCCCACTCATGCGCACTTGTGCTGCTGCCCCTGGTCTGACAATCATGTCAGTCAACATGACACCGGACCGCCCACCCCCTTCAGACTCTGAAGGGGGGTGGGCGGTCCGACGTCATGCTGACTGACATGATTGTCAGTTCTCCCTCGGCGTCTCTGAACTTAAGTAAACTGAGAGTTTACTTAAGTTCAGAGACGCCGAGGGAGCAGCTGCGGGCAGGGGGGCAACGCCCCAACGCCCCAATGGACGCACCGCCCCTGCTAAACAATACACCCCTCCTCTACTTGCAGGTGACACAGCACATGAGAAGACAGAACAGCTCTTTACAGATCATCTGCACTAACCCGCAAGAAGACCTTTTGGCAGGGCATCTCACCAAACCAATACTATCACTTCTTAGACACCACACTGACCACAAATCACACAGCTGGAAGCACATCCACTGTTGTCACCAGCCCAGCAAAAATCTGCACCACTGTTGCAATGCACATGACAAGTACCAGAATAACCCCCAGCCTACCTGCATGTGGCCCTGCATTCGCTGCAGATACATCATGTAGCAGTCAACAATAGTCACCACTGTCACAGCAAAAATAACCACTATTTAAATCTACCTCTAAGCCCAGGCTCAAACTGGGTTACCAATCATTCATTATTGCCCTTACCTACAATGGCATATCCCAAATCCACTACCATCAGCACATGCCACCATGGAAGAAGAGGCAGACGTGGAGGATTAGGATGTGCCATGGCAGACGCATGGACTGAAATATTTTGCTGGAGCCCACATTCAGATAAAGAATCTTAGCCACCAACAAAAGCAATTCAGTCAAGGGAAGCTAGCAGCAGCAACACTGTGGCACAGTCTTTAGAACATATATCCTTTAGGATCTCAGCAATGGAGGCTGGCCATGCACAGTGCTGACCTACTCCACAGTCTACAGAGACGACTGTGGATGAGAGAAATAGATTCCAGTCACTGTTTGACAACTTTGTACAGTTAGTCACAGCCCGACAACGTAAATTCAAGTCAGCTATGCATGGGGTGTGGCTTGACGCCGTTCGAAGATGGCCACTTGCTGAGTGAGCTCCGTGGTGGCTCGGTTGGAGCGTCGGCTTTTCCTGCGGACCCTGAGCTTGTCATCTCATGCCGAACAACTATTCCGAGATAGAAGCAATTCAAGTGTCTTTTTCTGTCTTTTTTCTGCTCCAGTGAGCATTTCTTTCAACTTAATTGCGGCCGGCGCGTTTCCTCTCAGGGGACACGCCCCCGCCATTTTGTAACTCCAGGCTGCTCCCTACTGTCGTGAGGGGCTAAGGATGTACTTTTTTGAGGAATATCTCAAAATGTTTTACATTCAACAGCCTGTAATGAACTTTATCTGTCTTTTTGGGATGCATTGACAATAAGCTATTTAACACAAGGAATTTTTTGTTTGTTTCAAATACACGCAAGGCTGAAATAAATACGATGT
This sequence comes from Calotriton arnoldi, assembly GCA_963921515.1. NCBI lineage: Eukaryota > Metazoa > Chordata > Amphibia > Caudata > Salamandridae > Calotriton > Calotriton arnoldi. The sequence goes on along the minus strand of CAWUFW010000658.1, from coordinate 924,203 downwards.
GAGAGAATATGTTGTAACACAGTGTCTATAATAAGCCAGGAATCATAGAATTGGTTATTTTAAGTGCACCAATTTGTTGAGGATGACGCTCTTTTCCCTCACAAGCTTAATAACTGGCCATTTAAGGACATTTTGACTTTTATGTAGCTCTACAACAAATTTATATAAAAAATGTTGTGTCCTTACACGGAAATTACGCCTTTGCATCATATTTCATAATCTCCTGTCGTGGTATTTCCACTAGCATTACGTCCCATCCAGAATTTTATGGGGAGAACGAAATCCACACAGCGCATTGTTAAATCTCCTTTACCATTTTCTTCCCTGGCGGACTACAACCCTTACTCTGTACTTTCAACAAATATGGAGAACTCTGAAGGTAATATGCCTTCACCGGCAACGTCATCGAATATCTCACCTTCCATCACTAACTCTACTCCTAAATTGACCACTTCGTCAACGCTATCTTCTAGTAAACGTGTTAAAAAAGATCCTCCCTCACCTATCACATCTCCTCCATCAGATGCTATAGATGTGCTTCTTGAAGAGATTTGAGCTCTTCGACCCTACATGGAGGAAACAAATAAACGACTTCAAGCCTTAGATGACAAGTGGGCTACTATGGAAAATAAGGTTATGCAGATTGAACAGCAATTGAACGCTGTTCAGGTTGTGGTGAACCAAGTTCCTTCAATGAAATCCGAAATTTCTTTTCTCAGAAAGCAAGTGGAAAACCTTGAAAATCGTAATAGGCGTAATAACGTACGTATATATGGCCTGGCAGAAGGCCTGGAAGGCTCAGACCCCATTTAGTTCTTCAAATCATTCCTTCCACAAGTTCTTGACATTTCCAACTCCCCTGTCTTGAACATCCAAAAAGCGCATCATATGGGTCGTAGCCCAACTATAGCATCTTCGTCAGTCAAACCTAGAGGAATCATCATATATTTCTTGGAATATACAGATTTATTGAAGGTCTTACTGGCAGCTAAGCTCAAGGGCCATATCTCGTGGCAAGGTTCTAATCTCTTCTTTGCTCAAGATTACGGCAAGGACACAGCTGATTGAACAAAGAAATTCTTAGATATGAGACCAGCTCTTTGTAATCTCAACGCCAGATTTGGTCTTTTTCATCCCTGTCTCTTCAAGGTCACGTATAAAAACAGAACTACGAATTATGAAGATCCTGCTTTGCTTCAGAGATTCTTAGATCAATGCAGAGACGAAGATATGGATGTATCCAGACTCACCAATGTTTAACCTTGTGTTGCCAAGGGTTTAATATGTTCTGTTTCCCTAAAAGTGTTGCTAGTTCTCGTTCTGTTTTATGATTCCCTCTAGTTTCCCTATGTGATACTCACCTGTTATATTTTTTTCCCCTCTGTTAGGTGCGGATGTTTTCGTATTTGATTTTTGTTATCTCCGGTCTGCTTTGAAGGATGTCCTCCCTCCCCGATCCGCCCTGAGTTGCCCGGTTAGTCGTGCCATTTTCCTTTTGTGGCTTCACCACCCTCAACTTGTTCATGTTTTTTGTAGTTCGTTATTATGTTTTTGGAAGTTTTGGTTTATGTCTCCTCACTGCTGTACGTATCTTTCCTTCATTATTTTATCTTTTCTATTTTCTTTCAGAAACTTTTCCCCTTTCCTCAATAAATTTTCCCTTGTCTTTTTCTCTTTTTGGTCTTCTCTCTTTGTCTCTCCTTCTATTTTTTTCTTTGCTATTTTCTCCCTTTTCATAAATACTCACTTCTTTTTCTATGCTATTCATTATTGCTGTACAGTTTTATATTTTTCCTCTTTAATATTATTATTTATATAATGTTATCAATTTCTAATTCTTTGAATTACTGTTATACAAAGTATATTTCACCTTGTCTGTTATAAATGGCTCTAAAATTTGTTTCATGGAATGTTAAGGGTTTGGGTTCCCCTATAAAGCGTCAAAGGGTATTAACTCATTTGTCTAATTTAAAGTGTGATATAGCTTTATTACAGGAGACCCATGTTTTAGATAAGGAAATCCCCAAACTTAAACAACAATGGGTATGTCACGTTTTTGCTTCTCCAGGCTCGGGACATCGTAATGGTGTAATTATTTTATATCATAAACGTCTTGACTTACAGATTCTCACGCAAGGTACTGATGATGTGTGTAGATGGGTTTTTGTTTGTATGTTACTCAATAACATCCCCATTCATTTTTCATCTTTATGCTCCTACTGCCCCAGATATTACGTTTTGGCCTACAATACTATCTAAATTGATGTCCTTTCAAGATGAATATTTATTAGTTGGAGGGGATTGTAATTTGGTCATAGACCCTATTACTGATCGTAATTCCAAGTCTAAATTCATCCCCTCTCCCATGCACTCCCAATTCACATCCACTATTCAACAACGGTCACTAATAGATACTTGGCGATTATGTAATCCCACACTTCTAGAATACACTCTCTTTTCTCCTGTGCATTCCTCCCAATCTCGTATAAATTATCTGTTCACTTCAAAAGCACTCACGCAGCATATCACTCATTCGGATATCGGTTCTATATTAATTTCTGATCATGCCCCGGTTACTCTAAATTTGGATCTCTTTCCACCTACTCAAGGTACTAGAAGATGGAGATTTAATAATTCCCTCCTTTTAGATTCCAACTTTACCCAGAAGTTTGAAATTTTTGCTACCACCTTCTTTCGAGAAAATGAAACCTTGTACATGTCTCCACAGATCGTTTGGGATACCTTTAAAGCAGCCTCTAGAGATTTTATTATTTCCTTTGTATCCCATCGAAGGAAATCTTCTTTGCATAAATTGCAATTGCTTACGGCACACATTAAGCAATTAGAGCAATAATTTTTTCGCACAAATTCTAAATCTTCTCTGGAAGAACTTATTAGAACCAAGTTTGAATTCAATAAAATATCCACAGACAATGCTAATTAATTTTTACTCAAATCATCAGCCAAATATTATGGAGGTCAAAATAAAGCTGGGAAACGTTTAGCCAATTACCTTAAAGTTAAAAAAGAACGCACCAAGATTAGCTCTATTCTTGCTCCCAATAATCACACGGTTTACAAAAATGAAGATATTTTATCACAATTTACCCAATTTTTTCAATCTCTTTATACCCCTGAGTCCTCTGTACCTCAGGAGGATATATTTCAATACTTAACATCTATTAACCCACCTTCCTCTTCTGATCTCGATTTTTCAGTATTGGATGAAGATATTAGTGATGTAAATATTACTAATGCTATTAAAAAATATTAAACCTGGAAAAGCTCCAGGGCCTGATGGCTTCACGATTGAATTTTACTCTTATTTTTCTCGAATTCTTATTCCCAAACTACATCAATTATTTCACTTTTTTATCTCTTCCAAAAAATCCAGTGGCTCTTTTCAAGAGGCTTTGATATACCTTCTTCCCAAAGATGGTAAAGATCATACTTTATGCAAAAACTATAGACCCATTTCTTTAATTAACTTAGACTACAAGATTTTTGCAAAGATTCTAGCTCTTCGTTTAGAATCTTTTTACCTTTACTAATCGGGCGGGAACAGTGTGGATTTATTAAAGGTAGACACCTTTCGGATAATACTAGACTCTTATTTAATGTTCTTACCAAGGCCAAATCCTATAAGGACTCCTTAGCAGCCATCTCTTTAGATGCAGAGAAAGCTTTTGATAGAGTTGGGTGGCCTTTTATTTTTTCTACCTTGTCCTGGTTTAGTTTTGGTCAGAAATTTATAAATTATATTTCCTTACTATATTCTTCTCCCGTTTCCTGCATCCTATCTAATGGTCTTATATCGTCGCCTTTTCCTTTATATGGTGGAGTAAGACATGGATGTCCCCTTTCTCTGCTTCTCTTTATACTTGCTCTCGAACCCTTCTTAATTAGAATTCGGTCAAACTCTCAGATTACAGGCTTTAAATATGGAATCAACCACTTAAAACTCTCTGTTTATGCAGACGATATTTTGCTCTTTTTATCACAACCACAGACTTCTTTGCCAGCTTTCTTATCTGAAGTATTCTTATTTGCATCGGTGTCTGGTTATAAATTAAATGTTGACAAATGTGAAATCCTCCCACTGAACAAATGGTGTTTTTCGGCAGATTATATTTCTTCTGGTTTTCGTTGGACATCGAATAAAATCAAATATTTAGGTCTATGGTTTAAATCTTCCATTAAAGAGTCTATGTTGATAAATTTAAAGGAACTACAGAGTCTCTTGAGAAACACAACATCCAGATGGAACCCTATGTTCTTATCATGGTGGGGCTGTCTTGATACGATAAAGATGATGTTAGTTCCTATAATTCTTTTTTTATATTTCTAATATGCCTATTAGTATTCCTTCTTCTCGTTTTAAGATAATTTACTCTATATTATCGAACTTTTTGTGGAATAATAAAAAACCTCGTATGTCTCTACATAAACTTAATAGACCTAAACATTTGGGAGGCGTTAATTTTCCAGATTTCCAATCATATCACATCGCGTTTTCTCTAAGGCAATGCTCCCTTTTACTTCAAGACACTGATGATGTTTCATTGCTACCGCTATGGACTACTATTGAAAAATCTTTCCTTCAACCTTTCTCCTTTCAAGAACTTTTATCTTTTACACACCGTCCCTTGTCACTATTTCTTCCTATTTTTAATAATACTTGCAAAATACTCCAACCTTTACTTACAAATCATCTCTCTCTCAAGGATAAGTTTATGCAATCTCCAATATGGTATAATAAACATCTTAAAATCAATAATAGAATTATTTTTTGGAAAGATTGGTTTGCTAAAGGGATTCATTGGGTTCATCAACTTTATCAAGATAATAATTGGATACCTTTTATGGTTGCCCAAACACGCTTTTCTTTGCCTCCCTCCAATGCATCTAAATACGCTTCCTTAATTCTACTGATCCAGTCAATTTACAATCGTTTGGCACTCATATCTGCTTCTTCACTTTCACCGCCTACTATTCTGTCAGTCCTTCCTCTCTCTCTGTCCGCATCCCAAATATTTAAACATCTAACTTCTTCTCCAATCGCTAGAGATAAAATGGAAGTGGAACTCTCCTGGGAAAATGATCTTCAATGTTCATTTTCTATTCCGACTTGGAATAAGGTTTGGATTAAAATTAGGAAATCCTCTAGAACTGCTAATACTACTCAAACTTTATTTTATATTTATAACAGACTTTTACTCACTCCTACCTCGTTACACAAAAGGAACCCTGCTCTTTCACCTTCCTGTTGGTCCTGTAACGCGACCCCAGCAGGCTTCAAACACATGTTATTTATATGCCCTCATATTCATACTTTTTGGAAGCAGGTCTGGAATCAAATTAACAACATTTTTCATGCACAAATCCCCTTTTCTTTTGTTAATATATTCCTAGGTAGTGTATCTGATGATTGGGTTTCACATTCAAACAATTTTCATATTGTCGATTTACTTCTTGCAGTTGCTTTCCCACAGATTACTAGGTCATGGAAAGATGCTACTAATATTTCCTACTGAGCTTGGTGGTATGGGGTTTGTTATAACCATAGATTGAATAGAGCATACGTCCATCCCATCTCCCTTGCAGTGAAAAGAGATCTCTTGTGGTCACCCATTACTGATTTTCTAGATATATCTGCCAAGGCAGCACGAGTTCATAACCCCTGAGTTGAAGAAGTACCCAAACCCCCATGATTTAATTTTATTTATTTGCAACTGTCTTTCTATTGATGCTCTTTATTTGCCGTTTCATCTTCCCTTCTATATGCTAGTAATTATGAATTTGTTCATATAGAAGTAGTTTTGTTAAAAAGAGATATATATGAATGCCATTTTCTCCTCCCTCCCCTTTCTTCCCCCCTTTTTCCTCATATTGCCTTAATAGATTATATACTTAAACTTTATTTTCTATCTATGTACTGTATTGAGATGTGTTCACATTATATTAATAACATTTCTTTTTCAACTTAAAAAAAAAAAAAGTCAGCTATGCATAATCAAATGTGCTGTGACATATGCTGAGTGAGAATTTACAAGCCTGGTAGAGGATGGAAATGCAATCATGTTAAGGACAGTGGAGATACGTACTTGTGCCCTGTAACAGAGACATTAAGCAGTAATCCAGCACTCAGTTGCATGCACCAGCCAGTAGTAACAGCACTCATTTTTCCTGCTTTCCACGTCTTCGCATCTCGTTTGCTCCATGGGGCATCTTAGGAGGTTAGCCTCTAGAGCGCAGAGCCATGACCTTGCCCTTACCCAGACAGAAATTTCGATTGTACATAGGTCATGTTGATAGGGTAGGGTTAAGGGTTTAATGAGGTCGTGGTATGGGTGCAACACTACTGGCAGGGATTCTGTGTAGTATGCGGTTGGGTTGAATGTGGGTAGTATAGGTGAGAATGAGTTAGGATTCAAAGTTGTAGGGCAAAAGCACGAGGCAAGATGGGTAATGATTGAGAGGTGGGATGGGCACTGTATTATTTCTGTCATTTAGTCACAAGTCTGGTGTAGGGGTATTTTATAAGTGGGAGAAATTAGAGTGTTTTTTCTTGGTGGTATTGAAGCATTTAAATAAAATTAACTTTTCACTGATGGTGTGTGAAGGTTCTATTTAATGTGACACTGTCAGTGTACAATTATGTGCTCCAGAAGGCAGTGTGAACAAGGTAGTCTTTTAATACCAAGAGCATTGGCATCTTGCTGCTGCTGTTTTCCATCAGCACGAGCATGTGACTCTTCATTAGCCATCCTTCTCTTCCAATTCATCCTCCTCTTCCATCCTCCTCCTCTCTGGGCTTGAGCTATTCACAATATACAGATATTGTGGAGCCTGCAGCAAGGGAGTGTGATATTGCACAACTTATCTAAGATGTAGGACAATTCCTTGTCTGATTGATGAAGCATCTGAAACATGCCTTTCTTAGACCAAACGTACACACAATGGTGTTGTTAATCCGGGTGTGGGCTTAATTATATGCCCTTTCTGCAGCTGTTCCATGATAATGAAATGGAGTCATGAGCCAGGGTCAGGATTATTGAGATTCATATGAAGGGACAGGAACATACATTAAGGGATCATAGTACTAAATTTCCTTTTGTGTTTCTAATTGGTATATCAAAAAATCTGACATCGGCCCTTTGGTCTGTCACTTCTGAGTACTTGTGAACTATGGACCATGACTCATATAATACATTGTCATTTTAGGGTTTGAGACACGTTTGCTAGTACTCCTATTGCATGTATGTTTGTATGTTTGTTTATGGTATTTCTTAGTGTGAACCTAGCCAAAAGTTAGAGAAGCACTGTACGTGGTCAAAGGCAGTTGTGGATGGTTAATGAATTGTGATGTAGTGTTCGTTAAAGAGGTTAGTCTTCAACTCTATTCTAAATTGAAGCAGCGTTGTGCCAGTCCTGATGGATACGGGTATGTTGTTCCAGATCCTGGGTGTATACATGGAAAAGACCTGTTGTTTTGTTTTTTCTTTTTTACACTTCTTAGTCTGCAATCTGATGGTGTCTTGGATGCATGTGTGCCGAGGGCCACCAGAGATGGTGAGCTTTCTGCAAGGTAAGTGAGTGTGCTGGTTGTGATGGCTTTGTAAATGATTCAGCTAGTTTTGAAGATGGTGCAACCTAGCAAGGGGAGACAATGGAGTCTCTTCCATACACCATCTGGATGTTGATGGTGCATTGAAGGTGATTTTTGTGTATCTGTTCTGCTTAGTTTGTGGTGCTAAGGCTGTGCAGGCACAGTCAATGACCCCAGTGACATTTGGTAACCCCCCAATGGCATACACTTAGTCATGTTGATATTGACTATCTGAAAATCAGTGGGCAACAATACATTTTGGGACATTAAGGGAAGACACGACCTGCCTCAGGACTGTATAAAAGACTGGACATGACATTGCATGTAGATGGCCTAGTGCTCTCGAGTCGCCCCCTATGTCAAATCTAATACAGCCAGCTGTTTCATATAGGTGGGGTATTGCTGTCCTAATGGTGATGTTAGGTGCTAGTGCATCCCCTATGGTATTGAGTAGAGGCTTGGTTATATCCAGTCTGTATGCCTTTAATACATAGGTTGATATCATGTTCAGGGGCATGACAAATCCCAGGATTCCTTGCCCCTTTCCTGTACCTATTCTGGCATACTCATTTGAAGCAGTGCCCCTTTGTCCTAGTGTACCTGTTAGAGGTCTTGCTATATCAGGAATTGAAACTCATGTCAGCCAAAGTACTGTGCTTTTCATGCACTCTCTCTGGTCGAACTTGCTTCTTGTTGCCTGCTGTGTAGTTGTAGATGCTCATTATATATATATGTATTATATATATATATTTATATATATATATATATATATATATATATATATTATATATCGCCTCCACAATCCTTTACGTTTTCGCCGCAAGATTGAGGCAGACATCAGTTGCAGCTTTACGTTTTTTGTTTATTTTTCTCCATTCACCATTACGCGTTTTGAGCGTCCCAGTGGTCTTGGTCACATAACATGGCTGCGCTACTAACAGCGTTCTTACGTCCTCAGGTCATTTTCCAATCAAAAACTTAAAAATAATACTGATACTGATACAGTTTGAAGACTTTTTAGGGCCGGCAAATTCCTCCAATCCTCATTTTGAGCATACACAGCATGGGGAGTGTTTGGAGGATCTGTTGGCTGTAGTAGATCTTATCGAACCCAGCACCAACGATAGAGAGGCAAGGAACCCCACTTTTAAAGCACGAGGGCGGGATACCATAATAGATTATATATTTATCTCCCCCGACCTATCATCTCAGGTGGTTTCTTACAATGCTAAGTGGTCCCATTTTAGTGACCACAATCCCGTCCTTCTTGTGTCGGGCGGGGCCTCTGGCCTAAAGGGTAAGCAGGAAAAGCAACCTATTAATTCCAGTCTAAAACCCACTGATCAAGGACGGAGGTTAAAATGAGCCAAAGTAATCCCGGATCTCTTCTTTCAGGACCTCCAGGAGAAAGTAGAAGAGAAGCTTGATATCTGCCTCGATCAATCTAAATGGGGGGTTGAGGTACTCGCAGCTTTTGAAGGCATTTGCGCGCAGGTAGCATCAGGCCTTCCCCTGCCTAGTAGAAGTCTGCCACAAACAGGCGAGAGATGGTTTGATAGTAACTGCTCTGAAGCTCATCGTAAGCTGGTAGTCGCTTTGAAACAGGTTCCTCGAGACAAATTCTACATAGCCTCGTTAAGAAAGGTGTATAAGCGTGCCTTAGATACCCGTAAAAATGAAATTAAAGAGGATGCATGGAATGAATTGTTAGCAGTGGAGGTCCTGAAGGATAGTTCTAGATTTTGGGCTATTGTAAACAAACCGTTTTTTTCTGGAATTGAGAATGCCCCCCTAGAATGTAATATTACAGAAGCACAATGGTTGTCCCATTTTGAAGCTATATACGAGGCTCCTAACACCTTGGATTCCCCTGCTAGTTTAGACCATAGAAGGAACTCCTCTGTAGTAGTTTTTAATGAAGGTGAAGTAGAATTGGCTATAAAACAAATGTCCAGTAACAAGGCCCCCAGTCTGGACAGCGTTCCGGCTGACTTGTATAAACAAAACCAAATTATTTGGGCTAAAATTTTGACTAAAGTTTATAATGTGGCAAGTCAAGAGAGCTTCCCCACATCCTGGTCGTCCTCTATTATCATCCCAGTATTCAAAAAGGGCCAGAGAGGGGTCCCAAGTTGTTATAGGCCGATATCTTTAATTGACTCTGCTGTAAAAGTATTAGGGAGAGTAATTTTAACTAAGTTAATGGACTAGTTGAATGAAAGTGGTGTTTTATCAAACCTTCAATATGGTTTTAGAAAAGGTAGGAGTACACTGGATCAGTGTTTAAATTTACATTTAGTAGTAGGGAAATACACATTGCCCAAGGGGGGGGGGGACACTGCAGCTGGCCTTCATGGACCTTTCCTCGGCCTTTGATCTGGTAAACAGATCAAAGTAATGGTCCATTCTGATAGATATGGGAATAGATCAATGTTTAGTTCACTTCTTGGCTGACTTACACAAGGATCTCTCCGCAAGGGTGAGAGTCAGCCAAGAAGGTAACGGCACAAAACACTTTAGGACTGGAAGAGGCGTCCGTCAGGGCTGTATTTTAGCTCCATTACTTTTTACCCTATATATAAATAACCTAGGGAAATTTTTAAATTTAGCCAGCTTAGATATTCCGCGAGTAGGGGACAGGGTTATCCCTGCCCTCCTATATGCAGATGACGCTGTATTATTGGCCCGTACAGCTGTAGGGCTTCAGAGGCTTTTGGACTTTTTTGGGGCCTTTATGCATTCATTGAACTTAATAGTCAACATAGCTAAATCACATACAATAACCATGGGCCAGAGACCAAGAAAGACAAAAACTTTCAATTGTGATGGCATAGCGCTGACTAGGGTGACCTCCTTCACCTATTTGGGGGTACTATTTGATGAGAGGGGCTCGTGGGTCCCCCAACAGAAAGCAAACAATGTGATGGCTAGATCTATAGCTGCAGTCCATGGTTTTGCTCAGCGACTTGGGGCCAGGCCAATCGCAGCTATGCTTAACATTTACAGGTCTAAATGCATTGCCATTGCAAGGTATGGGTCTGCTATCTGGGGTTCTAAGTCGGTGGAGGGGATACAGACAGTTGAAAATAAGTTTTTACGCTCTCTTTTGTCGGTTCCCCAATCTACCCCCACTTTCGTAATACGCCAAGAGTTAGGCATTAGCTACGTATCAGATTGTATAATGCTGGCCCCGGTGGTATGTTGGCTTAAGACTTGGATTAATCCAGAACTAACTCTGAATCACGAGGTTAGCAGGGATTGTGCCTCCTTGGAGAGAGCTGGTTGTATCCCGTGGTTGCAAAATGTTAAGCAAATTTTATGTAAACTTGGGCGCCCGGATCTCTTTGACTTCCAGGAAGAAATAAGAAAAGAGGATCTGGTGTGGGTAAAGACACACTTTTTGAATCTATTGTCTGTTGAGAGAGAGGCTACTGAGCTAAAGAAACCTACAGTAAAAGCATATTTTTTACTAAAAACCTCTCCCCAGATTGAACCTTATATGACAATTGTCACTAAGCCCTTTCCACTGCCTGCTTTTAATGAGATTTTGTTTTAATCTGATCCACTATCTTCTAGCTGACTCTCAAGGGTTGTCATGAAATCACCTTCTCAAGCGCGCCCCATATGGTCCTGGAATCCTCATGGTAGAAGCACACAATGAATTCTTTCATTCGGAATATGCTCAGAGACAGGAACAATGTTGGGACTATAGTTCCCAGGAGCCTTAGCGACCTGACGCATGCGTGGATGGAATCACCTTCAAAACCGAAGACGGACTGCGGAACAGCGTTGGAAATTCTAACATGGTTTTTGGCTCGTAGGAAGGACACTGTTGTTTCCTCGCCAGTTAGGTAAGGGTGCCCTGCACCGCTCGCCTTACATCCTTGTCTGTTCCTGGATTAGTGGGGGATCTCTCCAGTTGGCTGTGTGACTTTATGGTCCCTTTCTGTGCACGAGGACAGATTACCCTGACTCTCTCTGTCTTGCGCACAGAGACATTTGGCTTTTTCAATCGTTCCTACAGTTGGCGAGCCTGTTCTGTTCGGCTCTTGCAGTGGGAACTTTTTCTTTGACTTTGATAGTGAGCGCAACTCGTTTCCTTTGTTATCCTTTTTACGCGGGAAAACCCCCCACTTGTGAAGAACCACGAACCAGTGGTTTACAGTGGGAACATTTAATTGATCGCTTGTTCTTGTGGAAGTAGTTAACTCTTCACGGACCTTTGTCTGAGGGTATCAAGTTTGGAGATTGTTCCTTACAAGACATTGGAAAGAGTATGGATTTCCTCATTTGTACCTAACGGAAGTAATTGCAATACTCATGATTACTGAATGGCATTTTCATTCGTTTGCTGTTTTTCTTTGGCTCTAATCAACAGGGGTGATTTCCAGAGCAGTACCGGACTACGCTCAACCCCTGTGAAGCCTTATGGAGCCCTGAAAGGGTATGGCACTGTGAGGGTTTGAGCACTGATTTATTTAGTAATGATTTTTTGCCTGTGATGTTGTACATATTGTGTTGTTATGACAGAGCTGTTCTTATCTCTATATATATATACATGTGTATCTTGATACAGCAAACCCAAGAGGAAAGAATTGACGTTGCTACACAGGAGCTACGAAAAACGTAGGACACTGCAGGCTGCATAGTGTTATTTTTTGTTACAGGTATTTACGTGAGTTGTATCTCTCGGGTATTGATGTGTTTAAATGTACAGCCTTTATTAAAAGAAAGAAAGAACTATTTATGATTTCATGTTGTGATTTCAGATCTCCCTCCTTGATGTTCCCTCCCTCTCCTTCCTTCGCTTGATCATCCCACTGTCCTGTGCTTTTACAGCTATTCTGGCTTGGGACTATCAAGTGGTGGATCCTTCTAAGCTGCAAACCGACCCTGAGGATATTCCACTCTGACAGAATTTCCGACCCAAGTATTATTTATCCTCCCGGTCGGGTTGTACTGGAATGGTAACTCTTGAGGATGTGGTAGCCGTCCTGGCAGAGGTACAGGCGGAATTAGTGGCATCTCGTCATGAAACCGCAGAGTTAAGGGCTCGAGTAGAACGCATTCAAAGGAATCCATTTGATGTAGGCAGTCAGTCTGCGGTACGATCCAGCGCAGTTGTGGTGGAAATGCCTGTTACCATACCATTGGCTACTCCAGAGAGATATCATGGGGAATCAGACAAGGTACAGGTTTTCATAACACAGGTTATGCTACACTTTTCTTGTAAACAAAAATCCTTCCCCACCAATCAAGCCAGAGTGGCCTTTCTCATCTCATACGTAGCGGGGAACGCTGCTCAATGGGCAGTACCCTTAGTGAGTAGAGACGATCCACTGCTACATGACTGGGAAGCCTTTAGAGAAAGTTTTTAAGGGTATTCGACAGACGTGCTGAATCATTTACCGCAGACAGAGAATTGAGACAAGGCAACAGGGACCTGTTGGTATACCTCAATTCCTTCCGGAGATTGGTGGCAGAAACCAAATGGCTGGAGGCGAAACAAGCTGCGTTCTTCCATCAAGGACTCCCTGATGAACTCAAGGACGTGATCGCCCAGATCGACCCACAACCTACTTCCTGTGAGGGTTTAATCAATCTAGCACTACGACTAGACCACAGGATGAGTGAGCGCAAAGGGGACCATAAAAGGAGAGAAAGAACCCTGTATCGAGCTGACCGACCCCGAGCTTCAGAACACCTTACTGCGTCCACACCAGAGGCCATGGAAATAGGCACTGTACGAGCAGCCCTCACCCTAGCAGAAAAAGAAACCCGCAGAAAACAAGGACTCTGTTTGTATTGCGGGCAAATGGGGCACTTTGTCAAGGAATGCCCAGTGAAACCAAAGACCAATCGATTCAGAAACAGTCGGTTAGTAACAGCTGCCACAGATAAACCGTCGGAAAACTAACATGCTCGAAGAAAGAAGAAGGTGTTTCTTGGAGCCAGTCATACCTCCCTTCCTTGCATATTGGAAATACCACTCAACAGGGACAACTGTTTGTAGACCTGAACTTACTTATACAGCTGGAATGGATACATGTCCCAGCCATGATAGACTCGGGAGCCACAGGCCTTTTTATGGATATAGGGGAAGCACAACGCAGAGGCATACGCTTAGTGCCCAAGGATACCCCTGAGGTGGTGTATGCTGTAGATGGGAGAAAACTCAACACCGGACCCATAGGGTACCTTTCTGAGAACTTGGAGGATATGTATGGTCCCTCGCATTGGGGAAAGATCACCTTCAATATTATACAGGCTCCTCAATATGGCATAATTCTCGGATTACCGTGGTTACAGAAGCATAACCCCGAAATCAATTGGGTAACTAGAGAAGTTTCATTGACGTCCCCTTACTGTCAGGAACATTGTATGAGGACACCAGAAGGACCAGCTACAGCTCTGGCATCGGGCCTGTGTATAGCCACGGCTGCAGAAAAGAACATAACTCTACCGGTCCAGTACCAAGAATATGCAGAGGTGTTCGATGACATACAAGCCGAAACCTTACCCCCACACAGACAATATGATTGTCAAATCGACCTAATTCCTGGAGCTATAGTACCTAGTGGGAGAATATATGCTCTGACAGAGCCCGAAAACCAACACCTCAGAGCTCATCTTGATAAACACCTGGAGATGGGATTCATCCGTCCATCAAAGTCGCCGGCCGCCTCTCCACTTTTTTTTATCCCAAAGGTGAATGGCGATCTCCCCGCCTGCATCGATTACAGGGCACTTAACAACATTACCGTGAAGAACCACTATCCACTACCACTGATTACGGTATTGTTGGAGCAAGTGAAGAAGGCAGCTATCTTCACAAAATTAGATCTAAAAGGGGCTTATCATCTGATTTGCATGAGGAGTGGAGATGAGTGGAAGACTGCATTCAAGACCCGCTATGGATTGTTTGAATATTTGGTCATGCCCTTCGGGTTATGTAATGCCCCGGCGGCATTTCAATATTTCTTGAATGATGTTCTTCGTGAGATCTTGGATCACTATGTGGTGGTTTACATAAATGATATCCTCATCTACTCAGATGACCACATAGTGCACGTAAGGCATGTGAAGATTGTGTTGAAAATATTGCAAGACAACCAATTATACTGCAAGTTGAGTAAGTGCGAGTTTCGTGTTCGCACGGTAGAGTTTCTTGGAGTTATGCTCACCCCATCAGGGCAGGAAATGGCCGAAAGAAAGATCATAGCGGTGAAGGAGTGGCCACCTCCACAAAATGTCCGAGATGTTCAATGTTTTATAGGGGTTTGCGAACTTTTACCGCCGCTTTATAAATCAATTCTCCAAGTTGGTGGCCCCCATAACCAAACTATTGAGGAAATCTCAGGTCTTTGAATGGAATCCAGAAGCACAGGAGGCCTTCACTGCCTTGAAGAAAGCCTTCATTACCGCCCCAGTATTGACACATCCTGATCCCATGAAACCCTATGTTGTGGGAGCAGAAGCCTCTGATGTTGCGATTGGAGCAGTATTGTCCCAAAGACACTCTGCAACAGGACAACTCCATCCGGTGGCCTATATGTCCCGTGAATTGAAAGATGCTGAACGGAACTACAACATATCCGAAAAAGAACTCTTGGCCATCAAGGATGCCTTTATGGAGTGGAGACACTTCTTAATGGGAGCAAATCACGTTGTGACGGTATATACCGATAACAGAAATCTGCAGTTTATGACTGCTGCTAGACATCTAACCCCTCGACAACTTCGGTGGATGTTGTTCTTTTCCGATTATCAGTTCATTATTACCTACAGACCAGGTAGTGACAATGAAAAAGTGGATGCTCTGACCTGACAATCTTCTACTAAGGAATCCTAGTTGTTTGTTATTATGAATATTTTAATGGTAAGCTGGGTTTTAAGTGTATCGATGAAATTTGACTATGAAATGTTTTTTAGGTCGCCCATATTTAATGATGAATTGTATTTTAGATGTTATTATTGTGTGGTGTTATATGTTGTATGTGTTGTACTTTTATGGTTTTTATTAACCGAATAAAGTGGTTTTGACTGACTGACTGACACTACTGATATTTTAGTTCATTTGTATCGTAAACATTACCACATTTTCTCAAATTTGAGACTACATAATTCATCATGAATATATTTCATTACATAAGACAATTAGCACTTTCTGCACTTATTTAATTGTCGATTACATTATGATCACACTAGTGCACCACACTTTGCCTCATAAGATATTTAATTTGCTTACTGTTGAATACACAGTCATTTGGCAGTCTTAGAGGATATTTTTATAACCTCTTTATCCAATCTCACCACAGTGGCTTAATCTTTAGTTGAACCTTTGTTTATAATATTGCTGCCTTTGCTGCCAGTGCATTGGGGTCATATATTAGCGAAATACATGATTTCATTAAACCCAAGTGGGTAATTGTCCTATACCTTCCAATAATATATCCATTGCACAAGTTTAACATCTAGTTCATTATGGTGCACATTCATAATTTGTAACATGATTGAAATATAAAACACTTAAAATAAATCCAACTGTATGTATGATTAATCATAAAAAATTCTCATAAGGTCATGGAAAGTGACTGGTCATCATCATTGATATTGTTATTACACTTATGAATTAAATCATGCCCATGTAGGCCCGCGGCTTCTCTGTACACATTTTACATTTATCTATTACAGGCTTGAATGTAATTCTATGTCAGGACTGGAGGCGAGGATTATGCCTTCTTTCTTCACTTTATTCTTACACAGCCATTCAAAACAACAAGACTACATTTCCCATGAACCCTAGGGAAATCAGTAGTCAACAAAAAAATAATGTCCAATCATAAACAGTCCTGGATCCACCAATCGGGTCCCTCCAGCGTCCACATAGTCTGCCCTCACTGGCCCTTCCTCCTCTTTCTTCGCTGCTGCGCAGCCGAGATAAGTGCTTTGCTGTTTACTTGTTTATTTCAACTGTGCTTTATTGTACTACTTGTTTGATTCACCCGTACTTTATTATACTGCTTGATAGCTTCACCGCTTCCATTGTGCTTCACGCATTGTGACTTGTTGTTTTCCCTGCTTTGGGGTAGAACTGCACGTTTGCGACTACCGTGTCTCGTTGCGAGACAGTTTGTTTTCCCTGGTTGGTACACATTTGAATCGGGGGTGGCGCGGTATTTTTTTTTTTTCCTGCTCCCGCCCCGCTTATTGCCGTGTTTTGTTTTTCTTTTGTGGACGAGTGACTCGTCCCTTTGTGTTGAGCCGCAGCAGTGTTTCCGCTCCTACGCGGCTCGTCTGGTGCGCTCGCGACCTCCCGCCGTCAGGGGGCGTGCGAGGCTTCTCGCTACGGCACGCGCATTCAAACCCTGAAGGGTTTGTGCGGCGCGCCGTAGTGGCGAGCACTGGCCTGAGGTGGACGCCTCATTTGAGGTGTATTGATCGCGCGATCTGACCGTTGGTATTTTTAAGGGCCGATCGCGTCTCTACGCTCCGTTTGGCACTATAATACGGAGTCAGTATTTTCTTTTCATACGCCTGCTAAGGTCAAGTATTGAGTGTCCTTTTGCTCCGTGGGCACTTTTCCCAGGCCAGTTGTGAGTTGTGTATTCAGGAGGCACCAGACACACGTGCCCAGGGTTCGCCCTCTATTTTCAAATTGCAAGCTTCTCGCCCTCACTGCAGGCTGACACCCAGCCCATTATAGACTGGTTCTTTCATCAGTCAGGTCTGCCCCCCAGACTATACAATTAAAGCTCATCACCAGTACTTATCCTCATTCAGCTATGGAATTCGAATATGAGGATGATTCCCAGGGAGGGGAAAATGCCCTGACTGACCTCCAGTGGGATGATGAGTTTTATGAGGCGGTTGACGTCTCGATCTACAGAGCGGTGGGTGAAGCTATGACCCCACTGGAAGAACGACTAACTCAGAAAATTGACCAAGCGCTTTCGCGCCTAGCTAGCCTACCTATGGCCCCTGCACCCCAGATGGCCCCTACAGTTCCCACTCCGCAAATGGCGGCACCAGATCCCTCCCCTCCCCCTGCTAAACGCGGACGCAACGCAGGGATGGACCCCAGTGCCTTTGAGCGGCTTAAGCAAGCCTTTTTGGCTACCCAGCCCACCTTGCCACATGGGTATTCCCGCTCCCCCCCCGGGACGCTGCAGGGCATAATGACGGAGATCCCGGCCCTTCCAAGCCCTCCCAGTCTGTCACACCTCCTGACGCATCGGATATGTTTGATCCAGACGACATAATCCACCCACGTTCCTCTGACTGGGCTCCAGCGGATAAGGTGGCAGAGTATGTGGCCATGCGCATTAGGAAGCCTTTGGAGAAGGAGGCTCGTAACTGCCTCCGGGCAGAATGTCCTCGTCCTTCCTTGGAAGGCAAAGTCGCCCTTACCCCAGAAATTGATACCCACATGGCGACTTTTATCCAAAAGTTCATGAGGGACCCCAAGAAGGGGATAGATAGATCCTGGCGGGCCTGTCAGGATAAGCTCCTCGACGTGTTAGGCCCTCTGACAAAAATTCTCCACATGGCAGAGGAAGCCAAGTCGTAAGGTTCCCTGATCTCCCCCGACTCCCTTTCTGGTTGGGCGCAAAGAGCCATAGTGTTCCTCGGCAATGCTAATTGCGCCATTTCCACTGAGCGTCGTCGCTCTTTACTTATCAAAGTGGACCCCAAACTCAGGGATTTAGCCGATTCCGAGGCCGGGGCAGTGGCCCAGGGAGGACTTTTTGGTGACCCGTTCGTTAAAGAACTGGGGAAATTTGTAAACACCTTCACCTCCCTTGACAAGGCACGGACCACCATCAAGAAGGTGTTCCCTCGGGTTTTCAGAGGGGTCGCTTGACCGGCCGCGTTTACAATCAACAGACTAGAGGGCAAGGCTCCAACAGAGGCCAGTACCAGGACCAGTCCCATTTTGGAAACTTCTACCCTACAAGGGGTCGCCGCAGCAAAGGAGGAGGTTATCGAGGAGCTGCAGCCTCTTCCACTGGTGAGTGTCCTCCCTTCTTTACACTTAAAAATTGGGGGGCGGCTGGGGAATTTTTTCCAGGCATGAACTTCTGTCACAGGGGATCCATGGGTTTTACAAACAATTCATGGCTTCTGCATAGAGTATCTAGGGAACCCCTGCCAACGGGTCAGACCTCGCCCTATCCAATTTTCCCAGCAGGACTCTACCCTGGTAGACGAGGAAGTCTCCTCCCTCTTAGCCAAAGGGGCGATCGTCCCAGCTTCGCTTCATCCGAGGGGTTTTGTCAGCAATCTATTTTTGGTGGACAAGACCGATGGGGGCAAGTGCCCTGTGATCAATCTGAGCGAATTCAACGAGTGGCTGGTCTATCGCCACTTCAAGATGGAAGGCATCCATCTTCTCAGGGATATTCTGCGTCCTTCCGACTGGATGGTCCGCCTAGATCTGAAGGACGCTTATCTGGTGGTTCCGATCTATCCCCCCCACCGGCGTTTCCTCCAGTTTATTTGGCAAGATCAGACTTTCGAGTTCGCCTCCCTCCCGTTCGGCCTGTCATCGGCCCCCTGGTGTTTTACCAAGGTCCTCAAGCCAGCGGTAGAGTGGTTGAGAGCTCGGGGCATTCGAATGATCGTCTATCTCGCCGACCTCTTCCTTATGGATGCATGTCCCCGTCAGCTTCATCAGCACCTTCAGATGACAGTCAATCTCCTCCAGAGTCTGGGGTTTGTCATCAACGATACAAAGTCGATGCTCTCCCCTTCACAATGCCTGACGTTTCTCGGCTTCGTGATTGACTCAAGGTCCTCCACTCTCAGCCTCCCAACAAGGAAGATTGCAAAGATCCGCCACGAACTGCGGCGGTCACTCTCCAGGAGTCAAGTCTCCCTCAGATATTTAGCTCGGATAGTGGGTCTGCTCTCGGCCTCTATCCAAGCGATTTTCCCAGGACCCCTTCATTATCGCGCATTGCAACATCTCAAAGCGTTCTACCTGCGGAAGGGGCGCCCATACTCTCACAAGGTGATCCTTTCAGTAGACGCCCGGGAGGAGATTCGATGGTGGCTTCAACACATGGAAGCCTGGAATGGCCGAGCAATCTTCGGCTCTGCTCCAGACCTAGTCATAGAGTCAGACGCCAGCACTGTGGGTTGGGGAGCCAGGTGCGGCGAGTTTTCTACAGGAGGGTTGTGGTCTCCAGACGAACGCAGATTACATATCAATTGTCTGGAACTCCTGGGAGGCTCCTTCGCTGTACGCTGTTGGACGAGGGAGTCCATTCAGTCCTCAGTTCTTCTGAAGATGGACAACGTGTCCGCAGTCCGCTATATCAACCATTTGGGAGGAACGAGGTCCAAAGCCCTCTCCAATTTGGCCACCAGCTTTTGGCATACTGCCTGGATCACCACGTGTCAGTGACTGCGGAGTACCTCCCCGGTCGGAAGAATCTGGTAGCGGATTTCCAGTCACGCAACTTCGCGGATTCAAGTCTGTGGAAGTTAGACACAGCAGTTTTGCAGAGGTTGAACGACCTTTGGGGGCCGTTTTCAATAGACCTGTTTGCCTCGAGGCTCGATCACCAGCTTCCCCGATTTTTCAGCTGGAGGCCGAATCCCTTGGCAGTGTCCATGGATGCCTTCCTCCAGGATTGGAGCCTAGAGATGGGGTATGCGTTTCCCCCCTTTGCGATGATCACTCGGATGACAGCTCAGGTCAGGAGGCAGAGGGCGGAGTTAGTGGTCCTTTCCCCCCTGTGGAGATCTCAAGTGTGGTTTCCAGTTCTTCTGGAACTTTCCTGGGATTCTCCAATTTTTCTCCCCCTCTTTTCGAATCTTCTTCTGAACCCAGGCCTAACTCCTCATCCTCTAGTCCTGCAGAACTCGTTACGGCTAGTGGCATGGCGGATTACCGGAGACGCTGGGAAGTCCCAGGCCTTTCGGCAAAGGCTGAGGAACTCATGTCTAGAGCATGGGCTGACAGTACGGTCAAACGCTACAGATCTGCTTGGGGCAGATGGTCCAGTTGGTGTATGCGACGGGGTGCTGATCCCTTGGACGCAGATATAGTGTACATTCTGAATTTCTTGGCCCATTTAGCATCTAGTGGCTAGGCCTACAGGTCTATCAATACTTTTCGTTCAGCTATATCGGCTGGACATTTGCAGCTTAATAATGCCCCTGTTGGGGAACATCCTCTTGTCTGCAAACTTCTACGGGGCATTCGCCTCTCTTTGCCTCCAGAACCTCGTTACTCAGCATTATGGGATGTGAACCAGGTTCTGACTCTGTTTTTATCCTGGCAACCTAATCGGTTCTTGTCAAGAAAAGAGCTGTCAGCTAAGCTGGCGATGTTACTTTGTCTGATTTCTTGTAGGCGCGTGTCCGATGTTAGGGCTCTGGACATCACCTCCAGGATGTTTACCCCCTCGGGAGTGACCTTTACGTTACATAGATGGACTAAGTGTCATACCAGAGTGATCTCTTACCCAGAGTTCCCGGACTCCCCAAAGTTGTGTGTAGTTCGCTGCCTAAAAGCTTATGAAGAGATGACAGAAGAATTCAGGCCTCCAGGAGAACGCCAACTTCTCATTGCTCTCCGCAAACCTTTCAAGGCTGTCTTCTCTCCTAACATAGCCCGGTGGGTCAGGTGGGTCATGCAGGAAGCAGGCATAAGCCTCAAGGATTTTGGAGCCCACTCAGCTCGCGGAGCAATGGCCTCGAAGGCCTTTGGCTTGGGTGCCCGTTTGGAAGATATCCTTAACGCGGCTGACTGGTCTTCAGACTCTACCTTTAAGAGGTTTTACTTCAAGCCAGTGCTGGACATGGCTCACCTCGTAGTGAGCAAGCTTTGAACTAACATAATCCTCGCCTCCAGTCCTGACATAGAATGAAAAAGTTCCTAGCTCTCGTAACGGAAAGTTTCAATTCTATTAAGGACTCGGAGGCGAGGATTATCCCGCCCTAGGGATCGCTAGAGGATGTCCCACCCCGTACTACAGTAAGTAAATCTGTTTGGTTTCTGCTTTTATTGGGACTATAGCTTTTTCCTCATTATCTAATGCCAATTATGCTATTTTTATAGCTGGTTTGTTGTTCTAAGTTTGAATTTTACACTGCTCTGACCATTGTTTCATGGTTTTAGGTTATGTCTGCCTCATTGTGTTATGACTGGTTACATCATATTCGTTTCACGAATTGATGATGCCTTTGTCCTCGTAGGTCCGGATGCGAATAAACAAGACGCTTGAAGATTGGTTACCGGCTGACTTCACGCAAAGAAAGAGGAGGAAGGGCCAGTGAGGGCAGACTTTGTGGACGCTGGAGGGACCTGATTGGTGGATCCAGGACTGTTCATGATTGGACATTATTTTTTTGTTGACTTCTGATTTCCCTAGGGTTCATGGGAAATGTAGTCTTGTTGTTTTGAATGGCTGTGTAAGAATAAAGTGAAGAAAGAAGGCATAATAATCGCCTCCGAGTCCTTAATAGAATTGAAACTTTCCGTTACGATAGCTAGGACATTTTTCATTCCTCATCCATATTGAGGCCATTAGGAACCTTGCAGTCCAAATTAATGATGTATTTAATTTCTAGCTCCCTCAACTTTTTTACTCGGTCCTCTCCTCTTCTGTTGGGCAGTATTGCATTAATCACAAAGTATGTAATCTGATTTGGATCTTTATTGTGTTATACTGCACAATGCCTTGCCACCAGATACAATGGTTCATTGTTAACAATTGCACACATATGCTGTAAGATTCTCTTATACACTGGTAGTGTAGTGCTGCCCGTGTATCTCATTCTTAAGCCCCACGTACAGGTTAAAACATAAATTGCAAATTGCATATTGCAGTTGTATGCCCCTTTGATCTTAATTTGCTGCTTGTTGAAGGGTGATATGTGTGTTGTGGCATTTTGGCCTATACTGCAAGCTTTACATCGCAAACATTTTTTAAAACCTGCCTCGGACCTTAACCACCCTTCTCTTTCCACTTCTTCCGGACTGCTCGTACTAGTGCATCTTTTAGTGAGGGAACACGTCTATAAGTCATTTGTGGCCACTTAGGTACAAGAGTTTCTATTATTGGATCTGCCTTTACTATGTGCCAATTTCTGCTAATCAGAGCCACCATCTTCTTATCCTGGGCACTATAAGTAGTTATAAATCTAATTTCATCTTTGGTTGTGGCTTTCTTCTTTGTGTTTTTGGGGAATAAAATTTCCTGTTTGTTTGCTGCTTTCTGGGCTTCTTCGATTGCCTTGGGGCTATACTCTCTCTGTGCAAACTTCACCTTCATTTCCTCCTGGCATTTTTGTGCGTCAATGTGCATGCTTCAATTTCTCCTTGCTCGGAGCATTTCACCGTCAGGGATGCTCATATTTGTATGTTTTAGGTGATAGCTTGTAGTGTGTACTGCAGTGTTGCCAACTGTTATCTTTCTATGCAGCCTAGTTTCTAACTTTTTATCCTGCACAAATATTTCTGGATCAAGAAATGCCACATTTGTTCTACTTATCTCATAAGTAAAATGCAGATTCAGCTTATTTATGTTAATCATTTTTACATAACCTTCGGCTGACTCTATAGACCCCTTCCACACCACAAATAGGTTGTTGATGAACCTAGACTATAACACTACATGTTCTTCCCAGATATCTCCGTAGACACTGCGGAGCACCTGTTCCTCCCACCAGCCCACATGCAAGCATGTGTAACTGGGGCGATACAGGTGCCCATCTCAGAGCTGCAGATGTGCTGAAACAGGTCCCCTCGAAACAAGAAAAAATTGCTTTCTAGACATCTTCTAGCCATTGCAAGAATAATTTGAGTATGTTTGTCCAGGCTGATTTTTCTGTTTTGTAGATAATGTCCCATGGCCCTCCGGCTATCCTCATGGTGAATGCTAGTATATAGCGATGTACATCAAGTGCGATTAAGACATAATCGTCCTTCATCAGCATGTCGTATATTTGTTGCAGGAAATCCCCGCTGTCTTTCATGTAGGAGGGTAGACTTTTCACGTTTTCCTGCAGGAAAAAGTGTATGCATTTACATGTATTCTCTAATACGATGCCTTGGGCAGAGATTATTGGACACCCTCACTGTGTGGTTGTGTCTGCTCATTATATATATATATATATATATATATATATATATATATATATTCACTGAAAAAAACAAAGGTTACAGGGACATTATAGTTAGGCTCAAATTTCACTCACACAAAACCAGTGAAATTCAGCATATAACTTACGCCCCTGCAATGCACTGCTTATGACCTCACATATTACATCACTCATGACAAGGTCAGTGACATCACTCATGACATCTCAAATGACATCACTCATTACAACATCCAGTGATTGTGAGTGTTTTCTAAAAATCTATGATAGTTAAACATACATACTAAGGCACTACAAAAGTTACATTTGTATACTACTAATGAGTGTTACTATTTCTAACATATATTATGTGAGTGGCTGTGCGACTGTGTGTGTCCATGTGTGAGTAATTGGGTGTGTGAATGGTTGTGTGAGCAGTTGTATGAGTGAATAAGTAGGTGTGTGAGTGGCTGTATGGGTGAATAAGTGAGTGTGTGAGTAGCTGTATGGGTGAGTGAGTGGCTGTGTGAGTGACTGTATGGGTGAGTGACTGGGTGTGTAAGTGGCTATTTGATTGGGTGATTGGCTAACTGAGTGAGGTGTGGGAGTGGCTGTATAGGAGAGTGACTGTACAAGTGGCTGCATGGGTGAGTGAGTAGACAAGTGGTTGTGTGGGTGTGTGAGTGGCTCTGTTGAGAGGCTGTATGTGTGAGTGACTGGATGTGGGAGTAGCTGTATAGGTGAGTGAGTGGCTGTTGGAGTGAGTGTATGGGTGGGTGGGTGGCAGTGTGAGTAGGTGTATGGGTAAGTGAGTGTCTGTGCATGTGAGTGGCTCTGTGGATGAGTAAGTAGGTGTGTGAGTGGTTGTATGGGTAGGTCAGTGGGTGTGTAAGAGGTTGTGTGGGGGTGTGAGTGGGATTGTGAGTGGTTCTGTGGATGTCATCAGTGATGTCATTTGAGATGTCATCAGTGATGCCAATGACCGTGTCATGAGTGATGCAATATGTGAGGTCATAAGCAGTGCATTGCGGGGGGACATGTTATAGTTATCTCAGGTAACTATAACTGCTGAATTTCACTGGTTTTGTACAAGTGAAATTTTATCTTAACTATAACGTACCTGTAACCTTTGGTTTTTTTCAGTTAATTTCTAAGCCTTTTTTAAATTCTATTTCCTAACTATAATGTCCCTGTCCTAACTATAACGTCCCTGTAACCTTTGGTTTTTTCAGACAATTTCTAAGGTTTTTTAAATTTTATTTACTAACTGTAACCTGTAGCCTTTGAGAGTGAGTGTGTGAGTGAGTGCACGAGTGTCTCAATGGATGTGTGAATGGGCATGTAAGTGTCTGTATGGGTCTGTGGGTGGCTGCATAAGTGTCTCACTGGGTCTGTGAGTAGGTGTGTGAGTCTGAGTGGGTCTCTGAGGGGGTGCATGAGTGTCTGAGTAAGTGTCTGAGTGGGTGTGAGAGTGTCTGAGAGGGTTTGCGAATGCCTCCATGAGTGTGTGAGTCAGTCTGTGAGTGAGTGCATGAGTGTCTGTGTGAGTGCATTAGGCTCTGAGTGAGTCTGTGAGTGGCTGTATGAGTCTGTGAGTGGGTGCATGATTGTCTGAATGGGTCTGTGAGTGGGTGCATGTGTGTCTGTTCGTGGGTGTGTGTGTCTGAGCGGGTGTGTCAGTAGCTGTGTGAGTGACTCAGCCTCAAAGGAACCGCACCTGCTCTTTTATCCAACAAGAATCCACAGTTTTGCACAAAATATCTACCCAAGTGGAGAACTTTCTACTGGTTAATTGCTAAGTGCTACCTCCTTGGGGAAATGTCCAGTACATATTCTGAACTATAGCTACGTAATCGAGCACAAGGAAATGTCACCAGCGACCTTGTGTGCATTTTGGCAATGGGATTGTTCCTGGTGTGTCTTTATCCAGAAATGTGGGATAACATGAATCCTCCTATAGAGAAGATAAAGATACTACAAAGAGGAAAATCTCCTCCAAATAAGGGTCTTTCCTCTTAACTATATGAAGTAAGTGCTTCTTTGTTTGGTGGAGATGTCCTCATAATCCTCAGCATCAAGAAATCCTCACCAAAATTGGCGGGAAATATGCTGGGGGCCACTTTTTACGCTGCCCATCTCCTGGCAAAAGGCAGGAAGACCTTTGCACACTACTAAGGTGGGCGGGGCCAAATGGGCACAGCTTCCAAGTGATTTGTACATTTGCATACACATAGTAATTTAAAGGGAGAACGATAGACTCTGCTCTCACCAGGACAGGACAACAAAGAACCCACTCGTCACAGTCACATACAAATTGTGCTCTAATAGATCAACAATTCTTTCACCTCCACAAAGCATTTCAGATCGTTTTTTAATATAGAATTGTTTAGAACATGCCTTCACCAAGTTAGGAACATTAGTCCTTTACAGAAGTGGAGCAGCTGCTATGTTTATATTTGTAAGTGCCTCCCGTTGAGGTTTAATTTCTGTGAAATGAGGATTAGGGCCAGAACGGCCCTGCCAAAACTTAATGGGGGAGAGGGGGCGTTCAGCCCCTCTCCCCAGGCCGATTTCAGCTCCAAGGACCTCATCCCCCAGGGCCCCACCATAATTCAATGGGGGAGGGGGGGCCACGTAGACCTCCTTCCTGGACCGATTTGGGCCCCGGGCACACCATCCCCCAGGGCCCGGTCACGTCTTCCTAGGTGCCCTGGCCCCACCCAGGGCACCCAGTTTGCATGTTGGGGACCGCGGTGGGAGCCTCAAGGCCCCACAGTCCCAGCTGGCTCCCCGCCTTGTGCCAGAGTCGGCATGGTTCTCACACACAAGAAGCCGCTAGAGATGCAGTTTCCTGCTTGCAAGAGCAATCCTCTCATCTCTTTCTCTGCCTGCATGTCTGTGGCCAGGGAAAGAGATGAAAACTCTGCTTCCAGCAAGTGGTAGTGGTTTGACATCTCCCGCTTGCTGAAAGCAGAATGATTGCTCTCGCGTGGCAGGAGCTGTCACAGCTCCAGTCAAGCAAAAGCAAACAGCTATGTCCCGAGGGTGGGCAACCAGAGACATAGCAGGAGCTGGCCCTGGGGGTGGTGGTCCCCGAAGCCACAAATGGCTCTGGGGCTGAGTCGTGTGGCCCCCTTCTTTAAATAGCACCAGCTGGCCCATGGGAGGTGGTTGTTCCTGGGGTCGTATTTGGCCTGGGAGCCCCCCTCCCAGTTTTAAATATTCTGTTGGCCCCGGAGAGGTGGCAGTCCCCGAGGCCTGGGGGGGTCCATGCGGCCCCCCTTTAATTGTATTTTTTACCCCGGGGAGATAGTGGTCCCCCAGGCTTTAAACAGCCCCAGGATGGAGGTTTGCGCAGCCCCCCTCCATTTTATAAATAAAGCCCTGGGGAGTCGGTGGTCCCCAGGGCTCAAGGAGCCTAATGGAGGGGGTCTGCACGGCCTGCCATCCGATATGTAAATAAAGCCCCGGGGAGGTGGTGGTTCCTGGGGCTCAAAAGAGCCACAGGAGGGGGGTGGTGTGAGCCCCCCTCCTTTTCTTTTTTATGCCCCAGGGACCTGGCCCACCCGGGGGCTATACAATAAACAAGCTAGGGGGCCCACTTGTTTTTTTTATTTTTTCGTGACTCAGTTGCAATTTCACAGCAAAAAATTTAAAAAGAAGCTGTGGGGTGTCAGGGTATTCCTACCCTGCTTCATTTAAAAAAAAATGTTTTGGGGGGACTTGGCTGAAGCTGAGTCCCAAGATGGCTGCCAACACTTCCTGTTTGAAGTGTTGCCAGCCAATCAGATTTTTGCACGAGATCCGTAGGGTTCGCATCCCTAGATATACAAATTTGGATTTATTTTAATAACTCTAAAATTACTGAACAGAATTGCACCAAAAAACCAAAAGCACTCTTTCTGGACCAAGAGCTAGCTTTTTGCTAAATGTGGTGTAATTCCATCCAGCAGTTCGGGCTGTAGTCGTGTCTAAACTTTCTATGGGAATTAATATAGGAAACACACTTTTTTGACCCCCCCTCCCCTTTTCTCAGTCCCTTCTTGGTGGATCACCCCAAAGCTTTCCATCCCCAACTAGAATCACAGCACACTTGTTTGGGGAAATTTTGTGAAGATTCGTCAAACGGTGCCAAAAATGTAGGCAAATCAAAAAACGCCTTTACTATGGAAACTAGGTCCTAACTATAACTACCTACTGGCGACCGCCTGTAGGTAATATATATACATATATATATCTATATATATATATATATATAGATATATATATATATATATACACACACACACACACATATACTTCCATATATGTCTATATTTATTCATATATATATATATATATATATATATATATATATATATATATATATATATATATACATATATACATATATCACATATATATAGTCACTAAAAAAACAAAGGTTACAGGGACGTTATAGTTAGATTGAGATTTTACACACACAAAACCATAGAAATTTAGCAGTTATAGTTATAGTTGTCTCAAGTAACTATAACTCGTGCCCTAAGATAACTATAACTCGCACCCCGCCATGTGCTGTTTCTCATCAATAATTTCACTGTGAATGTTGCAGTGATATTATCAATGATGTCATGAGTGATGTAATATCTGTGGTAATTAGCAGTGCATGGTGAGAGAGCAAATTATAGTTACCTTAGGGCACGAGTTATAGTTACATGAGAATAACTATAACTAGAACTTCTGAATTTCTATGGTTTTGTGAGTGTAAAATCTGAACCTAACTATAATGTCCCTATAATCTTTAGTTTTTTAGTGAATTTCTAAGGTTTTCCTAATTCTGTTTCCTAACTATAAAATCCCTCAGCCTTTGTTTTTTTCAGTGAATTTCTATGATTTTTTTAATGCTATTTCCTAACAATAACATCCCTGGGTGTGGATGTGAGTAGGCATCTGAGTGCCTCTGTGGGTCTGTGAGTAGGTGTGTGAGTGGTTGTCTGGGTCACTGAGTGGGTGTGTGAGTGGCTGTATGAGCTTGTAAGTGGGTGTGTGAGTGTTTTTGTGGGTGTGTAAGTGGGTTTGTGAGTGAGTGGGTGTGCGAGTGCATGTGCGACTGGCTGTGTGGGTCTCTGAGTAGGCGTGTGAGTGGTTTTGTGGGTCTCTGAGTGAGTGTGTGAGTGGCTGTACAGGTGTGTGAGTGGGTGTATGAGTGCCTGTCTGAGTCTGTGAGTGTGGGCATGAATGGTTCTCTGGGTTTCTAAGTGACTGTATGAGTGACTGTGTGGGTGTGGGAGTAGTGTTCTAGGTCTCTGAGTGGGTGTAAGTGGCTGTATGGATGAGCGAGTGGGCGTGTGAGTAGGTATGTGGCTGTGTAAGTGGGTATGTGAATGAATATGTGAGTGGGTGTATGTTTTTTTTATTAGGGTCTGGATCCCTGGTTATGTTTTGGATTCACATGGCATGGGGGCACGCTGAGCCCTCACAGACCCCACCATCAGTCCCATGGGGTCAGTATACCTCTATCCCGACCCCTTATATCCTATTCCACTTTATTACTCCCTCTTTGGGAACCGTGTCCCCATTGACAAAATGGCGGCCGCAACTTTTCCCTCCGGTTGAGGCCAGCGAATCACGGCATTGCTGTAGGTGCACGGATCCGCAGATCCACCGCGGTGAGTCCACATCTCCAGATATACATAAATCTTTTTTCCATAATAACCTCAAAACTACTGAACAGATTTACACCAAATCACAAAAATTACTCTTTCTGGAAAATAATCTAGCTTTCTGCCAAATTTAGTGTAATTCCGTTCAGCGGTTCGGGCTGTAGTTGTGTCTAAAATCCCAATGGGAAATTGCCTGGGGAAAATGCATTTTATAACCCCCACTTTTTCTTGGCACCCACTTGACAGTTCACCCCGAAACTTTCCAAACAGCAACTGAAGTGACTGGCAAACTAGTTTTGTTAATTTCGTGAAGATTTGTCAAACGGCACGAAAGTTATTAGCAAAACATAAAATCTATCTATCAATCTATCTATCTATATGAAATATTATTTTGCTGAGCACTGTATTTTTGGGTGTTATGTAAACAGTTACGTTTTGGATTGTATTTTGTATTTTACCTGTTTATTAATTTTTGGACAAGATTAGCACCTGCTCTGGGCAGTAGGTGGTGGATGATAATTACGTATACGGAACTGGTTACCACTGAACCCACGATATCGATTTTCCATTTTTCCACATGGAGATTTACCAGTCAGTATTTCAGGGAGGGATTTCCGCTTGCAGAGATGGTGTATACAAAATTACCTATCAGTTTTCCCGCAAGTGATTTCCCCCACATTCAGAGATATTTTTTTTTCGGCGGACCCAAATGAATGTACAAAACCATGTGAAAATGTTGCTCTGCGAGACTTTTAATCAAGCACACGTTGGATTCTCCATGGCAAATTTCTGGAATCCTTATTCAGGTTTACCTTGGAACTCATAGTTCTTGTATAGGTTGGATGTCTGGCCTAGAAGGTGATACACCTGTATTGCCCCCATTTCGCCTTTAAAGTAAAAATACCGGGGGTTGGGGGGTGTCATGTTTTTTGGATTCTGACTGTTCTATGTCTTTGAGTGTTTAAATGTGCTTGCGAATGCCTCCCTCGTATTGCTTTTATCGAGCACCGACCTCCTTCTAGAAATCATCCTGTCATTCATTTAAAGGATCCTAATGTATTGAAAACGTGTTTTTACTTATTTTTTAGTTGTCTTTCTGTAGTTTTCTGGTCATGCAGCTTTTCTATTGTTGTACAGCTCCAGTGCCTACTAAAAACCTAAACCAAATGCTAAAATGATGAATGAAATTTATCTTAACACTTCATGTGAATATGTGCGGAATTCCTCTGACAATGCTGCGCTTCTAGTGTTCTCTCTCACACAGTTCCTTCATGTGGTTGAAAGAGGTTTGGCACAGGTTCTGAGTGCAGCTGTGCTCGATAGGATGCACGTTATGATTAAAATAATGATATCCAGGCAATATCGCAGAGCTGGGTTATCTCTACCCGCCGCCATGGGACACCACAAACCACAAGGATGATGGTTAAGCGATATGTCAGCCATTAGGAGCCAAGGATAACAATTAAGGCATGTTTTATGCTTGTCTACAATATTTACTTATTATTAAAGGAAAACCAAAGCAATCCTTTACCCTTTGCTCCTTTTTCCCCTCAGTGCAGTTCCCCAAAGAGAGTATGAAACGTTTAAGTATTTAATAAATCAACTGTGAATATGTCAAGCTTTGAATAGAGACTGTATTTTGAAGGCAGTAATTTTTCACGCCTCAATTATTTTTGAAAGGTCCTCATCAGATAACACACCCTGAAGCATCGAAAATAATTTGGCCCACTCCCAAAACCCTTTTAAAGGGAAATTGTGGCATCAGGATGGGAAGTTTTGTATGCTGTCACAGGAAAGATTTTAGATCATATTAATCTTTGGCAGTATCAGTACAGCATTTTATGTGAAAACGCAGGATATCTGGAAATGTGGTCGTGCAAACAGGCTAAAGGTGAAGAGTTAGAGAATTGAACTGATCACATTCCAAGCCCAACCAGATCTAATGCCCCCTTGCCCAAACAAAGATAAACAAGTAACAAAGATTGTGGTAATTACACGATTGTAAGTACAGAAATACAGTACAGTAGTATAATTTAGATGACCTCCGAACAGAGAAAGGAGAAAAGATGTGAGTGTAACTGAGAGATCAGAAAAGTTGAATGTAAACAATATTCATTTAAAGAAATCATATACAAAGATTGTACTCTGAAGGATAGTACATGTACAACAATTTTTTTGAAAGGAAATATGTACATCTAGGGAAAAAAGTTAAATTGCATAAAAGGATACAAAAAATTATAAACCTACTAAGGACCCGATTACGATGCGGGCTGGAACGGCTCCGACCGTTGGTCGACGCCTTCCAACCAGCATCGTAATCGGCTGGTCGGATTCCTTTCCGACCGACCCATTTCGATGGGATCGGTTGGAAGGGAATCCGAATCGGTTTTCCGAATTGCCTCCGATGGGCTCGGAGATTATGATGGCAGATTCCCACTGCCTTTCTGTGCCGGCCTTTCCGACACAGAAAGGCATTGGGAACTGTCTTTGGGGGCCCCCAGCAGGGCCCCTATGGGTGCAAGGCTGCCGAATGGCGGTCTAGGGGGCACCTATGGTACACCCCTGCTGATCCCTGCACCCGGTGGCAGGCACCTTGAGGTGCCTGCGAAGGGGTGCAGGGATGAACTGCACCTCAGCTCTTTACAATGAGAGCATGCATTCCGATCGGAATGCATGCTCCCATTGTAAAGAATAGGATTGCGACCGAACAGGGTTCAGTCGCATCTTAATTCCTGGGCTGGAACCGACGACAGGAGGTCGTTCGGTTCCAGTTCCAAACCGAGGTCGGATGAACTCCGGTCCATCCGACATCGGAATCGGCCCATTAAGTCTGTAACAACATTTTCCCCACACCGAGAATCCAAATAGCAATTCTCCTTGAAAGTGGACAAGGTGACAAAGATCCTGAACATCAAAGCATCACAAAGTGTTTCATCCAAGCTGCCTTCCTCCTTCCCCAGTTTCCACACTTCTCCAGTTTCCTCAATACCTCCATAAGCAACTCATCATGTTCTTCCTGTAAAGTAGGATATCTTCCTGAATGAACATTAATATTCTCACTCCTTCCAAGAACTTTGTCATAACTCTTAGGAAGCATGCCATAGCCAAAGGTGACCCAAAAGGCATTCTCTTAAACAAAAATGTCCCTAAAGGAGTTACAAAAATGTTAAGTGGCTAACTCTTCTTGCTGGCTGCACCTGGTGATACTACGAGGATAAATATATGATGCTAATCGATTGTGCCACACCGAAACCACCAAGTCCTCTGAAATATTAGTCAGTGGTAGTTTATCTATCCATATATTTCTGTTGAGATTGCAAAGCTCCACACACATCCTCAAACTGTGGCCTCCACACACATCCTCAAACTGTGGATGCCTGCCTTAGCTATAACGACCACAGGCATGAGCCTGTCAGAGGCCTCTATCTAGCCTATAACTCTGTTTTCATTTCTTTAACTCTTCTGTCAATGGCTCCAATATGAGATGAGGTACATTCCTTACCTTAGGCACAACAGGCTTTGCCTTTCCTCAACACAGTCCTATTGTTAAATTCTGTTTCTTGTCTTCACACTCGTAGCCTCCCTGTCATGCTGTTTATACCGTGTTTCCACCTATCTTACATAGTCTATTCTTCCTGCTCCATTCCGTTTGCATTGGCTTTTGCTAAGATAGGTTATTGAACGTTAAGACATGAAAAGCTTGGTGTCTATGGAAGGGACTGTGGTCTGGGTAAAGAGGTCACCCAGGATGCTTCAGCATCTTGGGGACACCCAACAGCAGGATCTGGGTTTCTTGCACTTTATGCAACCCCACAACCCTCCGAGGTGGTCACAGACTTATAACATTGTGATGATGGCTCCCTCCACCTTAGAATTACCTAATACGTGGGGCATGGGCAGCTCCAGGTGGGTCTGGAATTACTGGACATTACGAGATGTATACTGAGGATACCTTCAGAAATTAAGAATTACCCAGGAAATCAGAAATATCTCTCCTGCTTCCCCTGGTAATAACCCATTTCTGTCCAAACTGTCATCCAGTCATTTTGGCTATTATCGGTGGCTGAAAATTCTGGGTACAATGCAGCCACTCTGTGGAGTTACCACGTAACTTGTAACCATGTTTAGGCTGGTCTCTGCTGTCACTGGCTCCATAAGGATTACCAAGGGACCTTGGAGACTTGTCTTGTTGGAATTTCTTTTATTCTTCAGGTAGCAGAGACAGTGAAACAAACTCTGTTGCTGGCTTACAGCCCTGAAATTGACTAATAATGCAGAAGGGTTGTTTGACCTACCTCAGTATAGCTCCTTCCATGTAAGGACATACGCAGCACCAGAAGGGTGTATCAAATGCTCCCTGCCTCCTTCAGCAGGCTAGGCAAAAGCCACTGACACCTGCTTTTTTTTTTAAGTGTTCCTTGCTTTAGCAGCTCTAAGGGCACAAATAAACAACAGAACCCCCACATCTTGGGGGAGCTGCGTAGATGTTTGATACATCTGTACAAGATAGCAACATTTTAATGTATTCCTTTCCGCATTGCACTTCAAATGTGTATTTCGCAAAGTAAATACACTTAGAAGTGTGTTGCACAGTCTAATACATTAAAATATTCCATTTGAGTGGAGCGACAGAATGTAAATAGGGCTTAATAGAGCCCTATTTTCTTTCTATTGCTGGCACTGCTTTTGCGGCTCAGTCGTCGCGAGGGCAGTGCCAGGGGGTTACAATGGGCAAGCTGGGGGAGCAGGTTGCTACCGTTAGTGACTCTTAAATGACATCCATGAAATGTCTTCCTCACCTCATGGTAGTCTCCCATAGTGCTTTGGCATCGTCAATTTAGACTTTTTATTAAGTGCTAAAAATTAAATAAAATCTTGGAAGGGTCAAAGAAATCTTACTCAGAAGCAGCTTGTTGGGTATTCCTGGCCACTAGAAGTCCAGCCTCTTATAGTGAGATGTTCAGCTGCAGGGAAACAGGAGCATTTTCCTAGAGCCAAGAAGCAGCAGGGAGCACTATATGAATATTCTTATCACTCACCCATTCCGGATTGTGTGGTGGGTGATTGTAAGTAAGTAAGTAAATGTTTATTGTTTAGTTAGTTAAAACCTTAACAATGTTTTGCATAAAAGACATAATAGAAATTCTACATAATTTAAAACTTTGTGGGTTTTACATTTTTTCAAAATTGTTGTTAACATTATTAACAATACATTCCTAAATTGATAATTTTGCTGCTTCAATAAAATTCGTAGCCTATACTGAAGATTATTATTACATTAAAAAGAAAAAAAGTTTCTACGTTCTATAATTCATAAATACTAATTCAATTCCTGGGCATTTTGTTTCTATTAACAGATTTTAAAACTTGCAAGATCTATGGAACAAAATTTCTACATTCTATAATTCGTAATACTTACTCAATTCCTGCGCCTTTTGTTTCTGTTAGCAGATTTTAAAACTTGCAAGATCTATATAATGAAGTTCCGAAGGTTCGTGGTTTTCTCAGTCTGCTTTGACAATGATATTTCAGTTTTCAGGACCTGTTCGTAAGAGTCCAAAAATGTTATCAATTTACAGTTCATTCGAGGGTCTGCAGGATCTAGCCCTGTTATTATAGCCGCTCTACATGTCCTTATTCCTCTAAGATTCAAGGCTTTCCTTAGCATTGAAACTCGTGCTATGTGTAATTTAGAACATATACAAATTATGTGAATAAAATCCTCTTTATTGCTTCCGCAGAGTCGGCATGTTTTGGGACCGTTATATATCCAGGTTGGCTGGTCCGCAATCGTCGGTAGTTTCCCAAGCCGTAAGGCCATCAGTTGTCTTTTTCGGTGGATCGAAAATGTAATGTTTAAGTAGGGTGCCGGGGCCAGTGTCATGTAGCTGTTTATCACCATCCAGGCGTGTGACCTCGAGCTAAACGTGTTTTTGTCGAGTAGTAGAGAATGAAATTTAGCTGATTTATTTATCACTTGCTTGAAGGACAGAAAGGACAAGTTCTTGCTCCACAGCTCAGCTGTGCAAGTGATTTTTAAGGCGTTATAAAGGTATTGATTATATGGAGATTTTTTATCCTTTTCCATTTCTGACCAGAGGGCACTGTTGAGTTGAGAGTTAGCCTTGTTGTGTTTCAGCTGCTACCATAACTTTATTGTGGTATACATTCTCCCTACCGTTTCATTTAAGAGGCCGAATTCAAGTCGTACCTGGGCTGGGAGGCTGACTGGTGTATTTGGAAGACCTTTTTGTATGTTGAAACTAATAATTTATTTAAAAGATCAGAATCCTTACCATGTAAAGCGATGCTGGCATACGTTATTGCCAGGAGCATTTTGGCTGAC
Source organism: Calotriton arnoldi (assembly GCA_963921515.1). NCBI lineage: Eukaryota > Metazoa > Chordata > Amphibia > Caudata > Salamandridae > Calotriton > Calotriton arnoldi. Next base: position 888,511 of record CAWUFW010000658.1, on the reverse strand, counting down.
ATCACTGCGAGCAAAGGTTTATACAATGGGCCTGTTGTGTAGTTCCTATAAAACCTATACAGGATCTGCGCGTTCGGACAGCATACACTGTAGGATTGGTGTCGGACTGATTCTGAACACCCTCACCGGGTATGTTGGCCTTTTGTACCAGCTAGCTCACAGTGCTACTAGAATCTCCTCTTACCGAGGAGAGAGTAGTTCTTGGCAACCATCAAACATGACAACCCTGATCCCTCAGGACTGTGGAAACAATATTCTACTTTTCGCTCAGAAACTTGTGCTTTCTTAGTCTGTCTTAGAGAGGTACACAGAATAAACAGGCTGGGCGTTTTCAATAAGTATTTATTGAACAGTTGTTATTCTGGTGTAAAATAGATGAGCTGCAACAACCGTTAGACAGTAGCAGATATTTTAGGATTAGAAGCACTATGAAAGTAAACGGGTGGTAAAGCTCTACGATCCTGCAGTAATCATGAATACATACAAGTACATAGAAAAAATGATAATAAAAAGATGCGTACTCCTACGATGTCTCCCTAACTAGATGTACCTAAGTGTACCTAGCATGTGTGTAGGTGTTAAGCCAAGAATCCCTCTAGGATAAAGTCAACCCCATTACCTGAAGTGAGAGACTGTGGGACCCCGTCTTGGTCTCGAGTTGGACACCCCGCGAGGGATGTTAGACCACTGTGAGCTGGAGTGTCTGCATGCAGGAACCTCAGCGTCTCTGGTCAGTGCGTCTGCCGGGAAGTCCTGATCTCCTCTGTCTATCTTAGCAAGATGTGATGTATATATACCCATAGGTCTTCCCAGGGGTCCTACCTCGTTGTAATACTGTGTCGGACTAAGGATGACGTCGGGCATGATCTTTATACATAGATATTATACAGGAGATGGTAGTCCTGCTGTGCTTCCGAGAATCCTCATGCATAATGTATGAGATTTCGAACTAGAGAAAACCTGCGTTCTGAATGCAGTGTCGTATCTAGGTAAAAGGTCAGTCCCTGTAAACCGTTATAAGTGCAATGTAGGGAAGAATATAGGTGAAGGGTTATGAAGTTACCTGGGCCTATATTATGGTACCTATATGGAATATAACAGGCCCTTCAATTTTTTTGCCAGGGTCCTGAAGGCGAATGTTAGTGCACTATTTCTCTATGTCATATAAGTTTTTTGCTCTTGATGGTTTTGTCTGTTGTCCAGGTAGAACCCCAGATATTTATAGCTAGTTAGTTACCTCCTCTAACTGATTACCATCTAGCCATATGTTCTGTTTGGCAGTTGAATGATTGCTGATAGGCATAGGCTTGGTTTTTAATGTGCTAATTTCCAATTTATTAGTTAAAATATATTCCCTCATTTCCTTGAGAGACCTTCGGAGTCCGGTCTTAGTTCGGCTCATTAGCACCACGTCATCCGCATATGAGAGATGTGATAATAATAGTTTCCCTAGTTGCGGTGGATGAGAATTGATTGTATTGAGCCTTTCTGCCAGGTCAGACATGAATAGATTAAAGAGGTGCGGTGCCAGCACACATGCTTGTTTTAAGCCTTTGTTTGTATTCAGTTTCCTGGATCGTCTTGAGCCGTCGCCCAGTTTTATTCTTATCCATGTTTGAGAATAGAGTAATAATATTCCTCTTAAGATTCTCTCAGGTATATTCCAAGATCTCAATTTTTCCCAGAGAAGGTATCGTCGGATTGTGTGGTGGGTGATTGGCAACAGGTGACTGCCGCAGAGGCAACTGCTACGGATGCTCTCTTTTTCTTCCTCTTTTTTCAAAAATCCATACCAGCTTTAAATTCATAAAGCTGCTGCAATATTAAAAACGATTCTATTAAGTTGTGAGATCCTCATCCTCAGAATTTCTCACACCTTTAGTGATAATGTACAACTGATTTTGAGGTGTGTGGGTCAAAATTCTTGTGTGGTTTTCCGCACCTTTCAATCATGAGAAGGATGTTGTTCCCTCACCCAGATTTAGCACATGTAGGAACCACGACCACATTTAACCAGATGGGAAATCAAAACAGTAAAATCACATTAGGAAAGGCCTGCATTGCAGCCTTGACCCATTTCCTGGCCTCCACCTGACCCTCAAGTAAAGCATATGGGAAGTATCTAATGGACTTCCCTTCAGTCAACATCTTCCTTTTCCTGTCCACTCCCCTCCCATCTCTCTGCCCAACACTGAAGCCTCTGCACACATTTACTAGGTGCTTAGGGCAGGTGTTAAATGTGCGTGTTAAATCCATCAGAATAGTAAACATTTTACAGAATTCTGCGGGGTAATTCCAGGTCCGCACATGTATTCCCTGTTCTGGGGGGTTTAAATAATAATTGCACGGTACTGGTTGGATGTTACCCCAGGGTTGGGTGATTACAGGTGTGGAGTTTGCATCCTACCAGCATTGTGCAACTTAGAATTTGGGCAAAAGTGTCTTAAATAAGGCACTGAAATGTCACACATATGCACAATTAAGCAGACAAAAGACTAGGCAACTATATAATGCTGCAGGAACAACATAAACTTAAACTGGTTTAAATGTAAAAGGTAGAATGAAACCACTTACTATGACTGCAATGCTATGATGGCTGGCTGTAATGATGCTTCATTTTGGAACAGAGCAGGTCACATACCACAAGAAAAGCTAGAGTGGGGCAATGCTGTGCAGCAGGACAGGCCAGTCCAGAAACACACCAAAATTCAAATCTTGCAGGCCAGCATACTCGTGCTTGGTGGATTGTGGGGCCTGGAGGCCTAGCTATTCGGACAAGTAGCAACAGTTACAACTCTGCTCTGTGCTCAGCAACATAAAGAAGCTGCTATTCTAAAGAGAGAATTGAAAAATGCCCTCTATTCCTGTTGCTGACTTTGTAACCTCTGAGACCAAGGGACCCATAAGAAGTGGCAGGGGTGAGCCCCAGCAACCCCTAAATGACATCCAATATTGTTTTCGAATTTAATAGTGCTCAGCCCACTAAGCTATGTCCCAATAGAAAAACTCAATCGGAAATTAAGATGATAGGTTTGTCTAGTGGCACAATGAGCAATATTAATTATAAGAGCATGCACTGCTCAATATATATGTTTTGTGGATTTCTATGGAGGAACACTGCACGATATCATGGTAGTTGCAGTTATACAGGATCACAAAGCGCTACATTGTCCAACCTAAACTGTTGAGTACTCCTGTCGAGACCGTTGAGGGCTACTGTTGACCATGGCGTGCTCCTCCTTCTTCACAAACAGGGAACTTTCCGTGCTTTCTGTCCTCCAAATTATTTTATCAATTCACTGTAGTCGAAAGTTTGTCCAACTATGTTCAACTGATATCACTGCAAAGCCAGTTAGCCGTTCCTCCGGGGCTACTGTGAAAGGATCTGTCAAAAACATTCTAAGAATGATGTTTAAATTGGGATAAATTTCATGCAAGCCGTTGTCATACATGTATTTGAGAACATAGAGAGCAGATGCAGAACATGCTGCATCTGTATCAGGATAATGTTTTTTGTGCAGACCCTGGAAGCTTTTAATTTCTGTGATGAGTTCATCCCCTGCAATGTCTTCTTCAAAATATGTAGCTGCATCTTTGCACTTTTTCTCAAACTCTCCTGTTTCCAAGGGTTTACTTGATATGACTTGGTGCACACATCCATATCTGTTATTAAATGTTACCATTTGTTCAAAGCGTTATTCTTGTTTGCTGATTGCCTGATCAACAGTGACATTGAAGTATTTAGTTCTGAATTTTTCTTCTGCTCCAATTACTGGATCATCTTCTCCTGCATAATCAAAATGTTGTTTCTTCCTTCTTGTCCTCTTCTTAATCTCAAAGCTGGTCTCCCCTGGATCATCAAACCTTGAGGCTATCTCAGAGGCAACGTCAATAGCTTTATCAAATCTTGTGTCACAAGACTCTCCCATGTAATCCCCAGTACTTTTCAGTAGAGCTGTAGCAACATCTAACTACATGTCAATACTTTGCATTAATTGCTAACTTTATTAATTTGACCTAACATTTCATACCAGATGACAATGCTGACAAGAAATGGAAATGAGTGAACCTCATTCTGTAAACTCTGGGTCTCAGAGAATGTCTGTCTATCAAGATTAGGCACATCCAGAACTTTTATCGAAGCTCTGTGAACATCAGGGGCATAGTTGAACAGAACTTTGACATGCTCCATTCTGCTCTCCCATCATGTGTCAGATGGCCTCTTTGCAACTGCAGTACTCATACAAGAGGCAAATATGGCCCATCTTTTTGTTGATACTGCAAACAAGCTGTATATTCTCTGTAAATACCCAAAGAAAGACAGTGCTGTAGTTGATGACTTCGCTGCATCACTAGATTAAGAGAATGACAAGCACAAGAAATGAAAAATTCTTTGGGGTTCCTGTCTAGTATTCTTTTCTGCACACCGTAATGTCTTCCTTTCATATTAGCCCTGTTGTCATAACTTTTTTTTTTTTAAACTCTTTTTATTAAATGTACGACTTGTAACAATGGTACATACAGAAATGAAGTATAGGTATACATAGTTTACCTTTTCGCAGTTTCATTGGTTCCACAAGTACCTACTCATAGTTGTAATGCTATTAAATTGTGAAGTCATGCAGTACTTGGCACAACATATCAATCACTGTCTTCTAATGAGGGGTCTTCAGGTGGTAACGTACAAATATTCCCTCTGAATTTATTCCAGCCTCCCCACACCCGCTTCCATTTCTTGGGACAACCTCGGTGTATATATACTGCCTTTTCAGCCACCATAGCCCAGTCCATGTCATTGCACCACTCCCCATATGCTGGCGCCTTTTGCGCCCCCCAATGTTTGGCAATGTTGCGTTTGGCTATTGTCATACCAAGTGTCGCCCATTCTTGAGCCCTGTGATTGAGGTCCGTTGCCTCCCATATGTTTAGGAGACATCGTTTGGGGTCTGGTGGCACGGGTGCCCCACTAACTCATGCCACCGCGCTCATGATTGTCTCCCAGTAAGTTGAAATTGTTGGGCATTCCCATATCGTGTGATAGAATGTGCCCCCTGCACCACAGTTCCGCAGACAGAGGTGAGTATCAGTCCTCCCTATTTTGGACAAGAAGACCCTGGATAGGTATGTTCTATGGAGTACTTTAAGTTGTATTAAGCGTAGTTTTGAGGAGATCGCTACCTCCCGTGTTGTCATAACTTTGACCACAGCTGTGTTCAAGAGGTGATCCTAAATCTTTCAGTTTGTCAAGTAGTACTTCACTAATGGCCTCACCACTTGTGTCATCTACAGGTATGAACACCATGAAGTGCTCCACTACTGATGGGATAGTTGAGGATATATTAACTATACGAATCATCAGAGTCTTTTGCATGCCTGTATGAATAAATAATACTTGGAAGTCCTGATAATATCTAGCAATCGTTTCTGGATGTTTTGTGATATAAGTTGAATGATTTCATTCTTTATTGTTTTCCCTAGTTAACTGTCTACTATTTCCTTTTTCTCAACTCTTCTAATGTGTTCTGTCATGAGATCATCATATTTAGCAAGCAGTCCTACTTGACACAGAAAATTGCCATTTTGAATGTTTCCAAGTTTCTCATGTGTTCCCCTCAAAGCCAAGTTTGATTCTGCTAAAAACTGTACTATTGACCCAAGATTGTGGAAAATAGAACTCCAATATCGGATTTCAGACTGAAGTGAGGTCTGTTCTGCCTGATCAATCCCTGTACAAGTGGAAAGTCTCCTTTGTGCTTCATACCAGGAATGCATGTGCCGCATATGATCAGCAAGCTTTTCATGTGAATACAGGTATTCTTCAACATGTGCCCAGTCACTGAATCCTGTAGTAGAGCGTTTGCCTGACCCTTTACCAAACAATTTGCAGCAGAAACAATTTACTGCGTCAGTTGTGTTGGAGTATAATAGCCACTGTTTGTCAATCCTTTACTTGTTTGTAAGGGTTTTATAGAAATGGACCGGTGTGAAGCGTCGGTCATAAGTTTTGGGATAGGTTTTCTTGTCTCAGTCTATGTCTCTCAATGACCTGCCTAAAATCAGCTTGTCCACATTATGCTGACTTCGTGTTTTTGGCCATGTATGTTGATCCAGTTGTATAGATTTATCAGAAGCCAAAATAGTTCTTGTATTCTCAGTTCCATCCTCTGTCTCAGAATTGGAACTAATCTGCTCCTGAACATCTTCTTTCCTAGAGCAAGTGCCAATTTCCTCCTGACTTGGTTTCCATTACACTGCCAGAGTCCGATGTCTTATTTTCATATCTAGAGGTTTTTTCACGTATCTTTCAATGACTCCTCTTTGCCTTTCTGCTGCAGCCTCTCTAGTGTTCTTGGCTTTCCTTTTTGCTGCACCAGACACATAATTGTACGGTTTCCTTGAGGCGATGATGGATCGGAGGTCTGACAGTCATAGATCCTATACCATATACGACAGCTTGAGCTCCTAATCTAAGGCAGAAAACAGCTGACCACTCACAGCCTGCGCTTTAAAATGAGTGGCACACCAGGCTACAAGTTAAAACGACAAGATCTATGTCATCCCTGATGCACGTTAAAAAAAAGTTGCTTGAACGTCTCACGTTGCAGATAATGGGGAAATGTTACTGGATATGAATGAATTTAGAAATGCGTTCATTAATTGATCTGCCCCGTGACAGGGTACCATACACAATGTACTGTGCACACTGTGCACACGGCTGTTTTTTTTCCTGCTGTGCACATTTGAAAATTCACACAGGCCAATGTAGGGGAGGCTGCCGCCCTTCCTGTAGTGCAGCAGATTACGACAATGAGGTTACACGCAGCACACGTTCTGACAGTAATCCACGGAGGCACTGTGCCCTTACCTGCTACTGTTCTGTGATCTTGGAGCTAGCAGTGGCATAGCCAGTGTATACAGAAACCATGAAAAGCCTCCAGCTTTCGGTGGGACGCATCAGTTTACAAGGCTTCTGAGGCGCACACACTCCCTTCCGCCTCCTCGTTGACTGCGCCCACTTTAGCTGAGAGCGCTGGCCGACGAGACCACTGGCGCTGAGGGGCAGACACTCTGATGTTGATGATAAATTTCAGTGAAATTTTTGGAAACAATTGTGGGCCCCCCCTAACTTTCAGGCCCTGTGTGACCGCACGGTTCGCACACCCCTAATGCCGGTACTGTATGAGTGAAAAACCTGATTATTTTATATGCAGCTACATGATGGTGAAAGACCAAAAAAACTTACAGAATATTTTAGCCACACTGTTGACCCCGCCCCCACTGACTCCACCCGCATTGCATACAGCATCACAGTTTCCATACTTTTTTTAATGCACTTTGAACGCTGATACTCCACTGTAGAGCTCCTTCCCCTTAGTCTACTTCACCTTGGTGCACAGTTTTCTGGAAAAGGAAAACACAAGACATACCCCAGTTGCCCCTCAGACCTGAGACTACGCTTATTGCCTTCAAGGTGTTTGAGATTGGAGTCAGGTCAGTGTCTATGTCCCTGCATACAGGGAAACCACACGTAAACCCCCTCTAAGTGTGACTCCCTAGCTGATTTCCCCAGGTTCGCATCTTTATTGCTAGAGGTTGTATTTTTTAAGGCAAAGAACAGCAGGGAGAGTGGACATCCCTTCATTGTACCTCTGACTAATCTGCAAGAGTCTGATACATGACTACCCATTCTGGCCATTGCTGTTGGTTTAGCATACATAAGCCCCACCCACTTAATCATCTGTGGTCAAACACCAAACCTTTCAAGTACCCTAGTCAAATATTTCCAGTTGAGTCTATCAAATGCCTCCAATGCCAGGCAGGCTGGGTGAAGTCAGCACTGTGGGACTCTCTATAGTACATGACAGAATCTCCTAATATTTCAATAGGCATTCCATTGTGGATAGGGAGAGTTCTGTGCCATACACTTCCCTTCAAATGGGTCCCTTGGTGATGACTTCAGGTTCAGCTGGTTATATGATCTGCTTTACAGGCTCCCACAAGCCCTTGTATTCGTGAGGGTTCTACTGAAGGTGCGAGAGGATCAAGTTCAACTCATCCTGATCGCCCCAGATTGGGTGGGGAGAATTTCTTCTGCTGATCTGTTGGAGCTTAGTAATTGGTGCCCTCTTCCTTTCGCATGAAAGGTAGACCTGCTTTCACAGTAGAAGGGTCATATTCTGTACATCAATCTTCGAATGCTCGGACTGCATACATGGAGATTTAGGGGGGCCAATTAAAGACCTTTTGTTTGCAACTACAGGAGTTGGATGGTATACTAGCTGATAAAAAACCTGCTACAAAATTGGCCTATGCAGGCTGCTGGTCCAAATTTTTTAGATAGTGTGAGTCTAAGGTCTTGAACCTTTTCAAGCCTTAACTTTCTGATGTTGTGTGGTTTTCTTTGCCGAAGAAGGCTTTGCAATCACCATTGTAAAATGGTATTTTGCTTCCTTGTCCTCTTTGCTATGTCTTCAGAAATAAACCCTTTTTGTTCTGTCCATCATTAGTAGTGCATTTTCTAAAATGCAGTCCTGCATCTTCCTCTCATGTCTTTCGTTGCTGCCCAGGGACATTTTAATTTGATGCTAACCTTCCTTACAGTTTCCTCATTTGAAACGGTCTACAGTTATTTCCTTTATGTGTTTACCCTGGTATTTTTGGTGGCGAGATACAGGTCCTCTTGGCCTGGCCACCATTCACTGTTTTTTTTAATCCAGGCGAGTTGTTACATGCCCATCTTTCAAGCCAAAGAATGTGTCAACCTTCTATATGTGTTAGTCAATCACTATTCCATCATTCTTTCCACATCCTAACCCCACCAAGGAAGAAGATAGATTTCATAGACTGGATCCCAGGGGGAGCTCTTCCTTACTCCACGGAATGCACAAGACAAGACAGAGCAAACAATCATCTCTTTGTTGGCTTCACAGGAGCCTAAAAGACCAAGTGGTCAATAAACTTACCATTTCAGATTGGGTCACCCTGAGTGTAAAGATCTACTATGTCTTAACTAAGAAAGATCTTCCAGCTGTAATCTGTTCACGCTCCCTGAAAGTTATGGAAGCTTCTACTGCTCTTACCAGGGGCACCCCACATGCTGATATTTGCGAGGTGTCCACTCGGTCCTTTCTACATACCTTTTCAAAACTCTGCTGCCTCACAGCTCAGGCGTACAGTGATGATTATTTCTTCAGAGCTTTGTTGTATGACTTTCTTGATTATTCTACACTACTCAGTTTCATATCCCTGGGGTATTGCTTTGGGACTCCTCCATAATGAGAAATTTGCATGAAGTTTCCATCAGAACAAAAGGTTACTCTTCACCACCCTTCCTCCTTCCTTAATGAGTTAGTGGCATGAATAATAAGATCTTAATGTATGCAAATGTGTTATGTTGTGTTACTATTCCCATCATTAAAGCTATCTTCTTTCCTCTCTGCATGCCTTGATTTCGCAGAGAACTGATGCAAGCGTGCCTGTCAACACCATACATAACCTGATGCCACATCGGTGGCAGAAAATGCAATGGTTTAACTTGTGTGGCGCCACCTAGTGGCGCTGCAGGGCTATTGCTGAAGGAAAAGTTTTTCAGATCCACTCTGGCACCTGGAAGATATTCACAAGGTAATGAATCTGCTGGAAGATTTAGGGGCCTATTCAAAAAGGTAAATTAGGTAGTAAACTTACATTTAAGACCGAATTTAACCATTTTACAGTTGCCATGCATTCACAAATAGATTACTAGCAGGCGTAAACGATTTTAAGAACACCCCAAGAGTGTTGAGCTCTCCACATAGGTAAATCCCACAATTTTTTTTTTTGTTGCAATTTTATATAGTGCGAACTCGACTTGAAGGTATCAGAACTCTTTACATGAGGAACAGTTGCAATACAGATGGACACATTAATATTTATTTTTTTTAGGCACGAGGAGATTAAGTGATTTGCCCAGAATCACAGGATGTTTGAGCCTCCTGCCAGACTCGAACCTGGTTCCCCAGCTTCAAGGTCAGCCGCCCTAGCCGTTAAGCCACACCCTCTCCCCTGAAGTTCCCCATGAACTGGGAAGTGGGCATTCCAAGTTGTGATTTGCTTTGGAAGTTTGGGAATGCCCACAAACTCATGCATTTGTGTACTCTCCCAACTCTGATTCATCCCATTCCTGGAAGGGTCAGAAAATTACTCAATGAATGATAAGGCTGGACTAAATCCTCTTTCAGGGTGCAAAGGGAATGGGTAGCCTCTAGATTTACCGGCTGTGAAGAGGAAGGGCGTACTCCACGTGGGAAGAAATATTTTCACCTCAGAATTTTAAAAAAGTACATTTGCACTGGGGATCCTATACTCGCAATGCAGACTTCTCCACTATGGAGAACTCTGCACTAGCAGAAATACAATCTCGCTGGAAAGGTCACACAACCTTTGCCTGGTATATTCAGGCGGACATCTCCACACGTACCTGTCTTACTTTATTGTGAATCGAGTCCATAGTATCCACCAGAAATATTGTCATCACAGGAAGTACCGTTTTAATCATAGTCCTAAAATTTATGCGGAGGGCACAAGTCCTTGAACAAGGAACGTGCTTTAATTTGGGTGATACCAAGCTGTTTGTGAAAAATATATACGATCAAAAGTAAAGGAGGCAACAGCCCTATAGGAATTACTAAGAGGTAACCTTCTTAATGGTTACAATTTTATATGTAAACAAAAACTGTGGACACTGACATAGGGCAGAAAAACGTTCTGTAATTTTAAGAAATTAAATGATAGGAAAAGTTTGTCTTTTGTCACATGCTGCTTGTATCCAATTAAAAATTGATGTCAATGGCATCTCTTGAAGACTTAAAATAGGATAAGAGGGCTTTATTATGACACTGGGGTTTGTCAGCTCTCAAGATCCTGTTGGGTGCCTATAATCCATATATTTGATGGACCTGGTGGCTGTTCTTTAGAGAAGTATTTATACTCATAGTTTGGACATTAATAGGGATACGCTAATCCAGTCTTAAGGGAAGAATTGGAGAAAGGTGATTAAGCTTGAGTGTAGGGAAACTTATACAAAATTGTGATTTTCAGGGAGGATTCAACAGTGATTTCTTTTCTCCCAGCCCAGGAACTCGTAGGGTGCATTGCTCTGCTAAGTAAACTGAGATAGACAACGTGCATAGTATTTGAAACTTTACAGCTTGAAGTTTTTTTGTCATTTGTTCAGCCCATGCAGTGCGAGCACCCGTTTCTACGTTAAAATTATCCTCCAGGGAAAAATAAAATGGATTCTCTCTAGAATCTGGTGCCATAGAGACTGGTACAAACGTGTTGCCATTAATCAACATAAATACATTTGGCAGTATGAGTGTGAGGACTTAAAAAAGGGCGGGCCTAGGGATTAAAGCCATTGGAGAAAAGGGCCATTAATGTAATGGCCCTTTTCTCCACCCATTCCCGCCCCCATCTGATGGCTCTGAGCATGCACAGCAATTCCTTTGTCATATTTTAGCAGCTTACTTTTTCTTGTTGCAAAGCATAAACGCTGACATTGGATCCCGAAATGTGCAAGTTATATTTTTCCTTCAACATTGACATGCAATACAGCCTTTTTTGCTTTTAATGGCCATCGTGTGTCTTTCTTTCTAGAAAACATTTAATGAGACCATATTAGGGCAGGTAGTTCATCAGTTTCCTTCACAAATATTTTTTTAATCTATTGAGGTAAAAATATCGTCTATATCTGCTGCAAATACCATTCTAATAACATTAAAAACACATTTCAAAGGTTCACGAATCCACAAATCTAGTTCTGCTACCAGATAAGTACTGCTAGGCTTTATTAAATCACAAGACAAATCACTAATGGGACACCTGCACATCTTGTTTTTTTTAAAATTCATCTAGAAAGCAGCCCAGTCATGCAGTTCGAGAGTGGAGTCATGAACTGATGTACATTTTTTATTACAAAAGGTGTATTGTGCCACAGGATGCTTTCCATTTAAAGCAACACCTCTCTTACACCTCAGCTCACATTCATCAAGAGGCTAAAGCCCCCAGACCTCTCTAGGAAGACAGTTCCGAAATGAGAGTCACTGATGGTTGGGAGGAGAAGGTGAAGGAGAGAAATTATTTTTTAAAATTCATAAAAGAGGCAGTCGATTCACATTAATTCACCAATGGTACAGGCAAACAAACACCATAAAAGCAAATAAACGGCGCTAGCAACAACTCTGGTCCCTGCATCTGTGATTTTCAAAACGAGGTACAACAATAATTTAGTACCTATTTCGCTGGAACAAAACGTGATGAACAAGCTAAAGACATTAGGTGTCCTATAGACCAGATGTCATTGTTTTGTTCTAGTTTGTGCTTGTTAGACCTGACACTCTTGGCTGGCAGTCCCCCAGACCTTTTGCTTTCACCCTTCCCGTTTTGCTGAATTAGTTTTTGTTGGCTTTAGAACCCTGTGCACTTAGCACTGCTAAGCACTTCTGACGTGTGTGTGTACTCTCCCTAAAACATGGTACAATTGGCCTACACCTAATTGCTACATTTAATTTACCTGTAAGTACCTAGTAAGTGATACACTCTGTATCCAGGTCCTGCAAATTAAATGGCACTATTGGGTTTGCATCACTCATTGTGCCACTCACAAAAGTAGTCTTTTAAAATATGGCCCAGGCCTGCCACGGTGTCAGGCCCCACTTCTGGCCTACCATCTGTACCACTAGGTGGGGGCACCTTTGGGCACACGGGGTGAGGGCCGGGAGGCGGACACTCACATTCACATATCCGCACGCACTCACATGCATGTTGGCATAAACACAGACACCTTGCACATGGCCAAGCACACAGGGGAAGCACACATACACACACACACCCAGAACCAACACGTGTTGGGCCTGCCGAGTAGGCAAGAGCCTCTGATAGGCTTTTGGTGACTGCGCGAGATTAGGGAAATCTCGACTGCCATGTCTTTGCTTGGCAATCCGGATCAGAGCCTGCATGCATCTCTTACCTGCTTGCAGTCTCTCCCCGGCTCGCGGTGATCCTTCTCAAACAGCTAAAACCTTCCACAGATAATCCGAATCCCTTGGCAGAAGAGCCTTGCGACAATGCCGGATCTGTAAAGACAAGAGCAAGCTGAGTACTTTCTGTAATAAGCGCAAGTGCACGAGTGTCTAGGCCTAACACTCCTTGACATTTAAGAGCTACCATTTATTTCTAAGACTTGATACAAAAGACTGTATAGCCCATTGTTGGAACTGTTAAGAAGGCAACAGCGCATAACTACAAAACATAACTGCAAGGCATCCATAGTGCAAACAAGTGGTTTGCTTTCGCTCCAGGCCGAGAGGGTCTCGCCCCAGTAAGAGGGCGTCTTTGTCAGGGGTGGATCCTCCGCTAAGGCAGAGGAGTGTTGCCTCACTGCTCTCAGAGCATGGAAAAAAGGAAAAATAAAATAATAACTTTGTTATTATCATTTTATTTTTGGTAACTACAGGGCTAGGTTGGGGTGGGGCTGGGGGTGTGTGGGGCTGCGGTCACAGGTGGAGGAGTGGTGGACACACTCTAAGTGCGCATGACTGTTTTGCTGGCCGTCGTGGGCCGGCCAAACAGTCATGCGTATTTTGCATGTTCCCCACCAAGCTGTAATTCACAGCCTGGTGGGGATCATGCACAGGCTCCCAGTCCCCGTCTGAGCGCCAAACCCTGGCACTCAGACCAATCACAATTCTGTGATCGGCTTAGGGGAGCCTGTGTGCTTCCTGCTTCTGGGACTCGCCAGGAAGAGAAGCAACGACGGAGGAGAGACGGCGGCCGTGAAGAGGTAAGTGTTTTTTTTATCGGTTGTTTTTTTCACCCCGCCACCCCTGTTCTCTGCGAGCTGCCACTGGTCTTTGTGGAATACTCACCCCAGTAAGAGGGCAGACTTTGAACTAAACGTCACAAGTCACACAATACTGAGCCAGCTCAGTCAGTATGAGGAGTGGATGAGTAATGTGTGATTGAGTTATTAACGGTTAGAGTGTGAGTGAGAACAATTCAGTGCAGTAGATGTAGAGAGCTGCTGAAACCTCCAAGATTTAATAGTCCTCGGCCATTTGCATTTCCCACAACATTTACCTATCAGAGATTTCCCTTAATTGCCTCAAAATTACTTACCTGAATTCTGCCCCGAATCCGAACTGCGACACAAGCTACCAAAATCAAGAACCAGGGGCAATTGCTAAACCACACTATAGGTACATTCCAGTACAAAACCTACAACAGCAACAGCACTACTTATTGAAACAGTTGATAATGGGTTTCTTTTCCTTAGGATATCACCGGAGCAAAAAGCACAGAGTCTCTCTTCCTGGGGTCGAATATGGTGCACCAGCAGAATACGGCTCACCAGCGGACATCCTGGAGGGTGGTCACAGACAGAGCAGGCGAGAACATAGTGCATATTCTCTTCCCCTACCTACCTTGTTTTCACCCCCCCCCCAGCGCTTTCTCCAGGTAGGTGCTTAGACACTCAGCAGGGTCAGTGCAGTTTGACATTGGTGGATTACTCACCTAGAACATCACTCCCGCTGGGTAGGACACGCTAAGATTAGTGACACCGTTTGCAAGTATAATAGTGTTCTTAGACCGAACACAATGCAATCTGTAGTGCAGTTTTAAATTGCCATTTCGACCGGCAAAATAAACCTTTTGCCAGGACTAAACCTTCCTTTTTTAATAAATATGTCCCCCCTAAGATTGGCCCTAAAGGCTCAAGTGGGCAGAGTGCATTGTATTTAAAAGGTACGTCATGTGGGTTTACGTTTTACATGTCCTGGTAGTCAAAAACTCCTGCTGTAGTTTTTCACTATTGGAAGGCCTATCTCTCCTATAGGATAACAATTGGTTACCTTATAGCACTTAATAAATGATAACGTCAGTATGGGAACAGATAGGAAAGTGATGTTTATACTCAAATGAATTATAAGTTAGAACCCTCTTTAATGCTAAAGTTGGACTTTAAGTCACAATTCTGAAAATGGCACTTTTAGAAAGTTGCCATTTTGTTGTCCTAACTATTTATGCCTTCTGCCAGTATTGTGGCCCACATGACTAGGATTAGTTTATATTGTTGGCCTTTGTGTATTCCTCCCAGACAGGGAGACAAAGGAGGACTAAGTGTTGGCATTATGAGCCATTCTGCCAGGATGGTTGGGGTGGAGGTGTTCCCTGCCCCACTTACATTTCAAAGGGCTGCCTCCAGCACACAAAGAAACTTGAAACCAGTCTTTTGTCACCATAAACTAGTTAGTGCCTTGGCTGGGTAAGGAAGGAACTTTCTAGAACTAGAGGTGGAGTCAGTGTAGTGAGTCCTCCCACTTCAAAGGCTGGCACCAGGTGTAAATATTGGACCTCTTGAACCACTCATAAGATCACTTCTAGACCTGTGCAAGATTCAGAAGAAGGACTGCTCTTCTGCCCTGCTGCTGGAAGGACTGCCCTGCTGTTGGAAGGAATGACCTGCTGCTGGAAGGAATGCCCTGCTACCTGAGGAAGGAAGCCTGGACCTGCTTCTTGAACCCAAGGTCCATCAGAGCAACTACAAGGGCTAGCTGGCTGGCCTCCTATTCTAAGCTACAGGGACACATCAGGCTACAGAGGCCGCCTAGCAACTGCCCAGCTGATCTGCTGCACTGGACCTGTCTGGACCTGCAATTGAGTCTTGCTGACCTCTGCTAGAGTGAGTCCCTAAACTCCAAGAGGTGCCTCCCCAGGTCCTGGACCCTTGGCTGGCATCAGAGGGAACTCCTCCTTGTTTAACTGAAAGTTCCATCAAATCTGGCGCAAAGCCCCGCAAAACCTCGCTGCATAGCTAATAACTTAATCGGAATCAATGCAAAGCACTGCAAAGTTTCACCGCACAGCTTAAAGTTTCATCTGAACTGACACCGAGCAATACAAAGCCCCGCCACACCACTGAGCTTCATTCGAATCGATGCTGAGCCCCCTAAAGCCTCCCACGCTGCTGAGAGCTTCATCGGAACCAAAGCTGAGCGACGCAAACCACTGCAAAGCCTCGCCACACAGCTGAAAGCTCATTACAACCGATGCAAAGTTGCCGCAAAGCCACACAAAGCCTCACCCTACACCCGAAAGCTTCATTGGAACTGATGCCGAGCGACGCAAATCTCCACAAAGGCTCGCTGCACAGCTGAAAGCTTGATTCTAACCGATTCCAAGCGACGCAAAGCCTCATAAAGCAAGACTGCGCAGTCCTCACACCAAGGACATATGGTACAAGTCCTATGAGACCAAACTTGGCCCTGTGCCCGACCTGCGTTCCATCTCTGTAGGCCAGAACTTGTGACTTGTCCCTGTCCAGCGCGACCAGATACCCTCAGTTGGAGCTTTGTGCTTTTAGGCGCTATATTTATTTTAATCTTTGAAATTTTATATATCCAGTTCTACTGATTGGATTGTTGTAATTCTAGTATCTTTTTATTTCTTAAAATGTACTATAGTTTTCTAAATTGGTTTGGGATTTTTTTTGTGTTTTGACTTTATTACTGATTGTGTGCTGCATAAATACTTTTGTAAACTGCGGAGTGTGATGATGTAAAAACTGCGTGAATCCAACTTCCATGTTAGATGGACACCTCTTCAACATCCTACACACATCAGCACTTGCCCCATGATACAACATACACTTAAAGCCGCAGACATCCCAGATCTCACAGTATCCAACAGTTCTCACTAACAAAAACACCACACAAACATGCCCAACTCTCCTCACGCCAGGCAATGTACATATCTATCAATATAAAAGCTGCAAAAGCGATGCGATGGACAAATCCTTACTGCCTGAAACATCAAATCATACACCGCTGCAAAACGACTAATACATAACCACCTAAACAAGAATATGACTTGAGGCCAATAATGTAACACTGAGGCTGATTCACAATCCAGTCTGAAAGGGTAATCTCAGAAGCATGTGGAAACGCATCCGACAGTTGAAAGCACGTCCAGGCCAATCCAGTTGAAGAATGAATGCTATAGAAATGGCAATCGCATATTTGCCTTTGTCCTTTCCATTACATCTATAAACTACCCCTGCTACACATTTTCCAGCCTACTGTTGCCCCACTTCTGTACCTTTGTCCTTCTGCCCCAGACCAAAGACCTGCCATCTTCCTCTGAACTGGACTGGCGCTTCTGCCATTCCCCTGGTGGCCTAGGGAGGGGGGCTGCCTTCAGAGCTGGATGGGTGGCATGACTCAACTATGGAAGCTTCGTGACTCTGTTCTGGTCATGTCCTCCCGCAGTGTGTGGCGGTTTGCCAATGTTTGCCAGGGTCTGATTTTGATGCCTGTCCTGCCATTCTTCGACTCATTAAGAAACTTCTCTCGCAGTTCTTTATTTTCCCTTGATGAGCACCCTTTCTCCTCCAGCGCCCACCGCTCCCGCCAGTCACCTTCGGCATTCTTTCTTCTTTGCCATGCACTGTGAAATCAATCAACGTCATTACTCCATGATCTTCCATTGCCTAACTGACAATGTTCTCCCACTTCCAAGTAATGCCCCTCTTGCAGAATATAGTGAGGCACACCTGACTCTCCCATAGCGCATAGACTGGGCTAAAGGGGGGCCCCTGAACGTTGGAGGTAGCAAGGGCCGGGTCTAAGCACTGGTGCGTTGAACCTGAACAGTAGTTTTTAGGCTCGCTTGATGGAACTTATGCACAGCATTCGGGGATAAGAAGCTTAGCAAATAAATACAAATAAAGTTGTTGAGGGTACCACTAGAGTGTAATGAGAACCATACTAGTTGTTGCTATTATCCATACTTCTTATAGGATTGAAAGTAAACTAAGGGCCATATTTAAAGTTTGGCTGGTGGAGTGGTGCTGTCAGGAGGGCGGAGGAAATTCCCTCCGCCATCTGCCACCCAAATTTAATGATGGCTGCCAGCCCAGTGTTCCTTTCAATGTTCTAAAAGTTTGCTGGACAGTTTGTTGTCAGTTTTGACAGTCATCCAACAAACTTTTGACTTTTTGTGCTTTTCTGAAACAAACGCCCAAAGTGGAACTTTGTTTCTGTAAAAATGAAGAACTGATGCTCCGCCGACCTTGACAGTTGCCTCCCAGGGTGTGGGGGGGTCACTATTGTTTTGCCTGGCTGGGATGGACAGAGTAAAAAAAGGCATCATACTGTTTTCCCTAAATAGGGCAGATGGTGTAATACCATTCCTCCACAGGACCCTATTCCAGTGGGCAGTCGAAGCAAGTATTGAGGTGAGCCCCTCTCTAAATCACAAATCAAGGGTGTAGGTGCAGGGTACTTGGTCACGTTTTCGATGGAGTACCCTGTGTGCCAAACTCAAAATCAAGGCCTAAGAAAAATATTCTCCCTTTTTCTGAAATACTGTCGGAGCATGTTATCACAAGACCATTAATTAATATGTTGAACGTCAAGTGCTACAAACATATGCCCTAGAATCATTAATTAGCAGTTCCTGCGAGGGCGAACATCTCTTCCAATTAGGATGGGATAATTGTACACAAAGATTGTAAAGCATATTAATACGACACTGAAAAATAGGACTTCATGAATAACTGATTTATTCTCTAGGAAGATCATTACACAGCCAATAACCTGCCTAAAGACTGATTATGATGCAGACGAAATTAAATAAATTACTGTTCGTGTGCAAACAGAATTATGTTATCACTTTCTACGCAGGCAAGGAAGGAGGAGGTTCAGATATCTTCTCGGTGCCAAGGGTCAGCTTGTATAAGGAAAATCCCAGTTCTCTGTTAACAGCTAGGGTGGTCTGTCACTAAGCACAAACCTTCGGCCACTAACATTCAACAATCTTCCCTATGGCAGTGTCTCCCTATCGTACAAAAGTGAATAGTTTCAAAAGCTGTTGCAGGTGTATCGAAAGCAAACAAGCATTAGAAAAGTCAGGATGTCTTGCGTACAAGAGGTATTGGCTTCGTCAATGCTTTTTACCCATGTTGTACAGCAGCGCGGCTACTGTGCAGTACGGGTGAAAATAAAAACAAATAAGCAATATGATGCAGCCAGCTCTGGCATCGCCATAGCGCTGAAATCATTCCTGTCCAGATTCTCTCTAGACTTTCTATTTATGCTCCCAGCAGGAGCGAAGCAAGTTCTAGCACTTGCGGAGGGGAGGAACCCTCATGTCCATAGGAGAGTAGCTAGAAGGCAAGACGATGCTCCTGCAGCTGGAGGAAGGCTAGACCAATTTTAGATGAGGACTTTGGGAAGACTCAATGTAAACTGAGGAAATGCTGCAAAAGGTGGTGGGAATTCTGCAAGAAAGTTGCAGGAATGTGTGAAGGGAACTATTTAGTCATTGGCTAATGTGTGGGAAAAGACTGGCACCTCACCAACACCTCCTCATAACATTGCTGGACCTGAGAAGTACAGGCATGAAGAAAGAAGACACTGCCTGAAATTGAAAGAAAAAATACCCAATGATTCCAGATGCCTGTTGGCTCTCAAGGACTGGGACTCCTTTCCAAGGTTCAAGTTGTTGGCTTCCTGATGTTTCTACAGGGACACAAAGGTAAACTGATTCCTGATTTTAAGAAGGGCCAGCTGGTCGCTATGGACTGGACCTTGCAGAAACCCTTATTAAAGACATGTGGTGTCTAGAAGTCTGCCCTTATCAAGAGTCACTCTTTGAAGTTCCCGACAATTCACAGGAGCAGACTGATGCTCTAACCCATTGCCCCTCTAGAATCCTCTCCACACCCCTAATAGATTTAGAAAGGAAGGTGAAGAATTCTCCAGGGGGGAAAGGGGATTGGGGATAAAAGAAGAGGCTGCCTCGTCTTTTTATTGCAAGGTGTTCACAGCTTCTACTTCTACTTCTACCACTTCTTAGCGGTTTACTTGGAACACTGCAAAGCAAATAAACATGTTACTTCTCACTTCATGACCTAGAAAACTTCTCATGTGTTTTGAATTCATTTACTCATATAGTTAAAATACCCTTTTTTTAGACAGGCCTTTGCTTCTCTTCTATCAATTTATTCTTTTGGTATTTATTAATTTTCTTTAGTCTTATTTCTTTAAAAGACTTTTCTTTCCATTTCTTATTTGGGGAAGTCCTTCACTAAAAATTCAGCAACTCGTAATACTCATTAGAAATAACTCTTCTAATTAATTCTTAAGGAAACATTAATTTACACAAGGTTTGGTATTACATTCTTATGGTATCAACTATTTTCTTTTGTTTGTTTTTTCCCAATAGGGTACTTGCGTGAACAGGAAACGAAGAAGTCACTGAGGAGGAAAAGTAAGGAACGACCTTCAGCTGTTCTTTCACTCAGGAAAATATGATGCGCATTCGAGTAACTCTCTTATTCTGTCTGTTTTTAGGTCTCGCCTAGCCAGCGCGCAAGCGCTGCTCTAGGAGAGGGCTCTTGGAATCACTTCAGACTTCCAAGAGCCTTCTCCGTTTGGGTGTGCCTCCTCCCACACATCCCATTGGCCTTTACGTGTGGCTTTCAATAATTGAAAGCACGCAAATGGCCAAAGACGGGTGCATGTCCCGCCTTTCCTCAAAACTTTCATTCCCATGGCCTAGGGGTCTCGGGAGCACGCAGGGTGCCATCTGTTCTGCATCAGGTTTCCAATTAGCTTTCGCGTGAAGCGGCGGGCACGATGGTAGCTGCATTCCTTACAGTGCGCGCGCGCGCACGCACCACTCGCAGGCTTGTTTAGCATCTTACCGAGGGCGGCACGGAACAACAATAAAAATTGCAGCGTTCAGCATGAGGTCACGTCCATTACACTCCAGCAGCAGCAATTAATCTCGCGCCGAGTGTGCCTGCTGCAGCACGCGCTAGTGCGCATGAGAGTAAAAGAAGACTGAATTGTATTTCAACAGGGCGCGGAGATGGCATTAAATCACCACAGAAGGCCCCGCTCCGCCCGGAGGCTTTCTCATTGGTGGGTTCGGAAACCCCACACGTAATCTCGCTCTGATGTTATTTAAAGATTCCCCCAGGGGATTTGAGAGGCGGTTGAATTAGAGCTGCAAATGAACTTCAGACGCACACGGAGAGGCCCAGGATCCGAATGGGAAATGTGATGCGCTTGTGAGGCTGGGACAGGAAGAGACATGGCGACGTACAGACAAAATACAAACCCGAGTGTTCTGAAGAGCCACGTCTGTGCTCTTTTTATTGAATTTTCGCTACTGGGCCCCCTGTCTCTTGAACCACTCTGACAGACTGCTTTGTTTGCCTTTGATGTATCAAAAACATGTACTGCGTATATAAAAAAAATCAAGACTTTTTTAAAAAGAGCTGGCAAGCAGGTTGACGTCGGTATCAGCATAAATGCAAGAGATTATGCGTTTTCCCCTTTGCATACCGTTCTTAAACATGTGTTTCTGGGGAACAAATCCCCCCCCCCACCAATATAAAAAATACGGTTATTTTTAATATCTCCGTGTGGCATAAAGAAAGATGTGTCCCGCCCATAAATCCAAAGCTGTAATAAATCTGTGATACTTTGCCGAGTTAAGCAAATTTAGTTTTAGTTTAGAGAGGCTTAGTTTTGTTGTGTCTGTTAATAAAGCCATCATGCCCCGGGCGACAATTAAGACTACAGACTTTGCTTTACTGCCTCTGTTTCTCTTTACTATAAAAAAATAAATCACGAAGGGGCTTAGAAACTATGCGGGTCAAGTACATATTCCTGTCGTAATCCCCGGAGGGATGTTCACCATTTATGTAATAGGTGGCAGATACTGGGCACATAGAATCTTGGCTTAGTCTTGCAATTTATACATTTTATCTTTTTTGGTCTTTACTTTTTAGTGCATTAACAAAGTACATAAAAATGTCAAACAACCCCCATACCTTCTATTTCTAAAAAATAAGTAAACATCTTTAATGTGTTGTATTGCCAACTTTAACGTGGCAGTGCAGTCTTAACTCTTGCTCAATTTATTACACGCTACACATCGCGAAACAAAACACAACTGAAAGAAAACACCTGTGGCACACTGCACTGCAGAACAACGAGGTTCCATCGGGGTTGCATTGACATCATAAATCTGATTTTTTTTGTTATCGGTATCAATTAGAAAAACGTTTTAAAAAGTTGAAAAACATGTCATATGAAAAATACATAAGGTATAATTGTCCCAGAATCACAGGATGTTCAGCCGACAACTGGATAGATTGTGGTGTTCGTTCCTGTATATTATTATCGAGTCCAACCAACCCTAAGATCTTCGGAGAGGAATTGATCCCATATGGCCCCAGGCAGAGAAAAAGAAAACAGGTTAACTGTAAAATGTGTGTGGTGGGGGGGGGGGGGTGGAGGGGCTCTGAGGAGGCGGTAAAATCACAGCGGGGTGCTTTAGAGGCGCTTCATTAGAGGGCAGAGGTGGGGGCTCTGACATGTGTGATGCTTTAATGGGGCTGTAAAGAGAAAGCCCGGCCATTTGCTATTCTTGAGCTGACTTAATGGTATTTGTCCAAGGTCGCACTGTGTGTCAGCAATACAGTGGTTAACGTAAGAATTACTACTGAAGGAGCACCGCACTTTGTGTATGCAAGAAACCCCTCAGACTCTCCGCACACAGAGGCCACATAATCTTCCATGCACTGAACAGGGCACAGATTCCCCACTAACAATGAAGCCAACCTTCAGCACAGCACAGCATAGTAACTGCACTTGTGCTATCTTAAGTGTATTTCTATAGCATATTGCCAGCATCATAACTTGTCTTTCTTGTTTTCGCTCATGTCTCTCCCTATCTCTCTACCTGCAGTGAAAACACCAGCTCATACTTTCAAACCACACACAAAAGGGTGGCTAGGACGAGGCTGTGCAATGACCCCATGCTTTTTCTTAGCATTTGGGTCATTTCATATCCTCCACCTCCACTCCCCCCTCTCCACCTCCGCTCCCACCACCACCTTCACTCCCCCCTCCCTCCCTGCACCTTTACTCCCCCTCCTCCCTCCCTACACCTCCTCTCCCCCTCCCTCCACTTCCACTCCCACCTCCACTCCCTCCTCCCTCTACCCCCTCCACCTCCACCCCCCTTTCCCTTCCCTCCACCTCCACCTCCACTCCCCCTCCACTCCCACCACCACCTCCACTCCCCCCTCCCTCCCTGCACCTTTACTCCCACCTCCACCTCCACTCCCTCCTCCCTCCCTGCACCTCCTCTCCCCCTCCCTCCACTTCCACTCCCACCTCCCTCCACCTCCACTCCCTCCTCCCTCCACCTCCACTCTCCCACCTTCACTCCCCCCTCACTCCCTCCACCTCTCTCACTCACCCCCTCCCTCCACCTCCACTCCCCCTCCCCCCACCCCCTCCCTGCACCTCCACTCCCCCTCCTCCCATCCCCTCCCTCAATGCACCTCCACTCCACTCCTCCCCTCCCCCACCCCCTCCCTCCCTACACCTCCACTCCCCCCTCCCCCACTGCCCCCTTCCTTGCATAAACAACAAAACTAGAACACATTTTTGGTGTTAATTCTGGTTTTTATTAGGATACTTCAATTGTATATAATGTTTTCTAGGTTATATATAAAGTGACAAATGGTTATAACACTTTCTTAATTATAACTTATAACTTTTAAACATGCTGCACAACATTCACAATGCTCTGCAACACATATTAAAAACGTTAACAAAGCCAATAGCTCTCTCTAAACACTTATAAGGCCCCAAAGGCGAGACCTATTGGCTATGCCAATGCTTGTTCTTACAGCTTTCTCTTCAGGCTTGAGGCGAGGACGCGGAACGAGACCGGAACACTAACTCTACCGTGGGACATGCGCAACGGTAACTAAACTAACACTACATTTATCCCCTAAACGCTGAATCTCTAACACGCCACTAATCTCCATAAATACTTCAGTGAAGTGCGCCGTTGAGAGGGTGTGCGCGCACTTCACACTGCTCTGCAGCCCTTGTGCTCCAGGAGAGAAGTCTGGAGCGCTGACCCTAAATCGCGAGTGGTGGCCATCTTGGAAAGTGTCCACCTAACCAAAGCAGTCCACGACAAATTCTTGCACTCTCTCCAGTGCCGGTGGAAACAGGAACTTGTGATTGCTGTAGAAGTGACCAGATTGCTTTGTGTAGCACCAAGGACTGATTGGCACTTAGCGATTTCTTTACTTTTGGTGGGCGAGGACAAGTTGCTGAGGTTTCCTCAGGGAGAGCGCACCCTTTGCTTAAAAGCTAATTAAGTTCTCTTGGCTCATAGCTTTTTGCTGCAAAGAAAAAGGCTTGAGTGGGACCTTGTTGGAAAGGTATCTATGCCTGTCAACAGATAACAGCCTGATCCCGCTCAAGGATTATGAGTACCAAAAAAGTAACAAAGTGCAAAGGTAAATCTTTCCAATGGGGCAAAGTGACCTTGACTGCTATGGAATCCTGTTTTGACCAGTAGAGGCTGTCGGTGCCAAAACTTAAAAAGCTTCAGCAAGAGCTTGGCAATGCTGTGACTGGTTTCAGTAAAACCTCACTGGCTTCAGCTTCTGCTTTGCCCTGCTGGAGGACTTGGACCTCCTGAAAAACGTCTAAGTCAGAGGGTAAAAACATTCCTGGGTGTGACCTGCATGACGTATCTGCCCACCACTTCATCTCAGACTGAAATCATGCCTAGGTCCTGGTCAAATGAGAACTAAGACTTACAGTTTTCACTTTGTGTTTTCTTGGAACTGATTTCCTTTAAATTTTTAAAATGTCATATCTCTGGTTCCCTTATTAGATTTTAATAATTTTGGAGTCTTTTTGCTTATTACATTTTTCGTGATTTTCATAAATTGGATTGATAATGTTACTGTGTTGTGCTTTGACTTTAAAACTGATTGGTACTGCTTGCATTTTACAATCATTTCTCTTGGGTTTACCTGGTGCTTGTGCCATTGCTACGAGGACCTGAGAGAAGATTTCTTTAGAACTTTATTGTAACCTAACCAAATTATTTTTATTAAGTTGGTAGGATTGTCCTATCCCAAAGTAATAACTCAACTTCTGATATTTATGTTCAGTGCTGGGGAAGGACTTTTGTCCATCAGTTATTCAGCTTTAACAGTTTATAAATACAAACCCCATGGCAGATTTAGACCCAAAAATGAATTTATAATTTTTAATTAGCAAGAAGTATTTTTGGTTAATTTTTGATTGTCATATTTTTAAATTTTTTCGATTTTAAATACATTTTTGCATAATAATTTAAGAGAACGTGGAGGTGGGTCTGTCTACCATGGCAGGCCATACTTTGGTGGAGATGAAGGCCATGTGTGGGGAGAAGATGCAAAGTTGAGGAAGGAAGTCTAGTAATAGAATAATGTAAGGCTTTCTGGGGCCTGGCTAGAGGCCTGTCAAGAACATATCTCCTCAGTGGAGAATGGGGAAGTTGACAAAGTACCTGTGCAAAGAGATGGCCTGCCTCAGGGAGCATCTTCTCATGTATTGTCCAGGGGTGGGAGCAGTGTGTCTCCCTGCAGTGTCTCCCCATCAGAGCTTGAGGTGCACAGAATGGCATATGAGGACAGGAAGGCTGAAAGGCACATGAAATTGCAATTGACTGCTCTTGCCCTGTTGGATTAAAAGACAGACCTGGCTGCAGAGAATAAAATGGCAACCCAAACTCCTAAGGAGAAAAAGACCATAGTAGCTCTTGAGGATATGAGGTTGGCAGCAAAGGAGAAGGAGGCAGTCTTGGTTGCTGAGGAGAAACAGGAAGCAGCAATGCATGTGCTGAAAGTGAGAAGACTGGCCTTAGAGGAACTAGAGGCCATACTGGCTCATGATATGAGCCATCACTTAGTAGAGTCTAAGCTTGCTGATCTCAGTATGCTTGGGAAAGAGGCCAGAACAGCGCCACAGTGTCTAGGAAGACACATGGGGGAAACCACAAGAATGGTGGTTCAGGTGCACAATAGCAGACGTTTGGGGGGATGAGGAGAATCAAAAACATTTCTTGAAAGGGCCACAAAAGACCAACAAATGGGGAGAGTCCCAAATCTCCTTTGTGCAAAAGGGATGGGAATAAGAGGGAAGAAGTCCTTAGACCCAATATCGAAAGGTTGGCCCTTTGTCTTTAGATAGCCCACAAGAAAGGGGACCGTGAGTTGTTCCAAAAAGTACCCACTGGTGGGCATTCTAGAGGGATTGCCAGTGTAGGACATGAGGTGCAAGTCTGCGCATTGGGAACAGAGGTTCACCTGGGTTCTGTGGGTGAGGGGAAAGTTGCAGCGATGGCTGATATACCTTCCAGTACTAAAAAGCAAAGGCAGTGGCAGTCCATCAACAGACATAGGGGCCGATTCCGATTCGTGTCGGTAATTTCTCCGACCGAGCCGGCCTCGGAGAGATTTCCGACCGAATCGGACCCGTGCAGTCCGACCGAACGAGTCCGATGCATTCGTATGCCACCGGACACGAGTCGGTCGGACTCCCATTGAACTCAATGGGAGCCGGTCGTACAACGCGTACGCGGGCTCCCATTGCCTCAATGGGTGCGAGGCGGACAAGGGCGCCTCCTACAGCGAGTACGCCACGAAGCGCTTCGCGGCGTACACGCACAGGTAGGGGGACCCATGGGTCCCCCTGTGTGCGCCTCGCACGGGTACGCGTACAGGGGGTCCGACACGGACCCCCAAAGTACGGCTCCGACAGCGAGTTCGAGTCGGACGGCGCGAGTCGGTCGGAGCGGTCGAGGTGCGCATCGTACTTACCCGGCCGGAAAACGTCTCCATTGTGCGGTGCGAATCGGGTCCGAGCGAGTCGGTCGGAACAGTACGATCCGGGAACCAGTCGGTCGGAGCGGTCGGGTCGCCCGGACGAGTCGGTCGGCGAATACGCATCGTACTCGCTCGCCCGGACGCGCGTACGACTCGGTCGGAAAATAGGGCTCCGGATCGGATCCGGTAAAACCGAATCCGATTCGGAGCACTACCGGCCGAGATCGGAATCGGCCCCAGAGTCTTGATGCTCCGAGAGATACAGAAACAGCATGACTACTGTCAGGCATCTACTGGTGTCTCCGGAAAAAATCCTTAGTGATATGTGCTGCTGCATGGTGAGTGCAGACTATCAGGTTAGCTATCATCTTGTGGCAATCATTTCCCTAGAGTGGGGTGGTTTTTGCTGGTCCTTGTAACTTAGCTGTTAGCCCATTCATTACTGAAGATTGCCTACTATGAAATATTTTGGAATACTCTGCCTAAAAAGAGGTGCTGAGATGCCTGACCAGGTACTTCTGTCCACAAGGACCAGAGCAGCCAATCAGAAGAGTCCAGGAGACCTGGCTCCTGAAGAGTGGACCAAATTCCCACAAGAAATAGTAGGAGAGTTAAATGTGGGATTGAATGACAAATTCCCATGGTCTGGGAGAAGTCTAACCCTGAGAGGGAGCAAATGGCACCTACAAGGTTTGGGGTGTTTGCCTTGGGAGACTTCCCAGAGCTAGCTGGTTTGGAAGCTAAAAGAGGAGCCTATTAAGTTGATTTCTGTAAAGCACTGAAGGAGCACCTCACCGTTAAAGGTCTTTAGCAACAGATTGAGACAAAGAAAGATTGGGAGACTAGTGGAGACCAAATGATCAACTAGCAAGATGGTGTCCTCTATAGTGAGACTAAGGTTCCTGGGTCAGCCACCATGGACAAGTGCTACAGGGTGTTCCTACTGGACCTGGGTCATAACATTTCTTTGGCTGAACATCTGGGGAGGGTCAAGACCTTTGATAGACTGGTCAGCTACGTTTACTGGCCCCAGATGAGGCTAACGGTAGATGAATTTTGTCGCTCCTACAAAACCTACCAAGCCAGTGGTAAGTCAGGGGGAAGTGTAAAGCTCTGTGTCACACCATTCCCATGGTAAGGATACTTTTTGAGAGGGTAGGGGGATGTCATTGGGCCTCTGCTAGCCTGCTTCTGTACCTCAAAGGGGAAGAGGTGGCACCTGTAATTGGCCGGGCCCTGCTGGGTATTGTTACCAGAGTGTGGTCCCCAAGGAGATTGTATCCGATGGGGGAACAAAGGTCATGTCAGTGTACACAAAGTCCATGTGGGATGAGTGCAGGGTAACCTATATGAGTCCCTTGTTGTATACGGATTCTGCGTAAGCAATGCGTCAACACGTTTCGATGGATTAAAACAAATTCGACTGCCTTCTTCAGGACAATGTAATATGGTTTCAGTCTCCCCCACTACAACAATATTTAATTCAATATCCCAACCGTAGATGTAGCAATTATTCCAGTGCGGATTCTCTCACACTTGGAGCTCTACAGTCTGTGTATATGTTAGAGGGTATGTCCTTTATGGATCCCCTCATGAATTCACTATACACAGAATACGTATACAACAAGGGGCTTTCAGATGAAGAAAATCTGCTTTATCAGGACCTAGGTTTAATAAAAATAACAAGTCAGCATAGATAACAGATACATTAGTACTGTTTTGTTAGGTGCTCCTATGTGTGGTGAAAACGGTTTCTTTAATTGGTTTTGTGATTGTCGTGAGGGTCATCATCAAGGGAGAGACCTCCATGATATTTCACTTCTCGAAGAGGCGGAGGGGTTAAACCCTCTAGTTCTTCATTCAGTCAGGAGGTTGTTGTACCAAAGGCTGCCAAAAATGGGTGGAGGATGGGCTACTAAACGGGAGAGCTTTATGCAAGATTGACACCCATTCTATATTTACAGCTGATTAGCTCATTGACAGGTTGAGGGCTGTCAAGTTCTTAGGTGTCTTTGATTTTAATTCAGGGCAATGACCAATTACCCCAACAGAAGGTGCAAAGGAAAGGTCTGCATTTTCTACTCCAGTGAGACACTTTCAAGTTCAGTTCAGAGTGATGCTCTTTGACCTGAAAATACATCTGCAACCCTCCAAGGGTTGGTCAACTGTGTCATGTTTATGCATGAAGACATCAGTGCCACTCACCTGTATGACATTGTGGTCTACAGCATTCTACAGCTCTCCTGGGACGACCACCTAGCCCACCTGACGTAAGTGCTTCAGACTCTTCAGCAGGCAAACCTGACTATATGACCTGTCAGTAAGTTCCTGATAGGGCAGGGGTCAGAGGTACAGTGGCCACCAGAGATGCGAGTGAAATATGCAGCTTCAAGACCATCATGGACTGGTAGACTCCCAATACCCAGATCCGGGTTGGAGTAATATGGGTCCACTGGGTACTACAAAACGTTTGCCATGGGTTTTGGGAGCATTGTTGCACATTTAACAGAACTGACCTCAAAGGAACAGCCGAAGAAAGTACACTTGACTGCAAAGTGCTAGCAGGCCTCTGATACTCTGAAATAAGCAATGTTCACTGCACCAGTGCTGAATGCACCAATCTTCAGCGAGGTATTTGTGGCATAGACGGATCCTTCAAAGCATGGCATGGGGACAGTGCTCTCCCCTCTTAACAATGAAGCACAGGACCAAATTGTCGCATTAGCAGACAGCAATCAATCAGGGAATAGCTATGGGGTTCCACTGATATGAATGCCTTTTCTCTAGTGTGATCCTTGAAGAAACTGAGACGACAGACCTGTCTGGTTTCGAATGTAGATGCAGAGGAGAATCCAAAACTGTTGAGGTGGTTTATCACCTTACAGAAATGGACTTTACAGTGAAACACCGGCCTGGGATGACCACTCCAATGCTGATGTCTTTTCCATGTTTTCCACCTTAGCATCGAGAACTCCCAGTGTGTGGTTATATTCTCCCCACTTTCAACTGGGGGGGACTCATATAAGACAAGACATCTTTGGGCCATCCTGTTTGGTTTTCTGGCTTTAGGACTCTGTGCTCATCACTGGCTGAGTGTCAATATCCTGATTAGTGGGAAAAGCAGGACTGTCTCCTTGAATAAGGCCTGGTTGTGCCTGCAACTTTAAGGGCCAGGGAAGAAGCCAACAGATGTGGCAAAACATCAGAAAGGATTCTGATAGCCAGAGCCAGGCAAGCACTTTGAAATCAGTCTTGAACTATTGTCGGGTTCCCACACTTTCCCAATCTGTATTTCATACTCAGTGTCTTCCTTTGTCATTCTTGCATTCCTCTGTATTTCCCATTTTTAGTTGTTGGTGTTAGCTCTTGTTTTCACTTGAGTCCCTCTTTGTGTTTCTCTTACCACTCATAACCCCTTAAGTTTCTTTTTTTAATTACAGCTCTTTGCATTTCTGCCTATCTGTTGATTCCAGCTGTGTCCCCTTTACTTCCCACTCCTTGGTCTAGTGGTGACCATCCTTGGTATACTGGTGACACGGTATAACCATGGCTATAGACTAATGACTACCAACCTTGAATTATTGGGGGCATTCCTGACCCAACTGCATTTATCCCTGACATAATAGTGGCCCTGAAATAAGCTGCAGTTCCAACCGCCACCTATAAGGTTAGCTTATTCATAATGAAGCCCTCCTTTGTGTTGTAAGATTACACTTGACATGTCTGTGTCTATAAGTGGAATAAGGGTCTTGAGTTAATGGCACCCATCCTTATCATACTGTGGGTGCTAGTGACTTAAATGTAGCTGTCTGTGCTCCAATAGGGTCCTGCCTTTATGGTCCAATCCGTAATGTATTATGCAGAATCTTGACATCATCCTGACTGTTCCTATCACAGTGGTGTTGGAAATTCCTGTTGCATGCTAGACATCGTTGTTGCTGGATGTTGATAAACTGCATAAAAGACAGAATCTCTTCATATGTGGCATTAGTACACAAGAATACCTAGTGAACCTGTCCCTACCAAAAAGGAAAAGCTGGTGTTTTGAAGCAAACATAGAGTTAAAGATAATTTCAAGCAATTGTTTAAAAAATAGTTAGCTTATTTTTCCAAACTGAAAGGTTGGTATCTGATTTTTATATTGTAGTTGCATTCATTTATTTCTTCATACCTCTGTAAATGTGCCATAATGTGCTGCAGATGGACAGCACACTTCTCCATTACACCTGCTTAGTCTGAAGGGTATGAGTTTGCAATGTAGTTAATGGGGTAGAAGCTTGAGAGTTATGTATGCGGTCCAGAGGTGTGTTGTTGTGTAATGTATTGCTGCAATTCATGTGTACAGGAGAGGAAACAAGTGAGGAGGTGGATGCTTATGCTTCCATGGTATTTTGTATGTCTTTGGAAGAGTGTGAGAATGGAGTGTGATCTAAGTAGGGGAAGTTTTGGTCTTGTCATGAATTGCAGAAGAAACTAATATGATGTGTTCTCGAATGTGTACCTCCACTTAAGCATATAGTGAAGCGAAACGGAGATAAAGATAGCTGTGCATTTGTCCGTGCCGGTCATCAACGATTTGGTTTCAGTTCTAGGGTGGATTAGATACTCACTTCTGTGCTCGCCTTGTGATAGTTCTGCTTGCTTGTTGCTGGGACCCTTCTGTTGAGGAAGAGTCACCTTTTTACTGCCTTCTTGAATAGTAGGTGGTCTTGGATGGTTTTGTATTATCTTGGAGAGATTTCTATAATTGTGCTGCCTTAACGGATAAGGAGGTCCATTAATGTGATTCTGTTCTGTGAATATCTTTGCAATTTTACTTGATTAATGAATGGGCCCTTGCTGTGAATTTAAGGCAGAGTATCCTATAATATGTAGTGCATGTAAGAGTGTTGAGCTGTGGCCCATGGGCGAAGATCTAGGAATTTACTTGCTCTTTTCTGTATTTGGGGGTAGTAGGAGTGAGTGCATTTGCATAGTTTAGACTAGATATCATCAGGACAATGATGGCTTGGAGCTTATGGGAGATAACTAGAGGGGGAGATATATGTAAAAGCAAATGGAGTGCATTTTCAGAAACTGGCAAGTCAATGTTTGGAGGCAAAATGTTTGCATTATTTTTAATATATAAGGTTAATTTGAGAGCTAATTCCAGTGTCTGCGAAAAACGCAGAATTTGGTTTCAGGGCTTATATGCAGTCAGGTCCCTGCTGCCTTATCTTGTTAGGGTACCAGGCTGCCCGGGCATTAGATGCCTAGTTGATGGGTAGTTTGGTACCAGGTTGCAGGCTTTATTGTGAACTGTGTGTATACTCAACATGCTGCAGAGCAAATTGCATGAAACCCCTGCAGGACAATGAAAGATAAGCCTCCAGTTTGAAGTTGGGGTGCTAACACAGGTTTTCTCTTATTCTTGTTTTGCTATAAATTGCGCTAAGGACCTGTTAAGAAAATAACCCCTACCAACGTGTACATGTGCACAAACATCTAAAGTGTGGATAAAGTCAGGAACTGAGCAACCACCGAACCAAAAAAAAACACGTTAGCTGAGCAATACAAAAAAAACACACAGAACTTCAACAAGGGCCGCACTTCTCTGTAGGTAAATGAGTTACTTTAGCTTCTAAGGCACTAATGGCAATTTGGCATCCTGCACAAATACTACATTCATAACAGAATAGAAGGACGAGCTCCAGGGCGTAGGAAGGCTGAGTCAGAAGAATAATTTGAACTCGAATGAGTATGCTTTTGCTCCAGGTCAATCTGTATTATTGAATAATAAACTGGCATCTGTTTATTGTCAACTGAACCGTCTTGTGACCGCGGTGACATTTAGGCATGGTAGACGGCCAACACAATTATTTGTCCATTTTGATGAGAAAGAAAATTATCTTGTGAAATGGTAAACTTTCTACACTGTTCTGCAATAAATCAGTAAAAAAAACTTGATTTGTAATCGTTTGGTTTTGAGATCAAAACTTAAACCACAACATCTGGAGACTTTTATAGCCCCAGCTTTCCTTTATTGATATGGCACCTTTACTAAAAAAAAATAGCACCTTTGCCACCAAAATAAAAATACATTTGACCTTTGATCTTTTCAATATAATTTAAGAAATGGTACAACCTCCCATGCTGCCAATGTCAGAGTTTCACTCGATCTCAAGGATCAAATTAGGAATAGGACAAAAAGTAATTTTTGGTTAGCGTGGTGTAATTCAAGATGGAGCAGAGAACACTCCTTTTTCATGACCTCTAGAAAGACAAGTCTAATGAGTGAAACAATGCTCTAGTTGGAGGCACTTAATATTTTACAGCAATGACCACTCAGGTCATGCATACACAGATACACTGCCTCACTACAGTCAACCGCTTGAAAACAAGATCAATGACCTTGAAATGTTAGATATTTGACTAGTGTGAGGATCTGCGGTTTCATAGGTTCAGTTCTTCAGGTCAAACATCTTCTGGGAAGGTGGAAGTGTAAGAAGATGAAACTGAGAGAATGGATGTCAGGAATGAGTACCGTAGAAAGAAACTATAGAAACAGTTACTTTGTCAGATAAGAGGAGTTTAATTCACAATTATTTGGGAGAAATCCTGAAAACGTTATGGCAAGTATGAGAAGTACTAGGGTCCTAGTATTTAATGCATCATGTTTCTTCAATTTCTTATTGCCTATTTCCTTGAACATTCTATTTATTTACTGGCTAGACTAGCTACTGATTGAAAACAGGGCCAGCTTTAGTGCTGGTGGAACCCAGTGTGACAATCTTTGTCGGCATCCCCCAACCTCCTTCTCCACGAATCTCCTCACACCCACCCTCCAACAGTGCCCTTCATCTCTCCATAGACCCTCTCTCACATGTATTTCATTTGTTTTATAGTGCTACTCACACCAGTGTAGGGTGTCAGAGCACTTTACATCACACACACATTATACAGAGACAAGGAATCATACGTGTGTAAATCAGCATGTAGGAAATGTTACGTAAGACAATGAGGACTACAAAGTGTGGGAGTCCCATGTTATCCATACTCATAGGCAGTATATTTTAAGAGTGCTGGGTCTGGAGAAGCACAAACATAACACAGTGGCTGAGGTTGGTTTTACTAATAAGAATTGATTTCTGCGCAAACAAACCCTTTTTAGCAACATTAGGTTAATGAACCACTGGGGAAAAAATATAACTTTGTAACCTATACCATGCAGTTTGCACACAGCTCTATGATGGCAGTTCATAGCTCACTGTGCTATATTATGATTGTCACTTTTGATCTGCAAGTATCAAAAGGATCTCCGTGACAAAATACAGTTCTGTGATCTGCAAGGGACTTGTTCTTTGTAGCATGCATATTAAGACTCTGAGCTACTTTATGGTGAGCCAGACTGCCCCTAGACAAAACTCTGATTTCTCTCCAGCAGGAACATTAATCACTTAAAATAGTGAAAAATATTAATAAATATAATTTAATGTTAAAAGAATATGAAAATAATACATATTTATGTTTAATTATATTTTTGTAATAGCTTATTTTGAATTTAAAAATGATTGCAACAACAATTTTTATTACATTATAATTAAAATATGTTTAATTAATTCTATAAAGATGTTTAATTATTAATGTATAATAAAAGATATAATGTATATTTTTTAGGTGAGAATTTATTTTTAATTTAAACTGAGAAAAATAATTTTAATAATTTTAAATAATTAAAGATTCATTTCAAAATGAAGTTAATAGTGCTGTAATATTTTTTTCGTTTGTTCTACATTTAAAATAAATATATACAATTAATTCACATTAATATTACCTATAAAAATATTTAAATATTTTGTTTTCGAGTTCAATATGTTTTTTTCTCATTTTCCCTATACTTTATCAGAGAGGCCACAGTGTAGGGTAGGGGTGGAGTTCTCTACATGGTACAGTATAGGTAAAAATAAAAAAGTTTAACTTGAAAATAAATATTAAAAATATTTTTAGATTAAATATTAATGTAAATTATTTCTATGTATTTATTTTAAAAGTAGAACAAAATAAACAATGCTATAGCACTATTAAATTACTTTTGAAATACATCTTTAATTATTTGAAATATAATAAATTAAAGTTATTTTTCTGAAGTATAAATTAAATAAATTCCCACCTAAAGAAAATAATTTTTATTATGCATTAATATTTATTAAAAGTGATGTATAGAAATAATTAAACATAATTTAATTATTTTCTAATAAAAATTATTCTTTCATTTATTTAACATTATTTCCTATGGGCTTTTATTTTAATTCCCTACATATATTATTTTCTATGGGAGGGTGTTGCAGTACCAGTGGTTGGCCATGTGTGATGCTGGATTTACTACAGTTTTTTAGCAGTAACTTACACTAGGATTTTCTCTCACCTAACGGGGGCGTGGCCAAGAAACATGGACGTAAGCTCCCAAGCTCTCACCCAGCCGGGGGACCTTTCCCTATGTATCCTGCATAATCCTGCTTTAAATGGCGAAACTTGACATCATATAGACTTATTAACTTGTGATCAAGCGGCTCCTGTCCCTAATTTCCGGTTGAAAGCAGAGTAGCAGAGACTTTCAGAACTGCTGCCTAACTGGGCCTGTGAACCTGTGGCGGACTCGAGAGTGCCGAGCTGCTGTGTCCTGCCAGAGCCCGAGAGTGGGGGCCGGGACGGACCTTGCCAGCAACTGTGGTACGCAGACACCCTGACCGGGATTGCAGGTTCTGCTCCTGTGGGGACCGGCGGGGATCAGCCGACCTGATGATGTGGTTGGTGTAGGAGCCGCACCTGAGTCAACATCATTCGGGGAGGACCCTGTTATGGGGACTGAGAACTCTGGGAGTTGGAGCGTGAAGCTTGAGAGCCCCTGTTGGGCCAAGACCGGAGGTAAGGAGGGATGGCTGTCCCACGAAACTAATACTGGGCAGATGCGAGGGGAAGCTGAGGTTCCAGGGAACGCTACTCCCTATTTCGGGGACCCGCAGAAAAAGATTTTGCTCCGGGACCTGGGGCGGTTCTTGTGAGGATATCGCTGACTGGCTGCTCTGCGGTCCCTGGGCAGTGGAGAGGGGAGCTGCGGGGGCCCGTCGACAAGCATCGGGACTGAAGAAATGATATGGTGGGGCGGGGCGGGGCTGGCCTTCTTCCTTCCATGCTGTGCCTGCCGCCGCAGAGGGACAGCTCCAGTTGTGATCCCGCTGGCTCCTAAATTTGTGTTCCTCATCGTGGCACCTTTGGTTAGAAGGGCACTGGGACTGCTCCTCTGACTACTGGGAAATCGAATTAGATACTCCACAGTCAGCTGAGGTCACAGTAAGTAGACTAAGGGACGGCTTGCAGGAAGCAGCTCATCTGACGGGCGGGGGTGCACATGGGTTGACGGTGGATCTGGGCTCCAGGGGTCCCCCTCTGCAAATTGACCTGGTGGCATTTCTAATGAGGTGGACTGCCTGCCTTTGCTGATACCTAGGGTCAGCAGTGCATGCCTTGTAAGCTGTGCACATATAGAGACTGGGATTCTTGAGATCGCTGGACCCTTGTTGGTTCTGTTGAGTGGGGATTTGCCAGGTGCTGCTGTGCTAATCTGCCTCTCTGGTCCTGGATGCTCCTGGGGCCGTGGTCTCTAGCCACACACTGATAAAAAAAAAAAGGAAGGAATTGACTGGCTGCTTGGCAATGGAACCTAAGTGGCAGCGACATCCTGGTGTGTCAAGATCAAAGTTTAAGACCTCGCTCTTTCACCCTTGCTCCTTTAGTTTTAACATAACAATCCGAGCTGTGTGGTCTTGGGAGTCGCCATTGAAATAGAAATTTGCAAACTAGTGTGCAACATGAACAATACTGCAATGATCATCATAGGCAAAGATCATTCTGCACGTTCCCAGGCGAATAATACTATCATGCAATAGATCACCCCCAGATAGCTCCCCCCATATGATAACAAGGCAATCGGGTGCTACGGAAGTGGGGAAATCGGGTGACCAGACCCCCGAGCCGTCAAGGGCAGATCTACTTGCAGCTTTCCAGGGAACATGCAAGGCGCTAGAGCATAAGATAGAGACTGTATTGATCGACGTCAATTTGCTAAGAGCTGATTTACGAAAGGTTTCAGAGAAGGTGCACAACGCAGAGACCAACATTGAGGCCTCGCAGGGGGTAGTGGTGCATTTATAGCGTCAGCTGGCCACAATGACTAAGACAGTTGAGGATTTGGGTAGGAGAGCTGAGGATGCTGAGGGTTGCTCCCGCCATAGCAACATTCGCATATTAGGCTACCCTGAGAAGGTGGAGAGATTGTCTACTGAACTTTTCTTAGAGAACTGGATTAGGCCATCCCTGAAACCTAAAGGACTGTCGGACCTTTTTGTCATTGAGCGGGCCCATAGGGCTTTGGTTCCCCGCCTCGACCTGGCGCCCCTTCTAGAGCCACCATCACTAATTATCGGGACAGGAATTGCATCTTGAGGCCAGCTAGGGAACAGGAGGTTCCTCGATTTGAGAACTGTAACATAGCAATCTTCCTGGATTATACCAAACTGGTTCAGGAGCAATGCATGCCTTTTACAGCAGCCAAGCAAAAACTCAGAGCAATGGGTTTGAGCTGTTTGTTATTATACCCGGCCAAAATGAAAGTCATACATAATGCTAAAGCCCACTTCTTTGACAAACTTAGGATGTCTGGGAATGGATAGAAGTAAGAGACGCTACTATGACTTCAAAGGGTAACACAAACCCTCGTCTGAACTGGGGCATGTGCTCTAGAGGCACCTCTACGCGAACTAGTGGTGGCACTGACAATCCAAATCTGTCTCCCTTAGCCACTAAAAGGGTGCACATAGGCGAAGATCTAAGCAAGGCCCTCACACCACAAGCCAGAAGCAAAATACTCTTCATGAGATTAATCACACTAGTAATCGCTGATTTTAACCCCGTATGGGTCCATAGGGGGAAACCACAAACTGCAGGCTGTGCCCCCATATGAGAGAATCTTGGTTACACCTCCTATGCTGCTGCCCCAACCTTCACAACGAACGTCGGCGGCTCCTGCGCCCGATTTGTATTGTCAACGGAATAAAGACTTGCGGCGAAGCGTCAACCTTGTGCTTTTCCAAAACAAAAACTATGACTTTAGCAAGACTGGGGAAATTCACGCATCAGATCAGGGTGGCTTTGAAGGCCGCAAATGAACACAATCAAATCCTGGCGTCGGGTACGTCAAACCCCGCGGAAGCAAGCAGACTGGGCCCCGAAAAGCACTGAGGAACTTGCCCCCCTTTTTATTAGCCCTATCAAGACTGCGCTTTTTTAAAGTTTCTAATGATGTGTCTTCAGTAGAATGTCTTTTATAGAATATTGGGGGCTGCACAAATTTGCGCAAGGGCATATGATTACTACTGCAAACTCAGGTGCTGACTGATCGAGAGGGTGCCGGGAGGGAGGGAGACACTTTTACCTAATATAATCACGCGCCCTTTTTATATTTCTACTCTTTTATACTGCGTTCGTTTTACTGTAATGATTTTAATTAATTGAACAGTTAATAAAATTCATTCATTCATAGGCGAAAATGGAATGATGCAATTGACACGCCCGGCTTCCCCTGAGGCAGTGGACATTGTATCAAGGGTTCCTAGCACAATGACTGAGATCGTTCCGGGCACTACACTTATGGAGGATCAGGAAGGGGAGGGTTGAGCACATCACATCGAGGATCCAGGCTTGGCTTCTTACCTAAGAGGGTTGCTTGATTGCACAGCTCGGAACTTACTTAATTGGGAAATGGAGTTTCTTGTATTTTATTTTTGTGACTAAAATTTCTTCCTAACTATTGCTTTATTTGTACAGGTATTCTGGCTCCCGGTAGTGCATGCGTGTGGGTGCTCCACAGATTGGAAGATGTATGGAGCCACATATAGCTCTCTATGCCTGGTGTTCCTTTGATTTGGATGTTTTTGGTGCCTCCTGACTGGGAGGAGCTCTGGGGGGAAAAGGGTTTATACTTATTGTTTCACCTTAGTTATTAGGTCCTATTAGAACCAATTGGGTAGTTGTGTTCTTCATGACACGACAGTGGGTGGGCTCCAGTAGTCAAATGTTAGTACTATGGTTGTCCTTGGGAGGGGTGGGAAAGGGTAGTTTGTTTTCTAAGTTCTATTTAAGACTTGTAAGTAGGTTCTTCCGGGATGGTGGGGAACATCTTAACATGTGGATGGTTCTGCAGGGGGACTCTCAGTTTGCACGATACTATGCCTGTCAGTGCTGATTATAAACTCCTCTCCTGGAACATTAGAGGGCTTAGCACCAGCAATAAACAGTACAGGGTTCTCTCGTTGCTTAAATGTCACAGAGCTAGCATAGCACTTAGCACTTAGCATACAATGACCCACTTGACCGCGGGTGAAGCCAAAAAGCTTGCTAAAAAATGGAGAGGCCAGACATATTATGCAACTTATTCTTCCTATGTTTGGGGTGTACCGGTGTGGATAGTCCATTGGGTGCTGTTTGCACTGAAATATATGGAAGCGCATATAGAGGGTCGATGCATATTGATACAGGGTACATTAGATGGTCAAGACATGGTGCTCATAAACTCGTATGGTCCTAATACCGACGATGACTCCTTCTACCCTACACTCACTGAGGTTATGTCCACTACACCAGGGACTGACTTTTTTTGGGTAGGCGACTTTAACTGTGTGGTAAATAGTAATGTGGATCGCCACCCCCGACAGGGCACCAAACCCAGGATGACAACCAGTCTAATCGAAGCCATGTCACACATGGGGTTCAGTGTTATTTGGAGGGGCACTCATCCCGGGAGCAGCGAATACACCTATCACTTGCCCACGCATGGCACCTTTAGCAGGTTAGATCGCATACTTGTAATGCAGCAAATGGCCCCTAGGGTGCAGGAAGTAATCCACCTTACATGTTATTTATCTGATCATGCTCCGGTGGCATGTAGCTTCCAGAGGAGGAGTTATTCCCGTTCCCCCTACTCATAGAGGTTCCCTTCTCAGATATTACAGGACTAGGTAGGTAGAGACACAATAGTAGAATCCTTGACAAGCTATATTGACACCAACTAGACAACCACCCAGAGCTGAGCGATGGAATTGGAGGCACTGAAGGCAGTGTTGAGGGGTACTTGTCTGGGTCTTTCCAGTGGAGTGTGACGTGCCCTACACACTGAGCTGCTGCATAAGGAGGAAGAGTTGACAGCATTGCAAAGATGTTCGAAGGGAGATGAGGGTAGATGAGCTTTTGAAACTGAGCTTTTGAGGCAGTTGACTGAGACTCGAGACATGATAGAGTGCTTTTCATTGAAATCATACAGACAACTTCTTCATCAGGAGGGAGATAGCGCGGGCAGGCTACTGGCCTGGATTCTCCGATGGGAAACTCCCTTTGACACTGTGCTCCATCTTATGGACCCCCACGGCGTTGAAGCAAGAACCCAGTATGACATTTTAGATGTGTTTCGCAGGTATTTGGAGTGGGTGTACGCCAATCCAGGTGACCCGGATAGCGGTCACCTTACGTGCTAACTGGCGGAAATACAAATCCCACAGATGGGGGAGGTGGTGCTAGAGGAGCTGAATGCTGAACTTACCCTAGAGGAGGTCCGAGTGGCTATTGGATCTCTTCCAACAGGAAAAGCCCCAGGGAACGATGGCTTTACGCCCGAATTTTATCAGACTTATACTTCTGTTGAGGCCTCACGCTTGCTTGAGGTTTATACAGAAGCTCAATTTAGAAAAACACTCCCTCCCTCAATTTGAGAAGGTTCCATTGCAATGATTTTAAAGCCTGGTGTAGAACCATCTGATCCGTCCTCCTACTGTCCGAGCACCATGATAAATATTGACATAAAATATTGTGTAAAGTGCTAGCAACCCGATTGAGCCCGGAGGTTGGCAGGCTGGTCCATCCAGACTAGTGTGGGTTTATACCTTGACAGAATACTACTATGAATTTTAGAAGGTTAATACATGTTATGCATAAGGTAGAGAGGGAGACTTAGCCTTGGTTTCTATTGATATTGCCAAGGCGTTTACTACAGTGAATTGGCGGTACATGATGGCGTTCCTGGAGGCGATGGGAATTGGCCCTAGATTTAGACACTGGGTAAGACTGCTATACTCCGAACCTACGGCTATGGTTCGGTTGGGTAGACTATGTTCTGACTCTGGGGATTAGGAGGGGCACATAACAGGGGTGCCCTTTGTCCCCCATTTTGTTTGCGATGGTATTGGAACCACTGGCTCTCAGATTTAGGAAAGATATGGAGAGGTGGGGAATCGGTATGGGAGGGACTAAGCACTTAATCTCGCTTTACGCGAATGACACGCTCTTTTATCTGACGGCTTCAGCTGAGTCACTCCCCATGCTCATGGAGCACTTGGACATCCTTGGGGACATTTCTTGATTATGTATTAATATGAATAAATCTTTGATATTCCCTCTGGGACGGCTGACGAGACAGGAAATCAAAGAAGACGAACAAGCAACTAAAACAAAGGAGTCAACGAAACTAAAGTATTTATATGGACACTGCCCCAAGATTACACTAAAGGTCGATGGTTGCCCCATAACCTTTATAATTGACAGCGGTGCATCGATCAACATCATGCCAGTTGAACAGTTTGTCATCCGTACCACGACACAATGTGTAAGACACGAAGGTGTATACATGGGCTGCTTCCAAACCATTGCAGCGGCAACAAGATATAATGCCAAAAGGCAGGGAAAACCAGATCGGAGCAGTGAAACTTACTCACCGGCCTAGCAACCTCAAAAGTGAGTGAAGTGACTCGAGAGCGAACACTGGGGTTGTGCTCGCAAGGTTGCTTGTCCCCGAAGAAGCAATTGAAAACAGGGGAATTCGGCAGCCCATGGCCTCCAGTACAGCTGAAAAAGTCTTCAAGATAGCTAAGGCCCCTAGTAGCTGGCACAAGAGACATAGACTACAGTGCTTCCGCATTTTTGAAACCTCCGCCACCATTCGATACGTCCAAAAAAGAGAATATTGGGGCAGGATGGACTACATGGATCGAGACCTTCGATTACTTCATAGATGCTCTAGAAGAAGTAAATGACGAGAAAATCATAAACATCTAAAGATCTTGTTGGTGATAGAGCAAAAGAAGTGATAAAGAAAATCTCACAGACTGGGACAATCACTTGCCATCAAATAAAAGAAGCATTAGGAGTCAAATTCAATCTGATGCCAAACGTAGACTATGAAAGGTACATTTTCAATCAAGTGAGACAACAAGTTGGTGAAATGATGGATGAGTTAGTTGAGAGACTTGATGTGCTTTTCAAACATTGTAAATTTAGTGAATTTAAAGATAAAGAAGCCAAGTGCCTCAGAGTCATTGATGGCTGTCTTTTGGACTCGTTCAGAAGACGCATGTTGAGAGAGAGGTTCAGTTTAGAAAAAGTACTAATGGCTGCAAGAGCCAAAGAAAGAGCAGATCCACAAGCTAATGACATGGAAGCTGGAACAGCAAATTGTGAATCAGAGCTAATCATGAAAAGTAAACACAAGCACAAAGTAGATGCATGTAAGTTGATATCCTCAAAGAAAGGAAAATTGTGCTTCTGATGTTGATTTTCATTTCCACATGAAAGTAAATGCACAGCCATCGGACAGATGAGCAAAGGTTGTGGAAAGGAAAACCATGCAAACACAATAAGATGATGGACTGAGAGCTAAAACTTTCCAGACACTCACCCCCAGTCACTATTAGATCTGGGTTGAATCCATCATCGTTCTTTTGCTCACTGCGCCACCCCAGTTCAGACCCAGCCATATGCAAATCATTTTTGATCCTGTTCCTCATGGGAACAGTCCAGTCCGAACTGCAAAGCCAAGTCTTCCCTGGACCGGAAACAAGCCTCCTGGGACCAGTTTCAGGGTAATACCCCATATCAGCCAGGCTAGCTTGAATCCAGTGACAAAGTGAGCAAGGGACCCATGTCCGGGCATACCCTTCCAACTTAGGGTGAACAAAGCATTGTTTGACAAAGTTCAACATTCTGTCCATCATCTTTTTGTGTTGCAATTTCACCCCAAGTGGGAAGGGTATGGTCAGACGTGGGTCACGTGCTCGCTATGCCACCGGTTTCAAGCTAACCTGGCTGATGAGAGGTGATGCCCCGAAAATGGTCCCAGGATGCTTGTTTTCCGTTCCAGGGAGGACCTGGCCTGGCAGTTCAGACTGGACTGTTCCCATTGCTTTCTGTAAAGAAACACATGAAAGTGTTCACAGGCCCACACCACAACCAGACCCTCCTTCTCTGGCCGTCATCTCGTGATGGTCCACCGTTCAATAGTAAGGAGTTTGAGGAGTTTCTAATTAGACTCAATGTCAAGCATCAAAAAAGTACACTCTTGTGGCCCCAAGCTAACGGTGTTCTGGAACGAATCTTCGGCACCCTAAAGAGAGTGATCAAGCGTGCGTTGATGGAGGGATTTGAGCTGAGTCAGGCCTTATTTCAACCCCTCTGTGCCTATCGCTCGACTCCTCGCTCCACCACCGGTGACTTTCCTGCCAACTTGCTGTTTGGGAGAGCTATAAGAACCAAACTACCAAAGTGGACTACTGAATGAACTCGGACTGCTGACGAGGTTTGTGCCACTGACACTGCTCGAAAACATCAAATGAAGACATATGCTGATCAACAACAGTGAATTCAGGAGTTCGTCTTTGATGAAGATAACTGGGTTCTTGTCAGACAAAAACGGAAGTGGAATACAGATCCTCCATTTGCTGCTGAGCCTGTGAAAGTTGTGACACGCAAGGGACACACAATAACGGCACAACGTCTCAGAAAATCCATCACAAGGGACTCGTCACATTTCAGACATCTCTCTGGACATTCATCAGCCCCCTGTACTCACAGATGAGGCTGCCCCACCTGATGGCCCGGAACATCGGCTCCTCTACCCTCTGTGTCCACCCAGGGTGCAGCTCAACTACCTCATACCACAACGATCTGGATGAACAGTGCAAGCACCTAGACGACTTAACGAAGAACTATAATGCTGCTGCTGTTGTTTACACTTTTTTATTTAACAAGGTGGGTGATGTAGTGTCTTAAGACTATGGGCGCCAGGACCCCTCGGTTCTGGGCGGACTCAATGAAAGAATTACATAGCTATTTGGGAAGTGTTAAGGTGTGGTTATTAATGGCTATGAGATAATGAGAAGTTTATTTGAATGTTGTATGCTGATGAATAAAGACGTCGGTTACGAGCTCCGTGTGTGGCGCGTTCATTTTGCATGCTCCCGGGCTGGGGAGGACACGACAGGGATTACTGCGTTCTTTGTGAAATAGCCAGGCATCAGGAAATGAGGGGATGGTTACCCTGTTACCTGAACCATGCTGTCTAGCTGGAAAACAACACTATAGAAAGCTAACATGGCAATTGACAAAATTAAGTTACAATAGGGCAATTTACAAAATTAAGTTACAATGAGAATTGGCACATTGATAGAGACAGTGCATTCAAAGTGAGCCAGCAGCATCTGGACCAAATGAGTTGGGATCATGCAGGAGTGTGTAGATGCGACAGACATTTGTTCATAAGCAGTGAAACTCAGGCCGCTTTTTGTCCAGTCCACCATACACGAAGTGCCAGGGGGACTACTTTGAAAGAAATGACTGATGTGCCCCAATAGGGCTGCAACTCCCTATGGAGAGGGCTTTGCTGCGACCCGGAGGACCAGTCATGACTCTGCGGCCTTAGTCTGTGGCTGCGGCTGTGTAGCACTGCTAGTGGCCCTATGGGATTGCTGTATAATATCTGCCAGTGGTGGCTGAGAAGTACTAGGCCTTCTTGAGCGGGCCCCACATGGGAGAGCGGTTGTTGGATGGCCGCTTGTTGAATCTCATGAGAAGTGCAGAACAGTGTTACAAGCAGAGGGCCTAGGGGAAAACAATGGAGGTGAGAGACGTTGTGCAACCTAGGTGACCTGCTGTGGAGTGCTGGAGACAGGTGCATACTCTGGGTAGTCAGTGCAAGCCTTGATGCCACT
Organism: Calotriton arnoldi; assembly: GCA_963921515.1. Classification (NCBI taxonomy): domain Eukaryota; kingdom Metazoa; phylum Chordata; class Amphibia; order Caudata; family Salamandridae; genus Calotriton; species Calotriton arnoldi. The sequence goes on along the minus strand of CAWUFW010000658.1, from coordinate 843,703 downwards.
GGTCTCGAGAGGTGAGGAGACACTTTGGGCCTTGTTTGCCAACTGGTTGAGGTCCCAGGAGGGTAAACTCCCATACTGCGCTTCACTGGACACTCTGTGGCCTGGGCGCCATACCTTGCTGTACCGCCCACATAATGGGCAAGGAGAAGGGAACGAAGGCTGCACAATCCAACAAGATTGATCAATACACTGTCACTAGGCACCTGACCCTGAGAGGCGACACAGGCCAGAACCCCGGGACCCAACCCTAGCCAAAGCAGAAATACTAGCTGCGATTCAGTGGTCCCAAGTCTCATTGGAGGGCAAGATGGATGAGATAGCCATCAAAATGAAACATTTGTGGATGGACCTGCAACAAGTCCAGGAGGACACGACTACTCTGAAAAAAGAGATTAAGACACTTCAGGCCACCGTAGCAGGACTTAAGTGTAGTGCAACACAAATGGTGGAATGCCTGGAGGATGCTGAGGCGCGCTCTAGGAGGAATAGTATATGCCTAGTAAGCTTCTCGGAGTGGGTGGCAGGCCCCTCGTCAGAACTCCTCTTGGACGACTGGATTGTAAGTATGCTCAGGCCCAGACAGCTATCTAAATTCTTCACGATTGAGCGGGCACAAAGGGCGCTGGCAACGGTGCCTAGACCTAAGGCACAGCCTAGGGCGTTAATAGCTTGGCTTTTCAATCACAGAGATAGAGATGTGATATTGCAACGTGTGCACGCTCAGCCCCCGAGGTATGAGGACAAGCAAATACTTATCTTTCTGGACTACACTTGAAGGCTGCAGGACCTCCATAAAAACTTCATGCCAGTCAAGAATGCAACATTATATACAGTCTGATATTCCCTGCCAAGTTCAGGATTCAACGTGACGGTCAAGCTCACTCCTATGATTTGCTACAGGAGGCCAAGGACAGGCTGAACTCCCTTGGACAGGACCGTGGGTCAGGAAGTCCCATCTGGAATGTGCCCAGAAATGCTCAGTGTGCTCCTCAACCAGGAACAAGATGACTCCGGTGGTATCGCTCCAGGTTCCAGAAACCATGGAAGGGGGACGATTCTTGGTCTGTCCTGATGGGACTTTGCAGACTGCCCCGCTGGACATCGCTGACCAGAATCCCTTTTTACAAATCGGCATGGTCTCCAAAAACCCTGAGTGAAAGCACAGAATCTGTCTAGGAGGCCATTGGCATGACGGCAATGATGGGTTTGAATGAAGGGGCCTGATTGTGACTGCAAGGGGCAATAGACTCCTAAGGGGCTGCAGATCTAGCCCACTGTGTTGGGGGCCAACAATAAATTTGCAAATTATAGATTTTTCTTTTCTCCATGACTGGGGGTGGCCGAAGGCCTGACCTCCCTTGGACTGCTCAGAGCCAGTTCTAGTCGGCCTATTGAGGTTACGGTATCTCGGGCAGTTTTTACACCCGTAGTTCTAGAAGTGAATGTTAGATATGGGGGGGGGGGGGGAATGGGGTGGGGTTTGGTACTCCTTTGGCCGATGGTTATGTCAGAGGGTGTCCTGTGTAATCTGCCTATGGGTGGGAAGGAGGGGGGAATTTGGGGGAAAAGTTCTGACCTGTTGTCGTGTTTTGTTGGGGGGCTCCTACTGTCCAATGGCACTATGGTACTGTGAAGTGGCAGACATGGCCTGCTGGGCGGGTCAGGATACTTACTAGATATGCCCATCACGGACACGAGGACTAAGTACAAGTTCCTAACCTGGAACGTGTGTGGGTTGAACCAGTCTGAGAAATGATATAGGGTGCATGCCTTCTTGAAAAGATACAGAGTTGCAATAGCCCACTTACATGAAACGCACCTCTGGGGGTATTGCATTAGTTGCTTGAGGAAAAGATGGAGGGGTCAAGTCTATGCCACTTCCTAAACTGGGTTCACACAGGTGATCCTTGTATAGGTTGCCGCTGGTGTTCCATTTCAGATTACACCTATCCGAATAGACCCTGAGGGGAGAAATGTCTTGGTGGGCAAACTGGATGCCCACGAGCTGTGCCTTATCATTGTATATGCACCTAATGTGAACAGTGACAACTATTTTGGAACAGTACTAGCGGCGGCGCAGGGCCATATGGAGACGGAGGTCGTCATGGCTGGTGACTTTAATTGTGTGCTGGATGGTGAGGTTGATAGGTCCCCACCCCGGCATGGCACTAAACTCAATATGACTGCAGCGCTTAAACGATTAATGGCAAGTGTAGGGTTGGTAGATGTATGGCGGTTGCAGCACCCATGGGTGCTGGCATATTCCTGCTACACCCCAGCGGCAGGCACACATAACAGATTAGACTACTTCCTCATACAGTCGAATAGAGCACAGCCTGTGACTGGTTCAGGCTATCTGGCCTGCCACCTGTCATGCCACTTGCCCCTATTGATCACATATTCCCTGGCTAGACTGGTGCCGTAAGTGCCATTGTGCAAATTGAAAGTGGCGGTCCTAACAAACCCGGTGTTTGCAGTGACGTTAGCGGAAGCCCTAACTGATTATTTTGAGAATAACTGGGTCAGTGCGAGGAGTAGAACTGTGGAATGGGACGCGATGAAGGTGATCAGCAGGGGAGTATGTATGGCAATATCTACAGATATATGGCTGGCATTAGAAAGGAACCTGACACAGCGGGAAGAGAACTTGGCAGCCCTGGAGATAACATTGTCCATAAATCCGGGAAGTATTGCGGGAGTATCTCAGGGCTCGGCAGCGGGTACACATCATATGCGACCAACTAGAGAAACACGTGCCGCTCTCTTACAGGAGAACACTGTCCATGGTGGGCGACAGGCCAGGGCGCATGCTGGCTCGGTTGGACAAAAATGAGACTTGCACACAGTCAATCTTGTCTATTAAAGACTGGACGGGGTGCGAGGTCTATACCCAACAGGTGATAAACAGGGTATTTGCAGATCATCTGCGAGGGGTATATGCTGCTCCCCGACAAACTGCTGAGTCCTTGATTACTGAGAATGTAACAGAGCTGGCGCAGCTTTCAGCGGAGAAGCATGCAGAGCTCGGGCGCCGCTGGCTAAACAAGAACTCCTCCAGGCAGTGGGCCAACAGGGTTCTGGGAGGATATTGCCTCCAGGCTGAATTTTATAAGGCCTTCTCTGGAACTCTGGTGGATAAGCGGTTACCGGTCTATACTGAGACCTTAGAAAAAGGAGTGCTCCAGGACTCCATGAGAGAGGCACTCATAGTTTGGTACCAAAACCAAGGAAAGACGTGCTGGAGGCTGCTCCTATTGCCCACTCTCCATGCTAAATGTGGACCAGAAACTACTTGGGCAAGGTCTGGCGGCAGGCTTGCTTATTCACCTCCCAATCTGGTCCATGTGGACCAGTCAGGCTTCATTCCAAGCCGGAACATGCAATGCAATTTATGGTGGTTAAGGCATGTCATGCACGCCTAGTGTTTAGAGCACAATCAATACGCTCTAACCTTCTTGGATATAGAACAGGCCTTTGACTCTGTGTGATGGGTATATGTCTGGATAGTGTTGGAGAGAGCAGGGCTTGGGCGCAAATATGTTCAGTGGATCAAATTGGTGTATGAGCAGCCAGTGGCATATGTTCAAACTGGGAGATATGTCTCGACCAGGATTCTACTCAAGAGGGGCATGTGGCAGAGGTGCCCACTGTCTCCCTTGCTGTTTGCCCTTACGCTGGAGCCCTTGGCGTGTTGATTCTGTCAGATAATGCATGGCTGGCAGATTGCTGTAAACCTGATGGTGCATGTTTTCTCGCTATATGCAGATGACGTGATGATATACCTGCATCAGCCACTTACATCTGTCCCAATACTGCTGCTCGCCATGAGGGAATTCGGAGAACTATCAGGGTTTCAAGTCAATCATTCAAAATCAGACTTGTTCCCACTGGGACAGTTGAAGGGGAGATCACACGCCTCACTTCCGGACTCAGGGCTGCCCTCTAGGGCAGCCCGTGTTAAATATCTGGGGATGCACAAAGCACACTGGATGCAACAGGCATGATCTGAACCTGAGCAGGGTCATTTGTAACCTTCGTCCCTCTATTGACTTCTGGAATTCACTGAACCTATACATGATGGGGAAAATAGCGCTGGTCAAAATGGTGGTGCTGCCCAGATGCCTATATGTACTCCAGGGAGCCATGTACGAGATCCCTCAGCATGAGTTCCGAGTTCTACGACAACTTCGTCGACCACCCACCAGACGCCACAGCCGGCCCGCCCCACAGGCACACCAACCAGCCCACCATCTCCACCTAGACGCCGATCACGGCCGAAGACACCGCCTCGACCATGAAAGGCATCAACTCAGGAGCCCCAATTGACCCCTGCCCTCCACACATCTACCACAGAGCCGCCACCGCCATCGCACCCAAACTACAACACACCATCAACACCACCTTCAAAACAGGCACCTTCCCAGACGACTGGAAACGCGCTGAAGTCAGGCCCCTGCTCAAGAAGCCCACAGCTGACCCCACCGACCTTAAGAACTACCGGCCCATCTCGCTCCTCCCCTTCGCAGCCAAAGTTACAGAGAAAACAGTCAACAGGGAACTGACACAATACATCGAAGACAACGCCGTCCTCGACCCGTCCCAATCCGGATTCCGGAGCAACCACAGCACCGAGACCGCCCTACTCGCCGCCACAGACGACATCCGCACCCTCCTGGACCAAGGCCACTCCCCAGCCCTCATCCTACTCGACCTATCGGCAGCCTTCGACACCGTCTCCTACCGCACACTCATCGCCAGACTACACGACGCCGGCATACAAGGAACAGCCCTAGATTGTATCTGATCATTCCTCACCGGAAGAAGCCAAAGAATCAGACTGCCACCCTTCCTCTCCGATCCCACGAATATCACCTGCGGAGTCCCACAGGGGTCATCTCTGAGCCTGACCCTCTTCAACGTCTACATGGCCCCCCTCGCCGCCATCGTCCGACAACACGGCCTCAACATCGTATCCTACGCTGACGACACCCAGCTCATCCTCTCCCTCACAAAAGACCCCACCACCGCCGGACTCAACTTACAGAAAGGGATGCAGGATGTCGCAGTCTGGATGACCAACAGCTGCCTAAAGCTCAACGCCGAGAAGACAGAAGTCCTCGTCCTTGGAACCACCCCCTCAGCATGGGACAACACCTGGTGGCCGACCACCCTCGGAAGCCCACCGACCCCCTCGGACCACGCCAAAAACCTCAGCATCGTACTCGACTCATCCCTCACCATGAACCGACAGGTCAACGCCGTCACCTCCAGCTGATTCAACACCCTCCGCATCCTCCGCAAGACCTTCAAGTGGATCCCCCCTGAGTCAAGGAAGACAGTCAACCACGCACTCATCACTAGCAGACTGGACTATGGAAACGCGCTCTACGCTGGCATAAACAAGTCCCTACTCCGCAAACTCCAGATGATACAGAACACTGCCGCCAGACTCGTCCTCGACATCCCCCGGCATGAACACATCAGCCAACACCTACGAAGGCTCCACTGGCTCCCTGTGGAGAAAAGAGTCACCTTCAAAATCCTCACCCACACCTACAAATGCCTACATAACACCGGACCCGAATACCTCAACGACAGAATAAACTTCCACGTACCCAAAAGGAGCCTCTGATCTTCCAACCTCGCACTGGCCAAAACCCCGCGCATCCACAGAGCCAGAGCAGGCGGAAGATCCTTCTCCCACATCGCGGCCAAAACCTGGAACGAGCTCCCGGCAGACATCAGACATGCCCCCTCCCTGAACACCTTCAGGAAGACTCTCAAGACCTGGCTCTTCGGCTAATCAGATCTGCTCACCCCCTCCCCCTCCCCCTCAGCGCCTTGAGACCCTCACGGGTGAGTAGCGCGCTTACAATACCCTGATTGATTGATTGATTTATTGAGAATTAGACCGGCTGTTGGTGGAACTCCTCAAGGCCGGGAAGAGATGCAGGGTAGGACTGTACACGCTTAAGCTAGAATGGGAGAAGGTGAGGATGGAGGTACCATACCCTGAGCTCTAATACTTAGCGGCTTAGTTGCAGCATACGGTCCACTGGCTTGATGAGGGAGGGAATTGGGAAAAGACTCTCCTCAATGGCACATATGAGGAGCACAATCTTGGGGCCCTACTGATGGGAGTTAAAAGAATCCCTGACTCCTTGCCGCATATGATCCAGTTGGTGTGCCAGTTCTGGGAGAGAGCAGTTCAGGGAGTGATGCAAAGAGCGCCCTATGCACCAGACTTAGATATCGGGATTGTTCGGCCCTTAGCTCAGATAGCCCAGACAATGTAAGTCGACCTCTGGTGGGATAGTGGGTGTGCTACGCTGTCAAACCTGTATCACGAGGCCCGATTTACAACCATGCAGGAAGTGTTTTGGTTGAGGCACTTGAGTTGGGTCCATGGCAGTGTCTCCAATATGCAAAAGAAGCGGCCACAGCCAGGGGAATATAGCCACCGTTCCCTGATCCCACACAGACGATGGTTGCCATGCTCACGTTGGATGGGGCTGGAAACTAACACGCAACTATATTGAGCCCTTCGTGCAGATAAACAGACAACACCGCTGAGAGTCGAGTATGCCTGGCAGCGCATCAGTTGCGACCCTATAACCCCTAAGGAATTGATTAAAATACATGATGGAGTATGTAGGGTGTCAATAAATGCACGGTTCAAGCTGGTGCAATATAATTCTGTGCATATGGCTTACCTCTCCCCCAAACAATTACATAATATATATCCAACTAAGAACTCGGGACGTGTACAATGTGGGAGTGTGATGGCTGATTTCTTCCACGTGGTGTGGAGCTGCCCTGTTATTGCGACATTCTGGGTAGGGGTGCTGGCCCAACTCAAAGGGGTTAGGACATCCTGCTCATGATTAAACAATGCCTATTGGGTCTGCTTCCTGCCAAAGCCAAGTAAAAAACTGAGTAGGAAGTTTAAGATGCTGGGTCTCATATTAGCTAAAAGGCGTATTACCATTAAAAGGCTGAGCCCATGTCCCCCATCTCAACAGGGGTGGCAGTGAGATTTATTGGAATGGGTGGCAGCGGAGGAAGTGCATATGAGAAAGACGCGAAGAGATGAGAAAGTAGCAGATGACCTGATATCATGAGGTGCTATGACACAGGCCCTAACAGACCCTCCCGATGCCAGGCCCCCTTGAAGCACTCCCTGGACCCCAACAGATCATTGGTGAAAAATGGACGGTGATGTACCCGAGTGGTGGGTGGTCCACATGCCTGGAATGGGTGGGGGACTGACTGGCTATGTCAGCTTGAGGACGGAATGAAGGTTAACACAGGTAGCACTTTTACTATGCTGGCCAGATGGATGGATGGGAGCACAGGGGGGAGGGGAGGTTTTAGGTTTCAGAAACTGTTCTGTTTTTGCTTTTTTCTGCACTAAGCACATGCTGCTTTGTCAAATTCACATGTTATAGTACACTGAACATGTCAGTGCTATACCTGTACTCCTTAATCCACTTTAGTCACAGTACAGTCCTGTTCTGTACATGATGTGTGTTGTAGAAATGCCAAAACTAAAATCTAATTCCCCCTACACCTTTGGTCCACTTTCCAAAGAGGAAGTGTTTGGCTCCTGGGGCAAAAGCCTCCAAATAAACCTGTGGCACCCTGCAAGGCAATGTGTATCAAACAATTCCTGCCTCCTCTTTAAGCAGATCTCATAACCCTGGTCAACGCATCTTTACAGCATGGAGTCATACAGGGTCCCTTAAAACACACCGCCATCATATCTCTGATAAATCATCTGATGCCCTAAAAATCTTGACCAACTCCCAGCCAATCCCTCACTTATCCTACTACAGTAGGATCATAGAAAGGTAGGATACAAGATGGCTTTAAGAATAAATTGAACTTATTCTCATACTTCATGCCCATTAATCTGTATTTAGGTGAGAAAGAGGAATCAAAACTGCCCTGACACACACTAGAGAAGTGCTGCTCGGAGCCCGGATGAAAACAAGATCACAGACCTTCTACTTTTTGACCTCTTTACAGTCTATGTCACCACAACATACTATCGAGCAGGCTCAATGAAAGGGTGGAGTCATTGGTTCTGCCTTAGAAGGATCTGGTCCTTCTTATCCCTCTGAAACCAGCAGGTCTGAAAATCAGTGAATGGACTTTCTAGTTTAAAATGTATTGTTTGGAATACCCAGGGCTCATCCATTTTATGCCTGCTCTTTAAAATCTGCAGGAACCCACTGATGCAGCTCTGCGAGCAGTACCAGTTAAATATACAAATTTATGGTTTCAGCACTCAAATCAATTTTCAGCTACAAAATTGAGTGGCTGAACAAGGCCAATATCTCCACAACCTTGGACCGTGTAGTTTTTTTAACAAACGAGAGCAAAGTTTGCCCGAATAAAACCAAGACAGAAATCATGATTGTGGATACACAAGAATCTCCTAACTACCACTGGCGTCTCCCATCATCCCAGGAGCACCACGTTATATGCCAGGCACCCGTAAGTTAAATCCTGAACTCTTTATTTGCTCAACAGATCAAATGTGGTGATCAAGTTCATCAATCTGCAGCTCACTCTACTAAAGGGAATCCTCCCACTTCATGCACTTGACCACTCGAAAGAGTTGAAAAGTGCCCTTTTGATGGCATGCTTAGACAAAGCGTAGACGGCCCCCAGCGCCTTGAGACCCTCAAGGGTGATTAGTTTGCGCTTTACAAATACCAGGTTATAGGTTATTATTATTATAAGGTGAATTCATGTACACTAGTGTAGGAAATATGCCTTTTCTGCGTGGTCACCAGGGATTTTTTGCCTTTTGCTGGACCATATATTTTAACTGGCTTTAGAGCTCTGTGTACTTTGCTCCCGCTAACCAGCAGAAAGTACCTCTGCTCCCCTTTAAGCACTTTTGCATTGCAATTGGTATATTTAACTTGCGTATAAGACCCTAATATGTTGTACAAAATGTACCCAAGGGCATGGAAGTTAAATGCCACTTGTGGACGGACGTCACCACCTATTGTGGTATTCGCTATAGTGAGTAGCACTATTGGGGTAGTGCAAATTTCCTTGGGAAATATCATTTAGGAAACCTTTGGGGCTTTGAAATAATCTTCTTTTTTATTATGTTCGAGGTGATTGTCAGAAACACAAGAGAATATGCAAGCTCTCTTACAGCAGTTGTTACACTTTCTGTAGATTTTTATTACAAAAAGGTTACAATTTTCCTCTTAGACAGGCTGTGTGCAGTTCAACAACAATTTCGCACTTTGTCTTATGTTAACTGTTATTGAGGAAAACTTGTTTTACCTGCTTTTATCTTTGTTGAAGCTTATCCCTTTTATCCAATTAGTCTGTGTAAGCCTCTTAAAGAATACAGCATACTTTATCCATAACAGGAATGGCAGTTAAACTGTCGCTTCACATCGGTCACGGTGATCTGTTCATGCAAGTAACTGTCATCACTCTCCTTCACGGTCAAAATCAATGACAATGAGGTAAAAAAACGTTCAAAAATGTAATCCGTATATTTTATTTATAAATTGAAAACGACCAATATACATAGTTCTTCGTTGATCAGGAGCGCATTACAATATTGTTTTCTCAATATGGGTTCATGAGGTAGATTTTATTGATTCAACATTTCGCCAAGAACTTTTGAGCCTGTATAGAATGGGCTGGACAAGGTTCCACTGTGTGCAGTGCCCTGCGTGGATCTATTTGGGTCTGGTTCTTGAAGGTCACAGTATGTCGGATGTTGCAAGTTGCAGACCCCTGATTACTCTGAGCCTTTGCATGCAGATAAATTGAAATATCACACAGTAGAAGACTGTGCTGCTCTTTCCTGCCATTCCCTCCTGTCTGGTATCCTTCCGCTGCCCTGGTGGAAGGGAGTACAGCATGCCAAATGTAAAGTAAACCCCATAATCCCAAATCCCTATCTCAATAATTCAGGAATCTGGTAATATCAGTGGTGGGTTAGCATCTGGTACTGGTCAAGGTTTTAGTAATCTAGATACCCTTTCAATGATAAACACCTGAGGTAACTGAGCATCAGGTAGAATTTTACAAATGGATCGTTCTATGCAGAGCTCCATAGGTCCAGTCTCTGGTTTTCCAGGAAACGCAAGAATGGAGGCATTTTTACGCCATAATCCCTCCTCTTGGTCCTCCACTCTTTTTAGAGCCACTTGTAAATCCAAAGACTGTGTACTCACAGAATCTTCCATGCATGCTGTTCACTCTGTTCTCAAGGGAGCTGATCCTGTGCTCAGTAGCAGTAACCCTAGAGCAAAGAGTTCCACTTATGATTTGGTTTAAATTCATAGCCTGCCTGTCACAAGCCCCTTCTTCACGGAAAATGTCCTGACATATTCTTTCATGTGACTTCGAAATCAATGGATGTCTAATGGCTGCATCAATGATACAACTTGGGGATTCTTTCTGAAAACTCAGGTAATGCTTTGCTTACATCTAACACAATTGCTTATATAAAATATTTAAAACAGTATGTGCATGTGGTCCACATCAAATTCCACTTTAAACTGAAAACGAGATGTAAACAAAAACACCTTTGAATTAAATCTCTCTATTCTGATATCCCTAATCTCTTGCAGATCATACATTGTGCATCATGGCAGTGTATAATATCCTCAGATTGACGATGTTGCTTTTATTTCCACCATATCAAGATACCTACTAATCTGTGTTTTATGAAAGGTCAATAATGAACTTAAATTTATTTTTTCACTGCAATGACCAAAACAGAATACAGGAACTCGACGGGGTTATATTTGGCCTCTCACCGATCCCTGTTTCTTAATACATTTTTCTGCCTCTCATTACTACTTTCTTCCTCTCAGTATTACTTCCTGTCGCTCACTTCTACTTCCTGTCTCTCAATAATACTTCCTCGTACATTGTTCTGAGATCCTGCACACTGGCTGTGAACAACAACTAAGAACACAATCCCATACCCTTTCACTTAAAATCTCATGGCCACTATATGACTCAAAGTCCTTGTATGCCTCATTTGACACAATCATAACTATTTCACTTTATGAGACAACATCACTAAATAACACTTTGCACTAGACTAAGCCAGATACTTCTATCTGTAGATTCCTCACCTTAGAGTACTTCCCAGGTGCCAGACTGGATCTCAAAACTTTTCCACCTTATGCTCCCTTGTGCTGCTAGGGGACAGCCATGCTGCTCCATGTTGGCTCCATAACACCCTGGAAGTGAAGCAGTGGAGCAGCATCTAAGCAACACCCCTCTGCACTGACATCAGTTCCTTCCCATGTAGATCCAGAGCTCTGCTACCAATTTTGTCGGTCTTCTGATGACTTCTAAACTAATTCCAGTGTGCTACGGAATGACTTACCCATCTACAACTACAGGTTTCAAACCATGTTGTGACTGCAGGCAGCAGATGTCAGTCACAGACCTGTATGAGGTGTATATTTAGTGCCTGGGCTCGGGACACAACTCGAAGAAGTATGATAAATGTGCCTTCATGCACCCGAAGGCAATCCTGGACTGAGAAGTAAAGCTATATGTTGCAGAACATAAGAAGACTTCTTGGCCATCGCATAAGTCCCATCCCTGCTTCAAATCATGGGTGCTGACTCGTTCACGCTCCAGGGGCCGTTCCCGCGAGAGGTCAACTTTGTGGTTTAAGTCCTCCGGTAAGTTCAAATCAATATCCAAACACAAACACAAAAAAGCAGAGCAGTACTTCACCCCCTTCTGCCAGTCTATATCTGAAGAAAAGGTGCAAGGACACAATGATGTGAGTTGATCCCCGGTTGTTGGTCAGCACTTGGTTAAAGTTTTGCCCCAGCCCACCACTGAATAGGCAAGTGGCCAGGCATCACAGACTGGCTCCTGGTGAACCTGATTTTCTTTTAAATAAATAACCTACTTCACAGAGCCTTGTGGTTCAGGCTTTAACCAGTAAGGTGAACCCTAATTCATTCCCCATGACTGCTCCGGATAGAGAGAGCAAGAGAATTGAGGCATTTGGCAAACATATGTTCTGCCAGCCTGGCATTATGATTGGTAAACAATGTATATTTATTGGAGTGCTATACACATGTCCTCTGGGTCATGGTCAGATTGACTCTTTTACAGAGACTCCAATTCATTGTAGTTATCCTGGATACAGTATAGTTCAGAGCCTTACATCTGCTGCGATGAGTCCAGGACATTCGGGCTATGATCCAGATGTTTCGGGCACAGTCCTGGATCTCAGTGAGAGCAGCTCTGAGGGTTCTTGGCCTCTTAGTCTCCTGCAGTCCCTTTGTCAATCAGGCCAGGTGGCACATGCATGCTCTGCAATGGAATCTGACAGCGTGAATGAAATCTGATTGATGTAATCTAGATCTCAGAGGAGACCGAGCAAGATCTGCAGTGGTGGCCTGCTCAAATGCAATTGGCCAGGTCGCAGGCCCCTTTCCCACCCATACCCAGAGCTGATAGTGGTGATGGACATGTCCCTGCTAGACTGGGGAGGTCATCTGGAGGGGGGCTGGTGATCAGAGGACTCGGATCTCTGATGGGAACCCAATTCCATACGAATCTGTTGGAGTTGATGGCAATTCGTCTGGCTCTGAATGCCTTCCTATTGTCCATCAAGGGGAAGCTGGTACAGGTTCTCACACACACTGCCACTGCCATGTGGTACTGCAAAAATCAGAGTGGAGTGGGTCATGGGTCCTGTGTCAGGAAGCTCTGCACCTCTGGAGAGGATTGGAGCACCAAAGTATTTTCCTGATTGAGAAACCACCTAGCAGGGCCTCTGAATGCTGGAGTAGACACACTGAGAAGGCAGCATCTGGCAGGTCATGAATGGCATCTACATTCTAAAGTAGCATGGGACACTCTTCAATAGTAGGGGGAACACTAGCTAGATCTTTTTGCCATCTGTGAGAATGCCCAGTGTTGACAGATTTGTTTGTTGGATTTTCCACAAGAGCACTCACTAGGAGATGCATTCCAGTTGAAATATAACACAGGACTCCTGTACGAATCTCCAACCCTTGCCTATCCTGCCATCAAGTTTTGAAAACGATCAGGAATAAGTGGCTGTAGTCATCCAAGTGGCTCTGGACTGGTACAGTAGACTGTGGTACCCAGAACCTCTGGGCATGAGCATCTGCCCTCCGATCAGGCTACCACTTTGGGAGGATCTTCTGTTGCAGCAGCAGGGCAGGGTCCTTCACCCAAATCTGCACAATCTACACCTCCATGTGTGGAGATTGAGTGGCAGCAGTTGATTGCACTTGATCTGCTGCCAGAAGTGGCAGGTCCTTGCTACCAAATGCTCTTCCATTAAGACCATAAAGGCCGGGTGCAGGGACTAATTTGAAGCATGGTGTGGTGTCCGCAAGACTGACTCTTTACAAGCAAAGCTGTTGGATGTTCTTTTGTGCAGTTTTTCTTTGGCTCTGCAAGGCAACTTATAAAATGTTTGACACATATGTATGCCCTCCGAGTTGATGGATAGCTGCTCTCTGCGACTCCTGACTTTAAAGACCATCTAACTCATTGCATGAGTGAACTTTAGGCAGTGTTGGTACAATCATCCTATACCACTTTCCCCCCAAATTCAGGCTGAGGACTTGGGTGACCTTCTTACAGAAAGTTGTGAAGCCCTTCCACTTTGGGCAGACCATCACATTGCCCATGTTCTTTGCCCTCCTTACCCACTCACCCCTCAAAATAGGAGGAGAAGCTTAATCGGCTGGACCTCAAGATGGATTTAAACTTTTATATTGAATGCACCAAGGAACACCGGGTGGAAGATCAGTATTTTTTGTGAGGTTCTCCGAGTTGAAAAAAGGGAAGGCAGTGCAGAAGAAAATTTTGTCGAGGTGGATAGTTCTCTGCATTAAGATTTACTATGCACTGACCAAGAAGCATCCATTTGAAGGTCTTAGAGTCCATTCCACAACAGCTAAGGCTGCTACTACAGCATTGGTACTCAGAGTGTGTGTCCTTGACATCAGCCAGGCTGTGGCATGGACATTACTGCATACATTCACAAAGCACTACTGTCTTGACAACCAGGTCTACTGGGAAGGGTATTTCGCCCAGTTGGTCCGACAAACATTTTGGTGTGAGTCCTCTCCACAGACCCTGGACCGGGGAGAGATAAAACATCGGTATCAATTCTAAAGTGAGGAATCTTTAGTAAGAAGTACCCATTAGAAGAACAAGTTATTTACCTCTAGTAATTCTCTTACTGGCGTATACTCTATCTAATTGCAGATTCCTAACTGTGCTTCCACCTTCCCATTCTGTGGCATGGCCTATTTTGAACATTTAAAAAGGTCCCAAGTTAGGAATCCTCACACTTGTAGCAACAATTGTTCACTCTTCACATCTAATGGTGCAGAAAGGGAGAAATATGAAATTGATGCCCATGCATAGGGGTGGTGCTTATATGTGGCTCTCCTCCATCACTCCTGGGGGTGGTACAGTGTGACCACAGAGCCGCAAGGCACTAGTTAGTGGCACACAAGAGAATTGCTGTAGAAACGTTTCTGGATTAACCACAGCACCTGGGGTACCCATCAAAAAGAGCATTACCAAAGGTAAGTAACTTGTTCTTTTGAGTCAGTGATAAGCCAGGAGGAATTTGAATGAAGGTCTGATGGAAATTTCTCATGGTCAGATCTCCATTAGCCCAGGAGTCTCCTAAATCAGCTGAGCACAGACAAATGACCCAGAGCAATACAACACTCCTTTAATATTTTCTAATTCTAAAATACTACTAGCAACCTGCCTTTTGACATTAGTGTCCTGGCTTTGTGATTCAATAATCATTAAAAAACATACTCTTCACAGACAAATTTTAACACATTGCAATATGAGACAATACTCTAAGTTTTGTTACAACAATTGCTCTAATAGAGTTCAATTGCAACGAGATACAATTCAACATCATATAACCTAACCTATGTGTGTACTGATTTGCTGGGATGGTGTAAAATAGCACAGATGGAAGATTTAGCAGCATAGTAAAATGCCGTGGAGGCGAGGGGTAGTGTTCTTTAATTTCATTGCTTTTGTCCTTTTTAGGTCTCGCCTAGGCAGCGCTTGCGCTGTCTCTGCGAGACATGCTGTATTCAGGATATGGACATTAAGCTCCGCCCCTTTTACATGTGTTGTTACTCAGCCAGTTTGTGAGCACTATTTTCTTCTTTAAGCTGGAGCACTCAAGACCAGTGCTCATGGTTTACAGAGCTCTGTTGTAAACAAGGCTGTAAATCTTGCTCTTATCTTGCCACCTTTGCTGTGCATTCAAAGACAGAGGTGTTTCTTGAAGTTGCTTTTGCAGCAGTTTCACCTCCCTATGAGTCATGTCATGTATCTTGTAGTCCTGGAATAATCAACAAGGGCAGCTTCCTTCCTTCCGAGACAGCAGCACAGCAGTGCTTCCAAGCCCGTTTGTGGGCACGCCAGGGTATCTGGCTGCCTATTCCTCAATCAGCTCTGCAAGGCATGCTGCCAACTGCAAATAACAAAACAAAACAAAAAAAAAAACATTTGCAATGCAATAGGTCTTGCATTACTAAAGGTTTGCGCTACTGGCGTTGCAAAAATAATGCAATGCCAATAGCTCAAACTTTTAGTATTGCAAGACCTATTGCATTGCAAATGCTTATCATTTTTGCCAGCGTGCTGTGCCGCGCTTTCACTTTCATAAAGGCGGTCACGCGCATGGCTTGAAAACCTCTGGACACAAAGACATGTTCCTTGCAGCATGAACCTTAATCCTGTGTGCTACTTTAGCATGAGTGGAAACAACCACTAGATAAAACTCCGATCTCGCTCCTGCAGGAACATTAATCGCCAAAGTTACGTTTACATTTTTGTTGTTGCTGGACAAACTCTGGACATGTTCTTTGCAGCAGGCATTTTAATCCTCTGCGCTACTTTAGCAGGAGTGGAAACAGCCACTAGATAAAACTCCGATCTCTCTCCAGCAGGAACATTAATCACCATAGCATGAGTGGAAACAGCCACTAGATAAAACTTCGATCTCTCTCCAGCAGAAACATTAATCGCCAAAGTTACCTTTAAATTTTTATTGTTGCCTGAAAACTTCTGTACACACAAGGACATGTTCTTTGCAGAAGGCATCTTAATCCTCTGCGCTATTTTAGCATGAGTGGAAACAGCCACTAGATAAAACTCCTATCTCTCTCCAGCAGGAATATTAATCGCCAAAGTTACCTTTACATTAGACCCCCTCCCCCGCAACTAGTCTTCCAAATTAAAATGAGTTAGTTCCGCTCGCCAGGCAGGGACTCTTAAGAGCTCAACCCAGGGACCCTCAGAGCAGGCAGCATGCAAGGAAATAGGCAACTTGCACAGCAACGCTTCCTAGCAACGTGTAAGTCACCAATGGTTTACGTTTTAGTATTTACAACATCCTGTTAACATGCCTATCTGCCACAATCCTTTAAGAAGCCAACAAAGGGGCAGTGCACTATCTCTGGACCGCCCCCCCCCCACGCCATTTGTGTTAGCCCCAATTGCCATGTATTTGCAATGCAATAGGTCTTTACTTTAGTGAAAGTGTGAACTATTGCCGTTGCAAATGATAATGTTCATTAGATTTTTTTTCTCAAAGAAAAAACACAGCAATACCATAAGTAACATGAATTTTCTTTTATTACTTATGCTACTGCTGGGATATTTTTTAACACAAAATAAATCTAACAAACACTATCATTTGCAACACCAATAGCTCAAACTTTCACTAATGCGAGACCTATTGCATTGCAAATGCTTGTTCCTTCTGTTTTCTGCCAACTGACATGATTATTTGCATATAGTTGTGTACATAGACAAACTGAACATTCTTGTTTGCTGCCAAAAAGGAGAACTGACCGATGCAAAACAGTGTGCAGCAAAATGGTACAACCTTAGATTACATACCATTGTGATAAATGCACCATAGATTGAGAGGATTAAAACCACGGAAGGAATGAAAAGTCATAGTTAAAAAAACATTAAATTACTGTTGTAGAGGCACATAAAGATATAACATGCTGCTTATATTAGCTTACTTTTGCTTTGGGACTTTTCCACTCCACTCCACGTTATAGTATTTCGTTGCCAGCTCCTTCTGCATCTACCATGACAATAAGCGGTAAAGAGACATCTGAAGAATTGTGACAAAAATACATCTTGTTATGTGCAGGGTCTCATTTTAAGGAGAGCGGTGTGCTCTTTCATGAGTTGTTTACCGGGAGCCATTCATATCTCCATCAGCAAGTTTAAGGGGCAGTGTGTTTGTTGCATAGTTTACCTGTGCTGCATTCACGAGCCGTTTTGGTACCGAGCAATCACAAGCCACTGTGGTACCAACAGAGCCCACTACCTGGGCAAATCATAGGTGGTCTGACACGAACAATATTGAGTATTTATATTTTCACAAACACAAGGGAACCCAAAAGGTAGATAAGGACCTTGGGTAACAGTTTAGTTTTAGAACAGTGGTCCTTAAACAGAACAGTGTGGTCATCAGGATAAATATAGACTCCAATCAGTGCTATATTACGAGTGTCCAGCCGGACATTCAATTTAATAATTCAAAAATGTCAAAAAACAAAAATAAACACATCAATACAGTGGGATACAATCCTGCATCCTACATAGAAACATGACAAGTTCACTTAGGACAGGAACATATCAGGCAAGACAGGGTAGCTTGTGGAATATTGAACACAATTTCTAACAAGCTTGAGGAAACAGTAAATACACTTTTTTATCAGATTTGATTAATGTGCAAACTGTTTACATTGGTCGACGACGTTTCGATCCTCTTTAAGAAATAGTAGGATCATCATCAGGACAGTTAAAAATACAAGCCTGAATAATTAGAGATTGCCTCAAGGGGCCTGTGGAAGGTTAAGCCACAATTACACTCAGTGGTGGAGGCCGATTAAATAGGATGTTCTAAGAATGAAAAACCTGGCGATTAAACTGTAAATTATCCGTTCCAAGGCAGCAAGTGGCGATGCACGTTATGCTGTGTGATCCAAGGCTTGATGGCAGGGAACAATATTGAGAGCCGAGGCCTCGGGGGAGATGACTTCCAAGGTCGAAAATACCCATTGTCACTGGTAAGCTGGGTAAATCCAGGAAGTCTGGTGCAAAGATGAAAACAACCAACAAGCAGACTCTTCAAACCAGGAGAAAGAAACTCAATCGCTGAGAAACTGAAGAAGAGCAATTTGATTGCTCCTTCCCGCTACAAAGAAAGCTCCGTATATAATAAAGTTTGGAAAGGAGTAGGTGAGCTTTCTGTGTGCAAACAAAGAGGATGCCAAGGCAGCACCAGAATTGACCACACATCAGACGTGGCCTGGTCCAGACTACAAAAGAGAAACTCTAGGGCAAGGGAGACACTGTTAGATAATCTAAGAGACTGCAATTCAGGTAACTATGAAATTCAAACCCTGAGAGATTTAGGTACGAACAGTAAAGCAAAAGTGGCCAACCCAATTGAAGGATCTGCTCATTACTACTACACATGAAAACCTTTCTGTTTATTCCCAAACAAAGGTACCCCAGGGAGAGAAGAAGAAAATAAGCAGGAGAAGAGATGAACGGTCATTGAGTAAGGAAACTTGACATTTTTTTTTAAACTTTTTTGTGAACAGCGCGCATCATGCAGCATGTACGAGAAATGGAAGCAGAGTATCTCATATCGTTTACAGCAGTAATGTTGTACATCAAGGACAAAGGATACATACACATCAAGAATGGCTATTTTATGGCCATATTCAGAGCGCCGAACCTTCACCCCTAGTAGCTCAACAGGAGCGACCCGCTCATCCCTCCTCCCCCACCAAGCATCCCTCCTATTAGTATCACCTAAAGATGTGCCAGGCCCCCCACACTTTCTCCCATTTTTTGGGGCAGCCCCTGCTCTGTTAAACTACCTGTTCTGCTCTCTGACACCAATCGAGGTCTGACTTCCAATCTTCAATATATGGAGGTGACACCTTACCCCACGTACGTGCTATGTTGCGCTTGGCCACCATGGTTGCTAGGGCTAGCCAGATCTTTTGGACCGGGGCCAGGTTTCCTCCCCTATGATGGTTAAGAGGAGCCATTTAGTACTCATGGGATCCTCAGGGACAAGACCCGGGACATTTCCTCAGTGACTCCTCGCTAATATTCATGTATCACGGACACTCCCACAGGATATGAAAGAATGTGCCCTCTTGTCTGCATCCCCAGAGGCACTGTGCTGTGTTCGCTCTGCCTATCCTGTGCATCAGTGTCCTCGAGTAGTAAGACTTGTGTCGAATTCTGAGTTGCACAAGCCTGAACCAGGCTCGGATGGCTATTTCCTATGGGCTCTGTGTGTCGGCCACCCACTCATCTATGTTGCCTAGGTCTGCCGTCCAGGATTCCCTTAATGCCCCCAGCGGATCGAGGGAGTTATTCACTAGCTTCTGCTATATTTTAGAGATTCTCTTGTCAGGTATGGGCTCCGTAAGTAAACGGTCCTCCAGAGGTGATTCCTCTGGTAGCTGTTCATGCCCTAAGATATGTTTTCGGAGAGCGTGGCACAGCTGGAGGTACCTACATCATTCTGTGGCAGCTAGCCCATATTCCTGGCGAAGGACCTCGAATTGTATTCGGGCCTGGTCTCTCCAGACATCCCCCAGGTGCTCAATACCTATGAGCACCCATCTCGAGAATCCCTGCGGGCTCCCCACTTCATGTCGTAAGTCGCTGCCCCATAGTGGTGTCAAGCTGGTGAGCGTACCCTTTGCCCAGATAAGTTGTGGCCTCTCTCCAATTCCTGATCACTGCCTGAGTGTGTGCTGGCAAGTCACGCTCCCTCGTCCTACAATACAGGATCTACCTGGTAGGACGGCTCCTGGCGGTCTGAGAATGCCCAGTAGCACTGCTGGCTGTCGGGGACTGCCAGCCCACTGTCAAAAATTCCCCTCTGCAGCTTTTTCAACGCAATACGTAGGGGGCCACCATTCCACAGTAAAAGTAACTTCATGCTCAATCTTCCGGAAGAACTCTGGCGGGACTTTGAATGGCGTGTTTTGGCGCACATACAAGAGGCATGGGAGGGCCATCATCTTGTACAAAGCCACTCTGCCAATTAATGACAACGACAGTATCCGCCAGTGAGCCACGTCACTCTGTAGCCTGTCTATTTGTGGGAGGACATTCCTGTGCAGGAATTCTTGTGGATCGCGGTGACATAGATTTCCAGGTATTGAAACCCTTCTAACACCACCAGCACCGTGCAGTCGGAAAGGAGTCTCGGTGCCTCCCCCGACATGAGGAAAACCACTGACTTGGCCCGTTGATACGGTAGCCTGAGTAACTTCCGAAGATGTCGAAGACATGCAGTAATCGGGCGACAGAAAGGGAAGGCTGAGTAACGTACAGTATGATATCGTCGGCATATAGGGAGATATACACTTCCCAGCCTCCTTCTGCCCTCACTCCTCATATCAACAGGTCTTGCCGAACCCAGGCTGCCAGCGGTTCAAGAGCCAGTGCGAAGATCATAGGTGAGAGGGGACATCCCTGTCGAGTCCCCTTTTGTAGGGCAAATATGTGGGACGTCGCACCGTTGACTCTCACTCTAGCCAGCGGCATCTGATATAGAAGTTTGACTCATTCACAAAATTTTGGCCCAAAGTCCAGTCTGGCAAGCATGGCAAAGATGTAGTTCCATTCAATGCTATCAAATGCCATTTTGGCACCAAGGGACAATAACCCTACTTGTCATGTTTGGGGCAATCCAGTCATGTGGAGTGCACAAATAGGCATCTCAGGTTGAGGCGGGTACTTCTATGCGGCATGGAACCTGACTGATCGGAGTAGACGATGGAAGTGATTAGTTTGTGCAATCTGGTTGCCAACACCTTAGCCTCCACATTCAACAACAGTAGGGGCCTCTAAGAGCCACAGTTGGTCAGTGGTTCACCCTTTTTGAGTATTACGGCTATGGTGGCAATACGCTGGTCTTTCGGTAGGCAGCCCTCCTCCCACGCTTCTTGGAACACGGCCATCATGAGTTTGGCAACCTTGTCTGCCATCCCCTTGTATAGTTCTATTGGCTGTTACGAGCAGACGACCGATGTCACAGATGTAGCGCCTCCAATGCAGACTTTTTACACATGGCCTGGTCATGCCCAAAGCTCCATCCCTACTGGCTGGAAGTAACCAACACTCTCACTATTATACTATCTGAGCAGATCCCCAATGTACCCCTGGTATGTCTTTTGGGTATTCATAAGATCGAACTGGCTCGCAGACGTAAATTTCTGGCGGTGGCGCTGCTGCTGGCTAAACGACGAATAGCAATGAGATGGGGTAGCAAGCATGTACCGAAATGTAAAGTTTGGATCATAGATATGACGTATTGTAAAGCACAATTGGAAACATATGCGGAGGAATTACCACAGTCCTCTCGACCTCGAGACTTTTGGGATCCTCTAGTGCAATACCTCGGTTCCACGCAAGCAGCGGACTGATTGTGAACATTACTGAGTGCATATTTATCATATAATACAGGCTGTTATACCCCATTATGTTGCGATGAACGGAGACTATGCAGATACTGTGTATTGAATGTCAAATTTGTTTCTACCTCTTACCTGTTTTCATGATGCATTAAGTCAATCCTCTCCCTTTGTTTTAAGATGTGGTATGTAAACTAGCGGACAATGTAGGTGACGAAATGTATACATGTTAACATGGAAACCCTGTCATGCATGGAAATGTGGAATTATGTATATCTATAAAGTGAACACTGTATTCTTTGACTGACCAAGAAAAAAAAAAAATGAAAAAAAAAATAGTTCTATTGGCTGGCAATTGGGCCCGGGCGCTATCCCTAATTGGAGGCCTCTTAAGGCCGCCACTACCTCTACCTCTGTCAGGTCCGCCTCTAGGGTCTCCCTCTCCTCTCCTGTTAGTGTCTGGACTACTATCTCTTTCAGAAAATCCACACAGTCTGCCTCTGTCCTGTCCGTGACTGGAGTATACAAGCCTTCATAGTAGACTGCAAAATTGTCAGCAATTACAGCACTTGTCGTCTGCATCACGATTGCCCTATTGAGAATTGCAGGCACCCAGGAACGGTGCTTGTCTCTTTTATTTAGCCAGGCCATCAGTTTGCTGGCCTTGTCTTCTATGTCGTACAGGCGATGTTGCGTCGCTAGAGCATGACTACATGCTCTGTTTTCTGCCAATCTCCTGAGATCTTGCTGTCGCAGGTGTAGCTGGTGACAGGACTGCCGTTCTCTCTGTCAGTGCCTTGGCCTCTAATATTGCAGTGTCTTTCTCTATGGCCTTGCACTCAAGCTTGTATTCTTTTTTCTTGCCCCAGTTTGGGGCTGCTCTCACATGAGGTTTTTAAATGCCTCCCATAATACGGAGGCGGATGACACCGCCCTCTGGTTCTCTTGAAAGTAAGTCTTTGCACCCTTCCTTAGTTTACCCTTGATTCCCCTGTCCTGGAGGTGCCATGGGCCGATTCTTGGGAGTAGTGAAAAGTCTCAGACCAGTCCACTCAGCAGAACCTCGACTGGGAACTGGTCAGAAATGCCTCTTGCATGGTGTGTTGCTGCCCTGAAGTTGCCCGCACGGGCATACTGCGTAAAAATGTGATCAAGATGGGAGAAGCTACTGTGAGAGGGCAAGAAGTGTGTGCATTGTCGTTGTGGGTTATGCTCATGCCATATGTCCATCAGTCCCAATGCCACCACAAAGGGCCACAGTCGTCCCGCGTCTCCCCATGTGGCAGCCCTGCTCATTTTGTCAAACCACGGCTCCATGACAGCATTCATGTCCCCTCCCAGTATGAGGGCCCCTGTGGGCATCTCTAAGATGAGGGCACTAATGTCTGGCAGTGTTGTGGCATAGAGCCTAGGTGGTATGTAGACCGAGCAAACTTTTAGGGTAAGGCCCTCCCATGTCCCCGACAGGGCCATATAGCGACCCTGAGGGTCGTGCCATGTGCTATGAAAGGTAATCAGCACTGAGTTCTTAAGCAGGATGCCAGCACCTCAAGAGTCTGCGGAGTAGCCTGCATGTGCCATAACTCTGTAACCGAAGTGATCGAGAGCTTTGTAATGATTACCCCAGAGGTATATTTCTTGAAGTAACACCAGGTCCGGGGTCAATTTGCGCAGGTATTGCAATACTAGTATGAGCTTAATTTTGCTGTCCAGGCCGTTTATATCACACGACCATATGGTTAGTCCCCGCTGTCCAAGTCCAGCCATCTGCGTAGTAATTTGGTGTGGATAGGCATCCTCTCCCCGGGAGTAGGCATGTCGCGTTGTACCCCGTCTCGTGCCCGGTCGTGTGCCTCCCCACCTTCATTTCCTGCAACTGTAAGTGTGTTGAGATGAGTAAACTTAGTACATAACAAAAACATTGAATTTAAGTCCCCCAACTCCCCCTACCCTGTTACCCTGCACAGTAGGCTCAAAACTGCCCACCGCCCCAACATGTAGAGCGCCTGTGGCCCTAACTTTGTTGTACTACTAACTAGGTTTGGCTGGCACCACCTCAATGGGCCAAGCTAGTACACCCATGGTGTTGCATCCCATTGAAGTATTGGCAGTGTCCCTGTCCTACTCATTGTTGGACATCATTGCTAGAAATCCCCCCATCCCACCCGCAGGAATCGTCGTGACCCATCCCTGTACAGACTCAGACTGTACCAGAGCGCCAAAATTTGAGTCTACAGTCACCTTCCAGTTTGATTGCAGTAGTGCATTAAAACGTCCAACACTGCAGTATGGCGAAGCGCCGTCACTGAGTCCTGGAGTTGAATCACTCGCGATCCATCAGTGTCCCATCTTCCGCCCACTCCCCACCGTGTTCCAGTCGCACATCCCCCTGGCCGGCCAGGTGCTCCCTCCTTGCATCTCCTTGTGACCGACGGCCAGGGGTGCGCTAGCCTTCCAGCCACACACACGGCTCCTCAGGAGTAGTGAAGAGGCAGGACTTGCCCTCTGCCATGTCTCGCAGTTTCGCTGGGTATAGCATCATGTATTTCAGTTCTTTGGTGCACAACTCTCTCTTGACCTCCTCAAAGCTGCGGCACTGGCGCTGTACCTGCAAGGTGAATTCCAGGAAAAAGAGGATTCTGGTGTTTTCGTACGCTAAGTTGCCATGTGAGCAGGCCACTTGCAGAATAGCATCTCTGTCGTGGTAGTTGAATATCCTGGCTATGATTGTCTGTGGGGGGACCCGGATTCAGTGGTGGAATTGGTGCTCTATGGGCTCGCTCAATGGAAAATAATTTAGAGAGGTGTTTGAAGCGGAGTGTATTGAGGATAAGATCTTTGATTAATAAGTCAACATTGGGTCCCTCGGCTCCTTCGGGACCCCCACCACCCTGATGTTTCTGTGAGCCCTGCCTTCTTGATCTTCCAACTTGGCTGCCTTGGCTGCCTGTTTCCACGTGAGCTATTGCACCTGCTCCTCCAGTTTCTTGGACTTGCAACAGGTTTATGCGTGATTCGGCTGATGTTACTTTTTCTGAGATCTTTTGAACGTCTGCTCTGACATCGATAGTTACTGCATCCAGCTTTGGCTCAAGAGTGCTCTTAAGATTGCTGCCTCCGCTGCATCCGATCCTTGTCCAGCTGCCGCCGGCTTGGATATTACATATTTGCCCATTTTGTTAGTTTGTGTAGGCGCCGATCCCTTCGGCCTCACCATAGCTGCGCAGAGCACCGCAGCTGGGACCCATGCTCTGAGCGCGTCAATCTCTGTATGTGCTGGCCCACAAGCAGGACACTGAGATCCTATCTCCATCGGGGGTGGCTGCTCCCCTCACGTCGCCTCCGATCGCTCCGGCATCAGGCAGCCCCCCAAGGGGCATCCACCTCTATCTCTCCAGTTATAGTCCGCTGACTGTTCTTTACGTTGTTCATGGCTCAAGCTGCACCTGAGTTGGCTCAAACTCTCTGCACTCCTGCCCCAGGGAAGGCAGTGCATGGGGAAGCAGGCTGGGGGGATGAGCCCACCACCAGGCAGTCATGGGCAACAGTCCCTTGTATCATGTCACCCCCGTGCCTCAGGCTGGCCATGCGACTGAGAGAGGAGGGAGAGGGCCCACTGCTCAGCTGTCACCTCTCCCCAGGCACAGCAATCACTCATTCAGGGCCCAGGGTGACACTCATCCAAGATTGACCACCCACAGCACCCCCGATCCCAGGTCTCCTTCTGCAGCCACATCACGCGCGGCGTCCCAGGGTCCTTAATGAAATCGGAGCCGCAGTTCAGCCGGGAGAGCGGCGGGACGAACAATGGCAGGAGGTCCCGGCCCGTACACGCCTCAGTATGCCCGGGACCCGCAGGCGCCGGCTGCCCAGTTTACCGATGTGCAGCGTCTCTGGACTCAAGGCCCCCGCACACAGGCCGCAGCTCAGGCCGGACTGGGAACCGAAACCGGCCCTGGCAAACTGCTCGGCCGGCCCCCCCTGGAGGGAGGGGGGTGCAGCCAAGCTGTTTGCGAGGGCCGGTTTCGGCCGATTTTGTTACAGGGGGCCGATATTGCTGACCCCCGGTAACAAAAACGATCCCCCAGGGGCCCAAAACCGGCCCCCACCCTGGCGGCCCACCGGGGAAACGCCCGGTACCCGCTACGGCCAGTCCGTCCCTGCCGCAGCTCCCGGCTCCTTCAGTAGGCAGCCTCACAGGCACCGTCCGGAACTCCTGCAGGCTTATGCAGCATCCCCAGGTCACCACAGGGAACGGTGTCTCTATGCATCCAAGAGGGAGGCGGGGGATAGCAACCAGCCCCCGCCTACTCGCTCATCTCCTCCACGCTAGGCACAGCTGGTCCAGCAGCATAGACGTCAATCCGGCAGTGCCTGTCTCCTCCAGCCGCCAGCTCCATACGGCCTTCTCTGCCAGACTCACCTGACATTCAGCTGGCCCCCCGGGCATCAGGAAGAGTCACCAGAGATCTGCACCGGGTCTTAGATCACCGCTGTTTGCTCCGGTGCATGGTTTGTGGCAGACAGGAACGGATTAGTGATGAGATGGCAGGGATTAACCGTTCAGCCGCTCAGAGCCCGCTTAGCTTGCAGCCATCTTGGCTGGAGCCAAGCCAGACCCCCTGAAACTTGAAATTTATGATCAGTTTCAAGAGAAGGTGCTTTAGAATGGGACAGAGGGTTTCCCTCAGTGTAATCATTAAAGTCCAAAACAGGTGCCTAAGATGAGCAACGATTGTAAACATGCAATTCTAAAAAATAGCATCTGGTAAAGGCAGGAGGAAACTTTCTCAGTGTTTCTGGCGTAACGCTATGGAATCAACTCCCCTCCACTCTTCAGCATTTGGTAAATCTGAAAAGTTTTGATATTAGACTGAAATAAAACGTACAGACATTGTTTTTCCTTAGGATTTATTGTGTTCTATCACATTTTGGAGTCTAATTGGCTCCATTGTACTATATATCTTGTGATAGCTGTATTTGATTTTGGTTTTCTACCTTATTATGCTTTTATACTTTTACACATTTGTGTCATTGTTTGTTAGGGTGGTACCTAAAAACTTGATGTTTATCTGGCATGTGATGCACATATAAAACCTATAAATACAAATAAAAATTCAAAAACGCCTGTAGACCTCCATTGGATGGGATGACGGACTAAAGGTTCATGCTAAATAAATCTAAAACGGTTACATAAAAATGTTGTTCTACCATCACACTGCATTCATCAATTTCAGTGTCAAGGGGCTTTAAAGCAGTATGGAGTGAAAACCCATAAATCCACTGCTTTGGAGACCGGCTCTACATTTCCCAAGTGGACTATGCGCATTCAATTCCTTACCCATGTAGATGCTCAGTGAAAGGATTGTTTTACAGGACAAGGCAGAAAATAGGCTTGATCCCCCAGACTATTTAAACATATCTAATATCCCATTGACAATAGGACTAGAAGGTAATTGGAAAAGAAATGCATCCAGTACAGTGACTTACCAAAACCTGGTAAAAAAAAAAGGATTAACACTCCCGGTTCTAAACAGTGGACCTGGAACTCCAGAGGATCATGATACATCTTTAAAAAGCAACATGAAGGGTCCCACAGTAACAAAATATACATTAAACCTATTTGGGAAGCAGCCTAAGAGGCCTAGATGGAGGACAGCCTGCATGAGTATTCTATTGCAAAACAAGAGTCATGGCAATCAAATAATTGCCATTCTTCTCTAACTCCTCCAGACTTGAGTATCAAGACGGCAGACTCAGTAACTCAGTCACACCACCAGTAGGCTAAAGATGAAGCAAGTGCTCTACCTGCAACCTGTGAATGTTGTATAGATAGCTGAGCTCTGAATAGGTCGTTCCAAACAAAAATAGCTGTCAGTGGTATAGGATAGTAGCCTTAATGCATTTATCCATCAACATTTTGAGGCAATGGAGCAAATGGTGGTACACTCTGACACATATGTCTGCTCATGCTTAACTACATCTGGCTTACAATCCTTAAATGCAGCCTATTACAGGGAGAGTGGAAGACCAGAAAACAGTTTCCGGCAAGTTAACACCAAGGTGTTTGGAAACGTGGCAAAGTGGAGAGTAAGTTATACCAAGGGGCACATCAAATCCTTATTAGAAAAGCTATTCTCAGAAATGTTGAGTTAATTTAATATAGAGTATAATGAGGCTACTGAATAACATTTAAAGACAAAAGGTGCATGATACAGCCCTTTGTTCATTTGTATTATTCCTGCACAATTACAAAGTGTGGGAGCTGCTACTGCACCATAGCAAGCTAATATAACTCATCATTCTACATAGCTAGAATATTATGTTTTTTCTCAAATAAGAAATAAAGGGTGATGATCATAGATGGAAAGAATTTATCTTGAAGATCCATCAGTACAAAAACACTATTCATACCCAGGATCCCTCACATTTAATTGTTTTGCTGACTCTCACTTCTTTTGTACTTCTGTAAAGCAGATAGAAGCCTTTCAGATGTTGTTGAAAGTATGACACTTGTAGAATGCTGACAGAAAAGAAACAACAATGTTGAAGATTTAAGACTCTAAACAAGCTCAAATTGGGTAGATTGATCGATTCAGTAGGAGTCTGGGTGAAATTAAAAGAAGCAACCAATGAGGAAGGAGAGCCTTGGTTAAGGTTAGGTGGTTGAAAGGCCCTCACACTCTAGAGTATGGTCTTCAATATGGGTGTTTCTTTGTGGGAGGGGATAGTTTGTGATAGAACACCTGCACTAGAGGAGGTACAAATGCTGAATTTAAATTATTCCTCTGTGCCGTTCCACTTGATCTCTTTGTGAAAAGGAAAGACCGGTATCAGGAACATGGATTGGTAGAGAGTATTGGATCATAATTATTTTTGACACTTAACTATTGAACTTTACTTTAATTGTGAGGAAATGTTATTAACTTACCAGAAATAAGGAAGCATGTATGCATTCTGTGTCCATTTCTAGTCATGATCTGATGCTAATCTTCTTTAGACACACACAAGAAAAGAGCAAAGGAACCTTGGATTGGATCAAGATCTTGTTAGCAACTTTAGTCTGGTATGTTGAGGAGTCATTACAGGTTACTTAAAATGAAAATGAAGGAAGAGCGAGTAAAATGATGAGAGGGACTGGAGATATAGGTGGACGAATACAAAAGGGAAGAAGTTAAGCCTCCTAGGGACATTACTTGGCAAAATCATTGATGCTAAACATGCATAAGCAAATTTGATTGAACTTAGAGGCCAGGGGAGTGTAGGCAAACTAGCGCGTGATCGTTATCTACTAACCGACCAGAATAACAAACAAGAGACATGGTGTTCGAAAGATAAATAACTGGACAGGTGATTAGTGCTAACGAGCGGTCATCATTCAGGTATGCTGGGTCTCAAGGCGTTTCTAGAAAGACTGCTGAGTTGCTGCTTCACCTTATCCATAGCCTGAAATTACAGCCACTGCCTCTTGCCAGGTGCCTCCCCTCAAAAGGTTGATTATAAAGGAGGATCTTGTGAGAATTATGTCTAAACGGAAGAAGGGGTCTGCGCCAAGTCGGAATGATTTTTGAATTAATTTACACAGTGTGTCTCTTGCCTGTAATGCATTAAAAGTTTTACCTGTATGATCCAATTTACGGGTCCCACCAACTGATGACCTTATTGGACCAGAACAGCAGGGCTGTGTTAGGGATATTCACATATTTACCCAGGCAAAGTATTTAACTGTGATATGGGTTTATGCCAGATAATTGATACAATCAAGGAAAATGTTTGAAAGATTACCTAGGATAGCTAAGGTTGGTCTAGAAATTAAAATATTGATGCCGATATTAGGTTGGGATTTAGGGATCAGTCAGAAATGGCCTGGTCTGCGAACTGCAAACTATCACCTAGACGCTAATCATGACAGAGAGCAAAAATCATAATTGCAATTGGTTAAATGCAGAGACTTGGTTTAGTGAGAGTCTTGAGATGGAAACCCAAAATCAAAGCCATGAAACAAATAAATATGATTTTAGAAAATCTGGGTCCATCTGATCCTGTTTCGATTCGGGTTTGTAAACACAGAGCAAGTCACTTGGAAGAGCAAAACCACTTTCTATAAACATTCTATAAACCAACTGAATATTTAATTGGATACTATTTTGCGAGATATCATAAGTTGTACTGAATGTATGCTATTGGATTTTGTTATTCATCATCTAATACAATAAACATTTATAAATAAAAATGGAAATTGATTGAAACCCTAAACTACAATGTCCGTGAAAATCTCCAATACTGAGGTTAAGAGGGACGTTTAAAAATTGTGCCACAACTTATGACTGGTGAAATTCCTAGGTTAATCAAAGCAGCCAATAAGGTTACAGTACCTGAGTGACACCCTTCCTCTGGAGTCTGATTGGTTAATCTTTAGCTCATTCATGTGCTGGAGGTTGTAATTAGTAGGGGCTTTTGAAGAGAGAGGTCTGCATGAGCACCCCCGCCACTCCCCCCAATTCTAAGCTAGCTGCAATATCTTGGATAATAAACACAACTGCCAAGGTTCCAAACTTTTTAGATGTGAGATTTCTACCGGCCAACAAAGCTTTCTACAAAGATCAAAATTATGCTCATCAGAGATTTCTCATTTGAGATTGGTTTTGTGTTACGGCTCATGGGCAGCTTCAGAAAAATTGAATCCTTGTTTATTTTTCACTCTTAGCGTCCTGGGGATTGGATGTTGGATGCTGCCAGATTCCTTTTCCCAGTCTTGGTCCACTATAGTGCTGATACATCAGAGTTCATAGAGGTCATTCTGAGCTGCAGGGTCCTTTACCACTGAGAGGGGAGAAGACTAAGTGAAGTTCCAAGAAATAGTTTCTACCTCGCCAAATCACGTCTGGTGTCAGATAGGAAGCCAAACAAGTTGACACAGACTGTGTCCATAGAGTTAAAATTAACAAGCATTGGCATAGCCAATAGGTCTCGCCTTTGGGACTTTATAAGTGTTTAGCCATGCAGCACATTATCATTTGTGCTACAACATCAACTGTTACTTCATGTGCCACCGGTGACATAACGAGGCTATGTGCAACAAGGCTGCACGCATACTGAATGATAGGTGCTATGAATGAAGGAAACAATCAACAACAATCTGTCTTATATTAAACAAAGCTGCCAGGAATGTAAACCCTATTATCAACTACCTCAAAAAGGCTATGGCACTCTTTCCAGCTTCTGAGAAACATTTAAACACCAAAGCCAGCCACGCCCTTCACTCACCACGACTCCGATCTTACAGTCCCACAACTTAGACAACATTAGTCAGAGTCATCTATGCAACTTTCAGGAAAAGAAAACGTGGGTGCTTAGCAAGCAGAAATATTTGTGATGCAGGAGAAGAGTTGACACTATGTCCAATGGAAAGGACTGGAACTCAGTAATCTATTATGAGGAGAAATAGCATGACATTGTTCCACACTCAGGATCCCAGGGCATTTACTCACGGTGCTGGGGTAGGTGCACATTACTTTGCAGCCTTGGATTACTTGTTTTGCAGGCACAGTGCTGAGCTTTTTAAACCTTCTCCAGCTGTTTCCACATTACCTCTGTTGTTTGGGTTATACATATGTTATAAGCTCTAGTAGCAAATTACAGATTGAAGGGATGTTTAGGCTCTAGAGCAGCTATTCAGGTTATAGTGTATGTAGGGACCAGGATTTATGACAGATTAATAATGTTACGTATTAAATCAATCTAGCAAAGTCAGTTTCAGACAGCCAAGCCATCAATTGGAATACATATATTTTATAGTCTTATGCATTGGACACAGATTACAGATGACACAGACCTCACATTATCAGGGCTGTAACCTGCAGAGCAGTTCTTCATGCTTGCGAGTCTCACATGAAAGCACTCTATCTCTCTGGTTTCACAAATATTACATACCCATAGGACTGAACAGTTGTTATCCAGTTTATTTATATCTCACAGGAACGGGGCTCTGACTGCAGAGAAATCCTACATGGTTGAGCATCACACACCAGCACTCTCTTTTGTGTTACACACAAATTGCTCGTGCTGCAAACATGGAATCAATCACCCTTGGACGAACTGCCAATGGCAAGTGGGCAGAACGTGTTTCTGACGTTCACAACACTGACAGCAGCACCACAGTGTTGTGACTTATGTTTACTTTGCCCTCTGAGACTAGTCACTGCATGTAGCAATTTACAATATGAAACTTAGCTAACCTTTTTTAAAGCAATAATATAAGTACCTTTCTGCAGTTGAGTGCTCATATTTGCATAGGACTATTGCTATTTGTAGCTTGATTACACTTCGATGAGTACATGTGCAGTAGAATATTTCATACAGAAACGTAGTAAACAAACTATCACTTTATTTAAGTTAAATATTGTAACCATTCCATTTTCTACAGTGAAGTAATTTCATAACACCTGCCCGTTTTCAAGTTTATACAGCTGAAGCGCCAAGACTGGATTAAATTTGTTTTTCAACCGTTTAACACTTACGGGCCGAAGGGGAATGGTTTTTAGGTCGAGCCTAGAGCAGCTTGCTCAACTTTTAGTAAGGGGGTTTTCAAAGTGCTACCAGAGGCTTTTGCTGGCGACTAGCTTGCGTTCACGCGAGCGTGAACGCGCGCAGCCGCCATCTGTCTTTTCTCCGTCACGGGTAATTAAGTGCATCGCGATCACTTTAACTTTCGGCGCCCGCGCGGCCAATGCTTTTCGCGTGCGCTTGTTTGAGTCTGTGTTACAGTAAACACACAGTGCTGGAACCCAGCGGCGCACCCCCTCCCCCACCGCACCGAGGGCTGCACCACCCTTCTTTACTAGAAGTGGCACAAATGTAAATTGCCCATACTGTCTCAGGGGACGAGTCGGTGTCAGCTGTCTCCTAGAGGGAGCTCTCGCATGAGACAGCCGGACTCAACATGTGGGGTGAGGAGAGACAGACACGCCCCCCTTTAATTTGGCAGTTTTTTCCGCTGTCTGACACCGCGGGCCTATAATGAGCACACAAAGGGCCTCGTGGGCATCACGCCCTCAAACCCACACTGTGAGCAACTTCCTGACCGCGGTCTCTCGAGGATCGACGGTAAGTCCAACGTTTGACTTTCAGTGAAACTTAAAATCCTTGCACAAGCTTTCCTATACTGCCATTGGTGCAGCAATTTTACACCAATATTTACACGGACCAACACGTGAAAGTGTGATAGTGATCTTTAGATCGAGAATGGGAGTGGGTGGCCTGCTGTGCTGGGCAAGCAGGCGGGCTCGCACATCAAGCCAGTGACTGGCCTCGTCCTTCTGAACACAATATTTACAGGTTGTTAAAGTTGGAATGCGACATATGTGTACGTGCTGACATGCCATGCTTTCATATAAATAGACATATCACTGCTAAATATAGTGATGTAATCTTTCTTTAAATAACCTCTCAACTGTTTCCTGCAAGATGCCCGAATCTCCAGCCAGGAGAGGAGCAGCGCCTAAAACTGAAAAGGTTTGTGGCGCTACCTGCGCCTCCTTTCATTCAATGAGCCCAAGCCTTCAATTTACGGTCAAGAGGACAGGACACTGGTTCCCTTAGACTTGAGGTTTGTTTGGAAAGAATGCAACAGAAATATGAAATTATAAATGTGTACCAGGCCACGTTGCAATAAATGTACATATTTAAACTCAACCCACACAAGGAAATGAAATGCATATATGTTCTGCAACGAGAGAGTGCTACCACAGAGGCCAAGCAGCTTCGAGCCGCCTTGTAGACGCTGATGTGCAGGAATATATTACCAGCCCCTCACAGCAGGGCCCGGGTAATTGGCAGTTATGTTTTACCTCCTGCAGACTAGTAATGGTTAAAAAATGGTGTTCATACAATTTAGAAAGTAAAAAAGTGTCTTCGTTTAGCCCACTCTGACGAAACGAGACTGGTAATGAACTAAGGGTGCGTTCATCAAAGCGGATGAAAGGAGAAATGGGCAGGTAGAAGTTTAAAGCACCGCGAGGGGTTGAAAGGTGAAACATTGAACCCCATGAATATTCCGTGTTTTCGGAGGACACGCCTTTCAGCATGGGTTCACGTGTGCAGAAGGGCCACCACTACCCCCAGTCTGTGTTGGGCTTGCTTCAAAGGTTCATTTAATATATCTACTGACACCTGCCAGGTCCGGGCATCACTCAAATCCCAATTTCTACAAAGCAGACAGTGCAGCGGGGCGATGACGCAGGTAGTTGGAAAGTGACGCGGTGTCTCGAGGCTTTGAAAAGGCTATACAACGCACATTACACATGTTTAACATGTTTAAAGTCTATTTCCAGGTATTTAAATGCCTGTATTAGCACCGGTGGTCTTAAAGTGTCAGGTGGCGTGTGCATGGGGGGCACGAGGAGGGGGTCAAAGGTCACTTTCTGCTATTATATTTTAATTTTAAAAGGGAGGTTCTCTGTCTCTTAGCCATCCACCCCAGACACCAGAGCCCCCATAGAAAGGCGAGTGTCTTCAGACCAGAAGCTTACGAACATCTCTCAGCAGGCTTTGGCACCACATATACACGCAGCAGGGTATGACAATAAAAATAGATCACAGCAGTAAGTAGTGAGCAAGCCTTCCTAGCATCTCGGGGTTTGAAAACATGTATTGATTATAGCGACAGAATAGAAGGTTTTCTTTATAGAGACATGGAAAGAACACCCCCCCCCCGAGCCCCCATGGACTGATTTAATTAGAAGTGACGGTTCGATGTGAGGTTTGTGTGTTTTAAAGCAGCACTAAAGCTGTGTGACAGCTGATATTAAACAATCTACCTTCCTTTACAGGGAAGGCTTTAAATAGGCTATTAAGTACAGCGAGAAGCCCCCCCACACTCCCGCCCCCACCGAGGTTCTGTGCCTTCCTTTTGTGATTCGTCATTGATTCATGCACTTAGCTCGGTACAGAACAAGGTGTCGCAGTGTTGTAACTGCAAGACACCCACTGGTGTGAACACACGCATAGCACGCCTCAGATGGCACACGCATGTACACACACATATACACACACACATATGCACATACACACACACACCACAGCATCACTAAGCACCACCTCAACATCACTCAACACCACCTCAGCATCACTAAGCACCACCTCAACACCACTCAGCACCATCACAGCATCACCAAGCACCACCACAGCATCACTAACCACCACCACAGCATCACTAAGCACCACAACACCACTCAACACCACCTCAGCATCACTAAGCACCACCTCAACACCATCTCAGCATCACTAAGCACCACCTCAAGACCACTCAGCACCACCACAGCATCACTAAGCACCACCTCAACATCACTCAACACCACCTCAGCATCACTAAGCACCACCTCAACATTAGAATAGGCAGGAAGAAGTTGCCAACATTGCAACGACAAAAAAAACGACAAGACCTTTCTTATGTTTATTCTTTTTTAATTGGGTCATTCAGTTGTACATAATGTCGTCTTAGTTATATATAAAGTAACAAAAATGCTTATGTCTTTTTTATTATAACTTTTCAACATGCTGCACAGCAGCCACAATGCTCTTAAAAACATTGGCAAAACCAATACCTCTGGCTAAACACATATACGGTCCCAAAGGCGAGACCTATTGGCTATGCCAATGCTTGTTGGAGTTTGGCACGTGAAGCCTAGGTGTGGGGGAGGGGTGCAAAGAGAGCTACAATTAAACAACTCCACAGCTTCAAAAGAGGGAGGGCGGAGAGAATAGGAGCATCCTTTTGGGATTTTACGTTGTGTTTTTATTTGATCACTGTTGTTGCTTTGTGCTGCAATCGGTACTTAATATAAAGAAAACATTCTCATTAGGGAAATATAAATGTTCCTTTTGGTTACAAAGTTAGCATTGCGATGTGTATTGTTTTCGGCCCAGATTTGCAAGCATGTACGCAGTGATAAAACAAAAAGTTACACATAAAGCAGGGCGGTATCGTAGAGGATGGGAAAGCATGTCAGCATTTCCTGTAAAATCATAGCTCTTTTGGAGAATGCTGGTTTAAAATGTTAAAATGAAAAACACAGCCTTACCTCGTCGTCCTAGCTAACACAGGCCAAACAGCATACACCTCTTGCTGATTAAGTCCCTGAAGTTTAAAGCGTGTTAGTGCGTGGGGGGAGGGAATCTTTAACCTGCAGTCAATTGAATTAAATCTCCGCCTCCAGCGAGTTTGCCATGGGGTCCCGATCATCGGGTACAGTCCAGAGCCTTTGTTAATGTTGCTTGCACGTGGAAAGTAGACAGAGTAAGAAGGTGATGGGGCTGTAATACGGGCATTTGGTTTTCCGCCCCAGCCAAGTGTAGTTTACTGCGAAAACTTAGGCATCACTCGTCTCACCATGCTGTTGTGATCGGACACACACATACGCAGAGGGAGAGCCTTTTTAATGTTGCTTGCATCTGTAGGTAGTTTTAGGCAGATGATAACAAAATATCCCAGAGAAACGTGATAGAAAGAATCATAGCTGCCAAGGTTTCAGATTGCTTATGTGTGACATTTTCATAATGTCAGTGTAATTATGAGTGACATTCAACGACTACGAGTGACACTTTCTCGCGAGCAAAATCAAGCAATGAAGACGGAGAAACATATAAAATATCATCCTCCTTCTTTCCCCTTGTGTGTTTTTCTCTCTCTTACTCTGGGTCAAAGTATTGATGAAGAAAAATAAGTGCTGGCCTCCAAAAATTTGCGTTGGTGGGCCCCATCTGCAACCACCGGCTCAAATTAAGCATTGGCTGGGGGTGTCTGAGGAGATATAATGCTGACATATTGTACTGAAACTGATGGCTAAGTTCTATTGTTTCGCACTCCAATTCTTAAGTAATATGTCAGCTGACGTAAACTTATGAAAGAAAGGAAAGTAGGTACCACTGAGAAACGTGTCACCCATCCGAGGGGAGGCGTAGTATCACATCTTTAGCTCCTGAGTATAAAGAGAGGATTAGGCAAGAAGGTAAGAGATTTATCACCACCACACTTGGCAACTACAACAAACACTCACTATCTCACTCCACCAAACACTTGCCTTGACATACATAATTACTCTAACAAACACAACTGTACACCACCAAATAAATAACATCACACACACACAGTCAAATCATGAGGAAAGCTTGCACTGCTGAATGTGTGTGTGGTGAGCTGAACGTTTTCACCCATTTATGTGTGTGCTCTGCTGCAGCTGGTGCCATTATTGAGATCTGTAAGCTCTTCGATAATGCA
The DNA here is from genome assembly GCA_963921515.1 of Calotriton arnoldi. NCBI lineage: Eukaryota > Metazoa > Chordata > Amphibia > Caudata > Salamandridae > Calotriton > Calotriton arnoldi. The sequence goes on along the minus strand of CAWUFW010000658.1, from coordinate 806,899 downwards.
CAACAACTCCAGGGTCTCTTTACTAGACTCTGAACTGTCCCATGATGGTGCCATGAGTGGCCAAAATAGCATTTTGTTCAATACTTAAAAGTCGCACATTACACTTATAAACTTTCAAAAATAAAGCGTTGCTTTAACAACATTAACCTTTTTTTTTTCCTTCTATGTTTGAGCTATTCATTTCTTTTATGCTCCTTCCGTATATCTTCCATCCCTAATTCTTTCTTCCTTTTTGTTTTAATCTTTCTCTTCCTTCCATAACTCCACTTCTCCCTTCCGGTCCTTTTTCTGCCCTTCTTTCACTTCCCTTCCTTACTTTCTTCCTCATTTTCCTTATTTACACGTTTTTTTTACAATGATATGCAATTGTTTATGAGTTTCACAGTTATGCATACTTGCACTTATTGAAAAACAGTCCTGTGCGGCCAGTCCCACGGTTTGATAATAGCACACTGCTACATTATTTACGTGGCAAATATTTGAAATGTTCTACTCGTGCACAGGCTCTTAGAACCCGAGCCGGCCCCTGGCTCGGCTCTGGCTCAACTCTTCCTGTTATGTTGTTGCCTCACTCACCTGGCAAACTCCACTTGTGACAAGAAGCCGTCCTAGTTTCATGCTGCCTCTCCACGCCTGCAGTAGTATGGAGACTGATTAAGCTAGATAGATTATTAAACTGAAATAAATACAGCAGCTCGCCTCACCCCATGCACAACGCCAAGATAACCATCAGCAGACTGGTAGAGTGGCATAAAGCAGGAGGGATGCTGCCCACGGGCACAGCTGTTCGCTCGAACACCAGATTTACAGAAAGGGTCATAACGCATAGTCTGAACGTGGAGGGCACGGCACAGGAAACAATCAGAGAGCTGCCGCCCCCTGACCCAATAAACTCTGCCGTGTCCGGTAGAAAAGAGTTGTCGCAATCACATGAGCAGCTGGTAAACAGCCTCACACTATAACAGCTGCTCTGTCTTCGCTTTTATTTATCAGCACCCAGCTCTGCCCGGAATGTACACTTACCTGGACCCTGTCCGTTTGGCTACCCGTTTGTTGTGACAGCCAAGTCACGTAGTGAGGCTGCGCCACGGCCGGGCTGAGAGAGTGAGACTGGGTTGATGCATGCAGCCAGCCCCCAGGTCGCAGCGCGGTGGGTGCCAACTCAGACTCTCAAACGATAATTAGTTTGCAATGCTTCAGTAGTGTGCAGCAGGCAGAGGTCAGATAGCTCACACGTTGTCCACTGCATGCTGCCAGCAGCGCACCAGGCTCATGCTGCTTCACCTAATGGAGCATAGCTTCTGCTGCCGTGGTAGCACTTCACAGTCAGACACCTGCTGAGACACTACGCATATGCGTGACAATGCATTTCAGTGCGGTAATGCGGATTACCACACTGAAATGCGCTAGTGTCACGCCTGATGCGTGATACTTGACAGGCATGAAGAATGAAAATGCACCTTTGGTCATCTGCTCGGAAGCGGTGTTGTGCACAGTGCCACCTCGCATGCCTCCTGCTCCGAGTACCCCTCGACTGAACTGCCAAAAGTGCCCTCCCAGCGAACAGAGTAAAACAAATTGAGGCACAAATCACAAGGCGGATGTCAAACAAAAGCCGTGTGGAGCCATTAAAAAAATGAAACCAGCTGAGGCTGTGCACCTTTCTTTAGGCGAGTCGCATCTAAAGAAAGTAGCAGGGCTCCCATTATAGGTAAAACTCGGAATGAGACGCATGTAGAAAAAACACTAAGTAGTCCATAAACACATAGATGAAAACCTACAGTGTAGGGAAACTGTGGTTGGCCGGTGCTCCTGGCTTACAAACGGAAGTGATGTAGTGGGAGCACCGGCCAATAAGGAGCCAGGAAACAAGAGCAGTGGAGTTTTGAACCAATGGCAAGTAGCAGCTGTGATTACACTCCGAGGAGTGATTACAGCAGGTCTTGCAGACAGCGCATGCGTGCTGATGCTCGACCTAAAAATTAGAGTGACAGCACTGCATAAATACACTGGATGCTTCAAGGAGTGTAACTCTGTTAGTGCATATGACAAAGCAGTCACAGATCAAAGCCAATTGCGAAGGTACACATTTCCATTCCTGACACAATAGGCCTTATATATATATATATATCATTGTTTTATATATTTTCAAATTTTAATAAAAAATAGTTGAGTACAAGAAAAAGTCTTCTGGTGTCCTGGTTTTGCTTCAGTTACCAACACATTCCTTAGAATCTGGGCTACATGCGCTCTGTAAACAGTCAGAGGCTCTTCGCTTGACAAGGAGCTTTTCTAAACAAAAACAAATGTATATAAAATGATCCTTCTCCATGAGGACAATAAGAAAGAAGCAGCCCCAGCACTTTTTGCCAGGGATTGCTCTACATCTACAGTCAAGCAAATGTAGAAGAATGACACTGCTTGGTAATTAAAGTTTTGCTTTGCTTGCTAGTACAGATTATTGTAAAGGTATATTCAGTTCCTTTCAGCGCACAGTGAACCGGATACCAAAAGCTCCTGAAACAACCAAAAGAAAGTAGGGAGCCATTTCCACTCACTCATAATATTTCTTATCTTCCTCATTTGCATCTACTTGCTTGATCTTTGTATACCATCCTTCACAAACTGTGCATGGCAAGTGGTCAAATGCACCCAAAAGTTCTGACATTCCCTACACAATATTAAAAATGTCATCAATGATGTAATGGAACAGAGCTTTGATTCATAGATGTTGATGTACCTCTAATAATAGATCCAGCACCCAAGAATGATTGAACTTGTATGTGCAACTCCAATTCACATGGAACCAGCCTGTTTCTTCTTCAGAGTACGAGCACTCTCTAGTCCTGCATGGCACAAAGATGTTTCATGGGTTATGTCTGAAGGACAATTTGCAATTGGTATGATTGTTCCTTGAGATTATCCATCCACATGCCCAGGATCAAAAAAGGATCATAACATAACTCATATTTATGGAGGGAAGTGAAGTTGACCATTTTAGGAATTGTGTGTACTTACATTTTATGATCAGGGATCCATGGTTACTTTGCACTATGCTGCAAAATCAAAAACGTTTGGGCCTAATTAGCTTCACAGTTGATACAATGACAAAAGTCTCCTTCTCAGTGGCTGCCAAGGTCTTTGCCTATCATTATGAATAAAATCTGCATTTTGGGAGAGAGGCAGCAGTATACCCTGCCGGCTAGTTTGGTTTGAGCAGCAAGTTTCCATATAGCTATATGTGGCCTGCCCATCTACAGATTAAAAGGGTTACTTCCTTAATGCGATCATGGGATCCGTTACACTTAGGCTCACTTTGTAATTTGAGACAGTTTCTTGGAAATTTGGCAGTAAGGTTATTGTAAGAGCGGGTTATGGCTGCATAGATTTCAATGAACTTGCGATAGTCTGCAGGCTCAAAGAAGGTCTAAACTTTTCTTTGGGTCTTGGGTACCTTCCAGTTACAACTGATTCTGGCCCACTTCTTGGCTAGGGTATGTAACTTGTCTTGTGATGTAGATGCTCTTGCTAATTGGAACAGAGCATGATATCACTCTGTATACCCTACATGGTGTTCTTCAAGTCCAGCCAGAACTTTGTTCACAAGCTGTTGAAATTACTAAAACACAATTTGTATTAACACACTGCATCTTAAATTGCAGACTTCTCATTTATTTTCTTCCTATATTATTAGGGCTAGGCATTAGCCACACATATGATCCAACATGCTCAGAAAACTGCCCGTATTCAGTTTGTATATCGGCTCATCAACTCTGGGCAGATGACTGACATAAGTCTTAGTGACCAGTGATGGCTCTGTAATAAATATAAAAGCATAATTCAGGATTGGGTAGTGCTCAATGTGTGCCAGTGGTTGGAGGTGGTGGGTACTTGTGCTTATTTTTGATGACATCAGAAGGAAGAAGAGAAATATAGGAAAACATTGACAAAGCAGGAAAGAATAAAACATGCAATAGTGAGTTAAAGAGATGGGAAGTGTGGGGTGGTGGAAGAAAGAAGCATGAGGGAGAATCAAGACCAGTAAGCCTTGGTATTTGGTAACCCAAGCATTCAACAGAGCTGGTGGCAGCTTCTAAAGAAGAATTGGGCATTGTAATTATTTATTTATTTCTAGTAAATTAAGCATTAGGTAGAGGGTGACCTCAGCTTTCAAACTAAAAGTAACAATTACTTTAGTAGCTGAAATAGGCCTAAGTTACACCCGTATCCAACATTCTTGTTACCTCACATGTATTTGGAGCTTGGAATAAGTTTGACTTTCTTTATACACTGAGCATCCTAAGTGAGAAATTTGCGCATTATACATCATAATCTGATATGTGTGCATGCCTGGTAAATGAGAAAGTGGGCCAATTTTCCAATATAGCACCCAGAGAATGCAGGTGGTCTATGATCCTGCTGAGGAAGTCTCTAGAAAATCACCCTCAGTCATAGGATGGTGGGACAATGGCCCACAGCCATTGAGTGCAACTTTGAGTCCCCTTCGTGGAAACCATAAGGACTCCATCAGGCAGATGGTAACCTTAAATGAATGACCAGATTATAGTTAAGTGAGTTGATGGCCTGCCTGTGTAATGCAATTGGCTTTTGGTAAAGTTGTGCCAATGCTGATAGGGGTATACAGAGAGAAAAGTATTTTATGCCTCAGGGAGCCACTTTAAGGAAGGTACACCGAAAGGCTTCTGAGGATTTGTTGGAGGAGGCCCCTTCATGAGTGGAGAAAAAAACTTCTTGCATCTGTTAATGCACTACATTTTGATGTTGTAGCAAACACAATCAAGGTTGAGGCTGCTGTTTAGGCTTTAGAAGAGGAGCAAAAGGGCCTGACTGGCAAAGTTAAGGTAGTGGAGCTCAATCAATATAGAGCCTTGCAGAGGGTCCGATTGGAGACCCGAGCAACTGAAGTGAGTGACACTGAAAGTGTGTCATTGAAGGAGTAGCTGAATTGGAAGTGAAAATCAAGCTTCTGGACAATTGCAAAAATAAGTGCATCTCAGGGTGTCGCGGGTACCCCTATCAGAGCCTGCAGGTTCATTAGTAACAGAGATCACTCCAGGACTGAAAGAGTTGCTGGGGACACCATGTGAATTAGAGCAATGGTTGGCTACGTCTGCGTACAGTCTGATGTCAAAAAATGCGTGGGTGGTGTGAATAAAGATGGAACTTTAATAGTTGTCCAGAAGTCTGTGTGAGGGAGAGAAAGAGTTCTTCAAGCTGTGCAGAGGAAAGTGGTGTATTGTGGAAGTCTAGGATTCTACCTTAATCTTATGTGAATTCAGCATTGTTGAATCTATCCTAAAAGAAAATGATGGAAGCCAAATGGATCGAAGCTATGTGGGCTTCCCAATGAGATGTACAATGATGCATGAGCAAAAATGCTATCCCTTCTTGGAGATAGAATCTATAGGACCATTCTGGACAACCTTAATGTGGGGACTGGGAAAAGACAGCACAGTTTGAATACAGTGTGGTGGGTGGGGGCACCCTGCTGATCATAAGGAATACTTTGTGACCAATGTATGATGAGCTGGGGATACTTCCTTGGAGGGAGGATATGTGGGAGGTAGGAGTTTAGGTTCCTGCTAATGTTTGAGGTTGTCCATTTTACTCACTCCCTCAACTTTCACCTCTTTATCCCTATTGTTCTCTTCAGGGTCCACTGTGTTTATCCTTTCTGGGGTTATCGTTGTGGAAGGCTATTATTAAGATATGCAGCACTGATCTTTATGTGATATTTCAAATGAAGGCTGATATTGTTGAATTCAGGATAATTGGTGATTTTAAGGTATTAAAGTCAACCTCCTTTCAATGAAATTATCGAAAAACAAACAGTTCACATCTTACATTGTTTGGTGCTGTGGCAATAGCCCAAAATTCTCCAAATAAATAACTTCACTGATCTCCTTAAATCACTGATTAGAGACTAGTGCACGAGCCCCCAAGACTGGCTAGGTTCACCACAGTTAAGATGAAAGCCTTCTAACCTTGGTGGTATTCTGCCATAGTCACTGCCTGGTGGAAAGTGTAGACTCAGAGGAAACCATGGAAGTGGACAGCCACCCATGAGAGTCCTCCATACATAAGACCTTCTATCGAAGATCCGGGGGGGGGGGGGCAAGTTGGCCTTGACCATAAAATAAGCCACACTAAGGTGTTTGCGTAGTTTGAGAGAGGGTGATATCTATAATTCAAAATAAACGTAGCTATTCAAATTTGTTTACATGTGTACACGTTATAAACATCAGGACACTTTTCTACGTAAAGCATCAACTGACTAACTTACTTTTTTTATTTTTTTTTATTCCCTTGTGAGTAATTCCGAATTTCAAAATCTTTCTCCTTTATAGGGCGAGTTTCTATACACGAAGACGGTGTGTCACTCCAGCATGATTCATGTCCAAACAAATTAGTCAGGGATCAGGCAGTAGACTCCCGCCTCGGCGGCCCTCCAACATTCTTTCAACTCCGTACAGGTCCACGCTGCTGCATTCCATTGCAAATGATGCGAGTTCGACCCTGTACTTGGCGTATGCTCAAATGTTTCCTGAACCATCATTGGACCTGCAATAAGGAGTTAAATGCAAGATTAAAAAACACATGGCTGCATGATTGATATTTTAAAAATATTATGGTGATTGACTTAATTAAGATTTAAAATCTAGAAAAGACTGTTTCAACCCAGTAGATTTCACTTTATGAAATAATTAATTTGAAAGTGAATTATGGCATTTTCATTTTATGAATAAGTGCGTTCCTGCTTGTCACATTTGACAATCAACAGGTTGAGCAACATTCAATGTGTTTTCTCTTTCAACAATCCAGCTTTTAAATCAAGACTGAAATGATTTTCTTTATGAAGTTATTACAGCGAGCCCAGGATTTTTCATTTAGGGAGGCAAATGTGTGTGTGGGGGGGGGGGTTAGATGTATCAGTGCCCAGTGTTGCAGTACAGCATAGTGTTTGAGCAGTGTCTGCAGTGCTACCCGTCCATTTGTGCTGGGCTGGATGAATCAACCCAGGAGAGCGCAAAGGAACTTTTCGCAGTGATACTTGCCTCGTCGGTATTTATTAACATAAATCTCCTTCTGTGAATCTTTGTGAACAGGTGAGAATGCGGAAAGGAAGGGCTGCAAGGGACAGCTAACTTCTCTCTCAGCATTTGCTTTCTCAATGTGCCAACAATGCGCCTATCCCTTAAAGAAACAGGGGCCACAATGCTAAACAAACACTGGCAAAGCCAATAGATCTACAGTTTGCTGCTAGCCTTTAGGCTGTGACAATGCTGGTTTTGTTTAGTCATGGTTTTTATAAAGGTTGTTGAGGGAGCTACTGAGCTCTCGACAATATTGAAAAATTATCTAAAAGTAAAAGTATTTTTAGGTCTCAAAAACACACATTGCCATAGTAGGGCTTGCATCAAAGGGAACTACTTTGTGGTTGTACCTCTGGTGAAAGAGCAGAATGCCATCGCTCACATTGAAGTTAGAAAATTATTGATGTGAAGTGAGTAAACCATTGCTCCATGATGCATATATATGCATATATATGTATATATCAAAAAACAACTTAAGGCTCATTACTGGAAATGACGATTTATTCAGCATCCAGGCAAACACAGCATGCTTCCCTTTCTAACGTTTCGGCACAGGTTGGCCTTGCTCACAGGTGGGAATCATTTTGCAAAGTGCGCTCATGCGTGCTTTAAAAGAGTATAACATCACGTGACTGCATGTTGAAAAATACAAGTCCCATAGTGCTTTTAAATCCTCACAGTAATATCTGGCAGTCCTCATATAACATCACCATAGTGGAACTTTTTCCTGGCACAAGCACTAATGTTCTTACGGAATCTTGAAAGCAGTCAGGTGAGTTTAAATGCGTAATACAGTTATTTCTACTGGTCTGAAAAACTCTGCATACCAGTACGATCGAAATGGGATGTACTCCCTCTCTAATCCCTTCCACACGCACCTATTTTCACTTCATTAGTTTCCTTTAGTAGGCCGAGTGCGTGTGTGGGTCATGCTCCTCCATTAATCACAAAGTTCATTTCTCCTGTTCCGGAGCCCCCGACCCTTCAGGGTAGCCTCAATGACAGCGGGCACGGAGCAGCCCGTCCATTAACACCAAAAAACAACTTGAAGCTCATTACTGGAAATGACGATTTATTCAGCATCCAGGCAAACACAGCATGCTTCCCTTTCTAACGTTTCGGCACAGGATGGCCTTGCTCACAGGTGGGAATCATTTTGCAAAGTGCGCTCATGCGTGCTTTAAAAGAGTATAACATCACGTGACTGCATGTTGAAAAATACAAGTCCCATAGTGCTTTTAAATCCTCACAGTAATATCTGGCAGTCCTCATATAACATCACCATAGTGGAACTTATTCCTGGCACAAGCACTAATGTTCTTACGGAATCTTGAAAGCAGTCAGGTGAGTTTAAATGCGTAATACAGTTATTTCTACTGGTCTGAAAAACTCTGCATACCAGTACGATCGAAATGGGATGTACTCCCTCTCGAATCCCTTCCACACGCACCTATGTTATACTCTTTTAAAGCACGCATTAGTGCTTGTGCCAGGAATAAGTTCCACTATGGTGATGTTATATGAGGACTGCCAGATATTACTGTGAGGATTTAAAAGCACTATGGGACTTGTATTTTTCAACATGCAGTCATGTGATGTTATACTCTTTTAAAGCACGCATGAGCGCACTTTGCAAAATGATTCCCACCTGTGAGCAAGGCCATCCTGTGCCGAAACGTTAGAAAGGGAAGCATGCTGTGTTTGCCTGGATGCTGAATAAATCGTCATTTCCAGTAATGAGCCTCAAGTTGTTTTTTGGTGTTAATGGACGGGCTGCTCCGTGCCCGCTGTCATTGAGGCTACCCTGAAGGGTCGGGGCTCCGGAACAGGAGAAATGAACTTTATGATTAATGGAGGAGCATGACCCACACACGCACTCGGCCTACTAAAGGAAACTAATGAAGTGAAAATAGGTGCGTGTGGAAGGGATTCGAGAGGAGTACATCCCATTTCGATCGTACTGGTATGCAGAGTTTTTCAGACCAGTAGAAATAACTGTATTACGCATTTAAACTCACCTGACTGCTTTCAAGATTCCGTAAGAACATTAGTGCTTGTGCCAGGAAAAAGTTCCACTATGGTGATGTTATATGAGGACTGCCAAATATTACTGTGAGGATTTAAAAGCACTATGGGACTTGTATTTTTCAACATGCAGTCACGTGATGTTATACTCTTTTAAAGCACGCATGAGCGCACTTTGCAAAATGATTCCCACCTGTGAGCAAGGCCATCCTGTGCCGAAACGTTAGAAAGGGAAGCATGCTGTGTTTGCCTGGATGCTGAATAAATCGTCATTTCCAGTAATGAGCGTCAAGTTGTTTTTTGGTGTTAATGGACGGGCTGCTCCGTGCCCGCTGTCATTGAGGCTACCCTGAAGGGTCGGGGGCTCCGGAACAGGAGAAATGAACTTTGTGATTAATGGAGGAGCATGACCCACACACGCACTCGGCCTACTAAAGGAAACTAATGAAGTGAAAATAGGTGCGTGTGGAAGGGATTGGAGAGGGAGTACATCCCATTTCGATCGTACTGGTATGCAGAGTTTTTCAGACCAGTAGAAATAACTGTATTACGCATTTAAACTCACCTGACTGCTTTCAAGATTCCGTAAGAACATTAGTGCTTGTGCCAGGAAAAAGTTCCACTGTGGTGATGTTATATGAGGACTGCCAGATATTACTGTGAGGATTTAAAAGCACTATGGGACTTGTATTTTTCAACATGCAGTCATGTGATGTTATACTCTTTTAAAGCACGCATGAGCGCACTTTGCAAAATGATTCCCACCTGTGAGCAAGGCCATCCTGTGCCGAAACGTTAGAAAGGGAAGCATGCTGTGTTTGCCTGGATGCTGAATAAATCGTCATTTCCAGTAATGAGCCTCAAGTTGTTTTTTGGTGTTAATGGACGGGCTGCTCCGTGCCCGCTGTCATTGAGGCTACCCTGAAGGGTCGGGGGCTCCGGAACAGGAGAAATGAACTTTGTGATTAATGGAGGAGCATGACCCACACACGCACTCGGCCTACTAAAGGAAACTAATGAAGTGAAAATAGGTGCGTGTGGAAGGGATTCGAGAGGGAGTACATCCCATTTCGATCGTACTGGTATGCAGAGTTTTTCAGACCAGTAGAAATAACTGTATTACGCATTTAAACTCACCTGACTGCTTTCAAGATTCCGTAGGAACATTAGTGCTTGTGCCAGGAAAAAGTTCCACTATGGTGATGTTATATGAGGACTGCCAGATATTACTGTGAGGATTTAAAAGCACTATGGGACTTGTATTTTTCAACATGCAGTCATGTGATGTTATACTCTTTTAAAGCACGCATGAGCGCACTTTGCAAAATGATTCCCACCTGTGAGCAAGGCCATCCTGTGCCGAAACGTTAGAAAGGGAAGCATGCTGTGTTTGCCTGGATGCTGAATAAATCGTCATTTCCAGTAATGAGCCTCAAGTTGTTTTTTGGTGTTAATGGACGGGCTGCTCCGTGCCCGCTGTCATTGAGGCTACCCTGAAGGGTCGGGGGCTCCGGAACAGGAGAAATGAACTTTGTGATATATGTATATATATACATATATATTCACTGAAAAAACCAAAGGTTACAGGGACGTTATAGTTAGGGTCAGATCATACAAAACCAGTGAAATTCAGCAGTTATAGTTTCCTGAGCTAACTATAACTTATGCCCCCGCAATGCACTCTTATGCCCTCACATATTACATCACTCATGACATGGTCAGTGACATCACTGATGACATCACTGATGACATCTCAAATGACATCACTAATGACATCACTGATGACATCTCAAATGACATCACTAATGACATCACTGATGACCCCATCAAGTGAGTGTAAGCATTTTGTAAGAGTTTATGATTGTTAAACATATATGCTAAGGTACTACAAAACTTAAAGTAGTATACTAGGTGTACTACTAATGAGTGATACGACTTTTAAAATATATTATGTGAGTGGCTGTGCGACTGTATTTATCCTTGTGCGTATGGATGTGTGAGTGGCTGTATGGGTGTATAAGTGGTTTTGAGAGTAGCTATGTGGGTGAGTGAGATGCTGTGTGAGAGGCTGTATTGGTGGGTGAGTGACGGTGTAAGTGGCTCTATCAGTGGGTAAGTGGGTGTATAGTGATTGTATGAGTGAGTGGGTGTCTGAATGACTGAATGAGTAAGTGACTGGGTGTGTAATTGGCTGTATCAGTGTGTGAGTGGCTTTTTGAGTAGGTGTTTTGTTAAGTGACTTTGTGTGTGAGAGACTGTTTTGGACAGTGAGTGACTGTGTGAATGGCTGTATGGGTGAGTACAGGAATGTGTGAGTGCTTGTATGGATGTGTGAATGGGTATGTAAGTGGTTGTGTGAGTTAGCGTATGAGGGCTTGTATGGGTGAATGAGTGGCTGTGTTGAGAGGCTGATTGGGTGAGTGAACGTGTGTGCGACTTTGTAGGTAAATAAGTGGGTGTGTGAGTAGCTGTATGGATAAGTATGTGGTTATGTGGCTTGCTGTATAGGTGAGTAACTGGTTGTATGAGTGGATGCATGGGTGAGTGAATGGTTGTGTGAGTGGCTGTACAAGTGAGTGAGTGGGTATGTGAGTGGCTCTATGGAGGAGTGGTGGGTGTGTGAGTACTGGTATAGGTCTGTGAATGGGTATGTCAGTGGTTGTACGGGTGCGTGAGTGGGCATACAAAGGTTGTATGGGGGTGTGAGTAGGTGTGTGAGTGGTTCTGTGGATGATGTCATCAGTGATGTCATTTGAGATGTCATCAGTGATGTCACTGACCATGTCATGAGTGATGTAATATGTGAAGTCATAAGCAGTGCATTGCGGGGGCGTAAGTTATAGTTGCTCAGGTAACTATAAATGCCGAATTTCCCTGGTTTTGTACGACTGAAATCTGACCCTAACTATAACATCCCTGTGACCTTTGGTTTTTCCAGTGAATTTCCAAGGTTTTTTTAATTCCATTTGCTAACTATAACGTCCCTGGAACCTTTGTTTTTTTCAATTAATTTCTAAGGTTTTTTAACGAGTAGTCGCATTTGCAGAGTGGTGGAAAAAGGGGGCTGGGCCTCCGACCAGCTCTCAGAAATCCTGCTGTGTAGGACTTACTGGAGGTACCAGGAGGCCTTCTTGGCCTCCAAGGTCCCTCAAGAGTAAAGTGGACTTCATCCCCCAACTAGGAGTGCACCACGAGCCACGTTTGCAGAGAGGTAGAGAAAGGGGGCATGGCCTATGAAGACCTCTTAGCAATCCCACTGTGTGGGACTTATTGGGGATAACAGGAGGGGTAGTTGGCCCCAAAGGATGTCCTTGGGGGTCAGCTCCCCCTCCTATTACCTCTAGTAAGTCCCACACAGCAGGATTGCTGAGACCTGATAGGCCATGCCCCCTTTCTCCACCACTCTGCAAACGCACCTCCTGGTATGCTACTAGTAGAGGGATGAAGTCCCCTTGGCTATTGAGGGTCCTTTGGGGGCCAACTACCCCTCCTGTTACCTCCAGAAAGTCCCACACAGTGGGTTTGCTAAGAGGTTTTCAGTGGCCAAGTCCCCTTTCTATACCACTGTGCAAACACACCTCCTGGCGCACTTCTAATTGAGGGATGAAGACCCCATGGCTCTTTAGGATCCTTGGGGGCCAACTAGCCCACCTGTTACCTCCAGTAAGACCCACACAGCTGCATTGCTGAGAGGTCATCAGAGGCCACACCCTCTTCCTCCATCACTCTGCAAATGTGCCTCCTGGCACACTGCTGGTTGGGGGAAGAAGTCCACTTTACTCCTGAGGCCCTCAGGAGGCAAGTGGACCTCATCCCCCCATCAGCAGTGCGCCGAGAGGTGCGTTTGCAGAGTGGTGGAGAAAGGGGGCGTGACTTCTGATCACCTCTCAGCAAACCCCCTATGTGGGGCTTACTGGAGGTAACAGGAGGCCTTGTTGGCCCCTAAGGACCCTCAGCAGCAAAGGGGACTTTATTCCTCAACCAGCAGCGCACCAGAAGGTGCTGCCAATCACCCTATTAGTGTGAGAACAGGATTCGACCATTGTCTGGCATTTGTGGCATTTGTGACATAGGTGTACATAGCTCTATAGAGAGCTGAGTATTTTGCAGACCCAGCTATGCAACAGTGCTTTTAAGTAAAAGAAAGGGTGCGCATAGCACTTTGGAAAACTCCTAAATAAATAAGAGAGTCCCATTTGAATGTGTGTTGTGCAGCTCAACCCATAATGCATGCTCGGTGATAGTTTGAGCTCACATTACCATAGATCAGTCGTCATAAACCCCAAGCCAACTGCAAGTGATCTCAGGCTGGCCCTCAGCCACCACTAGCTGTCCTCAGAGACCTTATTCTTGTCCTTAGGGGCCATCTGTTGGTCCTCAGAGACTCTTTCCTATTCCTCTCACATTAGAGAACCTTATCTTAGCCTCAGGTACTGACTTGACCCTCACGCCCACTCTGCTGCTTACAATCCCACTCAGCCCATGCCTTGTCTGTCAATCTCCTTCTACTGACGTGTAGGTACCCCTCAGCTGACCACACACACCATCCGCCCACCTTTAGTGAACCACATCCCACATCTTGCCTTCAGTTGCACTCTGCCAGTGATCAGACCTATACTGCCATGGCTATGTCTGTCAAACCCCTTTTCTGGCCCTCACGGTTCTGAGCCTGCACCCAGACACCCTTGGTCTAGCTTCAATCAACCATATGCCAGCCACACCGCACCCTCATTCACCGTCTGCTGTTCTTAGGAGGACCATTAGCCAACCTCTCTACAACTTCTCTCAGTTGTCTGCTGCTCTTTCTCAGTTGAGCCATAACGCTTTTCCTTTGCCCACCTGCCCTTTCCGATCATCCCCATCTTAACTATTCCCTACTCTTTTTTTGCTCTTGTCTTTCCTTCATTTAATTGAACCTCATCTTTACCTTTACAGGTTATATACTCATGTCATCTCCTGTTCTTCCAATTCATTGCCCTCACTCTCATTTTAAATGAGCACATGTATTTATAATTTTAAACAGCTTTATTTACAGTTTTACGAGGAGGAATACAGGCAGGGTTACTAGTGACACGAGTGGCGAAAAATAGTCACTCTTCTTTGAATGTAACTGCCTCACTGTGTTTTTTCATCACTCGACTTGTAAAGGTTTTTACTTTAAATGTATTTGTCCAACTTTAGCTTTTAATTGCCTCACTAATAAATGTCAGCATTTTATTGACCTGCCACTTCACCAGATCCCAAAATGTTGTAATCTTCTTTTATAAGAAAACACCATTTGTAGCAAAAATACAGACTTTTGTTCTGCCATTTCACACATTTTGGATTAGTTTTCATAGTGAGACAGAATGCAGTTTTTGAAAAAATGTAATCCAATTTTGAAACTAATATTTTTATTAATATACTTGATATTGACGACCGCTGTGTTGCTTGGACTAATCTTTCTTTGAATGTTATACACTCAGCCGCTGATTATAAAGAAATTATGTCAGAACTCAACTGTAGTTACAGTTGATTTCTGACATCACAATGCCCCAGCCAAAAAAGCCAGCAGCCGAAGGGAAAGGCAGGTTTGGTCAAATAGCATAATTAAATCAGCAAAGGAAACATTGCTTATCTTTCTTCTGCTCTATTTTTCTAGCTGTACAGTGCCAAGCAAGAAGTAGATATTTATGGCAACATGTTTATTTTTTGCACTCATTGGGTGATTATAAAAAGTTCAAATCTTTATGGATGTTTCTGTTGCACCGTTTAAAAAAAATCTGACTTGTATTATACTGCTTCTAATATTTTTTTGCAACAACTCTCTAACAGCTTTTTCAATACATAATTTTGCACCAGAGATTCTATTTTATTATTTATGTGTGCAAACATGCTCTCTTTCATATGATTTAAGGAAACTTTTGATATCCTAATACCACTAAGAACAACAAAACAGGATAAATTACAACAAGCGCCTTGGAAGAATGCAGGACTAAATAAATTAAAACAACAAATTGCAAAGCTGCAACACAGCTGGCTCAATCAAGGCAAACTTTGCCTACACAAACTTAACAGAACATACAAGTTAACAATCAAATAAGCTAATAAAGGGAACTTTTCAGACAGAATTCAAAATTTCAAATGTGCTAATAAAGAATTTTATTAAATTCTCACTGAATTTCATAAACCTAAATGCACAGAAGGAACTCATCCCATTACTCAAGAATTTACTGACAAACTGGCAGATCAATACACAACCAAAGCAGACATGTTGGATTCCAATTTAAAACAAACGAAAGCCACCAGCACCAGCCCATTTCCCAATAATCCCCTCCAAGGGTAGGCTAACCCAGTTTCTGCATTCTTTCAAACATTGGAAACTCAAAAATCTTTAGTTGCCTCAGAGCCATTGATCAGTGGATGACATGGAGCCACCTCAAATTGAATGCTTCCAAAATATAAATACTCACATGTGGCGACTGGAAAAATTATGATCCTCACTGCGCCTGGCATGATGATCTTGGACCACCTCCTAAACTATCTAAAGAACTAAGAAACATTGGAATTTCCATGGACTCCAAGGTAATTAATGAATGCCCAAGTGGACAAATTAGCAAGATCAAGCTTCATTACTTTGAAAACTCTGCAACGCATCTTCCCCCACCTAGGATTTCCACTCAAGGTACAAGCTACTATCTTTCTTGTACTGTCTAAACTTGATTACGCCAATGGCCTCTATCACGGATCATCTTTATCAACTATGAAAAGACTACAATGAATTCAGAACTCTTCTGCCAGACTACTCCAATATGTAAAGCCACAAGTCCATATCTCCTTTTCCTTCAGGGTCCTACATTGGTTACCGGTTGCTAGAAGATCCACCTTGAAGCTGCTTCATATCACCCGCAAAGTGATACATGGAACAGGATCACTTTTAATCAGGAATAAAATCACCAAATACATACAACAAAGTAACCTACTTTCCAGATTGGCACCTCGACTCAAAACCCCAGCGTACAAGAAAAAAGCCATGGGTGGTACATCTTTCTCTGTTCAAGCAGCCAAGCTATGGAATTCATTACCCCCAAACATAAGATCCATGGATAACTATCTTACCTTCAGAAGACTACTCTAGAGTTGGCTCTTTCCTGCATGACCACCATACTCAAACACAAATGTACAACATATGCCTGTGTACGTAAACATGTATAATTTGATTATATGTATGAATATATTATTTGATGCTTAACGCGTATATAGGTCACTGCATAGTTTTCATATAAGTTATTTGATTAGATTCTTATAGGTCTCTGTTTTTTTTAACTTTATCTATCACAATATGTAAATATGATCATAATTGTATCTATAAGTACTTCACCATTGAAATATTGAGAAAAATATAAAACTGAAAATAAGTATATGTTTTTAACGAAAATACACAAATTAGTTTTACATACAGCAACACTTGAAAGTCTGAGTTTTTTACTATGTATGCATACATGCACATATGGGACTTTATACACTACAACCTTATATCTCTTTATTATTTTCCTTTTACATGTATACCCTTTCTATGTAGATATGTATCTATATATTTATTACTTTACACCTACTTTAGAAAAAAAACCTTCACCTCTCTTTAATGCACTACTCCATTTCTCCTCCTATACCTCTCTCAATATATCCTCTACCTCAACTCACTGACTCATCCCAAACCTCATTCTACTACTATGATCTCCCTAATAACCTGTTCTTGACTCTTTCCTCCTTGACTCACCCCAAACCTCATTCTATTACTATGATCTCCCAAATAACCCTTTCTAGACTCTTCCCTCCTCTATCCCTCCTTTGACTCATCCAAAACCTTATTTTACTACTAAGATCTCCCAAATAAAACTTTCTAGAATCTCCCCTCCTTTACCCCTTCTTTGTCCTACCCAATCACACTAAACTCTCACATGTCTACTGCTAAAATTAATAACTGCTATTTCCCTATACTAATCTACCACTAATCCTTTTTGGGTTCTGGAGTAGCGTGTTACTTGTCGGAAAGCGCTTCAATGCTTCATCAGGGGTAGTAAGCACTATATAAATATAATTACATATATTGATATGCCCAAAATGAGGGAGACAGTATCTCTATAGAAACAGGAAGAGCCAGCATTCCCTCCATATACGGGCTGTCTGTGCTGCTGGATATCTCATTACAAACATTGTGGCTTGATACCCTGGCAGTACCTATGACTCACGTTTGGTCCAGCATTGTAGCGTTTATGACTGCCTTACATGGGAAATCTTGGAGATAAGTGCCTATTCAGTAAATTACATACTCTGTGCACCCACAACATCTGTAATCCCAGCCTCTCCACCCTTTTAAATGCTCTCATACCTGTTGTAGGTGACTGGGCTTATGCTCCTGACACTATACCTCAAACCACAGACACTGAGGGAACAGAGATATAACATGGCAAACAAGCAAACCAAAGTATGTAAAAAGTGATGGATGGGATGCTTGCATTTATTTCGGCCACCAGTAATTGCTTGGGTCTGCATCGCAGTCCATCGTTTCTTTGTCCACAATGCCACCTCAGATTAGACCAAGCCATAAGCAAATCAGCCTTAATTCTGCACTAATGGAAACAGTCCAGCCTGAATTGCCTGCCCAGGTTCTCCCCGAACCCTATCACAAGCTACCCAAGACAGGTTTCGCCCTAATTAAGGCTCATCATCTGGTGTAGCTTGGTTCCAGTGGCACAGTGTGCATGGGTCCCACAACTGGGCATATCCATCCCACTTACACCGGGGGCACCAACACTGTGCATCTCTAGCACAGAGTCACTGCTGAAGCTAGATGCATTTTCATTCTCAGCAGTGGACAGTTGCTCCGCTGTAGCCACATGTACCATCTACAGCTCTTCCAGTGCTTTGGTCACCAGTACAGTGCCCCGTGCAACATCCCATCTATAGTACATGGGAGCCTGCAATCCCTACATAAAACATTGTCTCTAATTTCTTTATTACAGGTAACTTGTTATGTCTGTTGTCACCAGTCGCGGCCGGCATAACTCGAGGGTGGGGGTGTGCATGTCACGTGTGGGGGAGGGAAGGCGATCGCGCGGGGGTAATTTAAAAAAATAAATAATTTAAACTTACCTTCGCCTCCGGACCCGCGTCGCATCTCCTCTCTGTGCCTAATGCCTTACAGGAACCAGGCAGCCTCCCTCTCCTCCCCTAAGCCAATCACAACGCTGCAATGGCAGCATTGTGATTGGCTAGGACTCCGACCCCACAGGCGTCTATGGGGAGGCCATTTTCTCTATGTAGGCTGCATGCAGCCTACATAGAGAAAATGCAGAGTGTGCATGACTGGTTTGGTCGGCCCTGAAGCCGACCAAACAGTCCGCACCCACAACAGTGGGCAAGCCACTCCTCCCCTGCCCAGAGCAGGAACGCCCACCCGCCCCTCCAATCAGGTATACCCTTCTGCTTTCTCACAGTGCGAGAAGCAGAAACATAAAATGGTATTTAAAATACCATTTTATGTTTCCGCTTCTCGCACTGCGAGAAAGCAGTGGGGCGACGCTCCTCCGCCTACGTGGAGGAGCCGCCCCTGGTTGTCACCTGGAATAAAGAAATGGTGTACCTGTTCATATTGTAATAATTTATTACACTTGAATTCTGATGGCATGATGCCTGCTGCTAGAGACAGCAGCCAGCAGGAAAGGCAGGACTTGGAGCATAATGAAAGTTGCATTTTAAGCAACCTGCTTTTTTTGTCTGCTGTTTTCCGAGATGAACAGGGATCAGCATTAATGAGATATTTAAAGAAACATGTTTATTTTTTCTATGCTTTACATATTTATAGGAAAGATAGAATCTCTCTGCATGTTTCTACACATTGTAAGCTACAGCTTTTTAAAAACAAATATCTGACTTCTGTTAACTGATTCTAATATCTTTTTGCAACAAATCGTTAACTGTTCTTTGTGTTTAATTTTGCAGTACAGAATTTATCATGTCTGCAAACATCCCGTCTCATTCTTATGAAAGGGCAACACACCAAGGATTTAAGTGGTTTATGTGAAGGATGATGGTGTGACCACGTATTATAAGAAATAAAGTAACCCTGCTGTCCATTATAAGGATATTGGAAGTCACCTCGGAGTGCTATGACCTTATAAAGGAACTTTGGCCTTCGTTCCTCTTTATGATAACGGACCTCCTCGATGACTTATAATATCCATATAATATTCAGGAGCAAATACTTTATATGATATATAATGGAACATTTATACATGTAAAGTCACAGTGCACCTTGGACAACACACTAGTGGCAGAGCTGGACTCTCCTCTAACTTACAAGTCCCCTATATCCTGCCTACAAGGTGGTGTTGCTTGCACCTCTGTGTGATGGATTCATCATGGAGGACCCCATGGAGGTAAGTTGCTGCCTCTTTCTGGAAACCTTGGGTCATACATGTACCCAGAGACACACCTTTTTCACTCAGAACCCACATCGTCTTTAATGACATGTTCTGCCCTTTGAGCATTGAGGTTTACATTCCCACGATTTTGGGCTACTTCCCTCCTTCTGCCGCCCAATGCTTGCCCTTTTTATGATGTCAGCTCTACAACTTCTGCTCAATCTTTGATGTAAGAGCTGTGACCTCACAGCTTCCTGTGATTGTCATGCAGGTGGCTGTGCCACTACATCATGCTGAATAGATCTCCTGCCCTACACAAATCTTGGACCTGTAGCTGCAGACTATGGAGCTGGAGTGGCACTGGGTACAGACCAGCTACATGCCTCATCTGGCTGACGTGAAGTTTTTGTGTTTGAAAAGGCACTGCTTGGTCAACATTTAAAGCGGCATAGCAGTTGAGACAGTACCTGTTTTCGGAGTAATTATGCTGGGGGTAAAGAGATTGATAAAAGTACAGCTGCCCGTAGATTTTGGACTCTAGTACACTTTGGGACTCCCTGGCATTTGGCATTTCAATAATGCGACTACAAGTCCCACAATGCGCTTATCCTGTGTTCCCATGCAAAGGTGTGGAGTTCCTAGTTCCTGTCTAGGTAACCTATGCACACTTCAGACAAGTGAGCTCACCATGCGCATATCATAAGCATGTGCCTCATTTCTAGATCGATCATCCCATCAGGAGACTAAAGGCAGAACTTTCCACTTCACAAGTTGCTAAGAGATAAACCAAGATTTTAAACTGTTTTGAATTTCTCAAGCTCTTTAGTTATGTTAGTTTTGCATCTATCTGTGTTTTGTGTAAGAAAGTCAGATATAATTTTATGTGTGTAATTGCATTCATAATAAATATATATTTAGCACACAATGACGTTTGTATACAGTGCCTCACATGATGTTTATTCTTAGGCAGCGCACATGCTTATGATATGTGCATGGTGAGCTCACTTGTCTAAAGTGTGCATAGGTTCCTGGACAGGGCACTGACCTGTGGGTGTAGGAGGCTGGGCCGAGGCATCAATACTGCTGACTCCTGACAGTGCTGCAGTTTGGAACACTGATTCAATTACCTCCACTAAGGTGTATGTGGGGATATAAAGGGGGTCTCCTCCTGTGCCAGTGGCCTCACTGCTTGTACTGGTGACCTCTGCTTTTATACGTGAATGCAGGGCGTAGCATTGTTTGTCTATGTCATCAATGGGTCACTGAGTGACTCCTACAGCTGTAATCGTCCCTAAATCCTAATTTCTTTCTTTTTCTTTTTTTGTTGCTTCGGCCACTGTAAGTGATGTCTTCTCCAAACGTTTGTCATTCTGAGCACCACTTTCTTAGAAGGATGTTGAGCTCCTGGTGCCTAAGTTTGTTATTGCACTTCCTGACTCCTTATTTCCTGTCTAGTACCTGGTTTGCCATTCTTTTTATGCTCTTATGCTCCTCTCCTGTGCCCCCAGGACAGCTGTGAATGGACCAGGCGTTTTCTGATACAGATGTCATCAGTGGATGCAATTGTTGCAATTTATAACTTGGTCTGAATTGCAAATTGTGAGCTATTGTTTTGTTATTAGTAATCCTTTGTATTTGCAATTTGGTAAGTCTTGTGGTAGGACAAATGGAGTTGCGAATCGCAAATAGCCAAGTGGTATTTTTGCTATTTGTGAAATGCAGATTCATTCCATTGCACACATTGCCTTAAACGCACCACCATGCCAATACCTGCACCCCAAAGGTGGCATGAACGATTTTCCAACTTTATACCAGTTGACACCCAAAGTACAATCCAGGGAAAGGCAATCCCATTGAAATATTAGATAAATGTGCTGCAAGCTTAGGTCAACCTCCTGTCTTCAGCAAGGGAGAGCACAGGAACAGCATGTTAAATGACATATGTTAAGATTAACACTGCTTGCCAGGCCATACCATCAGCTGAGCAGAACACGAGTTCTAGTCTTATCACAAGGACAAGAACTGCCTATTGGACTGAGAGAGACATTTTCTATATACTTTACTCTAAAGAGACTAGACGGGCAAATAACACCCGCTACGAAACGCTACCCTCATAAATGATAACCAGAATTATTATTTTATTACTACATATGCTGTAATCAAATCATAGAGAGACAAGTCACCAACCTATCGCTAAAGTTTGTTCAAGATTCCCATAGTCATTTTTTTCCTGATTGGTATTTGCCAAAAGCCCCAAGTGGAAATATCGTTCATTACAAAGCCCAAATTACAATACTCGGGTATAAAACCCAGCCTAAACCTATGTTGTCGACAGGATTCCACTTATGATTTTGGACCAAACGTCATTATTAATATTATTTTGTATTTATAGGCAGTTTGGGTACAATGGTATCTAAATTTTGTAGCATATAAATACAAAATGACATGATTATTTCCTGTTTTTTCATAGAGAAGAGGCCTACAAGGTCCAGTTCAGTACAGAGATCAGCCATAAAGAGATAATGGGGGTGTGGGGGGAATAGGGGCAGTAGGTAAGCCTGTTTTGACACTTAGTGGTGACAATGCTTGATTTATACTAAGTGTTCCTTTACACACACACCCACACACACACATAGAGAGAATTATCACCATTTGGGAAGCTTTGAAAGACGATACCAACCTATCTGCAGGTCATTTACTTGATAATGATTAATCGATTAAACAAAGGTTGTCACATTCTCATGAAGACCAAACTGAGCCACACATTTGATCTCATTAGAGAAAATCTGAGAATTTGAGTGCTCAGAGTACACATTCTAAATATCATTTTCTCGTGCCTCACATGGTATCACCCCACTACTAGCCTAGCCAGCCTGGCAAAGTGTCTCTTCAGATACTGCTTGCCAGACCGTTCATGCCGTAATCTCCAGGGAAAGTTTTTCTAATTCTACTTTGATAAACCTTTCTTTTTGTGGAATATTAAACCCATACATGCTTCTTTAATCCTCTTTTAAGGCAAGACATTTACTGTAGCTTTGATAGTTCGTTCTTGTCATTTAGATCAGTTAGGAAATACTATCTTAATTTCATTTTCAAATAAACTATACTTTTTAACTTAATGTAGTCTGTTGTGGCAATGCACGGTAAATTCCCACTTACTTGAGTCAAATGTTAATTTTCTTTTCTTTTTAACAGCCTCACTACACCCGAGGCCACTGGTATCATATGATTGTATGACCGTTTCAATTATGGATTTATTGTACTTGCCACATCAAACCTATTCTGAGATTTCAACAAAAAATGTGTTTCTAGCTCAGGCAATCAAAGGTTACTAAGAATGGGGTACACTGGGTGCAGCACAATGCCAGACACTTTGCAAGGGTTAACTGGTACCTTTAAGCTGTTGATTGCTGAATTGAGGCATTAAGAAGGTGAGGAATTTTAGCCAGAAAGTGTTAATTGATGTTTTAGGTAGAGGAACAGCTGCGGTCTCCCACAGGATATAACTTAACTAGGTAAATGTAATTCAGAGTGGAAGTAATGATTCATTCTTTGTCAGGAAAAAGCTGTTGCACTATTTATGCAAATTTAGATTTACCATGCATTGTTTCTCCAAGCAGCAGCTCCTTCAAGATTGCATTTTAAATTTATGTGAATCCCAAATATTTTGCATCATTCTTTAAAATATGATATCTTGAGATGCCTTTTAGTACATAATACATCTGTAATGTAATATATTGTTCACAAGGGACGTTTCTTAGTGGAAAGAACACCTTCTGAAGGAAAGAAACGTCCGTAAGTATGAGCAAACTCGATTGTAAAATTAACTTCCATATGCAAAATACAAGAGACACATCTTTTTCTTACAATATTTTTGCCTCTGTAAATTTCCTTTCTACTGAGTGTGTCCTGTATAGTTTACAAACATTTTTTTAGTCTGAGAAGCAGAAATAAAAATGTTAGAAAATGGCTTTCCTAGGCTTTCAAGCGAGCCATAAATCATTTATTGTGATGAATAACATTTTAAATCTGATCTGCTGAATGCGTAGTTTTTCCATAGAAAAAAAACCTGTGCATTTTCTAAAACCTTGGGATTCATTTCATATCGAAACCTGTTAACATGTTAGAATGACTAGATAATATGACCACAGAATGTGGAGCATAATTTGCTCTAAATTACTTGACAGGCCATAAAACTTACCTTTCTGCGTAGCATAATTTGCCTTTTCTTTACTGCATAATCTAATGAACTCTGCCACAGTATTTTGGCCTCGTTGGCACATAAATACAAGCCCCTTGCCCCACCCGTACATCACTTTTCCCATGTTAAAAGTGACGCAAAAGTGGCGCCAGGGCCTTGTAAATAAGCCCCTAGGGGTGGGAGTAACTCGCGTAATTATGTGTAGTGTAATCACGCAGAATGACCTAAGAATCCCGCTTGATTGCACTTGAATTAGGAGAGAAAAGTAATTCTGCGTTTAGCCCTATTTCTTAGCACAAAAATGCCCCCTCGCGTCCACAATCCACGCAAGGATGCATTTTGCAATAAGAAATAGCGCTAAGTGCAACAAAACAAGAATAATGAGCACGAACAGCTGCTCGTGCTCGCTAATTGTGCTCTTGGACTAGGATTTTCCCCCAATTTACTATTGGCATTTAGCAATATTTTCTTGTCACAAAAGGCATTCTCGCATCCAGACTGGATGGGAGGATGAATTTTGCACTAATAGACAGTGCTAAATGAAGCAGAACATGAATAGCGAGCGGCCACTCACAATTGCTAAATCTGTGCTCACGGTAGGATTTTTTTCCCTCAATGTCTCTTAATTACTCAAGCAGAAGTAATCGCATAATTATCGGTAATTCCACGTCAAAGAGTAAAACGGAATTACCTAAATTACTCTGATTACTCTGCCATAATCGAAATTCTGCCCTGGGGTAATATTTACAGCTGCGCTGGATGTTTATCCCTTCTTTATAAATTAAGTTGTCTATCATGCTGTTGGAATAATTCGGTGATTCACTGATTTCAAATGACAAGCATGCCACCCGTGCTCAGACACCAAGGTCTTGCACGAACATTTAGTCTGCGGAAGTGTTTTCTTTGGTCTTGGCATGAAAATGTGCTGTTCATACTGCTTTAAAACACTTATCACACTGGTCCGGCTAGTAGATGAATGATATGAATGGTATGAATGGTAGATAAGTGATAGATGAATAGTATTTTCTTTGGCCATTTCAGGAAGTAAGAGAGCTACCAGTCAGTCTGTTTTGGGTGTGGGTGCCTACTGGTTGCACGCTAGGAGACACAATAAAAACCAGGAATGATAAAGCAGATGAGTGAGTTTTGTTTGTCACAATTAAATGCCACTGCTTAAGATGTCTAACATCTGTTGGTGGAGGTTTTTTTTAGACTATCCCTTACTTCTGGGGGTATACTGAAACCTAAGGGGCCCACCACGTAATATGCTGAGAAGACGACCTTACACACAGAACGATTTTCAAATTGTAGATTAGCAGGGCAAGTTATCCCCTTGGTCCAGGAGCCCATAACTGCGAGTGGTGTGTGTCCAAGTGTTAAGTTCCTGCTTTCTTCCATGTTAGGTGTAGATGCGGTGATGTAGAGTCTGGTTACTACTGCTGAATCCAAGTTACACCATCTTTCCATATTTGTTGCCAGTAAAGTGACAGGTATTTTTAGCCACCTCCCAAGCGAATCCCATTTGTAAGTATAAAATCGTGGTATTTGGGGAATTTCAGCAATAAGTTATTAATTATTCAGTTGCTCAAATGTGTTTCAGGTGGGGTGTTGGAGAAGAGCAGCAGGGGAGGTGTAGAGATGCGGTTATGGGGAGTTTGGGGACAGCAGGAAAGTGGGAACAGCTGTTGGGGAGTGTCATACCAAGAAATTCTTGGTATTGGGGGCAGGAAACAGTAAGATGGAGCAGGCAGGGGCAGGATCTTTGCCGGGTAATTGGCAGGGCAGGTTTTCTGTAGGAAACATAGCTTTGATGCTGCCTGGATTTGGAGAGTAAATTATCAGAAGTAATAATGGAGACAGGAAATTCCAATGGAGAATCCAACTGGTGGCCGGCCAAACTCAGAGCCACACCCAGTACCCACGGAAGGAACTTTGGAATATTCAACAACAGCAAACAAGTCATGACCGAACAAGTCAATGCCGTCATTGCATCCTGCTTCCGAGCACTGAAAATACCTGAGGAAGATCTTCAAATGGCTGCCATGCAACACTCAAAAAACTGTCACTCACGCCCTAGTCACCAACAAGTTGAAATACAAGAACACCCTCTACACCTGGATCACCAAGCAACTCACTAGAAGACTACAAACCATCCATAACTATGCTGCCAGACTTATCCTCAACCTTCCACACAGGACTCACATCACACCATGCCTCAGGGAGCTCCACTGGCTCCCAATATATACACACTCATTTCAAACTCCTCATACACACATTCAAAGCGCTACATAATTTAGGCCCCACCTTCCCCGAGCAGTTGCATCTCCTTCCATCTACCACCCAGACACATTCATTCGGCAGGACTCCTACTTGCACACATCCCACGCATACACAGCACCAGATCAGGGGAACAGGCATTCTCTTACATTGCCCCTAAAGCGTGGAATGGCCTCCCAATCCACATCAGAGCATCCTCCTCTCTTCCTGAATTCCTCAAGAAACTGAAGACCTGGATAGAAGCTGAAGACCTGGCTTTTCAATTACCTAACCTACTGTAGGAAATTAGGATTTGCTTTTAGGGTTACCCCCACTTTTTGCCTGGTGCTAAGCTGTAATTGACTAGTCTGACTGGGATCCTGCTAATCAGAACCCCAGTCTATCTGCTTTCTCCCTTAAATTGTTAAGTTCAGTACTTAGGTACATCCCAGATTGGATACTGGGGTACCCTTAGAAGTCCCTAGTATATGGTACTAAGGTACCCAGGGCATAGGTACCCCAGAGGTCCCCCATGGGCTGAAGCATGAATTATGCCACCCCTGGGAGACCATTCAAATGGAACTACAGGCCTGCCATTGCAGCCTGTGTAAGATTGTGCTAGCACCACTTACTAAAGATATAGGTTTCCTGTATCTAGGGTCACTGCACTTAAAACCTTTAAGTCACCCCTTAAGCAGACCTTTCAATCCTGAAGGCAGGGTGCTCGGTTCTAAGTGTGAGGGTGCCCCTGCAGGAGCAGGACACTCCTACAACCTTCGGAGTCCATTCTCCCGGGTTGTAAGTGCATCAGCCATTACGATATATAGAGTGGCCATGCGTCATTACGCAATGGCTAACTCCAAACTGGCTGTAACGAACCCTGTCATGTTTGGTATGCAACATGTTGGAATCATACCCCCACACCGTAAATGGTGTGGGAGGTATGATTCCAAGCACTGGAAGAGCCCTCCGTTAGGCTCTCAGTGTTCCCGGTGCCAGCTTTCTTGACCCAGACAACACAAAATGGTTGCTGCCGACCAGAGACATGATTCTGCCCTCCTGCTGCTGAGCCAAAACCGAGCAGGGGAAGGCAGAACAATAGGCATCCTGTCACAGGGAGGCGTGGCAACCTCCCAGACAGGATTTAGTGTATTGGGACCAGGTGGGTGCGCTTGCCAGCGCCACATAGTCTGCATGAAGGGCACATTTGGTGCCTCCATGCATAGTCCAGTTCAAACTAGCTCTGGGAACCATTGGTTCCCGCCCTGGCGCAAAACTGGACACAGGACATGGGAGTAACCTCCCCCCTGTCCAGACCCTCCCCTGGGAGGGTCCCCTGAATCGTCCCAACCCTTTCCTAAGGGTACTTAAGGGCTTACCTGTGGGTGGGTTCCTAGATTCATCGTGGGACCAGATTCAATTCAGACACCACTGCTTCTTCTACCGTCTGGGCACTCTGGACTTCGCTGGACTTTGTTTGGGTCCGACTTCTCTCCCTTCCAGTCTGCTGCATTGCCTGTGCCTGTGCACCATACAGGAACCTTCCAAGGCCTGTGGGCATCAAAGAAACCTGAAGGAATCTCCCTTGAAGTGAAGGAGTCACCTCCCTGCATTCGCAGGCACCACAACTAAGCTGACTGGTCTGCTGATCCTGAGCTCTTATGGACTCCGAAAGGTTCTGCAACACAGGTGGGGGTTCTCCACAGCTGTTGAGGCCTGCCCTGCCCTCTCACCAAGTTTGAGGCCAGTATCTCTCATGGGAGCCACAGGAACTGAACCCCTGTGCACTGCGTTGACTTGCAGTTGCAAAGGCTTGTTGGCTTCCTTCCACCAAGATCTTTGGGCTTCAAGTAGCCCCAACCTCAAGCATCTCCAGTGATCAAGGTCTTTGTCCACATCACATTGTTTGCACCGTGCCCTGCATCTTTTGGTGAGCTGCTCAAGGTCCTCTTGCGACTCCAGTGCCTCTGGCCTGTAGGTCCTGTTGAGGGTCATCTTTGCTTCTTTTGGGCTCCCCTGATTGCTTGGGGCCTGCCCTGACTCCCCTGGACCTTGCTAGTCCCAACATTGCACCTTCTTCGACTTCTGCATTGGTTGCATTTGCCAAGGCTTCTTGGTGCTCCTGCCGGACACCAACCCCTCAAAACTTGACATCCAATGTGGGACAGCTCGTGCATGGCTCCTGGTCTTCCTCAATATTGCCTGGTCCTCACAGCTGCAGAGTCAAGGTCCTCGCCAACTCTCCTGCAACTCCCAACATTGGTGGGCATTCGTCTTCCAGATCTTCTGGTCACTCCTGAGTGACATAGACTCAGTCCCCTCTGCTTGCAGGTACCTCTTAACTAGAATCCACCTTTGGATTTCACCGGACACTTTCTCCTTCTCCAGCAGTGGCACTTTCCTGAAGTCCTCAATGGGTTCGACTATGGTTTCCGACACCACTTCACACCTTTGCACCCGGCTTCCCTGGTATAGGTAATGTGGATACTAGGGTATCCACGGGTGGGGTGGCTCTCCAACCTTCTGTCTTCCACGGGGTTTCTTCAGGGTCCACTGGGAAGGGTCCTTAATCTTTAAAACACCAACCGTGACTTACATGTTGATTTGTACGGAGCACACGGTCGTGTTCCCACACTGCACACGCTCTCCATGGGGTTCCTAGTCACTCACCTTGGGTGGTTCCTTGGGTCCCCAGCACTTCTATGTCCTCTCGACATTGTTTTGAGCCGAGTCATGGTTCTTATACCACTTTCTTAGTATATGGTTTGGCCCCCCCCTGGGGCCCACTGTGTATTTCGTGCTATTTACTTGATTTCTATTCAAAGTATTGTGTGCATTGTGTATATCTGTGGGTAAGAGATATTTGTATGTGTCAGAGGGTATTATATAATAAATACATATTTTTATAAATACCTTGTGTGGTTCTTTTTCACTTAATCTATACATATAAGATTGTGTTCTCGTAAAACAAGCTGCTTTACACTCCTTCTGGACTAAGCCTGAAGGCTGCTCTCCACAGCTACCACTTAGAGAGCTTTCTAAGGTTGTCTAAGACCTCTTAAATCACCATAAGGGTTGTCTGGACTGGTGCAGGGTGCCCACTTACATAAGTGGACATCATATACCAGGCCAGCTTCTCACACCTACCATAGGCAGGGCTAGGCACACATACTTGCTCAGTTCCAGGATATCCTCACGGTGTTAGTGCGGTTGACAAATACACATAACATAAAACAGGTAGGGCCCGATTCACAGAACTAACTTACGACAAAATCCTAAACTTACTACCATTTTGGTATTCACAGAATGAACTTACTCATTTTGGTATTCATAGAATAAACTTACTCATTTTGGTATTCACAGAAGACACTTACACATTTTGTGTAACTTACACATTTTGTGTAACTTACTCATTTTGTGTAACTTACACATTTGTGTAACTTACACATTTGTGTAACTTACACATTTTGGTATTCACAGAAGGCACTTACTCATTGATGAGTAAGTGCCTTCTGTGAATACCAAAATGAGTAAGTTAATTCTGTGAATACCAAAATTGTTGTAAGTTCATTCTGTGAATACCCAAATGTGTAAGTTCATTCTGTGAATACCAAAATTGTTGTAAGTTCATTCTGTGAATACCCAAATGTGTAAGTTCATTCTGTGAATACCAAAATTGTTGTAAGTTCATTCTGTGAATACCCAAATGTGTAAGTTAATTCTGTGAATACCAAAATTGTTGTAAGTTCATTCTGTGAATACCCAAATGTGTAAGTTCATTCTGTGAATACCCAAATGTGTAAGTTCATTCTGTGAATACCAAAATTGTTGTAAGTTTAGGATTTTGACGTAAGTTAGTTCTGTGAATCAGGCCCGTAGGGAGTGGAGGAAGTAATAAAGGTTCAGTGAGGGCCTAACCTGAAGAAGAACACGAGGAGCTTTTGGGAAGGAAACTCCATAAATGGGGAAACAAATAGGACATAATTCAGAAATCAGCATGTTTGTTAATATTAATTTAAGAAAACTATGGGTGTTGTTTTTTTTCTTTCTTTATTGGAGATCCTGTTGTCAAATGATGTTCTGGACAGAGGAACTGTGTAGGTTATTATTACAAAATCTTAATGTTATCCAATTGCTTGATGTTTTGAAGACACATATCTGGGAGGTAGGAGAGCAGGGGCTACTCCTCAGTTGGAGCGGAGGAGCGTCACCTCACTTAAAATCCACCCCCAAAGCCCCAGAGATTAAAAATAAAATTGTAGTTTGTTACCATTTTATTTTTCATCCCCTGTCCCGAGCCGAGCGTCATGATGGGGGCGGACCGCTGCTGACTGACAGCAGCAGGGAGGAGGGTGGAGTGTCTAATGCACTGTTTAAAGTGTGCATGTCTTTTCGGACGGTCATCGCACTTTAAACCTCTCAATCCAGCTGTCTTAAGATAGCTTGGTTCAGAGTAAGTGCAGGCCTCCAGTGCGCTGTGAAGTGCCAAGTGAGGCCGCTCCCTCCAATCAAAGCGCTGCTCACATGCTGCATGTGAGCAGCACCAGGATTGGGCAAGGGAGCTCCAGCATCCATTTCCAGTTCCTGCAAAGAAGAGGTTAGGAGCAAGGACGTAACGTTAGGTAAGTTTTATTATTTATTTTTTTAAATAATATTTTGCGTGTGCGTGCCCCTCCCCCCCGTAGATGCCAGCCGCCACTGTAGGAGAGGGGCTGAGATATATAAAGATTAAGGTGCTGATTATGGTCGGTCCGGTTGGGTGTGATACATAGGAGTTAATTATGATTACTGCCCTGCAAATGAACTTACTACATGGAGCTTTACTATTAATGCATGTTTTGCCTGTCAAAATGTATGCGGGGTGTGCAGTGCTTATCACACAAGTCTTAAATGTGTTATGTGCGGTAGCAGGAGTTGCAGCACATACAGCAATTAGTTGTTGTATTCGGGGTATAAGAATAAAGAGTATTAATTAAAAATTGTGAATTGTATGTATAATCTTGCCAGTCAAAACTGTGGTTTGAAAATATTCTCAGAAAATGAGACTTTCTACCATTTGGGGTCACTTGGGGTTGACAAAGCACAATGTAGCTTTCTAGGGTGCCTGAGGAACAAAAGGAGTCAGGATCAATTTCAATTTACAATTACAGTGTAACCCATTCGGTCACACAGTAAAGCTCAGAGTCAATAAATGGGATTAAGTACACATTTATTACAGATTCAGAGCCACAGTAATGTAAATACAGAATCATGAACGGAAAGCCAAATCTACACAGAAAGTTTATCCTCAATAACAGAAAGCAAATGAGAAATTCAGTAGCCACAGTACAAAGGGTAAAGAATACACTCTAATGATTAGATTGAAAATTTCGGTCCTCTTGCCTATGATGCATGAGGGAAAACTAATTCTCCTTAACTAACCTACACTAATTAATGCTAGATGGGGAAAACCC
This sequence comes from Calotriton arnoldi, assembly GCA_963921515.1. Taxonomy (NCBI): domain Eukaryota; kingdom Metazoa; phylum Chordata; class Amphibia; order Caudata; family Salamandridae; genus Calotriton; species Calotriton arnoldi. The sequence continues at coordinate 775,443 of CAWUFW010000658.1, read as the reverse complement.
TGATTAGATCATAGCAGAGCTTCTGTAGAAGTTCTCCAAAGAAAGAATATTGTACAGCATGAAGCCACACAACAGAAATGTTGCAGAGTTCTGTAACTCTCCAAGTCTGAAAGGAATCTAAACAAAGCTTAAGTGTGTTGCTCAATTATACCCACAGAAAGAACCCTCTAGAATCCCATATCAAATGTCTCATTAGTGTCCACCTTCAAACAATACTTTTTGGCAGCTACACTTGCTACTCCCTTCCTTGATCCACATATTCAGAATGTACTTTGATTCTTCCCATCTCATTATTCCACTCAGACTGTAGTCCTCCCTTCGTTCGTTAGTCTCATTGTCCTCGCCAAGAGTACTCCTTTTGAGCTTCCCTATCTCGTTCACATAATGTGCCTTTCTTTATTCAATAGCTTATACAACTGCACCTGCAGAGGAGAGAAAAACATTGCGCCCGAAGCAAATATTTACGTTAAAGGTTAAAACGTTGCGAAATCGAAATGCTTAAGTCCTTTGGTCAACTTTAGTATAGCAAGCATCTCAATACATGTTGTAACTGTGTGATTACAGATACATAGACAGTTGCTTATATATGCAAAATGCTATTCAAATGGATACATTTTCTGTTATATAATGGATACAAAATGTTATTTAAATGAGTATGTGGATACATGAAGATTAACAAGGTTATTCAAACCACACAAATGCAGATGTATATGAGAACTGAGATTGATTGTTACTGTAAAGAAAATGTTAATATGCACACATATATAAATGTTGAGATTACACAGTAAATTCGCTTTTTATATTGCTTCAAGTGAACTACACTTTCTATATTGCTTCAAGTACACTACAAGAGCCAAAATTGCGCTGCTCCAGTCTCCCCTCTGATGGAGAATCAAGCCATCACAGATTACAATCTAATGTTATCACGCATACCATCTAAAACCTTATGGTTTTTAGCATCTTTCGCCTTAAATCCTCTAGAGGTTTCATGTCGTCATAGTATTTACTCTGACTCTCCTCTAGCTCTACATCTGCTCTCTCCTTCTTTACTCTTTGTCTAACTTGTGCATACTTATATTCCTTAAAGTTCATGAATAGGAATATTGCAGAAAGGTCAATTATCAAAAGGGGTTTCAAAATGGTGCCCAGAATTCCACTTCCCAGGTTTCCAAACCATTTGCCTACAGCAGAAAACCCATTCCCAATAGCTTCCAAAGCTCCTGTCACTTCTTACTCTTTCAAATCCTTTGTCAACCCAGATATTTTCCGGATATACTTCTCCAAGTCCTATCATTGCTGAACCTTTAACATCCTGCAAACTCCGGCCTCTTTTGCGAGTAAAAAGTCTAACACAAGTCGATTCTGTAAAACCATAGACCTTATCGCAACCATCTCAGTATTTACAAGCAATAAAGTATATGCAATATAGGAGCTAACCTATCCACTATTGTAGACAGTTTTCTAATCTTCCGATCATTCAGAGTCACACCTACAGACGATATTATGGCACCAATAATATCTCCTACCACTTCTGCTGCACTTACACCTCGTTCAGTTCTACACTTCTTTTCCCATACAGTATCATCAAAATGTTCCACATGGTAAATTTTTGGGAAAACTATACCAAGATAGCATGTACCATGCCATCCATGGGGCAAGTTAAAATACGCATTTTGTCTACAAATAAAATACACTTCTGGAATTACAGGATCCTGTCAACTAAGTGAAAATCATTCTTCCCTCTAAGACGTGTTCACAATCACTCTGTCCTAAAAATAACAGATCTATATAACTCTGGTCAACATGTATACACAACTTTCCCTTATGCTGCCAATCTAAGATTAAAGCGGGCAAATTTCCCTTCACCTGATGTTCAATATCTTCACTACTTCACCTGTGATGTCTCTTAAGATCTTTATTAGTTTCAGAGTTAGACTCTAGATCTCGCCTTCTGTCTCCCACTAAGTTCAGGAATTTCTTCTCCACATCTGACACTAAACAAGTAAAATTATGTCTATGTGCATATGCAGTGTCTAGTGACTTAAGAGACGCAAAGCATTTGCCTGCAATCTCTGACCCTTTTAAATAAGGATTCTTACTCAAATGTTTAAACATAGGAGTTTCTGAAAGGGCTAACTCAAAATTAAAAAAATAATATTGGAAACTACTCTGTCTATAGAATAGGCTTAGCAAAAGACTACAAGAAATTCCATATGCCAAAGGAATATGATAAGTAATGCCCTCAGCCATGGATGCAGGCAACTAAGTACATATATAACAGTCTCTGGCATTCATAGTGCCAATATATTCATGAAGCAATCTAAAATAAGCATTTGAAGAATAATCTCCCCATGATAAATCTGTAAGAAACTTCTTAGCCCCTCATAACTGTAGGTTACTATCAGTAGGATGTGATGCAACAGTAGATCCTATTTCTACTGACTTATATGTAGCTGGACATAACACTGTAAGCATTGTGATGAATACTACAACTATTACTGTGCTTATTATAATGTATCTATGCCTATTAGTATTGGTATTGGCTTCCATTTCTTTGTTGGAATCTAAACCGTTGGGTGGAACGTAGCAGCTACAGAGTCTTCTCTGTCAGTTTCCACCTGTGCAAGCAGCAAAACCAAGTTTGAATGATGTTCAACGAAATTATGTACAAAGCCCTTGTGACTCTTCTTTTTCCCTACAAAGTCAAATTAATGTCTCTAATGATAAATCGTTCAAGTTCACTGACAATCAGTTGCAAAATGAAGTGTTTCAGTTCATCAACTAGCACAGGGAACTCATTTGCATCCAAGAAGGGAAACTCAGCCGCATCCAGAATAAGATGTCTCAAGGCACTCAATTTCAATAACAAAGGACGATCAAACGTAAGATCAAACTGAAGATCAAGCTCCCAAAGGTTCAGTTGAATTTTCACAATGATTCCAGAATTCCCAGAACTCATTCTCTCTGTCATTTTCAAGGAAGTAAGTCCATTCAGGGAAAGAGTACCTCCGACAGGGCACTCTTGCTCGCTTTCACCTTCTGAGTATATTCCCCTCTCCTTCTCCGTCAATCATATTGGAATCCTCAGCATCCTCCGGGATGACTGCGAGAACACCATCTCCCTGGGGGACCAGTCTCCCCCTCTCCTGCTGTCTCGGCCAGCATTCTCCTGCTGCCACTCGTGGTTCTACAGCACTAGGCCCTTCGTTCGGGACCAAGTCTGGCTCAGTCACAACCACAGGACTAGCTTCTTCAGCCTTGACAACAAACTCTCCAGGACTCGCCTCAGACCAAATTCGTGCTGTTTCAGATTCTTGCTGGTCCCCAACAGCTTGACTAACCTGCTCCTGTGGATATCTCGACCACTACTGGTGCTTCTGGGAGAGATGCTATTATATCATCAAGGGGACACAGAACTCAGCGAGTGTGAGCAGCATACACCCAGTTGGGGAGCCCTCCACACTTCATAGCAGTTGTGGTGACAAGAATCACCTGGTATGGCCCATGCCAACGAGCCTCCAGACAACTCATTCGTACATGCTTCTTGACCAAGACTCTGTCCCCGGGCTGAGGTCACGGCACTGCTCCTGATGTGGCGGGCTGTGGCAGCTTCATCAGAACAAGACACAGAATTCTCCACATCAGCCAGTCCTTTGCAGTAATCAAGTATCACATCACCAGTAATGTTCACAAGCACATTTGCAGGCACTGCTGGCAACTTCATTGCCTGCCCATATGATAATCTCATGGGGAGATAATTCAGTCCTACGATTAGGTATGCTGCGGATACTCGTCAACACAAGTGGCAAAGCATCAGGCCATTTCAAAGACGTAGAAGAACATACTTTTTCCAATCCGGATTTCAAAGTCTCATTGTCCTGCTCCACCAGACCCGAAGCCTCAGGTCTGTAACTACAATGTAGTCTCTGCTCAACTTGTAAAGCAGCGCACAGCATACTCACGATTTCATTGTTGAAGTGCGTGCCTCAGTCAGATTCCATAGAAGTCAGGAAGCCAAACCTCGGCATTAACTCCCTCAACAATAATTTTGCTACTGTGAGACTGTCATTCCTTTGTGTGGGGTATGCCTCAACCTATCGTGAGAAAATACACACATTAACCAACACATACCTCAATCCATTGCACACAGGCATATCAATGAAGTCCAACTGCATCCTGTTGGAAGGACCACCTGACCTCCTTATTTGACTTGGTGTGACAGCAGTCCTTTTCCCCACATTATTCTGTTGACACTCAACACATCTGTGACACAATGCTTCAGCCATCAAACTAAACCTCAGATTAAACCAGGTTTGCCAAAACATCCTGACCATGGCATCTTTCCCTACATGAGTTGGACCATGATAATGCCTAGCCATTGGTGGTAAAGACACCGGTCTTCCATCTGCTGAAACCTAAATCTCATCCTCATCTCTCTTGACAGAACCTGCTTTGACCCAACTCTGCTGTTCTGCCTCTGACACTTCTTCCTGCAACCACTTGACTTCTTTCCAAGTATCAGCTGTAGCTAACAAAAGGTTTTAGTTGGCCTCATCTGTTTCCTAATTTGTATATTCCCCATTAAAGGTACAAGCATTGTAAGCACAGTATCTGGCAAGCTAATCGGCATATCTGTTGCCAACAGTAACGCAATCATCACCCTTACAATGTGCCTGACACTTAACCACAGTAGTTTGTGCAGGCATCTGCATTGCTTCAAGGAGTTTTCAGACTTGTTCCCCATTCCGAATGTGTGAGCCCAAGGATGTCATAAACCCCCTCTGCGACCATAACTGTCCAAAATCATGAACAACACCAAAGCAGTACTGACTATCTGTGAAAATGGTCACTTTCTGCTGGTCTGAAACAGCATGCTCTCGTAAGAGCAATCAATTCAGCCTCTTGTGCTGAAAACAATTCTTGGAGCCACAAGACTTCTACTACTCCTGAAACTGTTTAAACTACACAAGAGTGGCAGGATTTAAAACAAAATACCTCTTCAACGTAACGTTTTCAGCTGCCAGTATGATCTGCTCAAACCGGGTCAGACGGCTGTCTGTCAAATGCTGGGTGTGAGTACGTGTCAACAGTATTTCTACAGAGTGAGGCTCATGCACCATTAAAGGACGACCCATGACAGTGCCTTCACATCTCTCAATGCTGACACCTGTGGCTGCCACAGATTTAAGACATCCAGGTAGAGGTACCGCTACTAAAGTAGCTGGGAAATATGATACAGGTCTACGGGCATCTCAGTGTGTTTGTGTAAGCACTGAGAGAGTGCAGCCCTCCCTCTCACTGCAAAAAAAGTGAAAACACTTTATTGTAATCAGGCATTCCTAGTGCAGGGCACGGCAGAGAATTTCTCTCAACTCCAGGAAGGCAACCAAACAATCATAGTCCCAAGGCACCAGATCCGACACATCATTGTGTGTCAGCCTCTGTAAGGGCTTGGCCACTAGGGAAAAGTTGGTTATCCACTGGCGACAGTAGCTCACCATTCTCAAAATCAGCCTGACCTCTTTCTGGATGGTTGGCAGTTTCATTCTCTCTTGCGACACCTTTCTGACTCCATTCTGTGATGACCAAGATACAAGTATTCTTTCGTTCAAACAGTACTGCAACTTGCCAGGGGACACTTTACATCCATTCTCAGCCAAGTGTTTTAACAATGCAATAGTGTCAGTTTTGCATGCTTTACGAGTATTTGACGCAACCAACAGGTTGTCGATATACTGGACTAGGACAGAGTTACTAAGGCATTACCAGAGTCTCCAGATTCTTCTTAAGGATCTGATTAAAAATGGAAGGGCTGATATATACCTTTGCGGGACTCAGCAACATGCCAAAACACGGCTTCTGAGCCTACATGCAAAGAGGAATTGACTATCTTCATGCAAGGGTATGGAGAAGAAAATGTGGCACAAATCAATAACATAAAACCACTTAGCCTCACATGGAATCTTAAACAATACCACAGCAGGATTCGGTACCACAGGACAACTGGGAATCACAATGTTGTTTATCTTGCGAAGGTCCTGCACTATGTGGTACTTACTGCTAGGCTTCTGCAAGCTAATAATGGATGACTCCCCATGCTCTCCTTCACTATACCTTGTTGAATCATCGTCTCGATCACAGGAGCTATTCCAGCAATTGTTTCGGAGGTCTAATTACACTGTGGTGTTCTGGGATATTCTGTATTTGGCTTTATCTGCATACAGACAGGCTCAACTCCTTTAATGAGTCCAATGTTCCTTTCCTGAAAATGTATTAACCTCTATCCTCACAGTATCTCTAAGATCCAAAGGTAATTCCTCACTTGTCATCAGCGGGTGCAATGCAACAACTGGGGTTTGATTAACCATTTTGAAAGCCACATCTTCATTGTGAGTTTGAAACTCCACACCTCTCGGTGTGCAGTAAATGGTGCAATTCAGCTTGCAAAGCAAATCACATCCTAGCAAACTCACAGGACTTGAGTCACAGACTACAAATTGGTGATTATCCTCAATATTTCCAATATTTACAGGGACATCCTCAGTAATGGGATTTCTCATTTGTTGATTAGCAACTCCAACAACTTGGATACTTCTTACAGAGAGGGGTAGGTCTGAAGCTTCCTCTGTTCACACAGTAGAATAAGTAGCATCAGTATCAACCAAGAATGATTCAGTGTGGCCATTTACCTCACCAGCTACATTTGGGCCACTCTGGTCTACCTCGAAGACTGGGTCAAGCACACAATCTTCCTCCCCCTCATGCACCATTAGGCGGACTGATCAACACCAAAACTTTCAATGTTCTCAAACATGGGATATTGCTGGTAAGGAATGTTACCCTAGAATGATTTCTGATTCACATTCGGAACTTGATTTGAAATTAATCTGGGAGCAGCAACAGCTTGCTGTGGCATCGGGGTTGTGAAACTGGCATCACTGGGGCTTGGGACTCATTCAAATTTTGGGACCTTTACCTAGGTATATTCTGCAGCTGCATAGGATTATTGTTCTGCGACTGTGTAAACCCTGGATTCTCTCCTTGATTTTATGGATTAAGACAACATTCCCTATTCCTATGCCCCAAACTATTACAGTAGTGACATGGGTTAGACTTTTTCAATGTGGCTACATCAATTCCAGGACTCAGATCAATAGGGATTCCCCCACCTCTACCTTGGGACTGAAATACACCTACACCTTGTGTGGCAGGAGCTCCCTAAAGCTACACTCCCTGCATATGGCATGCATTCCCAAAAAATGGAGGACCTTGACTTTTCCTCTGAGCAGCTTTCATTTGTGCTACCATGAGCTTCTCTTTTAGTTTCTTCTGCCTCATGTCAATCTCACTATTGCAATACTTAGCGTATCACAAGATCTCATCAACTGACTTATTCTGCCAACAAATCAAATGCTGTTGAATCATCATGCTAAACTAAGGCCTCAATCCTGTCACAAATCTAAACTAAATATTTCCCATATTCTTGGGCTCCAGTGCTTCCATTCCACTGTACTGTTTGAACGCTTGCAACAATCTCTCACAATGTGCATGAATCGTCTCTTTGGGTTCCTGGGTCATTCAATCAATATAGACTCAGTCAATATCTTGGGGCAATACTATACACTTCAACCATGTCATCACCTGATTGTACTTCCTCATTACTATAGATGATGGACCATTAGTCAATGAATACCTCACTGGTTCTCTCTGAGGCCACTTTGTAGCTATTTTCCATGCTGTCCACAAATCACTTGGATCCACAATATCAAATAGAGTATTTACAACTGTCCACAAAATCTTTGACATTTTTACAAACCACTCAACTTGTTTGTACCATTCCACAAGATTCACTCTTAACCTAGGTAAATCATTAGTGAATGGTGCAAGATCAATTCTACATGAACATAACCTCCACTAGGTACCTCTCATTACGGTAAAATTGTAGTACCCGGCCCTCCCTCTGTGGAAAGAGGCAGTTCTCCCATTGATCTTTTGGATTTTTATTTTCTGACCATTTAGCTTCCCATTTAGCCAGCGCACTCCAGATCTGAATATTTTGGATGAATATCTGAATTTGCATTTTCAACCCTGGTATTCTCAAATTTTCTAAGTCCTGATCACAAAAGGAAAGCCCGTTATTTGTCTGTAAAGCTTTGGTCCATTCCAAATCTACTTCATATTTCTGAGCTATATCTGAGAATTTATCATGAGCTTGTCTCACTCGCCTGGTAACATCCTTGCTCATAAACAAAAGCTCATTTTTTTGATAAGTGTCTATTTGAGCCAATTCAAGACTTCCACTTATCTCATTCAATTCGAATTTTAATTTGACTACCTCCATCAAATATACTTTCAATGTTGATTTAATCGTACCTTGACTTATTTCTGTATTTTTACTTTCATTCAAGGTGGCATTATGAACCTTCAACCATTCATCGAATTTCTGAGCACCAAGTATATGTGTCACCTCATATGCTTTAGGTACTGAATTCACTTGAGGTGTGCTACTGTGCACATTCAGGGGTGGCTCCCATATGAGTGCATCTGGAAATCCTGGAAACAACTTTAAAGGTCCAAATCCGGTCTGATTCATTGATAGGTCTGCACTAGCACCACAAGGGGAACTCGCATTCATTGGGACCAAGGGAATAAACTTCACGATCGATTTAGCCAAAACCGTCTCTGGGGCTTTCGACTCAGTTGTCACATGTAACACTCCCTGTGGAGCTGGGATTATTTATAGGAACTACAGGACCAATAGTAACCAGAACAGTGAGAGCATCAGGAATATTGGAAGCTGCAGAAACATTCAAACCTATGGAGTGGCCAGGGACACAGCTCCCCGAACTCCCCGACTGCATTATAGCTCACATTTAGTGGTGCAGTAGCAATTTGGGAATTTTTCTAACATCAGGGCTTCCACCTCCCCTTGCTTGTGTTTCATTGTACGGAGGCGGATGCTCTGACAACGACACATCTAAAAGACTGTCACTGTCACAGTTTTCGGCCCTCTCACCTGATTCCCTTGACTCATTTCCCTTCCCTCTATTTTTCTTCTCTTGACTGCCCTTCTCAAATTCATCACTGGTCAACGCCAGATACAACTGAGCTCCCTCTATCATGACGATTCTCCACCTCTTCTGTTCTGCGTCCCATCATGCTTCTGCATATGTACATAAAGCCTTTCTGGTTCTTCCCTGATATCGCTCTTTCTCTCTAGCATGAGCCATATGCTCTCAAGCATTGGGAGCTTCAAACTGTGTAGGTCTAGGCTGGGGTTTCATTTTATATAGAATCCTTCTCAAGTTCTCAATAATCCAAACATTAAATGTACCACAGTGTGGAAACGCCAGTGCACCTTCTTTCTCAGTGAACTTGTGCCATTGTTTAAGCCTAATACAGTATGAAGCCCTACATTTATCGCCATATAATGACCTGCAGTTACTTCAGGTAGCACCTCTTCTTCCTCTCTAATAGGTATTGTCACAACTTCCCATACCAAATCCTGTATGGCTTTAAAACAATTCATTGTCGGTTAACTATGGCAACAATCACAATCAAAATTGTTCGTTTCCAAACAGGAAATAACCATGTTCACACAATTTGTGTTTAGAATCAGCAACCAATACCAGCACGACACCCTATGACATAAACAAACAATAACAGCAAATTTTTACACCAACCAACCAATCCCAGTGTGGCACACTGTGACATCAGTCTCGCTCCTTACAGCGGTTCACCCTCCTTCACAATTTTCACGAACACACTCTCTTCAACAATAGGCATACAAACAAATGCAATGCAATAGCAACAAGTAACAATTGTCTGCTTCACTAAAGAAGTTGGCAGTTTGCAATCATACAAGCGAACAACTTGGGATAATACTTTCCGATCTATTCTGACACATGTTCAAATGAAACCTCGACCTGCGGGCAATCATTCTGATCAGTACAGTTTCCCTCTGCGTAAAAGGGCCACTACACTAATCATTTGCACATTCACAAAATAAATGTTGCTATCTCAATTGGACTGTTGACGACGTCACACGACAGACACCACAAAACCTTAGCAGACAATAACAATTCAGTTTTTTCTACACTTTTAATATCATCCCAGGATCTTAGGTTACATTGGACCCTTTAACAACTATAACTCCTCAACATTAAACACCACTTTCACATGACATTCCCAACACCTCCGCCAAACATCATGCAACTATTACAACACTGCAAGCTAAGCATAAGCCGTACACGCACAACCCTATTACTACTTACTCCTCCGCTGTTTCCACTTCGCCCTGGACCACTGGAACTCCACCAATCCTCCAAATTGAAACATAGGCTCTGGAACTGGGACTGGAACTTAGACTGGGACTTTACCTATTCTAAGGTAGAAACTCCTGACTCCCTATCTCAGGACACCTCAGCTACCATCTTAAAACACACAATAGTCAGGCCCTCTTTGCCTACCCTTTGAAATGGAGCTTTCTTGGGTGCCTGAGGAACAAAAGGAGTCAGGATCAATTTCAATTTACAATTACAGTGTAACCCATTTGGTCACACAGTAAAGCTCAGAGTCAATAAATGGGATTAAGTATACATTTATTATAAATTCAGAGCCAAAGTCCTATAAATCAGTCTCAGAAACATAGCATAAAAATACAGAATCACCAACGGAAAGCCAAATTTGTGCACCAAGTTTATCCTCAATAACAGAAAGCAAATGAGGAATTCAGGAGCCACAGTACAAAGGATAAGAAATATAGTGTGATGATTAGATTGAAAGATTCAGTCCTCCTGCCTATGTTGCAAGAGGGAATATTAATTCTCCTTAACTAACCTACACTAATTAACGCTAGATGGGGAAAACCCTGATTAGATCCAATAAAGTAGAAAGGTGTCAGCAGAGCAGAACTTCTATTAAAAATCTCCAAAAAAAGAATATTGTATAGCATGAACCAACATAACAGAAATGTTGCAAAGAGGTCTGTATCTCTCCAAGTCTAAAAGGAATCTGAACAAAGCTAAAGTGTGTTGCTCAATTATACCCACAGAAAGAACCTCCAGAATTCCATATCGAAGGTCTCATTTGTGTCCACCTTCAAACAATATTTTTTGGCAGCTACACCCGCGACTCCCTTCTTTGGTCCACATATTCAGATCGCCCTTGGATTTTACCCATCTCCTTATTTTGCACAGACAGTAGTCCGCCCTTCGTTCGTTAGTCTCATCATCCTTGCCAAGAGTGCTCCTTTCAAGCTTCCCTATCTCGTTCACATAATGTGCCTTTCTTTATTCATTAGCTCATACAACTGCACATGCAGAGGAGAGAAAAACATCACACCCTAAGAAACTATTCACGTTGATGGTTAAAATGTTGCGAAATCCAAATGCGTAAGGCCTTTGGTCAACTTTAGTATAGCAAGCATCTCAATACTTGTAACTGTGTGATTATAGATACATAGACAGTCGCATTATAAATGCAAAATGGTAATCAAATAGATACATTTCCTGTTATATAATAGATGCAAAATGTTATTTAAATGAGTACATGGATACATGAAGATTAACAAGGTTATTCAAACCACACATATGCAGATGTATATGAGAACTGCAATTCATTGTTACTGTAAAGAAAATGTTAATATGCACACACATATAAATGTCGAGATTACCCAGCAAATGCCCTTTCTATATTGGTTCAAGTGCACTACACCTCATTAATCATATTAAGACACACGAATATAAGAGCCATAAATGAATAGATATGCGGCCTAATCAATCATGAAAGGGTGGAGCCAACATTACACTGCTCCAGGGTTGAGCGGAGTGAGTAGAATTACACACTGCCAATACAAAACGTACATCTTCAGACTAAACAGTGCAAACCAAGAAGGTTTACAAATACCTCCGAACATTTAAAAAAGCATGGCCACTTTTTCTTCCTCTTTCTTCACATTCAACGAGGTCAGCAGCCAAGTCTCTGTAGGAATAAGAAACGCAGACACTACACTTTCCAGATGCATCTTAATGTCTGTGCACCAACATGTGGATTCTTTCACCGAAGACCTGCAGATGATGAAGCAAGCTTTGTACAAGTTACGAAACTAACAAGGCAGCTCTGTCAAGAATACACTCACCATGTCTCTCAGACTTGGGAGCAGCAAGCCACTGCAGAAACAATCAAGAAGTATTCGTTCCGCCCACGTTGATGAACACCATGAAGGAATGCAGGTGCCAAAATATTATTTTTTTACTTTCCTGGATACGCAGAAGAATCTAACATGACGTTTTTGGTGCACAAGTGATTTTCAGATACTTTCTGCATTAATATAGCAGCATGTACTGTAATAGGTTAAAGGTGTTTCGGGAACCGACTAGTAAACCAGTCTCAAGTATACCAAGATGGATAAGGCTATATGTTTATAACATCTATTGCGTGATGCAATACACAGCAATGTACACGTGCCATCATTAATGCCGTTTTCGCAGAATAATGGAAGACTAAACTCTATTATAAATCTTGTATCCGAAGTCAGATTCCTGTGCCTATTAGCTCTGTTTAGATGGCCTGTAGTCTGCGTAGCTGGAGCTTCTGTGTTGAAGAGATTGCATTTGGCACCACAGCAGACTGAAATTAGGCATCTCCAGGAGCATTCACAGAGCTCTTTGGAAGGATTTCAACAAGCCAAACTAACTAACCAGGAATATTATCTTCAAAAAGAAATCATTAATAATAGGATACACAAAAGTAAAGTGAATGAGGAAGGAGAAAAAGATTGGACATTTCTTAGCATGGTTTACTAGAGAAAGGACCAATTGGAGCCCCTTTACTCCTATTAGAGATCATTGACAAATCAAGGACCAGATGTACGACGCATTTTACCGGATGGGCCGTTTGCGACAGGTAAAATGCATTTTCAAATGTACCAACCCTATTTTGTGAGTCAGTAACTTTTTACCGACTTGCAAAATAAGGTTTGCAAGTCGCTAGTAGGAAGGGGCGTGCCAAGGGGGTCCCTTCCTAAGAACGAGTTGCACTGGTATGTAGGAATGTTTTGCGACCGTGAGTGCGGTCGCAAAACATTTGCAGTTTACCACCAATTTCAAATTGATGGTAAGCCATTTGCAAATGGGAAGTAGTCCCCTAGGGACCACTTCCCCTTTGTGAATGGGGGGTGTCATCATTTTTTTCAGCGAAGACAGTGGTCCCAAGAACCACTGCCCACTCTGAAAAAATGAAAAGAAAACTTTTCATTTTTATTTTTGAAAAGCATTCTGTTGTCCTTTAAGGAAAACTGGCTGCATTTAAAAAAATACTGCTTTATTTAAAAAGCAGTCACAGACATGGTGGTCTGCTAACCCCAGCATGCCACCATCCCAGTAAGTGCCGGCCATTCCCAATGGGTCGCAAATTGCGACCTGCCTCATGAATATTAATGTTAATGAGGCAGGTCCCTTGCGACCCATTTGGGAATCGCAAACAGTTTCTCAGACACTGTTGTACATCAGGTTTTGCGACTCGCAAATTGCGAGTTGCTAAAAATCGTAATTTGCGAGTCTCAAACCCTGATAGTCGTACATCTGACCCCAAGTTCATAACGAGAAAAACAAAACCTTAAGGTCATTCTTTAATAACTAACAAACTATATATGAAAAACACTTTCCTGAAGTTAATGATGAAAGTCAAAGTTTTTTTAAACTAATTTATAATTACCTTCTCTTTTGCCAACCACTATGTTCCAAATATTTATCTCTTTCGGATGCTAGCGTAAGAGAGGCAATTCAGCATTTTCCAAGTGGCAAATGTCTTGGTGAGGACAGGTTTGGATCAGAATTTTATAATTGTTTTTGTGAATGACTAGCTCCATTCCTTAAAAAAGTATCTAAGTTAATATGCATGTGCAGTAAAATGTTATCATTGTTCTGTAATGAGTTTAAATAAGCTTTATGAAGCTGGAAAAATCATGCTAGAATTCGGTTTATACTGCCCTTCTACTCGATTAAATACCGATATTCAGATCCAGTCCGAGGCGGTCACAGGGCAATCAGGGGCTATTTGGCCCCAGCCGTAGGGGTTGGGATCATTTGTCTTTGATGTCCTGAGGCCTGCCCTACTACGGCTCTGAAAACTGGGCCAAGTACAGCTCTTTCAGCACTGACTCTCACTGGTAGCAACAGCTTAAAACGTAATTCTTTAGGGCACATAAAACAGGCACACTTCTCCCATTGGCGCTTGGGCTACTGGACCTTGTATTTTGCTCTACCTCACCTCTATCTCTCGAGTGTTTCCCCACCTTGGCATGTCTGAGTGGGCTGCCACTCCCAGGATTGAATGCCTGTCAGGAAAGTATCGAGGCTTAGGTGCAGATTACTCTCAAGTTCAGTTCTTAGTGCTCAGTTCCTTTACCGTGTGATTCTGGCAGTGGCACGGATCTCACTATTGCATCACTCCTGCCTCTGGGAGAGAGGCAGCAGCTGGAGAATCGTCCCGCAATCTGGGAGAACCAAAGACGAAAAACAACAGTGGGAGCCAACATCAAAGCTGGCAGGAGTCAACTCTAATGAGCAAAGGCCCCTGTTCTGGGTCACAGATAAGCTGCAGTCAGAGGGCTGCCAAGTCAGCGGTCATAGTAGGGCAATCGCAGCCACAGTGGAGATCACAGATCCAGCAGGATAGCACTCCTCAGGGGTAGTCGTTGAATAGCCGCAGCATGGTTCCCCTCAACACAAACATCAGGATGGCTGCACACTTCGCCTTGGACACTAAACATCTCGGCGGTGGCATACTCTGACTCAGCACAAAACGTCTTGATGTTGGCACACTCCGCCTTGGGCTCAACCTACTTTGAGGCAATGGCAGTGACCAATGTACATGATTAATCTGGGATCGTCCACATGGACAGTCTGTAGCCTACATGCCTCAGGCACGCAGATCACTCTTCTCAGTCTTCTTCTGGCCGGCGAATCCACACAGCACCTGGAATCAAGCTACTCTGGCCCTTCAGGGCGGTCACTTCTGCAGGGATGGCAGGGTCCTTCCCTTTCTCCGCAGCGGATTGATTTCAAGGCACTTCATGTCAGAGATTAAGGCCCAGATTTACTATGATTTTGCATCAGGTTGCATCACTTTTGTTGCGCAGCCCCGAGACAAAATCATTTTTGGCATTGACTAAGCTATGCAAAGCCACTATGTATGGCTTTGTGTGGTTTAGTAAATACAGAGTTACGCAACGCAGCACTTAGCCCTGCCTTGTGCTACTATGTGTCAGGTAGGCGTTACATGGGTTGAGCATGTGTATTGCCATGCATCCACCCATGAATTTTGAAGCAACCCCAGATTTGCAAACACTTGTACACCTGTGTTTTCGCCAGAATGGTGCGCTTACCTGACAGAGGTATAACAAGGAGAAATATCTTTATTTCTCCTTGTTATTCCCTTTTTCCATATGTGCAGCATTCTAGAGCACACACAGAAGGAGCAATATGCATCTTTGGATTATTTTTGTGCAGGAAGGTGGACCCTTCATGCACAAAAACAATCCTGCCCATAATGCAGGCACCTTTGAACTATGGTGTAAGGGTTCCTGCGTTGGCACTAGGCAGAACACAGTGCGCCAGTGCTAGGAGGGAGCAGAAATGCTCCAAATCCTTTTAAATATGGAGCATTTATGCTCTCTCCTTTTCATGCAATGCAGGACAGCAAGTTCTCTTGCTGCGCTGTGTTGTGTGAAATAACAATAAATATGACCCTTAGCTTCTTTCTGCAAGGCCAGACTCCAGGTGATATCCCCTCACCTCTGGCAAATACCAGCTCTGCTTGTGTAGCAATCCTCTAAGTACTTTGTGGAGCATTCCCTTGCTTGGTTGAAGAGTGTGTGAAACTGGAACAAGTGTGCCAGTGGTGCCTACCTTTATAACTTATAGCGGGGATGTGGATTCTCTGTCTGCACTTTTAGAACTGGCTTGGGGTGGTTCTTCTTTCATTTGTCCTCCAAGACTGTTCTCCAGGCATAGCGTTTGTGCAGTGAAGTCCCTTACAGCAGGGAAGTCTCCAGAATGGAGTACCCACAGCAGAGGCACAAAGAGGTATGTGCTTTCTGCACCTAGCACATCAACAGCCATTCTGGCAGAGATCAGGAGAGAGCCAACAGACTGGCCTTACTTAAGGGACGCTTCTCACCCTTAACAACAGAAACTGTAGTCCTGCCCTTCACATTCACCATCCACCAAATGGCAGAGCTCAGAAAGATAATTTGGCACTTCCTCTCAACAAAAGGACCTTCTTGAATTTCTAAAGGAGCTTTATCTCCTCTTTCCCTTCTTCACTGTCTCTGTCTCCTTCCTCCAGTTTCAGGAATGTCAGCAATACACTTCCACTGTGTGGGAAAACAACCCCACCTCCACCTTGTGCACAGAAAGAGGCTTGGGGCTTCCAAAATGGAACCCGCAGACCTCCATTACTCTGGTTCACCTAAACATAAATTGCATGTAACCAGTCAGGTGACATACACACACAGGCATAACATAAACTTAAAAAGTAGGACACAAGTGTTTAAGTTTTAAATGTCCTGACAGGGAAAAACTCCTAAAGTCGTTTTTCACTTTTGTAACACCTATTTTTTTTTTGTTGTTGTTGCATATTTATATAGCGTGAACTCGACCCGAAGGTATTGGAGCGCTTTACATGAGCACCGTATTTACATTACACATTCAGGCACGGGGAGATTAAGTGATTTACCCAGAATCACAGGATGTGGACGCAACCCCGAGGCTCGAACCCTGGTTTCCAGCAACAATGTCGGCAGTCTAGCCGAGGGACCACATCCTCTCCCCAAATCCTATCTCTATCTATAGACTAACCCTGAGTTACCCTATTACATTTAATAGGTGTTAAGGCTGGGAGCAGACAGATATATACTGTTTACACTCAAGTGAATTGTAATTTAAAATCCTTGCTAATGGTCAAGCCTGATTTTAGGTTGCAATTTTGAAAATGCCACTTTTAGAAAGTTGGTATTTTATTGTCCCAGCCAACTGTGTCTTGCTGCCAGTGTCCTGTGTCGCTGTGATGGCTCTGCTGTTGGGGTTTGTGTAGTGTTTCCAGACATGGGAACAAAGAAGGCCTAGGTGCGAGGATAGTGGACTTTCTTGACAGGATGGCTTGGGAGGAGCTACCCCTGCCCTGATTACACTTCAAAGGGCTCTGCCTGCAGAACACACAAAGGAACTTGAGACCAGGCCTGCCCTGTCTTTTGTCGCCCAAGGCAGTTTGGAGCCAAACCCAGGGGAAGGCAAAGAACTGACCAGAACCCATTTTGGGGGTAGGTCAGGGGATTCCCCCACACAAAGGCTGGCACCAGGTATGAAAATGGGTCCTTCATAACCACTCATTAGAACACTCCTTTACCTGTGTAGGATTCAGAATAAGGACTTCCCTTCCACCAGAAGACCTGCCCTGCTGCTAGAAGGACTACCTTGTTATCTGAAGAGGGAAGATTTGACCTGCTTGCCTTGATACCAGTCTACCCACAGTGACTCCAAAAGTCAGTTGACTGACCTCGTGTATGGGCTTCAGGGACACAACAAGCCTCCAGAGCACTCCCTTTTTAACACCATTCCGAATTGTCAATGGCTAAACTATAAGTAAGTGAATACGAAGTGATGCTTGCTAAAATACTAGAAATGGCTGAAGGTGTCACACACAATATGGCACTTAGCCGCTACTTTTTAACTGAGGAAAGACCCTGTCAGTTTGCATGTAAAGCCCACCTTTTCCTGATTTGCTCGTCTTCATCTCCAGTCAATAATCATTGACAGAAGGTGGGTGAAAATCTACCAGTATGTATTAGAAATACCCCACGTAGCTGTGCCTTGTGAGCTCACAGAGCTTGGTGCTTACTGCTTACTGCTTAATGCTTAATGCTTAATGTAGATGTGCTCAATAAAGAAAATTACGTTCCCACTGTGAAGATTCTAAATCAGGCTTCTCCAACGAGCAGGTCATGAGCTACTAGTAGCTCTCCATCCACCTGTAAGTAGCTCTTCTGTGTGCAGCCCAGCCTACTAAATTACATATTTTTGTTTAGTTGAATTAATACATGTGTACCAAAGTTGAAAAGCATGTATAAGAGACAACGTTGTGCATATTTTCAGAAGTCATATGCTCATGAAAGGACAAAAACAACTGAATTTGCAAAATAAGCATAAATGCTAATATTTGAGTTTTACATTCTGCGGCACAGGCATATACTTATGTTTACCCTGGTGCCAGGTGCATTGCACCAGTAGCTGTTCGATATTACCTGCAACGAGGCATTCCAAATTGGCCAAGTCTTTTTGACATTACAGCTGTAACCATCCCCTAATGTACTCTTGTCTGAGGTGATCACTATTACAACAATATTATTAGCAGCTCAAGATAATATACATTGAGCATAAGTAGCTCTTATTACAGAAAAGGTTGGAGACCCCTGTTCTGAATGCTGTTTGTTGCTGTATGACAGTGATGGAATTAGGTTATGCAAGCGCAGAAATCTTATATAGTTTTTCCACAAATTATGTCACTTTAAACTTACTCAGAGGACCTGGAAGTTCCGCACTTATCTAGGTTAATTAATCTTTGACAACGTTTTAGAATAGAGCTACACACATCAATGACATTAATAATTGCATTTGATGCTCAGTCAATATAGAGAGGTTTTCTGAAGTTTTAAAAAGTTTATTTTCTCTTTTAGCAGAATATTCACTATTTTTGTTCTTTTTATTCAAATTAGTGGCAAATCGATTACAGAACTAATAAGAAATAAGTCTGGTTAGAACAGGCATAGAGGAATAAAAACAGTGTGTTCTATTTAGAGTATAGTCCCTATTTTAAACAAAAGGACCTATTCTATCCTAACACAAACCCATAAAGAGTTCCTTCTGGAAAAGAGCAAGTAGATTTTGGAGCAAAATCAGATAACTATGAAAAGATTGAACTCCCCATAAAGGGTAGTTCTGGAGACTCAGCCTAGTTCTCCGGACAATTGCATCTGCAAACGTCTATGCAGATGAAAGGAAAGAATCACAGCTGTAGCTATGATGTGCATAAAAACAGAAAGTCTCCTCACAAAGTGTAAAGAAAACAAAGAAATCACTGTAAGTAGGAGCTTATGGTAATTTGGGCTAGCACAGCAAAGTGCTAAGGGGCATGGCATTGAAGGGATGCATCAAATCCCTTGAGATGAGTAGAGTAGAGGGTGAGGTGAGGTGCTTCTCTAGCTAGGAACGAATAGGCCACGTTACAACACATGTGATACATCGCATGTCATTACAACGCAGTGGTTACAACGACCGCATTGTTACATTGCATACCATTACAACGCAAGTCGTTACAATGACTTGCTGTAGGGGGTGCTGGATGTTGGAATAGTATAATTTACTATTCCAACTCCAGTCTGTGCAACAGTAGGGAAGGTGTTGGATTTTAAATCCAACACCTTCTGCCCCCTACAGCAAGTCGTTGTAACGACTTGCATTGTAATGGTTTGCGATGTAACAACGCGGTCATTGTAACGACCGCGTTGTAATGGCATGCGTTGTAAACGATGTTTCCCGCTAGGAACACGTACTATATAGAAAAAAGCTAAACATGTTGCAAAGACAGATGAATGTATCATCGGCGTCCAATGGTGAGAGATCTTTCGATGGTCAGTCATCTTTGTCCTTGATTCCCACCATGAGAACCTTTTGCAAGCCTACTCTGTTAGCTGTCTGGTGTCCCATTGTATGACAATGACCTACTCTATGAAATGAAACATTTAAATTCTGGTAGGTCCTGGTTAGATCACAGAATGTAAGCTGCAGCAAGCATTTTCTTTTCATCAATAGACTTGTTCGTTATGTGTATGTGGCAAAGAAAACAATCTAAATACAGTGAGGTGATGTGGTGTGAGGTTATAAGGAATTCATTTTTCAAGAAACAGCACATTACACAAAAAGCAAGCCCAAGAGTTAAATTATCAATCAATCAATGGCTTGTAAAGAGCGACTACTCACCCGTAAAGGTCTCAAGGCGCTGGGGGAGGGGGGAGCTGCTGACCCATCGAAGGAGCTTTGGTTCAGTCGAAGAGCCAGGTCTTGAGGTCCTTCCTGAATTTAGGCAGTGACCGCATTGCCTGAGGTAGAGAGGCAGGGTGTTCCAGATCTTCGCTACGAGGTAGGAGAAGGGTCTACCTACGGCTGTGGTTTTGCAGATATGTGGGACGGTAGCCAGGGCCAGTTGGGCGGAGCAAAGGTCTCTGGTGGGTAAGTGAAATGCGAGGCAGAGGTTGAGGTACGGAGATCTCGCATTGTGTAGGGCAGGTGTGTGTGAGGAGCTTGAAGGTGATTCTTTTGTTGACTGGGAGCCAGTGGAGCTCTCTGAGGTGGCTGGTGATGTGGTTGCGGCAGAGGATGTTGAGGATGAGACTGGCGGAGGCGTTCTGGATGTTCTGCAGTTTCTTGAGGAGTTTCTGGGTGTTGACGGCGTAAAGTGTGTTGCCGTAGTCGATTCTGCTGCTGATGAGTGCGTGGGTGACCGTCTTTCTGGACTCAGTGGGGATCCATTTGAAGATCTTTCGGAGCAGGCGTAGTGTGTGGAAGCAGGATGATGAGACGGAGTTGATCTGGCGGTTCATGGTGAGCGAGGAGTCGAGGATGATGCTTAGGTTCCGCGCGTGGTCTGTGGATGTGGGGGGGTTCCAAGTACTGCAGGCTACCAGGAGTCGTCCCATGTGGATGGGGTAGAGCCCATGACGATGGGGTGGAGCCCATGATGAGGACTTTGGTCTTTTCTGAGTTGAGCCTGAGGCAGCTGTTCTTCATCCAGGCGGCGACAGCTTTCATCCCGTCGTGAAAGTTGTTCTTGGTGACTGTGGGTTTGTTGGTGAGGGAATTGTTAGAAATGGGGTCTCTAGTTGGCAATTATATGCACCTTTGTCCAAATAGGGACCTTTCCTTCTAGTCAGGATAAAGGGGATACACTACTGAAATAACCCCTGCTCACCCCCTTGGTAGCTTGGCACTAGCAGTCAGGCTTATCTCAGAGGCAGTGTGTGACGCATTTGCACATAATATACAGTAATAAAGTGAAAGCACTACAAAAGGAAACCACACCAGTTTTAGAAAAATAACCAATATTGACCTGTGCAAACAAGACCAAAATGATAAAAGACCAACATACAGTAATCAACAATATGCACTTTGCAAGAATAACTTTAAAATGCAGTTCCTTAAAGCTGGTAGCTCCGTTCGGGGCTACCGCGGTGCTGAAAACAAGAGAATCCGACAGTTCCGGCCGACCACGTCGGTGCAGACAGGCGTTAGTGTCAGCAGACTCATAAACAGTACCTTTGGTTCCAGCTGACTGCGTCAGTGCAGGCCGGTCGTGGCAACCGCCGTTGTTGCAATGTGAAGCGTAACGATGCTGCGTGCGGTGCCCTCAAGTCGTGGTGCAGGCAACCGCTCAGTGAGTTGCCCAACGGCGTCAGTGAGACCAGGGCTGTGGTGCAGAGTGAGGCGGTGCTCACTGCGGTGCTGACAGGTCACGGTGCAAGCAGCAGTGCCGGTTGATGGGAGCTGGTGTCAGTCTTCCCAGACGGCAGTGTGGGACGGGGCGGTGCGTTGTGTGACTTACGAGCGGTGCCCCCAAACCACGGTGCAGTCACGGGTGTCAAGGTCAGCATGCAGCGACGTCATAGGTGAGACCAGGGCGGCAGAGGGAAGTGAGGGGGTGCGGAGTGCGGTGCCCACAAGTTGCGCTGCAAGCAGCGGCTCAGTGGCAGCGGCGGTCATTAGTGAGACCAGGGTTGCAGTGAGAAGTGCGGCGGTGCCTTCAGGACACAGAGCTAGCAGCGGTGTTGGTGACGGTGTCACTGCTTTCCCCCTCTCTGGCAACTGAAACCCACGGTTCCAGAGGCAGTACCCAGATGTAAGTGAAGTCTTTGCTGTCCCTGAGACTTCGTGAACAGGAGGCAAGCTGTATTTCAAGCCCTTAGAGAAACTCAGAGACAAGTGAAGAAAGTGAAGTCCAGTCCTTTCACTGCCCAAGGCAGAAGCAGCAACTACAGCCAAACTCAGCAAAGCAGCAACACAGCAAAGGGGCAGTACTCCTCCTGGCAGTTCTTCCAGCTCTTCTTCTTGGCAGGTTCCTTGATCCATGCGAGTTCTAAAGTTCGGGGGTCTGGGCCCCAATATTTATACTCAGTTTCTCTTTGTTCTCTTGATCAGAGAGTGTCCGTGCTCAGTCCAAACCAGTTTGGTCCTCTCTGGCCCAGCTTCCCGGTAAGAGGTGGAGACAGCATTGTCGAAGGCAGACCAGGTCCATTCAGGTGCAATGAAATCTCCTCCCACTACTCTAAATGCTGCCCAGGTCTATTCAGCCCAGCCCTGACTCATCCTGGTAAGGCAGGACACACTTCAACCCCCCCAGTGGCTGTCTGAAGAGAATGCACATCCCCAGCCCCTACAAAGCCAGACAGTCAATACACAACCCAGCGGAGGCACACAGGATGGCTAACCAAGAAAATACCTACTTTTTAAAAGTGGTATTTTTAAACACCGAGCATAAACATCCAGTCCAGGCATACTAAACTCCATTTCTCTATCTTGTCCCAATCAGAAGATATACTTGTAAGATGTTACGAAGTATTCCCCATTCTATCCTATGGGACAGATAGCCTCTTCAAAACACACTGTATTTCACTATCAGGACATGTCACACACGGTAAACAGTCTAAATATCGAGTTTCTAATTTCGACCTACAATAATATCGAGTTTGAAATATCGTAGGGACACAATATCGAAGTCAAGAATATCGACGACCAGAATATCGACCTGAAGGTAAGAAATATCGTTTTTGTTAATATCGAAGTTAGTAATATCGATAGCAAAAACATCGATGTTACTAATATCGATATTTATATTAGTGTTATGTATTTTATTATGTATTTTATATGTTTGTGTTTATATTTTTGTTAAATATTGTACTAGTTTTAGAATATATGTATAACATTTTTAGAAGTTAGTCATTTTTTTTAAAGTAAATTATGCGTTTTAGTACCGTAGCGGGTCAGTGGGTTTATAGGGAATAGGGTGGGAAGTAATTTAATTATATTAAATTAATTTTAAAATGTTAGGAATTAGTAATTATTTTTAAGTAAATTTTGCGTTTTAGTTCTGTAGCGGGTTGTGGGTTTATAAGGGAATAGGGTGGGAAGTAATTTAATTGTAATTAAGTAATTATTTATTTTTATTTATTGGTATTGATAATTAATTTTATGTTAAATAATTATTAATTGGCAATTAATTTTTATTAATTGGTAATACATTTTTATTAATTGATTATTTGGTAATTATATTAAGTGTATTAATTTATTATTGAAGTGTGTTGTGAGTTTATAGGGCGGGAAGTAATTTAATTGTAATTAAGTGATTATTTTATTGTTGAGTATTGATAATTAATTTATTGTTAATTAATTATTCATTGGTAATAACTTTTTAATAATAGATATTTCTATGTTTTGGAAATTAATTTGTTCATTAATTAATAATTGGTAATTAATTGTCATTAATTATTATTTATTGGTATTTATCAATAATGTATTGTTCATTAATTATTAATTGCTAAAGATTTTTAATAATTATTGTTTTTTGGTATTGGAAATTAATTATTTTTATTTTATTATTATTTGGTAATTTATTGTTAATTATTATTTAATTGTATTTATCATCTATTTAATTGTTAATTAATTATTAATTGGTAATTATTTTTAAGTACTTATTTATTGGTATTGTTAATTAATTTATTGCTATTTAATAATTAAATTATTATTTATTATAAAAAAATTATTTTAATTATTAGTAAGTTATTTTAACCCCTACGCTATCCAACACTTTCCCTACTGTTGCACTCTCTGGAGTTGGAATAGTACTTTTAACCTCTACACTATCCAACACTTTCCCTACTGTTGCACTCTCTAGAGTTGGAATAGTAATTTTAAACTCTACGCTATCCAACACTTTCCCTACTGTTGCACTCTCTGGAGTTGGAATAGTAATTTTTACCCCTACGCTATCCAACACTTTCCCTATTGATGCACTCTCTGGAGTTGGAATAGTAATTTTTACCCCTACGCTATCCAACACTTTCCCTACTGTTGCACTCTCTGGAGTTGGAATAGTAATTTTAACCCCTACGCTATCCAACACTTTCCCTACTGTTGCACTCTCTGGAGTTGGAATAGTAATTTTAACCTCTATGCTATCCAACACTTTCCCTACTGTTGCACTCTCTGGAGTTGGAATAGTAATTTTTACCCCTACGCTATCCAACACTTTCCCTACTGTTGCACTCTCTGGAGTTGGAATAGTAATTTTAAGCCCTACGCTATCCAACACTTTCCCTACAGTTGCACTCTCTGGAGTTGGAATAGTAATTTTAACCTCTACGCTATCCAACACTTTCCCTACTGTTGCACTCTCTGGAGTTGGAATAGTAATTTTAATCCCTACGCTATCCAACACTTTCCCTACTGTTGCACTCTCTGGAGTTGGAATAGTAATTTTAACCTCTACGCTATCCAACACTTTCTCTACTGTTGCACTCTCTGGAGTTGGAATAGTAATTTTTGCCCCTACGCTATCCAACACTTTCCCTACTGTTGCACTCTCTGGAGTTGGAATAGTAATTTTAACCCCTACGCTATCCAACACTTTCCCTACTGTTGCACTCTTTGGAGTTGGAATAGTAATTTTAACCTCTATGCTATCCAACACTTTCCCTACTGTTGCACTCTCTGGAGTTGGAATAGTAATTTTTACCCCTACGCTATCCAACACTTTCCCTATTTTTGCACTCTCTGGAGTGGGAATAGTAATTTTTACCCCTACGCTATCCAATATTTACTGTTTTAGTTAATGTAGTGTATAATTTATTTAACAACATTTTTTTAATTTGTTATATATATTTTTTATATTTTTATTTATATTATTGTTGTATGTGTATGTATGTATTTATAATTTATATAATGTTTTTAACAATTTATAAGTTATTACAATAATTAATTGTAAATATTATTAAGTAAGTATATATATTATATTTTATATGTATATGTTTATTTTTTTACATTATATGTATTACTTATAATTTTAAACATATTTTTAACTATGTTTATTTTAAATATATGTATCATTTACTTTATTTTACATTGATTTTTAACATTTAAAAAAACCGATATTTTTAACAACGATATTTTTGACAACGATATTTTTTTTCTCGATATTTTTGTACTTACCATAATGTAGATAGGACTTCGATATTCTTGACATCGATATTTCGGCTCCGATATTTTTGACGTCGATATTTTTGACGTCGATATTTTGTCAGTGATTCGTCACACACACCAGTACATGACCTACCTTTCACATACACTGTACCCTGCCCACAGGGGTACTTTGGGCCTACCTTAGGGGTGACTCACATATAATAAACGGGAAGGTGAGGGCTAAGCAAGTGGGTGCACTTGCCAAGTTGACACAGCAGTCTCAACTGTGCGCAGACACTACAGTGGCAGGTCTGAGAACCCTGTGAAAGGCTGCTCGTGTGGTTGGCACAATCAGTGCTGTAGGCCCACTAGCAGCATTTGATTTACAGGAAACACCAATCCACAATCCAATTTACCATAGGAGCACTTGCACTTTAACACTGGACAGCAGTGAAAAAGTGCACAGAGACACTAAACCGGGAGGTCAGAAAGTAAAAAGACTGAGGGAAACACACCAAAAGATGCCAGGTCTAACAGGAATTATAATGTTAATCACTATTTTATTAAAAGCATTTATTTTCTTAAAGGCATAGAGTAGAGTAAAAGAATAGTGCTGCCTAGTAAGTGGAGAACGATAGAAATGAAAGCTTTCTGCAGAAAATAAACAACGTTTCATGTTTGCACATTAAATAAAGGCACATATTCTACCATTTAACTTGTTATGCATTTTTCATGTTAATATTCAGCGTGTTTCTATAGTATGGTGCGGTGAAATGTCCGTCAAACTTTTCAGCTTCCTCAGTTTCTTTATTTGTATTGAAAAGGTAACTTCTGAAATCATGTTTTGTGCTACTTAAAGACCTAGGGACCGATTCCGATTCGGGCCGGAAATCACTCCGACCGAGCCGGACCCGGAGAGATTTCCGACCGATTCGGACTCTAGCAGCCCGACCGAACGAGTATGATGCGGACGCATGCTATCGGACTCGATTCGGTCGGACTCCCATTGAAGTCAATGGGGGCCGGTCGTACAACGCGTACGCGGGCTCCCATTGACCCAATGGGTGCGAGGCGAACAAGGGCGCCCCCTACAGTGGGTACGCGTCAATGCGAATCGCGCCGTACATGCACAGGTAGGGGGGACCCATTGGTCCCCCCTGTGTGCGACTCGCGCGCTACGCATACAGGGGGTCCGAACGGACCCCCAAAGTCCGGCTCCGACTGCTCTTTCGAGCCGGACGGGCGCGAGTCGGTCGGACTGCTCGAGGCGCGCATCGTACTTGCCCGGCCGGGGAACGTCTCCATTGCGCTGGTGCGAACAGTGTCCGTGCGAGTCGGTCGGAGCGGGTCGGACCCGCGTACGAGTCGGTCGGCGATTTCGCGAGCGCTCGCATCGTACTCGCTCGCCCGGACGCACGTACGAATCGGACGGGAAAGAGGGCTCCGAATCGGATCCGGTTAAGCCGAATCCGATTCGGTGCCCTACCGGCCGAGATCGGCCCCCTAGTAGGGGATAAATCAGTTCTGCTTTCTTCTTTTAACTCTTAAGAAAGTTAACATTAGGCAGCTGTTTGCATCAGTGTAGACTAGTGTGCTGCCTGGAAAGTAAGCAATCACTTCTAAAGGTAGGAATACTGTAGCGAACCACACACTCAAATGCTTAGATGAGTGATTTGCGAGGGTCAGGAACACATGGTTACCCAAAGGACTAGAACCAGACCTTCTTTTTCACATGAAGGTATTATTAGGTGTGATAGAGTTTACTCTGCCATCCATGTTGCAGCGGATCTGGGTAGGGACTCAGCTCTTGAGCGTGAAGCCTAAATTCTCCTACTTTGGAGAACGGTTCCTGGGAATTATTATAATCAAGTAAGACAGAAAGTGATGAAAAAGAGGGATGGACTTTATGGTTTAAATCTTTTTATTGAATTTTCAAACAAGCACCATTATAAACATGTAAGTATGGCTATCAAGTCATCAATGTCACTAGCCGGGTGCTTAAACAGTCTCGTGCACGTCTGCCAGCCTAAGTAGAGGCTCGTTTTAGAATGGAGAGACCTTACATGCAATAAGGTGAATCAGGGAGAGGGAAAAAGGAAACAAAAGGGGGAAAAAAAGGGGAAGGAAAAAGGGAACAGTGTAAACCCCCCACCCCACCCCGCCCTCCCTCACCCCCCACCACCCATGTTCCATGTCCACTAACTAACCCCCCAATATGAGGGATGGACTTTAGTGCGAATTCTGAAGGAATTGGGCCTAACAAGTCTCCAGTCACTAGTCAGTGTACATTAAAAAAATGCACCCCACCACTAGTTCCCCAGAATATTCCTGGACCTGGGAGAAAATATATGGAAAAAGAAAACACCTGAAGGAAGAAGAACCCTGACTGACCAGTTGTGAGAAATCTGAAGGACTTCTGCTCTGCACTTGCAACCAGGATCTGGAACTTCTCTCCAAGGATCAGCTGACTGCCTCCCGTTGACTGACCAAGGGACTAGCAGGACACAATGGTATCACAGGTGACATACTTTTAGTCAGATGTCAGGGCCAGATTGGGAACCAAAAGAAGCCCTAACAAAAATATTCAAACCTCTCTCTCTCTCTCTCTCTCTCTCTCTCTCTCTCTCTCTCTCTCTCTCTCTCTCTCCCCCCCCCTCCTCAGACCCCCCTGTGCCTGCCGTAATTACTTGGGGAAGCTGGAGGAAGTGACTGTAGGTCCTACATTAGTTGCTTGTCCTAAAAAAGAGACCTCCAAAAGCTTCAACCTTTCAGGGAAATGCCCGATGGAAAAAATAGATATTCCAGAACTCTCAGACGTATGAGTTGTGTAAATATACGCTACAGCCCACATGTGATATTTAAATTCAATGCAACTGGTGATATTTCTGCGACAACTTACCGGGGACTTCCTGGATGTTAAATAAGCCAGTTAGTGGTAACCAATCTTACCTTCTAGGGAGACAGCACATGCTTTGTGATACTTATCGACAATGTCTCGGGGGGCAGAATCCAAATGCCACCAAAGAATAGTCCATAAATAGGCAAAGTATCTGGGAAGACTTCGCACAAAATGTAACATTGATAGACCCACTTAACCTGTGTTTGAGATCCTCAGGGTTGAGTGGGTGGGCCTGTGTTCCCAGCACATGCTCACTCTGTAGTCTGGCGTCTTTGCCTGTTTTAATTGTTTATAACCATCAGCTACAGTTTTGAAAGGCTACCTAGTGTCTTACAAAGTGTTTTAATTTAAACCCAGGGCTTGCTCGATGTTTCAAGTGTAAAATGGAACCGACTGGCAACTGTGTCCCTACTCAGTAATTTTTTGTCTGATCTGTGCTTCTTTCCTATTTTCCCTGTGGATCAGTATTGTTAACTTTCTTTGGAACTCAAATAGTTTTACATGTTTTTAGCTGCATTTTCGTTCAGCATTCTTCAGCCTCTTGTATGGTTTTGGCTTTTACACTAAAAGATGCAATATCACTTTCATTGATGTGATTCCAGAATTTTTAGTGATCTTCAAACTTTTTAATGCTGCCCCCCCCCGTGGTTCTGTCACCTCCTCAGAATTTTTCACAATTATTCTATTAAATTGGCAATGTTTAAATATGCTTAGACGTATTTAAATATTGCAGTTAAGTTCTGTTACCTGTTTGAATGGAATCAAATACATGATTGCTAAACATGCTATTCTGGTCAGGCAGGGCTTACTAACCTGTAAAAGTATCCACAGTTTGTTTATAAGAAATGGGGGTGGGGAGAGTGAAGAATATTTGAACCATACTCCCAGCTAGGGTATAAATAACAAAAGATGTTAGTGATGGCCCATTACAGAGAGGCTTACTGCCAGTCATTTTTTTCTGCTTCAAACAAACCACTGTTATCAGCATAATGCAAAGAGCCTGATTCCTCCCCCCCCGCATCCCTTGAGGCCCCCCTAGGGGGGCCCCAATTTGAAGACCCCTGCCCTAAATGATTTATATGGTAATTCAATAATGAGAAAGAGAATAAATTCTTGGTTGGTATAACTCTACTCTGCTGGAGGACTATGCAGAAGGTGAGCTTTGGAGGCGGGCGGCCAGGGAGGTGAAGAGAGCGTGCAGGTTCACTCCCAGGGTCATTCTGATAGGCTGGAGCAGTGGCGCAGTGAGCAGTGTGGGTGAGCACCCTGCGGAGCATGCTGGGGGCTTGTCTGGGCGGCTGGAACTCGGAGTCAGAAGTGGCGAGGAGCAGGTCAAGTTTGGAAGAGGCTGTGTAACAGCTGGGGACCAAAAGAGGAAAGAAGGAGACCACCAGGCTGGATTCTTTTCAGGTAGGGACACAACTGGGGTTAGGCTGATGAGGGGAGAAGGGTTAAAAGGCTCAGAATCCAAACAGATACACATTAAGGAGTGCAGGGGTTTTGGAGGTCGGGACTTCAATCTTGTGAAAGAGATAACCCGTCCAGGGAAGAAGGTGGAAGTGACTTTAATCAAAATCAAAATTAAGGAACCAAAGCAAAAAAAGGAAAACCCCACTGCACCCCAGGAGGAGGCAGGAGGAGCGTCTAAGTTAGAGGTGCAAAATCCACCCGGGTCTCCTCGCGCTCAAAGAGTGAGTAAGACGGTCTCAACCCCCGAAACCCAAGGTTTTAAAAATTACCTCCTCTCTTAGATCCTATTTCAAGCTGTGGGAAAAAGGCTCTGAGACAAGCCACCTATTGGCGGACACCACTTCTGCCCCTTCCTCAGGTCCTCCCAGATCCATGTCGATGTCAACAGTGGATGGGGCTGTGGATAAGGAAACCAGGGATATTTCAACACCACTAGACCAAAAGGGGGGGGGGCAGGAGAGATGTCTGTGAGCCCAAATAGATATCAATGCCTAGCGAAGAGGATATCAACGAGGGCAGAGACCGGGAGTTAAGTTTGGCAGTGGAAAAGACTGGGGAAATTTTAATGGAGTTAGCTGAAGCAGGTTGCAAATACAGCTTTATGCCCCAAATGAAAGGGAAAGCTCAATCAGGGGTAACCTCACATTACCCCACTGTCTCTGACCCACATATAAACTCTTTGGAGCAGTTAATGAAATCCCTCGCAGAGAAAGTTAGAAGTGGGTTATCTACGTCCCAAGCAAATCAGAAGGAGATTCAGGGTGTTTGCGAGGGGTTAGCAGAGAAGCTTGAGCCCCTCTCTCAAAGAACCTCTTTAGAATTCTCAGTGGTGGAATTGCAAGAAAGTACCACAAGGGATAGGGAAGAGCTGAATAAACTAAAGCTCAAACTCAAGGATAATCAAGATAAATTGGAATCCTTAGAAAACAATGCAAGACGTAATAACTTCAGAATTTTACACGTGCCTGAAGGAAGTGAGAGGGAGGACATAAAAGCATTCGTAGCCAACTTGCAAAAATCCAGTGTAACTTGGGAGGGATAGGCTGAGACCTTGATGCAGGATATTCAAAGGATACATCGCGACCCATTTAGGAAGGACACAAGCAAAACAAAACCTCGCAGAATTATAATGAACTTCCTTACATATTCCATCAGGGATAAACCCCTGAAAACAGCCTTGAAAGCTGGGGCTTTAACTGGTGAGGGGATTTCTTTCAAAATCAGATCAGATATCTCTCAAGTAACTCTGAACAGGCAATGGGAGCTCAGAAAAAGAATGGATAATTTCAGGAAGATGGGAGGAACAGCCCAGTTCAAATTCCCGGCCACCTTGTGAGTGATGATAAATAATAAAATGTACAATTTGAGGGATCATGAAGAGGCTGATGTTTTACTGGAGAAGTTTAAACTGAATGTAGACCCCACGAAGTAAGGCTAAGGGGTGGGTTATGTACCTTCTCCTTGAACTAGAACCCTGGTCTTTTCGGACTACATAGAACATATGTTGTCTTACCACCAATTTGTAATCTTACTGGCCTTCTCTTCTTTTCTTTTTCTTTTATTTCTTGTGTTACATGATATGTGTTATTATATAAATCTTCCACCCTGATAGGTCCAAAATGGCTACGTTAACCAAGGAAGATAAGGGTAGGTTCCTCCAGGGAAGGGGTGCGGGTGAAAGGAACATGGGGAGGGGAGCATAGAGGGAACAAATTTAAAAAATGCGCCATTGCCTTAACTGATATGAAGGATATGAAGTATTACAAACGACAAACAACAAGATGCAGTGGGTAATAAAAGCATACACATTCTGTTCTCGAATATTAATGGGCTAAGGGTTAGAAGCATGAGAGACAAAATCTTTCAGTATCTGTGGGATGCCCCAGCCCAAATAATAATACTCCAGGAGTCACATTTATCTAAAGCAGAATGTTTAGTTATTTTTAAAAAACAGAGAAGGGTTGCACAAACGGTATGCACTGAACAAAATTGTCATACTAAAGGAGTTATTATATTAACAAAACAAAAAACAAGCAAAAAAAACAAAGGTATCGATTTTGGAGTGGAAAATGGACAAGAGGGGTAGGTGGGTTATCACAATCTTGAGAATATTTGATAAACACTGTTGGAAGTGGAGGTCCCTGTCGCTTACCGCCGCCACCAATTGCTGGAGGCGTGCGCCCTCGACCCCTCGCTTCAACGTTAGGCTAAGTAAGGACACCGTCTGAGATAGCCCTGCTCATCCCCTTAGTAGCTTGGCACGAGCAGCCAGGCTTATCTCCAAGGCACGAGTGTTCAGTATGTGCAACCACGCTCACAATAACCCCATGATGCCATCACAAATAGACTCCACACGAGTATTGATAAAAATAGTATAATCTTTATATAAGAAATTATACGATACGACAACACAATACAAAATCAACATATAAGAACGGGTAGTATTCTTTCCGGTGGGTTGGTAGGTTCTAATCCCAACCACCGCGTCTAACCAACAGTTAAGCTCTTCTCTAACCGTTTCCCAATAGGTTAGACCAGCCGTATTGCTAGAAACACAAACGTTGCATAAGGAAACAATACTGCAATGCTTTCTTATACTTTGTGTAGGAGAGTAGGATCTGCCTCTTATGTTGCCCCCACTTTTTTTTCTGATGTTTACACTGGTTTCTGGCTATAGTCTGGCTGGGTCCCTGCTAATCAGGGCCCCAGCCTCTCTGTTCTCTCTAAACGACTTGGAGTGCACTCTAGGTGCACTAGTGATTGGATACTGTGGTACCTTATGAGTCCCTAGTATATGGTACCTTAGGTACTAAGGGCATAGGTACTTCACAGGCCTACCAGGGGCTGCAGCATGTATTATGCCACCCCTGGGAAGCAGACTAAATCTGACACCACAGGCCTGCAACTGCAGCCTGGGTGAGGTGGTGCTAGCACTCCTCACTGAGATATAGGTTCCCTATATCTCTCCTACACACACATATAAACCTATCAGTCACCCCTAAGGCAGGCCCTATCAATCCTGAGGGCAGGGTGCTTGGCTTCTATGTGAGGGGGTGCCTCTGCCTGAGCAGGGCCCCTCTGCAGCTCTCAGAGTCCATTCTCTGGTGCTGTTTGTGGATGCTGGTTAAACCATATACTTTTAAGTGCATTATATCCTCGCGGTAGAATGCTAACTTTGGAATGGCTGCATCAAAACATGTCGTGTTTGGTGTCAAACATCTTGGAATACTACCACCCCCCCGCCAGTCCTTGCAGCGGGGGTAGCATTCCACCCTTCTAGAGGGATAGACATGTACCTACTGTGGAAACGCGGTAGAATCCTGCAGAGCCCTGGCATCACAAAATGGATGCCACCAGTCACAGACACTGGGCTGCCCTCCTGCTGATGACCGACACTCGCAGTGGAGGAAGCCCAACAATAGATATCCTGTCCCAAGGGGGTGTGACCACCTTCCAGACAGGGTTTAGTGTATTGGGGCTGGGTGGGTGCACTCTTAGAGTGCTTTGAAGTCCTGCACTGGGGGAGCAGAAGGCTCCTCTGTGCATACCCCAGTTCAAACCGGCTCAGGGGCTACCTGCCCCTGCTCTGGCGCGAAACTGGACCAAGGGAAGTGGGTGTAGCCACCCACTCCCCTGACCCTCCCATAGGTAGGGTCATAGAGCTAGTCCCTCCCTTTCTTTTAGTATAAGAGGGGGAACCTGTGCATTGCAAACTAGATTTCCCTGGACGACGCTCTGAAGACGAATCCCAGAACTTCGACGTTCCACTACCTTTGGAAGACTGAAGAATCTCCCTTGGAGTCAAGGAGTGACTCCCCTGCTTGGCAGGCACCAAAAACTACAAACGACGGTCGCAAACTACGCCGCTCCCGCCGGAGTCCGAAGTCCCTGCAGCCCAAGATGTGGATTTCCTGACTTCTCAAAGGCCATCGTGAGTCCCCAGTGAAGCTGAGGCCAGTGAACCCCAAGAGTGACGAGGAACCGTGACCCCTGGGTACCGTGCACTATTGTCAAGTGCAACCCCTTCACAACATTCCATGAACTTGTGCTTTGGACCATGTGTGGTTCTAGCCTCCAGCAGGAATCCCTCTGAAGATCAGAGGCCTACCACGTCCCGAGTGACCGTGGGCCCCTGTTGAGCAAATCCTCCTGAGGCGTCTTTGCAATCCCCCTGAGGCGTCTTTGCAATCCCTTTCCAGCCGGCTTGTGGATCCCCAGAAGACTTTCTAAAGAAACCAAAGGGCTCCCCTGGTTGCTCCAGGCCTGCCTTGACTTACCCTCGCTGGGTGAATCCCACAGACCTTGCTGGTCTGCGCCATTGCCTCTTCGCACTTTCCCCAAGACTTGCTGTTACCAAGGCTTGTTGGCTTCAATCGAGTTGCCGACACCGCAGTAAGCTGCAGACATTGTGGGACATGCCGAACCCAGCTCCTGGTTGTCGTCGACGCCTCCTGGACCTCGTGGCTGAAGAGTCAAGGCACCCGCGAACGACCTGAATCTTGCGACAACGGTGGGCATCCATCTTCCTTGCCCCGAGTCACTGCCAAGTGACTTTGAACACTGTCCCCTCTGCTTTCAGGTCTTCCATCTTCTGAATCCAGGCTTGGATTCCTCCGGACACTTCTCCTGTTGCCGCAAGCAGCAAGTCTTCACTGGATCCCATTGAAAACGACGCCGCGACCCGACACCAAAGAACACCTATGCACCCGGCTCCCCTGGGTGAGGTAACTTCAGCACTACGGTGCTCCTGTGGGTGTGGGCCCTAGAACTACTTACCCTGTAAGTGACTTGCTTGTAGCTTCCCTAGAAGTGTCCTAAAATTCCTATTTTCTAAGTGCGACAATTGCGCTGACTCGTACAGGGTTCGCGTCTGTGTTAGACACACCGCATCCATCTCCTTTGTAACACTATCTAGAACTGTGTCCTTCGACTCGTACTGAGTCCGATCGGTGTTCGCCTCGAACACAAGGGGCCTGTAACATTGAGATCTCCATTGCACTGACTCGCACAAGGTTCGCGTCTGTGTTAGACACAGCGCGTCCATCTCCCTTGCAACTCTATCTGTAACCGCGTCCTTCGACTCGTACAAGGACCGATCGGTGTGTTCGCCTCGAACACGCAAGGGACCTTTAACATTGAAATCTCAATCGCGTCTGAGCGCATAGACTCGCACAGGACTCGCACCGGTGCCAGGACACCGCGTCCGTCCCCTGTGGGTCTCCTACAACTACCTGGGGTGGTTCTTGGGGGTCCCTCGATTCTAGATGCCCTAGACCTAGGTCTAGCCCTACTAAGATTGTGATATTCGATTGTGCTAAACTTATTTTGATAACATTTGACTTGTACATATGTTCCTGACTTCTAATCTCATAAAGAGATTAGTAGAGAGTGTTTATTAATAAATACATATATATTTGATATATATACCTGTGTGGTGTCTTTTCATTTGGTGATTCAAGAGATTGTGTGGTAAAACAAGCTGCTTTACATTCCTTCAAGACTTAGCCTGAAGGCTGCTCTCCACAGCTACCACTAGGATAGCTTTCTATAAAGGTTGTCTTAAACCTATCTACCATAAGAGTCGAATTGTTCTGGTGCAAGGTGTCCACTTTAATTAGTGAACAGCATATACCAGGCCAACTTCTCACATTGGTGGGCAGCGGTGGGATTCCAGCTTGCTATTGTTTTACCAGAAAATCTCTATTTGAATTACTAACTGAAAACCACTATAGGTACTCAAGGTACATATAAAGTCAAGGTTAGTATCAATAAGTTCTACTGAACTTAGAGCTGTGTGCCAAGGGATAGCACACCCTTTTCTACAGCTCAAGCTAGTATCAGTAGGCCACAAACTAGTGTAGGTAGTACAACACTGCACAACACTAGAATGTCCTTAAAGGGTGGAACCAGTGGATCCACTCAGCCTCAGTATAAGGACATGGCTTTCTCTGACTTGAGAGCCATGTGTGTTGAAAGACACCTGAAGCTAGGACAGAGTCCCTCCACACTACACCTGATAGATCGGCTGACAGCAGATGATCTTAGATTGGCTCTAGGAGCTAATGGGTCTGAATCAGGGAGTGGGTCAATTACAGTATCTGGGTCAGATGATGAAAATCAGAATGACCAAGACTCTGTGATTGAAGGGCCAGGCTCCAAGGGGCCTGAAAAGGACAGAAGAATTCTCCCTAAGAGAGCTGACAGAGTGGAGGAGAGGCATAGGTCCCCTTCCAGGGAATCTGACCACTCTTATCACTCTGGCAGAGAATTTGTCCACCAGAGGAACTCATACTTTCCCATAAGAGAGACCTCCTCTGAAAGAAAGTGCAAACTGCTGCAGTATGAGGAAGCAAGAGTTGCCCTCAGAACCAAGCAGTTGGCACTGGATAGAGAAGCCCTGGAGATCCAGAGAGCTTCTAGAAGAGAGGGGTTAGAACCCCTTGGTGGCAGCAACAGTGTCCCTAGAGGCAGAGAATCTATTCCAGACCATAGGAACCTAAGCAAGGTTGTTCCTCCCTACCAGAGTGGGGATGATATCCACAAGTGGATAACTGCTATGGAGAGGGCCTGTAGAGTACAGCAGGTCCCCCAAAAGCAGTGGGCAGCAATCTTGTGGCTCTCCTTTTCAGACAAAGGTAGAGACAAGCTCCTCACTGTTAGAGAAGAGGATGCTGATAATTATGAAGTCCTGAAGAGTGCACTGATAGATGGGTTTGGCTTAACCACTGAGCAGTACAGGTTGAAGTTCAGAGACACCCAGAAGGCACAGACTCAGGACTGGACTGACTTTGTAGATTGTGCAACCAAGGCTCTGGAGGGTTGGCTGGTTGGCAGTAGGGTTACTGATTTCAAGGGATTGTATAATCTGATGATGAGAGAACAGATCCTTAATAATTGCCAGAACCAGTTGTTGCATCAATACCTGGTGGACTCAGATCTGACCTCTCCCCAAGAATTGGGAAAGAAGGCAGACAAATGGGTCAGAACCAGGGTGAGGCAGAAACCCCAGAACCAAGGGGGTGACACCAAGAAGCAAGATCCTAAGGGCTCTGAGAAAGGTGGGGATAAGTCAAAAGACCAGAAGTCTTCACAAGGGCCCCAAAAATCTGCATCTGGTGGGGAGTCACAATCCAACAAGGGGAAAGGCCAAAACAAGCCCTGGTGCAAATTCTGTAAACAGAAAGGGCACTGGACTTCTGATTGTAACAAGTCCAAAGACCAAACCACCACCACTCCTGCCCCTAAGGCAACTGTTCCCCCTAGCTCAGCTACTGGTGGAGGTGGTACTCAGAATAAGGGTGTAGTAGGGTTGATCCTGGGTTCTGAAGTGGACTCTGACCTAGTCAGAGTGCCCACTCAGGCAATGCTGATTTGTGAGGGAGACCTTAACATGTCCTTCCTCGTAAGTCCCTGTAATCTGGGCAAATGCAAACAGCAGCCTGTAATAAATGGCAAACAGGCTTTGGCATTTAGGGACACAGGTGCTAGTGTCACCATGGTGGCAGAGGATCTTGTGGACCCTGGACAGATCATCCTGGGCGAAATGTACCAGGTGACCAATGCAAGCAATGTCAGGACCAACCATAGTCTGGCAGTTGTGAATTTCTCCTGGGGAGGGGTAACTGGCCTCAAGAAGGTTGTAGTCAGTGCAGACCTCCCTGTCGAATGTCTATTGGGCAATGATCTAGAGACTTCAGCCTGGTCTGAAGTAGAGTTATGGACTCATGCTGAGATGTTGGGCATCCCTGCAGAGGTATTTGCTGTGACCAGGTCACAAGCAAGAATGCATAACACTGAACCAGCTCTGGATCCTGGAACAATGGACCAGATGCTTCCCAAGAGGAGGAGCAGTAGGGTAAAGGCAGTGCCTTCCCCTCTGTCTCAGATCACAGATTCACCCCCAGAGGGAGGTGAAGCAGATCCTGAAGAAGGAACTGCCCCAGAGGGACTTGAGCCTGATCAGGTTGAGTTCTTGGGGGCAGGGGGCCCTTCTAGGGAAGATCTGAGTAAGGAGCAACAGTGCTGCCCCTCTCTTGAACCCCTCAGACAGCAGGCTGCTGCTGAGGCTGCTGGGAGTGCTAGTGGGTCCCATAAAGTTTATTGGGATGAGGGACTCCTATATTCTGAGGGTAGAGATCCAGCCCCTGGAGCCACCAGGAGGATGGTAATACCTCAGAAGTTTAGGGGTTCCTCTTGACCCTAGCACATGATATCCCTTTGGCAGGTCACTTGGGCCAAAACAAGACCTGGGACAGGCTTGTCCCACATTTTCATTGGCCACATATGTCAGAGGACACAAAGGAGTTTTGTCGCTCCTGTGTCACATGCCAAGCCAGTGGTAAGGCAGGTGGCACAACAAAGGCCCCCTGATACCACTACCTGTGGTGGGGGTACCCTTTGAAAGGGTAGGGATTGACATTGTTGGTCCCCTTGACCCTCAAACTGCATCTGGGCACAGGTTTATCCTGGTGGTAGTGGATCATGCCACCAGGTACCCAGAAGCAATTCCCTGAGGACCACCACAGCCCCTGTGGTGGCAAGAGCCCTCATTGGAGTTTTCTCCAGAGTGGGTTTCCCAAAGGAGGTCATTTCTGACAGAGGTACCAACTTCATGTCAGGATATCTGAAAGCAATGTGGAAGGAGTGTGGTGTAACTTATAAGTTCACCACCCCTATCACCCACAATGCAATGGTTTAGTTGAACGCTTCAACAAAACCTTGAAAGGAATGATTAAAGGACTCCCAGAGAAGCTTAGGTGGAAATGGGACCTTCTTCTTCCTTGCCTGTTGTTTGCATACAGAGAGGTTCCACAGAAGGGGGTTGGTTAAAGCCCATTTGAGCTTCTGTTTGGGCATCCTGTGAGAGGTCCATTGTGTTTGGTAAAGAGGGCTGGGAGTTACCTCTCAAGCCCCCCAAACAAGATGTGATGGACTATGTACTTGGTCTCCGCTCCCGGATGGCTGAGTACATGAAAAAGGCAACCAAAAACCTGGAGGCCAGCCAAGAATTACAAAAAGCTTGGCATGACCAAAAGGCTGTGCTGACTGTATACCAGCCAGGACAGAAGGTGTGGGTATTGGAGCCGGTGGCCCCAGCAGCCCTCCAGGACAAGTGGAGTGGCCCGCATACAATAGTTGAACAGAATGGAGAAGTCACCTACCTGGTGAATCTTGGAACTCCCAGGAGCCCCCTGAGGGTGCTCCATGTCAACAGATTAAAGCCATATGTTGACAGGGCTGACATGGGCTTGCTCATGGCAACTGATGAGGAACAGGAGGAGGAGAGTGACCCTCTCCCTGACCTGCTCTCTCAGAACCCTGATG
Organism: Calotriton arnoldi; assembly: GCA_963921515.1. NCBI lineage: Eukaryota > Metazoa > Chordata > Amphibia > Caudata > Salamandridae > Calotriton > Calotriton arnoldi. The sequence continues at coordinate 736,464 of CAWUFW010000658.1, read as the reverse complement.
ATGGGTCAGTAGATAGAGTTGCTTTGGCAAGCAGCCTCACTGACCATCAGCAAACTGAGTGCAGACAAGTTCTGCAACAGTATAGACATATGTTTAGCCTGACCCCTAGTCAGACTTCCTGGTGCACCCATGAGGTGGACACTGGAGACAGTCTGCCTGTCAAGAATAAAATCTACAGGCAACCTGAGCATGTCAGGGACTGTATCAGGACTGAAGTCCAGAAAATGTTGGAGCTAGGTGTAATTGAGCCTTCAGATAGCCCTTGGGCTAGCCCAGTAGTCCTGGTACCCAAGCCTCATACCCAGGGTGGTAAGAAAGAAATGAGGTTTTGTGTAGACTACAGAGGCCTCAATGCAGTCACTAGGACTGATGCCTATCCCATACCAAGGGCAGATGAGCTGATTGATACTTTGGCCTCAGCCAAGTATCTAAGCACGTTTGACCTGACAGCTGGCTACTGGCAGATCAGGTTAGCTGATGATGCAAAAGCCAAAACAGCATTTTCGACCCCTGGTGGGCACTACCACTTCGTGGTGATGCCCTTTGGATTGAAAAATGCACCTGCCACTTTTCAGAGGTTGGTGAATAAAGTTCTGACAGGGATGGAAACTTATTGCTCAGCTTATCTAGATGATATTGCTGTCTTTAGTTCCTCCTGGCAGGATCACCTGGTCCACCTCAGGAATGTTTTGGAGGCCCTGCAGAAAGCAGGCCTCACTATCAAGGCCACTAAGTGCCAGATAGGGCAGAGTCAGGTTGTATACCTGGGCCACCTTGTGGGTGGAGGCCAGGTTCAGCCTTTACAGAGCAAAATCCAAACCATAATGGAATGGGTTGCTCCAACCACCCAGACACAGGTGAGAGCCTTCTTAGGCCTGACTGGGTACTATAGGAGGTTTGTCAAGGGATATGGATCTATAGTGACCACCTTGAATGATCTGACCTCAAAGAAAATGCCAAAAAAGGTTCAGTGGACAGCTAGCTGTCAAAAGGCATTTGAAGACCTAAAGCAGGCCATGTGCACTGCCCCCATCTTACAGAGTCCAGACTACACCAAAAAGTTCATTGTCCAAACAGATGCTTCTGAGCTGGGTATGGGAGCTGTACTGTCTCAACTGAATGATGAAGGTCAAGACCAGCCAGTAGCTTTTATTAGCAGAAGGCTGACCCCTAGAGAGAAACGTTGGTCAGCTATAGAGAGGGAGGCCTTTGCTGTGGTGTGGGCCCTGAAGAAGCTGAGGCCATACTTGTTTGGCACTCACTTCATAGTTCAGACTGACCACAAGCCCCTCCTATGGCTTAAACAGATGAAAGGTGAAAACCCAAAACTTTTGAGGTGGTCCATTTCCCTACAGGGGATGGACTATACAGTGGAACATAGACCTGGGACCCAACATGCCAATGCAGATGGACTCTCAAGGTATTTCCACTTTGAACACGAAGACTCAACTGGTCAAGGTTAGTTTAGTGTCCCTGCATTTGGGGTGGGTTGTGTAGGAGAGTAGGATCTGCCTCTTATGTTGCCCCCACTTTTATTCCTGATGTTTACACTGGTTTCTGGCTATAGTCTGGCTGGGTCCCTGCTAATCAGGGCCCCAGCCTCTCTGTTCTCTCTAAACGACTTGGAGTGCACTCTAGGTGCACTAGTGATTGGATACTGTGGTACCTTATGAGTCCCTAGTATATGGTACCTTAGGTACTAAGGGCATAGGTACTTCACAGGCCTACCAGGGGCTGCAGCATGTATTATGCCACCCCTGGGAAGCAGACTAAATCTGACACCACAGGCCTGCTACTGCAGCCTGGGTGAGGTGGTGCTAGCACTCCTCACTGAGATATAGGTTCCCTATATCTCTCCTACACACACATATAAACCTATCAGTCACCCCTAAGGCAGGCCCTATCAATCCTGAGGGCAGGGTGCTTGGCTTCTATGTGAGGGGGTGCCTCTGCCTGAGCAGGGCCCCTCTGCAGCTCTCAGAGTCCATTCTCTGGTGCTGTTTGTGGATGCGGTTAAACCATATACTTTTAAGTGCATTATATCCTCGCGGTAGAATGCTAACTTTGGAATGGCTGCATCGAAACATGTCGTGTTTGGTGTCAAACATCTTGGAATACTACCCCCCGCCAGTCCTGGCGGCGGGGGTAGCATTCCACCCTTCTAGAGGGATAGACATGTACCTACTGTGGAAACGCGGTAGAATCCTGCAGAGCCCTGGCATCACAAAATGGATGCCACCAGTCACAGACACTGGGCTGCCCTCCTGCTGATGACCAACACTCGCAGTGGAGGAAGCCCAACAATAGATATCCTGTCCCAAGGGGTGTGACCACCTTCCAGACAGGGTTTAGTGTATTGGGGCTGGGTGGGTGCACTCTTAGAGTGCTTTGAAGTCCTGCACTGGGGGAGCAGAAGGCTCCTCTGTGCATACCCCAGTTCAAACCGGCTCAGGGGCTACCTGCCCCTGCTCTGGCGCGAAACTGGACAAAGGGAAGTGGGTGTAGTCACCCACTCCCTGACCCTCCCATAGGTAGGGTCATAGAGCTAGTCCCTCCCTTTCTTTTAGTATAAGAGGGGGAACCTGTGCATTGCAAACTAGATTTCCCTGGACGACGCTCTGAAGACGAATCCCGGAACTTCGACGTTCCACTACCTTTGGAAGACTGAAGAATCTCCCTTGGAGTCAAGGAGTGACTCCCCTGCTTGGCAGGCACCAAAAACTACAAACAATGGTCGCAAACTACGCTGCTCCCGCCGGAGTCCGAAGTTCCTGCAGCCCAAGAAGTGGATTTCCTGACTTCTCAAAGGCCATCGTGAGTCCCCAGTGAAGCTGAGGCCAGTGGACCCCAAGAGTGACGAGGAACCGCGACCCCTGTGTACCGTACACTATTGTCAAGTGCAACCCTTTCACAACGTTCCACGAACTTGTGCTTTAGACCACGTATGGTCCTAGCCTCCAGCAGGAATCCCTCTGAAGATCAGAGGCCTACCACGTCTCGAGTGACCGTGGGCCCCTGTTGAGCGAATCCTCCCAAGGCATCTTTGCAATCCCTTGCCAGCTGGCTTGTGGGTCCCCAGAAGACTTTCTAAAGAAACCAAAGGGCTCCCCTAGTTGCTCCAGGCCTGCCCTGACTTACCCTTGCTGGGTGAGTCCCACAGACCTTGCTGGTCTGCACCATTGCCTCTTTGCACTTTCCCCAAGACTTGCTGTTACCAAGGCTTGTTGGCTCCAATCGAGTCGTCGACACCGCAGTAAGCTGCAGACATCGTGGGACACACCGAATCCAGCTCCTGGTCGTCGTCGACACCTCCTGGACCTCGTGGCTGAAGAGTCAAGGCACCCGCGAACGACCTGAATCTTGCGACGACGGTGGGCATCCATCTTCCTTGCCCGGAGTCACTGCCAAGTGACTCTGAACACTGTCCCCTCTGCTTTCAGGTCTTCCATCTTCTGAATCCAGGCTTGGATTCCTCCGGACACTTCTCCTGTCGCCGCAAGCAGCAAGTCTTCACTGGCTCCCATTGAAAACGACGCCGCGACCCGACACCAAAGAACACCTATGCACCCGGCTCCCCTGGGTGAGGTAACTTCAGCACTACGGTGCTCCTGTGGGTGTGGGCCCTAGAACTACTTACCCTGTAAGTGACTTGCTTGTAGCTTCCCTAGAAGTGTCCTAAAATTCCTATTTTCTAAGTGCGACAATTGCGCTGACTCGTACAGGGTTCGCGTCTGTGTTAGACACACCGCATCCATCTCCTTTGTAACACTATCTAGAACTGTGTCCTTCGACTCGTACTGAGTCCGATCGGTGTTCGCCTCGTACACAAGGGGCCTGTAACATTGAGATCTCCATTGCACTGACTCTCACAAGGTTCGCGTCTGTGTTAGACACAGCGCGTCCATCTCCCTTGCAACTCTATCTGTAACCGCGTCCTTCGACTCGTACAAGGACCGATCGGTGTGTTCGCCTCGAACACGCAAGGGACCTTTAACATTGAAATCTCAATCGCGTCTGAGCGCATAGACTCGCACAGGACTCGCACCGGTGCCAGGACACTGCGTCCGTCCCCTGTGGGTCTCCTACAACTACCTGGGGTGGTTCTTGGGGGTCCCTCGATTCTAGATGCCCTAGACCTAGGTCTAGCCCTACTAAGATTGTGATATTCGATTGTGCTAAACTTATTTTGATAACATTTGACTTGTACATATGTTCCTGACTTCTAATCTCATAAAGAGATTAGTAGAGAGTGTTTATTAATAAATACATATATATTTGATATATATACCTGTGTGGTGTCTTTTCATTTGGTGATTCAAGAGATTGTGTGGTAAAACAAGCTGCTTTACATTCCTTCAAGACTTAGCCTGAAGGCTGCTCTCCACAGCTACCACTAGGATAGCTTTCTATAAAGGTTGTCTTAAACCTATCTACCATAAGAGTCGAATTGTTCTGGTGCAAGGTGTCCACTTTAATTAGTGAACAGCATATACCAGGCCAACTTCTCACACTGTGCAACAGAGAAATAATGCCATACGTAGCGCCAAAGTCATGTACTTTGCAATTCAAGGAATAATGCAATGCGTATCACCACCAGCATGCCCTGTACCAGGAAGAAACAAAGCAATGCGTCACACTGCAATCCTGTGCGGTGCAATAAAGAAATAATACACTGCGCCACGTTATACTCAGATACTGTGCACTGATGAAATCATACAATGCGCTACGTTAAAATTAAATAATATGCATGGGAGAAATAACGCAGTGCGTAGCGCACCAAACATAAAGTTTGTTAGGCACAAATGAGGTCAGGCGTCATACGACAGTTCGATAGTTCGTTAGCAGCAATAATGCAATTGTGTAATACGACAATTTTACGTGCTCCAGTAACAGTGCCCCCGTTATGGATCAAATGATGACACACAAAGTACTGCTTCCCACTCCGGCCCCAGTACTGCCCCGTCCTGGGTCAGCACGGGCCGGGATCCGAGCCAAAGCAACGGCTCGTGCAGCTGACTGAGCGGGAGGCCGAGAGAGTGTCCCTCCGGGCCCGCACCCCACCCCAGGTATTGATCCACGTTACCTGGGGGGGGCGCGATCCCACTCTCCTCCCCGACGTCAGCGACTTGGGCCTTGATCCAGAATTCCGTCACGGGTTTTGGCGTACTCGGGCCGGCGGCTCAGCTCTTCTGTGGCTGCCGGTCCGGGCCGCTACTGATGGACTCCAAGGGCCCCGATGACTTGGCCCTCACTCCGGCAGACTCGGTCCACACCGAGACCTGCCCTCAGCACTGTGGAGACTTTACTTCAGTTTGGTGCACAACCTAACCCAGCACTCCTCACCAGCACCTCAGGTTGTACGTCCGAGACTTGTCTCTTCTCTGGTGCTCACGACAATACGGCGCTCTTCACCAATGCTCCGCTTGCACCTCAACATGCACCCTGCGCGTTCCAGCCTCGCCTCTTCTCCCAGTGCACACGATGTCCAGGCGCTCTTCCTCACGCCCTGGCTGCACCACGACACGCACTCCTGCGCGTCCGAGTCTCACCTCGGCTCCCGGTGCACACGATGTCCAGGCGCTCTTCCTCATACCCTGGCTGCACCACGACACGCACCCTTGCACGTCGGAGACTCACTTCTTCTTTTAGTGCCTACGAGGCCCAGGCGCTCCTCACCAACACCCGGGCTGCACCACGACACGCACCCAGCGCGCCCAAGACTCACTTCTTCCGCTGGTGCACACGATGTCCATTAGCTCCTCACCAACGCCCTGACTGCACCACGACACACACACTGCGCGTCCGAGTCTCGCTGCTTCCTTTGGTGCACACGAGGCCCAGGCGCTCTTCACTAGGACCCGGGCTGCACCTTGACACGCACACTTGCGCGTCCGAGCCTCACCTCATCTCTCTGTGCACTCCACGACCAGACGCTCCTCACCAACGCCTTGGCCTGCACCACGACACGCACTCTGCGTGTCTTAGACTTAGCTTACACCTGCGTGCCCACGATCACACAGCACAACTTCTGAGGGTCTCAAGCGGCACAAAGCACGCGCACACCGCGTTGCTTGGGACTTCTCCGGAAACTTTTATGATCCTGTATTTCCAAACAGGGAGCCAGCTCACCTCGGGCCCTTGGGGTTACAAGACACAGCACAAAGCACAGTCTTCTTCAAGCAGGGGGACCCAGCGCCTCCAAGCACAGTCCCAACAGCCTCTTCCTTAGTTAGAACAGCAAACTACAGACCAGCCCCAGATCACGAAGCAAGGATTGGTCTATCCACCACAGTCTCTTCAGTTGTTCCTTCTTTAGCAGAGGTTCCTCTTGACCACAGAATGGGTCCAAGCCTTTTCAGTCTCAATCCATATCTGTTTCATTCCAACGTTCAGGGGTTTCAGCTCTCATAGTTATACCCCTTACTGTCTTTGAAGTTTGTATGTGCTCAGGGTCCCTGACCCTCCCTAGATCAGTTCTGGGTGTCTCCCTCCCAGTGTCACCTCTCTTCCTTTGATACTGGGGGTCTGGATCCTTAATCACTCAGCAGGAGATGGGTCAATTGGTTTATAGCACCAGCCCAGGCCTTTTCACCTCCCGGGCTTCTCCTCCCCCTACTCTCCAGATGCAGGGCAGCCTGGTGCCATCTCAACCCCTCCCTGGGTCAAGACCTCTCCCAGCTCCTCTCACCTTTCAATTCCAGACAGACAATCCACATTTCAGAGACACACAGAAATGCTCAGAGCACAAAACTCAGCCACTTCTAAAAGAGTGGTTTATAAACACACAGTGACAAAACCACCTTTACAGAAAGATGCATTATGACACTGTGAGTTCACACATACCAAACTTCACCTCTCCATTATAAACTGACAGGAAACTAGGCTAACAAATACAACACCTAGCCTCCCCCATTCTGTCCTATGGGCAGAATGGCCTTTCAGCAGTGAAAAACGAAATGGAGAGTTTTTCACTGCCAGAACACAACACACACCTCAGTTTATGTTCTGCCTTTTACCTACACTGCACCCTGCCCAGGGGTTACCTGAGACCTACCACAGGGGTGCCCCATGTGTATGTAAAAGGGAAAGTCAGGCCTGACAAGTGGTTGCACTTGTCAGGACAACATGCTAACTTAGCATTCTGCGCGCAGGCCCTACACTGAAGGCCTGAGTTCCCTTCTCTGCGCGCCCTTGCATTACTAGCCCTTGCACACACAGTGCACATCACTAGGGACTTTTACTAGTAAGGCAAACATACCAATCATGGCCAACCAATCACCATACATTTTACACAGGGAACTCCTGTACTTTGACACTGATCAGCAGTGGCAAAGTACCCAAAGCATCTAAATTGGCATCTCTAGGTCAGGAAAACGGTCTAGGGGGAAAGCAAAAAGTTTGGGAACTTTAACCAAAAAGGCCAAGTCCTACAAACACTATACGCTAGTAGGATATATTGGCCCAAATACAGACGATATAGAGCCCTTACAAGCCATGGCCTCAGAGCTGATTCAGTTTCAATTTCCAATTATTTGGTCTGGGGATTTTAATGTAGTAATGGATTATCACCTGGATAGATCTAATAATAGTCGATCAAAGTTCAACCCTAAAATGCATAGATATGTTAAATCTTTGATGAGACAGTTTGGACTTTTTGATATTTGAGAGAAAGTGCATAGTGACGAACAGGACTGTACCTTTCATAACAAAAAATATAAACAGTATTCCAAGATTGATTTCTTTTTTGCTAGATAAATCTTTAAGAACAGATTTTAAAGGCGTAAAACATCCTTCCGCCCACTTGTCTGATCATGCAGCAGCTACTCTAGAGTTAAATGTGGAAATTGGAAGAAGGGAAAGAAGATGGACATTAGATTGTTCCTTATTAAATGATCAGATCATAATAGATCTGCTAAGGAAAAAAACAATTGAGTTTTTTTTAGATCAATAACACTTCAGCAGCCAAACATATTGTTTGGGATACATATAAAGCATTTATAAGGGGGATTTTGATCACTCCCTCTGCACAAAAGGGGAAGGAATATAGGAAAAGGGCTGAAGAGCTGGAACGTAAGATAACGACACTTGAGCTGAAGTGTAGAGAATCATCGGGACAGGAAGACCTCATTGAGAAGTGGCAGGAAGAAATCCTAGACTATAAATGTTCGCTTATTACCACGCTGGATAGCAGTGTTCGAGCAGGCTGGGAAGCCAGTAAATTAGTACACTTTGAATATAGTGAAAATGCGGGGAAACTCCTGGCTTGGAACACGAAAGCGGAAGCTACAAGAAATGAGATAATACGTAGGAACACAGGAAATAGCCTAAGGGAAAGACAGGAGGGAGAGCAAGCCTATGTTGAGTTTTTTGGGGAGCTATATACATAGGGGTTGCGTGTCTTGGAGGTTCAGATTAATAGCTGGCTAGAGGGTCAGACAGTGGAGAAATTTTCAAACAAGGAAAAAGAAACTCTAGAAGAAGATATAATTCAGAATGAGCTACACTTAGTGATAAAAAGGGAAAACAATAAAGCGCCTGGTCCAGATGGGCTTCCAAATAAATGTTAATTTTATTTAAAACTTAGCGATACCCTATGTCCAGTATTGAGCCAACTCTTTGCAGAAATCTGGGATGATGGAGCATCCCTACCAAAATCTTGGGAGGAAGCAGTAGTCACACTAATTTTAAAACCAGGGAAAGATCCAAAGTCCTGTGAGGCCTATAGACCAATCTCGCTTCTACATTGGGATTATAAGTTCTATGCCAGTATTTTAGCTAATAAATTGAGTAAAGTGATAGGGAGATTGGTAACAGAAGCCATGAGCTTACAGGTACAATTGATTTGGCTCTGGAAAGTAAAGCACCCCAGGCAATCATCACATTCGATGCTACTAAGGCATTCGATAGGGTGAATTGTCAAATTCTGTATTCCATGTTGAATCATTATAACATGGGTGACAAGTTCTGTCGGGCCATACGGGGGATATATAAAGCCCCCGTGGCAAAAATCATGCTGAATGTGAATTTAACTTTGAGTTTTAAAATAACAAGAGGGACTATACAGGGTTGCCCCCTCTCTTCACTCCTATTCAATATTCAAATATATCGAACTCTTCGCAGAAAAGATCAGGGTGGAACAACAAATCACCCCTTTTGAGTACGGCTCTCGGTGGAAAAAAATCTCCCTATATGCCGATGACGTAATGGCCTATACACAAATTCTGGTGCCAACTCTAGAGAGTCTAGACTGACTGGTGGTAGAGTTTGGGAGGGTAATGGTTTGGAATAAGTAGGAGAGGCACAATCTGATCAAAAATGAGATAAAATACTTAGGTATAAAAGTGGGCCATTCGCTAGGAAAACTGGCAGAACTAAATTTTAATAAAATAATGGTGGAAATGAATAGGCTACTAGTTAGCTGGTCACATCTCCCATTAACGATTTATGGGAGGACTAATTTAATTAAAATGTCAATTCTCCCTAAATTCACTTTTCTTTTTAATATGATACCTCTCCATTTTAAGAATATACGGCTCCAAGAGCTTCGTAGTAGAGTAGATTCTTTTATGTGGGCAGTTAAGGGTACAAGAAGTGCAAGAAGGAAGTTGCAGAAAAAATATGACAAAGGGGGTATTGCACTCCCAGACTTCCAATTATACGCATAGGCTGTTATGTTTCGTATAGAGGCCCTAATATAGACACGTTCTTATATGCTGTATATGGTCATAATCGTATATGCCCTATTATGTTCATGTTCGTTTATGCCCGATTATGGTCATAACCGTCTATGCCCTATTATGGTCATGATCTCCTATGCCCTATTATGGTCATGATCTTTCACCTACATTAGTTCCCTACAGTACACAACGAGCTCTGAGGGTTGAACGTTATCTAGTCTGTGGTTAGAACACTGCAGGGTTTTTCCCGAACACAGGCCTACAATGTACTCATAAATTATGCATGAGCATTCACCAGCTACATCTCCCGCATAATATGTATGTACAAAGTTCACCCCTGACGTCTTCCTCTTGTCTAACAAAGACCAATACAAACCATAATGAGGGACGAGACACTTTAGGATATAAATACACCACATCGTGCCACGGTAAGACAGAGGGAACCGAGACTTCCATGCTGACACACTGACCAGAGACGCTGAGGCTCCTGCATGCAGTCGCTCCAGCTGACAGCGGTCTAACACAGCCCTTGCGGGGTGTCCAACTCGAGACCAGGACGGGGTCCCACACTCTCTCTATTCAGGTAATGGGGTTCGACTAAATCCTAGAAGGATTCTTGGCTCTTAGGCTTTTAGACCTACACACATGCTAGGTACACTTAGGTACATCTAGTTAGGCATCGTAGGAGTACGCGCACTTTTTATAATGCATTTTATATTCATGTATGTATTCATGATTCTTGCAATATGGTAGAACTGTACTACCCTTTCACTTTTATCGTACTGCTGATAATATATCTCTGCTATTGTCTGCTGGTTGCTGCAGCACATATATTCTACACCAGAATAACAACTGTTCAATAAATACTTATTGAAACGCCCAGACTGTTTATTCTGTGTAACTCTCTGAGACAAACCGAACAAGTAAGCACGAGTGACTGAGCGAAAAGTAGTACATTGTTTCCACGATTCTGAGGGATCAGGGTTGTCATGATCTAAGGTTGCCAGAAACTAATCTCTCCCCGATAAGAGGAGATTCTAGTGGCACTGTGAGCTAGCTAATGCAAATCCGGCTAACATACGCGGTGGGGGTGCACAGAGTCAGTCTACCACCAATCCCACAGTTTATGTTATCCAAACGCGCAGGTCCTGCAGGGGTACTATAGGAACTACACGACAAGGCCTTTCAGTTAAAAACTTTAAATTTCACTGATAAAGGGGGGTCAGGGAGTGAGAAGCTTTGGGAGACCTTGCTCAAGGAAGCGTGAAATGGAGGGCCCGAATTTATGTTCAAGTTTGGACATCAGAAATACTTTTAAAAAATCAGACTAAAGGTGTTGCGGGCGGCAGCTCACTTGTGGGAACAGATCCGACTCACAAAAAAGTACCATATTATCAATCAATCAATCATATCATTTGTAAAGTGCACTACTCACCCGTGAGGGTCTCAAGGCGCTGGGGTGGGGAATGCTGCTACTGCTCAAAAAGCCAGGTCTTGAGGAGTTTTCTGAAGGTCAGCAGGTCTTGGGTCTGCCGTAGGTGGATGGGGAGGGTGTTCCAGGTCTTGGCGGCGAGGTGGGAGAATGATCTGCCACCGGAGGTCACTCTTCGGAAGCAGGGGACAGTGGCGAGGGCGAGGTCGGCGGAGCGGAGCTGGCGGGTGGGGGTGTAGAAGCTGAGTCGTCTGTTGAGGTACGTTGGTCCGGTGTTGTGGAGTGCCTTGTGTGCGTGGGTGAGGAGTTTGAAGGTTATCCTCTTGTTGACCGGGAGCCAGTGCAGGTCTCTCAGGTGGGGTGTGATGTGGCTGCGGCAAGGGATGTCGAGGATCAGGCGTGCAGAGGCGTTCTGGATGCGTTGGAGCCGTCTCAGGAGTTTGGCCAAGGCTCCTGCGTAGAGGGCTTTCCGTAGTCCAACCTGCTGCTGACGAGGGCCTGGGTGACCGTTCTTCTCGTTTCAGTGGGGATCCACTTGTAGATCCTGTGGAGCATGCGGAGGGTGTTGAAGCAGGCGGAGGAGACGGCGTTGACCTGTTTAGTCATGGAGAGGGTGGAGTCGAGGATGACCCCTAGGTTGCGTGCGTGGTCGGTGGATGTTGGGGCGGTTCCCAGTGCAGTCGACCACCAGGAGTCGTCCCAGGCCGAAGGGGTGGATCCGAGGATGAGGACCTCCGTCTTGTCCGAGTTCAGCTTCAGTCGGCTGTGTCACGACTTGCTCCCTGCATTCCCATGTCCACCACCAGGGGCTGAACTGGGGGACTTTCCAGTCCTCTAATAAACTTCCAGACCCTCCCCTGCATGCAAATCCTGACTTCCAGCCATTTGGACACTTATTGGGAACTAACATCCATTCCCAATCCATGCCGGGTTTTGTGAAGCCAGCCTACTCATGCCTGAAAACTCCATTACCCAGGATTCCCTGCTCACTGCTTAGTCTCCACCCCTGCAGGCCAAGGATGGGTGGAGGAATTCAGCTCACCTGTGGCTGGCTGCTGCTAGCCTGCTCACACCTGCTGCACATGATTACTGTGAGCTCTTTTAAGCCCCAGCTCCCTTCAGTCCAGTGTTGGTCATTGTAAGCTGTTTACCGGTGAGACTGATCCTTGTTTCCTGTGCTCCCTGAGCTTTTTGTTTCCAGTGATTCCTTAGCTATAGATAATCCTTGTTCTTTGTTTCCTGAGCTATAGCTATTCCTTGTGCCTGAATTAGCACTGCCTGCAGTGCTACCTGGTTTCCTGTGTTCCTGAGCTATAGCTATTTTTCCTTGTGCCTGCCTTAGCACTGCCTGCAGTGCTACCTAGTATCCTGAGCTATAGTTAGTCTCTGTTCCTTTTCCTGGGCTTCAGCTATTTCTTGTGCCTGACTTGCACTGCTTGCAGTGCGCTCTTGACTCCTTGTTTCCTGAGCTATAGCCATTTTCCTGTTTCCTGAACCAGCACTGCTTGCAGTGCTTCCTTGATTCCTGAGCCTTAACATTTCCTTGTTCCTGACCTGTAGTGCTACTTTGACTCCTGAGCCTTTGCTCAATTCTTGCCCCAGCACTGGATCCTATGCTACTTTGTTTTCTTGTTTCCTGACCCTGTACTATTCTAGTATACCCTTGTAGCCTCCCTTTCTGTATATCCTTTTCCAGTCCCTGCCTTTCATCTCATTTCCTTGGTTCCAGTTCTAGTTTGCTATCTTTCTGTTCTGCTGTCTCGCTTCTGTTACCTTGTATGATTGTTACCTGCTTTCTGCCAAGTGTGCCCTGTGATTTCCTTCCTTTCCTGTTAAGCACTCCTCTTTGCTAGCTCCTTGTCTATTGTGCTTGTGTTTAGTTCTACCCCTTTGCTGTTACTGCCTTGCGTGTTCCTGTTTGATCGCCAGGATCCGTGGGCACGGCTGACTACCTAGGTGGTGTTTCTTGTTCACTGTGAGTATTGTCTTTGAGTTACTGTTATAACATCACCATAGGTATAAGCTCCACAGACCCTGCCTTTGTATACATATCCTATATGTGGGTATTTCCAGTCAGTATCTGTAACAGCAATTGTGGGTGATGAACTTACTGAGCTTCAGTCTTACCGTGTGGAGCTCCTGAGTGCTTTACCCCACATCCCCTTTATTGTTAACGTTGTTTCATGTTTAAGTGTATTGCACATCCGTCCTGGGTTTAAGTGATTCTGAATGCTGAGCCGCCTCATGAGTGCCCTTCCTTTCCGAGTCTCACCCTTCTTGTTCACCTCTACAGGCTTCCCCTTTGGATCCCTTTTCTCCTCTGACTTCCTGTGTGCTCCTGGGCAGCGCTGTACTCCTCTCTGTCTTTGTTTTCTACCCTGTTCCCAGTCCTTGCCCAAGTCCCTGACTGTGTTCCCCACATAGTCCCGGACAGGCCCTGACAGAATGACCAACCTACATTTCCAGGGTCACTTGTGAGGTTTCTTTGCGTTCAGTTAGCTATTTTTTTAATTTTATTCAACCCACCCTGTCAGTTCTTGCCAAGATGTTTAGCAACAGATCCAGAAAGCCCTTAAACCCTAGAGATCAATTCCTGGAACAAAACAGACTTTTACGTGCTAAATATCATTCCCTGTGGTTGGCTGATCCTTCTATGCTAGATTTTTATTCAATCTGTGACCCTGATCTTCACCTGATGCCAGCCAGTGACTTGCAGGAAGAAAATGAATATCTGCAAATCTTGTTAGCAGCAGAAAGAACTTCAGCGTGTTGTAAGGTGCAAAGCAACTGTGAAAATGTTCACCCTAGTCCTGAAACAATAAATCCTCTTTTGAGAAATGGACATTTACGTTCACAATATTTCACTCATTGGCTTTCAAACACCTCTTTGCCAGATCCTGACTTGCTTTTCTGTTCGGATCCAGGTTTACTGTCTGTGTCAGCAGTGCAAAAGGAGAATGATACCATACTCAGCTTGCTGAATAAGAATTCTGGTTCTAGCATGTCTGCTCTCCTTTCACACAAGGTTACCCAGTTCTGTAGTCCAGTAGATATCACAGTCCCGGATACTACAAGGACCTGTGAAGAAGTCCCTACTGACAGCAGCGAATCTACCTTTTACAGTCTACTACCATTCTCAGAGCTGAAAGTCTATGAACCATGTGTCACTTTGCCCTTACCTTGTTTTCATGTAAAGTTTCCAGAGCTTCCAGGCTCCCTGCCTCCAGGACCCGAGCTTTCAGGCTCCCTGCCTCCAGGCCCAGAGCTTCCAGGTTCCCTGCCTCCAGGCCCAGAGCTTCCAGGTTCCCTGCCTCCAGGACCAGAGCTTCCAGGTTCCCTGCCTCCAGGCCCAGAGCTTCCAGGCTCCCTGCCTCCAGGCCCAGAGCTTCCAGGCTCCCTGCCTCCAGGCCCAGAGCTTCCAGGCTCCCTGCCTCCAGGCCCAGAGCTTCCAGGCTCCCTGCCTCCAGGCCCAGAGCTTCCAGTCTCCCTGCCTCCAGGCCCAGAGCTTCCAGGCTCCCTGCCTCCAGGCCCAGAGCTTCCAGGCTCCCTGCCTCCAGGCCCAGAGCTTCCAGGCCCAGAGCTTCCAGGCTCCCTGCCTCCAGACCCAGAGCTTCCAGGCTCCCTGCCTCCAGGACCCGAGCTTCCAGGCTCCCTGCCTCCAGGACCCGAGCTTCCAGGCTCCCTGCCTCCAGGACCCGAGCTTCCAGGCTCCCTGCCTCCAGGACCCGAGCTTCCAGGCTCCCTGCCTCCAGGACCCGAGCTTCCAGGCTCCCTGCCTCCAGGACCCGAGCTTCCAGGCTCCCTGCCTCCAGGACCCGAGCTTCCAGGCTCCCTGCCTCCCGGACCCGAGCTTCCAGGCTCCCTGCCTCCCGGACCCGAGCTTCCAGGCTCCCTGCCTCCCGGACCCGAGCTTCCAGGCTCCCTGCCTCCCGGAACCGAGCTTCCAGGCTCCCTGCCTCCCGGACCCAGAGCTTCCAGGCTCCCTGCCTCCCGGACCCAGAGCTTCCAGGCTCCCTGCCTCCCGGAACCGAGCTTCCAGGCTCCCTGCCTCCCGGACCCAGAGCTTCCAGGCTCCCTGCCTCCAGGACCCAGAGCTTCCAGGCTCCCTGCCTCCAGGACCCAGAGCTTCCAGGCTCCCTGCCTCCAGGACCCGAGCTTCTAGGCTCCCTGCCTTTCGCACCAGAGCTTCCAGGCTCCCTGCCTTTCGCACCAGAGCTTCCAGGCTCCCTGCCTTTCGCACCAGAGCTTCCAGGCTCCCTGCCTTTCGCACCAGAGCTTCCAGGCTCCCTGCCTTTCGCACCAGAGCTTCCAGGCTCCCTGCCTTTCGCACCAGAGCTTCCAGGCTCCCTGCCTTTCGCACCAGAGCTTCCAGGCTCCCTGCCTTTCGCACCAGAGCTTCCAGGCTCCCTGCCTTTCGCACCAGAGCTTCCAGGCTCCCTGCCTCCAGGACCCAGAGCTTCCAGGCTCCCTGCCTCCAGGACCCGAGCTTCCAGGCTCCCTGCCTCCAGGACCCAGAGCTTCCAGGCTCCCTGCCTCCAGGACCCAGAGCTTCCAGGCTCCCTGCCTCCAGGACCCAGAGCTTCCAGGCTCCCTGCCTCCAGGACCCAGAGCTTCCAGGCTCCCTGCCTCCAGGACCCAGAGCTTCCAGGCTCCCTGCCTCCCGGACCCAGAGCTTCCAGGCTCCCTGCCTCCCGGACCCAGAGCTTCCAGGCTCCCTGCCTCCCGGACCCAGAGCTTCCAGGCTCCCTGCCTCCCAGGACCCAGAGCTTCCAGGCTCCCTGCCTCCAGGACCCGAGCTTCTAGGCTCCCTGCCTCCAGGACCCGAGCTTCTAGGCTCCCTGCCTCCAGGACCCGAGCTTCTAGGCTCCCTGCCTCCAGGACCCGAGCTTCTAGGCTCCCTGCCTCCAGGACCCGAGCTTCTAGGCTCCCTGCCTCCAGGACCCGAGCTTCTGGGCTCCCTGCCTCCAGGACCAGAGCTTCTGGGCTCCCTGCCTCCAGGACCAGAGCTTCTGGGCTCCCTGCCTTCCGCACCAGAGCCTCCAGGCTCCCTGCCTTTCGCACCAGAGCTTCCAGGCTCCCTGCCTTCAGCACCAGAGCTTCCAGGCTCCCTGCCTTCCGCACCAGAGCCTCCGGGCTCCCTGCCTACAGCACCAGAGCCTCCGGGCTCCCTGCCTACAGCACCAGAGCCTCCGGGCTCCCTGCCTACAGCACCAGAGCCTCCGGGCTCCCTGCCTGCAGCACCAGAGCCTCCGGGCTCCCTGCCTGCAGCACCAGAGCCGCCGGGCTCCCTGCCTACAGCACCAGAGCCTCCGGGCTCCCTGCCTTCAACACCAGAGCCTCCGGGCTCCCTGCCTTCAACACCAGAGCCTCCGGGCTCCCTGCCTTCAACACCAGAGCCTCCGGGCTCCCTGCCTTCAACACCAGAGCCTCCGGGCTCCCTGCCTGCAGCACCAGAGCCTCCGGGCTCCCTGCCTGCAGCACCAGAGCCTCCGGGCTCCCTGCCTGCAGCACCAGAGCCTCCGGGCTCCCTGCCTTCAACACCAGAGCCTCCGGGCTCCCTGCCTTCAGCACCAGAGCCTCCGGGCTCCCTGCCTTCAGCACCAGAGCCTCCGGGCTCCCTGCCTTCAGCACTTGAACCTCTATTTTTCCAACTTTTTGACCCTGGGCTTCCAGTTTGCCAGCCTCCAGAGTTCTCAGTACATATACATCCAGAGACTGAATCACCAGCATCAGAGACAAAACCTTCCAGAACGTCACCATTTTTCTGCAGTCCGCTGGCATCTTGCACTACATCTATGGGGGAAATGGACTTACTTCTTAGGAGCCACTGCCTTGAATCCAGTTCCAGATTCAGGGAGAGGGTCTTTGGAGGGGTGTACTGTCACGACTTGCTCCCTGCATTCCCGTGTCCACCACCAGGGGGCTGAACTGGGGGACTTTCCAGTCCTCTAATAAACTTCCAGACCCTCCCCTGCATGCAAATCCTGACTTCCAGCCATTTGGACACTTATTGGGAACTAACATCCATTCCCAATCCATGCCGGGTTTTGTGAAGCCAGCCTACTCATGCCTGAAAACTCCATTATCCAGGATTCCCTGCTCACTGCTTAGTCTCCATCCCTGCAGGCCAAGGATGGGTGGAGGAATTCAGCTCACCTGTGGATGGCTGCTGCTAGCCTGCTCACACCTGCTGCACATGATTACTGTGAGCTCTTTTAAGCCCCAGCTCCCTTCAGTCCAGTGTTGGTCATTGTAAGCTGTTTACCGGTGAGACCGATCCTTGTTTCCTGTGCTCCCTGAGCTTTTTGTTTCCAGTGATTCCTTAGCTATAGATAATCCTTGTTCTTTGTTTCCTGAGCTATAGCTATTCCTTGTGCCTGAATTAGCACTGCCTGCAGTGCTACCTGGTTTCCTGTGTTCCTGAGCTATAGCTATTTTCCTTGTGCCTGCCTTAGCACTGCCTGCAGTGCTACCTAGTATCCTGAGCTATAGTTGGTCTCTGTTCCTTTTCCTGGGCTTCAGCTATTTCTTGTGCCTGACTTGCACTGCTTGCAGTGCGCTCTTGACTCCTTGTTTCCTGAGCTATAGCCATTTTCCTGTTTCCTGAACCAGCACTGCTTGCAGTGCTTCCTTGATTCCTGAGCCTTAACATTTCCTTGTTCCTGACCTGTAGTGCTACTTTGACTCCTGAGCCTTTGCTCAATTCTTGCCCCAGCACTGCATCCTATGCTACTTTGTTTTCTTGTTTCCTGACCCTGTACTATTCTAGTATACCCTTGTAGCCTCCCTTTCTGTATATCCTTTTCCAGTCCCTGCCTTTCATCTCATTTCCTTGGTTCCAGTTCTAGTTTGCTATCTTTCTATTCTGCTGTCTCGCTTCTGTTACCTTGTATGTTTGTTACCTGCTTTCTGCCAAGTGTGCCCTGTGATTTCCTTCCTTTCCTGTTAAGCACTCCTCTTTGCTAGCTCCTTGTCTATTGTGCTTGTGTTTAGTTCTACCCCTTTGCTGTTACTGCCTTGCGTGTTCCTGTTTGATCGCCAGGATCCGTGGGCACGGCTGACTACCTAGGTGGTGTTTCTTGTTCACTGTGAGTATTGTCTTTGAGTTACTGTTATAACATCACCATAGGTATAAGCTCCACAGACCCTGCCTTTGTATACATATCCTATATGTGGGTATTTCCAGTCAGTATCTGTAACAGCAATTGTGGGTGATGAACTTACTGAGCTTCAGTCTTACCGTGTGGAGCTCCTGAGTGCTTTACCCCACATCCCCTTTATTGTTAACGTTGTTTCATGTTTAAGTGTATTGCACATCCGTCCTGGGTTTAAGTGATTCTGAATGCTGAGCCGCCTCATGAGTGCCCTTCCTTTCCGAGTCTCACCCTTCTTGTTCACCTCTACAGGCTTCCCCTTTGGATCCCTTTTCTCCTCTGACTTCCTGTGTGCTCCTGGGCAGCGCTGTACTCCTCTCTGTCTTTGTTTTCTACCCTGTTCCCAGTCCTTGCCCAAGTCCCTGACTGTGTTCCCCACATAGTCCCGGACAGGCCCTGACAGGCTGTTCCTCATCCATTCAGCGACGGCCTTCATTCCTTCATGAAGGTTGGTTTTGGCGGTGTGGGGGTCCTTGGTGAGGGAGAGGATCAGCTGGGTGTCATCAGCATAGGAGATGATGTTGAGGTCGTGCCGACGGGCGACATGGGCGAGCGGTGCCATGTAGATGTTAAACAGAGTTGGGCTGAGGGAAGAGCCCTGGGGTACGCCGCAGATGATCTCAGTGGCTTCGGAGCGGAAGGGGGAAGGCGGACGCTCTGTGTTCTGCCGGAGAGGAAGGAGGTGGTCCAGTCCAGGGCCTTCTCTTGGATCCCGGCGTTGTGGAGGCGTGTTCGTAGTGTGTGGTGGCAGACCGTGTCGAAGGCGGCTGACCAGTCCAGGAGGATGAGGGCTGCCGTTTCTCCGTTGTCCAGCAGGGACTTGATGTCATCGGTGGCGGCGATGAGGGCAGTCTCGATGCTGTGGTTGCTGTGGAACCCGGACTGGGAAGGGTCCAGGATGTTGTTCTCCTCGAGGTAGCGGGTCAGTTGTTTGTTGACGGTCTTCTCGATGACCTTTGCCGGGAACGGGAGCAGGGAGATGGGCCGGAAGTTCTTGAGGTCCTTGGGGTCCGCCTTGGGTTTCTTGAGTAAGGCGTTGATCTCGGCGTGCTTCCAGCTCTCCGGGAAGGTTGCTGTCTCGAAGGAGGTGTTGATGACTTTCCGGAGATGGGGTGCGATGGCTGTGCTGGCTTTGTTGAAGATGTGGTGTGGGCATGGGTCTGACGGAGATCCGGAGTGGATGGTGTTCATGATCTTGATGGTGTCGTCGTCGTTGATGTTGGTCCAGGAGAGCAGGCGGTTGGTGCGGATGGTGGTCGTGGGGGCGGAGGTCTCAGTGGTTGTCGGGGCGGTCGTGGCGTTGAAGCTGTCGTGGATGTCTGCGATCTTGCGGTGGAAGAAGGTGGCCAGCGAGTCGCACAGGTCTTGCGAGGGTGGGACGTCGTTGGTGTTGGAGCTGGGGTTGGAGAGTTCCTTCACGATGTTGAAGAGCTCTTTGCTGTTGTGCGCGTTGTTGTCTAGGCGGTCTTTGAAGGAGGCCCTTTTGGCTGATCTGATGAGGTGATGGTGCCTGCGGTTGGCGTTCTTGTGGGCTGCGTGGCTGCCCGGTGTTCGTTCACGGAGCCAGATCTTTTCCAGCTTTCGGCAGGTTTGCTTGGAGGCCCGGAGGTCTTCAGTGAACCAGCTGGCTTTCTTGTTGGTGTGACTGTTGGAGGGTTTCTTGATCGGGGCGAGGGTGTTGGCGCAGTCGTTGATCCACTGTCTGAGGTTGCGGTGTCGGGGTCGGTGGGGTCGGCGGGTGGGCTCTGGGCGAGGGTGGTGGTTAGCTGGTCTTCGGTGACTTTGCTCCAGCAGCGGCGGGGCATCTGTTGGGTGCGGTGGTGCGTGGTGGGTTTCTTGAAGGTGAAGTGGATGCAGCGATGGTCTGTCCAGTGGAGTTCGGTGGTGTGGTTGAAGGAGACGTGGGGGCTTGCGGAGAAGATGGGGTCAAGCGTGTGACCAGCGGAGTGGGTGGGTGTTGTGACGAGTTGTCTGAGTCCGAGGTTGGCTAGGTTGTCGATCAGGGTGGTGGAGTTGGTGTCGTTGTTGTTCTCGAGGTGGAAGTTCCAGGTCCCCGAGGAGGATGTAGTCCGTGGAGGCGAGGGCATGTGTGCTGACGAAGTCGGCGATGGAGTCGCTGAACTGTGGTCGGGGTCCGGGGGGTCTGTAGACGAGGGTTCCTCTGAGGGTGGTGTTGGGATCAGTGTGGATCTGGAAGTGCAGGTGTTCGGCGGTGCTGAGGGTGTCGTCGGTGTTGGTCGAGACTCTGAGAGTGTTCCTGTGGACGATGGCGATTCCTCCTCCTGCTCCGTTGGTGCGGTCCCTGCGGGTGATCTTGTAGCCTTCCGGGACGGCTATGGCTATGTCAGGTGCCGAGGCGGAGTTCAGCCAGGTCTCCGTCAGGAAGGCGACGTCTGGGGAGATTGAGTCGAGTAGGTCCCAGAGTTCAGCGGCGTGTTTGCGGGCGGAGCGGGTGTTGAGAAGGATGCATCTGAGGTGGTTGGGTTGTTTCCTGGTCGGCAGCATGGTGGGGCCTAATGCTTGTGAAGCTGCAGTTCCGGCAGGTGAAAGCTCCGTGGGTGAGCTTCGGGGCGGCCAGGAAGCAGGTGTGTGATCGTCCGGTGTTGAGTGCGTGGAGGGATCTGGCATCGTAGCGGTGTCGGGCGTCGTGGCGTTCGCGGGGTCCAGGGGTCCTGGCGCTGGGCGCGGTCCAGGCACGGACGGGCGCAGACGGGCTTGCCTTAGGCGCGCCAGCGGCGCGCTTGCTGCGCGGCCTCTGCGCGGCCTCCATATGAGGGGATGTGGGAGGGAGGAGCAGCTTGGAGGCGGGAGCGGGGCGGCGAATGGGATTGCAGGGGGGCGGGGCCCCAGGGACGCAGCGGCGGGAAAAACGGGCGGGGGCTGCGGGAGAACTGGGCACGGGAAGGAAAAACAAGTTTAGGCAAGAAAACAAGTACACGCACAGAGGAATAAAAACAAGTCTGGGCAAGAAAGCAAGTTAGGCACAGGGGGATAAAAACAAGTCTGGGCAAGAAAGCAAGTTAGGCACAGGGGGATAAAAACAAGTCTGGGCAAGAAAGCAAGTTAGGCACAGGGGAAAAACAAGTCTGGGCAAGAAAGCAAGTTAGGCACAGGGGAAAAAAACAAGTCTGGGCAAGAAAGCAAGTTAGGCACAGGGGGAAAAAACAAGTCTGGGCAAGAAAGCAAGTTAGGCACAGGGGGATAAAAACAAGTCTGGGCAAGAAAGCAAGTTAGGCACAGGGGGATAAAAACAAGTCTGGGCAAGAAAGCAAGTTAGGCACAGGGGGAAAAACAAGTCTGGGCAAGAAAGCAAGTTAGGCACAGGGGGAAAAAACAAGTCTGGGCAAGAAAGCAAGTTAGGCACAGGGGAAAAAAACAAGTCTGGGCAAGAAAGCAAGTTAGGCACAGGGGAAAAGTACAGGATTAGGCAACAACAATGCAGGCAGAGCCGTGCAGCAGCGTGGGGAGCGACATTATGGGACTCTCCAGGTTCCCCAGAATGTTTGAAAGATAGGCTGGCAGTGAGCCTAAGAGAAGCCGGCATCACCGAATAGGGTCAGTTTTTTTCAAGAGGTGCAATTATGTTTTTGGGAACTGTTCTAACAAGCAACCAAGATGACGGTGTCCAAGTTTAAATTCTTACAACTACAGAGATGGGTCCAATTGGTGGGAGAGTATAAAGGTGGAACAAATGATCTGGAAAGGCATCTGTTCACAAGCAAGCAACAAAAGAAGGTGGTGGCAACCTGGTATGAGTTGATCATGGATATCGAAGATAAAGGGTGAAGTTTACCAATCCAGCTATGGGGAGAAATAATTTTGCCTTCAAACCCCGAACACTTTTGGCAAGTAACTTTTCAGCTATTATATAAGTTAGTTAAACCAGTCTATCTAAGACGAAACCATTTATTTTTCCTTCACAGAGCTTACTGGTCACCGAAAAGGCTAGCGAAACTGAAAGGAGCGAAGGAAGTGTATTGCAAGAAATGTGATTTAATGAATGCTGATGATACCCACATGTTTGTTAGTTGCCCCTCTATCCAGGGTTTTTGGAAGGATGTATGGAAGTTCATGACAGATTTCTTGCACACGCAATTTGAGGTAAGCCTTGAACTAATTATTTTTGGGTTACCCCAGAGGTGAATATATGATGTTACAACGCATGCTTTTACAACGCAGTCTTTACATCGCAACTGCCATAACATTGCATGATTTTACAACGCATGCCATTACAACGCATTTTTTAAAACTACCATTACAACGCATACCATTACAACGCATACCATTACAACGCATAATACTTTTAGGGCAACAGTAGGGTAAGTGTTGGATAGTGTATGGGTAAAAATTACTATTCCCACTCCAGTGAGTGCAACAGTAGGGTAAGTGTTGGATAGTGTAGTGGTAAAAATTACTAAGTGTTGGATGGTGTAGGGGTAAAAATTACTATTCCCACTCCAGTGAGTGCAACAGTAGGGAAAGTGTTGGATAGTGTAGGGGTAAATATTACTATTCCCATGTACCCCAAAACCCATACCCACCCTAATACTAAAAAAATCTCCATTACTTACCTTATAATGCGTTGTAGTGACATGCGTTGTAGTGACATGCGTTGTAGTGGCATGCATTGTAGTGGCATGCATTGTAGTGGCATGCATTGTAATGGCATGCATTGTAATGGCATGTGATGTAAAGGCAGTTGCGTTGTAACAGTTGCGTTGTAATGACTGCGTTGTAATGGATGTTTCCCCCAGAGGTTGGAGTTAAACTGAATTTTGGCAATAAACTGATATTGTATTTAATGCTATTGGGAAGAAGGTTGATTTGTAAACATTGGATTCACCCGACACCGCCTTCAAGATCTGAATGGCTTGAATCAGTTTGTTATGTATATGGGATGGAGTTAAACTGCTCCGTCTCAAAAAAAGTGGCTAAGTTATGGAATCCATTGACAAGCTGGCTGGAAAAGAAGGATGGATAATACCTGAGAACTGGATTATGAAGATGATATACTCTTGATATAGTCTGATGATTACGGCTACATGGGGAAATGACATAGTAGTCAACAACCCCCTTTGCTTTGCCCATTATACTGTCATCACCGATTTTTCCTAACAGGTCAGAATACCGCTGAGTAAGAGTGAAGCTCGGAGGTCTCAGTTGGAAATAAAGAAGGCATATGAGGACAAAAAAAAAAGGAACACTCATGAGAAACACACATGGGCCCCAATATTAACTTGAGGCATGACAGACAATCCCCTTACACATACCCACACATGGTCAGCTAATATTGAAAAAGGACTTGGAACTAGGGCAACCTGATTCTTGGCCCCAACACAAATGGTTTTCTCCAGAAATGGTATTCCTTGTCATGGCTAACTAATTTCTGCCTGTTAGAACAAGTTTCAGCTCTTGGACCTTCCTTCCCTTCAGATGTCTTTCCCTGGGCACCTACCACATCATTGCAGTTCTTCAGTTGCACGAGGTGATACTTGTTGTAATCCATTTTTGCAGGTAACCTAGACACCTCCTGTAACCTCACACTGTTCATATCCCTCACTATCACCACTTAGGGCCAGATGTACTAACAGTAGGAATACAAATTTCCTAATTGCGATTCTCTCTGAATTGCAATTAGGAAAACTGTATTTATAATGTATGAAACTCTTTTGAGTTTCATTAGCGATTCCTATTGGTTCGCAAATAGACCTACCTCAATGCATATCAATTAGGTAGTTCGCAATTTGCGACCCATTTGGAATTGCAGCCATCACAGGGATGGTGGTCTGCTGAGGTCAGCAGACCACCATATCTGCCATCGATTTTTAATAAAGCAGTCTATGTTGTTTTAAATGCAGGCAATTCTTACAGGAAAATGGGATGCATTTAAAAAGAAAATTGAAACTTTGCAGTTTCAATTTTTTAAGAGTAGGCAGTGGTCCATGGGACCATCGCCTGCTCTTAAAAAATATTTGTTTTCTATTCTCAAAGGGGGAGGGGTCCCTTGGGGACCCCTTCTCATTTGCAAAGGGGTTACCACCTCCTTCAAGGAGTCGGTAAAATATGAATGTTTTGCAACTGTAATTTGGTCACAAAACATTCATACGTCCCATTCAGATTCGGTATGTTGAAGGGACATCCTAAACACACCCCTTCCAAATACCGAATCGCAAACACAAATTGCGATTCGGTAACGTGTTTTGTACATATGTAAAAGCGTTTTTGCGGTCAAAATGCTTCTTACATGTGGCCCTTTATCCTTTATACACCTTCTTATCATAACATAATTTGATTTTGACTTGCACACTTTGCAAGAGTTACTCTTGATTACCATTGACATACAATTTTGGCACCCTAAAATGTCATAATTACAGTGCATTTATGCTGGATCTAACTCTGAAAACTTTTGCATCCCCTAAAAGTGCAAAACAGGTGAAACTTTGGTGGTAAATGAGAAGCATTGAGGCAGACCATTAACATCCACCTCATGCGTTCTGTAACACAAACAAACACAAACAAAGGCCATTTATAAAGCGCACGGCTACCTCCGGCGAGGTGTCTCGGTGCTAGTAAAGCGGACTAGAGAGATTGAAGGCTTGTGCAGCTATTCCCCTTGCTTGAAAAGCCAGGTTTTTAACGTCTTTCTGAACTCGTGCTCTGAATTCAGCATGCGTAGGTGATAAGACAGGCCATTCCAAAGTTTGGCGGTCCTAACCGTGAAGGACCTGCCCCGTCTCACTTTAGTAAAGCGAGGGACATTAAGGAGACACTGATGGTTAGATCTTAATGTCCACTCCTGGCGGTACAAGCTAAGCCTCAGCCTGAGGTAGCCAGGGCCCTTGCCCTGGATGGCACAGAAGGCGAGGGTAAGGGCCTTGAATTCGATCCTCCTGGCTAGTGGGAGCCAGTGGAGCTGTTTAAGGTGGGGGAGATGTGCTGGCGCATAGGGACCTTGCAGATTTGTATTTGTATTTTGTATTTATTGAGTTTTATATAGCGCTGGCTAGACCCGAAGGTATCAGAGTGCTTTACATCAGGAACAACAGCGAGTTACACGAATAATAAATTAAACATTTTTCACACAAATTTCAAAGTAAGTGACAAATCATAAGAGGCAGAGAAGGAAAGGGGGACAGGAATGAGAAAGAATAGGTGGGGGAGGGGGGAAGGGAATCTGAGGGGGGAGGGAGTAAAGGCAGTCGGGCGAAAAGAGAAAACGTTCAGTTACTAGAAAGCGGGAGAAAAACGATAGCGGATCGTCAGGGGGAGAACGGAGGCAAGGGGGAAAGGACAGAGGTCGAAACAAGATGGTGGGTCAGGGTCCTGGGAAACGATGGTGGCCAGCAACAAAATGGCGGGCAGAGCAAAATTCAAAGAGTCAAATAGTCCATAGATGCGAAGCCAGGGAGCAGGATAAAAGTGCAAAAAAAAGTCAAAGTCAAAGGGGGGGGGGACGCAGATCCAAAAACAAGAGCGGGTGAAAGGGAGAAGAGGCGTGCAGGCTCGGGACCACTGGGGTATCGATAAAGGCAATCCGCCGGTCATGGCTCCCGCACCCCCATACCTGGAAAAGGATTCACCGGTCACAAAGGCGGGTGGAAGGGAGAAAGGGTGTGCAGGTTTGGGACCACTGGGGCATCGGTAAAGGCAATCAGCCAGTCGTGGCTCCCGCACCCCCATATCTGGAAAAGGTCTCTCGGGTCTCTCGAGCACATCCAGGCGGACAGCCAGCATGGGGAGGCAGCAGCGAGGACTGGCAGCCAGCCGGTGAACACAGAGCTGCGCCATGGCTGGCCCCATCATCAGCCATCCGCGGCGACACACTCCGAGGAAGGGAGCAGAAGGAGAGAACAGCAGTAGCGGTGGCGGGACAAGGAATGACATGCCCGATGTCCAGCTGGGTAGGTGATGGCCGCGGGAGAATCCGGGCTGGACTCCTCGATAGCCGAACCAAGCGGCTCCACTGGGCATCGGCCAAGTCGTCTCGATGTCCCGGACGATTGGAATCACGCCCCAGAGCAATCCGACGGCATCCAGAGCCATCCGAAGGATCCAGAACTGAGCCGAAGCTGGACAGTCATCAGGAGGACGATTAGTTCCGAGGGAGGCGGTATAGGCAGAAAGAGAAGCAGCATCAGCGGGATGAGGTAAGCCATGCCCCGATGTCCGGCTGGGTAGGTGACGGCCGCGGGAGAAACCCGGGCCAAACTCCTCTTTAGCCGAACCAAGCGGCTCCACCGGGCATCGGCCAAGTCATCTCAGTGTCTGCAGTCAGGATAGGGAGAAAATTGCGAGGAAAAAGGGGGTTTTAAGGCCAGGACGGCAATCACTGACCGGGAGCTCCTTGCAGGAGCTCCTCACCGGGTGGCCATCTTGCCAGAACAATCAGATGAGCCTTGCCGCCGCATTCTGTACTTTCTGAAGCTTGTGGATCAGGTAGCCCGGCAGTCCCAGGTAAAGACAGTTGGCATAGTCAAGTGCGGAGGTAACTAAAGCATGAACAGTGATCCTGCAGCTCTCTTCAGCCAGGAAGCCTAGAAATTTCCTGATGGTTTTCATTTTTCCGAAGCAAGCAGCTGAAATTTGCCGGACTAGTGCAGTGAGGGCAAGGTCCTTCTCCCATCTGACTCCAAGGTTTTTAACCGAGTCCTTAGGAGAGGGTGGGGAACCCAGCTTCCCAGGCCACCAAAGGCATGGCAGGAGAGGTGATGCTTGATTAAAAAAATAGGACCTCCGTCTTATCGGCATTAAGTTCCAAGCAGTTTCCATTCATCCAGCCCGCAATGTCCTTCAGGCAGTCCTTAAAATAGTCTAAGGCTGCTGTAGAATGTTCTTTGAAGGAGAACACCAGCTGGGTGTCATCCGCATAAGAGACTACCTTGAACCCCTTCCTGGTAATGAAGGACTCCATAGGGGCCAAGTAGATGTTGAAGAGCAACAGGCTTAAGGCAGACCCTTGGGGCACTCCACATATAAGTTGTTTAACTGATGAGGAGAATGGGTGGAAAAAATCTTGTTGGCCGCAGTCTTTAAGAGAAGAATGAATCCACTTAAGTGCCACCCCCTGCACTCCTATGTGTTTTAGTATTTCCAGCAGGATTGCATCCAACACTGTGTCAAATGCTGCCGAAAGATCTAATAGCACTAGCATGGCTGAGGAGCTGCCATCCACTGGCATTTTTACTGAGTCTGCAACTTCTACCAATGCAGTCTCAGTGCTGTAGCCTGACCGGAACCCCGATCATGAATCGTGTAAAAGATAATTGGCTTCCACGTAGTTGGCTAATTGTTGATGAGCCAATTTCTTTTGCACTTTGGCCCGTGCCGATTGCAGGGAGATTGGTCTAAAGTTGCTGAGCACTTCTGGGTCAGCAATGGATTTCTTCTATAGTGGTAACAAATAGGCTTGTTTTCAAGTGGCTGGAAAGATTCCAGTCTTGAAAGAAGCATTCCAGATTTGGTTAAGGACGGGATTAAGCCACTCGGCCAACAATCTGACCCACCGCGCTGGACAGGGATCTCCCGGAGATCCTGGTTTACATTTCCTAAGTTCAGCCAAAGTCACCTTTGCAGAAATCGGGAGGAATTCTGCGAATACATGTGGATCGTTCAGGAGGACACAGGAGTCCTTGCTTTCTCTGGACTGTGTTACTGGAGTAAATGAGGAGTACAGCTGCATTATCTTATCTTCAAATAAATCCGATAGACTTGTGTATAGGGTCTGGGAGGGGCGGAAACTGCGTTCTAGCACTGTGGGTTTAGTAAAGGATTTCACGATCTTAAAAACTTCTTTCGTGGAGTTTTCTGAGCTCGTGATACGGTCAGCCAGATATTCCCTGCTCTTGCATCTTAGCAATTTATGGTATTTCTTCAGAGCCTCTTTGTACGCGCTTTTTGTGCCGGGCATATAAATCTTTCTCCACTCCCATTCCAGCCTTTTGCAGCTGCTTTTTTCCAGTCGGACCTCCTCCGAGAACCAAGGGGCTGACGGAACCGATCTGGATGAGGTAACAGATCTCAACGGGGCAATCTTGTCAAGCGCAGATGTCAGCCACACATTAAAGCAGGTGGTGTCTCGGTCGGGGTTGTCAGATAATTGTGGCCTTGATCCATCAAGAACTGGCCCCAGGGTATCATTACTGACCCTGCTCCAGTTCCTCTTGACTTCACTTGATTTTACATTAGCCACCTCTTTGGTCCTAAAACTAAACCGGAACAGGACCATAAAATGGGCCATCCAGACCATGCGCAGCGGCTCATCGACCCTCAGCTCCTGCAGATTTGAGCAGATGAGGTCTAATGCACGGCCAGCTTTATGGGTGGGGGATGTAACCAACTGGACTAAATTACAACCAGTAGGTGCTGCTATAAAATGAGCACTATGGAGGCAGTTGGGGTCGTCGACGTGGAGATTAAGATCCCCCAACACAGTGAAATTGGCATAGCGTGTGGATATCAGGGCTATGAAGTCTGCCAGTTCCGGCGTATGACTGTGTAGACAATCTGGTGGCCTGTAAAGCAGCAGGCCAGCAAAGGAGAAAGAGGGGGGTATTTTAATACAAAATATTAGGCCTTCGATGTTGCCTATCTGGCCCAGGTTGGAGGTGGCAATCTCCCAAGACTCCTTAAAGATAATGGCCACCTCACCCCCATACCTATCTCCACCCCTATTGACACACACCATACGATAACCTGAGGGAATCGCCAGGGCCACATCAGGGTTAGTTTAATCCCTTAACCAAGTCTCAGTGAGGAACAAAATATCCCAATCATTATCCTCAAGGGATTGACAGACATCACTTCAATGCTTAGGTAGGGGCCTGCAGTTGATTAGGCAGGCTTTAATCTCAGTAGGTATGGAGACTGCCATGTGCTGCTTCTATTGCCTTTTGCTCTGGCCTAGTGTTGAGCGTAAAGTCACAGGCCGAGCAACAAGACTCCAGGCACTCCAGGCGAGAGGCATGCCTGCACATGTCTCCCCTTTTAGAGGCATCATCTCATCGCGCGCCCATCTTTGAATTCTGCCGCTGTGGTTTTGGGCAGCATGGCTGGCGCTGACCGCAATCCGGAAGCGGACGGGCGCAGACGGGCTTGCCTTTGGTGCACCTTCGTAATAGCAACAAGGGGTTTGGCCCTAGGCGGCTGGACAGGGCCGTAATAAACTAAGAGAAAAGGTGTCCTAGCCGTCACATTCAAATGCTGCTAAACCAATTTAACAGACTAAAGGTAATCAATTCAAAGGATATAGGCTTGAAGCATTTATTTGCTACTTCATTCTATGCACTTTACTCCACATATAATCATTGGTCAGGTCAGTGCAGATACGTTTTAGTCAAGGACAAATTATACATATTAGGGCAACAAATAAAACAAAAACATACAGATTTTGTGATGAGGTAATGTGATGTAACAAACAATACATGAAGAGTGATACATAACAACAATTAGCTAAACATTATATCACCATTCTTAGCAGCCAGGAGGGGGACTGGACTGCTAACCCCTCCCAAAATGACGTCGGTGTATGTCCCAGTGGAGCGAAGGAAAAATGGCGCTCCAAACAGACGTCTCCACGCCAGAGAAGCAGCTACAAGGACATCCTTTACCATCCACATTGTATAACCAATTTAAGAAGCTGCTACCCACGGGGAAAAGAAACATTAGACCCAGTAGTGAGACCATTCAGAAAACATTTCTACTGGGGGAAACTTAATTAAATGTGAAAGTCCCCATGTTGTGTAATGCCGACGCATTTCGATTCCCAAGGTGGTTTGCGGGATTCTCTTCAGGGCGTGGACTGGTTTATCTAAGGAACAAAGGGGGGCATGAATTATAGATTAGGAGAGACTCTAAACTTCCCAATTACTCAAAATACGGGGCAATTTTTCGCAAAAGTACCTGTTTGTATAGAGGAATAAATGTGCACGTTGCAGGCGAGAAGAGGCAAGTTAAAATGTAGATGGCACGATCTAGAATGAAAACGGATCCACCATCAGTCATGCACATGGTTTGATGAGTGTTAATATTTTGTAACTGAAGGAACAAGAAAAGGCACTTACTTGCGCCAGTCGGGCGGTGCTATGTAGGCTTCTTTTCTTAACAGTGAAGCCTCAGTGTCACCCCCTCTTGGTGATGGTTTGATGACAGATAGCGCAGTCCATTTAAACTCAAGTTCGTGGTGATTGGAGTCAATGAAGTGGTTCACCATAGGTGCTGTTACAACTTTATTTTTTATCCTTGATCGATGCTGCGCTACGCGTTGATGAATCTCTTGCGTAGTTTTACCAATGTAAATTCTTGGGCAGGGACAAACAATTGCATAAATGAAGTTTTTTGTCTTGCAGTTGTAAAACTGTTTCCTTGTCCACTTAATGTCATTGTGTATAAAGTCAGTACCCACTATCGTGTTACTACAATTCGTGCAGGTACCACATTTATGGTGGCCCGTCAATGGCTTCAAATTGAACAGTGTTCTGAGGTCTTTTTTTCTGCTGGAAGGGGGTAAGTCTGCTCTTACAGTTCTTTGTCCAATGCTCATATTCTTCTTCATAGCGAAGAGAGGGACATCAATCCCAAGGTCAGAATTCTGTATAAGGTGCCAATTCTTTCGTATAATTGACCGGAATGCATTCGTGTGTGGTCCATATGTCGAAACAGACACCAACTTCTCCATCTTGGGTTTGACTTTTTTGATGAGCAAAGAATCTCTTGGTGTGCACCATGCTTGTTTGAATGCATGTTTCAACAGTTTTTTGGGGTACCCCCGTTCCTTCATCTGCTCGCAGAACGCCTCTCCATGTATTTGGAAGTCATCATTGCGGGAACAGTTCCTTCGGCTCCTGAGTAATTGCCCATAAGAAAAATTGTCTTTGAGATTCCTGGGGTGGAAACTGCGATAGTGCAGAATGGCATTCTTGTATGTCACCTTTTTGTGAAGCGTAGTAGCCAGTTTGTTCTATTGGGGAAAGACCTCCACGTCTTAAAAAGTTAGTGTTGTTTGGCTCTTAGTTAAGGTGAATTGGATGTCTGCATGTCGATGGTTGAGCCACTCGTGGAAGTTGTTTAATTCTGACTCGGTACCACTCCAGAGGCACCAAACATCAATGTATCAATACCATTGGGCAAGATTCTTCTTGAATGGGTTGTTGTTATAGATAAATTTGTCCTCGTACCTAGCCATATAAAGTACGGCCATCTCTGGAGCAAAGGGACAACCCATGGCTGTCCCTTTGATTTGCCAGTAGAATGTCTCCTCAAACCTGATTTTATTTTTCTTAAGTGCCTTTTTAGCTAGTTGTAGGATGAAACTCGTGGGATCTCTGTGTGGTCATGTTCTGGCTTCTAAAAATAATTCCATTGCTTCCAGTGCTTCATCTTGCGGAATCTGGGTGTACAGTGAAACCACATCAAAGGAGACAAGCCATTGCTGTGATAAGTCATAAAGGGTATCTTCGACTTTATTAATAAAGTCCATGGTGTCCCGTAAATACGAAGGGACCTCAGGTAAAAACTCTTTGAGGAATGTGTCCACGTATTTAGAGATGGGTTCCAGTATTGAGTCACACCCCGATACTATCGGTCTCCCTGGGGGTTCAGGTAATTGCTTATGGATTTTTGGGAGGAAGTAAATGACTGGAGTCCTTGGATGTTTCTTAATCAAAAATTCATACTCCTTCGTCCTGACAATTCCTTGTTCAAAGCCCTCCTTGACTATTTGGCTTATTTGTTCCAGAAGTTCACGTGAAGGATCCTCTTGGGTCGGTCTGTAGCAGGAAAGGTTGTTGACCTGCTTATGTCCTTCATTTAAATACATCGCTTTTGGCCACACAACCACCGCTCCCCCTTTATCGGCCTGTTTAATGACTAGTGAGTCGTCTTCCTTCAAGCCTTGTATCGCTCTGTGTTGCGCACTGGTCAGGTTGTTTTTACTGCCGGATTTTCTCTTCTCAAGTTGTTGAATAGAAGAGAGGACGACCTGCTCAAATGCTAAAATTTCTTTAGGGATGATATGAGCTGGTGGGATGAAGCTGGACTTATTTGCCAAACCTGATGGTTCCGGAATAGGTGAAGTCTCCCTGGATGAAAAGAATGCCTTAAGTCGAATTTTGCGGAAGAATTCCATTGCTTCCGTCTTCAGTCTGGTGAAGTCTGAACGAGATGTTGGTACAAATTTCAATCCTAATTGAAGGACTTGTTCTTCTTCTTTCGAAAGTTGTTTGTCCGATAAATTCACAATGATTGTCTTGGTTATGTTTTGTAAAATTGGTACCGTGTGCGCATTTCCCAAGGCTGAGGTTTGAAGCGAACTTTCTTTTGAGGTTGACCCTTCTCTAAAAAAGAATTTTGCCTTGATTGATTTCGATTTGATGGACCTTCGCCTGAATCAGATTCACTTGTAGACTCCGAAGAGGATGTTTCAGAGAATGTCTGGAACCTGTTCCTAGACCGGCCTTGATATTCTAACAGAGCCCTGCTGGATTCTGCTTTTGTGTAAAAGTCCTCTTTTAGCTACGGATAAACCGACTCCAGGTTAAACGTTTTGATGTCTTTCTCAAGTTTAGCTGATTTAAAATTAATTGTATTGTCCTTGAATGTAGTGAGTTCCTTTTCGATCTTCACCAAGAAGGATTTGGCTTCACTGACAGTGTGATTGTCTTTGATTGCTTGAGTGAGTTCAGCCAGTTCTTCAGCTTCTTTCATGCAAATGCGTTGCGCTGTTTCAATGGTGTGCACCATCAAGTCCCGGCTGCATTTAGTACTGATACAGCTGAAGCCTTTCTTGTACTCTGGATCGTTCGTAAATATCACTGGTACATTTTTGACCTGTAAGCCCCAAGGTATAATGCCTGCTTTGTGACTTTCCAAAAGAAAGAAGCCATGCAACTCCGTTCTTGTGTGTTTTTTGTGAAGGCGCATTCGTTTCTCTGACTCATTTTGTTGTTTTGCTGAGGTGCTTAAGGAAATTGTAGAGAAGGTGGAAGGTGTAGAGATCAGTCTTTGGATGTGTTCTTCCGTAAATGACAACGTATCCCTCTCTGACATTCTGTTTGCGTGGTGTCCAATCCCTAGGGATTGCGCCAACTGAACCGTGAGTGGTGAGTGATCAATGGATTTAATCAAATGAAACCCTCGCGGGTGAGAACCTGCCCGTAAGCGTAATAGCAAAAAGGGGTTTGGCCCTAGGCGGCTGGACAGGGCCGTAATAAACTAAGAGAAAAGGTGCCCTAGTCGTCACATTCAAATGCTGCTCAACCAATTTAACAGACTAAAGGCCATCAATTCAATTGATAGACTTGAAGCATTTATTTGCTACTTCATTCTATGCACTTTACTCCACATATAATCATAGGTCAGGTAAGTGCGGATACGTTTTAGTCAAGATCAAATTATACGTATTAGGGCAACAAATAAAACAAAAACATACAGATTTTGTGATGAGGTAATGTGATGTAACAAACAATACATGAAGAGTGATACATAACAACAATTAGCTAAACATTATATCACCATTCTTAGCAGCCAGGAGGGGGGACTGGACTGCTAACCCCTCCCAAAATGACGTCGGTGTATGTCCCAGTGGAGCGAAGGAAAAATGGCGCTCCAAACAGACGTCTCCACGCCAGAGAAGCACCCGTGGTCGGGTCTACCTCAGCAGGTAAGTGAAGTTTAAAATTTGCAATGTGCAAGTATGCAAACTGTACTAAAAGTGTGGTTTCATAACTACCAAAATAAGAACACTTAAAACATTTAAAAATAGGGCAGTCCCACACCCCTTACTGTGCACCCTCAACACGCAGTAGTGCACACAGCAAAAAAATACCTTGTAAATATACACACTAGCACTGAAAAAGCGGGTAGCAGCACGGCCTTGTTTACTTTTCTAGTCCGCTTAACATTCAATCCATTGCTCGTGGTCATCCTCATACCGCACTAGCCATTAATCTGTTAAGGACTTTGCTTGGAGATGGTTCAAGTTACATCCCTTGTGCTGAAATCAATATTTCCAGAGGAACGGCTGCATACCACTCAAGACAAACTGCACCCATTCTCCAAAATTAGCACTTTTGGCAAACCCTTATTGGCCATTAGTTTCCCTGAAAAAGTCACCACCACCTGTGTTGTAGTCTCTTCAAGAAACTCAAATTCAATCCATTTGGAATAGTAATCTAAGACTACTAAGGCAAATTTGTACTTTCCCAACCCTGTGAACAGCCTTAAAAAATGTATATCAAACTTTTCCCAGGCCTTTTCTGGTACATCAACGCCCACTGGAAGATTTTAGCAGACCAACCCCCTGACATTCCGGTCACTGAGCAACTTTCACTTCAACATCTTTTTCCATTCCCAGGCACCAAAATGACTCCTCAAACTTTGCTTGCAACTTGTCATGTCCAGACGGCCCTTATGAACGAGATCCACCAATTTGTTTCTAATCATACTGGGTGGCACATGTTTATCTGCTCTATACAATAATTCCCCTACATGAGACAACTCATGAGTAACTTTGGCAAAGGTATGAAGCTCCCCATTAAAATTTCTTTCACCTAGCCAACCTGCCACAGTAAACATTTTACCCTCTTTGGCATATCATCTTTCTCCACACAGCAGTCATAAATACTGGCAACCAAACTTTCTAGATCTTCCACCATATCCTAATTTTTGCCCTGCTCAATGCACATTGGCAATCTGGACATACAGTCGCCCTTTTGTTCTTGCTTCTCCATAGATAATCAACAGCAATGTCATATTGCAACAACTTGGTGATTAGTCTAAGTATCTTGGCTGTTGCAGTCAAGAAGTGCATATTTGATGCTCTCAAAATGCACGAAAGTTCAGAGACTACATTTCCCTCTCCAAACATAGGGACTTTTGTCAATGTGTTGCTACGCCCTTGCGCCGTGCAATGGGGGGCTCAAGGGTGAGGCAACACTAAAGTAAGATTTATCAAGCAATGCAAAGCCACCTTGCGTGGCCCTGCATGGCTTGATAAATCTGGAGTAACCCAAAGCAGCACAAATCACTGCATTGTGTCACTCTGCCCCAGGGAGGCCTTCCATTTGTGGAGCGTGGGTGTTTCCACGCATCCACCCATGGATGTTGGCGCATTCCCAGATTTACCAACACTGGTAAACCATGGAATGCATCAAAATGCTACGCCTCCCCAGGGGGGCATGCAACAAGGAGAAATATCTTTATTTCTCTTCATTGTTTCCTCTTTCTAAGTGTGCTGAATTCTGCAGCTCACTTACAAAGAGGAAAAATGCTTCTGAGGATTGTTTTTGTACAAGGAGGTGCCCTTTCCTGCACAAATAAACAATCCTGCCTACAACACAGGCACCCTTGCACCGTGGCGCAACGGTGTCTGCGTTGGGGCTAGGCAGCCAAAAGGGCGCCAGCGCAAGGAAAGGACAGGAATGCGACTTATAATGTAAAATACTGTGCATTCCTACCCTTTTCCTTTCACGCTGTGAGAAACTCACTTACATAATAAGATCTTTCTGCATCTCTCAGATCTCTTGATGGAGATATTAGAATGGACTCACCAATAGTATAATCCACACCTGCTCCTGTGCCCTTGACACTGGCTTCTACTGTAATGTAGAATTTCTTGCCTGGCTGAAATCTGCTAACAATAGATACTTTGCTCAATTCTTTCTTAATGTTCTGAAAAGCTTCGTCTTGTCCAACTTTCTTTTTATTAATCTTATTGGAGGTACATCTTTATCAGCAAAAATTGTGAATTAACTGTGAATATAATTCACACAGTCCGAAAATCAACATCACTTCCTCTCTACTTGTAGGTTTGGGTGCACTCTGCACTGCCTTTATTTAAGTTTCACACCTACTGTTGTATATATATGGCGCACGTACTCAACTTATTCTATAGCAAAAACACCCTTGTCTTTCCTTTGTCTCAGTCCACTATCTCTTATAATCTACAGTGCCATTCTCACCAGACTGTCATGCTCCTGTCTGTCTTCACCAAGGATAAGGATATTGTCTTAAAAAATCAAAATGCCCGTCTTCTCTTTAAACGAATTTGACATAAGCTGACGCCAGCCAAAATGATATTCTGCAAAAACTGGTAGACTTCATCCGGTGTGCAGCCTGGTAACAAGAGTCTTCTGCTAAGGGTATTTGATAATTTGGCAAACTTAGATCTAGTTTAGAAAACATTCACTCTTGCACTGACGCTAACCTATCCTCTATGCTGGTCTCTATTCAAAATTCAGAGATCTACACCCACACATGAAATTCATTACAACCTTTGTGATTACTATAACGAAATCCACAGTGATGATTTCACTGGTTCTATTACTCTTTCCTTACACAAATTATCCAAAAACTGAGCAAAATCCTCTATAATGGTCAGCAGTACAGCCCATAACTTGAGATTAAGTGGTATTGCTCCCTCTTTTAACTTAATTGTAGAATGGAAAGCTTTCAAATCTCCTATCTCCTCATCAAAAACCTCACTTAAGTCTTGTAAAATATACTCCAGTTCACCCAAGGGTTCTCCAACCATATACACTGCACTCACTTCCTTGTTCATTTCCATTTCACCTGCACTGAGATTACCCTTCCTGCTGTAATGTGTATATAGTTGCCAGGTCGCAGCACCACATCCAACGTTCCTTGATGCATTAAGCCCAATATACCCTGATCTTTGCTTGTGGCTTAAATTTACCTTGAATGTCCTTCCCTTTATATTCAATACCAGCCTAAAAGAACCCATTCAAGTCAAGCTTTTGCTTGGTGTATGCCATGGTTATAACATCTGGTGGTTCCATTACATGATCATGCCCTATTCTATTCACAGTGCGATTAAAAGGGGTGAGAGCTTAGTTCGAAGTCAAATAAAAGGTCTAATTTCACCCATTCAATTATAGCATCAGCTCTGCTTCCAACTCTGTTTCTCTCTCACTGATAAAACAAGGTTATTTTTGGCCATCAAAATAAATTCATCAACTTCTGCTCCCCCACTTACCTTTTTGCCAATATGTGTACACACTAGCAAAAGGGCCTGAAAGACCACACTCGCTACATTTTGTTCACAGCGAGCCAAAATTTAGCTAGGTTCTTATGGGTCCACATCTGTAACAACTGTTGCTGCCTGACTGTCTAGCACATGGGTACTCACAAACTTTCGCTCGAGGGTCAAAATTACGGTGTGGTTTGTGGCCGAGGGCCGCACCAGTGGGGGTGGGGTTAGTTGGGGGCGGGGCTAGAGAAAAAAATTTAAATCTTTCCCAAACAAATCAAAGTGGTACTGTAACCTTGTAACGACTATGAGTGACACTTTCTCGCAAACAAAATCAAGCAAAATGAAACCTATAAACATCAGAGGAATACATACGATTTTGTTTACAGTCCTGTTTAGCATCACAAACGGGCCTTTGCAGACTATTAAAACAGCAACAAATAGCGTTTTTTCTTGTGGAAAGGTGGCAGCCCTACTGGCAGATGTGGGTAGTCCTGCACTTGTAAGTGTGCACCCACGCCAGCCCAGACCCAGGCGCGCAACGCCCATTGGGCTGCAAGGGCTTCAGCAACCCCCCCCCGCGTGTGTGGCTGCCTGGGCTGAGACAGCTTCACGGGGGCACACACACACAGCCGCACCCAAGTACTTCACAGGTCTTTAAAAGACCATTTACTTGTTAATGAGGCTTTGTTGTTTTTCACCTCTTCTTAGCGCCCCTGCATCTCCACTCTGACTATTGCTGGAATCGCCCGGCCCCCATAGAGCAGAGTCTCTCGGAGTCCGCGCTGCTGCAACCGGCGGTGTTTGCTGACTAACCCTGGGCGTAGTTCGCGTAGTAGCGCTATGTGCAGCTAAGCGAAGTGCACTTCGCACTACGCGAGCTACGCGTAGCACTACGCGAACTGCGTAGTGCGGTAGGAAATGCTGTTCGCGATGATTGCACAGTGCCGGATGCTTGTCCGCACTGTGCAATCATTGCAAACGGCATCTTGCACAGTGCAAGCCGTCGTTTTCTGCCGCTCAAGTAGATTTGTACTCGAGCGTCAGCTTTCTCAACGCGGACTGGTAGTTTCTCATTGCGAGCGGTCGCGAGCATACGCGACTCACTCGCAATGAGAAACCTGACCTCCCCGCGTTGAGAATCTCGTCAGGAGGTTTATTTTCCACGCTCGCGATCGGCAACTTGATGTTGCTGATCGCGAACGAGGAAAAAGTCTCGCCGGGATGTCATTTTGCTTGCTCGCGGTCGCCAACTTGACGTTGAGGACCGCGAGCAAGCAAAATGACCGCTACGCGTGTTTGCACTGTGCTACGTGCAATTCACGTAGTGCGAAGTAGCGCAAACTTCGCAAACTACGCGAGCGTAGCGTAGTACTTCACCCAGGGTTATTGCTGACACTCTTTAAAAAAAAAACAAAAAAAAAAAAAACAGGTACGATGTCTTCAAGGTCCGCGGGCCGCCAAGGAAGGCTTGCCGGGCCGCTGGCGGCCCGCGGGCCGTACTATGAGTACCCGTGGTCTAGCAGAATCCATCAGTTGCATATTCTCAGATGAAATGTTTTGCAAGGATTTTACAACTGCAATATTAGCACTTTCACGGTGGTTAACTTCTGTGGCATCTCCTTGAGAAGACAGAATACTAGGCCAGAGGTACAAAAATTCGGAATTGCGATTCCCAAATTAGTATTCTTACCGAATTGCAATTAGGAAATCGCACTTCCTAATGTTTTCACTATTAAATAATGATTCCTAGTAGGGTCGTAAATCGACCGAACTCATGAATATTAATGAGGTAGATCACAGTTTGGGACACATTAGGAATAATAGCCATCAGAGGGCTGGTGGCCTGGTGGGGTCAAGGACCACCATGTTTGTGGTTGCTTTTAAATAAAGCCATCTTTTTGGAACCCCTGCGTGCGCTTAGAAAATATTTTATTACATTCTCAAAGATGAAGGGGTCACTTTGGGGCTCCTTCTCATTCGCGAATGGTTACCATCTCCTTTGAGGAGGTGGTGAAATATTAATGTTTTGCGACCGTAATCCAGTTGAAAAACATTAATACATACCACTATGATTTAGTATTTGGAGGGGAGGCCCTAAACATGCTCTTCCAAATACTGAATCTCAAAACCAAATTGTGATTCGGTAACAAATTACCGAATTGTAGTTTGACATTTGCACATTACAAAATACTTTTTAGCCGTTGCAAATGGTCCATTCTGTGAATCAGCCATTTGCGACCTCCAAAAAGACTTTGTACATTTCATCCCCTGTTCACTTCATGAATGAACAGCCTCTTATTGGGACTAGTCTTTACTGGAAAGCAGTCTTTCAAGAATTTTCTTATCAGAACACTTTACTATTAACTAATCTCTGATCGGGGATTCTAACAATTGCCCAAACTTACAATGTGCAGCAAAACCTTTTAACCTTTCAATATAAGTATCAACATTCTTTCCCGCTAGCCGTTTCCTAGGGAAAAACATGTCTACACCCTACTCTTTTGTGTGGAAAATAGTTTTTCAAGTCTTTTCACAGCTTTGTCATAGTCATCTGGCGTTTCCCATCTTCTGGTACCATTTCTGGGAGGTGAGCAAAGTCCCTTTGCCCTTCCATGCCAAGGCGATGTTCTAAAATAATTTTATCTACTGGCTCTAAAACTATCAGCATCTACAGCCCCTAAGTGACCATTAAAAGTGTGATACCACTCTTTCCAGTGTGTTGGTGGTTCCAGGAAATGAGGATGTTACGTCATTTTATCCACATATTTTTGCGTAAAGTATATTCGTACTATGAAAATAAAAAAAAAGCCATTTCATTAAAAATGTTTACCCGCA
This sequence comes from Calotriton arnoldi, assembly GCA_963921515.1. NCBI lineage: Eukaryota > Metazoa > Chordata > Amphibia > Caudata > Salamandridae > Calotriton > Calotriton arnoldi. The sequence goes on along the minus strand of CAWUFW010000658.1, from coordinate 696,381 downwards.
TCTTAGCCTGCATAGAAATACGCTGTATTGCAATTAGTATTCCAATGCAGTCAAAGTTTGATGTACAAAAGAGAGTTAAATGAGTGATACAACCTCTGATGCAAAACTAGTTACAATATGCGCCAAAGTGTAAAACTATTCAGACAGTTAGCACTCCTTTAATGAGAAATAATTCAGGGTTAAATGTCAGTTCGATCATCAGATCGTGTCACTTACGCACTGCCACTTCTCTCTAGTGATGGGAAATACTTCTGGAGAAGAATGTCAGTTTGACCAATAGATGGAGGATCCGGGATCTACCTTTCCCATGAACTTTTTGGGTGGGCACACCCCTGAATGTCCTGTTCAGTGAGGTCAACTTCGGCTATTGAAAGATGCCGCAGCGGCCCCTCCTCCTCGGGTCGGCAGGCCCAATACCCCAGAGGAAGGAATTAGTCTTTAGTGGGGCTTAATTACTCTCTCTCTGGTCAGAGAAGTAAACACACTTCCATTTGTGTCTGATTTCATAAGTGATCGGAGTCTCCTTCCTCCTTTTCACAGTTCCAACCACACACATGTTCACTCTGATGGTCGTGCTTCTTCTGGAAGCAACACATCTTGGGTTGCTTTACACCAGAAACTCGTTTGGAGTATTATATAGGGTGACCAGATTTTGAAACGCAAAAACCGGGACAGGTGAGAAATAGAGGTAGGACTAAAGTCTGGCAATGAACACGGATATATATACATATTACCTAGGTAGTTACCGTAGCCAGTAGGTAGATATAGTTAGGATCTTGTTTCCATAGGAAAAGCGTTTTTTGACTTGCTTATAACTCTTCATGACATTTCCCCCAAAAAAGTGACCTCCTGATTCTAATTGTGCATGGAAAGTTTTGGGGTGATCCGTCAAACGGGGCTGAGAAAAAAAGGGGGGGGAAGTAAAAAAAAGTGTGTTTCCCATGTTGATTCCCACAGAGATTTTAGACACGACTACAGCTGAATGAACTTACACCAAATTTGGCAGAAAGCTAGCTCTTGGTCCAGAAAGTGACCTTTGTGTGATTTGGTGTAAATCCTTCAATAGTTTTGGACCAAATTTGTAAAGGCATAGACTCTCTGCGAATCTTTCCTTTCTCGTGCAGAGATCTGAATGGCTACCAACACTTCAACTCGGAAGTGTTGCCAGCTATTTTGAGCCCTGGACTCAGTTGAGTCCCAAACAAAAACATTAAAAAAAGAGAAGAATTCCCTGACGCCCTAGGCCTGGTGGTGGGGTGCTAAAAAGCATTTTGAAAACATTTTTGCAGGGAAAATCATGAAGATTCACGAATCCCTGTGAAAATAAAAATAAAATAAAAAACAAGAGCAGTCTCCTGTGCTTGTTTATATTAGAGCCCCCGGGTTGGCCAGGTCCCGGGGCCTTTTTTATATGTGAAATCAGGGGAGGGGGCGCATGCGGCTCCCCTCCCCATGGCCAATCTTGGCCCGGGGACCGCCACCTCCCCAGGTCAGGCCGAGTGTTAATTTAATTGGAGGAAGGCTGCACAGCCCCCTCTGAAGGCAATAAGAGCCCCTGGGCCCACCATCCCCGGGGCATTATTAAAAAAATGAAGGGGAGCCATGTGGACCCCTCCGTTGACCTAAAGGACCCCGGGCACCACAACCTCCTCAGGCCTGAAAGAAATTTAAAGGGGGAGGGGGCTTGCTGGCCCCCCTCCTGGCCAATTTACGGACCCAGGGACAACCACCTCCCCAAAGCTTGCTTAAATTTTACAAGGAGGGGTCCGTCTGGCCTCCCCTCCCGGGCTGTTCTCGGCCCTGGTGCCCACCCCCAGGACATAGCCTTTTGCTCTCACTTGGTGGGAAATTTGAAAGCTCCCGCCAAGCGAGAGCAAACAGTAAGGCTGCTCCCAGCTGGCAGGAGCAGGAAAACTGCTCCCGTCAGCTGGGAGCAGATTTTAAATCTGTGTTCCTGCCTGCTGGGAAAACAGATAACAGAATTGCTCCTGCATGCAGGGAGCAGCATTTTTGTTGCTCCCCGCGTGCAGGAGCAATGCTGGCTCCCACTGGAGGCGGGGGGCCGGCAGGAACCGCAGGGGCATTGGGGCTCCAGAGCACCCAGAATTAAGTCACCGGGCCCTGGTGGGTTAAAAAAGTGACAATCACATTGCCGAAATTACATGCACACAAGATCACTGGAGATATTGCCTCACGGTCCTTTGCACAGATGTAGTGTAGAATATGCAATAGACATTTACCCAACGCAGTAGCACTTGCTAATTAACCAGTAGAAAGTACTCCAGTTGGGTAGACATTTTTGGCAAAACTATGGACTCTTCTTGCAAAAAATGAGGTTCCATTCTGGCCCTGATGCTCATTTCACAGAGATTAAACCTTGATGGGAAGCACTTACAAATATAAACATAGCAAGTGCCCCAGTTGAAGCTCCACTTCAGTAAAGCATAAATGATCCTAACTTCTTGGGCTTTGCAAAGGCAAAGCAAGTGTGTTTCCTCTCATATTCCACATTGAAAAACAATATGAAATCCATAATGGAGGTGAATGCATCGTTGATCTATTGGAGCGCAATCTGATCTGTAGTGACTGTGACGAGTGGTTTCCTTCTTGTCATCTCCTGGTGAGAGCAGAGTCCATGGTTCTCCCTTTTAAATACCCTAAGTATGCAAATCCCCAAAATCCATAGCACCACTCAACACCCACTCACAGACCAATAGCGCCACTCACATACTCATTCACAGACCCACACAGCCACTAACAGACCCACACATGCACTCACACACCCACTCACAGGCCCATAGCACCACTCACACACCCATTCACAGACTTACATAGCCACTCACAGATCCACTGACAGACCCACATAGGCACTCACAGACACAAACTCACAGACCCACACAGGCACTCACAGACCCACTCACAGAAAGCTCCCAACAGTAACCCCACCGATTTGAATTACAGCTGTCCAGCACAAATTCCCAGGACCAAAAGAGTGGGAGATAGGGAAGAGCAACTCCATTATTTCGAAATACAGTTTATATTGGAGCTAGACAGCAAAGAACCACAGGGCCTTAATTTGGATGAAGAGATGTATACTTGCCCATATTAACGGCTGTTTTCTTATGTACGTGCTCTATGCGCAGCTGTATTTAATTGTTTTTAATCAAGATGATTGAAAGGAACTTGTTTTTAGTCTCCTTTGTTAGCACTGTTTTGCACATATTGTTTTTACAAGACTCCACATTTATTTACACGTTATGTCAGGAATCTGTCATGTAATTGTTACAATTATGTCCTCGAACCTAGGGCCAACTTTGGTACTTTAACTGGTACCCAAAATTGTGATATCCTCCCACTTGGGATTTGTGATCACTGTTTTTATCAGTCTATACCTGTTACAATTGTCATAGGTTTTGAACCTTTGATATTCACCCACTTGGGCCCACACCGGTGTTCTTTCTCTTGAACACTGTATAATTGAGATTGGTCCATTGATACTATCATTTAAAACACAAAGACATACATATTTTGTAGTTTATTTCGGCTATCCAGGATATCACTATGTATTATGGCACCTCGGGGGGAGTGGCCAGGCCGGCGACCAAGATGGCCGTCCGACCGTGAAGCTACGGAGCTGCCACAATCATAATGCAGCCTCACAGCACTCCACCGCCTTCCTGGAGTTCCTAGATGCAGCGGTGTGACCTGGGACTCTCGTGAGCAGACTGGACCTGACAGATCGGCCACGCCGATCTGCTCAGCTCCGGGCCTGACGTGGCCCTCAGAGGCCCCAAGACGATAGGGGTCTCGGGTGAGCCTGAGGGCGGGGCGCCAGATGGGCAGAGCTCTGACGCGGTGCCACTCGAGCCCCGTGGCGATCAGAGACCGAAGGGCCTAAACAGGGCCGGGTCGCTGCCACAGATGCGACCTGCACAAAGTGGAGGGGCCAAGAGGATGTGACAGCGGGCCACGGTGGTAAATGTCTCCGCAACGAAGGGTGTTGTCCCTCAGCTACACACAGGATGGGACAGAGGGAGTGAGACGGAGCGAGCGGTGAGTGCGTGGCCGTGGCGGTGAATGCCTCCACAATGAAGGGTGTTGTCCCTCAGCTGCGCAGGAGGTGGGATGGAGGGAGTGAGACAGAGCTGACAGTAAAAGCATGGCATCGCTGACACTAGGTGCGCTGGTGGGCATCGATGGAATAGTCCTTCCCCCCAAAGAGAGCACGAGGCCTTGCGCAGATGACTACAGGGAAGGCCTGCCTCCCATGCAGCTAACACATCTAGGCGCATTACTACCGGACAGCCAGTGACTAGAAACTACGCCACAAAAGGGTTGAATTCATGGCCCCCTGCTGAAAAAATGCACATTTAAGTCCTGAAAGCTGCTGTCAGTGCTGCCGAGTCGCGCGTTGTATCCCCCTCCTTCTTTTTCTCATCTATCTACTATATTGGATGTGGCTCTGATCCAGGATGGGGTGCATGGATCCTAAACAGCGTCAGCTTTCCTTTGATGCAGCTAAGACCCCCAGGCGCGACGAAATGGAGGGTTCTCCAGGAGCAGAAGCACCCCCATTGGACGGAACCGCGGCCATAATGGCGGAATTGCAGGCTGGATTTAAGTCTATCCATGCACAGCTAGACACACTTACATCCCAGCTAGAAGATATGCATGACCGTAGCGAACAGCAAGGAACCCGCATAGATACAGCGGAACAACGAATATCAGACTCGGAGGATGCTCAGCCCGCAACTTATAAGAGGTCGGAGAGAGCAGAAAGACTCTTCAAGATGGTTGCTTTCAAGGCAGAGGATTTAGATGCTAGATCATGCTGGAATAATATACGCGTAGCTGGGGTACCCGAATCCACAAACACTGGCCCCATGGCGAACTATGTCAAGAAGATATTGGTGGAATTATTCAGCAGAGAGACTTTTTCCTCGACATTTGCGGTGGAGAGGGCCCACCGGTTGCTAGGCCCACGCCCGGTGCCGGGTGCACCTCCAAGATTAATTCTTGTTGCAAAACTCCTCAACTATCACGACCGCGATCTGGCACTCCGAGCAGCTCGTGAAAAGGGAACCATTACATATCAAAGGATGACTTTGGCATTCTTCTCGGATTTTACACCAATGGTGCAGGAGGCGTGCCGTAAGTTTGTGGACATTAAACATACACTGCAGAAGGCGAATGTAAGATATGCCATGCTGTATCCGGCGCGGCTGCGTGTTCAGATCAACGGTAAGGCATAAATCTTTGACTCACCAGAAGACGCTTCCAATTTTTGGAAGCAAAACCAAGCCAAGTTGGTTCAAACTGTGAATGGCGAAGAGACGACAATGTCCCAATCGGAGCCGGCGGGCTCGTGAACTCTCCTTGGAACACTAACCCATACATGGAATGCCTTACGCACTCCAGTCTGTTAAGGGTCATTGATGGCTTGGAACTTGAAGCTCAGGTAGCGGCAGATGGGAGGGAGGGATGTACCCCATTTTAATAATGAGTTTATGAGGCTGTAACGAACAATTGCAAGCATATAGACATCAGATTGTTGCCTACCCCCTAGGAGATATCCTACAGTTTTATTTAGAGGGTTCTTATTGGGGTAACGGGGGAATTCACCGGATGTGGATTTTTCTGTATCCGATGTGGGTGGGGGGTTTTGACTTTTTCTCTTTAAAAGTTAGATATTTATGAGTTGTCTTCTACAGGGCACAGACACTGCTACTGAATACATATGAACGTAATGTATATTCATCTGTACATGCACAAATTACAAGCTCACATGAATGCCTACACCTGGTACGAAACATGGGATGCTACTAATAAAATAGCCTTACATGGAACGTTAGAGGGCTTTCTAACCCATGGAAGGGATGACAGGTACTGTCCTACTTGGCCATACAGGCCATTCAGGTAGTTTTTTTGCAGGAAACTCACTATGCCCACGGCTCCACAAACCGCTTTGCAGCACCGTGGGGAGACAATTGTTTCTTTGCTAGCTATAGCACATACTCTCGGGGAGTGTGCATTTTGGTCTATAAGTCAATCCTTTTCAGAACCCGGGAGGTGGTTACAGATGACGACGGTCGGTACCTTCTGGTCGTAGGCATGATGGGGAATGATCCCCTCCTACTTATAAACGTATATGCGTCAAACGTAGACACTTTTGAGTTTTCCCCAGTTATGGCTGCACACAGTACCAGACTGGGTATCGACAACATACTAATGGGGGGGGGATTTCAATCTAACATTGGATCCCTCTATGCATACGACAGGCGCAGGACAGATCGATAAACCTCATGGGGTGTACACACTCACCTCATTATTACAGTCCTTCTTTCTTAAGGACCCCTGGAGGGCTCAGAACTCCACGAACCATGACTATTCATTCTACTCAGCCCCACACAGCTCTTGGTCCCGTATAGACCACTGGTATCTCTCTCTCTCCCGCCTCTTGCTAAATGTTTTTACAGTTGATCATCAACCGCTTACATTATCCGATCATTGACCTGTGCTCCTAGCATTGAACATTCCCAATGTTACACGTCCCTACATTTCTTGTTATGTTATGTTAATTATATTTATAGAGCGCACGATTACCCGCGGGTGTCCTGGCGCTAGTAGCTCAACTCCACTGAGATCAAGGTTGCAAGGACGGATTAGCTGAGGGATTCTATAGGTTAAATAGCCAAGTTTTAAGTTCCTTCCTGAATGCGAGGAGGTCAGTGGAGTTCCTCAGTGGAGTTCCTCAGATTCCAAGAAAGGGCATTCCAGGCTTTGGCCGCACCTAAAATGAAACTTCTCCCCCCCCACGTAGCTTTCTTCGTGGGCGGTATGCTCACTAGTTTGGCTCCTAGTGAGCGCAAAGTTCTGTTGGGAGTGTATCATTGAAACTGGCGAGTCAAGAATTCAGGACCTTGGCCATGTAGTGCTTTGAAGACAAAACATAGCGACTTAAAGTGAACCCATTTCCTGATAGGCAGCCAGTGTAATCTTTTAATTTCCTTGGTGACCGATACAAATTTGGGAGTACCTGTCACAAGTCTTGCTGCCGCATTTTGCAGGATCTGTAATTTGTTTAAGTGCCGCTCCTGAATATTCAAGTATAGCCCGTTACAAAAGTCCAGCCGTGATAAAATAAGGGATGAGACGACCATTCGTAAACTGTCTTCTGGCAGGAAAGGTTTGATCTTTTTTATGCAGTTTAAGGGAGTGAAAAGTGGCATTTATCTGGTCCTCAAAGCTCAGCCTATCATCCACCATGACACCCGGATTTTTGCCTTCCTTGTAGGATTCAGGAGGGTGCCCAGATCTGAAGGCCACCATTCCGGGGACCAGAAGTTGGCCTTATTTCCGAACAGGAGGACCTCCATTTTGCCTGAGTTTAATTTTAGGCAATTCTGTGTCATCCACTTTATTAACTGCTCCCATGCAGTCATGAAACTTCTTACTCATCCCTACTGCTTGTCCCGGTAGCAGTGACACTACAATTTGTGTGTCATCTACATATGAGGTAAGACTGAATCCATAGGATCTGATCAGGGGGGCCAGAGGTGCCACATAAACATTAAAAAGGGTAGGGCTGAGGGACGATCCCTGCGGCACTCCACACGGTTTGGAGTAGAACTTCCCTAGGGACACTATTTGTGTTCTATCAGTTAAAAAAGATTTTAGCAGCATCCATGCCTTGCCCATGACTCCATACTCCGACAAACGGTCCATCAGAAGGTCATGATGGATCGTGTCGAAGGCCGCGGATAGGTCCAGCATAATGAAGGCAGCCTCACCTCCTTGATCCAGGGCTTTTCTAATTTCTTCCGTTATCAGGGCGGCCTCAGTACTATACCCTACTCTGAAACCATACTGAGTGGGATCCAGTAGCTTATTCTCATAGAGAAAGGCACTCAGCTGGGAGTTTATTTCTTTCTCAACCACTTTCGCTGGGAGTGGGAGGCGGGAGATGGGCCTAAAATTATTTGGATCCAGCGGGTCCAGATTGTGTTTTTTCAGTAATGGGAGTATTGAGGCCGTCTTCCACAGGCTAGGGAAATCTCCTGATTCGAACATGGCATTGAATACTGATGTAAGTGCGGTAGCAATAGGTTCCAGGGCTAGATTGGCCACTGACACTGGACAGAGGTCGTACGGAGTTGGCGCTTCCCATCAGAGGCTCTGCTTGATGAGGTGTTTCGGAGAGAGGTCAGGGAGGCTATAACTGAGTATTTCCATTTAAACACTGGGACAGTGAAGCGGCAGGCTACCCTTTGGGAAGCTTTTAAAGTATATATGAGGGGAATATGTATTGCTAAGCAGGCTGGGGTGCTGCGCTCCATTTGCAGAGAACTAGGGGGCATATGTCTGAAGCCCATTTCCCGTTCGCAAACGGGCCGATTCTCAGAATCGGCCCGTTTGCGAACGGGAAAAAGCCTTTTGGGATGTATCATCCCAAAAGGGCGTGGCAAAATAGGGAATCGCAAATTTTGTGATTCCCTATTTTGCAAATGCATTTAAGGAATCGCAAATTGCGATTCCTTAAATGCGATGTAAAGCACCCAAGTTGTGCGATTTCTCCTTAAGAAATCGCAAATTACCACCAACTTCAAGTTGGTGGTAATTTGCTGATTTCTTTGAAAAATGCACTTTTTGGCATTTTTCAAAGTGCCATGTGGCATGCATACATGCCCTTAGAGCATGTATGTGCGCCACATGTGCACACATGCTCATTTCAGGGTGCAACAGGGTGTCCTTATGACACCCTTGCACCTTGAAATACATTCGCAATTTGCGAGTACCTAATGGGTACTCGCAAATTGAGAATGTCTTCCCATTCATTTCTATGGGCCTCTAGGCCCATAGGAATGAATGGGTAGGTATTCCTTAATTGCGATTCGCAATTTGCGAGTCGCAATTAAGGAATGCCAAAGAATCGCAAAATATTTGCGAATTTTTTATTACATCCCGTTTTGTGATTCTCAAATTGCGATTCTCTAAAAATCGCTATTTGAGAATCACAATAACGATATTTGATACATATGCCCCCTAGAAGCGGTATAAGAGAGACTCCGGGAAATAAATGAGCGTAAACAGGCTGGTGTATCTCCCCCTACCGCACATGAGCGCATGACACTTCTGACTGAATTTCAGGAATTGGCTGAGGAAGAGGTGAACTATGTGGGTAAATATGCGAGGGCTCAGGTGTATGGTGAGGGTGATCGGCAGGGTTGTACCCTGGCCAGATTACTCCGCCCTCAATATCAATCCTCCTATATTACGCACCTTGAACTTGAAGAAGGGACATCGCTTACACGTGGGGGGGGATGTTGCCTCCACTTTTCTCTCCTACCTCACTAAGGGGGCAATGGTGTGGATTGATGAGGGGCAGCGACAGTTTCTGGCGGCACCCATAGACGCGGACGAATTCGCGCAGGCTATAGACTAGCTGGCCCCCAGACTGCTAGAGGTGTATGCTGAGGCTTTGGAGGAAGGTTCTCTTCCCCCCACCATGCGGGAAGCAATAATTACACTTTTACTTAAACCTGATAAGCCCCCACACTGTTGCGCATCTTATATGCCCTTATCCTTACTAAACCAAGATTACGAAATTTTAGCTAAGATCCTGGCCACTCGATTGTCCCTACTGGTAGATAAGATAGTGTGCCCATTCCAGGCCGGATTTGCCTCGGGCCGTTCTACGTTGGTCAACTTACGGGCAGTATTTGCAGTTATTAACCAAATAGATCCTACACTTACAGCAGTGGCAATTATGTTAGACGCTGAAAAAGCATTCGACACGCTGGAATGGACCTTTCTACATGCCACATTACGCAAACTGGGAATCCCAGATAGCTTCTCCAATCTAGTTCGTCTACTCTATACCAACCCAGTGGCCCGTCTTCGAGTGAACGGTGACCTCACTGAGCAGTTCCAGCTTACACAGGGCACCCGGCAGGGATGTCCATTATCGCCCCTGCTGTTTATAATTTCCATGGTCCCCCTTGCACGGCAGTTGTAAGAGCGGCACTTACAACGTGGCTTAAGATTTCACCTGGGCCTGCTACTAGCCTCCTTTTATGCTGATGATGTGATGATATTCATGAGGGAACCGGAGGTTAACCTTCCCCCTCTACTTCGAGAGGTCGTACGCTTTGGGGTGTTCCCCGGATTGACCATCAACTGGAAAAAGTCAGAAATTTTCTCATTGACGCAGTCCATCGTGCGTGTATTTTTTCACCAGGTTTCTTCCCACTCTCCCTTACTCAAAGCAGGCTGCACTAAACGTTGTGTGCATTAGCTATTCACTAAAAAAACCAAAGGTTAGAGTAATGTTATAGTTAGGTGAAAAAAATACAGAAATTCAATAGTTATAGTTAGCAGCACCAACTGTAACTTTCGCCCCCGCCATGCACTGCTTATGACCTCACATATGACATCACTCATGACATGTTCTATGACATCATTTATGACATCACTGATGGCATCTCAAATGACGTTACTTTAACCTTTGTTTTTTTCAGTGAAATTCTAGGTGTCATGGTCTCTGCATCCTCACACACCACAGTGCGCCTATAAATCTCACACACTGCCATGGCACGCTAATAAGTCATAGATAACAGAGTGGGTGGCCCCCTTCCTCTGTTTATGATGTGTTGTGTGTATAATGGCTTTGTACACTTCAGTTAATCCCTGGTGGTAGTGGGGAACCTTTGCTGCCATGTTTGTCATTCATGAGACTGACTGATTAATGTACATTGTATTGCCTATTTTATATTTGTGGGTGATATCTACATACTCTAAAACTGTTCCAGTCCCTGGTGGCAGCGGTAGGAACTGTGCAAACATTGTACTTGCATCACATGTGGTCCAAGCTCCTGCTCTGGAAGTGCCAACAGGGAGGCACTTGCATTGGCACACAGGGAAAACTGTTTGCGGCCCTCCACGTGCATCAGCAGCGATTTTGGGTGGGCGCATCCATTTAAACTGAACCCTCACCGGACCGCTTGCTTGGCCTCGTCTAAATCGAGACTCACCTGTTCTCCTGTGATCCTGGACTGCTGCGTCTTCAGCTCTGGGCCCCTCCTGGCACTTCTGCTTCCACTGCGCAAACACTGCACACTCCCAGGCCTGCAAAGAGAAAAAGAAAAGGAAAGAAAAGAGCAGAGATTAAACAGGTATTTATCAGCATTGTGGTTCATGGCAGCCGCAACAGAAGTCAACAACAAGAAACCTTAGGTACGCTGGACAGCGCTATAACGCATTGCACATTTGAAAGAGCTATCACGAATTGCACATTTGAAAGTGCTATTGCTCATTGTAGATTTGAAAACTGCCCAGCGCTATTGCGCATTGTTCATATGAGAACTGCTCCCAAGAATACTTATGGATCAAGGACATGCCAGTTTGTTGAACAAGGGAAAGCTCAAGCAGTGGTGCTTTGTGCATTTGCATAGAATTAAGACATTGAGACATGACACTGCCAGAACATTGAAAGACTCTTGTTGCATCTTATTACATGTTTTGTACCTGTGGAACCCTGATCTACATGAACAATTGCATAATTGTGGTTTCCCTGGAATGTGAAGGTGAAACTAATCATCTCCTGTTTACTGTCTGCATGAAGAACTGGGGATGGGGTATATTGCAGACCAGATCGCAGTTTCCCCCCTGCTACGATGGCTTAGAATCTGAACTCAACCCCCTCCGAATCTAAATCAACTTATAATCTCGGATTGTATGGCGTTAGAGAGAGCCCAGCATATCCCTTGGCCTAAATATATAAAGGAAGAAACAAAATGTCTAGGGTGCCCAGATTTGTTTCTGACCCCAAAGCCTTTGGGCAAGACTGCGATCATAAATTTTAAACGGCAGTTTGTGGATAGGCGGAAATGCCTTAGGGAGGAGGCTGAGCTAGGCAAGCCCTCGGTGAGAAGGTATGTCACTCTGAGCCTAGGCCCGCAACTGCAACCATATTTATCTTATGTTAATAAACCATACCATCGTTTTGTTTTAACAAGATTTCATTTAAATATGGTTCCCTGGCTGCTGGCATTCCCGAAAGGATATTCAAAATCTGAATTGTTAAAACCCTGTCCCTGTGATAACTTCTCGGAACAGGATACCGTGCACCTAATGTTTTTCTGTATCTACTATGAGTCCCTGCGTAGGCAGCATATCCTCCCTCTACTTAGAGAATGCCAGTTTGTCCAAGTGAGGCCAGCTCTGCTCTATTTACAAATGCTGGCATCACCCATGGTTTGCCTCAGGGTCGCAAGTTTTTTAACTGGGGCCATTAGACATAGGAACAGATTACTCCCGTAATAGTAATTTTGTGTTGTCTGTTGGCTCAATTGTGCCTTCCTGATTATTATGGTACATTTTTTTTTTTTTTTTTAAACGTGATTTTAATTAAGGATCTGGTCTATTGCTTAAGCACAGTGCACTTTATATGATATTGGCTCTTTTTTATGAATGTTTTTAGATATGAATATTGTGATTGATATGTGGGACTATTTTATTGCTCTGTATTTGGCTGGAATGTGTATTTTCTTTTAATAATATTGTATGCTTTTATGACTCTTGGCTGTCGAATAAAGTATTTCTGACTGACTGACTGAACAAGGGAAAGCTCAAGCAGTGGTGCTTTGTGCATTTGCATAGAATTGAGACATGACACTGCCAGAACATTGAAAGACTCTTGTTGCATCTTATTACATGTTTTGTACCTGTGGAACCCTGATCTACATGAACAATTGCATAATTGTGGTTTCCCTGGAATGTGAAGGTGAAACTAATCATCTCCTGGACTAACACTAATGATATCCTAACCCTGATATGAGAGTACCCAGTACCTGAATCATTGTGTGCTATATGTACCGTAATGTTCTAGAGAGTTTTGGTATGTGAACTTGTAATAACGCAAATGAAAGTCAAACAACATGAGAAAGCAATGTAATGTTTGATGCCTGTGCTAACTGTGCCTGTCAGATATAATCCCTGTGCTGTGAATGTGACACCCTGTGAAAACTGAATCTCCAACAAACTCCTGTGTTTCAGAAGATATGACCAGTCCACAGTGCATCTGTCTTCTTTTCTCTCACTCCCAACTCTCCTTCCCTTTGGGAACTATCTCCGATGTGGTTTTCATCTACTGCTACTGAGGTTAGTCCCTCAAGGGAGTGAAGGTCCAGCGCCGCCCCATCGGAACCTCCTGGAGTGCAGGTGAGTGGCTTGTGACGCCAGTTTTTTTTTAATACATTAACTAACACTTAATAACCATACATAAATGGAACCCCCACTGTCCACAGCCTTTGACCGTGTGTGGTGGGGGATTGGCTGCTAGGCCTCGCCTGTGGCGGCCAGTCTGGCTCCTAATACTGCTCCCTTTGGGCAGGAGCAATCTTTTGATTAGTTTTTCTGCCCGCTTTAGTGCGGGCAGGTAAACAGATCAAAATGCCCGCTTCCAGGGTGCGGGAGCATTTTTAAGATTCTCACCCACTGGGAGTGGATTTGGTGTTTGCTCTGGCTTGGTGGGAGATTCAAAAATGCTTACGTCAAGCAATAGTAAGGACAGGTTTCCCTGTCTTTGCCGTTGCGGGCAGGGAAACCGCTATGTCCCGGGGGTTAGCTCCCTGGGACATAGCTACTGAGCAGCACCTGATGGATGGGGACTCTGGGACCATTAATGACACAGAGAGGGGGGCAGCGTGACCCCTCCTTCCCTTCAAGTAATTGCCCCGGGGATGGACTCCCCTGGATCTCTCGAGGTTTGGGGAGGGGGCCACATGGCCTCTCTCCCCATTTTCCTAAATTTCAGCCTTTGGGGTAGGCTCACCGGGGACTCTCAAGGGTCTAGGAGGAGGGCTGCGCGGCCCCCTCCCCATAAAAGCTAGTGTTGGTCCCGGGGTGGGCTTTCTGGGGCCTCTTGAGGGAGGGGGGCTGTGCGGCCCCCCATATAAGTTAATTTTGGGACCTGGGGGTGTCTCCTGGGGACTCGGGCAGCTCAGGAAGGGGAGCCCCCATGCATCACCCTCCCCATACAAACAGTGTTCTGTCCCAGCCTGGGACCACTGGAGGCACAGGTAAGGAGTCCACTCAACCCCTTCCCCTTCATGAAATCAGCCTCAGGGGGTAGGCTCCGGGGGGCATAAGGTATTTAAATACTGCCTGGCCACCATTTTATTTTTATTTCGATCCTGTGAGAGTCTTGTTGGTTTGCAGCATGTTTTGCTGTTTTTTTCTTTTTGGGCTGGGGGGGGGGTGTCATTCCCTGCCCACTTATATTATTATTATTTTTAAACTTCAGGACAGGGGACTAAGGGGCTCACTACGATGGCGGGCGGACATCAGTCCGCCCGCCAGATGTGCAGTGGTCCCACCACACATATTAGGATGCGCTCGCCATACTGGCGGGCACATCCTGGGCTTTTAACATTGCGGACGTGCTGCTGGCTGCAGCACCGTACGCAATGTTAAAAGTGCTTGCATTGTATTTCCCTGCACCACGTGGCAGGTACCACGCGGTGCCTGCCTCTTGGTGCATGGAAATACTGGGGGGTACCATGGGTACCCCCCAGTGCACCCCCCCACACACAGAGGGGGCCTGCAACGGGCCCCCGAATTCAGCCTCCGCCTGCCTTTTTGCAGCGGGATGACCACCGCAAAAAGACAGGCGGAAAGGGATTCCGTAATCCCTACGGCGGTGCCTTGCAGGCACCGCCGCAATGCTGCACTGTGTCCTGGTTCCGCAAGGCGGGCGGAAAAGGACTGCCTTGCGGAACCGTGGCGGACGGACTTTCGGTCCGCCGCGGACACATTGGGATTCCCACTGCCATCCTAATTTGGCGGTGGGAATTTCCTGTGTGATGGCGGAAGGACCTCCACCGCCGGCCCGGCGGTGGCGGTCCTTCCACCATCATAATGAGCCCCTAAGTCCCTGAGTCCTGTTATCGCTGCCTGTAACAATTTTCTCATGTTGCTGGCAGCCAATCAGGGGGCTCGGTCTCGTGGGAGTCTGACTCACATGGGAGTGAGATGGCCCAAGGGAAATAAAGCTCATTGGGCCAATCAGAATTCCCTAACTTTTAAACTGGTAGTCCCGCGAGAGTCTCGACCCAACTTCCAAAATATACAATTATTTCTTCTGATTTACACCAAATCACAAATAACACAGTCTGCGGACCAGGATCGAGCTTCCTGCCAAATTTGGTATAATTCCGTTCAGCAGTTTTAGGAAAATGCATGGAGAATTTGCGTTTTGGGCCCCCACCTTTTTTCTGAGACCAGCTTTACTGATTACCCCAAAACATTCCAGGAAGGACTTGAGGTGGATTAACTTTTTTGGGACATTTTTGTGAAGATTGAGGAAACAGGGCCAAAGTTATTGGCAAACCAAAAAACGATCTTTCTATGAAAAAGCAGACCTACCTTTAACTACCTAGTGACAACCGCCACTAGGTAAAATATGTTTGAAAGTCACTGTCACACTCTACCATGCACTGTGCTGTGACAAATAATGCCATTTGAGAAGGTATAAGTGTTGTTATGACTGCCATGATTTCACATGCTATAAGTGATGTAATATGCAAGGGTATAAACAGTGCATGGAAAAGGCATGAGTTATAGTTAATGTAGTGTGGCGAGTGAGATGACAAGACTATGTTCGGAGGTGTGCGACTGATAGTAATTTGAAGGTGGTGCATACATTATAAATCGAAGTTATGATTCTAACTAGTTTTTAATGTTTGTGCATTTTAAGTTGGGTTTGTATAGAAAGAATACATAAGGTATTTCTAACTATAAATTATCCTTAAGCTTTGTTTTTTTTCATTGTATGGTTATTGATTTTTTAATAAAAATGTGTTTCAAATCGCAGTGTGGCGTGTCATCAATTGGAGTGTTATAAAGTGTAGTGTAGTACAGTACAATGAAGAAGAGTGTTGTGTCTAGTGTCGTAGAGTGGAGTATTGTAGAGTAGAATAGAGTGGAGTTGTGTAGAGTGGAGTAAAGTGTTATACAATAGAGTGACGTGCCCTATTGTGGAGTGGAGTATCATGCAGTGGAGCGGTGTGTTCTACAGTGTAGTCACTTGTCGAACAGTAGATCTGATTGTTGTACAGTGTAGTGTAATTCAGATGGAGTGTCATAAATTGAAGTGTGGTAGAGTGGAGTGTCATCGAGTAGAGTATCGTAGAGTGGCATAGAGTGTATCAGAGTGTTATTGAGTGTAGTGGCATAGAGTGGAGTTTATCGGAGAAGAGTGTCTTTTAGTGCAGTGTTGACGAGTGTAGTGTCGTGCAGTAGAGTTGCAGAGAAAGAGTAACGTGGTGTAACATAGTGTGGAGTAAAGTACAATAGAGTCTATTGGTGTGTCATAGAGTGGAGTGGCATGGAGTGAAGTGTACTGGAGTAGCATAGGTAGTAATCTGTTATAAATTGGGGGGTCTCATACAGTAGAGTGAAGTGCGGTGTCATATCAAAAAGTGTTGTATAGTCACATAGAGTGTTGTACATTGGAGTGTACAGGCATAGAATGAAGTATAGAGTGGGACAGTGGAGTGTACGGGGATAGAGTGGAGTAGAATGTTGTGGAGTGCCATGAAGTGTGGTAGACTTACATAGAGTGGAGTTATATAGAGTGGAGGAGTGTGTCATACAATGGAGCAGCACAGAGTGGAAAGGCGTACACTGTAGTGGAGTAGAGTGGATTACCGTAAAGTGGAGTAGCATACAGTAGAATAGTGTAAAGTGGAATACTCTACAGTGGAGTGTGGAAGAGTGGAGTGACATAGAGTGCAATAGTGTAGAGTGGAGTGGTGTGCAGTGGCGTGGCGTGGAGTGCGGTACAGTGGATTAGCATAGAGTGGGGTGTAATATATCGAAGTGACGTAGTGTAGCGTAGAGTTGAGGAAACTGTTATAAATTGGAGTGGCATCTCATACAGTAGAGTGGTGTGTTGTGTGGTACAGTGTTGGAAACTGTTGTACAGTGGAGTAGAGTGTTGTACAATAGAGTGCACGGGCATAGAGTTGTGAAAATTCGGACAATGGAGTGTATGGTCATAGAGTGGAGTGGAGTAGAGTCTAGTACAGTGGCACAGAGTGTAGTAAAGGTTTGCAGAGTGGAATCATATAGAGTGGAGGAGAGTACATTAGAATAGAGTAGAGTGGAGTAGCATAGACTGGAGTGGCATACAGTGGAGTGACATAGAGTGTAATAGCTTATAGTGTAGTAGCGTACAGTGGAGTGGCGTAAAGTGTAAAAGGGTGTAGTGTAGAAGCATACACTGGAGTGGTGTACAGTGAAGTGGCTTAGACTGGATTGGTGTATTGTGGGGTGGAGTAGAGTGTAATAGCAAACAGTGGAGTGGCGTACAGTGGAGTGAGGGAGCGTGGAATACCATGCAGTAGAAGGGCAAAGGTTGAAGTTGTGCACAGTGTAATAGCATAGAATGGAGTTGCGTACAGTGGAATGGCGTAGAGTGTTATAGGGTATAGTGTAGTAGCGTACTGTGGAGTGCCGTAAAGTGTAATACTGTATAGTGTTGTAGTTTGGAGTGACGTACAGTGAAGGGGTTAAGACTGGAGTGGTGTATTGTGGGGTGGGGTAGAGTGAAGTAGCATACAGTGAAGTGGCGTACAGTGCATTGGGGCAGAGTGGAATACCATACAGCAGAGGGACAACGACTGAATTTGTATACAGTGTAATAGCATAGAATCGAGTGGGGTACAGTGGAATAGCGTACAGTACAGTGGAGTGGCGTAGAGTAGAATAGCATAGAGTGGAATAGCATACAGTGGAATAGCATACAGTGGAGTGGCGTAGAGTGGAGTTATGTACAGTGGAGTGGGGTAGAGTGAAATAGCACAAATTGGAGTGGCGTAGAGTGGAATGGCATCCAATGGACTGGTGTAAAGTTGATTGGTGTACACTGGAGTGGCATAGAGTGAAAAAGTGTATAGTGGAGTGGCATACAGTGGAATAGCATAGAGTGGAGTGGTGTACAGTAGAGTAGCATAGACTCGAATAACATATACAGGAGTTTTCCATAATGGAGTGGCATACATTGAAGTGGCGTACGCTGAAGAGGTGTTGAGTGGAGTTGCATACAGTGCAATAGCGTAGACTGGACTAGCATAGAGTAGAGTTGTGTACAGTGTAATAGCACAGAGTGGAGTGTCGTAGAGCAAAGTGTTGTACAGTGGAGTGGCGTATAATGGAGTTGTGAAGACTGTAGTGGCATACAGTGGCGTGGGGTAGAGTGTAATAGCATAAGCATAGAGTGAGGTCCAATCATATAGCATGGAATAGAGTGGAGTGCCATACACTGGAGTAGCGTAGAGTGGAGTAGAGTACAGTGAAGTGGCACACAGTGGAATAGCATAGAGTGAAGTGGCATACAGTGGAATGACGTAGCGTGGAATAGCATATACTGGAGTAGCGTATAGCTTAGTGGCATACAGTGGAGTGGTGTTCACTGAAGAGGCATAGATTGGAGTTGCATACAGTGCAATTGTGAAGAGTGGACTGGCATAGAGTGGAGTTGTGTACAGTCTAATAGCGTAGAGTGGAGTGGCGTAGAGCAGAGTGTTGTACAGTGGAGTGGTGTAGAGTGTAAGTGTAGTAGTGTATAGTGGAGTATCGTACATTGGAGTGGGGTCCAATCGAATAGCGTAGAATGAAGTGGCATAGAGTGGGGTGCCATTCACTGGAGTGGCGTAGGGGGGAGTAGCATGTAGTGGAGAGGCATACAATGGAATAGCATACAGTGGAGTGTTTAGAGTGGAGTACATTCAGTGGAAAGAGTAGAGTGGAGTGGCACACAGTAGAATGGCATAGAGTGGATAGTGTATAGTGGAGTTGCATACAGTGGCGTTGCATACAGCGTAATAGCTTAGAGTGGCATAGAGTGGAGTCTCGTACAGTAAAGAGGTATAGAGTGGAGTGGCGTAGAGTGGAATAGCGCATAGTGGAGTGGCTACAGTGGCATGGCATATGGAAGTATGTGAAATTTAATAGCAATGTAGATTATGGTGTGCTGAGTAATGCAAAACAGTAATTACGCTGCCTTGCGTTTCTCCAGATTTAAAAATCAACACAGTGCCACGCATGGTGGCCTTGCGTTCCTTTGTAAATATGACGTAAGTATTGCATTGCCCATGCGACACCATGAGTGGTGCAAGGGTACCTCAATCCAATAATACTGCTAGGTCTTAGTTATATTTTGGGCCAAGGTATAGATATTGATAACTTTGGACTATACTGTGGTAAATGGCAATGAAAAGCCAGTAGTAGGTCCCTGCCTATTATCAATGTTTTAAAGTGGTAATAGGTCGGGAAATGTATTTATATTTTTTGATATTTTAAAAATAATTTTACATCGATGTACCACACTAGTTTCATAAAATTCTGTGAAAATCCACTAAAGAACCCTGGTGACAGATATCGCTAAGTTTGAATGCCTTATAACTTAAAAAATACTTACCGTACTTAATTGCTGTACCAAAAAAAGCACCATAATGTATAATCCTGCAAAATTTCATGTAAATCCATTCAGCGTTTTCGTGCTATGTCTGATACAATAGTCTATGGAAAATATATTGGTGGGAAAATGGTGGAAGCCCCTTATATCTCTGCACCCCGTTAACGATTCACCCCAAAAATTTACATCATCTCAAAATATAGAATATGCGCTAGGTCTGGAAAGTTTTTGGCTGATTTGTCAAATGGGGGGAAATGTATTAGGAAGGTAATATCCTAGGAATTCCTATCTTTAGGAATACTAACTATAACTACAGAGTAGCAATCAGATTTATTGTGATTTCTTTATTTTTATCTATTGTATTTGTTATGTATTTGTTTATTGGTTTACATAATCATGTGACCATGAATTCATCTTTTAGTTGGTAATATAGTAATTCTGAAAAATGTACATATGCAGTCTAGTTTATTTTTTGGGCTTCCTTGCTACTTTTAGTAAGATTGTGCTATGTATATGAAACCCAAAGTGACTGAAAGCCAATCATTGTTGTTATAAAAAGTAAGATTTTTTTCTCCTAATGGCCAATTAACATGTCCTCCATATAGTGCTTTGTGTAGCTCACTGCTAGGTCACTTTTCTATTTTGCTGCACAGGAGCTCATAAGGAAGATATTTTTGTTTGGCTTGTTGGTCACAGTTTTATTTTGTGAGCCAGAGTGCATGCAAACAAAACTTAGGTAGATTAAGATGTATTCTATTTGTTAAGTATTTGTTTATAGGTTTCCATTAGCATGTGAATATAAATGGGTCTTTCAGTGTTCATGTAGTAAATTTGAAACTTTATCTATGCAGTCTAGTTTATATTTTGGGCTTCCTTGCCACTTTTAGTAAGATTATGCTACATATGAAGGCCAAAGTGAATGAAAAGCAATAATTGTTATAAAAATTGAGATTGTTATTGCTTTCCTAGTGGCCAATTATCATGCCCTCCAACTAGCAGTTTGTGTGGCTCACTACTAGGTACATTTTTCACTTTGTTGTACAGGGGTGCATAAGAAAACTGGCTTTTGTTTGCCTTCTTGGGCCACTTTTATTTTGTGAGCCAGAGAGCATGCAAAGAAAACTTATGTGGATTAAGATGTATTCCCTTCGTTATGTTTTTGTTTATAGGTAACATGTGACCATAAATAGGTCTTTCAGTTGTTCAAGTAATAAATCTGAAACTTTACATATACAGTCTAGTTTATTTTTTCGGCTTCCTTACTACTTTTAGTAGCATTGTGTTACTAGGTTGAAAAACCTTATGGCTTAATTTTTACTTATTCTACTTACCTGCAGTACCCCCACAGAATCATCTGCACCCCCTAATGTGTAATACAGCCAAACTTAATAAAAATCCAGCTGAAGTTTTTTCACTATGCAAAATACAAAAGTCTATGGAAAATGCATTCGATTTAATACCCTTTTTGGGACCCACTTTTTTCTTTGTACCCCCTTGACCAAATGCCGCAAAACTTTCAGTCATCCCAAAACGAAACCGACGCAGAAGGTCTGCACATTCATCAAACTGGGGCAAAGTTATAAAGGGACACAAATCCAAAAATCCCTCTCTCTAGTTACCCTAACTATAACTACAGAGTGGCACCCGCCCTGTGGCTGACACACACACACACACACACACACACCACACACCACACACCACACACCACACACCACACACCACACACCACACACACACTGACAGGGACTTTCAAGTAAAGGATTTTTAAGTAAAGGATTTGAACATGGTTTATCAAGTGTAATGGCGTCCAACTCAGTTTCATTCTTTTTGAACTTTTCAGAAAGCTTCATTTAGGGGGTGTGGCTTGATGCCAAGGAAAGTTGGCTGCCTGCAGATTTAGGTCTGAGCAGTGAATTTATTTTCTACATACTAAAACTAGAAGATAACAGGGTGTGAGCCATCCCTTTCTTTAATTCCAAATCTGAAACTGTTTTTCAGTGCTACTGTTATGTGAAATGACTATTGCATGAAGCAACCAGCTATGTCTTCAGGTCCCTGCCATATAGTATTATTTATGACATGGAGAGCTTGCTGAACATATTTCTGACTTTGTTCTATGCAGCATTTCTGTTTTCCATCTACTTTGTCTGCTTTAGACATCCACATTAAAAGCTCCTACTGCTTAGATTAATGTGCTGTCTAATTTAAAGGCCACTACAGCAAGAGTGAAAAGATGGTAATCTTCACAAGCTGTGGACTAAAGATCATGGGCAGGCCATAAATCTCCAGCAGTGGAAGCCACATTTCTAGCTTCATTTGAAATACAAATTGCAACGAGTTTTTGCTGAAATCCAACTAGGAAAGAAAGGAATGCAAAATAGTCAGCTCCTGGAGTGTTCTGTTGCCTTCACATATTTGTTACAGTCCAGTGCTTTTTAGCTGGCAATGTGGCAATTTCTTTTTGCTTTTTGGCTGGCAACATGGCATTTTATTTGTGTGTACGCAAGTAAAATGTCCCAGAATGAAAGCATCTTTGAAAGCTCTTTGAAATCACAGTACCTGCTTTTTCCTGCCATTGAGGATACTTTGCTGTTTGCCACAGACGCCGCGAGACCGCTAGTTGGGGAAACTCAATTTCCCAGGTCTCCAAGCGGCGTGCCGGCTGCTGACGGGATCGGACGCGCCAGGAGGCGCTCAAAAACCGGCGAGGGCACCCGCAGCGCGGGAGCTCTTTGAAATCACAGTACCTGCTTTTTTCCGCCATTGAGGATACTTTGCTGTTTGCCACAGACGCCGTAGGTGCTGCGAGACCGCGAGTTGGGGAAACTCAATTTCCCAGGTCTCCAAGCGGCGCGCCGGCTGCTGGCAAGATCGGACGCGCCAGGAGGCGCTCAAAAACCGGCGAGGGCACCCGCAGCGCGGGACGCGCGCGGGTGTGCCCGGGCCAAGGGCGGGCCCGTCTGCGCCCGTCTGCGCCCGTCCGCGGCCAGCCGAGGCAGGGCAGGGCCATCCCCCTTGGAAGTGCAGAGACTAAGAGTCCGAAAAACTACGGTAAGAGAAATCTACGCCGTTTCCATCCATTCGTTAATTAACATTGTCTAGATATGGGCAAAAGGAAGCTACAAGAAGAAAGGGGGAAGAAGCCCACGAACAATGCTCCCATCACGAAATACTTAAAAAAATGCCGTGGGTCTTATTAACAATGAAATTATTCATGTAGAGGAGCAACTGGCAGCAACCAAAACTGCTCTTGATGCAGCTTTAAAGGAGACTGTATTAGAAGGAGGAATGGAACCTTTAGTATCAGAGAATAACATGAGAGGTAGGGACAAGGAGATTGAGACACTCGTAACAAATGAATCTATTAATGCAAACACCCATAAACCCCCTAACCCATGTGTCCTAACATCATCTTTGGGAATCTCTGAACTAACAGATGATACCGCTCCGATATCCTCCCCGGCGAAAAAGATGAAACAACCAGGACAAATTGCAAATAGCCCAGTGGAAAAGCAGACAACTAAGATTATAACTAAGGCTAAAACAACAGCTAAACAAAAAAAGGGAGGAGCTAATCCTGGGCCGATTAGAGGGGAGCACGATCTCATAAAACAGAAGCCCCTAGACCTTGAAATTCTTTTCAAGAAATTACATGGCAAAATGGATAGCATTGAAAGACGCTTAATGTCGGAAATCAAGCTGATACAGAAAGATATGGCTTTTTTAAAGGACATGGTTGTTGAAAAATTACCCTCTAATATGATAAGTAAGACATCTAGCAACCCTAAGCCAGGTCAAAATTTAATGGGAACTGTAAAAGAAAAACCAAGCCCTGTTATTATAACTAGCTTCGCAAAGCAAAGGGAGATGATCACCACAGCTACACCAAAGGATACCTTTTCAACACATCTGATTACAGATACAAGCTTAGATAAAGTAGATAAAGATGACATTCACCATGTTACAAGAGTACCTAAAACTCCGCTATCACCAACGAAGAATAGATCTATACATTGTGATAAAAACACCAAGGGGACACTAAACTTACCACCTGAGGCAACTCCATATTTCATAGTCTTAAATAACGTGCCTAAATTAACGGTGAACCAGAAGGAAATGTATGAATCTCTGAAGAAACAAGTGGTCCACTGGATTTCCGTAAACACCAATGTTAGGGCGCATTTATTATATCAGGACATAATAATGTTAAGGAGAGTTGATTGGTTGGGCAAATCTAGGATATCATGCCAGGGATTGTATAGTGGTAAACTTTCGAAGTAAGAAATTGGTGGGTGATTTGCTGAATGTTTTTCTGAATCATGGAGAAGGATATTGTTCTGATAATGTTGATCACATAGTGGCCGTCCCTTTGGGTTTCTTTTATAGGCCTAGTTACAGCAACATTACTGTAAATATGAGATTTAATTCACCAATGAATATGCCATTGTATAATAGGTATGCTCCGCTGAGGAGATGCAGCGAAATAGATTGACATACTATAGCTGATCTCCCATTTACGAATAAGGATCATACTATTAATTGTGATTTGTCAGATGTTGATATCATAGCTCAAATTGAAGAATCTGCCATGGAAGAGTCTTTGCATAGTATTATGGGTGATGTTCATACTTGCAATCCAACTACCAACATGGAAAATGGTAATTTAGAGGTATCGTCCCATACAGAGGTTTTGGATACACCCTTCCATAATAATAGTAATAGCTCTCCCATTAGTAACCTGCCGAAAGTTGATTCTAGTATATATCCTAGTGAGTTCTTAAAAATTACGACGTGGAACATCGCTGGGATCAAAAACAAGATTTGTGATGTCAACTGGTTGCAAATGTTGGATGGGTTCGGGGTAGTACTGATTCAAGAAACATGGTGTACTGAACCTTTTTTTTATAAATGGCTACCAAACCATCTGCACTAATGCCATTCCATCTAGGATGGGAAGAGCGAAAGGTGGCTTAGCCACTTTAATTGCAGTTACCTCACCTTTGACCCTTAAGAAAACTTTTATTTCATCGCAATATTATCAGCTTTTGTATTTTTATTTCAAATGAAACCAGGCTATCGTCGTAATACATTTTTATAATAACGTTTTTGATAACACAAAGGGTAAGGTCATCAAGCAACTAGAAAGTGACTTGGACCTTTTTTTAAAGGGAGTAGCAGGGGATTATGTCTTAGTTTGGGCGGGGGATTTTAATTGTGCTAAATGTGATTTTGAAGTTGGAGAACCCTGTGGGTATTGTGACCATTTTGGTGAAAGGATTCTACATTTTTCGCATGATACGTACGGGGAAGCCATCAACAATGCAGTGCATAAATATGACCTAATAGTTTTAGAACCTACTACACCAGAAGGTGAAATAAATATGCACACCTTCGTAGGAACAAGGTCATCCTCAAACATAGATCACTTTATCATATCAGCTAATGGTAGTGATCTGGTCGAAAAAGTTTTGATAAATATCAGTCTGTTTAGTGATCATCATCCCTTAAGTGTGAAATTGAAAGTAAATTTGTCATCTAAATCACGGGGAAAGACAGCGGACGCTGATATAGATACCCAAGGGAACAATGGTGTCTCAATAAAATGGACGGGCGTGAATCCAGTCACATTCATGGAAAACCTTAAAGGAAAACACAAAAAGACTTAGAAACTTGTTTGGATAGTTCCTCCTCAGAAACAGCAATTATAAATGCCTTCTGCAACATTACTAATGAAATTGCTGGTGACCTAACAACTAAAAGGAGGAAGAAATTTTGTGATCTTAACCCTAGATGGTTTAGCCATGAGTGTTCGAGGTTGAATGGGGAACTGAAACAGGCACTTAAACAAAAGCCAAGAGATCCCCATAGGATTAGTTCCGCGAGGAAAGACTACAAAAATACTTTGAAAGAAAGAAAAAGGGAGATCCGCGAGGGGGCATGGGAGAAATTAATCAAGGCAGTAGAGTTGAAAGACTCAGCTCTCTTCTGGAAGACAATTAATCATCCGTACTTTAAAGAGGATAATGGAGTAAAGATTGATATTGTAGTACCACCGGAAGACTGGGTGTCACACTTCGAGAGTATTTTTAACCCAGATGGTGTACATTTAACTGATAGTAAAAAGGGAAAATTTATATCAGTAGAACTAGTCAAATCATCACCAATAACGCCAGATGAAATCAAATCAGCTCTTCAAAAATGTGCTAACGGTAAAGCTGCGGGCTCGGATGGGGTGCCCATTGATTTTTTAAGTATAATATGGATTTTTGGATACCAATTTTATTGAATGTTTTTAATGCTACCCTGGGAGGCGTACTACCTGCTACATGGGTTGAAAGTATTATCGTACCCATTTTTAAAAAAGGGGATAGAGGGAAGGCAAATTGCTACCGCCCAATATCCCTTCTTGATTCCACCTCTAAGCTTATGGGCCGAATTATGCTGGAAAGGCTTGAAGACTGGGCCAGTGATAATAAAATCTTAACAGAGGCACAGTATGGTTTCAGAAGGGGTCTTGGTACGGTAGAGCAATGTCTAAATTTAGAATTATTAATAGGGAAGTATACATTAGCCAAGGAGGGGGCGCTTCATTTATGTTTCGTAGACCTCACTAGCGCCTTTGACCTAGTCAACCACCAAAAACTATGGCAAACACTGAAAGGGCTAGGGGCCCCTATTGAAATAATCTCATTCTTATCCCAAATTTATGCTTTTTTAACTTCTAGGGTACGGTATGGTAAAATGGGCGAATGTACGCCTGATTTTAGGGTAATGCGTGGCATTAGACAGGGATGTGTATTAGCGCCCCTTTTATTTTCCCTATACATTAATAATGTTGATCTGTTTTTACAAAAAATTATTGCAGATGCCCCGAAAGTTGGAATACGCCTGTTTTATTATATGCAGACGATGCTGTCCTAATATCAAGGACAGCAAACGGTCTGCAACGCCTAATAGAAAACTTTGCCCTGTACATGACTGATAAGGACTTACAGCTAAATTTAAAGAAAACCTTTGTCATGTCATGCGGGAGCAATAGACCTAAGAACAGACAGCATCATGTGGGCGGGGTTGCTATTAATAGAGCGTCATCATTCTCGTATTTGGGGATGCTATTTTGTAAGAACAGGACATGGAACATGCACATTGAATCATGTAAAATGAAATTCTTAAGAACTACTGAGGGTATTTTTAGATTCTCCGCAAAACTGGGAAATAAACCCATACGAGAAATTTTAACTTTGTACCGGAGTAAGCGTGTCTCATGGGTCTGTTATGGGGCTGCGATATGGGGGAGAGCAAATACGGCCGCCTTACAAACTAATGAAAATACGTTTTTAAAACGATTGTTGGCAGTCCCAAGAGCAACTGCGAATATTATAGTACATAAAGAATTGTCTGTACCATTCTTATGCGACACAATAAATATGGCAGGCCTTACCTTTTGGCAAGGGCTATGGGCAAAAGAAGAAACAAAAGATCAAAAGATCAAATAATGGATTGCCTAGCTCTTGACCGTAGCTCGAAAATACCATGGCTGGAGTATATTTTTAATCTTTTAACACGATGTAAAGTAAATATTGATAAAAAGAACCCCTTACTTATTCAGGAATATAGTAAATGTGACCTGAAATTGAGATATATAACTGCCATGGAATATGAAAGGGAAAGGGCTGCCATTCAAAAACAGAGCGTGGTTTTCTATTGTGAACGCCCGCTCATGAGGGGTATTCAGTTATATTTAACGCTGGTAAGGAACATTCAGCATAGATTTTATTTAACTAGGTTAAGGATGGGTACGTTACATTATTTAGTCGCATTCCCAAGAACGGAAAAGTGGTGTTATAAATTACCACCTTGTCTGTGTGATGGTAAAACCCCACAATCTACGTTGCGTTTTATCCTTTTTTGTACCTTTTATAGGGATATCCGGAAATCATTTTTAAAACCTCTCTTTTTAACAAACATGCTTTTTAATTATAAATATGCGTTTAATTTTGTCTGTAGTCTGGAAAATCATAAATACTGTTATTCGATTTGTACAACTTTCAATTAAGAAAAGAAAAGACTATGCACACTTGGATGCATTGTTATATGAAAACCAGGACGATTAATTTTAGCCCATACTTTTAATCCTGTATCTTGATAAGATGTGGCATTGTGCACTTTATGTACCCTCATGCACTTATAAGCACTAGCACTTTATCGTATAATTTGTGGCAGCTTGTACCTTGTTATCATTGGCACTTTAATGCATTAGCACTTTATTATTGGATACTATGGGGTCGATTCCGATTCGGGCCGGAAAAAGCACCGACCGACTCGGAGCCGGAATTAATTCCGACCGACACGTACCTGTGGCGCCCGACCCGCCAAGTACGATGCAAAGCGTGCAAAATCCGACCGACACGTACGGAACCCAAGCCGAACTACCGAGCCGCACGGAAAACAGCAATCCGGCTGGAAAAACACGCGAATCGAACCGACCGACACGCACCCGGAACAAATCCAACCGAAATGTACCCGCGAACTCCAAACCGCAAAGTACGATGCAAGGCGCGAAAACCACGACCGAGTCGTACGGAGGACAAACCGTACGACCGACACGCATACAAAACTGCGAGCCGAAGTAACACAAAACACCGCGACCGACGCGTACGCAGCATAGAAAATAGCACAAACACAGCGTGAACGAAACGGAGAAGACCGTACGAGACAACTGCAGGGTCCGACTCGGTCACAAGAACGTTTCCAACATGCACAGAAAGTACTAAGGGAAAATACACAAAAAAAGGCCAAACAAGCAATTACAAAGCCAATAAATACTGGGGGGTGGGGACAGAGAACAAAGACACACCCACAACTCCACCCATATAAAGGACACAAATCCCAACAATGATCCAATGATCCTTTGCAAATCCTATTCACCTGCCAGCACTCAACAGACCGCAACAACACACCCACAGCTCATCCCTCACACAAGCCACACACCATCAGCACACCAACAAATAGCTACCTCACATACACCCAGCAAAACACACTCACACACCTTCACCTGCACACCAACACACAC
This sequence comes from Calotriton arnoldi, assembly GCA_963921515.1. Taxonomy (NCBI): domain Eukaryota; kingdom Metazoa; phylum Chordata; class Amphibia; order Caudata; family Salamandridae; genus Calotriton; species Calotriton arnoldi. Next base: position 667,831 of record CAWUFW010000658.1, on the reverse strand, counting down.
ATCACTCACCATCACCACCCATCACCATGCTCCCAAAAAAGAATCACAAGTTCCTAGATAGTGAATTGGAAGTCATGGTAGACGAGATCCTCAGGGTAGAGCCACAGCTGTTTGGCGCACTGGTCCAACAGACACCCATCTCCCAGAAAACAAAGATGTGGGAGAGGATCATCAACAGGGTGAACGCACAATCACCATGTCTGCGCACAAAGACTGACATCCAGAACAGGTGGTATGACGTGCGCAGGAGGGTACGGGAGCTGCTGAAGAAGGACTACCTCCTGAGCAAACACACCGGCAGTGGCCCTCCTGCCATGCCAGTATACCTCAGGCCCTGGGAGGAGAAGGTGCGGGCCATCCTACCGCCAGTGAGCGTCTATGGACTAGAAAACATTCCAGAGCCTGGTGAGTACACAACAAATGTACACAATATTCTGCCACAATACACACACACATCACTGTCAAGGGGAGAGTCAAACCATGCACTCTTAGCAATTACACAGCAACCAGAACAGAATCATCCCAAAATGTGTATGTCAGTCAGAAAAACACAACACATACCATCTCAAAGTTACATTTAACCGTGTCATCACATGTACAAACACAACTACAACTACAGCTAGGCAGTGGCACAAATATAACTAACAAACACATCCAGACATGTAGCCACCACTACAACACCAACACACAGTGAAGACCACTGAAAGAAAGGAATTCTGTGTAAGCTGGGCAAGTCAGTGTAGCCAATAGCATCATGGGAGTCGTAGTCACAGATATTGCTCACCCCCACAACTGTCCCATCAACACCACCATGAACCATGCGCACATCACAGGGAGTGGAAAAGGACTCACAAGATGGCTGACACTGGGTATTGCTGTGGGGAGCACAAGGCCCTGCTGGCAACTGTGCAACAACCAACAGCAGGACACCACTGACTGACATCCTGAGAGACAACTTGCACTCCCTGCAATGGAAGCACGTTCCATGGTGGGATATCTGGCTGGGTGGGAAGGAGGACTCACAGCACTGACCATAGTCACAAGCACCTCCCCTCACACACCCCCTCAACACAAACTCCACATAACCCACCTGGGAGAATGCAATGCCTCACATCCTAACTCAAGATCCCACAAAGAACCACCACCCTGGGTTATGCTGTGTGAAGCACAGGGAGACTCTTGGGACTTTTAGCCAAACAACTGCCAGGACAACACTCCCAGCCATCCTGTCAGCACAGGCAGCCCACCCCACAGGGAAGCAGAGTCAAAAGGAAGGAAGGATGGGCATGCTGGGAAGGGGGTGGAGGCAATAGCATGATGGGAGTTGTAGGCACAGATATTGCTCAGCCTCACAATTGGCCCATCAACACCACTCACAACAATGCTCACATCACAGGGAGTGGAAAAGGACTCACAAGATGGCTGACACTGGCTACTGCTGTGGGGAGCACAAGGCCCTGCTGGCAACTGTGCAACAACCAACAGCAGGACACCACTGACTGACATCCTGAAAGACAACTTCCACTCCCTGCAATGCAAGCACGTTCCATGGTGGGATATCTGGCTGGGTGGGAAGGAGGACTTGCAGCACTGACCATAGTCACAAGCACCTCCCCTCACACACACCCTCAACACAAACTCCACATAACCCACCTGGGAGAATGCAATGCCTCACATCCTAACTCAAGATCCCACAAAGAACCACCACCCTGGGTTATGTTGTGTGAAGCACAGGGACACTCTTGGGACTTTTAGCCAAACAACTGCCAGGACAACACTCCCAGCCATCCTGTCAGCATAGGCAGCCCACCCCACAGGGAAGCAGAGTCAAAAGGAAGGAAGGATGGGCATGCTGGGAAGGGGGGTGGAGGCAATAGCCTGATGGGAGTAGTAGGCACAGATATTGCTCAGCCTCACAACTGGCCCATCAACACCACTCACAACCATGCTCACATCACAGGGAGTGGAAAAGGACTCACAAGATGGCTGACACTGGCCACTGCTGTGGGGAGCACAAGGCCCCGCTGGCAACTGTGCAACAACCAACAGCAGGACACCACTGACTGACATCTTGAAAGACAACTTTCACTCCCTGCAATGTAAGCACAGTCCATGGTGGGATATCTGGCTGGGTGGGAAGGAGGACTCACAGCACCGACCACAGTCACCAGCAGCTTTTCACGCCTCCCCCCTTAACACAAACTCCACACAACTCACCTGGGAGAATGCATTGCCTCACACACCAATAATCTATCCCACAAAGAACCACAACACTGGGTCATGCAGAGTGAAGCACAAGGACACACATGGGACCTGTAGCAGAACTAACCCCAGGATTACACTGTCAGCCATCTTGTCAGCACAGGCACACAACCCCACAGGGAAGCAGAGTCAAAGGGAAGGAAGCATGGGCATGCTGGGAAGGGGGGTGGAGGCAATAGCATGATGGGAGTCGTAGTCACAGCTCAACATCCCCCACCCACATGGCCCAGCAAGCTCACACTCACGCATGCACATCCCACAGAGAGTGGAAAGGCCCATCAAAGATGTCTGACACTGGTGCTGTGTTGTGGGGAGTACACGGGCATGCTGGGAACTGCACACCAACCAACAGCAGGACACCACTGTCAGCCATCTTGCCATTGCTCTCACACCCACACACACACTGAACTCCCCACAAAAGCAAGTAAGTATGGGAATGCTGGGAAGTGGGGTGGAGGCAATAGCATGATGGGAGTCATAGTCACAGACATAGCTCACCCCCACAACTGTCCCATCAACACCACCCTGAACCATGCTCACATCACAGTGAGTGGAAAACAACTGACAAGATGGCTGACACTGGCAACTGCTGTGGGGAGCACAAGGCCCCGCTGGCAACTGTGCAACAACCAACAGCAGGACACCACTGACTGACATCTTGAAAGACAACTTTCACTCCCTGCAATGCAAGCACAGTCCATGGTGGGATAACTGACTGGCTGGGTGGGAAGGAGGGCCGGCTGTCAACCAAATACAACCAATGCAGACCATGTTCACACCCCAACAAATACATAGAAATGCCCAAATAATGCAGGACAATGTGCTACACCAATATCAACCCCTGACTGTGACAACTTAGGACAATGCAATGTACAGGCCCGCACCCAGAGGCACAGTCACAACTGTCAGGTGTGTGAACCATTGATGCCTGCAGAAACATAACATACATTGTGTGTGTCTCCCAAAAACAGGTGATGATGGGGACACAGCAGCAGACGCTGAGGAGTCCCAGTCCCAGGCTCAAGAGGATACGGAGCTCACTGGTGTCGAACAGCCTCTGCCCTCCTCGGATGAAGAAGACCAACCTGGCACCTCCGGTGCAAGTCAACATGCAGCACCAGCAGGACCACCAGCTGCAGCACCAGCAGGACCACCAGCTGCACCCCCTGCACCCACCCCTCCAACGACTGTCACCACAAATACCATCCCTGCCGACATGGACAGAACAAGGAGCACCACCAGCACAGGGACCCTGGACCAACGTGGGGCCATGGACACCACCACCACCACCACCAACCCCCAAGGGGGACCAGGGTCATCTAGCGTGCCACTGCACGCACTGCACATGTCGGCAGGGGTGGTGGGAGGGGTGGGAGACAGAGGTCGCTGCTTGCAGAGGTGTCTGGTGTGCATGATGACCCACAACTGGCACGCATAGCCGATGCGTACCAGTCCAGCACCGGAGATCTCAGCCAGGTAGTGGGGCTCCTCAGGGACATCAAAGAGCAGCAGGCTGCCCATCATGCCCGCTTGGTCTCACACATGTCCCGCGTGGAGTCCAAGTGGGACACACTGCAAGAGATGACGGCGGTGCATAGGGACATATTACAATGCCTCCGCCAGATGACCAGCAACCAGTCTACACCTCCCTGTGTGCCAACAACATCTGGTGCTGAAACAACTGCAACTGCCACAGGGAGGGAGGATGACTCTGGCGGAGAGTCCCCTGCACCGCAGCAGCCTGTACTTGAGGGGCCCCCCAAAGAAGAGGGGTCGTCCGAGGAGGGGCAAGTGAGAGGCCGATGGCCATGTGCAACCCCCAGGAAGCCTGAACCTGTTCTGGATGATCACCTTTGTGCACAAACTGTTCACCCTGTTGACGGCAACACAACTCCCACACATGACATGGGGAGAACAAGTTGGACCAATGTCTCAGACAACTGTGGCCCCGATACTGGGGATTTTGTCTACCAGGACTTTCAATTCATCTAGGAACTTCTGATTGCAATATAAATGTACAGCACTAACCATCCTGTGCACTATTCACACAAATGTATCACAATAAACACACTAATACACCATACTTGCCTCTGTTGTGATTCCAACGTGGGTGCTGTCATGGGGATGATGAACTGCAAAATTACACTGTGTATGCGAACTGCAACAGCAAGTACAACACAGGCATGTGAGTAATGGCAACGTGACACATATGAGGGAGACACACCACCAGGGCTACACAACACATACACACCTAGGCCATCTGACTCATTGCCTACACTGATGTTGCCAGGAAAGACGGTGCAATGCACAGACACCACGCCTATTCCCAGTTGTAGTCAAGTAGCCCACAGGTGCAGTAAGCAAATGGCAGTCAAATGTGTGACCACAGACAACGCACATCACAAAGTGAAGCACAGGTTTATTACACAGTTGCAACATGTCGTAACCACTACAGATGCAAGGTAATCCCACCTGGCAGCGGGCACACAGTCAACAACTGAAGAAGGAAGGAAGTCCATGGGTGTGGCGCACATCACCTGTAGGGACACAACAGCTACCACCCTGGAAGTACAATGACGTCGTCGGTGGACACAGTTGACCAAACGAATCTGAAAGTACCCTGTGAAGGACAGAAATGACACACAGTCAAAAGCAATGGAGAACAGGACAGAACAGCAAAACTCATGCACAATACATGTTACAAGATACCCACCCAGAACCAAGTTAGCATGTCAACACTGTTGGGGAGTACAGACTACCTGTAAGCACACATCGCTACACACATCCAGTCAAGTAGCCCATGGACACACTCTAACAGCACCAGAGCACCACCTACACATATCATGCCAACTCACATCATTGACATGACACCTCAGGATACTCACATTCAGCTAAAGAAGTTGGTGATGAGTTGTGTGCGGACATCACCATCATCATCATCATCACTGGCATCGTGGTCCAGGCCAGGATCCTCCACAGGTGGTGGATGTTGGTCATTGTCATCCTGGATAAGAGGCAACTCCTTCCGCACTGCCAGGTTGTGGAGCATGCAGCAGACGATGATAATCTTGCACACCTTCGCTGGGGCATATGGGAGGGACCCTCCTGTCTTGTCCAGGCAGCGGAAGCGGCTCTTCAGGAGACCAAATGTCCGCTCAATCACTCTCCTGGTCCGACCATGTGCCTCATTGTAGCGCATCTGGGCTGGTGTCACAGGGTTCCTGAGGGGTGTCAGCAACCACGGCATGTTGGGGTATCCCGAGTCACCTACGGACAGACAAGTGCACATTAGCTGACTTGGAAAAGTGGGCGGAATACTACAGATCAGATCACACACAATGGCACAAAGTCAGTACACACCGACAAGCCAGGCACGCTGGTTCTGCATCTGTGCCATCATCCTGGGGATATGACTACTCCTCATCACAAAGGCATCGTGTGCTGAACCAGGGAAACGGGCACACACGTGTGAGATGGTCATATCTGCAAGACACACCACCAGTGCATTGACCGAGTGGTAGTGTTTGCGGTTACGGTAGGCCTGTTCATGTGCCTGTGGTGGTACCAAAGCCACATGTGTCCCATCAATGGAGCCAATGACATGCGGCATCCTCCCCAGGGCATAGAAGTCACTCTTCACGTCAGTGAGTCGTTGCAGTCTAGGGAAATAGATGTACCGGTTCAGGTATAGCAACATTGCCTCCAAAACATCGCGGAGCACATGGCTGAACATGGTCTGTGACATCCCACCAGCAGTCGCCACAGTATGTTGAAAGGTACCGGTGGCAAAGAAGTGTAGGGCTGCCATCACCTTCACCTTGGGGGTCAGCGCTGTAGGATACGGCCGGCCAGGCTGCAAATGTGGGGCCAACTGCACTGCCAAATCCTCAATCAGCTGCCTGGTGAAGCGGTACCGTCGGATGCTGTCCCGTTCCACCATCGTTGCCAGGTCTGGGAATGGTCTATGGACAGCAGGAGCCCTGCAGTGCAGAGGAGAAGAAAGCAAGATTGTCAGTCACCCCACATATGCGGCATTGAACACACTCAATATCACATCATACATCATTATGAGGCACAACTACATGAAGTGTGCAGTTCCGTAAGGACATGTATGGTACATACATGGCCAACATCTGTCATCACGGTTCAACAAGTGGCATCAATTAGTCCCAGGTTGGCCCATTGGATATCATGAGGCTGTGTCACAGTGCCCATCTCCTGCTGCCATGTTACAATCACCCCCACAGTGACATGTGAGGACAGATGTGCCCCAGGCATCACAGCTCAACGACAGGTACATTCCCAGGGACCCTGTATTGCCACATGGACACTGGCATTACATGGAGTATCATGTATACACCACAGCAAAACAACCATGACCCCCACAGGTAGTGGTTCCACTTGCCTCTGCAGGACAGACATGGACGTCTGTGACACACACACGCACAACATCAAAGTCCATGCACAAACAACGTGGATGTGGAGACTGTCTCCCATTGTGCACATGAAATCAGAGACATTGTAAACACTACATGCACACAGACTGTGGAGGACCATCACTATTGTGCCACTGGGTCACCCTGGCTCAAACATACCGTCCCACATGGGACTCACGGGGTATGTGACATGACATACACATACACACCGTGAAATGTGACCATGGCACATGCTCAGATATGAACAGTTGCACATCACAGTGGTCATGTACACGTAACACCCAGGATCCTGTCCCCATGAACACGTGCACAGCCTGGGGGTGGCTGCCCCCAGGTGACACCCACAGGACAACATGTACACCAACATACACACAATAGGAAATGCAGCCTTACATGCCTTATGATACAGTTTGGACAGGCTGTGGTGTTGTAGGTGTGCCCCTCACTCCCTGGGAGCGATTTGTGGCTGGCATATGTTCATCTGAGACAGGCATGGTGACATATGCCAGTCACTTGTACAGGGATGCGTTGAACCGCAATGGACCGATCGGTGCACCCGGCCGGCCCATTGCATTCAATGTGTGCGGGTACGCGTTGTACCCCTGTACGCGTTGAACCGCAATGGACCGATCGGTGCACCCGGCCGGCCCATTGCATTCAATGTGTGCGGGTACGCGTTGTACCCCTGTACGCGTTGAACCGCAATGGACCGATCGGTGCACCCGGCCGGCCCATTGCATTCAATGTGTGCGGGTACGCGTTGTACCGCTGTACGCGTTGAACCGCAATGGACCGATCGGTGCAACCGGCCGGCCCATTGCATTCAATGTGTGCGGGTACGCATTGTACCCCTGTACGCGTTGAACCGCAATGGACCGATCGGGGCACCCTGCCGGCCCATTGCATTCAATGTGTGCGGGTACGCGTTGTACCCCTGTACGCGTTGAACCGCAATGGACCGATCGGTGCGCACCCATTGTCAATGGCCTAGCCTGGCAACGGACGCGTTTTCGAAATTCGAACGAGTCGGTTGCTGGAAATTCAGTTGGTAACCCACAACAATGTTGCAAAATCATGTAAGTCATGAAGTTGAAGATTTGAAGGATGCTGTGGGCGTGTATTGGTGCTGCTATTCCATGGATTGGCCAGATTCAGAAGATGCAAACGACTTGGACCTATCACTTTGGACACATGGGACAGTATCTGCCTCTGCAGCACATATATATTGCAGGCTGTTCCCCTGAGAGCTCACTTGCCTGCACTACATGCTCCAGGACGACATCTGCCACTGCACTGCTGCTGTCTCTGCCCCCTCTGGACCCTGCAATGGCACGTACTGTGGAGAGAGCCCCAGCCTTCAGCCTTGAGGAGAACCAGGCCCTGCTGGACAGCCTACTTCCACAGTACAGCAAGCTGTATGGGACACCAAGGGAGCAGGTGAGTGTTCTGTGCACTGCCTTTCTGAATGTGCATTTTGTCTGACTAGCAAGGCTGAAAGTCTGCACGCCACTGGCTAGCAGGCTCACTGAGTAGTTGTCACCCCCCATAGTGTGTAGTGACATGCACTGGACAGGTATGGTGCAGTGACAGTGCATTTGAACAAGGTTTTACTTCGCATGCAATGATACCATGTAGTGACTTCTGGCAAACTGTCCATGGGCAGCGTTGCACTGCCTGTGTACATCATGTGCCCCTGTGATTGAGACATGTATATACAACTGTGTCATGCACGGATATGTTGCATGTGTAGTAATGGCCTTTTCACTTTGTCATCCTGACAGGTTAATGCCCATCGGAAGCAGGAGATCTGGAAGGACATCGTCCGGGCTGTCCGGTCCGTGGGGGTCTACAAGCGCCGGATCCGCAACTGCCAGAAGAGGTGGCAGGACCTTCGGGGCTGGACCCGGAGGATTGCACGGGTCCAGCTGAAGCTGTCGCCTCCTCGCAGGAGGGGCGGAACATGGACCCTGACCCCCACATGCTCCAGATCCTGGCGGTGGTGTTTCCAGACCTGGATGGGCAGCTGAAGGCCAGACAGCAGCAAGGAGGGGTGAGTCAAAGACTGCACTGTGAACTCTGTATTACATGCTATGTGCCCTCCTCTGGCCTGGTTAAACTGCCACAGTACAGCAGTCATGTTGTCCAGGAGCCATGTCCTCTATTGTGCACTGCCCACTCCTCATCTGATACCCAGGTGTGGCCCTTACATTCAGGGAATTGTGTCACTTGGGACTGTGTCCTTGCAGTTTGCTTCACTCAAGGTGGGGGACAGCATCTGTTTCCCTAACTCTGTTGTGGGCATCATGGGTGGGTCCATTGTTCACACAATGCCTGTGTTCGGACATGTAATCTGCGTGTTGCTTTGATATGCGGTCCACTTGCTGAGCTGAGCCACCACATGTGCCTGGGGTATCTGGCACACACCCATGCAGCGGGTGGGAACAATGTTTGGGCCCCAGGAGTGTGCAGATTACGTGTGTCACACATACATAGCCAGCTATCCACTGTCCAGGGCTCATCCCTCATTCATGTGGGGCAGGACAGTCATGCCTACTCCAGCCCATCCAATACACCTGTACTCCCACTCCCGTGTATCAGCTGACACGTTGTGCGCAGTGATTTGACCCCTCAGGTGTCTGCCTCTGTGTCAGTGTGCTGTGGATTTGTTGCCAGGACTGCTGGGGTGTTTCTCGGTAGGGGCTCAGCATGCCACTGGAGATGTGACCATAGGAGACGATACTTGTGTGTCACATAGGTGTTTGATCAGCTGCCCGTGCAGACTGGGGTATGCGAATGTGAAGTTCAGGCAGCTGTTTCCCATTCACAGCAGATTGTGAGGGGCTCAGGTTCAGAGGGTAGTGTCACAGGTCTCCCATATGTCCAATCGGTATGACCTGGACAGATGAGGGTTAAGATGATGTGTTGTGTGGGGGATGTACATGTGCACTTGTGCAGCTCCAGGACTTGCATTCCCCATGACCTACTATTGTGACACAGTGCAGAGTGTTGTTGTCTGGCTGCCAAGTCATACATCACTGAGACAGTGATGTATGACTTAGCAGTCATGCCTCCGCCATGGCATGTGTCTACTTATTGGTGATCCTGCAGGGGAGTGACATGTGCTACATGCACACCATTGTGGCGATGGCTATCAGGACATGGGTGCATCATGGTGTCTGTCGCTGGTATGCATCACATGCATTTCCTATTTGACTCTGGGCATCCCTTTCATCCGGAAACCTGTACTGACTCAGTGGCAAGAGTTGTGATGTGTGCATGTCCACATGCTACACCGTGTCCTCTGCACTGTCCAACTACTGTGTAGGTGGTGCATGTGTCCACACTGGGGTGTTGCTATCCAACAGACACCAGACAGATGGGTGCAAGGCCATGTGGGATGTGAGTGCCATGGTTGGCATCAGACTGACAAATGGCTTCTCCTGTTCAGTTAGGGCACTTTTAGCAATGTTCAACTAATGATGCCAGGGCTTGCTCTGTAATGTGCTGTGCTCACAGTGGTGTGTGCGTTTGGTGCAGGTGACTGATGTCTGTCTGTTTCCCCATTGATTGCAGATACATCCACGGCCACAGAAGGGGACAGCTCCACGGACCAGGAGGAGCCGGAGAGCCAGACTGGGTCAGCAGCCGAGGAGTGGTCGGAGGGACCCAGTGGCACGGAGGGCGAGGGGAGCCACACCGAGGAGTCCTCAGCAGCATCCACCTCAGCTGAGGAACACAGCGGCTCGGAGGATGACTCCCTTATGGAGGCGGGTGTCAGCAGCCACCACACCCCAGCTAGTGTTGCTGTCCCCGCCACCACCAGCACCACCACCGCCCTCCCATCGGCTCCCATTCCCCAGGTCCGTGGAGGCTCCCATGTTCGGGAGCGTGTCTCCTTCGGGCCAGGCACCGCACCCCTGCCCCTGTGTCCCCTGCTGCCCTGAGTGAGGAGTCTGTGTACCTCCTTCGCCAGCTCCATGTAGGGCAGACAGCCATGCTGAGTGTCCTCCATGCACACACCGCTCTGTTGACTCAGCTGGTGTCGTTCATGGAGGGCATCTCATCGGGCATGTCTGACCTACAGAGGGGCAATAGGTCCATGGACTCCTCCCTGACGGCAGCAGTGTCCCTCCTCAGACAGTCCCTCACCCCTCCTGCCTCTGCTCCATCCACACTCCCCAGCACCTTACCCGTCCCAAGCACACACACACCGGCACAGGCACACACCAGCACACACACACACCAGCACACACACGTCCAGCACACAGACACACACGCCAAAAACAAAACGCACACGCACGCACAGTCAGGGGACTGAAACCAGACTCACAGGGGATGGGGCCCTGGAACACACACACGCATCCACAAGCACTGCGCAGTCCTCAGTTGCCTCTCCCTCCAAAGCACCCTCCCTTGCCTCACCTGCAACCCCAAAGTCACAGCGCCTCTTCCTCTGTGACCTCGGCCTCATCCCCTACGATCCAGCTGCTCCAGCATCCAGGGGGAAGAGGAAGCCCACCCACACGGAGCAGAGTGCCCCTCGCCCCCGGACACCCTCCCCCAGGTGCAGACAGACTGAGGCCCCCACCCGCAAGTCCCCCGGAGTCGTAAGAGCAAGACCCCGCCGCCGCCCTGCAGCTCAGGCACCAGGTCTCCTTCCTCCATCCCTCAGGCCCCCACTCCACAGGTGCCCCCACCACACCCTGCCCCAGGTTCCCCACCCACAGATATACCATCCCCAAGAGGATCCAGCCTTCTCCCCTGCCACTTGCTCTCCCGGCACCACCCCCCGCTGCGCTTGTCTGTGCCACTGATGTGGTGAGGGTGTCCTCCCCTCTGTCCAGCCCACCTTGCCTGTTCCCCATTCTCCTCCCCTGGAGGTAGGCACTGCAGTGGAGTCCACTACCACCCTGTCTGACTTGGGCACTGCAGTGGCGGACCTGTCCACTCCATCTGCCCAGCCACTGCAGTCGTGCCAGCACACACACCATCTGAGCCATGCCCCCCAGTTGTGCCGGCACACACCATGTCAGACACCTCCACTGCAGTTGTCAGTGGCTCTCCAGCACCCACCACCCCTTCCCTGCCTCCTCCTGGTGAGCCCTGATCCTGTCCCTGCGGTGCCTGGCCTGCCCCCCCGGTTGCCCCTCCTAGTGGATTGTCCCTGGTTTTGTGCAGTGCAGGCATGCGTAGGGTGACATCTGCCACTGTCACCCTGTATTGACTCACTTGATGGACTGGCCATTGGCCTTTGTTGGAGCATTACTGTTCTCTGAGTTTTTGGACACACATATGCTGAATAAAGCAACTTTCTGTTCTCTAATGCTATTTCTTCTGATGTACATGATGTTGATGATGCTGACCATGCCCTTGCAGCAGGGATGATGATCTTTGGTCTCATGAAAATGAAGTGTCACTGGGCAGGGCCCCATGTGGTCCAGAGGGACAGTGTCGTATCCTGTGGTGTATCCATGTCATCCTTAGCAATGTCACATCTGTGGCTTCCATCCCTGCACATCTGTAGTGCTTGCCATTGTTCAATTCGTCTACTTCCCTGACCGTGTGGCCATCTCCAGTGGACATGCAGGTTTGGGCATCAATGGGGAAGGACTCATCTGTGTTGTCAGTGCAACTTGCTGTACATGTGTGTTGGATCTGTGCTGATGATTTCGTTGACACTCCCATGACCAGGCTGATGTGATTTGGTGCTAATTGTTTACTGTGTGACAAAGTGTTGTGCTGACATGATGGAGCCCTACTGATGCGACATATGGCACAGCTTTCCTCACACAGGAGTGGAGTCCCCTCATGGCAGTGTGTGCTCCTGTGACATTGCCTGCGCCCAAGGTGTGTGTTGTATGAGCATGTCTGTGTGTTCACTTCCATTTTGCTATGCGTGCTGGGATCCCTAGTGATGTTCCTGTTTGTGATGCTTGCTGAGTTGAGCTATGTTCCCCCAAAGTCTACTCCCTGGGTTCTCTGTGATGTGGGTGCATGGCACATTACTGGTCATCAGGGTGTCACCCATAGGTGTGTTTGCTGTCAGGGCTGAGTTTGTGGGCAGGCGCTGATGGGTCACAGTTAGGATTCCCCTTAGCACTTGTTGTTTACTCCTGTAATGTGATTTCCGGTTTGTGTTAGCTTTCATTGTTTGTGACACGTTGTGTGTGTGACTGCTGGCACTCCTCAGGGTCAGGGCTGCAATGTTGGTAGTTGTCCATGTGTGTTCTTTGTGGGTGACCTTGGCTTCTTCATTGGTGTGTGAATGTGGCTGGGATCCCATTGGTTGGTGTGGTGTTGCCGTCATGTCCATGTACGGCGTAGTGTGCAGTGTGTCAGACATTTAGGAGTCTTGTTGAGTGGCCATGTGTGCTGTGTTTCTGCACCTTGCTTCCCACCCACCTCCCTGGGATTGTCATGGGTGCATGCGCAATGTCACCTGTGCATGTGAGCTTCACTGCAGCACATTGTTGGTGGTCGAGGTGTGTGTTGTTTAGTGTGTGCAGATGAGAGTTGTTGCCCGGCTAGGCCCCTGCCTCCATGTTGGCCTTGGCTTACTGGCCATGCTGATTGATTTGTGCTTGTGTGGGTGTGCTGGTGATTCTTTGCTCAGGATACATGACTGTGGTTCACAGTGTGAACGACATCTGGCTTTGTCATCACAGTGGTATTGTAATGCAGCCCAGGGTCACCACATTGTGTGGGCCCTGGGGGTGGTGCTGTGGTGTCTGTGTCTTGCTGTGTCAGTTGCTGTTCCTACGTGCCTGTGTGACATGTGTGATTTGTGCTCCCTCTCATCTGACAATGCCTGATTGCCCACATAGGGGAATTGGATCCCTGAGTTACCTTTGTGTGGCACTGTATGCACATCTGTGTGTTTGGTCTTCAGGCCTCCTCATGTGTTGTGTGGTTGCCTGGGGACACTGCCCCCCCCCCTCACCTGTTGTGTTTGATGTGCAGTGTGTGTCTGCCTGTTTGTGTTTGTGCATCAGCGCCACTGCATTGGCATATTCATGGTGTGCCATTATCTGTATGTTGTTTGGTGTGTTTGCCCTGCTGTCCCTGGGACTCCTAGGTCATCAGTCAGCACAATGATCATTGTTTATGTGTCCCATTGCTGCCATGGTATGGTATCTGTTCACCTGCCATCTGCAGTCTACACAGGGTATCTGCATTGGTGTGTCCATTGGTGCAAATATGTGGGTCTGCATTGTGATGGTCACTTCTGTCATTGTGTCATTATGTATGTTGACGGTGTCAGACACCATGGGTGATGTTTGTATGCAGCTGGCCAGAGGTATGTCTTATTTGCACTGCACTGTTTGCCTCCCCAAATCTATGTTGCAATGGGACACCTGCACTACTTTGCCACAGTTGTGTTTGTTGTTCTGTGACCAGGATTTGTCCATGCAGTTTGCCAGTTGCAGCTTCTACTTTGTTCACACTTACATTTTGGTCACTGTGATGATGGGGGTTTGGACCCCATTGCCACAATGGTCAAGATGTGCTTCAGGTCAGGTCCCCACACTTACATTTTGGGCACTGTGATGATGGGGGTTTGGACCCCATTGCCACAATGGTCAAGATGTGCTTCAGCTCAGGACCCCACACTTACATTTTGGGCACTGTGATGATGGGGGTTTGGACCCCATTGCCACAGTGGTCAAGATGTGCTTCAGCTCAGGACCCCACACTTACATTTTGGGCACTGTGATGATGGGGGTTTGGACCCCATTGCCACAATGGTCATGGCCTGCTTGCATTGTGGGGGCCACACACATTTATGTGTGGCACATGTGATAGGGTGTCACATTGTATGTTGATGATCATGTTCTGTGTCGTAGGCATTTGACACAGTCTACACACGCTTGTCATGGTGTTGGGGGATGTCTTAATGTTGCATTCTTTATGTTGGTGTGTGCTTGTTGCGACATGTATTAGCCATCCTGTGAGTGGAGATGTTGTTAGTGGTAGGCATCCAGCCCCCTGGCTAAGGGTGGTAGTAGTGGTAGGCATCCAGCCCCCTGGGTAAGGGTGGTAGTAGTGGTGGGCATCTGGCACCCCCTGGCTAAGGGTGGTAGTAGTGGTAGGCATCCAGCCCCCTGGCTAAGGGTGGTAGTAGTGGTAGGCATCCAGCCCCCCTGGGTAAGGGTGGTAGTAGTGGTGGGCATCTGGCACCCCCTGGCTAAGGGTGGTAGTAGTGGTAGGCATCCAGCCCCCTGGCTAAGGGTGGTAGTAGTGGTAGGCATCCAGCCCCCTGGGTAAGGGTGGTAGTAGTGGTGGGCATCTGGCACCCCCATGGCTAAGGGTGGTAGTAGTGGTAGGCATCCAGCCCCCCTGGCTAAGGGTGGTAGTAGTGGTAGGCATCTGGCACCCCCATGGCTAAGGGTGGTAGTAGTGGTAGGCATCCAGCCCCCCTGGGTAAGGGTGGTAGTGGTGGTGGGCATGTGGCACCCCTGGGTAAGGGTGGTAGTAGTGGTAGGCATCTGGCACCCCCATGGCTAAGGGTGGTAGTAGTGGTAGGCATCCAGCCCCCTGGCTAAGGGTGGTAGTAGTGGTAGGCATCCAGCCCCCTGGCTAAGGGTGGTAGTAGTGGTAGGCATCCAGCCCCCTGGGTAAGGGTGGTAGTAGTGGTGGGCATCCAGCCCCCTGGGTAAGGTTGGTAGTAGTGGTAGGCATCCAGCCCCCTGGGTAAGTGTGGTAGTAGTGGTGGGCATCTGGCACCCCCATGGCTAAGGGTGGTAGTAGTGGTAGGCATCCAGCCCCCCTGGCTAAGGGTGGTAGGCATCCAGCCCCCCCTGGGTAAGGGTGGTAGTAGTGGTAGGCATCCAGCCCCCCCTGGGTAAGGGTGGTAGGAGTGGTGGGCATCTGGCACCCCCCTGGCTAAGGGTGGTAGTAGTGGTAGGCATCCAGCCCCCATGGCTAAGGGTGGTAGTAGTGGTAGGCATCCAGCCCCCCTGGGTAAGGGTGGTAGTAGTGGTGGGCTTCTGGCACCCCCATGGCTAAGGGTGGTAGTAGTGGTAGGCATCCAGCCCCCCTGGCTAAGGGTGGTAGTAGTGGTAGGCATCTGGCACCCCATGGCTAAGGGTGGTAGTAGTGGTAGGCATCCAGCCCCCTGGGTAAGGGTGGTAGTGGTGGTAGGCATCTGGCACCCCCATGGCTAAGGGTGGTAGTAGTGGTAGGCATCCAGCCCCCTGGGTAAGGGTGGTAGTAGTGGTAGGCATCCAGCCCCCTGGGTAAGGGTGGTAGTAGTGGTGGGCATCTGGCACCCCCTGTCTAAGGGTGGTAGTAGTGGTAGGCATCCAGCCCCCTGGCTAAGGGTGGTAGTAGTGGTAGGCATCCAGCCCCCCCTGGGTAAGGGTGGTAGTAGTGGTGGGCATCTGGCACCCCCATGGCTAAGGGTGGTAGTAGTGGTAGGCATCCAGCCCCTCTGGCTAAGGGTGGTAGTAGTGGTAGGCATCTGGCACCCCCATGGCTAAGGGTGGTAGTAGTGGTAGGCATCCAGCCCCCTGGGTAAGGGTGGTAGTGGTGGTGGGCATGTGGCACCCCCTGGGTAAGGGTGGTAGTAGTGGTAGGCATCTGGCACCCCCATGGCTAAGGGTGGTAGTAGTGGTAGGCATCCAGCCCCCTGGCTAAGGGTGGTAGTAGTGGTAGGCATCCAGCCCCCTGGCTAAGGGTGGTAGTAGTGGTAGGCATCCAGCCCCCTGGGCAAGGGTGGTAGTAGTGGTGGGCATCCAGCCCCTGGGTAAGGGTGGTAGTAGTGGTAGGCATCCAGCCCCCTGGGTAAGTGGGGTTGTAGTGGTGGGCATCTGGCACCCCCTGGCTAAGGGTGGTAGTAGTGATAGGCATCCAGCCCCCTGGCTAAGGGTGGTAGTGGTGGTAGGCATCCAGCCCCCTGGGTAAGGGTGGTAGTAGTGGTAGGCATCCAGCCCCCCTGGGTAAGGGTGGTAGTAGTGGTGGGCATCTGGCACCCCCTGGCTAAGGGTGGTAGTAGTGGTAGGCATCCAGCCCCCTGGCTAAGGGTGGTAGTAGTGGTAGGCATCCAGCCCCCTGGGTATGGGTGATAGTAGTGGTGGGCATCTGGCACCCCCATGGCTAAGGGTGGTAGTAGTGGTAGGCATCCAGCCCCCTGGCTAAGGGTGGTAGTAGTGGTAGGCATCTGGCACCCACATGGCTAAGGGTGGTAGTAGTGGTAGGCATCCAGCCCCCTGGGTAAGGGGTGGTAGTGGTGGTAGGCATCTGGCACCCCCATGGCTAAGGGTGGTAGTAGTGGTAGGCATCCAGCCCCCCTGGGTAAGGGTGGTAGTAGTGGTAGGCATCCAGCCCCCTGGGTAAGGGTGGTAGTAGTGGTGGGCATCTGGCACCCCCTGGCTAAGGGTGGTAGTAGTGGTTTGGCATCCAGCCCCCTGGCTAAGGGTGGTAGTAGTGGTAGGCATCCAGCCCCCCTGGGTAAGGGTGGTAGTAGTGGTGGGCATCTGGCACCCCATGGCTAAGGGTGGTAGTAGTGGTAGGCATCCAGCCCCCTGGCTAAGGGTGGTAGTAGTGGTAGGCATCCAGCCCCCTGGCTAAGGGTGGTAGTAGTGGTAGGCATCCAGCCCCCTGGCTAAGGGTGGTAGTAGTGGTAGGCATCTGGCACCCCCATGGCTAAGGGTGGTAGTAGTGGTAGGCATCCAGCCCCCTGGGTAAGGGTGGTAGTGGTGGTAGGCATCTGGCACCCCCATGGCTAAGGGTGGTAGTAGTGGTAGGCATCCAGCCCCCTGGGTAAGGGTGGTAGTAGTGGTAGGCATCCAGCCCCCTGGGTAGGGGTGGTAGTGGTGGTGCGCATCCAGGCCCCTGTGTGCATATGTGGCATTGGTGATGGGCATCCCGCCACTATGGTGCTGCTGTTGCTGGTGTAAGTAAATTCTGCATCCCTCTGTGTGTGTGTGATGTGTCGTGTACGTGTTGTATGTTTTTGTGGTTGGTGTCTGACTTACCTTCTGCGCCGTACGCGTCCGTGCCTGTTCCGGTAGTAAATGTAGAATATTGGTAGGATCGGAACGAAGGGATTCATGGTTGGTTCGTCTCGTTCGTCTTTCTCGTTGCTTCGCGTCGTCCTCGTCGCTGGCGTGTTCGCCTCGTAGCCGTGGATCGTGTTGTGGCGCGAATCGGAGCTTATGTGCGCCTCTCCCGGAAGCTTTGACGTGCCGGACGTAGCGACGGGTTCGGCGCGTACGGAAAGCGCATCGTACTTGTCCGGCCGGACGGGGCTGCATTTTCCCTTCTGTGCGACTCGATTCGGCGTTTCCGGATTCGCCTCGGTCGGATAACAGGACCTGGATTGGGTGAGTACGACTCGGCCGGATTCTATGCTGTTGTGCGCATCGTACTTGCTCGTTCGGAATAATGTGCGGATCAGTCGGGAAACAGGCATTCGCATGGCTTTTTTCCCGACCGAATGGTATTGGGTGCGCCTCCGACCGAGATCGGAATCGGCCCCTATGTCTCTGAATAGCTCAATGGGTAAAATTTAATCCAATTCCAACTTTTTAGGCTCATTTCTAAACAGTATTTTGTATATTAGGCATATTAGCATTTACTTGCACTAGAAGTTTGCCTAATTTCGCTATTGTGTGGCCTGAAGATTTATAAATTGTTATTTCTTATAAACTAATTATGATGTAATGTAGGAATGTTTTAGTATTTGTGTATTAGTATGCTTTTATGGTGTTTACTTTTCATTTGCACCGAATAAAGCTGTTTTTTGACTTTGAAAGCATCAATTTATCTTTCATCTTATTTGTCTGTTGTTACAGCAAGTTTAGAGAATTGCAAATGGCAAATGCTCTTTTCATTTTTTGCCATCACTTCCATCATCCTTTGTATGACGGGCTATACTCTTTCATTTTGCTTACTGACAAACACCTTTATTCATAGGGATGGCACAGGCTCAGTGAGAGCTGTTAATACCAACACGTTCTAGGCATTACTTTCAGATTACTGAGAGATCGTTTGCCATTAACAGCCAGTCGTCTCTCAAATTCTGAGATTTTTAAGCAACATTTTTCAACTACTTTTCTGCATGGGATAAATGAGAAATTTAAAATTAATTAACACTACTTGTTCTTCTCAATCTTCTGGAAATACTTTGAACTTAGAAGGATCTTCTCCTGGAAATATAAAAAAACTCATAATATCGAACAATAGGCAAATCTCCCTTCCTTGTTACTAAAATTGGGTCTAGCAGCACAGCAAACACTTCCAGCTCCCTTATACCTAAAGTGTCACTAAACCCTAGCGGCTCTACACATAAGCGTCCTAAAAAAGAGCCTCTTTCGCCAGTCAAAATACCTTTCAATGGAATTACTCCTAGAAGAGATCAGAGCTTTGTGACCATATATTGAAGAAACTAATAAGAGATTACAAACACTGAATGACAAATGGACTCACTAGTAAAAAAGAGTGATTGAAGTTGAACAACGTTAGAGTAACCTAGAGGACTCAAATGCAAAGATCAACAAAATGCATTCACAAATATCTCTTCTTCAAAAACAAGCAGAGGATGTGAAAAATGCCAACAGCAGGAATAATCTTAGAATTTATGGCCTGCCAGAAGGGGAGTGATCCTATTCAATTTTTTCAAGCCATTGTACCTAAGGTGTTAGACTTGCCATCATCAGTTTCTTTACTTATTTAAAGATCACATAGATTGGGGCATAAACCGAATTTTGCTTCCCCATCCAGCAGGCATAGTAGTGTTATCTTTTTTCTCGAATATACTGACTTACTCAAGGTCATTATGGCTGTGAAGGCAAATAAACAAGTTTCATGGTCTGGTCATAACTTATATTTCTCTCAAGATATTGCTAAAGCCACTGCCGACGGACAAAAGCAATTCTTAGAAGTGCAACCAGAACTCAGAGCTCTTGATGCCAGATTTGGTCTTTTTCATCCATGCCTTTTCAAAGTTACATATAAAAACAGACAAAACCATGTGAAGATCCTACCAAACTGAGGACATTTTTGGATAACTGTAAAAGAGAAGACATGAAAGCTATTTACTGATAGATGTATGTATACTGTTCACACACATGATGATGCAAATGTTTATTTTCTCCTTTATTCTCGCAAGTTATTTCAGTCTCAACCTTTGTCACTGTGCCTTTATTCTGTCATACATGGTGACATCCTGATGTGTCTTGGAGTGCATGCATGCTGTCTTCATCATGTGCCCTCACCACCCTCAACCTTTTGTTTTGCTTGTAGATATGTGCCTTTTCTTCTTGCGTTTACTTCTTCTCTTGATCTTTCATTATCTTTTCTTTTTATTTCCCTTTCTCATCTATTTTCCCAACCTCTCCTTTTCACCTCTAAGCTAATTCTACTTTTCTTTCTTTATCAATATAATGAATTCATGATGGATATGTTCTTATGTTTGCTCTTATTCAATTCTTTGAAGTGCAGCTTTCTAGGCTTTAACTTATTGTTTCAGTATGGTACTTTTAGTAGTTTCATGGAATGTAAAGGGATTAAGCTCTTCCATTAAAAGACAAAGAGTCCTAGCTCATCTTTCCAACCTCAAAGCAAACATTGCATTATTGTAGGAGACCCATCTTGTTGGAACAAGAAATATTGAAGCTTAAAAAGTGCTGGGTGGGCAATGTTTTTTTCTCTCCAGGTTTGGGAAAATGAAATCGAGTGATCATTCTATGTGATAAACATCTTGACATCCAAATTATATCACAAGAGAGTAATGATGAGGGAAGATGGGTGGCTGTTAAGTTACATATTAAGAATATTGCTTTAACCATTTTCAATATTTATGGTCCAACTCAAATTAACAATTCATTTTGGTGTTAAATTTCTCAAAACCTAATGCAATATTTGGATGACAATTTAATATTTGGTGGAGACTATAACAAGATATCTGATAATTCCGAATGCACTTTTATCCCAAGTAAAATGCATAAACAATTTGTGAGTGCAATAACTCAGAGGTCACTTATTGATGCATGGAGACTGTGCAATCTTAATTTAAGGGGTACACCTTTTTCTTTCCAGTTCAGCAGTCCCAGTCTAGAATTGATCATATATTTGTATCAGAGCATATATCACAAACCTTAATCAATGCTGAAATTGGCACGATTCTAATATCCAATCATGCTCCTATCAATATTATTCTTGATTTCTTATGGGGTCCGAATGCAAACAGACAATGCATTTTTAACAATGCTCTATTAATGGATGAATCCTTCACACATGCCTTCCAGAAATTTGCTATTGAGTTTTCAATCTTAACTCTACTGGTGATGTTTCTATACAGGTGATTTGGAACTCCTTCAAGTTGGCAGCTAGGGATTTCATAATCACTTATGTATCAAATAAAAGAAGAATCTCAAATAGAGAATTGTATGATATTATGCATAACATACAAATCTTAGAATATCTGTATTATTAATCTAAATTCAAACCATGCTTAGATGAAATTATAAAAGCCAAATTCCAATATAATAACATTTCCACAGAAAGTGCTTCTTTGAAAGATTATGGTTGACAGAATAAATATGGAAAACGTTTGGCAAACTATTTCAAAATTAAAAAACAAAGAACTAAGGTGGGATATATTTTAAAGAATGATAAAGACCCTATATTTAAGGATGATGATATTCTAAATGAATTTGCCAAATTTTATAATATTTTATACACTCCTGAACTTATACCTCAACATGGGTGAATTGTGGAATATCTTGCCGGGAAACATCCATTACAACGCAGTCATTACATCGCACTGCTTTTACAACGCAACTGTTACAATGCAACTGCCTTAACATCGCATGCCATTACAACGCATGCCATTACAATGCATGTCACTGCAACGCATACCATTACAACGCATACCATTACAACGCATGCCATTACAACGCATTATAAAGTAAGTAAAGGAGATTTTTTTGTTTTAGGGTGGGTATGGGTTTTGGGGTAGATGGGAATAGTAATTTTTACCTCTACACTATCCAACACTTTCCCTACTGTTGCACTCACTGGAGCGGGAATAGTAATTTTTACCCCTACACTATCCAACACTTACCCTATTGTTGCACTAACTGGAGTGGGAATAGTAATTTTTACCCTTACACTATCCAACACTTACCCTACTGTTGCCCTAAAAGTATTATGTGTTGTAATGATATGCGTTGTAATGGTATGCATTGCAATGGAATGCGTTGTAATGGTAGTTTTAAAAAATGTGTTGTAATGGCATGCGTTGTAAAATCATGCGATGTAATGGTAGTTGCGATTAAAAACAGCATTGTAAAAGCATGCATTGTAATTGTTTGCGTTGTAACGTCATATATTCATCTTGCCTCCATACAACCAAACACTTCGAGGGATATCAATTTTCATTCATTGGAAATGGATATGTCTTGTTAAGATATTACTAAAGTACTTCATTTCATCAAAAAGGGCAAAACACCAGGTCCAGACGGGCTTTCAATTGAATTTTATTCATTTTTTCTCACATTTTTCTCTCAAAATTACATGATTTGTTTAATTGGTTTTCTAAAACAGGAACAGCTCAGGGTACCTTTCAAGATGCATTGATTTGTTCGATCCCTAAAGGAGCTAAAGATCCTAGATTCAGTAAGAATTATAGACCAATATCCCTGGTTAATATTGAATATAAGATCTTTGGGAAAAGTATTGCTTTGTGCTAAGATCCACTCCTGCCAGATCTGTTGAAACAAGAAAAATCTGGTTTTGTTAAAGGTAGATTTATCTCTGATAATACAAGGTTATTTGTTAATATTTTAAGCAAATCCAATAATTATAGGTATTCTTTAGCAACAGTTACACTTGATGCTGAAAAAGCCTTTGATCGTATGAATCGGCCTTTTATGATTCAGGTCTTGAACTGGTTTGTCTTTGGTCCCAAAATTATCAGTTTAATATCACTTTTGTATTCCTGACCACAAGCTTCTATAATTGATAATGGCTTAATTTCCCCACATTTCAAGTTAAAAAGAGGAGTTAGACAAGCATGTCCTCCATCTCCTATATTATTTATATTAGCCCTTGAACCTTTTTTATCTAAAATAAGAAAAATTATTATATACAAGCTTTCATTTATGGTGAAAATCAAATCAAATTATCTGTGTTTGCAGATAACATATTCCTATTAATTTCTAATCCAACTTTGTTACTTCCAGATTTTTTTGATGAAGTGAGCGATTTTCCCTAGTCTCAGAATACAAATTCAATACTGAAAAATGTGAGATACTTCATCTCAATAAATTGTGTTTAAAACATGATTTTATATCTTCTGGTTTTCGTTGGAACCCACGTAAAATTAAATATTTGGGGCTCTGGTTCTCTAATTCTGTGAAAGGTTTGGTCAAAATTAACTTACAAGAACCTATTACTAAGCTAAGCTTATTAATAATGAGATGGAACCCATTATTTTTTTGGGGTGTCTTGATACTATTAAAATGGTGTTGGTTCCTGTTATTTTATTTTGTCTATCAACAATTCCTATAAATATACCATCTTATTTTTTCAAGACAATTAATTCCTTACTCTTATCTTTCTTATGGAATAAAGGGAAAATATATATGTCCTTACTGAGGGTAAAAAAGGACGCTCGACATTCGAGTTACCAGACATCGACTTTTTATCATTTCCTAAGATTGAAAAGCGCAATTGGTCAATTGAAGTCTCCTCTCCCACCTCACCTACCAGGTTTCCTAGGTAATTTCAAGAGAAAGGGTCACTATGCATCATGCATATATAAACTTTTAGAATCACTTAAAAGTTAGTTGCTGAGAACATTTATCCAGATGTTTTATATTTACACTCACTACTTGCGAAGCTCGGACATCCCAGACACCACATGGAAAGAAATCTGGAAATCCCCCTTTACTGCAAACACCACACCAGCTCTAGCACAGTCCAGATTCTGGTCTATTCATAAAACATATTGGATACTATCGAGATTACATAAGATTGGCTTAAGTACAGCAGATGTTTTTTGGAGATGTGGGGAGGCAGTGAGGGACTTAAAACATATGATTTTTATATGTAAGATGGCCAGCCCTCTTTGGGTTAGGATACAGTCTTTAATTCATGACATAATAGGGGAATCCTTTGAAATCGATGTCCTGACAGTTGCCCTGGGCCTGCCCACAAACCCTCATTCAGCGGATTTCACTGAACAGAACTCAGTGTTGATTGACATCTTACTGTCACTGGGCACTAAGACGATACTTTCAGACTGGAAACTAACCTCAGTGAGTTCCTCTGAAAATTGGTGGAATTTGTTATGTTCCGTTAGAGGTGCAGATAATATCTGGTATGAAAAGTTGCACAATGCTTCCGGATTCAGACGCCTTTGGGACTCCTTTGAAAAATATCTCCAGAAAAGCAAACCGCCATAGCTGCGCCCTTGAACAATAGGTTCCTAAATGCATGGTGCAATTATTGCTTACTGAAATCTACTGTCCCTGCTCTTGTCAGCGCATATGGTTGCTGGTAGTCCTATCAGATTATTATAATGTAGTTCCATCTTTTCTCTCTCTATCTTTCCCCATCATCTTCCCCCGCTTTCCTTGGGGCTCTTTCTCTCTTTTCTCTTTATTTCACTCTTGCCCATGATATATTTATAGATACCATTATATGCTTCTGTGATATTTAACCTATTGCCTCGGATCCACAGAGACTTATATCTATTGCGCCTTATAGGCTTGTACGTTGACACTTCACCACATTGTTTGCTTAAATTAACAAGTTAAGGCTGGTCCTGTCGTTATTTGTTTGTATGGTCTCTCTTAGGCTGTTTGTAATCGTGGTCTCTATAAGCATTCACAGCATACTGTGTATTGTAACAGAAGAGCAATGTGGATTCTTTTGTCATGGCTTTGTTTTATAAAGCTAAAATGTCGGGGTAAAAATGGTTAAACAGTATGGTGGACTTGACTTTCTGGATTTTCAAACTTATCACAATGCTTTTTGTTTAAAACAATCTTATTGGCTATTAGATAACATTGATGATGATTGTCCTCTGCGTGCTTAGGTAGAAAGAAATGTCTTTCTCCCTTTTCATTTAAAGAAATTATATATTTTGCCAACAACCCTCATGTATGTCGCAACCCATCCTTCAAAACACCTGCAGATTAATGTACCCCATACTATTTTCATGTCTCAACAAGACAGATAAGTTCTTAAATTCATCTATCTGGCATAATAAACTTATTAAATTTAAAAATAGAACAATTTTTGGCAACCATGGAGAGAGAAAGGGTTAATATGGGTTCATCAATTATTTAAGGACAATACAGTACTATCTTTCTCTGATGTGCAAAATATATTTCAGTTTCCCAATTAATTTAAATACAAATCTAACACTTTATCACAAATTGTATCTGCTATATATGCTAAACTTCTTATCACTAATGCAGTCTATCGGATAATCACCTTTTTGATACTCTTGTTTCAAGACCATCAGCATCCACACTATATACATTTTTAGATCTGATACTGAAAGGCACAAATCGCAGGTGGAGCGGAAGTAGGAAGAAGATCTCAATTCCAACTGGTCTGTTATTCTGTGGAATAAAATTTGACTCAAGATTAAAACATCTTCAAAAGCAGCAAACACTACTCAATCCTTGTTTTTCGTATATAATAGACTTCTTATAACTCCTCAAATTTTGTCTAAAATAACTCCCAACATACCTACCAGATGCTGATCATGTGATGAATGTAACACAGACTACAAACACTTAGGGCCTGATTATGAGTTTGGTGATCTGTGGAACACCAAACTCACAGTGGCTCAGCGGTCTGGGGCAGCAGTATGCTGGCTGTGCCACTGCAGCACCACCAAGCATATTATGACTTTCCAGACCTCCACACTTTTCATGGCAGTGAGCCTGCCATGAAAAGTGTGGTGATCAAGAAAGTAAGGGGGCCCTTCAGGGCCGCGTGGTGCCCATGTGAATGGGGGTGCATGCAGGGGGGCACATGCTGCGCCCCCCTGTTTGCATGCATTCATGATCCTGCACATCATAGACTGCACAGTCCATGCCATGCAGGAACAGGCTTTGGTGCTCCTTCGGCTCTGCAGTTCTAAGACTCACATATGGTCCTTAGAACTGCACTGCCGCAGGACCACGAAAGCACCGCCAGCCAGACCACGAGGAAGCTCATATTCTGGTGGGCGGGCAGTGGATGATTTTGGTGGTGTGGGAGTGGGGCGGTGGCTGGGAGTGGGGTGGGTGCTGCCCACTCCGACACTGCCAAAGTCATAATTAAGCCCTTAGTATTTAGTTGTCATTATACTCACCAGTTTTGGATTAAGGTTTGGGAACAGATACATTCTGTGTTTTAGTCAAATGTTTCTTTTTCCTATGCCAATCTGTTCCTAGGCAGCTTATTAAAAGACTGGAGTGATTGTATGTTAATTGTTAAAATAATTGACCTTATGTTAGCAATTGCATTATAACAAATTACCAAAAACTGGAAGAACTCCAAAAACATTTAGTTTCAAACTTGGTGGTATGGGATATGTTATAACAATAGACATGCACTAAGGGCAGAATCTCCACAATGAGAATTCTCGTTGTGGTGATTCTGCCATGAGTGCAGCGCCCTTTGTGAATCAGACCCTAAGGCCCCGATTCCGATGTCGGATGGACCTGAGTCCGTCCGACATTCCAGGGCATATCCGGAGTATGGATAATTATTTGGCTTTTCGAAAAGCACTAAAAACCCATCTGTTCCCCCAGTAGTCCCTTGCCCTTTCGTATGATATTATGCCACCCAATGGCCCTTTTTTTCTTTTGCCAAGTTGGACTTTAGTTGCAGCCGTTATCTATGCTTTTAGCGCCGGGACGCCCCTTTGCTGGGGCAGCTGTGCGCTTTACAAGACATCATAACATAACATAACTGTGGGGCCTCCGCCACAAGTGCAGAGACCATTTGTGAATCAGGCCCTTAGACTGTGAAAGTAACGGTATATCTCCACCTGTTATGTTAATCTAATTTGATATCACGCACGAATCACCTTGGGAGGGGTATCTCGGCACTGAGTAGATCACCAGCAAGAGAAATGCAGAAGTAGAAAAGCACTGTCTTGAGCATCTTTCTGAATTCAATGTGGTCTGCACACATACGGATGTAGTAAAGCAGGCCATTCCAATAGGAGGGGGCCAGATGTACAAAAGACCTACACCCCACTCTCAACTTTCTAACGCGCGGGACAGTGAGCAAGGTTTTGTAACATGATCTCAGAAACCTAACTGGACAGTAGTGCTTAAGCTTCTTGTTGAGGTACCTGGGGCCTTTCCCAAATAGTGACTTATGTGTGAGTCAGCAGATTTTAAAGATTATTCCTTTCCTTACAGACAACCAATGTAAAGATTTCAGAAGAGGTGTGGAGGCAGATTGCAAATGAGATGTGCTGCAGTGTTTTACATAACTTGAAGTTTAGAAAGTAGTGCCTCATTAGCAGAAGTGAGTAATGTGGTGCCATAATCTAATCTGCTGATAATGAGCACCTGTACGAAGGGTTTCCTAGCAGATAGGTGAAGAAAAGGGAGAGCTTTCCTCAACAGGCGCATCAAATGGAAGTATGTGCCAATGGCAGGCGCAACCTGCTCTTTCATGGTTAGAGTTTGCTTCAATCGTACACCGAGGTTCTTGACTACAAGTTTGTGTATTGGTGCAGAGCCTAGTTCTGCAGGCCACCATTCGGCCGAACAAAGCTGCCTTACCAAACAGCATGACCTCAGTTTTTTCTGCATTCAGTTGTAGGCAGTTGGTAAACATCTAGACTGCAATAGCTTTCATCCCTGCTGCAAAATGTTGTTTTGCTTTAACAGGTCTTTGTCAAAGGAGATGACCAACTGCGTGTAATCAGAATAGGATAGAATTTCAAATATGGAGGATTTGACAATCTTGGCAAGGGGGGCAACATATATGTTGAAAATCGTAGGGCTTAGACATGAGCCCTGGGGCCCCGCCTTGTCTACAGAATTTGAAAGAGCCCAGACAGGTGATTTGGGTTCTTTTATTTAGAAAATCACAGAGCCATTTTAGGGCTTTCAATTCCAATTTTGTGCAACCTTTGAAGCAGCCTGGGATGGGACACAGTGTCAAACGCTGTAGATAAATCCAACAGCACAAACAAAGATGGTGTATCAGCATGGAGAGCTAGTCGTATGTGTTCTGTGATCAACACTAAGGCAGTGTTAGTGAAGTGTGAGGATCGGAACCCAAATTGAGATGGGTTCAGGATCATGTTGTCCTCTAAGTAACCCGAAAGTTGTTTGTTGATTTGACCTTTCAGCAGTTTGCCTAAGAATGGGAGCAACACGATGGGCCAATAATTTGTAAGATTTGTGGGTGTAATATTAGCCTTCTTTTGTGTGAGCATAACCTGTGCAGCTTTCCAGTCGAAGTGGATTTTCCCCGTGTTTATTGAGAGATTGCACAGAGAGCATACTGCACGGGCCAACTGGTTTGAAAGTAGTGCTGAAATTCTAGGGGGACATAAATCCAGAGGAGAGCCAGATTTGGCTGTTTCAAAAGCTCTCTGGATTAGCTCCAGAGTAAACGCATCAAACTTTCGTAAGCTGCAGACACAGTTCAGGGGAGGAGAATTGAAATTGAGCTCGAGGTAAGTCTGATTGAGCGAACAGGAAAAGTTCTGATAAATGACTTTGATTTTACCTTCAAAAAAGTCTGCTAACGAGTCGCACAATTCTTGCGAAGCCTGACTTTCTTGGGAGCACTTTAAAAAGCACTTTGGAAGAGTTACCAGTTTTTCCGATTTGGTTAGTAATATGAGTTGTACGAGCAATTTTAATGTTTCTGTGTAGAAAGAGATGCTCTATAGGCTTCCTTAACATTGTGATTATTGGTCGTGCGCCAGCATCTTTCTAGATTTTTACAAGAGGATTTCTGTTGACGCAATTCAGTGGTGTACCAAAGCGCATGAGTTCTGTGCTTGGTTTCTGCACTGGTTTTGGGAGGTGCAATGCTGTCAAGAGCTGAGTTTAACACTGTATAATAGTCTGCTACAGTTTGGGCAACTTCAAAGGCCTCAGTAGCCAATGAGAACTCAAACTCTTCGGAGAAAGAGTCAGGAGTGACTCTCTGCTTATGTCTTACCAGTCTTGTCTACTTTAGGGATCTGGAAGCAGATCAAAGCATGATCTGTCCAGACAAGTGGTAGAGGGGATTGACAGGTCAAGATGTTAGAATTTTAAAGAGTAAATTCAGCGTGTGCCCTGCAACTTGGGTGGGACTATTTATTTTCTGATGCAAACCGAGCGTTGCTAAGTCAGAAATAAGCTGTGCCACCTCAGACTTTAGGGAGTGTTCTCAATGATAGTTAAAATCACCTAATAGGAGGAATTGTTGGGATGATAAAACATGGGTCGCAATGTGTTCTGTTAAGCGCTGACTAAAACCTTTGTTAGGTCCAGGAGGTCTGTATACTAAGGCACTTTTCCAGCAGTCATTGGGGAAAAGTTCTATTTTAAACGCGCCTAGTTTTGCCCAGTCTGTGATTGACGAGGTTTTTCTCTGTCGAGTCTTAGCATGTGATAATTATCAGGGAGTGCAGTGTGATTGCCGGTAACGATGTAGAACTCAACGAGGTTTCTGTAAGAAAACCTACCTCTGGTGACAATGAGGAAAGCAGGTCCCAGAGGTCAGTGTCATGCTTAGATAAGGACCTGATGTTACAGAGAAAGCTGTTTAGGCAGTTAGGGGTCTGAGGGCGCAGAGAGTGGAAATCAGATCTGCGACTGTCTGTTGAAGTATCCACTGCCTGTGGGTGAGTATGAGGGTCCACCGGCTGAATATTCACATTAGTGACTGTGGGCGAGTCCTTGAGACAATGGAATTTATATTTTAGGTGGGCCACAGGGCCTTCTAAGTAATGTGGAAAGATGCTAGTATAGTGAGTGATAGTAAGAGTCAAGATTCTGCACAAGTCACCTATTTTGTGCAGAGCTTGGGAGGTGTAGGTAATGCTAGTCGAGTCACTAACCTCTGATAAAAGGAGCAGAGGTCCTGGCGATGATCGGGCGTCGACGGGCGTGCCTTCAGCGTGCCAACGGCGTGCCCGCTGCTCGCTGCACATCAGCGCGGCCTTGCGCCTTAAGTAGGTTCCAAAATGGAGGAAACACGCACACTGTGAAACTAGACCGCTGACCCCCAAAATCTCTGCAACAAACAGCCTGAGGAGCTGTGGTGGAACGAAGGGTAATGGCCTGAAAAACAAAGTATTAAAAATCCCTCCCACCAAACACAGACCCTAAAATGAAGGTTAAAAGGTACGATGTGCAGTAATTAAAAAACAATTAGTAACTGCGGGGAGCCAGTATCCGCAGCGCTTCCACACTGCAATGCGCCTTAAGTAGGTTCCAAAATGGAGGAAACACGCACACTGTGAACTAGACCGCTGACACCCAAAATGGTGGTGCAGTAGACTGCAGACCGGAATTGAATAAACAAACCTCCTGTTCAATGCCGGCACCCTCTCCGCAACAAACAGCACGAGGGATTGTGGCAAAACTACGGGTAACAGCCAGAAACACAAAGGGCCCGATTCCAATCTCGTTAGGAAAGCATGCCGACCGAATCGGTTCCGGAATGCATTCTGTACGACTCAGATCGGGGGAGTCCGTCCGAACGAGTACGATGCATCCGTATGCATCCGTGTTCGGTCGGACTCCCATTGACTTCAATGGGAGCCTGTGTTCCGAACGTGAACACAGGCTCCGATTGAGGAAAGGGGTGGCTGGGGAAAAACGTGCACCCTGTGGCAGGCACCCCATGGTGCCTGCCACACTGTGCATGGTTGGGAAGAGGGGACCCATGGGTACCCCCACGATTCAGTGGGCCCAGGGTGAAGGGGGTCCTGTTACAGGCCCCCGAAGACCGATTCTGGCAGCCGTTTCGTTCCAGGCAAATCAAATCGGAAAGGCTGTCCGAATCGGTCATCGTACTCGCTCGCTCGGACACCAAGTCCATAGAGCAGTACTAATCGGCTCCGGAAAGGCTCGACCTGTCCGAATGCCTTTTGGAACCGATTCGGTCAGCCCTAACGGTTTCCAGGCATCGTACTTGGTCGTTCGGAACTGGGAACGAGTCGGTCGGAAACAAGGGCTCTGGATTGGATTCGGCAAACCTGAATCCGATTCGGAGCCCTTCCAACCGACATCGGAATCAACCCCAAAGTATTAATAGTCCCTCCAACCCAACACAGACCCCAAAGTGAAGGTTAAAAGGTACTATTTTTGGTAATTTCAAACAGTTAGTGGGTGCGGGAGCCGGTATCCACAGTGCATCCACACTGCCATGCGTCTTAAGTAGGAACCAAAATGTAGGAAACAAGCACACTGTAAAACTGGACCGCTGACCCCCAAAATGGGGGTACGGTAAATTGCAGACAGGAAATGAATAAACAAACCTCCTGTTCAACGCTGGCACCCTCTCCGTAACAAACAGCCCGAGGAGCTGCGGCAGAACGAAGGGTAATGGCCAGAAAAATGTTAAAGTATTAAAAGATCACCGCCCGTGAGTGCAACAAGACCCTGAAGGCTGGGCTGAAAGCAAGAACCCCAGCAATGGGGAGAAGATCTGCTGTGTAAATATATATTTGTCGAACCCGAATCGCTTCAACTTTTTTTACATTCTAAGTTTAAGTGAATTTGCAATTTGTAAATATGTAACTCTAACCACTAGTATCTGTAGTAGACTTATGTACTTACTACCATTCTTATGTGAGTTTAGATTGTATCTGTATCTTTTATGTAATTCATGTACTCTGAAGTCCTTATGTAATGTAACTGGTTCTATTGTAAAGCGCTCTGACACATTCGGGTAAAATTCGCGCTATATTAAAACGAATAATTTTTTTTTTTTTAAAGTCCCTCCCACACAACACAGACCCCAAAATGAAGGCTAAAAGGTACGATTTTCAGTAATTAAAAACAGTTTGTGAGTGCGGGGAGCTGGTATCCGCAACACATCCATGTTGCCATGCATCTTTAGTAGGTACAGAAATGTAGGAAACAAGCACACTATGAAACTAGACCGCTGACCCCCAAAATGGCGGCGCACTTTACTGCAGACAGGAAGTGAATAAACAAACCTCCTGTTCAACGCTGACACCCTATCCGCAACAAACAGCCCGAGGAGCTGCGATGGATCGAAGGGTAACGCCCAGCAAAAGAAAGTATTAATAAGACCTCCCACCCAACACAGACCCCAAAATGAAGGTTAAAAGGTACGATTTGCAGTAATTAAATACAATTAGTAGGTGAAGGGAGCCGGGAACCGGGAAACCTCTATTCTGGACTCATCAAGTACAGCTGTTACTATGTTGCCTATCAAGTCCAACCTTACTGTTCATTCTTAATGTTTCAGAACCACTACCTTAGCAAAGGTAAACAGTACCAATCAAACATACACAACTCTAAGTGGTCATGACAAAGACAGGCCCCGAGAACACTCACAAGACATACACAGAAAATCCAACGTCATCTTAGATAAAACACATACTTCTCGGCCACTTTGTGAATCACTCTGATTGACTAAATTGTAAACTATAACCTGTCAATGTGATTGGCCAATTCGAAAACTAGAGAGTTTTCCTCTTGTCCTCCGAGTTGGTACTGTCTATTGTGATCCAAGAAGAGGCATGTGAACTGGCCCACTTTAACTTAACATATACATATTTGTTCTTATTTGTCTGATATATAGCAACCTTTTAAGTCCTAAAATGTTATGTTGGTTTTGTTAAGTGCCACAGGTAGCATTTAGAGAGGTGACACACTGTGCTATCCAAGCCTACACAACACAGGGATTCAATAATGTATTCTAATAACATAATAAGACGGTGGAATTAGTCCAAGAACAGTGAGGGGAACGATCCCTGACCAAATATTGCCACATAAGATACTGAGAAAAGTGCTGCCAAGCTTTCTGAGCGTAATTAAGGCTCCATAATTACCATCCTAAGACAACTGTTGGAAATTGGACTCTAAAAGGCTTGCTTTTGCAGCGCCACATCCGCTGGCCTTTCTTATGAATACACTATGTTCCAGCTCCACCAACAAAAGGGCGGTTTGTCTTTCTCTGTGTTTCCAGGAGCTGACATCTGCAGCCCCACAGCTTGTTCTTTCATAAAATTTGAATTTGAACCAAGACTCAGAAACACTTTGCGATGATTGTGGTTAACCTTTGAGGAAAGAGGAAATGAATGAACAATGGCATTAGAAACTGATGTAAAAGGTTGATCTATCAATGCATCATGGGTGCATCACGGAGCAGTGCAGGTTCCTGCACATCAGTCTGACTCACCTGAGTATAAGCCCCCTAAGCAGCCAATGACGTTGACACATGACGCATAATAGGTCTGACTGCCCTCAAGTGTTGGAGGAAGCAGTGCCCTCAATTAAACGGTGGGAGAGGTAAGGCGTGCATTCTCTTTGATTACAAGTCATGATGTTCTGTCCAATCCTAGTACACTCAATGCGGACATTAAACTGGGAGATAGGGCACAAACATTGTGCCCTATCTAGGAGTGCTGCTGGACCTAGATTTTTATTACCTTAAACAGAGACAGTGGCCAAGATCACCATTTCCTCTCCTAATAGTAAGGCCCATGGCCCACATTTCCATAAAGTGAAGGAAGGCAGTCCATGGGGCGCCACCTAGTGGTGCTGTCAAATTTCAGAAAAAGCATGACAATTGCGTTTTTTTCTGGTGTTTGCGAAGATGCTGAAATTGTTATTGCCCTAAGCCAGAGGTCTTCAAACTGGGGGACGGGCCGCCCTGGGAGGGCCTTAATTGATCCGAGGGAGGGGCACCAGGCGCTGACCAAGAGAAGCATCATGCTGATAAAAGTGCTTTGTTTCAAGCGGAAAAAAAGAGTATCAGTAAGTCACTCTGTAACGGGTAATCACTAACATCTTTTGTCATTAGGTCTCGCCTACGCAGCGCGCATGCGCTGCTTAGGAAAAAAGACCTTTTGCAATCGATTCACTTTTCACCCTAAAAACGTGCACGCGTTGCATTGCTTTCAATGGCAACGCGTGCACGTTTGGCGATTCCCTTGCGGGAGTGAGCAGCTGGCGCCATATGTTATCAATTATCGTGCCTTGTTGCTCGCTCCCGCAAGGGAATCGCGCAGGCCCCCTCCTTTCTCCCCTTGCTGCCGCGCGAGGCGCGCGCGCGCTTTTTTTCTTTTTGTTGAAGCACTCATACGAGTGTGATTATTTGCTCTGCTTACTTCCAGCCCGTCCCGCACTCCCTCCGTGTCTTTGTGTTGCCTCCTGTCTTGCAATGAGGCAAGCATTGGCAAATCCAATACATTGCACCTTTTGGCCCTTTTAAGTGTGTAGCCATGCAGCACATTATCCTGAGTGCGGAGATGCCAGGGATTGTCAAACAATACAGTTACTACACACTATTTTCTTTTTTACAGTGTGTGTCAGGGAGCACTATTTAGTGCTTGACCAATGCCATAAAAGTACATCCAGCCGTACTACGGTGCAGTCACTACGAGTATGAGCTTTATTGGGGATCTCCGCTAGTTCGTAAGTTTGCAGAAGAGTTTATTTCCGTGTGTCACTGAAGTGGCCTCATTTTCTTTCAGATTCCTTCCGCTTCTCACGGATCAAAGAATGATGTCATCATCTGGGAGGAGGAGCTGCAGGATGGGAACGTGGGAAAGGGTCGATGCGAGGGTGCTAAGCACATGGGTAGAGTAGAAAACAACGAGAAGCGGTGTTTAAAAACCCTAAACACAATCACTAGTTACAACCCTAAAAACAATAATTAGTGGTGAAGTTATTTCATGGGGCATTTATGTGCATGGAAAAACTGAAGCAAGGAGAGGATAGGGGAGTTCGCATTGTAAGGATATCTATTTAAAAAGTAAGCACCCCCCACAGCACAGTCGATGCATTTACAGCCCAACTATGAAGCCGGCATTTAAATAGTTCGGACAGGCATGACTTTCTGCCTTTGCCCTTTAAAACAACACACATTCTGATAAGGCGACCAGCAGGGCTGTGAGGAGAGCCCTGCCTCCAAGCTCATATTAGCCATAACTTTAAACATGATCCCTTTTGACACCTGATGTGAAAGAATATTATTTTCTTGTATTTTTTAGCCATCTGGGCAGTTGAACGTTAGTCGCGCATATTTGTAATGAGATGCACGCATTAAGATTCGGCGCAGCATCGCAACTAGTGTGGGCATAAGCAAGTTGCCCAAAGCCTGGAAGCCTTCTGCTGCTGGCGAACAGATCGCATGAGATGGCACGAAAGAACTGGTAAAATGTACATGCTGTGAAAATTCAGCTCAAAGCTACGACTAAACACTCATTTGAGTACCCAAAGCCGAGCGCCGAAATACCTCCACAAAACGGAAGTGGATGAAGTCATAAAGGAATATTTGCCGATGACTAAATACAAATAGACCTGTAGCAGGAGAAGCAAACACGGTCCATAAACACCATTGCCATGCGAGGACCAGGGCCGGTCCTAGAATTTCTGGGGCCCCGGGCGAGAGGGAAGATGTGAGGCCCCTCTAATTTGCATGTAACATCACAAGAAGTGACATCACAGAAAGTGACATCACAGGACTATTGATCTTATTTGGCATCACTGAAGAGACCTAACGTGGATATCAGTAACAAGGACAAAAAGATAAATATACAAATGAAATAAGTCCATATATTTTAAAACTGTATTAAATGGATTACATTTGTCACATTGGTTGGAAAAGCTAGGTGCAGGTCTCAAAAGATGGATATTTTTTACTCCATGTTAACTGATTGTTTCCAGATGAGTGCATGATAAAAATTCCAGTTCTGTCTCATAAAGGGGAGAGATCCTGTTGAGGTAATGAGGGGCGGGATCATTCAAAATATAAAATTAAACAAGAGAAAACCCTGACACCATGGATATAATAGCAAATTTCAAAAGGCTCTGTTATCTTTCCGTGCCATTATTGTGCCACCTTAGGATGACATTGATACTTAGTAATTTGTTTTAACGTAAATCCCCTCACCAGTATCCCACACGCACAGGCTAAGACTCGTAGGACAATCTTTTTGTGTGTGGGCTCTTTACTCGCCAGAATTATGTTAAGTGCAAAAACACAACACATATAATACAGAAATACAAGACACCATTGCAAACAAATAAAGATTGTACATAAATAAAAAAAGACTTAGAACAACCAAGACCACTACTAAATCATACATTGACTTGAAGGTATGCTGCAGATTCAAGGGGTTTTCAAATCAACGTTTTTGCTTTGGTGTTAGAACTGTAGGAAGTGGTAGTGGCCGGCTTTAGCGCTGGTGGAGCCCTGTGCGACAATGTTTGATGGTGCCCCCAATGACTCCCTCTGCCACAGATTCCCTCACTACCACCCTTTAACAGTGCCCTCAAGTCTCCATAACCACATTCTCGCTCAGATGCATTTAATTTGATTTAAAAGGCCACTGATACCAGTGTAGGGTGTCAGAGCACTTTATATCACACACATTACACAGAGACAATCAATCATACGTGTGTAAATCACTGTATAGGAAATGTTACATAAGACAAGACTACAGTGTGTAGGAGTCACATGACAATCATACTAGTCGGCAGTATAGTTTAATAGTGATTGGTCTGGAGAAACACAAACTCTGAATTTAGAACGTAATACCATGGTTGGGGGTTCTCTTTAATAACCAGAATTGATTTCTATGTAAAAGAACCCTTTTTGCAACTTTAGGATAATTAAAGACTGGGGAAAAAAACATAATGTTCTAATTTATACCTTGCAGTTTGCATGCAGCTCTAAGATGACTGTTAATAGCTCACTGTTCTATGTTAGGATTTTGACTTATACACTGCAAGTAACAAAAGGATCTCACTGACAAAATCAGTAACCCACTGACCTATTTACATTATGTGCACTTTGTGATCTGCATAGTACATGTCCTTTGCAGCAGGCACATTAACCCTCTGCGCTACCTTTTCACAAGTCAAAACTTCCACTTAACAAAACTCCATCTCTCTCTAGGAAGAACATTAATCACCGGAGTTATAATGACATTTTTATTGTTGCCGAAAATTGCTGGAAGCCAGGAAGGAGGCAGCAAGTGCTTTTAAAAACATAATATACTTGCAAACATAACGCCCCCACCCGAAGTCAGCGCTCTGTGCGATCTCACCGGTCGCACCGCCCTAGAGCTGGCCCTTCTCAAGGGTCCTGTGACCTCAGTGACGGAGTCACTGTTGCTCTAAGGTTTGCTGCTTAGTAGGCCTGCCCGCAAGACTGGAGATGAACTTCAGTATGGATTGTAGTGGACAGGCCTTCAAGGTTAACCCACACTTGCAACCGCTAGGGTCCACCTGCTGGTGCTAAGACACCAGGGCTTCTAAAGTCTTGCGGGGCCTTCTAAGGTCTAGCACGGGAATGTGCTCCCTCAAGAGAGTAGTCTGGTGAACTGGTCATGAGGCTGAACCTGGTTCCCCAGTACCAAATTCGTCAGCTCTGACGATAGTGCCACATCCTACTGAGAGAAACTCGCACTGCCTTCAACTAAAACCCAAGTGTGCCCCGCTATAAACACCTGGATGCGACTCAGTTCAAATTACGCACTAGACAAGAGTAATATGCTGCCGCAAAAAAAAAATAGTAACATCCTGGAAAAAGCAAACACTCCAGGGAATGCAAGATTAAGTAGCACATGTGAAATGCTAGAAGGAACAACATGGTTACTTTAACGCTTTGCACTTATTCAGAAATCAGTGAGTGCTTTTGCCTGAAAAGTTAAAGACATGACTACAGGGCCAAGAAGGGACCTGTTTCAATGTCCATTACTTATATCCTTACAAAACGTAAGCAGTATGGTTTAAAAAGACCACATCTGTGAACACAGAGCCGTGGTACGCATTTTATTTTCCAATCCACCTATCAACCAGGTATTGCAGTACATCCAGGAATGGTGCACTTCCCCACCCGGGGAAAACAATGTTGTTCAAAGAAATACGAGAAAACAAAAGTAGCGCTTCACTGACAAACTCTGTAAAGTGGCGCTAATGTGTTCTGGTTGTGAATAAAATCAATCTGGCCACTTTGCGACCCACTCTTGCTTTATTTAGTTATTTTTCACATTTTGAACCATTTATCTCTCTCTGTCCCGAGGCTGCACTTTGGAATAGAAAAATGTCCAAAAAGAAATTTCCAGCAAAAGTGATTTTCTTTCTTGGATACATCTCACCGAGGAACAAATAAACGAAAGGAGAGGAAAAGAGGGAGTAATGGCTACAAGGCCCAGAGAAGGGGCCCCCACACCTGGACCTTGCTGCTTGCTCCAGTGCTTCGAGGCCCAGGGAAGTCCCTGGGCCTCGAAGCAGTAACGAGGCATTTAGCAAAACACTGCCCTACCACCGGCAGTTCTACGTGCATTTTAAATGCACATTCACATAAAAAATCTTTGCTATGGGTGATGCAAAGATGAACTAAAGCCAGTTGATCTGGCTGCTCCCTCCACCCCTCACCCACCTCTCCTTACCTGTGTCCAGCTGGTCCTGGAAACAAAGGGGCCTTTTGTCACCTAGCAACAAAATGCCGAAAGGGCGCCTAGAATGGCCGGGTACTTAACAGAGGCGCTGCCCAGCCCCTGACTGTGCCGGCCCCATTCTGTTTGTTCCTTCCTCCCACCCCTGCACCCCCAGGAATGCCACCACGCCGTGACCAGCAAGGTCAAGACATCTTGCATAAATGCGATTGTATGGGGCAGGGGGCCCTGGGGGAGCAGGTGGCTAACTGTGGCATTTCATATTGAAGCGGGGCCCCCTGTGTTTTAGCCGAGCGCGAGGCCCTGGGCAGCTGCCCACACTGCCCATGCCTAGCGCCGGCCCTGGCGAGGACACAGACTGCCTGGGGGCTCTTACACGTGGTTGAACTGAAATGCTAGCTTACACTTTTAAAGGTGCTTATAGAATTAAGCATGTCAGAGGAACATCAGCAAATCGTACATTTTTTTTGCAGTTTTATACAGTGCGAACTCGACCTGAAGGTATTAGAGCACTAGACATGAGCACCAGTTATATTACACAAGGTCACATTCATTTTCTTTTTAAGGCACAGGAAGGTTATGTGATGTGTCCAGAATCACAGGATGTTAAGCCAATGTCGAGACTTGGTTCCAACGTCTGCAGTCTAGCCGTAGTGCCACATCCCAGCCCGCTACAGTGTGTGAGAGACGGCTTGGGTGGAGGAGGGGGGATTTGGCATGGCTTTAGGTTACTCAAGATTCATGTACAGTAGTGCGAGGACACATGTTCAAACAAGACCAAATGCACACACGCAAAAAAAATTAAAGGGACACGCGGTCACATTCAAAGGGACAATGTGCCTGCAATGATTTTCAAAGTATTCAAGGGAAGAAAGAAATCACATGCCTTGAAAACCACACTACAGGGATGGTCCTGGTACTTTACCTCCCTTAAGTAGAGGCGCTATCGATCAAAACGCGTTCAGTTTTGGACCCCAGAAAAGGCAAGCAACAAAAGCCATGTGGGCCCTTTCATGGGGGTGAACAGTGAAACTAACCGGCAGAACAGTGCCCGTCCCCCCACTCGTGTCACATGTAAACCATTAGCCGACAGCCACAGGAAAGCCTCCCTAACCCACTAAACCCCGCAACTGAAGAGGAATCCGTTCCCTCCAACACATGGCTCCATTGCACGATACACATGCTTCTACAGAAGTGGTCCTCCATGTGCAGTGCGCTGCTAGCCCCATGCCGATCAAGCCACGCTGCCAGCATGACCCGCACATACATAGCTAATTATTTGACCAGGCATACGCAGTACAACTAGGGGCCAAGTGGGTGGTCTAGCACTATCGAACAAAGTCGTAAGGAGCAGAAGTGGTGGAGCCTCGGAGGGAGGGGGGCAACCCCGGTACACCCACCTCTGTAAATCCAATTTTCCTTCGTCCGGTAGCAGTAGCGTTGCTCCGAATGTATTCTTCCAATGGTTTTTGTAGCGCTCACAAAATAAAAGGAGTCGCAAGCGCCCCCACAGCTGACGTGACGCCACCTTCCACTGGCGTGCGCTGTGGTTTCAAGTTTGGGGAAGTGAAGGGAAAGGGATAGAGATGGGGTTGCCTGTTCATCGACCTAAGCAGACATCACCCTCACACCCCCCCCCTCCAGGATATTGAGTACCCAGTGGGGGGCACTCAGGGTAACAAAAGGGAGGAAGGGGATAAGGGTGGGTGCATGCTGGGGGGGGGGGGTGTAACAGAATAAGGGAAACTGAGACAAAACACCCAAAAATGTTAATTGTTTTAGAGAGGATGTGGTTTATCATCCAGTGCTGCTGACTTTGGAACTGGGGAACCAGGTTTGAGTCTCGGCGTTGGCTCTCCCCGTGCCTACAAAAATGCTGAGACATGCCGGTCTGAAAAATGTAAATAAAAAATAGCGAACAAAATGCTGTTTGTAAACTACATACAGAATGAAAATTACAAATGCTGATCCGTAAGTTTATTAACACTACGGCAATCTGGAACGAGTGAACGCGTACAGGAAGAAAAGCCAACATTTCAAACACATTGGCAGAATCAAAATAAGCATTGGCATAGCCAATAGGTCTCGCCTTTGGGACCTTATAAGTGTTTAGCCATGCAACAGTTGATGTTGTTGCACCAAGGATATTGTGCTGGATAACTAAACACTTATAAGGTCCCAAAGGCGAGACCTATTGGCTATGCCAATGCTTGTTTAGTTTAACAATTACAGCCTAACCAAACAAGAATTTGCAATGCAATAGGTCTCACAATGCCAATAGCTCAAAATCTCGCAAAAGCGAGACGTATTGCATTGCAAATGCTTGTTTTTATACTGGCTGGGAGTAGGCGTCAAAGGGTACGGGACTCCAAATATCCCTTAAGCCTACTCCTCCTGTCATTACTGATAATCAAATTGTGGATACTTTTACACTTTTGTAAGGCCTGGCAGACCAGAATAGTATGTTGGTCAATAGTGTATTTGATTGCATTTTTAAAAAGGGTAACATAATTAACTGCAATATTTCAATGGGGGGGAGCAATGATATATTTTTTTAATGGGGGGAGCTTTAAAAAGTTTGAAGACCACTGCCCTAAGCACTGGAAAGCTCCACACCCTTCCAGGTTATGCCATATCTGCCCCATGCTGCTCTGGGCAGGCAGTACACATAGCTGTGGTTGACAACTTGGTAAACATCAGTCTCCTAACTTCATATTGTAAGTTTCAAGGTGCCAGTTCATCTTCACACAGTAGAAGGTGTACGCTGGGCACTGCAACTTTCAAACTGCCTGTGTTTCAGAGGGCTTTTATTTTAGGGAGTATATTTATTCTTAATTGTTGTTTTACTGCTGCTGTAGAAAAGTACATTCAAGATTAATGGTGGCTCTGAAGTCCAGATATGAAGGCACATGTGGCCAGACTGTGTGCACATAAATAGATTGTTTCGGAAACTATGATGCCCACTGCCTGTGTCTTAATTTAAAAGCAGCACCGAGAGGTTAGTACAAGGTTCCCCAAGCTTTTTTTATGTTCAATCAAAATCCTTCTGAGCTACTAACCTTAATTGACATGTAATAGTAACCACATCAAACAAGATTATATTAGTGGCCACCATATACAAGATTACCACTGGCGATCAGTTCAGTGCATCAGACACAGTTGACAGCTGTAATTTATAAAAAATGGCTCTGTCAACGTGGAAAGCTTCTTCATGGTTAATAGATAACAGCCACAGCTGCAATGCCCCTAGGACCAAATTATTAATATTTGTAATAGTCTCCTCAACACTATTTGATTTTTATCACTCAAATATCAGCTTTAAATAGAATTTGGAAATTCAACCATTTTTTTCCAAACAGCAGTCTTTGAATTCTGAAAATACATACGTTTTTGTTGCAAATACATACTTTTCAATTTTTGTGTAGATGTAGTAAAAGCTTTTTATTTAGTTCTTTGGAGAGCTCATTACAGGTAGCTGGAGAGCTGCCAATAGCTCACGAGCTACTCCTTGGAGAAGCCTGGGTTAGTATACCTGTCATCAAGCTGTCAACGTTATTTTTAAAACCAATATCTTATTAGCCAATGCTTGACTGATAAAAATAAATGTCTTATTTTCTCACACTTTAAGCATTGCTAGATCTTGGGAGATAAAGGCTTTGTTATTAAAAGCTA
This sequence comes from Calotriton arnoldi, assembly GCA_963921515.1. Taxonomy (NCBI): domain Eukaryota; kingdom Metazoa; phylum Chordata; class Amphibia; order Caudata; family Salamandridae; genus Calotriton; species Calotriton arnoldi. The sequence goes on along the minus strand of CAWUFW010000658.1, from coordinate 625,879 downwards.
AGGTCCTGAGTCGGAGGGACATGGTTTCCCCTTTTGCATAAAGTAGTGGGAAATTACCTCAAAGCTGGGAAAATCCAAGCTCGACATCCTCCCCACACAATTACTGCTGCCCGGGTTTTGTTTTTGGAATCCCACCTCAGGCTCTAGAAAGTGGGGGGAGACCAGCTCTAAGGCATAGCACGTTATGCTTCTGGGCCCATGTCAGGCTCCCCTGTCTAGACTTTGGAAAAACTTGCTGAGTTTTACAGGGCACGGTCAATGTCCTTGAGTAACTGCTACCAGCAAGCATTCTCCGGCCAATTGTTTGCACACGTGTTTATTTTTGCATACATTTTGTAAAAAATTGCTATTTTCACTGTTTGCTTACTCTTGCATACAAATTGACAGACATTGACTTCTTCCAGGTACTGGGAGTTGTGGGCATGCATTTAGGAGAGCTACTCCAGCCATTGTGCACCTGTCAGAGCAATGTCAGCCTGGCCATAGGAGGCCAGACTTTAGTGTCACCATACCTTAACATCAGCAGAGGACTTAAATCTTAGCTCCTGGTCAGGGCTGAACAGTCGAATCCACAGCCGTTGGTTTGCCAACCATTGGACATGGACGAGAGAAGACTGGTTCGAGCATCATCATACTCTCACAGTCTTAAGCAGGGGTGGTGAGCACTAAAATGACCTTTGTGAGGTGAGTTCAGATGCCTATTCTGGATAAGCTCCTCAGTGCCCACAGATTCCACTCTCAGCCGCGGTGGCTAACACGGTTTTTGGCTTGAAAGAGTAAACTAAAAGAATTTCCTGGCAAAGGTTCTACTCCTTGACTGGCTTCATCTAATGTTTGTAGAAGTTACCATTTGAGAAAATTAGAACAAGACATATAATTCATACAGCAACTGCATTCAGCAGGTTGAAAAGAGGGTATGTTCAACTTAAACTCCATTCACTTAGTTGGTTCATGATGGAGGACAGTGGCGCTAGAGGTGCTAAGAAAGGCAGCATCCCGTTCTAGCTCCATACACCTCTAGATATTGCAATGCACCATGTAAAGATACATTATATGCCTCCCATATTCAAGGCTGCATCAAATCTGAGCTGGCTAATCACTGAGAAGACAATAATCAGTCCATGTCAATTAACCCTCAAACCTGTCCAAGTAAATTGGCGAGGAACATTCAATCAAAGCCTAGTTCTCAGTCTACCTTCCATTTCTCTGACACCTCAAGATGAATCTAGCAAGGACTATGTTTGACTGGAGCCTAACTCCCACAAAATGTGCTAGTGGAATGTGAACCACTGGAAATTCATTGAAGCCCCTATCTTTAACTACATTTTTGAAAATCTGGAGCTTGTTGTTTAAAATAGAGATTTGAATCCATCAGTGTATCAATCAATCAGTCAATCAAACAGCATTTGTATAGCGCAGCACTGTCACCCCTAGGGGAATCTGGGTGCTGTGTCTCCATCGAAGAGCCAGGTCTTGTGTTTCTTTCTGAAGTCTGCCAGCGAGGGGGGCTGTTTGGAGCTGGAGGGGAAGGTCGTTCTGGGTCTTGACGCGATGTAGGAGAAGGAGCGGCCACCGCTGCAGCTGTGACGGATACGGGGGAGTGTGTGAGGGTGAATGAAGAGGAGCGCAGGTGTCTAGAGGGCTGGTGGAAGTTCAGTCACTGGTTGATGTAAGCCAGTCCTAGGTCATGAAGGGCTTTGTAGACTTGCATGAGGATCTTGAACTGGCATCTCTTCGGGAAGGGGAGCCTGTGAAGGTCGCTCAGGTTGGTGGCAATGTGGGTTTGTTTGGGGAAAGTCCAGGATGAGTCTGTCTGCAATGTTCTGTATGGTCTGAAGTATTCTGAAGAGCTGGGTGGAGACGCTGGCATTTAGGGTGTTGCCGTATTCGAGGCAGCTAGTGACGAGGGCCTGTGTGATGGTCTTTCTGGTGTTGGTTGGGATCCCTCTCAAGATTCTGCAGAGTATGCGAAGTGTGTGGAAGCAGGAGGAGGCAACTGTGTTGACTTGTCGTTTCATAGTCAGTTGACTGTCGAGGATAATGATGCATGGTCGGTCAGTTTGGGTGTAGGTCTGACTTATGCAGGCCACCAGCTGTGGTCCCATGTGGAGGTGGTCTTCCCGAAGATCAGTACTTCAGTTTGGTCAGGGTTGAGTTGGAGGCAGTTGTCTCTCATCCATTTTGCTATGTTGGTCATGATGTTGCAGAAGTTGGTTTTGGCGTTGGAGGGGTGCTCAGTGAGCGAGAGGATCAGTTGAGTGTCATCTGTGTAGAAGGTTATTGTGAGTCCATGGGATCTGATGATGCCTGCGCGGGGAGTCATGTAGATGTTGAACATGGTGGAGCTGAGGGATGATCCTTGTGGTATGCCGTATTTGATGTCTTTGGGTGCTGAGGTGAAGGGAAGCAGTCAGATGTTCTGTATGCGTCCTGTAAGGAAGGAGGCGATCCACTTGAGGGTGTCTGCTGTATGCCTATGTTGTATCGAATATTCCTTCTGGGGTTTTGTGCAGACCACTTACGTTTGTTGTTGATAAATGCAACATGCATTACGCATGATTATCTTGCAATATTTTGTTTCTGCTTCACATAGAGTACAATCAGCAAATCCCCCTAGAGTCGGGTCTGGCAGGAAATGCATAGTGATGGGCAAAGGGCTCTAATAGCACACAGCGCGAAAATAGTAGGATGAAAGAAAATAATGATCAAAATGAAAAATAATATGGCCTATAGTATTGTCATGGATTTATTGACTGTTGCATAACAGAATTGCAAACGTTATTGCTGTCCAATTGTTAAGTGCCCAAACCACAATTTAGCAATCTCATGATCCCATAGAACTGACGGTGGGAATCTTACCATCTGGAGTCCGTCTGGAGACACTTCTGGTAGATATCCCATGATTGACAAACAATTTGGGATGCAGACATCGATGCCTTTCTTTAAAAACAAAAACTAAGTATTCATACCATTGCTTGTGATCTGTTGAAAAGAACTTGTTCAGAACCAATAAAATTTAGAAACCATGTATCATCCTTTAAAACTGGAATGACAGATGTTTGATCATTGTTGGGATTTATTTTAACAATGCACATTGTTATCCCATGGTGTGGGTTCACTTTAGATGTGATGGAGCCCCTGATTTAAAGGTGGACTGCATGAATTACCAAAACCTTATTTTTGGCATTAGATATTCTACTTGGACTGGAACTCTGGCTTCTATTAACATGACAGCAAATTGAGCTATAGTATTCTCTATTGCAGTCCTTACACATTGAGGGAGAGTTCACATCAGAAAATGGGCAATAGTGTAACTCTTTAAGAGGGGTAGCTGCAACTGCAAGAGTGCATATTTCCACATCCAAGCAATATAACATATTTGGAAACATAGACTGCACGTGAGAATATTAGGGACGTAATCCAAATCGGGGCGAGGAGGAGTAGAACCAAGTCTACTGACGATTGTCAGGAAGGAATCAGAGCATTATCAATTCAACCCTCTCTTCCTCAATGCAGGCCATAGTTCATGAGGAAATACCTGACCAATGCCATATCTTTGACAAACTTGCCTTGCGATCTGGAGACATGCCAAACTCAAAACGGCATCAGCTATGTATGGTAAGTAGCCCTAACAGACATCTCAGAAACTCGATCTGTAGAACAATAGACTTAATTAACAGTTTCGAACAGAAATTCTGCAACTAAAGCCACGGTGTGAACCTAGAGCCTGCTGGATACATTGCAGGCATTCACCCAAGCGTTCATACAATGAAGCACTTATAAGCAGGGCCACTGGAATTATGCAGCAGGAGAGGGCCAAATTATGTGGCAGGGTTGAGTACATTTTGTGGCAAGACAAGGCAAATTATGTGGCATAATGCGTCAAATTTTGTAATAGTATTACTTTGTTTTTTCATCATTCTTAAACTTAGTAACACTCTGTGGGCATTGGTTGCATCTTATTAGTACCAGTTTAACATCCAAATATAGGAATAGGGCAACAGAAAGGTGATCAGTCCAGCTTTATAAATGGTCTTCCACTGCGCGGTAACACATCCTCACATAGTTATTAACTTTTGCACCGTATGAGCTAGAAACAAAACTTTTTTTGTTAAAATCTGCACATTATGTGCCAGATGATGGATTATGTGGCAAATGTGGAAAATCTATAATTATGCAAAAATCACCACAGCCGCACAATCACATAATTCCAGTGGCCCTGCTAGTAAGAAGCATCCACTGTCACAAAGAGAACCTGCAGATGGATAATGATCCTCCAACCAGGAGAAGTGATATCAAGGAAAACACAGCTCAATTAGCTGAGAGATGTAATCTTCCCCACCACAGACACCTTGCTCCAGGACACACAAAGAGCAGGAGAGTCAACCATTGTTAGACCTGACATCCTTGACGTGGTATTCCCCCAAACATTTTGCCTTTACTCCTCCTGTTAGGCTTAACTTTGCTTCTGTTGGTATTAGGACTCTGTGCACTTTACTACTGTTAACAAGTGCTAAAGGGCTTGTGCTCTCTCCTTCAAACATAGTAAAATTGGGTTGCACCCAATGTGCACATTTACTTTGTTTGTAATTCCCTAGTAAATGGTACTACATGTACCTGGGCCAATAAGGTAAATGCTAATAGTGGACCTGCAGCACTCAATGTGCCACCCACTAAAGTAGCCTTTTAAAACATGCCTGCCCCTGCAGCCTGTAGTGTGATTTTATATTGCCATTTAGACCTGGCAAAAGATACATTTTGCCTGGCCTAAATCTTCCTTTTTAATACTTGTAAGTCACCCCTAAGGGATCTCCAACAGCTCAGAGGGCAGGGTGCGTGTATTTTACACGTAGGACATGTGAGTTTTAGTTTTACATGTCCTGGAATTGCACAACTCTTAAAGTCATTTTCCACTACTGCAAGGCCTATCTCTCCATTGACTAACACTGGGTTACCTTATTACATTTAATAAGTGATCGCGTTTGATTGGGAGAAGATAGAAATGTAGTGTTTACACTCAAATTAATTGTAATTTAAAATCCTCCTTAATGACGAAGGTCGGATTTTAAGTCACAATTCTGAAATTGTTACTTTTAGAAAGTTGGCATTTTCCTGTCCAAACCATCTGTGTCTTCTACCAGTGTGCTGTCACATAACTGTGAATGGCTCTGCTGTTGGGGTTTGTGTATATCTTCCAGATAGTGAATCAAAAAGGAGAAGGTGTTGACAGGATGGGCTACCCTGCCAGGATGACTAGGGACAGAGCTGTCCCTTGAACACGTACACTTCAAAGGGCATGCCTGCGGCACACAAAAGGAACCTGACTCTAGTCCTCTGCCATTCTGACTTCTTGGAGCTTTGACAGTGGAAGGGAAGAACTTTCCACAACCAGGTGTGAGGAGCTGTATAGGGAATCCCTCCACTTTAAAGGCTGGCATCAGGTATAAATAAAGGGCCTCCTGAGCCACTCATCAATACACTCCAGGTGCTGTGGGCATAACAGAAGAATTGCCTTGCTCCCCCGAGGACTGCCCTGCTGCTTGAGGACTGCCTTGCTCTCCGAGAGGGAAAACTGGACCTGCTCACTTCATCCCAGCCTAGCCTGAGTAACTCAATGGGTCAGTTGGCAGACCTCCTACCTGAGCTACAGGGACCCAGCAAGCTCCAGAGGCCTCCGAGCAACTGCTCAGCTGGACCTGCTACACTGGACCTGCAACTGGACCTGTCTGAGCCCTACTGGCCTCTGTTGGATTTAGTACCTGATCCCCAAAAGATGTCTCCACAAGTCTTGGACCCTTGGTTAGCCTCAGTTGAGCTTCTCCTGTGAAGAAAGGTGAAATCCTGAAGTTTTGGGGTTTTTGCCACCTAGAACGGGCCTGTTTGCATCGAGACTCTGTTGCCCACGATGACCGCCAATGGGAAGCTCCGGTTACTGTGACTGTTCATGCAACAGCGACTGCCAGTGACAACTAGCAATGCAAGATCTGCGCTTCCCACTACAGCAATGGAAGCCCACGGTGACCACCAAAGCTAAATCTAAAATAAATCTAAAAGCTAAGCACCAGCAACAACCCATCCGCCGCGCCCGACCAGCATTTCTTGCTACAGTGTCAGCAGCCTACACTGCCCCACCTACTCTTTGTGCTAGAGCGATGAACAAGCCTACCCCAGCATGAAATATCCTAAAATGTTTTACATTCATTCCTTCCCACAAAAAGCATGAATAAAACACACATTTATTAAGGAAGAGAACAAGCATTGGCAAAGCCAATAGGACGTTGCTTGCTGCCAACGTTTTGGCATCATCAAAGCTTGCTTTATTTTGTCATGGTTTTTGTAAACTTTTATTGTTGGGCATTCTCCAATATAAAAACAAATATTAGTTGAAAGCAAAAATATTTTGTTGGTTCAAAAAGCATGCATGGTCCCAGGCACTAAAGGGATCTATATTGTGTGCAGATGAGCCCCTTGTGAAAAACACAGAATGTCCTCACTCACAGTGAAGTTAGCCAATGGCTAAACTAGGCTAACCCATAGCGCAATGCTGTATGATGTAGGGGACGGAAGTAAAGCTGAATTACATAACATCTGACCAATGGAAGAAGTGTGGGAAAAAACTCCTCCTTCATTTATATGCATTAGATTTATGTTTATTACAATTGTTTACATAAATTTGTTGCATAATGATTTAAATAAAAAGGTAGCACATTTATGCTAGAAATAGTTCTCAAACGTTTCATTAGATCGCTATGCAGTTTCCCCAGGAGTGCACAGAGATAAGGCAGATAAGAACGCATTAAATGCTCCACTTGACGACGCCCAAAGCCAACTACTCACTGACACACCATAAATCCCTGCTTTATTCACATTTTAAGGACTGCATTTTTATCTTGTTATTGGTACTCGGTTTTTCAATACGGAAAATATTGCTGGCTCCCTCTGTGCTTGCCAGGAGCCCACGTCGGAAGTGCTGAAGTGAACTTGTTCTTTCAGAGAACTTGCTTTCTTGCCAGTTCGCTTACATCCTTTTATTATGATTGCAGGTGACTTTTAAGGATGTGAGCGAACTCAATTAACAGCGGCTGCTGGAATGGATGCGTGCGTGCTAGATGAATAAATTCATTTTATACAAACTATAATTATGTTTTTAATATGGAATTGGAGCAGTGGAATTTCGGCTCTACCCTTTATTTGTCACTTTTTTGCAACTATATACTTATATTTGACATTGCATTCACAAGGTATAATAAATTCCTTAAAATGTGTGAAGCATGTAAATGTATTAATGAAATGTAATCATCGTAGGGATTAGAGGTTTATATACGAGTGTACTGTTCAGTTGAAACATCTAATTATGTCATCTCATATTCATGTTATATTATTATTCTTAAAATTATACTTTGTATATGTATAATCATGTATTCGACGTTCATGTTGACAGCTGAGTTAACTTAGCAAATTCATTCTTTCTTTCTTTCTTCTTTCTTCTTTCTTTCTTCTTTCTTTCTTTCTTTCTTTCTTTCTTTCTTTCTTCTTTCTTTCTTTCTTCTTTCTTTCTTTCTTTCTTTCTTTCTTTCTTTCTTTCTTCTTTCTTTCTTCTTTCTTCTTTCTTTCTTTCTTTCTTCTTTCTTTCTTCTTTCTTTCTTTCTTTCTTTCTTCTTTCTTTCTTTCAGTACAAGCGCACTGTCAGAGCAATGTCATTTTGATTCAGTAACAGTGTTGTAATCCTTGCCAATTCATTAAATCCCACTGTGTCACAAGTATAAAGGCGTTTTAATGCACGGAAAACCCTTCCGTGTAAGAGGCAGTCTTTACAAGTTGTTATGGCAATATTAACAGTTTAAATACATTTTGATCGAGGCCATAATATTTTGCTGTGACCTTTCTGACAATTGAGCACTGCAAAAACGTCATTTGTACCACCCAGCCGGCGCAAAACTGCACCAGTCGGTCAGTGAAAATGCTGTTTTTGTTCATAATTTGTAAATGCGTTGGGGCAAATGATGTTGCAAACTTGCTGTGCACCGGTATACAGTAATTTAAGGTAGCCTTAGGATTCACAGCATGCAGAATGTACACCACATGTACCGTAATGTTTTATGTCTGGTTTTCAAACACACTTTCTAAGGTGCTACCCAGTTCTGTCGAGTCACTTGCATTTTTCTTTTCTGCCAGACGCAAATGGGTTTACAAAGAACATGATGGCATCTTTAGTGGGAGGAATATCTCCAGGACTACCTCTGAAGCTAAGGGTTAATATTGAAACTAGGCTCTGGATGCAAAGGCCTTCTTTCCTTCAGGTTCTTGATTTCCCTTACATCTCTCTTAAAGTAGCTACAAACCACATTTGCAAATTTCAGGATGTCTCTAAGTGAGCGCTCTAAACGCGCTGACTGAGCAGTACTCCTAGATGGTGTAAAATGCTCTCAGTTTCAGTAGTAAAATCCTAATTGTGGTGGTATGATGGTGCATGAGGCTCAATACATTGTTGCTATGGTATAGATCAGCCATTAGTGGTACAAGGATGGACAAGGAACACTAATCACAAAGGAGAAATCTATATCACAAACAAATAGAGTACATTTGCAAGAATCACACACACACTTCCACCATATTTCAAACACACCATATAGACAGCAATGTCGTGCTCAGACGTTGGCAAGTGGGAATCTATGAAAATCCCTAGGTCCTCACCTCTCTGACACCAATCTCGTGTACCTGCATTTGTATGAAGAAGGCACTTCCCTCTCAGCCATACAAAAGGACCACTGATGTTCTTTTGCATGATTGACATGCCAACACCAACCTCACACCATGCATATCAAATTGTACAGTCCTAACAGGGTCCCTAAGTCAAACCTGCTTGAAAAAAGGAAACTGCTCATTGTGAGGTTCTCCTTAATATTAAAGCAATGCGTTTTGTGTATTTTGTGGGTGTTCCCCTGCCCCTCCGTTCTCATAGAAAATCGACTGGGCGAACTCCAAACATCCAGTGCAGTTTTAAAATGATCCTTTCATATGGGCTGTAATGCAGATTAATCAAACCAGACCAGACGTGGGTGATAGACAAGTAAGCTCTGCACTATTGGGGGTGGTGCATTTACCTTTAACAAGACACATGTCTATGTTCTGCATTACCAGTAGTGAATGATATTTATGGGACTTACTGTGCTTGGGCAAGAAGAAAGAAACGTTGGGCTTAAAGAAAATATCAATGGCCCTGCATTTTCTCACACTGTATAAAATAAAATTTGGATTGTTCCTTTGGAGATCACAATGACTGTATCAGAGTGTCTAGTGGCAAAATGCTGATTTAAACTTCATAAGCAGACACTTTGCCAGAGGGGGCTCTTCAAAACTTAGATATTGCTAAAACATGGGAATATCTTGGGCAGTAATTAAATGCTCTTTCAACTTTCCCATCCTTTGATTTGTCAGAATTTTGTCACCAAACCCGTTTTTGTGCCCAGTTTTAAGAGAATAGAATGCGCCCTACAGAAATAAAATCAGAGGTTGACCATATGTGCCTTTGGCCTTAAAGCGGCAACTGCTCTCAAAAATACTTGAACCATCTACTGTTCCCATTTCTTCCAATATTCAAGATCTCGGCAAATAACTCTTTAAATGGTATCAGTTCTAATGTGCTTTCATATTTCCATATTCACACCCAGAATATAATGGTCTGAGCCGTACCACAGAATAGTTAAATTTATGCCCTGATTTAAAATAGAGGAACACTGGATGTACTTTGCGGCAGACTCTGTCGATTTTTCAAAAGGCTATTTTCTGAGGTCCTAAAATGAGAGATGCTAGTGTACCCCCAAATTTCAGAGGCAGACACAACTACTGATCTAGGTGACTGATAGACTTCTAAAAACGGTGAGGAAACCTTTTCTATGTTTTTTGCAATTTGCAATGTACCCCTAATAGCTGTAATTAGATCAGCACCCCTTCTTCTTCTTAAATAGTCTTTGTTCATCACCATTACTAATGGAGAATCGTCCAGTCTCAACTTATTCCGAAACATGTGGGTTAAATGCTATGAACTTGGTCTTATTTGTTTTTATAATAAGCCCAGGGGCGCAACTATGTGCAAACGTCCGAGTGTGGGGGGAGGGAGGTGGTGGGGGGGGGGATGTGACTAATACTTCAATTAGTGGATGTCGAGACATTCTCAAAGCCAGCATTAGACTACCCATTGGCAAAGCCAATAAGTCTTATTTTAATTTTCTAACACATACAAACAGCATTCTTAAATTCCTGCATCTTCATGCTTTAGCATATTAAAGTGAGAACTATTGGCTTTGCCGATTAGTTTCCTGAGACTATGAGCACTGCATGAGCTCAGAAAGCATACATCAGACTTGCGAGCATCAGTAGTCTGCAAGGTTATTGGTACCAAGCTAGTCCTGTGCCTGGTGTGCATGTCTGACACACACAAAAGAAAGCACTGAAGGTTTACTGGATAGGTATCTTTTCGTACTAAAAGTGACACAAGGTGCATAATAAACAAATACTTGCAGGAAACAAGAAGATGCGTATGGGTGATCTCCCAAATAGCACAAAGTAAGTAATTTTTTTATTGTATGTAGTTAATTAAAACCATTAAAAAAGATCATCGAAATATCAATAAAATCAATATCGGCAATTATGTTTAAAAAAGGGAAAAACGGATCGAACAATTGTATCCATAAAATCACATCAGCAATTGTGTTTAAAAAGCAGAAAAGGGAAAAGAGAACGATTTGCCCAATTCCAGAGATTCGGAATTCATCGTAATTAATCAGTATTGATCGATAAACAGGTTGTTGCTCAAAATATTAGCTGCTTTTGTCCCTTTTCTAAAGTCTTATGTAAGTTGGCGTGTAGTGCCAGTTTTGCTGAACTGCTACATCGTGGATGGAATGATGAGTTTAAATGCAATCCTACGATGCAGGGTGTCTCTCGTTGCAGATCTCCTTACGGCTGTTGTGTGCAAAAAGTGCCAATATGCATGAATCCTTGACTACACTGCTGTACTCATGAGCAGGTATAAACTAAATGTTACAAGAACTCAAATTCCTAAGCGATATCATCTGCTTTGTATGCTTTAAAGCCGGGTAATTTCTAGAATGTTCACAGTCTGCTATCTAATAATAATAATTATTTTTTTTATGATCATGTACAAATAACAAGTATTCTTTCGCTTATGGTTCAGAAAGACACGTGCGCGTTGGCGCTATGTGTTTGATTTAGATAATAGTGCGCTAACTTTCTGCAGGAATTTGGCTGCCCTGCATGTGGTCTGAAGAGATTTACCACTCAATAGATGCATGATGGCCGGTCGACATGATCTAACTTGTGAAGTGCGGAGTGCTTGAAGTATGTATTGCCGTCTCAGATTATTCACAGCTGAGCAGATGCACACTAGATGGATGAGGGACTCATCAGCTTGGCCACAAAGTCTGCAGTGCATGGTTGGCCAGGATTGTTTCCATTTTGGTAACTGGTCTTTTGTCGTGAAAGCTCCCAACCGAATCAAAAGTAGCTGATGCTGGGTTGATGAAGTAATATGCTGAACAAGGTACGGTTGGGGCAATCTCGTCTCATATGAAGATAAGACCATCCAACCATGCTTTTTCTTCGTTAGGGCAGCTTTGTCCATTATCCAGGCCTTTTGTTTTGCTGCGTTGTTGATTATTTTTTTAAATGCATTAAAACTATAGTCGGTATCCCAGGCATCATGCATATCGAGCGTGGTCAGAGATCGTTCTAGTACGGTGTGGCAAGATTTTCTTTCTTTGGGTTGGTTTTTTATTTCAGTCCAGCAGTACCCCAACAAGGAGTCCTCTGGTGCTGTTTTTAGTTTCCAGCACATCTTTATTATTGCCGCTTGTCTAATCGGATATTGGTTTAATAACCCGAATTCCAGGCGAACTTGGGCTTGAGATGTGTACTGCGGAATCCGGAAGACTTGTTTGAATAAGCCTGATTGCAGTAAATTCAAGAAGTTGGCGTCTTGGCCTTTGTATAGTTCGGAGCCGTATGTAAGAGTTGGTAGGAACTTGGCAGCAATGACTTTGAGTAAATGGGCGTTTGATGGACACTTTAATTTCAGTTTTAACATATTCAGTGCAAATCGTAATTTATTTGCTTGAGCTTTTCTGATATTTAAGTGCTCTTTGAGTGTAAACCTTGTGTCGACCATTACTCCCAGATATTTATAGGAGGCAACCTGCTCTATTCGATATCCTGCTGCATACCACTGGTGTTTTCCCCTGTTGGGCACCTTATTTGCTGAGAAACACATGACCTTGGTTTTGTTGTAGTTGAGAGTCAACCCGAGCTCCTTAATGTATTCCACCAGAAAGTGCTCCCTCAGGTGCTGAGAAGTAGACTAATATGAACCCCATTAACGGTGTAGAGCATGTACTGCGATAAAGAAAATCAAGGCAGGCTTCTATCTGGCTGCCACAAAATGAGGGGGGGGGAGGAGGGTTCACCAGCAGGGCCGGACTGGCAACCGAAACCGGCCCTGGCAAACTGCAGCCGAGCAGTTTGCGAGCGCTGGTTTCAGCCGAATTTGTTACAGGGGGCCGATATTGCCGACCCCCGGTAACAAAAATGGCCCCCCAGGGGCCCAAAACCGGCCCCCACCCTAGCAGCCCACCGGGGAAACTCCCGGTGCCCGCTACGGCCAGTCCAGCCCTGTTCACCAGGAGCTCAAAAGGAAGGGGTATCAACAGAGCATAATGAGTGGGATACCTGGTCACGGTGTAAAAGCATGTGTGTGTGTGTGTGTGTATGTATATATATATATATATATATATATATCAGACCTAGCTGGGGAGCAACAGAGCATTGCACATTATAGGAGGCGAAATAAGCCGATGCAAGATTGTTTACATCAAGTGGAGGCTTAAATCTATTTTTCACATCCATTTAGCCTAGTATCTTACACATTTAAATTGTAGTCACTGTCAAATTAAGTGATTTGATCAGAACTGCATCATCATCATAAATATCTTTATTCGATTTGCATCAGCAATCATAAAAGCATATCATTAACTGGGATAGGAAACAGCAGACTTTAGGTGAGTCTAAGAATTGCATGTACAATAAAGCTGGTGTCACTTGATTAAAATTCAAGGGCACAAAAAGAGGGCGGACATACTTTTGTCATAAACTGACCATTTGGGACAAATAAAAACAACATGTAAAGTGTCTCGTGCAGAAGTCATGTTACATGTACAGAAAGGGCGATCTGATGGTTTATGCCACCCCACCAACAGCTGTGGGAACAGGTTTAAACGAAAATACGTTAGTAGTCTTCTATGCTGGGCCGCCATGTCCAGAGTTAGATACATTTCCATTTAATTTGTGGACTTCACTATCATAAAGTGCTCGTAACTGGGTTTTTTTAGGCCGTCGAGAGCCTTGCTTCTCTTATAGTTATTCTAAAGCCTCTTTAACCCAAGCTATATCCGATTTACAGATCGTCTCTGGGGACCTGAACAGCTGAGGTTTGCCCAGTGCCCCTAGAGTTGTTTTGACATAGCTTAGCCATGTTATGCGGTGGCTTTGATCCATATTCAAACAGTCAGTCACAATTTTTCTGTTAAATTCCAACTCACTTTTAAGCCATATTGAGAACCAAAGAAGTATTGTGCCGAGTTGAATAAAATCGGAAATAAAATCTGCTCCCATCTCTTCGTGCACTATTTCCACTGGGACACTCTGTGGAATTCGTAATAATCTCCTAAAAAATGTATTTTCAGCTGTTTGTATTGGGTAGCAGGATTTATATCCCCATATTCCTGCTCCAAATGCCACAGTCAGAATGCACTTTGCGTTATGAAGATGCAATATGGATTTTATGTGACTATGTCTTAGACGCTTAGCAAAGGTGTCAATGCCATGAGCTACCCTATTAAAAGATTATACATGCACTCTTACCAGAGGTCCCTAATTTAATTGATTATCCTGCAGGGTGACCTAAATAGCAAAACCTATGTGCCTTCCCTAAATAATGGTCCTTAATAAAGTGGGTTTTCGATTTTGCATTTTTGGGCCTACTGTCATGGTATAAGGCTTAAGATAATTAATTTTAAGGCCTAAATTCTCCATAAATTCATAAAAGAGATTTAATAATAACTGTAAGCCATTTGATGTCCGTGCAATAAGAACAGAATCGTCCACATACAATAATGCCGGGACCATTCTAGTTCCCACCAGTGGCACATCCCTGCAACATTCTCCTAAAAACTGATCTAGCCAATCAATATACAGGATAAAAACCATGGGGGTAAAAATGCAACCCTGACAGACCCCCGCCCTAACTGAAAGAGCGTAGTGCATTCTTCTGCGGGACCAAACCTCACTGAAAACTCTAAACCACTATGCAAATAATGCAAAAAAACTACAAGGGCCTCACCCACTCCCATGTCCCTCAGCACAGCCCACAGTTTAGATCTATTCACTGTTTAAATGCTGTGCTGAGGTCCATGAAGGCCAAATGTATACTACCCTTTTTAATAGTTGTATATTTATTAATCACCAAATAGAGAATAAGGTTCTGTTTAATTGTCCCCCAGCCTGGCCTAAAACCGTATTGAATATCAGACAGAATTTCTTTACAGTCAGACCATTCCACTAATCGTTTTAAGAGAATCCTGCCCAAAACCTTTACCTCAGCGTCTATTAGTGATATGGGTCGGTAGCACGCTGGGCCCTCTTGGTTGCCCTTTTTAAAATAGGTACAATGATTGATTGTTTTCAGGATGTAGGAATATGACCGAGGGCTACAGAATTCAGGTGTTGAGCGATTAATGGGGCCCAGAGGACCAGAACTACATAATTTTCAGTCAAGTGCCATGCTGGATTCAAATCAAAGTCGACAGCTTAGCCACTAGACCACTCCTTCCTTAGTTCATGTAATATAACTTTCGGAAAAAGGTTAAGAGTTCAGAATGTAGTTGAAAAATGCTTAATATGTTGCCTTCATCAAACCTTGGGAACATTCATATTCTATTGATATTTGACCGTTTTACTATTGATATCTAGAGAGAAGATCAAATGCAAATTATTTTGGTATTTAGATATTACACATGGACAGCACCTTGATTGCACTGTCTTTTGCTTAACTTTCAGGTTTGTCTATTTGCATATCACAATGGGGTAATGTCATGTTTATATTTAGACAGTGGCGGCTCGCATGGGGCGTGCTGCGGGGCAGTTGGGTGGGGGAGGGGCAGGATGGGGGGGTAGTAAACTCGGACATATGACGGAATGGAGGAACGTAATAATTACTTTCCTCCGTTCCGTCGTATGTCCGAGTTTACTACCCCCCCAACCTGCCCCTCCCCGTCCCGCCCTACCGCCCCGCAGCACGCCCTATGCGAGCCGCCACTGTATTTAGAGAGCGGGGGGGGATACAATACTAGTAACTGTGTAATATGGTCCAATATTACTAATGAGGAGGGTCTGATGGCATGATAAAAACTAGGTAAAAAGGCCAAGTGGTTTGTAAATGTCACCAGAGTCCAAAGATGGCAATACAGGACTGTTTTACACATGGTATGCATTTTTTATATTACATGTTTACTTTGAGGTAGTTAGGTTGAAAAATCTGTTTTCTTCACAGCGCAATTAACAATGTGCCAATATGCAATGAACAGAATGCAAATGCTTATGTTTTGTTTACCTGCCACAAATACATTCTTAATAAAACAATGGGCAATGGTGAGGTCAGGAAATGTACGCAATTCTGTGAGTACAAAGTTTGCCACATAATTATGGATTTACTGAGTTTGCCACATAATTTCCAGAATTTGTATATTTCACTAAAAATATTGTTTCTAGCTCATTTTTGTTTCATAATTTAGACAAGCTTGAGTATTATTTGGTCTTCACTGCTGCATAATGCTACTAGCCTGCACAATGTTAAAGCTGTGCAGAGTGGTTTGGGAGCTACCAAAAAAAACAAAATCCATATTTCACAGGCAACCATTAAATATTTTCCATATTTCACAGTTCCTTGTGATACACAAGTTTTTTATACCACTGCTTTTTGTGCAATGAATGTACCAAAATATACACTTGCACTCAACCACAGTTGCTTACTCTCTGCATGAAAGAGCGTTGGACAAAGATACTGAGATTTAAATGTGCACATGCTGCATCATAAATTCATCATTTGAAGTAGTGTTTGCAGCCATGCTTGTGAAGAAACTGAAATTGTGCAAAATCAGATTTATTATTGTTATTGTGAGTATCTGCAGCACAATACACTTCTGTTGGATTAGTTTAAGACACAAGGAAATCCAGATGAAGAACTGGGTTCAGACCCATGCGTGTGTAAGCTATGCCCCTATTACCAGGCTCCTGTAGCTCCAGCCGGTGCTCAACACCTATATCCTCAACCAGTGCGCAGCTCATGTTCCTCCACTTGAACAGATGCCTGGTGCTCTCTCACAGGAAGGTGGGAGGTAAAGCTACAAGTGTAAAGAGGTGTTTAGAGCCTTTATCCACTGAGGGTGCCATTATTGGAGCCCACCCCCTTTGTTTGCTGTGCCACTAAACCATACATCAAGGATTATCACACATGCACTGAGGCTGCTGCAGCAAATCCCTTCTCCCATACCCTTGATGCTGTGCTGATCTCTCAGACTTTATTCTTCCCACCTCCATCTACTCCATTTGGGGTTTACCTGCTCCAGCCAAGCACCGCGAAGTGACAGCAGAAAGACTGGCATTTGGATCAGCAGTGGATGAACGCATTATACATAATGTGAAGAAGCAGCAGCAAGCCAGCATGAGATTCATCCAGTAACCACAGTACTCAGAGTGACAGCAGAAGGGACTGACATGATTCGATAGAAGCAACACTTAATTGCAGTGACAGAAGAGGAGTTACAAGGACTGGCAACAATTAAAAGCCTCAGCCATTGAAATCAAGACTCAGTGGCTGCAGCAAGGCTCCAGTATATGACACACGTATGAGAGGTGGTAACTGCAGGAGTGTGTGTGACAGATTTGTCAGGATATGAAACATCCCTATAGTATCGTAAGTAAAAACAGGAATGAAAGAGTGTGATGAGTGCAGTGATAGGGGATGCTGACTCAAGCACAGAGGATACCCACGAAAACCTTTAAAGAACTCAATGAAAAGAGCCTGGTTCACCCCCTGTGAGACATTGCTTGTTAAAAAACAAAAGGAACCCAGTACTAAACTAGTATGTGTTTCCACATTTTGGCCCTACACAACACAGTTCAAGAGGATCATACGCAACAATTGGCACTTAATAAAGAACTCTGAATGCAGCTTAGAATTGCCAATGTTTGCAATGAGGAAGTATCCGAGTGTGGGATCCCAAATAGTTTGCCCAAGTTTATTTAAGGCAAAAAAGCTGAGCGATTTACTTGCAGCATGGAATTTGATGCCAATTCAAGGCCACCACAAATGTGGTACATGCAGTGTCTGCAAACAGACGCTAGAAGGAAGTTCCTTCTCAGATGGAAAGATCACCTGGACCCACGAGGAATTTTCAAACTGCAAAACCAAAAACATGGTTTACGCTATAGTCTGCCCATGTCAAAAGATCTACATTGGCAAAACTAATCAAGAAGTGAGACAACGAATCATCCAGCATAAATCATGCATCAAAACGAACATTCAAACAGCACCAATGGTCAACCATTTCAATCAAATGGGACACACGGAGAAAGATTTCCACTGGACTGTTTTAAGTGCTATCCAAACAAGCCCCAGAGGTGGAGATATTGACACCAGGCTAATGCGTAAAGAAGCATACTTGATTATGAAATTTAATTCAGTATCAAGAGGTCTGAATGAGATGTTTGAAACAAACAGATTGTAGACCACCCATTCGTGTAACCCTGCGTCCATACTCGGTCTCTTGTAGTTGTTTCAACAATGAAAATGTTAAGTGTTTCCATTCCAAAAACAAGGTAGACACCGCTTTGGTCTGTGATCCATTTCAGGTTTTACATTATCTTTTATATATCCTTTTCTTCTAAAAATCACTCATCTCATTTTTGCGTGGAATAATCGTAAACAAAGTTGGATTGTTTAACAACCATCACCCTGAGGCTTCGCTTTAGTAAAAAGAACCATGAATTATGCATCGTTATAGAAGTTCAGTGACAATACACTACATCACCCAGAATCCTCGAGCAGGACCGGTTGCTGTGGGACACACCCAATTCACAAAAGAAAGGTCAGAGGAACACAACGCCATTATCCATGTGGCAAGAGGACGATGTGATCCAGAGGGATCCCTAACAAGCTTTTGTAAAGGAATCACACTGGGCTTCAGTATCCATTTCTAAACAAATACAAATTACAGAGACTCACAGAACAACATGAGCAATCCAGAAAAGCCTGTCCTGCTCCTTTGATTTGGTGCACAAGTACAAATCCCTAATAACCTCGACACCTGATTAGTCAGAATCAAAACCTTTTGTCGTGCCCCCTAAGAATTCACCAAACCTTTGTCCCGAAGAGAACCACCAAAGAAAGTGTGGGTTCGAAACGCGTAGACCGGGATCAATAGGGGATCCTAGTTCAACCAGTATCAATATGGACGCATAAATTCATTTGTATAAAGAAACTATTGGAAGCCCATATTAGATACCTCTGGACCCTTTATACATTCCAGTACTAAGAGCACTTACTGTGAATGCAATGCTCTGGTCTTATAAAATCTTGGATTGGTGAAGATGCAATTTTAGCCTAGTTCATGTATACATTTTTCGTTATCACAATGTATTTTTGATTTATCTTTTCATATTTCACACATGTTTTTCAAATATTTTTCACTGTATATCCATCGGGTTGAATGTGGATTGTCCTTTCTTTTATCGCACCAAATGTGAAAGTTTAAAAAACGTTTGTGTTCAATCATTACTAAAACAAATTTGAGGTCATGATTATTGAGTAAAATGTACCTCATGCATAAGTAAAGATGTGTTTAAATCTCACAACCACCTGATTTTGTTTTGTGTATACAATTGTCTAAGGCCCAAGGTGGTTGTAGGTAAGGGCCAAACCCCCCAATTCACACAGACTAAGGGGCCTATTAGGATAATGGGCGGATCGCCACCGCCGGCCCGGCGGTGGCGATCTGCCCGCCAAATGTCCATGTGTCACCCCCCGCCATATTAGTATGGCGAGGGGCACCGCGGCGGACGGAAAGACCGTCCGCCGCTTTTTCGCCGGTCGGATTGCCAGCCGGGTGGAAAAGGCACACAATATGGTGGCGGTGCCTTGCGGACTCCGCCATCCATATTATGATGCGTGCGGTGTGCATGCATTTCCATGGTGGAGACTCTGCCATGGAAAGGCATGCAGAGATTGGCTTCGGGGGCCCATTGGGGGCCCCCGGGGGGGTGCGGGGTGGGTGGCTGCACTGGGAGGTACCTGTGGTACCCCCCTTCATTGCCATACACAAGGTGGCAGGCACCGCGCGGTGCCTGTCACGTTGTGCATTGCAATGCACTACATGCACCTTTAACATTGCGGCGGGTGCTGTTTACAGCACCGCCCGCCGCAATGTTAATGGCAAGAATGCGCCTGCCAGGGTGGCTGGTGCATCCTAATTGGCCTAGCGGGACCGCCGCACCTCTGGCGGTCGGTCCCGTTTACCGTTACGGTGGCGGGCGGACAAAGTCCGCTCTCCATCGTAATAGGCCCCTAAGTGAGAGTGGCAGGAGCACTCTCACTTTCCTCCACTGACTCATTTACCCATATACCCATCGCAGTAGATTTAGCATTGCTCCAGAGATCTGAATATACCCTTCATCCTGAACTATACACATGAGCAATGGAAGCTTTCTCTACAGCTGTGACTGTTATAAATGGAAGATGTGCTTGTGCTGCTGCTATCTTCTGCGACCAAAGGAAGTGTGTTTTGTTGCTGTCAATGAGTACCTGTTCTGTGAGGAAAAAAGCTTGCACTTCTAGGATCCACTTTGTAGTGAACCTTACATTGCTGCTGTCCAGGCCATACATGTTTTGTAAGACTGGCAAGCTTGTTTTGCTGGCAGCTTAGTAACATCTGTTCTATAAGGAAAGGAAGCTTGCACTGCTGCTGTACAGCTGTACCTGTTCTGTGAGAAAGAGGGACACGTGCACTACTCTTTGAATTGTACCTTTTTTTATAGAAGGAAGCATTCGTAAATGGTATCCTTTTTGTAACTCTTCTATGTGTTTGGCAACACCTTGTCCTGTTTCTCCTGCTGCACCACATGCCTAGAACCTATTGTTGATACTAGGGCAGCTGCCAATGTCATGCTACAAAAGTAAAAGCCAATGAATTGCCAATACTTGTTTTGTATATGATTCTAGTAAAAGAGCATACTACCCAAAATATGTTCATAGTTTACTTTTGATGCTCTATGTGAAACTCTATTTCAAATTTGACTAAACCACCTTGTACAATTCTAAAACAGCTGGTAAGTGACTGTATGTCAATGTATGCAGCACGGTCACTTTCACCCTGTGCTCAGTTTGGAAAAATACAAAAGTCTGGTGACCAAAATGTTTCTTTGGAGATTGGTACCAGCACCATCCACTGCCAGCATGGACACCACCCAGTGACACAGTGAAAGCTAGACTTATGGTGACGAAAGGAGCAAAAAGAATGGGTAAAAAGCACTGTAAAGTTTGCCTTCGTTTTATTGTTTTGCTGCTTGTTCAAACGCCTCTCCCATTTCACTCTCATTGCCTTCTCAGTCACACTCTCCTCTCATTTCTTTCTCCTCTCTTCCCCCTTTTCTCTCCATATTCCCACATACACTCACTCTCTCTTCTTTTTCACGGCTCTACCTCATTGCTGTCTCTCTCTTGAATATTTCTCTCAATCCCTTCTCTCACTGTCATCCTCCGTCTCAATATCTCCTATCAGAGAACAGCCATGTCCAAGACTAACTTGGGTGAGAAGACTGTTGTACATTGACAGAATATGAGCTGGTGCCCAGGACCTTAGTGCCCAAAGAAGCACAGCTTTTACATTGTAGGAATGCTAAACTCTGCTTGTGTACTGCATCACCCCATTCTATTAAGGATCATGGACTCTGCTTTATCTGTGCAGAGGTTCAGTGCTATGTATGCAGGGACTTGGCTGTATCTGTGAAGGAGCTTGTCTCTACAATATGATGGGGTCTGTTTGTGACTGAGTCCCACTCGGTCTGTGTGTGATGGGAACTCATTTCTATCTGTGCAGGATCTCATTTATGTCTTCTATGTGTTCAGCCCTATCTCCTTAGGAGCAATCAACTTCAATTTGGAATCCTCCCCTTAATAAAACATGTACTGAAATGAGCTTCTCGATCCCGAGCAGTCCCGACCCTTCAATTGGTACTTAAAACTGCAATAGTTTGGTGACATGTGGTGCTTTGAAACACTTATAACCCCGAGCACACTTTGTTGTGAACAAATTCTCATCAGTTATTGCTTCCTTTTGGTCTACATTTGTAATATGGAAATTTAGAAGCAGTTAAAATTGTGGAGACGCAAGGAGACAATGGTGAATAAAAAAGGAGACAAAGGCGAAAATGTATGCAGTGGTAATCAGCATGTGGAGAAAAATGAAAACAGAGGATGACAGGGAGCAGAAGAGGATGTAGTGGCATGTGGGGAGGGTGACTACATGGACAGAGGGCAGGATAAACAGTGCTGAGGCCTAGGTCATGCACCGTGATGGCCTATGAGCAATGCAGTAGAAGTTAAAATGCACAGTAGCACATGGGAAGAAAAGAATGGATCTGGGAGGAAAAGCAAAAGTCAAAGAAAAAACTTGTACATTTTGAACTCTTCTCTGGAAACCAAGCATGGCCTTTAAAATTCACTCTTCAGGTGGGCTTTAAAAAAAGGGAGTCATCTTGACTGTGTCTCAGCAATAGGTGTGTTAACCCACAGGACTATTCTTACCGATTTGAAGTTGGCAAACGGTAGTAGAAGGCGGAGTAGGCACCAGCTGACTTTCACAAGTGACTCACAGCCAGTATGCTTTTAAATTGACAGGAGGCACACAAGGGCCTTCTGTCAATTGGACTGTTCGAGATGAGTACCCAGCAGCCTTCGGCAAAGGCACAGGGGAAGAGTGCACCAAATGTGGCTCCTTGCTGCGTGCACATGTTCCATCCTAGTAGGGTGACCAAATGTCCCGGTTTTTCACCCCTTGTCCGGTCAAACTGAATTTAACTTAGCATATGTCCCTATTTTCAGGGAACATTGACTGAACACACAGAGCATAAGTTTTTATGTGTAGCAGTTCAGCATTAGTAGTAGCCTGTAGCCAAAAGCAATTTCTTTGCCACAGAGGATTTTTTTTTTAATTTGGATTTAATTCCCCTTAGTGCCACATTGTCTGTGTTGGTGAACGCTGTGTGGCGGGTTCTATTCATTGTACGTCCCTCTGCCAACACAAAATTGTAGTCCTAATTCTATGTTTGTGGAATGTTCTGGTTTTTAGGTTTCAAAGTTTGGTCATCCCTGTAGGAGAGTAGGATCTGCTTCACATGGGTACCCCCCACTTTTTGCTGATGCTTCACTGTTTTTCGACCTTAGTCTGGCTGGGGCCCTGCTAATCAGAACCCCAGCCTAGCTGCTTCCTCTCTAAAATGGTTTCCATGTGCCTTAGGCACATCTCTGATTGGAATCTGGAGTGTCCTTATAAGTCCCTAGTATATGGTATACTATGTACCCAGGGCATAGGTACCTCAGAGGCCTACCAGGGGCTGCAGCATGTATTATGCCACCCCTGGAAGGCCATCCAAACTGACACCACAGGTCTGCTACTGCAGCCTGGGTAAGGTGGTGCATGCACCCCTTACTGTGATATAGGCTACCTATATCACTACATACATACACACATATAAACCTATAAGTCACTCCTATGGCAGGCCTTATCAATCCTGAAGGCAGAGTGCGTGGTTCCTATGTGAGAGGGTGCCCCTGCATGAGCAGGGCCCCTCTGCAGCGTTCGGAGACCCTTCTCTGATGCTGTTTGTAGTGCAGCCCGACCATATACTCTTAAGCGCATTATAACCTTGCGTTAAATGCTAACTTTGGGATGGCTGCATGGAAACATGTCGTGTTTGGTGTCAAACATCTTGGAATACTACCCCCCTGCCAGTTCTGGTGGCGGGGGTAGCATTCCACCCTTCTAGAAGGGAGAGACATGTACACACCGGTATACCCGGTACTGACTTTCCAGAGCCCTGGCATCACAAAATGGATGCCGCTGCCACAGACACGAGTATGGCCTCCTGCTGCTGACCGAAACTCCGGCAGGGAGGCCTGGACAATAGGTTTCCTGTTCCAGGGAGGTGTAACCACCTCCCCAGACAGGATAGTGTGTATTGGGGCTGGGCGGGAGCACTCTCTGGTGCTTTGAAGTCCTGCACTGGGGGCACATTTGGTGTCCCTGTGCATACCCCAGTTCAAACCGGCTCAGGGGCTTCCAGCCCCTGCTCTGGTGCGAAACTGGACAAAGGGAAAGGGGTGTAACCACCCCTCTGCCCTGACCCTCCCATAGGTGGGGCCACCGATTATGTCCAACCCCCTACCTTAGTATAAGTATGGGATCCCAGTCCTTAGGACTTTAGATTTACCTGGACGAAACTCTGACACAGAATCCTGGACCTTCGACGCTCTACTTTAAGATTAGAGGACTGAAGAATCTCCCTTGGGGTCAAGGAGTGACTCCCCTGCTTGGCAGGCACCAAAGAAGCAATTGTCTGGTCTGCATCGCTGAAGCTCCCGTCGGACACCGAAGTCTTTGCATCACCAGAGGTGGATTTCCAGACTTCCCCAAGGCTGCCCTGAGTCCCCAGCAAAGCTGAGGCCCGTAGCTGTCGTGGGTAACGTGGAACCGTGACCCCTGGACACCGAATGCATTTGCAAGTGCATCCTCTTCTGGGTCTCTCACGAAGTCGTGCTTTGGGCTCCGAGTAGCTCCAGCCTCCAGCACCACCTGCACCGAAGATCACTGGCCTCCACTCCACGAGTGTCCTGTGAGCCAGTTCCACGTGCATCAACTCGAGGCTCCTTTGCGGTCGCTAGTCCGTTGGCTAGTAGGCCCTCCCGAAGGCCAATCTTTTTCTGCTTGGGCTCCCTGGTTGCTCCAGGTGTGCCCTGACTTACCCTTGCTGGGTGAGTCCCCCAGACCTTGCTGGTCTGCAACATCGACCTTCTTCCATTTCCACGAGACTTGCCGTTGCCAAGGCTTGTTGGGTCCAATCCGGTCGCCGACACCCCTGCAATCGACAAACGTCGTGGGACAGCTCGAATCCAGCTCCTGGTTGTCATCGACGCCTCCTGGACCTCGTGGCTGAAGAGTCAAGACGACTGTCAACCTACCTGAAGCACTCGACATCGGTGGGCATCTGCTCATCGCCTTCCTGGTCACTGGCTAGTGACCCAGACTCTGTCCCCTCTGCTTTCAGGTTCTTCAGATCTTCGATCCACCTTTGGATCCACCCGAACACTTTCGACTTGGCCGCCAGCAGCACTTTGCAGCAGATCGCCATTGAAAGCGACGACGAAACCCGACCCCGAAAGACACCTATGCACCCGGTTCCCCTGGGTGAGGTAACTCGAGTACTCCGGTGCTCCCGTGGGTATTGACACTAGAACAGCCTAGTTCTCAAAGGGTTTGCTCCAAGTCCTCCTCTAAGTGTCCCTTTTCTTTTAAATTCTAATCGCGACTTTCCCCATAGAAGTTAACGGCGATTCGCGGCTGTGTTCATACACTGCACGCGTCCCCCGTGGGTCCCCTGTGTCACTACCTTGGGTGGTTCCTTGTGGTCCAAGCACTTCTACAGGCTCTAGGCCTTGTGTCTAGCTCAGTCGTGGTTCTTATACCACTTTATTGGTATATGGTTTGGTACGCCCCTGGGGCTCAAACGTGTATTTGTGCTATTACTGTAGATAACTAACTTATAATTTATGTACTTCGAACTCTAGCCTCATAAAGCGACTAGAGGGTGTGTTTAGTAATAAATACATATATTTTGAATATATACCTGGTGTGGTCCTCTTTCATTTGGTCACTCAAGAGATTATAGACTGGTAAAACAAGCTGCTTTACATTCCTTCAAGACTTAGCCTGAAGGCTGCTCTCCATAGCTACCACTAGGATAGCTTTCAATAAAGGTTGTCTTTAACCTATCTCCAATAAGGGGTTGTTTGGACTGGTGCAAGGTGCCCACTATAATTAGTGGACAGCATATGCCAGGCCAACTTCTCACATTGGTGTGCAGCGTGTGGGATTCCAGCTTGCTATTGTTTTACCAGATAATCTCAATTGAATTGATCAACTGAAAACCACTAAGGGTACCTAAGGTACATATAAATCAAGCTTAGTAATACAGTAAGTTCTACTGAACTTAGAGTTGTGTGTTAAGGGATAGCACACCCTTTCTACAACTCAAGAGAGTTTAGTAGGCCACACTAGAGTAGGTAGTGCATACACCACACCTCACTAGTAATGTCTTCAAAGCCAGGACCCAGTGAGTCCTTGCCAGAAGCATGGGGGCTTCTTCCCTCCAAGTATGATAAACTCCCATTCTTGGAATTGAGAGCATTATGCAATACTAGGAAGTTGAAGGCAGGCAAAAGTGCCAGCACCCAACACCTCAGGGAGGTGTTACTAGCTGATGATCTCAGCAGGCCCCTAGGGTCTGAAGGGGTAGGCAAAGAGGGTGGGGCAGAAGATGAGGAAGGGGTCAGGGGTGAAGAAACCCAGGCCCCCTCCTCTGAAACTGGCCAGGAAGGTGAAAATGACCTTGTCCTGGAAAACCCAATTCCTCCTGTGGAGGAGGAGTAGGGGAGGATCAGACTAACCTCCCCTTTGTCCCCCAGGAAGAGTTCTGAGTGTGCCCAGAAGGTCTAGGTCTCCTTCTCAGGAGTCTAACCACTCTGACACCTCAATAGGGGACCTCTGTCTCCTCTCATAGGAGGGAATCCTCTCATGAGAGGAGAAAGAGACTGATTCAGTATGAGCAAACTCAGCTTGAACTCAGAAAACAGCAATTGGCTATAGACAGGGAGTCCCTAGATCTCTATAGAGAGAGACAAAAGTTGGGACTAGAGTCCCATGGTGGCAGCAGTTTCCCCAAAGATAGTTAAAGGTCTTATGACCATAGAAACCTGAGCAAGATTGTCCCTCCCTACCAGAGTGGGGATGACATCCACAAATGGATAACTGCTCTAGAGAGGGCCTGTAAAGTACAGAGGGTCCCTCAGGAGCAGTGGGCAGCAATCTTGTGGCTCTCCTTTGCAGACAAAGGTAGAGACAAGCTCCTCACTGTTAGAGAGGAGGATGCTGATAATTACAAAGTCTTGAAGAGTGCTCTAATTGATGGGTTTGGCCTAACCACTGAACAATACAGGTTAAAGTTCAGGGAAACCCAAAAAGCACAGACTCAAGACTGGGTGGACTTTGTTGATTGTTCCGCCAAGGCTCTGGAAGGTTGGTTATTGGGCAGTAAGGTATGTGACTTCACAGGATTGTACAATCTGATCATGAGGGAGCAGATTCTTAATAACTGTCAAAATCAGCTGTTGCATCAGCACCTGGTAGACTCTGATCTGACCTCTCCCCAAGAATTCGGAAAGAAGGCAGACAAATGGGTCAGAACCAGGGTGAAGCAGAAGGTACAGAACCAAGGTGGTGACCCTAAGAAGCAAGATTCGAAAACCTCTGATAAGGGTGGGGAGAAGGGTAAAGATCAAACGTCTTCACAAGGCCCCCAAAAATCTTCTTCAGGTGGGGATTCACAGTCTACCAAAGGGAAAGGCCAAAGGAAACCATGGTGCAAGGTCTGTAAGCAAAGACCCACTGGACCAGTGATTGCACCAAGTCCAAAGACTCTACTCCAGCCCCCACCAATGCCCCTAAGGCACCTGCTCCCCCTAGTGCAGTTACAGTTGGTGGTGGGACTACACAAGCCAAGGGTTTAGTAGGGTTGACCCTGGGTAAAGAGATGAGCTCTGACCTAGTCAAAGAACTCACTCAGGCTGTCCTAGTCTGTGATGGAGGCATGGATATGACCTCCTCTGTGAGTCCCAGTAATCTGGGCAAGTACAGACAACAGCCCTTAATCAATGGAAGAGAGGCTTTGGCATTTAGGGACACAGGGGCAAGTGTCACCATGGTGACACAAGACCTTGTGAATCCTGGGCAGATAATACTTGGTGAAATGTACCAAGTGACCAATGCTAGCAACGTCAGAACAGACCATACTCTGGCAGTTGTTAACTTCTCCTGGGGAGGGGTAACTGGCCTTAAGAAGGTTGTGGTAAGTGCAGACCTACCCGTTGAATGCTTGCTTGGCAATGACTTAGAAACTTCAGCTTGGGCAGAAGTGGAGCTCAGGACCCATGCAGAAATGCTGGGCATCCCTGCAGATGTGTTTGCTGTGACCAGGTCACAAGCCAAAATGTCTAGCACTGAACAGGCCTTGGATTCTGGAATAATGGACCAAGTGCCCTCCAAGAAGAGGAGTAGTAGGGTAAAGGCAGTGCCTTCCCCCTTGGCTCAGAAGGAAGATCAGTCCCTTGAGGGGGATGATCTCAGTCCTGAGGAAGGAACTGTCCCAGAGGAGCTTGAACCTGACCAGGTTGAGTTCTTGGGGACAGGGGCCCTTCCAGGGCAGATCTGAGCCAGGAGCAGCAGAGCTGCCCCTCTCTTGAACCCCTCAGACAGCAAGCTGCTGCTGAGGCTGCTGGGAAAGCTAGTGGTCCCCATACTGTGTATTGGGATGATGGACTCTTGTACTCAGAGTGTAGAGACCCCAAGCCTGGTGCTACCAGGAGGTTGGTTATACCTCTGAAGTTCAGGGGCTTCCTATTGACCCTAGCCCATGACATTCCCTTAGCAGGTCACCTGGGCCAGAACAAGACTTGGGACAGAATTGTCCCTCACTTTCACTGGCCCCACATGTCTGAAGACACCAAGGAGTTTGGTCACTCCTGTGTAACCTGCCAGGCCAGTGGCAAGGCAGGTGGCACAACAAAGGCCCCCCTGATACCACTACCTGTGGTGGGGGTTCCCTTTGAAAGGGTGGGGATTGACATTGTTGGTCCCATGGATCCCCAAACAGCATCTGGGCACAGGTTTATCCTGGTGGTAGTGGATCATGCCACCAGGTACCCAGAGGCTATTCCCCTTAGGACCACTACAGCACCTGTGGTGGCAAGGGCCCTCCTGGGAATTTTCTCAAGAGTGGGCTTCCTAAGGAGGTTGTATCAGACAGGGATACAAACTTTATGTCTGGATACTTAAAAGCAATGTGGAAGGAGTGTGGAGTGACTTACAAGTTCACCACACCCTATCACCCACAATGCAATGGTTTAGTTGAGAGATTCAACAAAACCTTGAAGGGCATGATTAAAGGGCTCCCAGAAAAGCTTAGGCGAAGATGGGACATACTCTTGCCCTGCCTTTTATTTGCGTACAGGGAGGTGCCTCAAAAGGGGTTGGCTACAGCCCTTTTGAACTTTTGTTTGGTCACCCTGTCAGGGGTCCATTGTGCTTGGTGAAGGAAGGATGGGAGTTACCTCTCAAGCCCCCAAAGCAAGACATAGTGGACTATGTACTTGGTCTCCGCTCCCGGATGGCTGAGTATATGAAAAAGGCAACTAAAAACCTTGAGGCTAGCCAGGAACTTCAAAAAGCCTGGCATGACCAAAAGGCTGTACTGACTGTTTACCAGCCAGGACAGAAGGTGTGGGTGTTGGAGCCAGTGGCCCCAGCAGCTCTCCAAGACAAATGGAGTGGACCCCATACCATTGTTGAACAGAAGGGTGAGGTTACCTATTTGGTGGACCTAGGAACACCCAGGAGTCCCCACAGGGTTCTCCATGTCAACAGGTTAAAACCATATGTGGACAGGGCAGACATGGGCTTGCTCATGGCTACTGATGAGGGACAGGAGGAAGAGAGTGACCCACTCCCTGACCTGCTCTCACAGAACCCTGGTGATGGGTCAGTGGATGGTGCAGCCTTGGCAGGCAGCCTCACTACCCAGCAGCAGACTGATTGCAGACAGGTGCTCAATCAGTTCAGACACATATTCTCACTGACACCCAGTCAGACTACCTGGTGCACTCATGAAGTGGACACTGGGGACAGTCTGCCTATTAAAAATAAGATTTATAGGCAACCTGACCATGTCAGGGACTGTATCAGGACAGAAGTCCAGAAGATGTTGGATTTGGGAGTTATTGAACCCTCAGATAGCCCTTGGGCTAGTCCAGTGGTCCTTGTGCCAAAACCTCACACCAATGGTGGGAAAAGAGAGATGAGGTTTTGTGTGGACTACAGGGGTCTCAATGCAGTCACTAGGACTGATGCCCATCCAATACCAAGGGCAGATGAGCTAATAGACACTTTGGCCTCAGCCAAGTATCTAAGCACATTTGACCTGACAGCTGGCTACTGGCAGATCAGACTAGCTGATGATGCAAAGCCAAAGACAACATTCTCAACCCCTAGTGGGCATTATCAATTTGTGGTGATGCCCTTTGGTCTGAAGAATGCACCTGCCACTTTTCAGAGGTTGGTGAATACAGTCCTTACAGGTCTGGAAGCCTATAGTGCAGCATATCTAGATGATATTGCTGTCTTTAGCTCCACCTGGGAGGATCACCTGGTCCACCTCAGAAATGTTTTACAGGCCCTGCAGAAAGCAGGCCTGACTATCAAGGCCACCAAGTGCCAGATAGGGCAGAGTCAGGTTGTGTACCTGGGCCACCTTGTGGGTGGGGGCCAGGTTCAACCACTGCAGAGCAAGATCCAGACCATCATGGACTGGACTGCTCCAACTACCCAGACTCAGGTGAGAGCCTTCTTAGGCCTGACTGGGTACTATAGGAGATTTGTCAAGGGGTATGGTTCAATAGTGACACCCCTGAATGACTTAACTTCCAAGAAAATGCCCAAAAGGTTCAGTGGACAGTTAGCTGTCAAAAGGCATTTGATGACCTAAAGCAGGCCATGTGCACTGCTCCCATTCTACAGAGTCCTGATTACTCCAAGAAGTTCATTGTTCAAACTGATGCATCTGAATTGGGGGTAGGGGATGTACTGTCACAATTGAATGATGAAGGTCAGGATCAGCCAGTAGCTTTTATTAGCAGAAGGCTGACCCCTAGAGAGAAACGTTGGTCAGCCATTGAGAGGGAGGCCTTTGCTGTGGTCTGGGCTCTGAAGAAGTTGAGGCCATACTTGTTTGGTACTCACTTCCTTGTTCAAACAGACCATGAGCCCCTCTTATGGCTAAAACAAATGAAGGGTGAAAACCCCAAACTGCTTAGGTGGTCCATTTCCCTACAGGGGATGGACTTCACAGTGGAACATAGACCTGGGAGTAACCATGCCAATGCAGATGGACTCTCTAGGTACTTCCACTTAGAACATGAAGACTTAACTGGGCAAGGTTAGTTTAATGTCCCTACGTTTGGGGGGTTGTGTAGGAGAGTAGGATCTGCTTCACATGGGTACCCCCACTTTTGCTGATGCTTCACTGTTTTTCGACCTTAGTCTGGCTGGGGCCCTGCTAATCAGAACCCCAGCCTAGCTGCTTCCTCTCTAAAATGGTTTCCATGTGCTTTAGGCACATATCTGATTGGAATCTGGAGTGCCCTTATAAGTCCCTAGTATATGGTATACTATGTACCCAGGGCATAGGTACCTCAGAGGCCTACCAGGGGCTGCAGCATGTATTATGCCACCCCTGGAAGGCCATCCAAACTGACACCACAGGTCTGCTACTGCAGCCTGGGTAAGGTGGTGCATGCACCCCTTACTGTGATATAGGCTACCTATATCACTACATAAATACACACATATAAACCTATGTCACTCCTATGGCAGGCCTTATCAATCCTGAAGGCAGAGTGCGTGGTTCCTATGTGAGAGGGTGCCCCTGCATGAGCTGGGCCCCTCTGCAGCGTTCGGAGACCCTTCTCTGATGCTGTTTGTAGTGCAGCCCGACCATATACTCTTAAGCGCATTATAACCTCGCGTTAAATGCTAACTTTGGGATGGCTGCACGGAAACATGTCGTGTTTGGTGCCAAACATCTTGGAATACTACCCCCGCCGCCAGTTCTGGCGGCGGGGTAGCATTCCACCCTTCTAGAGGGAGAGACATGTACACACCGGTATACCCGGTACTGACTTTCCAGAGCCCTGGCATCACAAAATGGATGCCGCTGCCACAGACACGAGTCTGGCCTCCTGCTGCTGACCGAAACTCCGGCAGGGGAGGCCTGGACAATAGGTTTCCTGTCCCAGGGAGGTGTAACCACCTCCCCAGACAGGATATTGTGTATTGGGGCTGGGCGGGAGCACTCTCTGGTGCTTTGAAGGCCTGCACTGGGGGCACATTTGGTGTCCCTGTGCATACCCCAGTTCAAACCGGCTCAGGGGCTTCCAGCCCCTGCTCTGGCACGAAACTGGACAAAGGGAAAGGGGTGTAACCACCCCTCTGCCCTGACCCTCCCATAGTTGGGGCCACCGAGTATGTCCAACCCCCTACCTTAGTATAAGTATGGGATCCCAGTCCTTAGGACTTTAGATTTACCTGGACGAAACTCTGACACAGAATCCTGGACCTTCGACGCTCTACTTTAAGATTAGAGGACTGAAGAATCTCCCTTGGGGTCAAGGAGTGACTCCCCTGCTTGGCAGGCACCAAAGAAGCAATTGTCCGGTCTGCATCGCTGAAGCTCCCGTCGGACGCCAAAGTCTTTGCATCACCAGAGGTGGATTTCCAGACTTCCCCGAGGCTGCCCTGAGTCCCCAGCAAAGCTGAGGCCCGTAGCTGTCGTGGGTAACGTGGAACCGTGACCCCTGGACACCAAACGCATTTGCAAGTGTATCCTCTTCTGGGTCTCCCACGAAGTCGTGCTTTAGGCTCCGAGTAGCCCCAGCCTCCAGCACCACCAGCACCGAAGATCACTGGCCTCCACTCCACGAGTGTCCTGTGAGCCTGTTCCACGTGCATCGACTCGAGGCTCCTTCGCAGTCGCTAGTCCGTTGGCTAGTAGGCCCTCCCGAAGGCCAATCTTTTTCTGCTTGGGCTCCCTGGTTGCTCCAGGTGTGCCCTGACTTACCTTCGCTGGGTGAGTCCCCCAGACCTTGCTGGTCTGCAACATCGTCCTTCTTCCATTTCCACAAGACTTGCCGTTGCCAAGGCTTGTTGGGTCCAATCTGGTCGCCGACACCCCTGCAATCGACAGACGTCATGGGACAGCTCGAATCCAGCTCCTAGTCATTGTCGACGCCTCCTGGACCTCGTGGCTGAAGAGTCAAGATGACTGTCAACCTACCTGAAGCACTCGACATCGGTGGGCATCTGCTCATCGCCTTCCTGGTCACTGGCTAGTGACCCAGACTCTGTACCCTCTGCTTTCAGGTTCTTCAGATCTTCGATCCACCTTTGGATCCACCCGAACACTTTCGACTTGGCCGCCAGCAGCACTTTGCAGCAGATCGCCATTGAAAGCGACGACGAAACCCGACCCCGAAAGTCACCTATGCACCCGGCTCCCCTGGGTGAGGTAACTCGAGTACTCCGGTGCTCCCGTGGGTATTGACACTAGAGCAGCCTAGTTCTCAAAGGGTTTGCTCCAAGTCCTCCTCTAAGTGTCCCTTTTCTTTTAAATTCTAATCGCGACTTTCCCCATAAAAGTTAACGGCGATTCGCGGCTGTGTTCATACACTGCACGCGTCCGACGTGGGTCCCCTGTGTCACTACCTTGGGTGGTTCCTTGTGGTCCAAGCACTTCTACAGGCTATAGGCCTTGTGTCTAGCTCAGTCGTGGTTCTTATACCACTTTATTGGTATATGGTTTGGTACGCCCCTGGGGCTCAAACGTGTATTTGTGCTATTACTGTAGATAACTAACTTATAATTTATGTACTTTGAACTCTAGCCTCATAAAGAGACTAGAGGGGTGTGTTTAGTAATAAATACATATATTTTGAATATATACCTGGTGTGGTCCTCTTTCATTTGGTCACTCAAGAGATTATAAACTGGTAAAACAAGCTGCTTTACATTCCTTCAAGACTTAGCCTGAAGGCTGCTCTCCATAGCTACCACTAGGATAGCTTTCAATAAAGGTTGTCTTTAACCTATCTCCAATAAGGGGTTGTTTGGACTGGTGCAAGGTGCCCACTATAATTAGTGGACAGCATATGCCAGGCCAACTTCTCACAATTCCACATGCTATTCAAACTGAACAACAGAGCGAGCATGAGGCAGAGGAGCACAGTGGCAGGCTTTGCTGGGGGTGTATGAACTGTTAAAAATAACTGTGCGACATGATGCCATTGTCAGGCCACCACCTTGATTCCAATACCTCCTGAACGATTCACCGGCAACATCAATGCTAGAGGCCGTAGCTGGCTTTCCTGCAGGAATTTGACAGCCAGGAACATTTTGCACAGAGGACTGAGTCTGCCGCTCTTGGGACCATCTGTTAAGAGTCACTGTCCCCACTAATAAGTGACGGTGCTGTCCCCCAACAACCACCAAAATGAATTAAGTACTGCCCTTCCCCTAGTTTGCCAGTTTCACTTTGTGTTTTTGTATTTTTTAATCAATACTTGGAATTTTAAGAAGCAAAATCACAACCCCAGCAAATTCAGGATGCTGTAAGTAGAAATGTCTGAACTGCCTGCTGAGCAATGAATAAGTGCAAAACTATTTTAAAAAACTGAAATAAAACGCTCTCCCTTTTTTGCCTTTATTGAACGCATACTACCCCTCGCGTGGGTATTGAGCAATATATAAATGTAGTTGTAGTTCAAGACACCTTAGATTTCTTCTTCTTTGCTTGGAAGAGCTCGGGCATCAGGCATATTGGCAACAGGGCAGAGATCTACTTTCAAGTGCAGATTCTCTCATTCCAGTGCTAATGGACCAACACTGTTTCTCCTTTAAAGCAGCAGTGAAAGATAAAACGCACTACCCTGCACAAGGAAAGCCCCCACCATGGGGTCTGTGGATTACAGTATTGTGATTCACCAGCGACCCCCACCCCTCCTGAGAAAGACACTTTGCAGCAGCCAGAAAAGCTGAACCTGTCTGATTTGAAGGAAAGAAAATGTTTATACTGTCGTACACTTTCTGAGTACTACTGGCCCCAGGCTCTCCCCCAGCGGCGTCACTAGGGTTGGTGTCACCCAGTGTCACCCAGTGCGGTAACTTACCCCATGACACCATCACATGGGGTGACACCTTTCCCAAATGAGACTATTTAGTAAATAGTCTCATTTGGGAAAGGTGTCACCCGGTGCGGTCCGCACCCCCCGCACCCCCTTAGTGATGCCACTGCTCTCCCCGTTACAGGCACCCATGAAGTTGTAGCCTGGGCTACGGCACACGACGGGCGCTGTGGTTCCTCCTTTAGGGCGGAGGACCGTTGGTCTGCCTGCTGCAAGCGCAGCAGCTGCAGCAGACGTAAAATTGATAAAATGGTCAATGGACATGACCATTTTACAAGTGCACTGTGTATCGTCTCGGGGCTGGAGCCATTCCTGCTGCTGATTAGCAACAGGAGTAACTTGCCTTAAGCCTAAAGTGTGCATGTCGGATTGGCCGGCTGTCTTGAATGGCAGCCCAACATGTGCACTTCAGCCCGCACCAATACCAGCTGTTTAACAGCCAGGCGGACTGCAGGCACAGGCTCCTAGTTTGATAAGGAGCGCCGCCTGCTGCGACCAATCATGGCGCTACTCTCATGCTGGAAATGGTATGAGAGCAGCTCGGGATTGGTTAGGTTTGTTGGCGCTTCACTTCACTGTCTGCCCTGTGAGGGGAAGAGCTCAGGAGAGTACTTGCAGTCCGAAGAGGCAGCCCCGAAGGTGAAAGCACTACAACTTAGATGGGTTACAGCCCTGTTTTAGTACCTAAAATTAGAAGCTCGAATTTTCGCTAGTGATTCCTCTGTTGTGAACATCCAATTTAATAAACTGAATACGGTGTCACGCACAAACCCTCCCAATGCAGTGGTCCCGCTCTCTTATTTCAATGCCTGTTTGCCTGTCGGTGCTTTGATTATATTTATTTATTGCTGCATAATACACTTGGGTAGGGTGACCAACTGGCATGGGTGAAAATTCAGGACAGTGAGTGTAAAAATTCAGGACACAGGGTCAAAATTCAGGACAAAAATTCAGGACGGAAGGTCAAAATTCAGGACAAAAATTCGGGACAAAGGGTACGTTTAACAGACATTACGAAGGAGGTCGCACACAAGTATATAAGTAAGTAAATAGACAAACATAAATACAAGTCAAAATAAGTTTATATTAGGTTAAAAAGTTAATTTACAGGCATTTAAAAGTTGTTGTGTGTTACGAAAACGTTGACAGCTTACATCCTGTGTTTTCACATCCTTTACCACCACAACAAGATTGTGAACTAGTCCACTTTTTTATTATGTCTTTGACTGCAAAGTGAGAGAATTTTGTAAACACTAATCGACATGTTAAAGGAATAAACAGAAATCTGTCAGGAGACATGGCCTGACATTTGTCCTCTATTCTTGAACACATAGCCCTTGTGACAAGCTGAAAACTAAATGTAAAGGCATCTATATTGCCCATTCACCTTCTCAACTGAAACTCATAACCCTGTGATGTATGTGTGATAGTCTGCCTCATAGATATGGAGTAAGACAAAGCAGTGCAAGTCGCTGCATTGTCTTACTCTGCGTCAGGGAAGAGTTCCATGGGCTTTGCGGTGGGTTTTCCAATGCAACAGCTATGGGTTTTGACGCTGCCCCAGATTTACTTCATCACACAAACCTGGGAAAGCGCCAACACCTTACGCCTCCCTAGAGCAAGCGTAACGAGGAGAAATATTTTTATTTCTCCTTTTTCCATGGGTCCTGAACACACAGAAAGAGAAAACGCCTCTCGGGGTTGCTTTTAAGCAGGAAGGTGCCCCTTCCTGCACAAAAACAATCCTGCATGCAACGGAGGCACCCTTGCACCATTGTGCACCAGCACAGGGAGAAAGGACAGGAATGCAACGTATTGCACAAATACGGTGCATTCCTGCCCTTTCACATTTGTGTAGGGCAGCACAGCCCTACACAAATTCCCCATAAATAAGTCCCACAGTGACAATGAGACAGCATGCTAGACAGAGTAAACCTTTGGACATTAGCATATTCACCCCACCAACCATATGAGGCAACATAAAACTGGTGGCATGGGAAGCCATGAAAAAGCAACATTAACACACAGTGGATATAATGGAGAGCTCATTATTGTGCAGTTCAGGAAAGGTAGATTAATAGCCTCCTTCATGTTTAAACTTGTAACAAAAATAATCTTTTACATCCATTGCGTAATACAACAACTATGTAAGCATGCACTGGTATAGGTAATGTCATGGGCTGCAGACCCAGTACATGGAGAGATATCCAGTACTAGTGAAACAGTAGAAAAGGCCGGTAGACAATCCGCTAGGGCAGTGCCACAATCTACCTGACTTGGCATCATCACCACCAACATAAAGCCATGGAATATTCTCAAGGTAAAGAAACATACGCCCCATGTGGGTTCATGGAAGCGAATTCTATGTTGGATACCACTGTAAGAAAGGATGGTATGGATTTCTTTCTGCAAAACTCCTCTCACTTTCCCAAACTTTATGTTTGTGGAAATTCAAACCTGTGCCAGAAAACAGTACAGGAATATTTGCAGAAACTATTGAGTATTTCCCTCACATGCTAGGAAACAGGTTCCTCTGACCACTGCTGGGACTATGTTATACGTATGTGTGAGCCATTTCCATTTAATGAACTTCGCGTGAAAGCACCATAACAGGAGCAGTGTTTTTTCCTAGTGAGTAACAAGGCCATTTAATATTGACAGATGCTTTACTGATTATGTAAGTTTTAATGCTGCAACAGAAATTGAATCACGTAAGCAGCATCTATCAGACATATTACCACCGAGATGCAGAAAGTGCATGGAATCACACTGTGATGTACAGCTCAACGTAATCCAGACAGTATAACAAGGGACGATATAGATAGCATTACTATGGCAGTTTCATGCTACTTGGTATTTACTTTCGAGATCTCATAGCTAATACTGCTTAATTTGCTCTGTAAAGGAAGGTAGGTAGACAGCAAGGATGGCAGACAGAAAGGCAAAATGGTGGCACTCGAGAAGTTCTTTGCAGGGGTAATGGAACCTTACCAGCTTTGGCTGAACTTACAGAGTATTTAAAATTGCAAAACAGCTTTGTTATTACTTTATGTAGCTAGTCGCTAGAAATAGTAAAATGTTTAATGAAATTAGTGCATATGAGACCGTTGTTGTCTGTTTTTATTATCTAAACATGTGCTAATTGGTGTATTCTGTTGCCCTGTTCCTTTGTGTGGGTTGCCATTAAAGTAGTGCCCCGTGGCCGGCATACAGTGAGACAGACGTGTCCATGCAGTGAGTGACCTCTGTGCTGCTGTCCGAGCGGTTAGGCAGGGAAAGAATGTGAAAAGAGCTGTTAACATAACGATAAAGGAGCGCCTTCTGTAGCAGTGAAGGCGCTTCCTCCTCCCAGACAGACAGAGGGCGGGGGGGGGTTAGCCCCTGTGCACAGAGGGTTCTGAGACGATGCACATTACGGTAATGTCATTACCCACCAGCCAGCAGCCCAGGGTGACCAACCGTCCGTAATGGTGGACAGACAATTAGAAGACAGACAGACACAAACAGGTAAACACAAACAGAGAGGAAAACCACTTGGTAGAAGGCAGACAGACAGATAGGCACTCACAAGTGAACAGAGACAGACAGAAATATACAAAAACAGACAGATATAATTTTCAGACCTACAAGTACATGAAAAGCAAATTTTTTCAACTTATCGAACGTTCGAGAAGTTGTTTGTAGGGTGTAATGTAGACCATGGCTGACTCTGTGCTCCGGTTCTTCAAGGTCTGAGAGTCTGCTGGCCTGGCACACGACGTTGCTCTCCCAAAAATGCAGGAATCAGACTCAGACCCTGTAGTGCAAACAGGAAACGAACGAGGGAAAGTGTGCTCTGCAGGTCATGGGCACCCTAAAGCTGTTGTTATCATTGGTCCTGCAGTGGAGCAGCGAGCACTAGGATTGGCTTATGGCTTTCAAGCCTATCCTAGGTAGCTTCTGAGAGTGAAAGGCACAACATTAATTGTTTGAAGGCACAGCTTCTATGGCTATTACCTAAAATCATAAAAATTACGGACAAATGGCGTCCGTTAAAGATATTATCACGGACAACGGACAGGAGGTGAAAATTACGGACTGTCCCTGAAGCTTACGGACGGTTGGTCACCCTTCACTTGGGCCTGGCGATTCCACCTGAGCGTGCGCCGTTTGTTTGCTCTCCTTAAGATGATGGCGATGGGCTCGGGGTGTTTACCAGATGTCACCGACACTAATCGTTATGAATGATGGTGTCACTGTGCTTGAGAGTGCCGGGGAACAAGAGGGGGTAGGGAAGTGAAGAATGTTCCCTGCACACTGTGCTCTCCCCAGGTAAGCTGACATTATTTATTATTGAGAATGCGATACACAAAGTGCTTTTGCATCTAAGAATCCAAATTAGTGAGACTGGACTGGGAAAGGAATAAAATTATCTATGTACTCGATATCCTCCCGGCTTCTCTTTGGCCACGGATATCTGCATCGTGATTGATTCACTGAGCGATTATTGCGCCCTTGTGTTGCCTGAGTTTTTCCACCAGCTCGTTTGAAAGATTGACAGTTGCTCCTTATATGTTTTTGTCCTGATGATGACCTGCTAAATGACTATGATCGAAACGCCGTCGACGCCTTGCCTGGCAAAAACATCAGAGGACACATTGAGTGTTTTTTGTTTTTGTGATTCCACAAACCTGTTATTGTACATAATTTTTTCCTGTTTTTGCCACTATTATTATTTATGTTTACACTAAAGTTTGTCTTTGTTATTGGCATATGTTTGTGTAATTTCAGGAGCACTTTTTGTATTGTTTTGTATTTGTACAAAAATACTTCTTACTAAAGAAAAAATATTTTTGATAACATTTTTGAAGGGTACTGTTTCATCATTGTTTCGCCATTTTTTTGATTATTGATATGAATTATCTAAAATCACTAATGTTTTTATTTAACTAAGAATCTGAACCATTGTAGCATTTATAATATTATTTATTAGGCCAGATCATATTAGGATTTACGCCACTTAGCAAAGGACAGATGTAAAATATTTAGATTTAAGTGAAACAAGCTGAGACCTGTTGTGACATTAGTCTGTGAAAGCCCTTTAAAAAGCAGAAACCCTGGGGATGTTTCCTGCATGCGTGTGCAGATCAGTGTTCAGCAGTGCTTGGTAGGTGCATGCAAGAGTAACTGTCTGCTCCTGAGAGTGCTGGAGTTCCCTCATTAACAGGCGTGGCTAGTGACATTTGAAAGTGGTAGTTACACTAATTTGACGGGAGTACAGGACTAATATTACGTTAATACCGTTGCAGGGATGATTGTTTATGTGCAGGAAGGTGTCCCTTCCTGCACATAAACAATCATTTATGGTGTTTTGCATATATTCAGCACACACATTCATTCTGTGCGCACTGCTCAGTTCTCTAGGTTTTATGTACTGTACCAAGGTGTGCTATTCACAAACACACACACACACAGCTAGCACACATACACTCACCATGTGCATGCTGCACAACACTTCAGCCTTCAAGTAGTGTACTTCTCACAAGCAAACATTCCTCACAGGCATACATACACTCAGTACATGGACTTACCATTCGCGTAGTACACAGTACTGCTCTACCTCTTCCCCTACCTTCGCAGGCACACATAAATCCAACGTAGAGTCACTTCTGCACTACGCAGCACTCCATATCTACCTGATGGAGGCCAAGGGTGAGTTGAGCACACAGGAGTGAAACTTTAAAAAGTGAGTGAGCCTGTAGGCCTCACTCTAGTGACACAGGGTAAAAAGGACAAGTTCACTCTACTGATCACTACACAGTATATTGACACCACCACACTCATGCTGCTTAACTCTTGGTGAAGGCGGTAGGCTTCCACCACTTTGAGGGTAATGATTTGGACACCCCTCCATGAGACATGCCTATGTCATGGTGCACTCGCATGATCTGTGTTTGCCTATGACAACATAACTCAGCATTAGAGATCCAGACAACATACAGTTGAGAATACAGGGCAGAGGTACACGTCTTTTACCATGCGGTATTATGGGGGCATAGTGAGCTGACAATTGTGCTGCTAAATTGTTGTTTATGTGAACTGTTAAAAGAAAACACAATTTTTTGGAAACTACATGGAAACAAGTGTTTTTTATTGTTAGATCGCTGCTGCTTCCTTATTGCTGCTACCAACCGTTATAGGTCTAGCACTAATACTTAGGGCACAATAGTTTTAAATATAGTTTTTAAGCTGTTTTAAGTAATATTCACTGATTGGGAACGTTTTATCAGGGGAGTGCTAGCCGCTATTTTGGATAGTGTGGATTACTTACGCCTGTAAGAGCGGGTCACCACCGGCCACCATTTCGGTTGTTAGTCTAGTCGTCCCTACTAGGAGGAGACAATAAAAGACTTATGGTGGCGTAGCCTCACAGCGGATGCATGCAGCAGGCGCGCCAAAGGCAGGCCCGTCTGCGCCTGTCCACGCACGGGCCATGCTCAGCACCAGCCATGCTTCCAGTCCCAATGCAGAGTCTGAAGAACTTGAAATCTTACTGTATACTAGAGAGCAGCTGCTCGAACTAGGTAAGATGACGCTCTGCGCCCCAGCAATTAATTTCACTTTGGAAGTTACTACATCTACTTCCGGTAGCACTGAGATCCCTGACCTTAGCACTTTAAAATGTGGACTTCTCAACGTGAGATCTCTGGTGAAGCACTCTGTTGAGGTACATTTTCTACTTCAATCTGAAGACTGGGATGCTCTATTCTTGACTGAAACCTGTATGACACTCGACTCAGATGTTGATTTGGGCTTTGCCTGCCCGCCAGGCTTTAAGATTTTCCATAAACCACGGACTCAGAAGAAGGGGGCTGAGTTGGCCTAATCCAAAAGATTAAGTGGGAATTTGAACCGCTTAGTCTAGATGAGGTTGTAGGCCATGAGCTTCTGGAGATTTCCCTTAAGGACAGTAAAGGTCATATATTATCTGGTATCGTGTGTTATCGACTCCCAGGCCCGTCCAGCTCCTATCTTCAATCTCTTATTGATATTTTTACTAACATGGCCCTTGCTCACTCAAGATTTATAATTTTTGGAGATTTTAATATGTGTTCTGAGGGAGACCCTGGACCGGCGTTGAAAGATCTTCTGGGAGTCATGTGAAAACTTAGGACTGTAACAGATCGTTTCATGCCCAGCTCATCAGGTAGGGCACGCTTGGATCTGATTTTCTCCACCCTTGGCCTTGCTACCATAGGGAATATCCTTTCTCCCTATGAGACACAGAATTAGTCCTGCAAATGATCAATCTGGAGGGTACACGTTTCGGTAGGGCATGGTACAAACTTGGTGAACAGTCTGGGGATAACCATTGTTTCAATTTCACCCCTTCTAATGACTTGAACAGATCGGTGGAAGAAAATTATTTGAATTTCGAAAATAGTATCAGATCTACCTTAGACCGAGTTATTCCTTTCAAAGTATTGAAAACCCCACAGAGGACCTTCTGCCACTTGGTATAATGCTTCGCCTAAAGGCTCAAAAATTATTTGTAAGAAAGCTTAGCGAAAATGGTGCAAGTCCTATAAGGTAGAGGACAAAAAAAGTCTCAAAAATTCTCTGGCAAAGTATAAGATCGAAATTGCGAAAGCCAAAGCCGAACATTTTTCTAGCGCTATCTTGGCTGCTTCCAATAGCGCAAAGAAAGTGTTCAATATTATGCAAGAACTGTCCATCCCGGAGTGTGTGAACCATTCTATACCCGCATCACAGACTTTACGTGATAATTTGGCCGGGCTTTTTAAAGAGAAAATTAAGATAATCATCGCAGATATTGACATTTGTCCTTCGAATCAGGTCTCGCTGAAACCCAGTGCCAAGGAGCTAATGAGTCAACTAGATAATTTTGAGCATCTAACATAGGATGAATTTTGAACTATTGCATTGTCTATCTCCTCTGGCTCTTTGTTGGACCCTTTCCTTATAGGGTTTGGAAGGAACAGGCGGGAAAAGTTTTTCCACTGCTCTTGCAAATTTGCTGTCAATCTTTGCAAGATGCCAAAGTCCCGCAGTTTTGAAAAGGGCAATTGTGTCACCTTTATCAAAAAAGTGAAACGCTGGACCCTACAATTTGAAGCAACTATAGACCAATCTCTCTTTCACCATATCCTGTAAAGATTCTGGAACGTTTTGTCAGCAAAATGTTATCTCAGTTTCTGGAAGTCAACCAAATTTGGAAGAAGGACAATTTGGTTTTTGACCAGGACACAGGACTAAAACAGCCTTTCTCACCGCTATGGATGAGCTTAGAATCAAAGTAGATAACGTTCAATCTGTGGTACTGATCTTATTAGATCTGTCTGCGGTGTTTGACATCATAAATCACAATACACTTTTGGCTAGACTAACCTCGATTGGGGTTAAGGGCACAGTAGCGAAGTGGCTTCACTCTTATTTGTCTGATAGACAGGAAGCGGTGTCCCTTCCACCGTATTGTTCTACGTTCAGGACCGTTCAACATGGCGTCCCTCAAGGGTCATCAATTAGCACAATTCTCTTTAATATATATTTAAGCCCCTTGATCTCACTCATTAAATCACGTAATATCAGCCTGGTCAACTGTGCTAATGATACTCAACTTATCTTATCACTAGAAGGAAATCATAGGACGTCAGTTGATGCCTTTCATGAATGTATGAATGATATAATCAGCTGGCTTAATTCCAACTCTCTGAAGTTTAATGGAAGCAAGACGGAATTTCTCTACTGCTCGGCAACTAAGTCCCCGGTTCAACTTCCTCCTAACTTTTTGCCAGTTCCCTCTGACGTGACTCCTGTTCAGTCAGAGGCTGTTAGAAATTTGGGGATCACCTTTTGTAAAAAAACTGAGCCTGGAATCTCACGTAAATAAGACAGTGGGGTCTTGTTTCTCCCTAATTAGAGTACTACGTAAAATTCTTCCACTACTACCAACTTCATCTAGAGCCTTGGTAGCCCATAGTGTCATCTTAAGCAGGCTGGATTACTGTAATACTCTGCTGCTGGGAGCCTTGGAATACCTGCTCAAGCAGCTACACAGAGTCCATGCACTGGCGGCTAATTTAGCCCTGAATAGGCCCTGAAGGTCATCTGTGTCATTGGCCCTGGAAGACTTACATTGGCTACCATAGAGACAAATAATTAGGTTCAAAGCCCTCTGTATTGTCTATTAATCACTTCATAGATATGGCCCAATCCCTCTGCAAAATAAGCTTAAATGGTACGTTCCAGGCAGGAGCTTACGCTCCTCGTCAGCTAATGTGGCCTGTGTGGCCAAAGTCAGGAAAACAAGACAGGGGGGGCGAGCCTTTATGATTGCAGCAGCTCATGTGTGGAATAGTTTTCCAGACATCCTAAGATCTTCCCCAAACTTACTGCATTTCAGAAAGGCACTAAAAACCTGGCTGTTCCCTAAAGTTGTGTAAGTGACTGCTTACACTGTAG
This sequence comes from Calotriton arnoldi, assembly GCA_963921515.1. NCBI lineage: Eukaryota > Metazoa > Chordata > Amphibia > Caudata > Salamandridae > Calotriton > Calotriton arnoldi. Next base: position 582,171 of record CAWUFW010000658.1, on the reverse strand, counting down.
GAATCATTTCATTCTTCCTCTCCTCTAGTTCTCTCAGCACCAGGATACCTGCTAGATGACAGAGCGCTTTATAAATGATATAAATAAATAAATAAATAAATGCAGAGGACTTTCCTGTCCCAACACCCACCATTCTCTGTTCACTGCTATTGCCTCAAGTTCTTTAAGTGCACCATGCCTTTTTGTAAGTGATTGTTTGAGAGAAACTACAAGTCTCATGTAAAATGGTATTTGATTCCTATTGTTTTAAGATGTGCTGCTGGCCCAGTATGCATTACAATGCACCATTCACTGGTTTTCCCCAAAACCTCTTAAGGGCAAACAATCTCCCTCCTAAGTAATAATCATCTTGTGCTCTTATCAATTGTATTTGCCAACATTATTTTAAAAAGCTCAATTCTTAGGGTACCCTGATATCACAAAAGATGAGAAATTTATCATTTCAATTTATGGGTTTATGAACTCTGAAGTAATAAGTGAAGAAGACCATATTCCCGTGAAAATTAATATGTCTGCCCACACGGTTCGAATCTTGGCCGCTAAGCTAGACTCATCAATGTGTGATTCTTGGCAAATCACTAAGGGGCCGATTCCGATCTCGGTCGGAGGCGCACCCAATACAATTCGGTCGGGAAAAAGCCATGCGAATGCCTGTTTCCCGACCGATCCGTACAGCACACCGAACGAGTAAGTACGATGCGCACAACAGCAAAGAATCCGGCCGAGCCGTACTCACCCAATCCAGGTCCTGTACTCCGACCGAGGCGAATACGGAAACGCAGAATCGAGTCGCACGGAAGGGAAAATGCAGCTCCGTCCGGCCGAACAAGTACGATGCGCTTCCCGTACGCGCCGAACCCGTCGCTACGCACGGCATGTCAAAGCATCCGGGAGAGGCGCACATAAGCTCCGATTCGCGCCACAACACAATACACGGCTACGAGACGAACACGCCAGCGACGAGGACGACGCGAAGCGACGAGGACGACGCGAAGCAACGAGAAGGACGAACGACACAAACCAACCATGAATCCCTTCGTCCCGAACATACCAATATTCTACATTTACTACCGGAACAGGCACGGACGCGTACGGCGCAGAAGGTAAGTCAGACACCAACCACAAAACACATACAACACGTACACGACACATCACACACACACAGAGGGATGCAGAATATACTTACACCAGCAACAGCAGCACCATAGGGGCGGGATGCCCATCACCAATGCCACATATGCACACAGGGGCCTGAATGCGCACCACCACCCCTACCCAGGGGGGCTGGATGCCTACCACTACTACCACCCTTAACCAGGGGCG